>OY728135.1:69859280-72364280 GCA_963277665.1 Viscum album
AAGAAAAAGACCCATCCAGCATATTTAAAAAATCAAGAGCCAATCTGCAATAAGGCCTTGCTCAATGCTGGAGTTCTTGAAGCCCTCAAACAATTATCTGTTGCAACTCAAGATTCTACTCTCTCATTTCCAAATTCCGGAAGTAAAAAAATAATTACAAAGGTTTTCCTTAGACACCTCCTCATGAAGGCTTACTTCATGACAATTCGGTCAATCTCGAAGTATCATCTTCAGATGAGAGCCACGATAACCCTCTGCATGGCCAGAAGACCAAGGAGCAAAAGGTTTCATCTTTTCCTATAACCGACCATGGTGGTCCTCCCCATGATGATGAATTTAGCTGCGAAAGTCCTTTTCACAGTAGTAATTTGCATTGCCTGGAAAATTCTTCAATGGACAATGCAGTAACAAGAAATCCCTCTTATCTTGAGGGACTTTGAAATGAGAAGCCAGTCATGTCTGATGCCTTACCGCTAGTAGGTGAAATACTTTCTCAATCAGATGATAGCCTGAGGTGTAGATCATTCTCCGAACCATCCCTGGGTCATTCATCTTCTAATTTGACAAATGAATTCTCTACCAATCTTGTTGAATATGATGAAGCAACAAAGAAGTACCAGTTTTGGTCCAATCAGGTAGAATAATCTTCATCAAATGACAAAGAGGAAGTGCTGAATATGAGAAAACAACTGGAGAAAGGTGAAATACCAGTCATTTTTTGGCCTTTGGCTGACTCTCAGTATGATATTCCAGAAACGTTGACAGAATATTGTATTCATGATATTCGTCTCAACATATGGAAAACTATTTGTCACTTAAAAGAGAAAATATTACCTTATGATGAATATCAAAACCATGTTAAGGTAATAGAAGGGTTGAAATGCCAAATTGACTTGGCATCTCTATCAATTTCCCAATATCCAAAGGTTGAAAAGCAGTAGAGAGCCCTTCAGCGTACATGCCTTGGCGCATTAAAAAGGTTGTTCCAGTTAATTACCAATGCCCCATCTGGTATTCATATCAGGGGATGGGGTGTTCATGGATCATTGCATTTCACTGTGCTCTCCAGTCAACAAATCCCACAAAAAGTGGTCTCATACAATGTTGTTGCCCATGGCTAGCCACAGCTAACTGTTTTTGTGTGTAATCAAAGGGTTTCTCAAGAACAGGCCTTAACCAATTCTTCCCAAAGTCAGGCATATAAAGAACAAGTTTTTAAATTAATCTTGCATCAAGAAAATGAGAATATCAAATAGGCTTCTCGTTTAGAGCATGCACATCATCAGGTGACAGGAGTGTCAAAAATAATCCAATGGTCATCTGAGCCAGGTGATTTGAGTGGATGTTGGATGATGCATCCAGCCAATTTCTGGACTACAATCTGAAAAATCAGGAGACCTTTACTAAAGTTTCATATGTAGTAGCTCAAGAGTCACCTCATATTGATAGGCTGGGGACTCTTTTAATCCAACCCTCAGGATCAACAAACAGGATTCAAGGAGTTGAGCAGGAAAAACATGAACAGCCCCAGTCCACCGGGTTGGGGACTTTTTCAAATTCTTAATCTCTTCCTTAGTGAAAGTCGGTCTTCTCTCAATTATGGAAGAATCCAAAAGAGGAACGCGGAGCCAAATTATTAGTAAATTTCCTCCAAATTACGGTTCATCAAGAAGTTCCTCAGGGATCAACCAAACAAAATGCAATGTCTCATAAAGGACATGGAAGAAGACAGTATCGCAGAAACCCTGACAGAAGGGCTGTAATGCGTTATGCATCGATAAATGTCATCAATGCCATTGTCACTGATCCCCAAGAACATGAGGATCACTCAGAGGAATCAGATGAATAATTTCTTGTTCAAGAGGTTGTACACACCGAAACAAATGAAGGAGGTGTGCGTACCAGAATCCAGAGGGTTTCCCAGGGGCAAGACATTCCTTTGGGTAATACCCTTCCATACTCCAGAAAGGAACATGCCAAGGAAAAGGGTAAAATTCAGGTTACATCCCACCCTACTTCTGGAGAAGGCCAATCACTCTCATTAGAGGAAAGGTTCACATAGCAAGAGGAAGAAATGAAGGAGTTAAGGAGTTTAAATAAAAAAATACTTCAAGGTAGTCTTCCTCCTAAGCATGTTGGAGTTAATCAATCAAGGGAATTTTTTGCAGCTATTGGGATGGATCAATAATATCCCCCTTTACAACAACACACTCACAGGTCCAATCCTATGGGTCATGCGTGACAGTAACCAGAAATACTACCATCAGTGGAAGTATCGGTCGCCGCGCCCGTTCAAACTCTAGTTATTGCACCTGCTCAGTCCAAGCTCAACCAGATGTTTCTCAAAAATTAATGACTACCATTGAGTCATTAATAGCTCGGTTGGAAGCTATGGAAGTATGACGTGAACAATTTCAACCAGAAAAGATGGATTACCCTGAATGGGTGGATGCAATTCCTCCCCCATCAAATTTTTCGAATACCACATTCCCAATTTTTAATGGTTTGGGAGATCCATAACAATACTTAACACATTTTGTTTCTCGTTGTGATCCTATGATGGGAACTCCTCAACAACAAGAAGCAGTTAAGATTAGGTGTTTTGTGCAGTCATTATAAGGACCTGCTTTTGTCCGGTATACATGTTTGTAATCTCAGTCAATTACTGGGTGGGAAGATCTCCGTCAAAGATTACTTCTTCAATTTAGCTCAATATTACCAAAGACGATAGTTTTTTATCTTACCAATTGTAAACAAAGGGAAAATGAAAGCATTTTAGATTTCATTTCTCGCCAGAATGGTTTAAGATATTCCTTAAGTTTAGCACTCCCTTAAGAAGAGTTGCTTCCAATCTATGTGGAAAATCTACGTGATGAATTACGCACACCATTGATCCCTGTGAAATACATAGGAGGGTTTCAAGACCTTACTTCAATCGATCAACAGATATAAGACTCTCTTATAAAGACTAAGGCTAAAAATCATATAATTCTATCAGTTCTAGGAAGGAGAATAGGGAAATCAGAGACTACTATAGTTGCACTTAAATAAGCACATGTACCTGATTCCACTTCAAAACCTTCATCATATTGAAGGGATCCACATCCTGAGCGTAAACAACAACGATGCATCATCAAGATGATAAAATATATCAAAGGCGGAAACAGTTTGAGGATTTAAAGAAAAAAGTTTATTCTTTCCGGAATGAACAAGTTTCTGGTTACTTCATCTCAGCTCTAGAAAACAATCTAGTTCAGTTGCCAAGGCCCAAAAGGCCAAACAAGGAAGGATATGAAGACCTCCCTGACTATTACTCATTTCATCAGATGTTGGGGCATCCCATTCAGGAGTGTTTTGTCTTCAAAGACCTCCTAAAAAAGATGGTGGACTCTGGACAAGTAAAACTGAAAGGTTCTTCAGCCCAGGTAGCCTGTGTTACTACTACTGATCCAGAGGAATAAGGCGACTGGCATGAAGTCAAAAGTAAAAATGCGCAGAAATATGATGATTGGATGGTCAGGAAAATGATCAACCGAACTCATGCCATTTTACGAACACAATTGAATCAACCAATTGTGTCTTCTGCTATTTCTTCCACAACAAAAACCCCGTCATCAGAAGAAAAATCCTCAAATAAGCAGTGTAATTTGAAGAAAGAAGATTAGTCAGAAGAAGACGAGCTCATGTAAAAGCCTAAGTTCTATTTGACCCTAGCATATTTTATGCCATTTGCTTCAAAAGCATGGGCACTGCCCCACCAAATGGCACAGCCTGAACGGGTTCATCAGGCAGAATCTTCATCAAATGAAGAATTGATCTTTGGTTCTGTTAACATGATTCATTTAATAGATCCCTATGCCAATGACAGTTTCGATCATGATGAGCCTAAGTTCCCTGTATCTAACAGAGGAGTTAGAGGAAGAGATAGAGGTCTAGGATACAGGGGAATATGTGGATATTCCATAAGCCACTATTTCAATCCTACCTCTGCTAGAACTGTATATGCAGTAGAAACTCGTGGAAAAGCCCTTCAGTGGTCTCAACAGGAACAAGAAAGTTTCTTCCACACATGGTAGATTCGGTCCTGACACAGTTATTTTGGAGGATCGATTAGAGGTTATACCTTCTTCCTCTCATCAAATAGATAGACCAAGTTAGTCTAATCTATTGAAGACAGGAGTGTTTCCAATTCCTACCCCGATACGGGATGCATCTACTGACAAATCATCAACTTCCAAGGCACCTGCAAAACCACATTTTCATGATGGGAAACACAGACCTTTGGACCAAAAGTATGATGTCTTGAAACATTTGTCCCAAGTACCGGCCAAGTTATCAATTTTGGATGCCTTGAATCTATCAAAGGATCTTCGGAAGGTGCTTAATGAGGCTTTTCCAAGTCCTTAAGAATTCGAAACTGAAATTGTTGCGGCTGAGGTCTACCACATAGAGAATGATCCTACAGAATGTCATGCAGTGATATATTTTACAGATGAAGATGAAGATGATGTTGTACATGTACATATCAGACCTTTTTATCTATCTAGAAAATTCAATGACGTAGACATCCGACGAGCTTTCATTGATAATGGATCAGGAGTCAAACTCAT
This sequence comes from Viscum album, assembly GCA_963277665.1. Lineage (NCBI taxonomy): Eukaryota > Viridiplantae > Streptophyta > Magnoliopsida > Santalales > Viscaceae > Viscum > Viscum album. The sequence goes on from OY728135.1 coordinate 69,863,891, forward strand.
TCCTATTTGTACACTTCGTCGATTAGGCCTCACCGAATCTGATTTATCTCCTTCTACTTTGATGTTGCAAGGATATTATAAGAATGAAAAAGAACCTTTGGGCGAGATTACACTCAGAATTTAGTTTGGAGACCTTGTGTCTAATTCAGATTTCATGGTTGTTTTTCAGGACATCGCCTTCAAAATTTTTCTTGGAAGACCTTGGCTACATCAACATGCAGCCGTACCTTTTTTGTACCATCAATGTCTCAAATATTGTTTCAATGGTCAAATTGGGACATTTTATGGTGATAAGGCCCCATTAAAAATGTGTGAATCTCAATACATTGAGGCAGAATTTTATCACATGGAGGGAAAGAAAAAATCCACGGCAAAGAAGGTCACCAAAATTAATGCTCCAAATGGTTTGGAAAAGATTCCAGTAAACTCATTCATACATGTGAGTACAGATTATGTGTTGCCTATCAGTCAAATTGAAAGGATATACCTAAATCCAAACACTCTCATGGAAACTTCCATAATGTTAATTACAGAAACCAAGTCAGACAGCATGGGAGAAATTATTGATTTGTCAAGTAGTGATGAAAGCTTAAATGGAGATGTCTTCATTCCATCCGCTGAAATCCAGTAATTCTATACTTCATCAACCAGGCCAGAAATAGTTATAGTAATACCAGAGGAAAACAATGATGTTGATTCTCAATCCATCATCTCCTCTCTATCACCCCAGGAAGACCCTTCATCATCAATAGGGTCAGAAATGGCAGCCTCTTCTTCAATATGTTCAAATTTTAACTTCTCCCCTGACCATGGAAATTCTGCTTCATCGTCTACTATGCAAGTAGAAACAGATAAAGTAACACATATTGAAGAAGAATAGGAAGATCTCAGAGATGCTCCTCCAGCATTTGAAGAGGGTATCTCTACCACTGTGGATGAAATTAGAGAAATAAATCTAGGTACAAAAGAAGATCCATGCCCCACTTTAATTAGTGCATCCATGACTCTTGAAGAGCAAGAAATGTATACTTCATTTCTAAAGCAAAATCAAGATGTATTTTCTTGGAATTATACAGAAATTCCAGTTCTTGATCCCAATGTTATCACTCATCATTTGGGTTTTCCAAAAGAACATTGAGGATTCAAGCAAGCAGCAAGAAGAACACACCCAACTTATGCCTTTAAAATTGAAGCTAAATTTGATAAGATTATAAAGGATAAATTATTTAGAGAAGTTTAATATCCTAAATGGATAGCTAATATTTTCCCTGTGAAAAATAAGAATGGAAAAATTAGAGTTTTCATTGACTTCATAGATCTTAATCGGCATTGTCCCAAGGATGATTTTACAGTTTCGATCACAGAACTCTTAATTGATGCAGTAGCTAGCTACGAAGCTCTTTCCTTCATGGATGGTTACTCTGGGTACAATAAAATACGAATGGCCCTAGAATATGAAGAGTCTACAGCCTTCAAAGCTCCTCAAGGTGTGTTTTGTTATCGGGTAATGCCTTTTGGCCTGAAGAATGCAGGTGAAACGTATCAACGTGCCATGCACCATATCTTTAAACCCTTTTTAGGGAAATTTATTGAATGTTATGTGGATGATTTGGTGGATAAATCCAGACAACGTTCTGATCACTTGGCTGATCTAGAAATCATATTCAACAAACTTTGACAACACAATTTGAAGATGAACCCCTTGAAATGTGATTTCGGGGTAACATCAGGAAAATTTCTCAGCTTTTTTGTACGCCATCATGGTATCGAAGTTGATCCTGAGAAGAAAAAATCAATCCTTGACATGTCACCTCCTTGAAATTTGAAGGAATTAATAGGAATTCAAGGAAACTTGGCCTATATTCAGTGTTTCATTGCCAATTTAGAAGGCAAGTGTTTACCCTTCACCAGATTAATGAAGAAGGGAGTCATCGACCAGTGGACTGAAGAATGTCAAGAAGCATTCAATATACTCAATAAATATCTCTTAAGTCCACTGGTATTAATGCCACCTGTTTAAGGAATACCACTTATTCTCTATGTGACAGCTTTAGAGCGATCATTGGGTGCCTTCTTTTCCCAAAAGAATGATGTTGGGAATGAAAACAGCCTTTACTATCTCAGTCGGACTATGCTTGAGGCAGAAACTCGATATTCAAGTATTGAAAAGTGCTGGCTAGCATTAATCTTTGCAGTTCAGAAATTAAGACACTAGCTGCAACATCATGAGGTCCAATTGGTATCTCACAATAACCCGCTCAAATTTATCCTTAGTCGTCCAATTCTTACAGGATGTCTGGAAAGGTGGGAAGTTATTTTGCAGCAGTTTGATATCCAGTATATGTCTCAAAAGGAAATAAAGGGCCAAGCTCTGGCCGATTTTCTTACTGAACACCCATCTGTAGAAGATACATCTTTAAATATTGAACTTCCTGATGAGGAAGTATTATCTATTCAAGATAATCCAAAAACATGGGAAATGTACTTTGATGGTGCCTACAGAAGTCCAACAGGGAAGAAAATGTAAGATCCTAAATTCAACAAAGTTGGGTTAGGAATCGTGATTATTTCCCCAAAAAAGGCAGTTCTGCCCTATTCCTTCTTATTGTTGGAAGGAGGTACAAACAATGAAGAAAAATATCAAGCTCTCATCATAGGCTTGGAATTGTCACTTTAGGCATAGGTGAATCACTTGAAGGTAAAAGGTGATTCATATTTGGTAATCAAAAAAATAAATGGGGATTATGCCATCATAAAGGAAGAGTTAATCCCTTTGTGTAATTATGTTAGAGAGTCAATGACAGAATTTCCCTCATAACCGACATTTTCTTATGTCCCGCGATCACAAAATTCCCAAGATGATGCACTGGCTAATGTAGCCACATCCCTGGAAGATCCAAATCGGGATGAAACAATCATCAGTATTGCCCACCGTCGTATAGTCTCACCTTTTGTTCAAATCAGAACAGAGGAAATCAATGAAATCAGTCCCATTTCTGAACCATATGGTCATACTACAGGATGGATGATACCTATCATGGAATACCTTCAAAATGGAACACTCCCACCTGATAAAGCTGGGGAAAGAACAAGTTCAGCGATGTGTGGTCAATTTTACTCTTTATGATAGCCTAGATCACCAAAAAATTCTCTACAAGTGAGGTTTTGATGGAATTATATTCAGATGTATTGATGGTGAAGAGACAATAGATGTCATGAATGAAGTACATGAAGAAGTTTGTGGTGCCCACCAGTCTGGACATAGACTTTCTGGTCAAATTCAAAGGATTGGATACTTATGGCCTTCAATGATGCAAGATTGTGTTGATTTCACTATGAAGTGTCATTCTTTCCAATTATATGCCAACTTCATTCATCAACCCTCAGAGTTTCTTCATACGGCTAAATACTCCTGGTCATTTGCTACATGGGGAATGGATGTAGTGGGACCTTATCCTTCGGCTACAGCTAAGCAGTTTAAGTATATTCTTACTGCTACTGACTTCTTTTCCAAATGGGCAGAGGCAATACCTCTCAAATAAGTCGGTGTTAAAAGCATTGTTAGCTTTTTCAAGTCCAACATCATTACCAGGTTTGGTGTTCCTCATACCATATTGACGGATAATGTCACCAACTTTTGTTCATCCGAGGTAATAAAATTGTATCAAGAATACAATATCAGATCAAACCATTCATCTCGGTATCATGCAGTGGCCAATGGTCAAGTAGAGGATTTCAATAAGACTCTTTCAAACATACTTCAAAAGATGGTGGATAAAGATAAGAATTCATGTCCGGATAAACTTTTTCATGCTCTATGGGCTTATCAGACTACCACTCGCACTGCTACATGATCAACTCCATATTCATTGGTATATGGAACGGAAGCAGTATTGCCTATTGAATTCCAATTACCTTCACTTAGAGTCACCATTTTTTATCATTTATCTACATATGAACAATCTCAAAAGTGATTGGATGAATTGGAACGACTAGATGAAAAAATATTGTGCACACTACACCATTTAGAAGTCTATCAGAATCAAATAACACGAGCTTTCAATAAAAACATTCATCTTTGTTCATTAATTCAAGGAGAATTGGTATTGATCCTCAGAACCCCAATGATACTAGGAAATAAGCCTCCAAAGCTTGAGACAATGTGGGAAGGACCTTACTCAATACATAGGGTCTACTCCAATGGAGCTTATTCTTTAATCTCAATGGATGGAGAACTCATTACAACTCCAACCAATGCATGATTCTTGAAGAAGTATTTTGTGTAACACAAATACACCCATTTTCCTTTCTATAGGACATTAAACTGCATAGCCCCCTCTATTGTCCAACATGACATTAAATTGTGTTCCCCTTTCATCTAACATGACGTTAAAATGTGCGTCGTTCGATCTGCAAGACGTTAAACTACCAAGCACACCATGTCTGTGACACATGACCTTAAATTGTGATCGCTGCATGCACAATTGTCTTTTAAACTTTGTTTCCATGTGTGCCCCGAGCAGCTAATCATGCATAAGCCCCACACCATCCTTCATGGTCACATCTTTCGTGATACGATCGTCGGGTCTGTTGCTGCTTCTTATTTCTCACACCGAGCATGACTCACGTGATCTTAGAGTAAGCTTCGACCATGACATCTTCTCTGGGCCGCTAACCACGCTTAAGTCCCAACATCATCTTCAGGTCTCTATCTTCAAGTACACCCCGATCTCCAAATCCCTCTCAATTGAACTACATGGACTTTGATCCTTACCTCCTAGGCCGGGTACATAGGCAACCTTCTGAGGTTCAAGGCTGAAACCACTTTCTTCACATCGATTCACCTCTATCCCATATGATCTTGATCTGTGAATCCCTCGTCAACTGTCTTATTCATATCGGTTCACTTTCATCCAACATGACATTAAACTGTGTACGCCCCATCGTCCTAGCTATATGACATTAAACTATACAGTCCCCCATTGTCTTTGCTGCAGGACATTAAAATGCATAGCACCAGTCCATGAATATGACCTTAAACTATTTTACACTTTTGTCCTATATGACAATAAACTGCAACAATTCCTGATACCCTCACTCGAGAGGAATCATCATTGACATGGTCTCCAACCATGTCATGTTTCAAGAACTACGTGTGGCTTGATTCTCATCCTTATGAGATACGTAGTGACACCAAAGTCTTTAATATTGGGTCCATCCATAATTGCAATAAATTCCTCTTTACCCCTCATATGTATGAACCAAATCTGTACAGAGGGTATTTCAAGAACTATGTACAGCTTGATTCCCATCCTCATGGGATATGTAGGAATGCTCGAGCATTCCTCGAGTCTAGCCCCAAGCCTTTGGGCCTAACCCCAAACTCCACTTTCGGTCCCTTGGATGAAAAGTCCCCCTAGGAGCACATGGTGTGATATGGAACACCCTGGTATTTATTCACATCAGGTTTATAACGAATGCATGATGTGTCTCCCTCACTATGGTCCGAGCTCTATGTCCCTAAACTAAGATCTTCCATGCTCTCGTCCTGCATGACGTTAAACTGTATTTCAAGAACTACGTGTGGATTGATTCTCATACTAATGAGATATGTAGTGACATCTAGAATCTCAATTCAGGACCCAGCCGCAACATTATACAAATAATATTCATGGTCTCCATAACCCTTTTCTTGAATTCTGGTCGCAAAATGTCTGATACCTAAGAGTTTTTTTCCTGAATATACAACATGTTCCCTTAGGTGGCCTTACATAAGTTGTCTACATAACGGACCTGTCAGCCAAAAGATGCTAATATTTGACTATGCAGCTTATACCCCGGTTGGCCCTGCATAATTCAAACCTCCATAATGGGTTTGTCAAGTAATGGTAACTTCATTCTTAGGAAGATCCTCTTTTGTTCCTATTAGTCTTAACGGTGATATGTAGGCCCTAAGGCCTTCTTTTTTTTATGGATAATCCCCCTTTTAAGGGTTGAAGGGGAACTCGTACATGACCCGTAGGCCCAAGGCAAAAGGCCCGACTGACTCGCATTACATGACCCGAAGTCCCAGAGGCATATCATGCCCAATACATGACCTGTTGGCCCAGCCCACTTGAACTGCCCCTCCCCAACATCTATTTCATTTGATCACCTAGCTCCCCAACTTGCATTTCTGATCGGCTAGAATTGCCCTGTACAAAGCTGCACAGTGCCTGGTCTCGATGGCGGCTGTCATACCCTCTCATTCATCCAATCTGGTTAGCTCTGCATCTAGTGGCTGCTAATCTTGTTGCTTCGATCCTCTTCTGGGGCATGTTCTATGTGAACTGGGCTACTCCATAGTCTTTGTGGCCCGAAGGCCCTATGGCTCGAGTTCCCCTTCTCCATATGTTCAGAGCAATATGAAATAAACTTGGACCACCTGACCATATGTCATATAATGTTTCTATCTCAAGTTTTAGTCATAATATTTAAAACCACAGATACCTTTTTCCTACGTTTGGGTCAGACCTTCGTAGAAGTCACATTCCTCCAATTCTTTGAAAATTCTGATTGGAAATATTCTCTCCATATTCAAGTACCTTTCTCCATAAAGCAGACTCTATGCTTTGGAAAATTTGAATCTCCATAAAACTTTCTTCGGCTTTTAGCAATAGAAAGTCAAATTTCTGAGAGTTCTTTTTTCTGACTATGCAGCACATTCCCTTAGGTGGCCTTGCATAAGTTGTCTACATAACGGACCTGTCAGCCAAAAAATAATACTATTTGACTATACAGCATATGCCCTAGTTGGCCCTGCATAATTCAGCCCCCATAATGAGTTTGTCAAGTAGTGGTAACTTCATTCTTAGAAAAGACTTCCTTTAATGCCTTTTAGCTCTTTTCCAATGTCATTCCTCGGGTTCGAAATTTCTCAAGTCACAGTTTACAATTTTCCCCCTCCATACTTGAATATGGTAATATGTTTCCAAACAAATTATCAATAATTGAGTCAATATCATCCATTCGGTCAAAGCTATTTGACCTTAAATATTAGCCTTTTTTTAGTCCAACATACATGACTTTAAACTGCCAATAACAAAATACATGGTACTCATTAAATTGGGAACCTATAAAGGGTAATCTGAACAAAAGTTGAGTCCCATCTCACTAAACGTACATTTTGTATGATTTAGGCAATATTGATCAATTAAAAGATAAAGTTTATGGGGTTTTTTATATAACACTAGTAAAAATAAAACTATGTTTACTAGGACCATTGGATTAGGTAAAAATAAGAGCAATTATCAAAAAAATGAAGGTACAGATGATTGAAGATGAACTGTTTTTCATTGATAAACAAGATTAGAAGAACATACATAGACTGGAGTCTCTTCTCTTTTTTTTCAGAAATTACAAAAGACTTTCAACAAGATTTATCATTTGTTTCAAAGCATCCTGAGCTTCATCAGCATCCACTTGAAGTTCATTTACTCGACCAGCTTCTCTCTCTTCAGCTCGACGAAGTGCTTCTTTGAAATCTTTGATGGCTTTTATACCATCCTCTTGGATTTCTTCTGACAAATTATGAAGCTGTTCAAGCTCCCCAGTAACAACATCTAGCTCTTGCTGAAGATTCAACTGCTGGACAATCTTCTCCTTGATCTTTTTCTTCAGCTCCTTCAGCTTTGCAGCATGATCAGCCTCAGCTCGGGACACTGCAGCCTGAAATTCACTGATATTGATCAGCAATCTAGCTCTGATCAGGTCTTGACGGAACCTTTTCTCTTGCTCCCTCCTTCGAATGACTTGTTTCACTGCAACATGGATTTATTGATATCCAAAACCGCCAAGTCCCAGCATGATGAATAGGGATAAAAGTCTTGGAATTTTTGAAGGCAGCTCTTCAAGAGGAACCCCAAATATTATCTTCCATATATTTTTCCATGCCTTGTGACGTGAGAATTGGAGCGCCTTTTTCACCTTTGGGTCTGATTTGGCATCGCTATCCCAGGGAGGAACATGGTCTGGGATTAATGCACTTAAGGAAGTGCCTTGTTCTACTCCTTCCCTGACCCTGGTTGCTTCACTTTCTTCTACTGTTTGGGCTGAGGCTAAGGCTTCACCTCCAGATCTAGCCATTGAAGTTGATAGCTCTGTTTGGTCAATTGAAAGTATGGTTAGTTTCAAAGGACATTAAAAGTTGATTGATTTTCTTGTAGGTTAAGTAAGCCACAAATATCATCATATTTTACCTAACAGTAGATCAGCAACTTGTGAAGACTCCTCCCCATCTTTCCTAGCTTTAATAGGATTTTCAGGATGGGTTTTAGGAGGATCTGTCATTTTAAGTTCCACCTGAGCCAGTGTTTCTATAATAAAAGGGTTGACATCAATGTCTACACCCCTTTCAAGCATTTTTGGTTCCGCAGTTTTTGCAGATGGAACTGTACATTTTTTTTAACCAAACAAGGTTAGAATTGTAATCATGAGAAGATTAACAGGACAAATGATGAAACTCATGTCCAGTTGATTCTATAACTAAATCTCTAAAATCTTATAAATCACATGGTAATTTAACATGTTATAAAATTTCTTCAAAGTACATGCCAAGATTCATCATTTTATCCAATGATGTCCCAGATCCTAGGTTAGTCTCACTAGTGGGAGAACTCGGAATGTCTTCTTCGTGACTTTCATCTAGTAATCTCTGACCCCGGATAGCCTCTTCAAAGACAGTTTTGGGGTCAGCTTCGGTGATTTCCAAATGTTCTGGTGCATGTGTTGAACCTAAAACATTACAGAATGGAAGTCAGTTGTTGTATCATTTGAGGTTCTATAAAGTATTGTTAATTTACCAGAAGTCTTTTCTCTCCTGGCATCAGAAACAGGATTGGTGTTGGGAACAGACGTCAGCTCATCTGCTCTCAGTATTTCTTCAGGAACAGCCATTTTAGCAGGAACTTATGGCCGTTCTCCAACACCCTCCGTTGTACTCTGAGGATGGTCAGTGCTTTCCCTTAAAGGGGAAACTAAAGAAGCCCCTGCAATCCCAAGAAGTTTGAACACTTTTTTATAAGTTAAGATTCATGACTACCAGAAATACTTACCACTACTGATAAAGTGTTTGACTGTGGTCTTCTTTCTTCGATGCCTTTGCTTCTTGGCCTTTTTGGGTGTACTGGAATCATCATCTCTGAAAATAGGTATTGAAGACAATAATTCCCTTTCTAACTCTTCATCCATGACTTGCTGGCCTGGAGATACTTCTCCCAACTCACGATGAGATTTAGTGGCTCCAAGAGCGGTGCCACCAGGGCTATATCGTGGTGAAGGGATTTCAGTGGTTCTTTCCTTTACAAGATGCAGGATGAAGAATATTATTTCCTTAAATAACAAAGCTTTGACTAAATTCAAATTTCAAAGTAAATAGAAATATGAGAAAAAGGAAGACTTACATCTTCAGGAGCCATGTAATCATGCCACTCTTCATCTAATGAAGGACCAATCCCCTCAGTGGTACCACAATACATCATTTTCTTCACCCTCTTGGTGATAGGAACTGACTTATCAGTGGCATATATGATCATTTCCAGCTCTTTTATGTAATCCCTCACTTCATTTGGGTTGTCCTCAAAATGGATGTCATAGGAAGCCCATAGATTCCCCACTATAGGGATATGTAGCCCTTCGCATAAGTCCATACAAGCGATTTCAGCATCACAATATAAACTCTGCCATGTCTGGACAGCCTCTGGTTGTAAATATTTAGAATGTGCACCAGAAGGCTGTGAGGAGGGTCCTACAATCTGGGACTTCAACTTCTTCCCAGCTCCTGCAATCACAGATAAAGGATAAGAAAATGAAACTTGTTTCCCTTTAAAATAATGGTGACTAAATTTCCTCAATGATATAGCTCACCATGAGTCGATGGAGTAGGTCGCTTGACTCTAGAAAGTGGATTATATCTGGCACGAGGCCGCTTTGACACATTTCGAGCCTCATCATCCCCATCCTGGGAATCCGGTGAATGAGCTCCGGGTGAGGAATCTGGTGAATCATCTCTGAGTGAGGAAGAGTCACCTTCCAAATGAAAAGCTTCTTTCCTAATGGTTATCTTTTTTATTCCCACCCAAGGGACCGGCTGATTTAGTACCCCTTCAGGGTATGATGCTACCCAGCTCTTGGCATACCATGTAGTCAATCGACTTGCCGCTCCAACAGCTAGTAGATCAAATACCACCCTAGTCTTCTCCATAGATGTCAGCAACCATAGTTGACGAGCAACCATTGGATGCTGCTCTAACCTAACATGCATCAGAGGGGTTACAGTAATTTTTTGCAGACATTTGAATTGACGTGCGAATCTGTATGGAGCATAGGCCTCGCATATAATTTCTCTGTCAATCCTCATGGCCAGTGTACCATCTCTACATGCCAGCATATATTCCCTTAACTCCAGGATGGTTGTTCCATCATCAAAAAATTTCCCTGTTGGTGGATTTTCATAAGGAAATAAGTGAAACTCCTTGAACATTCTCAGCCTTATTTTGATATCATAACCGTTGAGGGATAAGAGAGAAATTCCAGAAAAGGCCTGAACAGACGGACATAAAGAACTTCCAGGAACCTGTACCCCACTTTGTACAGCATATGTCCTGAAGTGAGTGGTGATACATCCCCATAAAACTTGGAATGGTCCCATTATTCTTAGAGGATACTTACCCATATAAACATGAAGTAAGATCCTATGAATCTTTTCCAAAAATGGGGTGGCCAACCCAACCATATTCCTTTCAGCCATCTTGGATGCAACAAAAAAGGTCCCCGACATCACATCTTCTTTCTAATCACGAACTGGTAAAAGGTAAACACTGATCCACAAGGCCAAAAATCCTTCCAGACGGGTCTTCACTGGAATTTTCTGGTTTACTTAATACCCCCACCTATCAAACTCTACTACTTCCAGAATTGGCCAAAATGTGCCCGGAGAACCCCTCTTTGCTGCTCTAGGGAAACTAGTAGGATGAGTGCAATAAGGTACCTCCTCTCTCTTCTTAATCAGAAACATATCCATCCACTCCTTTGGATGGATATCTTTTTTGGAGTGGGTTTTCGTGGTGGTGGTATTCTTAAGCTTGTAGAAAATTTTCATTAACTCTTGATCCAAAGCCGAAGTCTTATTCGAATCATTCCAGGTCACTTTGGGGGGTATGAATTCATCATATGTATCTCCCAAAATTGGAGCCCCTGAAATCTTATAGACATCCCACAAACTGATGCCTACTTCTCCATGATTCAGATGGAAATAATTCATTTCCAGGCTCCAACGGCTGATTAAATCTGGCATGAAATTGTCATTCCTATAGACATATGTCTGCCCAGCCCAGATAGCTTCATATATTTCAGCTTCCTTTAGATCATTGACAAACTCTACACAGGTTTGTCACACCCAATATGCCCACATCCAAGTCGGCTTCACACCTCCACCAGGATGGAAATCCCAACTCTTTTTCCATCCCTTAGATTGGTCCATCTGAGAATTTTGTAAAATAGAGGGATAACAATGTGGTTGTAGCTCAGACGTGTGAGGCTTCAGATCTGGAGCACATGGGCTATGATGCATTATGTATGCCTTCTCCACTGTTCCAGCATTGTCAAATGATCTTTCAACTGAGACATTTTCCGAAGAGAAATTGGTGTAGGTCTGAAACCAGGAATGAGGGATATAATTCTTTGCCTCTGGAATGTTGAATCCTTGCAGATGACCATGTCCATACAAAGGAAAGTAAATGATCTATGGGAAATTAGTCAATTCTTTTGGGAGCCATTGAATTTGTACAAAAATCAAACAATCAACTTTTAAGTAAGTTTGTTTTGTGAAATTTTGATGAAGAGAATCAAAAAAAATGGAAAAGGAATTAAGGTGTAAAAGTCCCAACTTGGAATGCAAGTCAATCGGGTCGCGCAAGTTTTTCTTCCCTAGTCATGGCGTGCAAGTCAAATACCTTCTGCAGAAGCGCGACAAAAATCCTGAAAAGCAATTCGCCGAAGACAGAAGCACCTGCATGATGAGAGATCAAGTTTCTGGAAGCCGAGTAAGTTTGTGATGGAGTGAGCCTGTATATATAGGCGATCCATACCATCTAAGTGCCATACTTGCGCACCCCAGCATCAGCGCGCCGAACTTGCGCGCCACAGACCCTTGATTTCTCCGGCTTTACCTAAGAGTCGGAACCTTTTTCCTTTTCGGATCCAACTCTGAGGGGGGACCTTTTTCGATGCTCCTTTCCATCACAGATTCCAACGAATGGTAGAGGAATACCTTAAGCACAAATAGGGTCACCCTTTGAAGAACATCAAAAAAATTAACGAAGGCATAGACCAGGAGCCCATTTTCATTGAGGCGCACAAGGTACTTGTGCACCGCACAAGTCACTTGCGTGCCACCTATGGGTCGTTCAAGTCACTTGTGTGCCCTATCTGATTTTTCACCAAAGTTGAAAGGTGGCCTATAAATAGACCTTATGGGGCCCCCATTTCGAGGACAGATTTTTCCAAAAGTCAAACTCAAGCTCTGGTCGCCCAAGTCTTTAACTCAACTCTTCTGAAAGCTTCTAAGGTAACTTTTTACCTAGAATTGAAGACTTGAAGGGGTAGGATAAGGCCTGAGTTTTTAGAATTCATCAAAACTCACGTGCCTAAGTATCCAGACCTCCTTAAAAATGGAAACACTTGCACGCCGCCCTACCCTTTTGATGAAACTTGCGCGTCACCCTTTTGGAAACATATTAGGATAATACTAAAGTCTTGAGTTAAGTCTCTCCTAAGTATTACCCTGTAGATTCTTCGTCGCCCAGGTGAACCCATGTCGTGCAAGTACACTTGTGCGGACAAGAATTGCGCGCTAAATGACTTATGCAGCCTACACTTGAGCGCCAACTTCATTTGTGTGCCTCTCTCCCGTTCACCTCTCCTCTTCAAGATATTATCCCTTGAACCCATTTTCAAATCCATTTATGGCATAGTTCCTTTGTTGGATTCCTTATCTGAAAGGAATTCTGTGATAACCTATCCCGAAAATTCATGACTTACAAGCTTTATGTGACCACGGTTAGAGGTTTCCTTCATGTAACCTCATCCTTTAATATTAGAAGATCTTTTGATTTAGGGCATCCTCCTCAGGAGTAAGCCCCAAGTCCCCTTAACCTGGGCATCCTTCTCAAGAGTAAGCCCCAGTCTTAAGTCCCCTTAACCTGAGCCTCCTTCTCAGGAGTAAGCCCCAGTCTTAAGTCCCCTTAACCTGGGCCTCCTTCTCAGGAGTAAGCCCCAGTCTTAAGTCCCCTTAACCTGGGCCTCCTTCTCAGGAGTAATCTCCAGTCACAATTTCCTTTAACTTGGGCCTCCTTCTCAAGAGTAAGCCCCAAGTTATAAGTCCCCTTTAATTTGGGCATCCTCCGTAGGAGTAAGCCCCGGGTTAAAACTCCAAATCTCCATAAAGTACAAACACCTTTATGGACCCTGCTCCTAGGCTTCTTTCCTGAAGTAAGTCTTGGTCTTCATCTACTTGGGCAGTCATACATACGTAAGCCGCACATCATTTCTTGTGACTTCATCTTTTTGTGGCACAATCGTCAGGTTTACTGATACCTCTTGTTTCTCACACTGAGCTTGAATCACGTGATCTTAGAGTGTAAAAGTAATTACGACATCTATTTTTGAGCCATTAACCATGCATAAGCCCCATATTTCTTCACTAGAACTATGTGGACTTTGATCTCTTCCTTAAAAGTAGAGTATGTAGGAAGCCTTTATAAGGTTCAAGCCCATCTTTAATTAATTATTTTATGTCCCATATGATGTTAAACTATATCCTTCTTATCGAACTATGTGGGTTCTGATTCCTTTTTAACGAGGATACGTAGGTAGCCCATCTGCGGGTACAATCCCAACTCTGAAATAATCCTTGTCTTTCTGAATGACAATAAACTTCAAGTGCCCCACTGATTGGATTTAAAACCAGTATGGTCATCATAATGACCAAGAGATTTCTATATAATGTATTTAAGGATACCATTGACTAAAAAACACTAATACATGTGGATGATTCTCCATCGATAAAGAACCTCAAATACATATAAAAGATTCTCTAAATCCCATACATATCAATTATCAATTTCCAAATCTAAAAAAACTCATTTTCATGCTTGGTGAATTAATAAGGATTCATGAACATAAATTAAATCTATAAGAGAGTCCCGGAGTAGGCAATAATTCCCCCCCAAAAAGGTGTAATGAGATGGACCTCCCATCCTCTCGACCAATGCAAATTCTTAAATCCTCATCGGTCCACAACTAATGAGCACCTACCTTTGGAAATTAGGTCCAAATGGATGTAGAATCATTGGGTGTCTCCAGTTATACAAATAAACCCATTAGAAACTGATTGGAAAGTTTGAACCTTAAACAAACAAGGTCATCCCCATTTCCAGACGAAACAGTAACCCATGCACGAATGCCTTCATGCAACAGGGCTTTATCCCAAAATCCACGCCAACCACCACTCTCCTCCTCAAGAAATAGTGATTCCCCAAGAACCTCTTGTAGGCTCTCATGCTCGCATGATCCATAAAATAATAAATTAGGCTAATGTTCCTAAAACCACTCATCATGCTCCTCACATAGGTCAGCTTTAACAAGATAAATCACCCTTGTCAATCCTTTTTAAAATCATGAATCACACCTATGATAAATGTAATCACATTCTTAATGGACATATGGAATTATTCCAAGTCAAAAGTGTCCATCCACACTCTTACCACCCTGCCAAATCATATCTAGAGTCAATAGGGTCAAGCACCTGAATAGTTCTGTCCTTCAAAACCAGCCTTGATACTGCAATGGTAGCACTCAAGGCGTATCTCATGCAAAATAATACATAGGAATCACCATTCCTTAATTATACTCTTGATAGGACCTATCATACATCGATCTCAAAGTATATAATGAACTCATACTTCCTACCTCAAAGGTACCCACAAATCCAAGCCAAACCACTCTCATGAGTTTCCCTTGATCATAGAAAAAGCTTCGACTCACTAAACATTGATTCATGTCTCAAGGTATCTAGATCTCACACCTAGCCCACAATTCTAGTCTAATCGAAGGGCACTGGTCATAGGAAATTCATCACTACACCAGTATTAAAAGTCACACGGCACCATGTTCCTAACTGCCCACTCCAAGGTCTTGTATCCATAGTAGTATCTCAATAAAACTCAATAGCCTATCCAAACACTGATTCTCACTGAACATAAACCTATGGGACTTCTCCCTTGAGAATCGTGATCTCATTGATCATCATATCCACAACAAAAAATGATTTCATGGATGATTAGTATCATGGAAACCAAAAACACTGGATTGATTAAGTAAAATTTCTTTCTAATACATATGGGAAAACACCATATAGGTTTTTACTAGTGCTTTAAATAATTAAACCTATAGGTTATATTCAACTAGAATCACCCTATAGTGATCTATATCTAGCGAACCACCATCACTCAATTTGGTTAAGTAGAGTTTCATTCCAAGTTATATAATAAAACACTACATAGGTTGTTATCAACACTTAAGTAATTGAACTTGAGAAATAACAACCCTCTAGGGGTCTCTAATAAGGCATCATGTGCCTCACTGACCCACTAGGGTCACTCCACATCTCGTGCACCAAGGGACTGTATCATCATCATCAATGGTAATCTCACCATAGATCCACATGACCTACCATCAGATAAAATAATATATATATATATATATATATATATCAGTCCAATTGAGTAGAATTCCACCCAGTACTTATACAGGAAAATTCCATATGAGCAGTTGCTGACACTTTAAACAGCTAAACATCTGGTTAGTGATAAAAATCACACTATAAATCCCTTACATGTCATGTGAATCCTACATTATAAGAATGATTCTTGGGATACCTCTTTCCTCTATAGTATAAGGGACTAATCCAGTAACTGGATTCTTGTTAATGTGCTAAGAACCAAAAATATAGCATAAATCACAAATCTTTAATATCATGTGCATCACACAAAGTGAAAATCACATACAACTGTAACATCACAAATCCAAAACATCAATACCATCCCTAAAAAACTAGACCTCCTACTGATGAAGGTGTTCATGATGCACCAGCCCAGTATCCATCATAGACTATGACACATTCCTATATCCTGACTATCTTTCCCCAAATAGTAAGTCAAAAGAAAATCTTGGATACCACTTTGTAACTTCACAACTCAGCTCACCATATAAATAGTAATCAGACCCATTCACCGCATGACCTAAGGAGAACCTCATCATATGCCAGATATTTCCCACTAGCTGCTAGGGTTTAATGTGGTATTGTGATGAGACTAACCCCAAATCAAAGTGTGTAGTCACAAATAAATAAATAAAACATCATTCACATTTATAAGCATTAGAGTACACTGGGTAAATAAAACACCCAAACATAATAAATGAAATATAGTATAGGCCTGAACATCTATTCCATACATATAAAATATGATAACCCATTGGGATAATATCATATACATAAATAAATAAAAGAAATAAATGTACAAGGATCCTCTACCAACATTGTGAAGGTTTCGGGCGCAGAGGAAGCGTGTTTGGGACGATACCCCATATTGATTTTTACCATGATCAATGATTATTCCGAGATCAATACAACAATGAACGCCAGTCTCCATGGAATATAATCAAAGATTTAGATAAAGAATAAAGAGGCCCAAAACCTTAGATAGGATCTTGCACATCTTGTTTATAATTAATTTAATTAATTTCATAAAGAAAAATAATACATGTATCTTTGGTATTTTTCTTCATTGATGATGTTGATCGTCTGGAATGACACTTCTGGATTATCTCATTGCGCTTGTAAGGATCCAAACTAGAATCCCTATAGAGGTGATCCACACATGCTCTGATGGCCTCCGATCGACAACGCTCGTTCTCCAGGTGCTAGCACGACGAATTGAGTGTCTTGTGTCAGTCATTCTTGATTGCCTATTCTTTGGACTTGAAGAACGCCTCTCATTCTTGAGAGGGGAGAGAAGAGTATTCGAGATAGAAATTGTTTGGCTCAACAATTCTCAATTCACTGGGCGTGTGGTGTGGTGTCTGGGTGTACTTTCCTATTTATATACATGGAATTTCAGTTACAATATTTAATTGCATAGCAACAATTAAATACATTCATGAACTTAGAGAAAACCCATGCATTTAATAATACCGCATCATTATTTATGGTGTACCAACTTGTGAAAAATGGAATTATAAATAAAATTCTGTGTCATAAAATAATAGCAGCATTATTTTAATTTATGCTAACTAGTTAAATAATTATTTACCGTCCTATAAATAATTCTTTTACTACTGGACTGGCCTTGGTCTGCTTAAACTCCACTTCCATTTATTGAACACCTGAATAAATAAACAAATAATTTATTCTCTTAAATAAATATTTTATTTATAAACTAGTAAATAAATATTTATTAAATGTTCAATAAAATAAATAAATATATTTAATTTAATTTATGAGATCATTGTAACTTGATTTAAATTAGTCCACAGTCTTGAGAATAATATATATTTCATTAATTAAATTCAAATAGAATTTAACCAAGACCACCAAAAACACTTAGTGTGTGACCCTCTAGGATTCTTTCTCATTGGCATTAGGCGGGCTTGCCTAAAGTCCAAGAGTACTATCTAGAAACGGGTCAAGGCACCCAAGGGAAAGAACATAAAGTCGCAACAATGACATCCACATAAGAATTATCACTATGTAATATAATCCTTTTGTCGCAATATCTCATCAAGTAGGTTTCATGACTGTGTCATCAACTTTTATGCTTGATACATCATTCTTTGACTACCTGAAATAAACTCATCATTATACCATGGCCAAGAGATTTCACACGACAGATCTATTTCAATCAAAGGTTTGAGATATAAACTTCCATAAATGGAAGGGACAAATCATTCCTCAACTTATCCATTAATAACATGTCACTCGTGACACACCCAATGTGCCCAACTTCCCGCCAACTGTATGCATGGCGGTTTTCGTCCGTAAATCAAAGTATGTAAGTCGTGACACGTATTAATGATAATCTTAAAGTCTAAGGATCATTACACACACTTGTATATAGAAATATATCCAATTACACCAAAACATTTGAATTCCTACTAGCGGTTTTATTCTCATAATCTCTTATCTTGGAGATTACCAAGAGAGAACTTCATGAGAGGAAGTATCATATGATTACGAGTACTCACACCTGATGGTCTGCATGTTATGTGTCCCATCATAGCATTTCATCCAACCACAGAACTATATTTAAGAATATTGTTATATCATTTCAAGGTTCTCATCATATCGGGGAACTTCCATGACCTTATCAATGCAACAAATACTCTAGGACATTATTACATCATAATCATGCAGAACAATGAACAATATGTAATAATACATTAAATATCCATGTTATCAAAGTAAAACTAGTTGGTTCTAGGACACCACCACTTACAAACTCCCACATGGACTAGATCCAACTGCCTACGACTTTCAGTCCACTAGACCTCACATGATGATCATGTTTCTGCTGAGTCAGGGCTTTAGTCAAGGGGTCCACCATGTTGTCTTCTGTGGAAATACTGCTCACTACAACTTCAACTCTCTGAGAAAAATCCCTCAAGAGATGATACTTCCGAAGTACGTTCTTCGTCTGCTGATGTGACCTTGGCTCTTTTGTGAGATCCACTGCTAGAGTATTATCACAGTACAGTGTGATAGAATATTTACTGCTAGGTATCACATCTAGCTCCTGGACAAAGCTTCGCATCCAAACTGCTTTTTTAGCTACCTTAGAAGCTGCGATATACTCAGAATCTACTATAGCATCTGCGACCATGCTCTGCTTTGATCTCTTCTAACTCACTACACCTCCATTCAAAGTGAATATGTATGCCTTTTGCGAATTCATTTCATCTTGATCAGTCTGGAAACTAGAATTTTCATATCCTCTGATAACTAGTTCCTCATATCTTCCATAAACTAGGAACATATCTTTAGTACGCCTCAGATACTTTAGGATAGTCTTGACTGCCATCCAATGGTGGTCACCTGGGTCAGCTTGATATCTGCCTATCGCACTTAATGCGTAGGCGACATCTAGCCCAGTACATAGCATGGAATGCATGACTGACCCAATCATTGATGTGTATGGAGTCCTTACTATTATCTTTCTTTCCTCAGGTGTCTGAGGACACAATTTCTTGGAAAGATGAATGCCATGTGACATTGGAAACAATCCCCTCTTGGATTGTTCCATGCTGAATCTCTTCAGTATCTTATCAATGTATGTATTTGACTTAGGCCCAGCAATCTCTTGGATCTATCACGATGTATCTTCATCCCAAGAATATATTCTTCCTTTACCAAGTCTTTTATGGAGAATCATTGATTCAACCATGCCTTAATAGAATGTAATATTAGTATCTTGTTTCCAATAAGTAATATGTCATCAACATATACTATTAGCAAAATGACTGAACTCCCACTAAATCGTTTGTAGACACAAGGATCACATTCATTCTTGATAAAACCACATTCTTTTATGGCTTCATCAAAATGAATGTTCCATGACTTGGATACTTGCTTTAATCCATAAATGGATTTTTGCAACTTGCATACCTTATTGGCATCCTTTGGAGTCACAAACCCTTCAGGTTGTTTCATGTAGATATCTTCCTAAAGGTTCCTGTTAAGGAATGCTATTTTGACATCCATTTTCCAAATCTTATAGTCATGGTAAGATGCAATGGAAATTATAATTCTGATGGATTTTATTATTGCAACCGGTGAGAAGGTTTCATCGTAGTCAATTCCTTGACACTGTCTAAAACCTTTTGCAACCAGTCATGCCTTATAAGTACTGAATTATCCTTCCATGTCCAGTTTCTTCTTGAATACCCATTTGCAACCAAAATTATTTACATCAACTGGAGGATCAACCAAAATCCATACTTGGTTTTGGTCCATGTAATCCATTTCATAATTCATGGATTCTTTCCACTTGGCAATGTCTGTGCCACTTACTACTTCCTTGTAGGTTAGAGGATCATTATTATCAACTAATAAGGAGTCACCATCCTCGGTAACTAGAAAAATGTACCATTCTGATTCTCTAACCTCTCTTGTACTCCTACAGAGTACTTGTGTCTCTGGAACAGATTCTTCTTCCACAGGGCTTTTTGGAATCTGTTCCTGTACCAACTCTTGTGTACCTTGAGCCTCGACTTCATCGAAGTCTATCTCACTCCCACTATCTCTTTTGGAGATGTGATCCCTCTCAAGTAATATGGAATGTCTTTCCACTATAACATTTTTTTATAAGGGGTTGTATAGGTAATATTCCCTTGTTTCCTTGGGTTATCCTATAAAGGTACACTTTGTGCCTCGGTGTGTGAGTTTGTTACCTGAAGAGGCCTTAACAAACTCTTCGCTACCCCACACATGTAAATTCAATAACATGGATTTTCTTCCACTCAAGAACTCGTATGTAATACCATTTATCGATTTAGTTTGTACTTGGTTTAGTATGTGTGCCTTTATTTGTAACGCATATCCCCAAAAGGATAATGGAAGAATCGCATGATTCATCATTAATCTCACCATGTCCAACAGGGTGTGGTTTCTCCTTTCGCTCACACCATTCCACTGGGTTGTGTTTGGAGGAGTGAGTTGGGATAGGATCCCAAACTTCCATAAGTAATCAATGAAGTCTTGATTAAGATATTCTCCACCTCAGTCTGAGCATAGTTTCTTAATCTTCTTACCAAGCCGGTTCTCAACTTCATTCTTGTATTCTTTGAACTTATCAAAATAATCTGACTTATACCTCATTAAGTAGATATATCCATATCTACTAAAATCGTCAGTAAAAGTTATGAAGTATGAGTACCCTCCCCTTGATTCAACAAGAAATGATCCACACACATCGATATGAACCAATTCAAGAAGTTCTTTAGCCCTTTCACCTTTCCCACTAAATGGGGATTTGATCATTTTGCCTTGTAAACATGCATGACATACGCAAGTGGTTTTAATTCGAAAGAATCTAAATATCCATCTTGATGTAACTTTGTCAAGTATTTCTCATTTACATGACCTAGAAGGTGATGCCAAAGTTGGGTGTGGTGTGAGTCATGTGAAGTATCTTTGTTATCGATTTCCATTACTTGGTTTGTGTAATCCAACACTTAAAGTCCATTGTATAAATGTGCCCTACCATAACAAATGCTATCATTGTAAAAGAAGCAACATTCATTTACAAATTTGAAAACAAATCCATCTGTATCTAATATGGATACATAAATAATGTTTTTAGTAATAGAAGGCACATAATAACAATAATTTAACACTAAGATCGTCCCAGTTGGCAATGTGAGGTGGTAGTCCCTAACAGTTACAGCAGCAAGTCTGGCTCCATTGGCTGATTGTAGATCTACCTCCCCTCGATCAATCTTCCTGAATCTACTTGGTTCCTGTATTTGGATATATATTTGAGCACCACAAGCTGTATCTAATACCCAATTTGTAGAAATAGATAGATTGTATTCGATAAAAAATGCACCTGAAGCTTCCCCTTGCTTCTTAGGCTGGGTGCAGTTCTTCTTCCAGTGTCCCTTCTTTCTACATGCGAAACAAACAACCTCTTGTTCCCTTGCCTCCCATTTGATCTTACTTTTCTTGGAAGGATATGAATAAGCTTTGGGCTTAAATATCTTCACCTTCCCTTTCCTCTTATTCACTGTAAGGACAGAAG
Organism: Viscum album; assembly: GCA_963277665.1. Lineage (NCBI taxonomy): Eukaryota > Viridiplantae > Streptophyta > Magnoliopsida > Santalales > Viscaceae > Viscum > Viscum album. Next base: position 69,885,781 of record OY728135.1, read on the forward strand.
GCTTTTCACGCTTCATATCTTTTTCCACTTGGGGAATAAGGATAAGAAGATCAGATAGAGACTTATCAATTTTGTTTATATTTAAATTGACAACAAAGTTAGAGAAGCTCTGAGGGAGTGATGCGAGAATGAGATCGGTGCCCAGTTCTTCTGGAAGTTTAAACCCTAGAACCTCTAGGTGCTCAATGTAGCCAATGAGCTTGACTAAATGTGGCATAGTTGGGGAACCTTCTCCAATATTACTCTAAAAGAGTGCCTTATAGATCTAAAACCTTTCCTGTCTTTATCTCTCTTGGTAAAGACCACAGAGGTGCTCAAGCATGCTATAAGAATCCATGTTTTCATGAGACTTCATGAGCTCACTAGACATTGATGATAGCATAAAACATTTAATGTCAAATATGTCATTCATATGTTTCTCATATACCAAGAAATCCTCATCACTTGCCTATTTGGCAGGCGGATCAGGTAATGTTGACTCCAGCACGTAAGACTTCCGTTCATGGCGTAGGATAACCCAAAGGTGTCTAAACCATTCTTGGAAGTTAATTTCGGTGAGGATGTTGTCTTTATCTAGAATTTATCGTAGGGATAGTGTGGTTGAAGAATTTTTCATTTTTATTCTATAATTAAAAGATCATATCATTAGTACTTTCTTGATTACATTTTATAAGAAATAATAAATTTTATTAAGTCTCCCACTATTTTACCAAGTCCCAATAGCCCTCACCATCGAACTCGGAATGTCCAGTTTCCATGACATTCTAGTGGCAAGGATCCATATTCCCCTTTGCATAACCCCAACAAGGGTTGGTCAAGATATTAGAAGGTATTTAGGTAGGCAGGTCTTTGCCAACTACAGGCTTGCAGCTCCTTGATATGTTGAGTGGACTCCCCAATCCTAAAATCATGACTTTGGTTTTCCTCAACTCTTGCCTCTAATATTACACCAAGTCTAGAAAGGGCTACTCCTCTTGATGTAATATGGTTAAGTCAACCCGAAACCTTTCATAAGGTCTTCCTATATAAAATTAATTGTCCCAAAACGGGTTGGTCAAACACATAGTTTTATTGATTTTTTCCCTTAATCAAGTAATGGACGGAATGTTCTAACTTAATATTTTATTTTAAGGATTTTTTATCTCTTATGCATGAATTTATTATTATAATTATCACATGATTGTTAATATTAAGTGGAACTTACTTAAGTGATTAACCATGTCTTGATAATATTTATGCATAAGTCTAGTTTATTTTAGTTCCATCTTGCATGCTTGTTTAATTCATTAATTATGTGATCATGACAACACATCCATAATGATAAACCATGCAACTCACAGAAATAAAATAATGTAAATGGCATGATCGTGATATTTTCTAATGGTTAGTTTATCTAGCAGTTGATAAACTAACCCTGACCTAGGGGAGAAACACCTTGAACCTTTTGGGTTCGTGTTTACAACTTCCACCTGTCCACCTCAGTATCTCCTGGGATTGGTTTTTTCTAAGCTCCATCTTGAATCGCCTCCACTAGATTGGGAGTTCCATCCATTACATGTGCCTTTTTTTAACTCACATGTAGGTGAGGGGTAAAAATGAGTTTTACATAAAAGAAACCTTGGGCATGCAAGCCGTACATATTAATGAGGAGAAGGCTCGCAAGCCAGCAAATTTAATTCAAATAAATAAATTAAAAGAAACCATCCATATATAAAGGTATTGGTCTATCTCATGATCATCCATACTTTCAATGATATTTACGCATAAATAAAACTAGAAAACAATTCTTTGATCGTTCTTGTTTAAGATAAATCATGCTCGAATCAATTAATTATCATTTTTAATTAATCAATTCTTTTATCTTAAACCCTTTTATGAATTTACTTGATATTCTCATCCATAATAATTTTAAACAAATAAATTCATTTAAAATTATCTTTGTACGTAACTTTTACCTTGGAGGCAACCCGGTGAATTCATATTCACAACTACCCAATGATTAGAAATGAACATTACGTAGATGTTAAATTAAAAAAATATATATAAAACACCTATCACATGTTGTGACTCAGTTTTATTCCCACATGATGGTACATGTCTCAAGGGTTTGTATATAATATAATAATAAATTTTAATAAATCTGCGTAATTTGGATGAGTACACGATGTGTAGTTCCAACTACACGGGGTGTATTATTTTTCACCGTCTATCCGAAGTACACACCCAGGGAAATGGCATGTGAGTATACTTTGGATGATGGTGTTGATAGTCCGGAATGACCCTTTTGGATTATCTCGTTGCGCTTGTAAGGATACAAACTAGAATCCCTCTAGCGGTGATCCACATGTGCTCTGGTGGTCTCTGATTGACACCGCTCATTCTCCGAGTGCTAGCACGGCGAATCAAGTGTCTTGTTTTGGTTGTTCTTGATCGCCTGTTCTTCGGACTTGAAGAACGTCTCTCGTTCTTGAGAGGGGAGAGAAGAGGATTCGAAAGAGAAATTGTTTGGATCAACAATTCTCAATTCACTAGGTGTGTGGTGTGGTGTGTCTGGAAAAGTAGGTGTACTTGCCTATTTATATACATGGAATTTCAGTTACAATATTTAATTGCATAGCAAAAAATAAATACATTCATGAACTTAGAGAAAACCCATGCATTTAATAATACTGCTTCATTATTTATGGTGTGCCAACTTGTGAAAAATGGAATTATAAATAAAATTCCTCGTCATAAAATAATAGCAGCATTATTTTAATTTATGCCAACTAGTTAAATAATTATTTACCATCTTGAAAATAATCATTTTACTACCGGACCAACCTTGGTCTACTCGAACTCCACTTCCATTTATTGAACACCCAAATAAATAAATAAATGATTTATTCTCTTAAATAAATATTCTATTTACAAACTAGTAAATAAATATTTATTAAATGTTCAATAAAATAAAAAAATATATTTAATTTAATTTATGTGATCATTGTAACTTGAATAAAATTATTCTATAGTCTTGAGAATAATATTTATTTCATTAATTAAACTCAAATAGAATTTAATCAAGACCACCAAAAACACTTAGTGTGTGACCTTATAGGATTCTTTCTCGTTGGAATTAAGCAGGCTTGCCTAAAGTCCTGGAGTACTGTCTAGAAATGGGTCAAGGCACCCAAGAGAATGAACATAAAGTCGCAATAACGACATCCACATACGAACGCTCACTGTGTAATATAATCCCTTTATCGCAATATCTCTTCAAGTAGGTTTCATGACTGTGTCATCAACTTTTATGCTTGATACGTCGTTCTTTGACTACCTGAAATAAACTCGTTGTTATACCATGGCCATGGAATTTTGCACGATGGTTCTTTGACTGTGTCATCAACTTCTCTAAACCATGTCGATCTACACCAGCTTGATCCTAAGACTCCACAAGAGTGGCACACCTCAATCATGCAATCCTAGGCCTCCACCAAATTCATTGTGCATATGTGATCAACCTGAAAGCCAGTATAATGTCTACACACTCACCAAGGTTCACATATAGGGGATGAGAAATAAATATTAGTGGGCCACCCCTAATCGAAAACCTATAACCTGCTATCATAATTACATTCTCATACAATATGCCTAGTTGGTCTGAGAAATAACTAGAATAAAACAAATAAATAAAATCATTATTGATCCTCATGTCAACAGCCCCGATTGACTCAAACTTGCATCAGCCAATGTTGGGTGTCTCTGAGCATGTCGCGTGATCATGTCAACCAATACAACAAACATGGATCACCATGCGGTATACATAATAGGTATTATGGACCTCCCATATAAGAGTTTTCTCATCTAGGGAATAAGACCAAGTATTATAGACCTACCTTAAGGGAGTTTTCTTAGATAATGGAATAGCCCACATGTATCACAAATATCCTATATGGGAATTTGTTTCCTCATCCAGGGCATAAGCCCATAAGTATCACACCCCCCCCCCCCATGGGAGATTCCTAATTTGGGGAATAAGACCATAAGCATCACAGATCTCCCCTATGGGAGTATTCTTATCTTGGAATAAGACCATAAGCATCCCAAACCTAAATCCAAGCTCACCCTAGTATACCAAACTAGCCAATCCTTGGTAGATAGTAGGCCCTTGGAGGATAATATGCTCCAAGCCCCCATTGGGATAGCACGTGATGGTCCATCTGAGAACCCCGACTCCAATACATGGTAGCCCAACCATTAATATAAAAAACTTACACTATGGGAGTATACAATATTCATCATGATCCTGGATCCAAACTCACCCCAATATATAAATCCAGCCACACCTCAGCAGATATCAGGCTCTAAGACCCCATCATAAGGCCCCCACTGGGCTAGCATGTGATGGTCCACCTAATCCTTGATCAAAAACATGGTCTAAAGGGAATCCAAAATCACTAGCATTCCTACAAGGGCATTCTTAATAGTCCGATAGACCACATTAAAGAAAGTAGATCCTTCAAAGGCTCATTAGAACAAGAAAAACCTTAGAGAAAAACTTATCATAAGAAAGCATCAATTGGCCTTCCCAACACACCACCCATCCTTAAGTATTACTTTTTTCAAAAGGGAATCCATAACATCACTATACTATAAGGAAAATCCCAATAGTCGATGACGACATCCACTAAACACTTGATTAGAAACTAGATCACATGGGCATCCTCAAGAATCCCTTAGAATCATATCAACATCAACTCAATGACACTTGTCCCCAACTTCCATTCCATGGTGTCAACCCATCCTAAAGGCCTAACTGATCCTGATGTTGGATGTGCACTAAAATTTACATGCATGAGATGCATGTACACTTTCATATGATGCATGATATATATATATATATATCTAATGATATTATATATATATATATATCTAATGATATTATATATATATATATATCTAATGATATTTTATATATATATATATCTAATGATATTATATATATGGTGTGAATTTAGTACAATCATATGATGCAAGCATTTTTCATGCATGAGATGCATGAATAAAGTATATATATTTGATATATAAATATATATATTATTTATTTCTCTTAGATGGTTTAATATTAAATTAAAATCCATTATGAATCGATTAAAGTATTTTCATTAATTAATTGAAACCATTCAATGAATTATACTCAAGAGACAAAAATTCATAAGATGTGATGCCTTGGGCTTCTCCCTATATAAGATGATGAGATCCTCTCCTGTTGGGTTTAAGTTGTGTGATGTGTATGAGCCTTTACTAAATTATCTTCCTCCTAAAACTCCATTTGTCTCATTTGATAAGGCACTAGAACTCATTTTTATTATAGGTATCCTCATGAAGAGTTCATGGATCCATTGGCCGATATATCACCTTGGGGGAAAGGTGCTTTCATTCACTACTCCTCATGATCTTCATCAAACATTCTCCTTCTAAGGATGAATATGTCTGCTGCAACTCATTTTTTCTAGGTACTTTGTTTTTCATTTTATTTACACATTAATTTCTTGAAGATAGATCTATAGTTTTTTGGGTTGTATTTTACTCCAAATGATCATTAGATGATCTTACAAAACCCATTACCCGATCCTCAAACACTGAATCTAGAACATCAAGCAAGTGGTCTAAAACCTCGACCACTTAAACCTTGAGAAAAAGGGATAAAAATACTTGACCCAAGACATCATCAATAACAATCCTTGGGAACTTTCTAAAGGACCTAGAAATATACCACCTTGGAATACTCAATCTAGGTCAATCACTAATCTTACAACCCTCACTTGGGACTCACCGCTCACAACCCAACCCACTGGAGGAATCTAAATCCAAACCTCAAGGAAATCCTCTTACAATTGCTCGTCCAAATAATAACATCATCTAGATAGAATATAAATGATGAAAGGATCTCTCCATAATGATCTATGTGGAAAATGATCATAATAGACTATTCACAAGCCCAATTCTAACTCTAGGGTGAAAAATAAGTGAAACACACAATGGAAGGAAAAGTTTTCAACATGAACCTTAGGTACACAACGTGCACCCCCAAAGGTCCTCTCTAGATATGTGACATAACCCACTTGACCTGTACTTATCCTAATTATATGGTGTGTCTTCCTCATACATGGTGTGCACCCCATAAGGGGTGCCCAATCATGCACCTATCCATATACCCCCACATGGGGTGTGGCCAACTATAGTACACGATCACTAGTCATGTAACTCACAAAAGCTCTAGTCGTGTGCCCTATATGGCCATGTTCCCTAACATAGGGTGTATATCTATGACCCCAACCACACCCTGAGTCACCTTACATGACGTGTCCCAGACACACACATTTTTTGGTCTTCATCTTCAACCATTCACCCAAAAATAGGAACAAAAAACTTATGACTCAAGAATACACGTCATGTGATCGTATTTTTTCAAACATAAAACAGCCATTATGAATAGTAATACCAACTTTTTGAAATTTTATAAATTTTATCTTTCAAAATGGACTTCATTTTTGGATTTGGAATATCAAAATTAGCTTAGGGTGAATTTTTGGTATTTTTCTGAAAACTTTCAATTTTTGATGAATAGTGAAAAACACTGAGTTATAGTTTAAAACCGAATTTTTATTTAAATAATTATTTATTTTATTTAAATTTATTTTAGGTAAAAATAGATACATAATACCTATATAATTTCAATGTAATTCATTGGATTCAGTTTATAATAATTTTATATATATATAAATTTTATAGAACTTTTTATCGTCTTTTACCCACCTCCTAGGAGCATTTGCAAATTTACATAAAACATATTTTGATGATTCTGTGAGTTTAATTTCAAAAATAATAGAGACACGGTTGATATCAGTAAATAAAATTTGGTTCAATATGATGAAAATAATTTTTGGTGAATATTAACTTTTTACTTTTATTTACCACGGTTAAAAGTAAATAGGGTAATTAAGGGTAAAAATGATATTATTATTACCATAACACATGTCCTAATTCTATTGGATAAGTTTAATTCGACCAAAAAATCTTAGTAATAAAATATGATCCTTTAGGTCCACTTGGATTAGATTAGGACATTTATTATTATTTTATTTAAAGAAGAGATAAAAGAGTTAAAATCAAAGTTTAATAACTAAAACATTTTTAATATAGGGTTATAAATAAGATAAATTCGACTATAAATATTCATTAGAAATCTAAAAATATTTCCTACATAATGGTATTTTATTTATATTTTTTAGACATTAAATAAATTAATTTATTTATGACACAATGTTGATGCAGTAATTACCTAATTAATAAAATATTAAATAATTGATATTATAAATATCCAAATAAATGTAATTTGAGACTTTTTATGAATTCAACTAATTTTTTAGGTTAATATGACATGTTAGGGTTGGTTAGATTAAATTTTTTCTAAGTAATAATGTTTTTATGAATTTATAAAAAACAAAATACCAAATAGTGTCAAAATTGACATAAAAGAGTTTTTAAAACAAATATTATATTATTAATTGATATTCTATTCCTAAAAATCTAAGGTTAGAAAAAAGGTCTTAAATAATATTATATATGTAATTAATTAACCACTTGAGGTTATTTTGTAAGTTTATAGTAATTTTATTAACCATATAATATAAAAATACAAAGAGACATGGTAAATGCCAAACTATTTAACTAAGAGTTAAATCTAAAAGATAAAGTTAATATAGTGACCCAAACCTATCTAAAACCTATTGGTTGAGTGTTTTTCAACCCATACCCACCTTATCCTTTAAATAATTTATTTTTGAGCCATTATAAACCGAAAATTATTTTTTTTATAAAATAATATTTCTAGCTTTTCCTAAGGTGCCCCTCAACCCTCTTATAAAAGGGCACTCCCCCTTCCCTCAAATTCACACCTTAAAATCCTTTTAGATCGGCCAAACCCTGCCCAAATACCCTCTCAACAATACTAACTTCATCCTAAAGGCCTTCCTTTAGTTAGAAAGCCAAACTAAGGATCCCTTTTGACCAAATCAAAAGGAAGAACCCGAAGAAGTGGTAAATATTTCATCACCTCTTTCAAGTTCCTTTCTTCTTCCACTACCTCTTTATTTGTTGTTTCCATTATAAAATAATAACTCCAGTATATTATATATATTGTGATGTTATTAAAAATATGGTACAACCATATTCATTATTCTATCCATCCTTCGAATGACATGTCACCATATGTGCATATGTACGGCTTACCGTCTCCACGTCGTGGTGTAATTGTTATTCAATACATTATTATTTGGATGGGTATAATAATGATGTGTAATTGATGTAAATAATAAAAATAACATGATAATGATTCTGTATATATGATATACCATCCAATTATATATTATTTTAATATCAAAAGAATGATATTTTCGCTCTTGCGTACATACGTGTTATCGTCTCCACGAACGTGATGAGATTCATTCCCCATCGTATCCATTCAAGACTAATTTTCATTAGATGATTAAAAATTATGTTTAAATACTTAATATCATTATGAATATGAATAATATAAATCCTATCCATAACAAAAATTAATTACATAACAAATCATATAAAGGAAAACAAATCAGTTAACACCCGAAACGACGATAATACTAAGATATTATTAACAAAGCATTGTTAAAAGATCATATATGATATCATATTAATATATATGATTCTTTTATAATTTAATAAAAATTATTTCACCATTATATAGGAGTTTAACCTACCCTCTACTAAGGAAAATTACAAGGTAAGGGTTAATTTCACAATCTCTTTATTATCCGAGGTTGTTTTTACGTAAGTATCTACTGGGACCTATTTATCATCCACATCCATGTTTCTTAAAAATGTATTCCAAAACATATTTACTATTTACGAGACTATGGTTTAAATTCATTTATACCCTTGTTTTACTTTTTATAAAATGTTTGGAAAGGAATCTTTCCATCGTTTTCCAAACAAGGTACTTTATGACCTTTTCGACAAAATTAAGGTAAGACTGTTTTTTTAACTTATACGATGGGTGCGACTATATTACGCCATTATAACAACATAAAAGCTTCCCTTAAAATCTTATAATAATATTTTCAAATATAAAAGTTTTCTTTTATAATTATGTGACTTTTAAATTATTTCAAAATAGAAAGAGATATTTCTCTAAAAAGGTTTTGATTTCATCTATGTCAACGTCCTTTCATGGATTTTAAGTTTTTTGAAGTTGATTTATTATGATACAAAACTTAAATATTGTATTGAAGGTTTTGTGATATGTTTGAATATTGTTGTGTTATTTCATACCATTCATGGTTTATATATAAAGTATTGATATTTTGTATGCCAATTTTAATACGAATGTTTATTTTATGTTTAAACCTTTTCATATGAGGAATGCATTGGACTTAGTAAGTGATGGGTGGAGCCCGCTATAGCTCCGCGATGCATCGGTAGGTCTCATGAGAAAAACTAGTGTCTTGGCACAAGGCCTTGACAAAATCTTATTTGTAGTCTTGGCACAAGGCCTTGACTATGTGGTTATGAAGTCTGGCATTATGCATTCCATCATTATGAAAGTGGCTATTGATATTGCATGTTTTTATTCAACTAGTAGAATATCCATGTGAATAAGTAAATGGAATTATTTGATTCTATCTTTTCCATATTATGCTGATGTTCAGGTTTAAAAGGCTTTTGTTTTAGTCTTATACATTGCCTTAAATGTTTATGATTATTTATGAAATTTTCCACTTTATTGTTATCCTTACTGAGCATCTGAGATCACCCCTTTCTATGTTTTATTTTTTTCCCAGAATATGAAGAAGTATATTATGACTAACCTTTAGGGATAGTCTATGGGATCTCAGTTTTGTCTATGGAAACAATGTTGTTGTAGTTTTCCATTTTATGATGTAATGTAAACCTTATTAATGTATCTAGTACTTCCAAGGATACTAAACTAATCGGTCTTTCGAGACTTGATCTTTTTTGATCATGCCAATGTTATGTAATAATGCACCGACTCTGGGCTTCTCGGGTTGGGGCATTACACTTTAGGTGTAAAACGTCGTAGTTTTGCACTAGATTCATGTCGCACACCCATCGATGTCTGGTCTAGATATAAAACGGCTCTCTAACGGTGATACCTCCACACTCTATATCTCCCTATTTAGGTCACATAATATAGAATCCACCAAGTGGCATATACGAGAATTAAAGGAGGTGAGGAGAACAGAAAATTAAAATAAAGAAAAAATAAAATAAATAAAAAGGAAAAGGAAAATGAGTCTAGGATCAGACCCAACATCGGCACCTGAGTTGATTTTATGCCTCACCTAGTCAAAAACCCTCATTTAGGAATCAACTAAAAAGACAAAATCTCAATCTAACACTCCATTCAAAAGATATCACAATCTGATCCCACGTGAATAAATTGATATTTAATTAATTAAATATTAAATATTCTGTCAAAATTTGAACATCTCAGGATTCCACCAAACTCTTTTATTATGGTAAAAATACTATTTCAAGACTGATTAAGTGATCATAAAAATTATCTAAGAACATGTTCTATGTTAAATGACCACTTTACCCCTCATGGTCCTCCAAAACCAACAAAATTAAGATTTCCCCTAAATTTCACAGTCCGTAAAAACATGGAACTTAACCATCTGAGCCAGTTATTGGGGACATATTTTGATCGATAAGGATATGGAAACATCTTCATTAATGGAGCATGGAATATGGAGAAATTACACATCATCATCTCCTAGGTACATGTATGTGGTATGTTGTACAAAACTCATGTGAATATATGTGCATGTATCATTAACACAGTGGAAGGAGAGGCACAATCTAATCTATGTCATAAAAGACTCATCTACATAAGTGAAAGAGGCCTATTTACCCTAATTAAGAATAATTTGATCAGTGTTGACAAGGATGCATCACTAGATCCATGTAACTACTACTTTTATGAGGAACAAAATAGAGTCTCATTCAGTACTGCTTCATCAAGGGGATCAGAGTTGTTTGATCTGGTGCACTCTGATGTATGCATTCTCATGGAGGTAGATCCAATGGGAGGTAATAAATATTTCTTAGACTTTATTGATGATGCGTTACAAAAGTAATGGGTGTTTTTATTATGAACTAAGGACCAAGTTTGGGACTGCTTAAATATTTTCCATGTTATGGTGGAGCATGAAACTGGAAGGAAGCTAAAGTGTCTTCAATCAAACAATGAAGGGGGAGTTTGATACCTATTATAGTATTTAGGGAATCTAATATAATAGAAAAATCCCACACACTCCACAACATAATGGTGTTGTAGAAATGAATAAAAAACCATCATGGAGAAGTTTAGGAGCATAATAAGTTTGTCTGAGTTGTCTAATCCATTTTGGGGAGAAGATATTTGAGTTGCATGCTACCTCATCAATAGATCACCATCAGTCACCTTAAATTTCAAGATCCCATAGAATACATAGTCTGGTGAAGATCCCCCTTACTCTCATTTATGAGTATTGGGATATTTTTCCTTTGCATGTGTATCCAAAGAGCTCAGGAAGAAGCTGGATAGGAGATCAACTCCATGCATCTTAATCGGTTATGGATGTAACACCCAAGCCTCAATTATAGAAGGTGAATGATATCCCGTGGGGTGTCATTAAATCCTATGGGGCTAACAAAATTTAGTAATTTATACAGACTCAGACAACCTAACTAAAGATGTAGTATCTAGTCGGTCTAAGTGTGAATCCCATAGGGATGATTCGTATGTTCTAAATTAATTATAGAAACTGAAATTGAAATTGTTTTATTCATTTGAGAAAAGAGAAATAATAGTAGTGATTATTGGGTTGAAATTCAAGATGGGGTACATTCCAAGTTCATTTATTTTGTGGTTTTTGTGCTAGGTATTCAATTGATATAGGTTTATTTAGGTTTGGTGTTGGAATTGGGTTAGTAGAGATCATTGGTCTTGATATCCTGCTCTAATACTAGGATTTCACCTTTGGAGTGGTCATATACTTGGTGTAATTGCAGAACTAGTTGACCCAAAACGTTTTTTAAACATAATCGACATAATTTTTATAATGTTCATGTGAAAAATAAGACAATTAATTGATGCAATAAAATTAAGCACCTCAAATTGCACACAATGGTCATGCAATGCCAAAAGAAGATGAATTGGAATTGATAGAATGAGTCGCAGCAATCCAAAACATGAATAATAAAATAGAATTAATATCTAAGAACACGTCCCCCTACAATCACATCACCTTGCACTAAGTATACTACTCTCTTATGCTAGGCATGATGAGAACGAGTGTTATTAGTACCCGAAGAAGAAAGGTGTCGAAGAATGGTGGAAAAGATGAACCTCGGATCATCACTTTGTTGTATGGCAGTCACCCATTAGTGTTTCTTGGCCTTAATTGGTCCTAGAATAATTTTTAAGGGAGATTGAGGTCTTTATTTATAGTCTTTTCCCATCAAAACCTGCAGCCAACATCTTCAATTCTTTTATGCGCATCGACGAAGTCACGACGTGAAATTGGGTTACACATCATGTAATCCAGATCCAAATTTTCCTCTGTGTTGCATGAATATCATACGTGGATTTGACTATTTGGCTGGCTTCATGACGTGAATTGGAGACTCACGATGTTTAATTGATTTTCATGCAGTGTAATGAATTCATGGCTTGTCCAGTGTAGCAATTTCCTTTAGAACATGTCACGACGTGTAATCAGTCTGTTCCAGTTTTCCATGTCCTCTTCATCTTAAAAAATATAGTGTCATGCTATAAAGAACATAATTTATCCTCTTTTGGTTCCTTTTTCACAAATTCATTGAATCCTTCCATAAAACATAAAACAAATCAAAACATTCTAAATTTGGAAAGATTATTCATTTAAATACAAAAATCAACACATTAAAATACTCATAAATATATGCATGAAATACACTTATCAGTGAAAATTATATTTTAATAAAACAATAATTCAATGAAAATTTTAATATTTTATGGTACAAAAATTCTAATTTGATAGGATGAATATTTATTTTGAACTTACTTGGTCAAAATAAGACTAGAATGGTTTTTTGAACTTTTCCCTAGGAAATAAGCTTTTTTGGATAATCAAAAATATAGTATTTAACTATTCCTTATTTTATTTAAAATAATGTCTAATAATATGTATAATTATTAATTTATTAACTATAAATTTTATATAAATAAATATAAGAACATTTGGAGTTAAAACTAAATATTTTTCAGAAAATTGTTTATTTTTCAAGAAACTATTTTTATTTAAAAAGGCATAATGTATGTCAATTTTAATTAGTTAAAATAATTTCTAATTATGAATGATATGAATAAAATTAATATATTATATATCTAAATATATTAATTTAAATATATATAATTATTTTTTCTAGTCATATAGTTAATATAAGATCATCTTATGCTTGAAAAATTTATTTCTTGAAAAATTGTTTTTCAACTCATTTTGCGGGTTTATTTTTAAATTAAAATTTTCCAATTATGTGATTTAAATTTGGTAAAATGGATTCCATATTTGGAATGATCATAATTAATATTAGGTAATAATTTCAACTTAATTTTTATTCATAATTATTATTAAAAACAATAAAAAATAATTAACACGGTTAAGGTTAAAACGAGGTTTTGCACTTTACATGTGCTTGTGTTAATATTAATTTTCCACACACATAGAATTTTTATTTGACAAATTTATTTCATATATAGAATCACTTTATCTTAATTATATAATAATTATCATCTTATTTTAGGCTTAATGGATTAATTACCGTGGTTAAACAACTAGTTACCGTGGTGAAAACTAAAATGGCAAAAGTAAGTAAATTTAGAGGATAAGGGAATAACATGTTTAAATAATGTTTATTTTTATGTTTTTTAGGCTTGTAATGATATTAACTTCCCTAAAATCCATTATTTATCAATTTTTTAGTCACTTGGGGTGAGATTGGCTTCCCATTATTGAATAGTTTTTGGTATTTACAAAAATGTCACTCCACAACTATAAAAGGGCACTCCCTCCCCTCAATTATTCACACCTATAAATCCATTTGGATTAGCCAAACTCTATAAAAATCTATCCCCAATAACCTTATAAAAATTATAGAGGTGTTTTTATTACCAAAATACCAAACCTAGGGTCCTTAAGAAGTGATCCAAATGAGGTTTCTCTAAGTGATAGTAATCGTATTAACGAAGCTCTTTCCTTTTATTTCTTATTTTAAAACCTTAAATTGTGTATTAAAACTTATAATATAATAAAAACATAATATCCTATATACTGGGATGTTATTATGTTTATGTGATAATATTTATCTATCTCTTTATCTATAAAATGGGAAACAAAGTCATCGTTCGTTTGTATAGTGAACTACCACCTCACGAACCGGTGTAATTTTATTTCCATAACCGACTCTTATGAATAGTAATGATGATAAAAATAATGAATATATATGATATATATGGCATTATATTAATTATTTAAAATTAATATATCACCCACTTCCTTTCCTTTTCACCCATTAATAGAATGATATTATCACTCGTGTGTACGTACGACATGTCATTTCCATGAATAGTTATAACATTAATATCATTCTGATTATTATGTAACTATGTATTATACATAATAAATGGAAATTTCATGACAAAACGCACAGGATAAAACTAGGTGATTAACACCCAAAATAATGAAAATAATAAAATATTATTAACAAATGGGTGGTAAAATATTATAAGAGGATTATATATGATATTATAAATATGAATATGGTTTAATAAAATTCTTAAAACAATTATATAGAAGTTTAAATCACATTTAACCAAAGGAAAAGTTGAGGTAATGTATTTAGATTCAATTTTCCTTCATTGAAAAATTAGTTGTTATTATCCATGAGATTTTTGCATTGATGTTACACATGGATGAATTTTGTGCTCAGGTTATTGATTAAATGGTATGTGTGTTCAATTATTTACATTTTCATAATGATTATGCCTTATCTAATCATTATATTCAAGTTATTGTTTAAATTTCATGTGTGTTCAGTTATTTACCTTTCCATATTGATTATGACATATTTATTCATGATATCTTCCAGTGTACGTAACCCTTATAGATAATTTGAGCTTACCCTTATTTTTTTCCCTTCCCTAGGATATGAAGAAGGTATATTTTAATGATTTAAATGATTCCAAATCTTATCCATTACTATTTTTTATATTTGATCCTCAATGTAAAATGGGTATAATGTATGTATCTGGCTCTTTAAGACTACTAAACTGATTCATCTTTTGGGATTTGACCCCTTGTGTCTATTCCATTATAATAAAGTAACCATTAGATCTACGCTACTGGGGTTAGGTTTGTTATAGCTGGTATCATAGCAATTTTAGTAAAAATATTGAGAACTACATTAAAGAAAACATATGTTAAGAAGCATAAATCTAGGGTAGACTTTGAGGATAATTATAAAAGAACATCCTAAAGTTTTTGTGAGGAATAAATTATGTGGTTTTTCTAACAATACATCCCTATCTAGATACTACAAGTGGATTAGGTTTTGGCATAGTTTCACCTAGGATTAATATATTTGAAAAGGGTGCATTGAGATTTGACTCGATTGTCACCCAGTGCATGACAACAAGCCTTACTGCACACCTAGATTTATACTCTTAGAGGACATGCTTAGGATAATTCACATTTTATTTATAAACTATTATGAAGGATTTGAATATAGTTTTATGATTTAAATATAATCCCAAAGAAACCAAGTTTATGATTCTCAGATTAACAATTCATAAATTTTCAATTTATTTTAAGTGTTGCACCATATTCAAAATTATACATTATGATTTAAAATTCATAATGTTATGAAGTAGTTTGGTATATGTCATTATTTATAAATGGTTCCTAATGGAAGTAATGGAAACTATACCAATGCATGTAAGCCATGTAGGTATTTCCAATAAAATTATATATTTCCCTAGCACCTTAAGAAGTGAGTTGTCAGTCAAAACTCCTAGTGGAAATCTCACTACTATAAGGATGTGTTAGGTAGTCCCCATTATAACACATAAATGTGCCCTATTCATGGACTTTATTATCATACATATGGTTTAATTTGATATAATCATTAGTATGTATTATATTTCAAATTTTATGTAAAAATTTATTGTAAGGATAATTAAATTATGATTCATGATGAAGATGTAGAATTACTTATCTTTAGAGAAGAGATTTCATCATCTGAGTCATTTCTAGATCCACCCCCAATAGCACTTGTGAATGAGATCATCTGAGAAGAAGAGAGAACACAATCATTGGATTGAGAATTTAATCTTTAAATTAAGGGTGTACCTATTGTATAGGAATACATTAATGTATTTTCTGAGGAATTACATGGACATCCACTAGAGCATGAAGTTTAATTTACCATTAATTTAATCTTTGATGTAAGACCAATATTAAAGACTCCCTATATAATGGTCGTTGTAGAGTTAGTGAATTTGAATAAATAACTAGAGAAGTTGTTTGATAAGGGATTCATGCACCCTAGTGTTTCACCATGGGGATCCCCTATTCTATTTTTTAATAAGAAAGAAGGATCCATGAGGTTGTGTATTGATTATAGGAAAATCAATGTTATTATGATAAATAACATGTATCATATTTCTCGCAATGATGACTTATTTGATCAACTTCACAAAGATCAATATTTTTCAAAGATGAAACTTCATTTTGGGTATCATCAATTTCAAGTAAATATGGAAAATATTTCAAAGACATCATTTTAAATGAGGTATAAACATTAAGAGTTTACAGTAATGTCATTTGGATTGACTAATGCACCATCAGTTTTTATAGATCTAATAAATAGAGTATTCAAGGAATAAATTGATGATTTTTTTGTGGTATTAATTGATGATATCTTGATATATTCAAAAATCTATGAGAACCATGAGTGTTGTGCCTAGGTAGATGTTGCACCACTGAGAGGGGGGGTTGAATCAGTGGTGGTTTTTACAATTTTATTTTTTTTAAATTAACCTTTGTTGACTTATTAGGATCTAATCCACTCCTATGATTTAACAACCTTTCCTGATTGAAGTAAATGTAAATAGAATAGTAACACAAAAATTTTACAAGGTTTGGTCTCAATATGAGCATACTTTTTACTGTTATTGGTTAGACACCCCAATCACAGATTCTCCACTATGATCACAAGTGGTTACAACATACAATTCTTAAATAGTATAGAATCACACTATGCTTTCCAAAGTCCCTCTAAAACAACAATTTCACACTTATTGAAACAAAAATGAACACAAACAACATAATAAATACCTATTCTGAATGTTGTATTCTCCTACAACTATTGATGAAGATCTTTCTTTTGATCCTTTAAGATAGTTTGATTAGAAAATTCTCACTTTATCAAGATTCCTGACAAGAACTAGAATCGGTCTTATACATTATCTTCTTGATCACTATCTTCTAAACTTCTTACAACTCAAATTTACATTATTTGATAAGTGAAATTTATTTTATGTACTCTTTCACAAATTTTTTTCAACCAAAATGATTATTTCATTATCTATCAACTCCATGAAAGAATTCACTACCTCATGCGAAGTCCATGACATGACAAAGTTTATACGATTGCATGATCACAAATGGGTTATGATAAACACCAATGATGTATTCACTATCTCTCATGGTAACTAGTACTCCTTTATGTAATCAGGTAGACTTTGCATGAGCCTCTTCCTATATTTATGTGATCAAAGCATGCATGACTATACAAGACTAGTTTTTAAATATCTCCTTCACATAACGACTGAGTGGGATTCATGAGATCACCTTCTTGTGATCAAATTTTTTTCTATGGATTCTACTTAGATCCCTTCTCATAAACTAATACTTGTCCATGGATTCCTTTGTGTGATAGGAGGTGTTTCTGTGTGTTCGTTCATAAGATTAGGAGACTCATGGGATATTCTTCTTCATGTGATCAAAGAACTTAGGTGCTCTGTTTTCAAAAGAGTTCTCAAATTTTTTATCAACAAAAACTCCTGGTCGAGCCTCAATTTATATAGGTGGGTTTACACTGCCTATCTCTAATTTTTAGGGCATGTCAAGGACTCATTCAAACACCTGAGGAACTATGTGTATCTCATTGAATGATGAAGATTTTAGCTTCTCCATGCATTGTCCAAATGTCCATCCAATCGTGTGATATCTTCACATGATCACTTCTTTGATCATGTGACTCTCCTATAGACAGACACTTCGATAACCTTATGAAAATCCCAAATAATTCATGTTAAAATATCTTTAAGGACATAGGGATCATGTGATCGAAGATTTGTTATTCTTTACATAATGGATTTTATGTTCATGTGATGTCATGATGATCATTAGATGATGAGATATTCGTCATCATGTGGCTTTGTGATCCATTGATTATCATTTGATAAACTCTTTCACTTCTGCTTGTTCTTATGACAGCTTTATGTGATGGCTTCTATTCTTCAAATATTCAACATGCATGTAAGAAGAAGTCTCATGCATGACTTTGGTTTGTTGTACCTTGTCTCAATACTTTGGTTTGAAAAGTAGGGATGGTATTCATGTGAAGGAGTCATGATAGATGATCTTTGATTGTCAAAAGTGTGCACAGATAGCCTTTGAAGGTCGCAGGTTAAATACAATGGATGGACAATGCATATCATCTTGATCAGACAGCTCATGTTCTATTTGTATATTTTTAAAATTGATGAACATAATCTATGGGAACTCATCCCACCTTAGAAATACCATGCTTCCTCTCCATGATTTATCAATAATCTTCTCCCATTAAGTGGCCAGAACTGTGTATGGGGTCTGCTCCCAGCCACTGCCTTGTCACACTAAAGCCCCTATGGCGCAGTCTGTTGCCCTTAGTGGGGCTATATATGACATTTCCCATGAAACTTATACATAGGAACACTCTAGGATTATACATAGCCCATCATACTTCCATGAAACCTCCTTGGGTAGGCTCTCTCATAAGGTATACCTTGAGTCCCTCAAGTGTGGTTGAGGGCTAGCCCTTACGAGCTTGTGTGGTTGGCCCAATATTTTTAGTAAATCTGCCATTAAAAATAATACTTAGAGACATATAAGTATAGAATTGAACTTAAATACATTCTCAAATGTATCCCTAAAATATTATTCATGTTAAATATAAATACATTTAACATATGCTTCTTTTAATTCCTCATAAAATAATAAAATATTTCATGGTCTTCAAATCTTCTTCTCCAAACATTTTTTGTAGTATGAAAAAACCTTAAAACGTGTCTTTGAACTTAAGATCATTTCATTCAATCATCACAATTTTAACATAGATAATTGTTCAAGCATGACATCCAATTACATTACATGAATCCATAACAATTTTAAAAGATTCACTACTTCATCCAACAACACGTATTGACTTATTTACAACAAATGCAACCTAAGATCAACAATGAGAATCACTTGCAGATCATTCTTGAGAATCTTAAAAGAAAATATTTATATGGGAAATTTAGTAAGTGTGAATTCTAACTTTAATAAATTTCTTTTCTTGGTTATATTGTCTCCAATAATGGAATCTTAGTTGATCCTATAAAGAAAAAGGAAGCCAGATAATGGACCACACCAACGAACATAACTGAGGTAAGTAGTTTCATTGGTTTGGAAGGTTACTATCAGTGATTTATTTAAAATTTTGCATGATTGGCTAACCCGTTAACCAAGATTACACGTAAATGGGTTATGTTCATATGGACAAAGTAATGTAAAGGAAGTTTTGATTAATTGAATAGGATATTAGTAAATGCTTCTATTTTGACTCTATTATCAGGAAATGATGGGTTTTTGATATATAGTAATGCATCGAAGAAAGAACTGTGTTGTGTCCTTATAAAAAATGATAAAGTTATTGAATAAATATCAAGGAAGTTGAAGACTCACAAGAAGAACTATCCAACCCATGATCTTGATTTGGAATTCATAATATTTACTTTGAAGATATAGAGACATTATCTCTATGGTGAAAGATGTGAGATATACACCAACCATAAGAGCCTAAAATAAATGTTTTCGCAAAAGGAACTCAATGTGAGGAAAATTTGATGGCTCAAGCTACTCAAGGATTATGATTTCTCAATAAACTACCAACCATTAAAAGTAAATAAGGTAGTGGATGCACTGAGTAGGAAATATCATTGAGTTTTGACATAAATGAGGATTGATATGGATCTTATGTTCATGGATCTGGTAAATATGGATATGGAAATTATTAAGAAAGGGGTGACATCACTCCTATTTAAAATGATTTTTAAACCATGTTTATTGAAAAATATAAACATTTCTCAATCTGATGATGAGAATTTTCAGAAGAAAATTAAAGGTATGAATGATGGGAAGTTAGCAGACTTCATTTGTGAAGATGGTGTTCTAAAATTTAGAAATAGATTATGTGTTTAATCTATACCTGATCCAAAAAAGGGAATTGTTGGATAATGCTCATAGATTAAATTTATCTATACACTCTGGTAGCACTAAAATGTATAGGTATTTGAGGGAACTTTTTAGTGGGATAACATTAAGTGGGAAATTCTTGATTATGTGTCCAGATATTTAGTTTATCAAGAAGTGAAGGGTGAGAGATAGCATCCTAGAGGGGTCATGCAACCTATTTATATTCCTTTATGGAAATGGGATGAAATTACTTTAGACTTAGTCACAAGACTTCCAAATACTTCTAAAAATAATGATTCAATATGGGTTATTTTTTATTGCTTAACCAAATCCGCACATTTCCTCACTATAAGAGAATATTTTCCTCTTGAGAACCTTACAAGGATCTATATTAATTACGTTGTAAGAAATCATGAAAAATATATTTGGATTATGTCTCATAATGACCTTCATTTTACATCAAAATTATGGAAGAGTCTTTAGGATGCTCTTGATATTGAGCTTCACTTGAGCACCACCTACCATCCTCAAACTAATGGACAGACCAAAAGAGCTATTCAAACATTAGAAGACATGTTGAGGTCATGATAACTTAAATTTCAAGATATTTTGGATTAGTAATTACCTTTGGTATATTTTTATTATAACAATAGTTTCCATTCAAGTATTCAAATGGCATCATATGAATCATTCACTAGTGGAAAAATATATTTCAACGTCGGATTTTTTTTACTTTTTGAATTTGTTTCTAACCAATGTTTATGCAGTAGATGTTATAAATATTAGTTTCAACATCAGTTTTAATAAAACCAACATCTAAACAATAACTAAAAACTGAATTTAAGGGGTATTTAAACATCCGTTTTACTATAAAACTGACGTGGAAAAGATATCATGGAAATTTTAATGTCATTTTCTATAAAAACCGATGTTGAAAGTATTTTTATTTTAATGTGGAAAAATCTCTGAAATTTTTCAACATCGGTTATTATTTAAAACCAATATTGAAATTCCACCTTGAAAAATCATGAATGAATTTCAATTTCGGTTCTATATAATAACTGATATTGAAATTTCAATATTTATGATTCCACATCGGTTTATAAAAATACCAATGTAGAAAGTTTAATTTTAAAAAAAATAGAATAGAATATGTGCCCCAAAATCTAAAAACTTTTAAAACATTATACAAAAAGATACAACATATACAATAGAAGACGACATTGTTCTAGGAATAAGAATTTTTGATGACCTAAGGGATGTGAACCTAATAATTGATAAATAAGGAACATTATCTATAAAATATATTTCAAGTATTCAAATGGCATCATATGAAGCATTCACTAGTGGAAAAATATATTTCAACGTCGTATTTTTGTTTACTTTTTAAATTTGTTTCTAACCAATGTTTATGTAGTAGATGTTATAAATATTAGTTTCAACATTAGTTTTAATAAAACCAACATCTAAATATTAACTAAAAAGTGAATTTAAGGGGTATTTTAACATCAGTTTTACTTTAAAACCAACGTGGAAAAAATATCATGGAAATTTTAATGTCATTTTCTATAAAAATTGATGTTGAAAGTCTTTTTATTTTAATGTGGAAAAATCTCTGAAGTTTTTCAACATCGGCTATTATATAAAACCGATATTGAAATTCCACCTTGAAAAATCATGAATGAATTTCAATGTCAGTTCTATATAATAACTGACATTGAAATTTCAATATTTATGATTCCACATCGGTTTATAAAAATACCAGTGTATAAAGTTTAATTTAAAAAAAATAGAATAGATTATGTGCCCCAAAATCTAAAAACTTTTAAAACATTATACAAAAAGATACAACATATACAGTAGAAGACAAAATTGTTCTAGGACTAAGAATTTGTGATGACCTGAGGGATGTGAACCTAATAATTGATAAATAAGGAACATTATCTATAAATAAACTTTTGTGAGGACATACCAGCACAATGTGCTAGAACCCATATCAAACCATTAGATATTACATGTATTCCTGATGGTACATGGTTTATTAAAGGTTAAAAATGTGAAAACTATCTATGATGGACATATGAGTAGAAGTTTGTCCTGAAAACATAATAAAACAAAGTAAACATTAAATATATTTCTAAGTAAACTATGCTCTTAGAATTAAATTTTATACATATATATCTGATTTAGTAGATGAAGTGAAATTTCCATTAACATTTTCAGTAAAATGGTTTTTACTAAAAGAAAAATGGATAAGAAATATTAGTCATCAAATGAAAATTTACAACATTTAGTACTATTATGAAATCTATAAAAGTTAAATAATTACTTCCACCTTCAAATTGATAAAACACTTTTCATACTATCGTTGGGAAGTGTTGATTAAATAACAATATCCATAGCATTCCTCAAACCTAGTGTGACTGAGAAGATAACATTAAGTGAGTTCATACTTGGAAGTATAAACAAGGACATGCATTTTTAATAAATCTAGGTCATTATATGACATAATAAGGTATAGTGTCATACCAATGGAACCCATCTCCATGCCTTGTGTCTATTTTATAAACCTTCCAAAGTGTGGGACTCATGGTCAACATTTAGATGGGGAAATGATAACGGAAAATGGGTAAGCATATTTAAATCATCCTAGCTAAAGTAATTATTGAAAACCCCAAGAACTTAATCTATATAGAAAATGAAATTTCTTTCATTGCACCTCCAAATCAACGTGGTTCAAAATATGAAAATCAACCCATACTACAATCTCATATCATTATATAAGAACTAACCACCTAATTTATTTTATTATTAATGAAAGATCATACCTCAAACACATATTTCCCAATAAAGGTCGACTATATAATTTATAAAATCATATTTGAACCTATTCTATTTACAATTATATACGCATTCCATTCCATGATGTGAGGGAGGAATAGGATCCTAAAAATTTAGGCAGAGACTCTAGAGGAGGAATTTAGGGAGGTAGTGATCTAGGATAATGATCGGATCATGGAGAGGGAGTTTTTCATGCTATAAAATAAGGTCGTGATGCTGAAACAAATGCAATGGTTCCTGATAAAGATTCCCTTCACTTAAGAAAGTGTATATGTAAATGGTAAAATGTGCTGATGATATGTAAAATAAAATATAAAACATTTAATATATAATTAAAGTTTTAAAATGCAAGTGTGAATATATTGAATGCTTGAATAATCTAAATAGAGTGATAAAAAACCATAAATAGTAAACAAATAAATGAATATATAGTTTAAAATGTTCAATTAAATATGGAAAATTCAAAATATGATAATTTTACAAAATTAATAGAGTTAATTCAATGCATTGAATAATTATATCCATTGAATATACACTTAAATATGACATAAAACTTCGAAAATGAATATACAGTTTAAAATATATAGTTCAAAACGACATTTTTCAACACAAACAATGATACCAAATTGAATTAGGCTTACAATGTGATTCTATTAGAATAATTTTTCCTACATAAAATAGAAATATATAAATAGAGAGTTTCATTCCACTGCCATTTACTATTATAAAACAATGTAATTGGTATGTACCATTCACATTGGAGCACTCAGACTGCCATGTTTATGTGACATCTTTGTGATGAAAACCGCGCATCAAATTTTTCTGTATTAAAGAATTTATTGTTAGATGAAATAGGAATCTATAGTGTAATGTGATTGAAATCCAAAATGAGACAACACTTTTCATATATGGATTCTATATAAAAATAATTTTCATACAATTCCCAAAAATTGATAATATAAACCATATATCACCTATCAAAAGCGATAAAAAAAAGTCACAATCACATAGTTAAAAAATATATTAAAATGAAAAACTTTTAACTAAATTTAAAAGTAAAATTTTATTTATGAAATAATATATATATTTGTATTTTCTTTTATTGGACACATTTTACATTATAAAATATGTTAGATCACAATATTAGCTCTGAACTAATATATATATTGATCAAAATAAATAGTTGACCTTAATTATAATATGTATTAATGAAAATAGATATATATTCCAAACTAATATTAGTTCTCAACTAATATTTTGATCAATACATATAGTTCACATTAATAAAAATTAGTTATGCATAGTACATATCAGTTCTGAACTAAAACACATACTTTTAGTAAGTAATATTAATTCAGAACTAATATGAAATTGAATTTTTTATGTAGGAAATAAAATGTTAGTTCTAGTATATATATTGATAATAATATATATATTTTAATTATACAAAAATTACCTCTCACATATATGTTGAATCATGGTATTAGTTCAAAACTACAATGTATTAATCAATTTACATAAATGACATATTTTATAAAATGTATTGATTAGAATATATTTATCTTTTGAACGAATATTAGTTTTGAAACTAATATTGTGACTGATACATATTTTTTCTGATAAATAGATATCGCTTTTATCACATATTATTATTTATTTGACCTCTATGGTTTGTAATAAAAGATTAAAAAAATTTGACATGGGTATATTTTTATTATTGTAGAGACTTAACTTCAAAGTATATTAATGGATCTTACGGGGGAACTTTTTTCAATACACAATAGATGCTAACAAAAATAACTAATTATGTATTTTAAAAGAAATAATAATATGAAGAAAGGGGAAAAGTGATTTTTAATTCATATGTATCTAAGTGGTTTTAAGTGTTTGAATAGTTTTTATTGGTATTGTGTTTCTATGTCATGTATTTAAATGTTTTTGTTATATAATTTTAGTATAAACCACCATTTAACAACACTTATTGAAAACAACTAACATAATTTTATAGTTAGATAATTAGATTAGAGAAATAAATGACATTTTTTTTTTGAAAAGAACACTTACCCTTGAATTCCTAAAATAGTGGCAATTGGATACAAAAAATGACATTGGTCATTTAGGAAGGATGAGAAGGTCACTTGTACTGTATTGACATATTTTTCTCACTTTGAAAGGACTTTAAATTTTAATGTAAATTTATGAGGGTGGAAAACAATAATTAATGATATTTCATTGATGTTAGACCAAAAAATAATGAAATTAGAAAATCTGATATTGTTAGAAAATATAGGTCAAATAGAAAACTAATAAAATCATAAAATCACATAAATAAAAACTTTGAACTTGATGAAAATTTTATGCATGACAAGTGAAGGAAACAGATATGAAGTTAGTATTATTTCTAACCATCCATGTCCTCATTACCAGAAATGAAAAAAGAAATGTTAATAATGTATTTGTTAGAGAAGATGCCAATGAAAATAAATAGGTAAAAGGTGTTTTTCTTACACTTTAGAGGAAATAAAACAAATAATAATTATAAATTTTTGGTGATCCATCGTCATCAAATCCTTGCAATAAAGACCCTGTAACACAGAGAGATAAGAATCGTTGAACTGAAGAAGAATAAAACTAGGGACACAATATTAGGGTTACAAAAGAGGAAGAACCGTAGAAATTAAAATCTAAATTAAATGAGTTCAATAAAATTAGGGTTTCAATAATATAATATAATCTGGTCTAAAAACTATGATCGAATGTGGAAGAATCATGGAAGGAAGAACGAAAATAAAACTAGGTATGTAGTGATTTGGAGAGAACCAGTCATGAAGGAGGAGCTGTAGATTTATACAAATGATCAAAGTTGAAAGTGATTAGATCCAATTCGATTAGAGGTGTACGATTACATTTTGGTTATGAAACATTAACTTGAAATTATAAACCAAAACATGCATATATATATATATACAATACAAAACAAATATTATCTAATATAAAATATATTTACCAATAATTTCACATAGTTGGATTTATTTAGCTTATGTATCAACAATTGATCATTGTTAAACCTTTTCCATGACCTTTATTTTAATATATCAATTATCAAGACACATATAAACAATAATAATTAATAATAAATAACTTATAAAAAATAATAAAACTTACTTATTTAACAATTTTCTAAAATATTTATCAACTCTAACTAATACACTAACTTAAGGTAAAGAATAACCCTATAAAATAAAACATAATATACCAACTAAAAATAGAAAACAATTTGTATAAATACTTAGTTATTTAATTTTAATTAAAATATACATGATCAAAACATCTGAAACCTATAAAAACAAATAGAATAAACAAACTTTAAATCAAAATGATTGTATAATTACTCATTTTTTTAAATTTAACTAATAGATACAAACCTGTAAATTTAAAGTCTTATAAAGTATAGATACTTTTTTATAAATACATAACCCTTTATATAGTAGATAAAAACCCTATAAAAATAAACATAATATGCCAACTTAAAGTAAAAAATTATTATCTGAATACTCATTTTTTTAACTTTAATTAAAAGAGACATACCTGATAATTTAAATCACAATCATACTTAAAAAATAGTTTGCAAACAAACTACGAAGATGGTTAAGTTCATCATTCATATATGACACAGTATCATTGAAAATATACAATAACGATGAATGTTATAAGATTAAAAAATAGAATATTTTGATATAAAACATAAAATAATTAATATGACTAACCTTATCAAATTCATTTGTTGACCTAGGTGTGATTATCTCATACGTGAATCTTAAAAAATAATAACCACATTTCACCCTTCCTTTTTTACAATGACACTCCATTTATAACACATTAAATTGAAAATAAAAACCAACATATATATATATATAACAAAAACCAAATATTATCTCATATAAAATATATTTATGATTACTTTCACATATTGGGTTGTACTTGGTTGTTTTATCAATAAGTGATCTTTTTTGAACTTTTTCTATGACCTAAATTTTCATATATATCAGCTAAAATTTATACATAAATAACTTAAAAACAATTATAAAAATAACTATGAATAGTATTTTACAAAAAATTATTATAACAAACAATTATCATAATAAATAGTTAAACATAAAAACATTTAATAATGTATAAATAATTATGATAATAAACAATTATACATAATTTATTTTCAAAAATAAAAAAGATTAAATTTTTTGGAGATTGATAATGAAAAATTCCTTCTGAATTCCAATAAACTCAATCGACGTCATTGATGAAAAATGAGTGCAAAAAAGAAGTAAAAAAACCAACAAAAATATAAAATTGTAGATGCGGGTCGACCGTAATATCTTGAGGATCATGGAATAAGAATGAATGATCTAAGATCCAAGAGAAATAATGTGAAAAGTGGATAAAATCGAATTCAATAGATAATCAAAGGTGTTCGAGGTCATCGAAGCCATAGGTGTCATCGTCGGTCGAGAGAGGGTTTAAATCAAAAGAAGAACATGAAAATTTGATGTGAATCGAATTCAAGAAAGAATAAAAGGTAGTTAAGGTCATAAAATCAATAGGTACAATCATCGGTATATAATCGAGTGAGAGAGATGGTTTCGAGCACATGAGCCTCAGCCCAGTTGGTGAGGACTCCTTAAGTGCATCCAGACGACCCGGGATCAAATCCAGGTAGAGGATAATTTCTGGGGGTATTGTAGTCATACTATAGCATTATTGTAGTAGGTACTGTAGTAGGTGTTGTGCAGTACTGTAGCAGGAACTGTGCAGTACTGTAGTTGGCATTGTAGCGAGAACTATAGCAGGCACTGTTTGGCATTGTAGTAGCCGGAAATATTCCCCCGTTTGGGCCTTCGGGCCACCGATTTGGTCCCCGAGTCCTTTAAGGCCTTCAGGACACCCAGGCCTTCAGGTCAGTAAGGCCTTCAGACCACCTCAAGGCCTTAGGGACACCTTAAGTGCAGATGCAAACTAGACGACCTACAAGGAACAAGATTCAGAAGGAGGATGAGCAATGAGCTTTTACCAGTGCAGAAGCTAAACGGATTTCAAGAATGAGAGGTTATGGCACCTACCATTGGGACAATCCTGTGCATGAATGGTAAAGCCTAGTCGAACATCCATACAAAGGTGGAGAGCAGATTTCACGATGAAGATGCTAGGGAGGATCAGTTCCAAGTAATTAGTCTGGGTTGTATGTAATGTTTGAAGCCTACAGGAAATGAATTCCTCTAAGGCCTACAGGCCATGTAATACTTATGCCTACGGGTCTTGTAAGGGTTCCACCTCACCCCTTGAAAGGTGGATTATCAAAATCAATAAAAAAATGAAGGCCTTCTGGCCATTGGATGGAGAGAGATGGTTTCGAGTGGGTTTTGAGTGAAAGAAAAATAAGGGTTCGAACTATGGGTATATTTTTTAAAATCCATTTAATGTCAGTTTTCATAAAAATTGATGATAAATAGTTTTAAAAATTAACCTTTAACATCATTTTTTTTAAATAGACGTTAAACATATATTATTTTTAACTTTGGTTTTAATGAAAACTAATATTTATTTTTTTTAATATACTTTAATGTCGGTTTTCATAAAAAATGACGTTAAAATCTAAAGCACGTGAATTTTAACAACAATTTTAATGAAAAATGATGTTAAAATTCCAGTCAGTTACCTTTAATGTCAATTTATAAAAACCGAAGTTAAAACTCCAACATTGAAGCCTCTATTTATACTAGTGATTATATGGAAAGATATGTTGTACTCCAACTTGTTGGGATGAAGTTATTGAAAGGAAATGTGTAGGCCTAGAGCTTGTTGAGGAAACAACAACAAAGGTAAAGGCTATTCATGTTCATATTATAGTAGCTCAAATTAGGAAAAAGAGTTATTCCAATAACCAGAGTATTTATTTGTAATTTTTTATGGGAGATCGTGTTTTATTTAAAGTGTTTCCATGGAAGGGTGTTATAAGGTTCAGTAAGAAAGGGAAAATGATCCTTGGGTACATCGAAGCCTTTGAAATTTTAGAAAGGATTCAAGTTATGGATTAATAATTAGAAATGACACTGAATCTCTCCAAAGTACATTATGTGTTCCATATATCATTTTTAATGAAGTACATGCTAGACCTAATGCATGTGCTCACCTCTAAATATATGGAGTTGAAACCTAACCTATCTTACCATGAAGAGCTCATCCAGATTCTTCATACTAGTGAGCAAGTATTGAGGAATCAGATAACTAGACTTATAAAGTTACTTTGTAGAAATCATAAAATGGAGGAAGAAATGTGGGAACTCGAGGATGTTATAAAGAATAATTGCCCTCATTTTCTTAGAAGGTAACATATATGAAAATTTCAAGGATGAAATTTTTGTAGGAGGGAATAATGTAACACCCGAGCCTCAATTATAATATGTGAAAATTATATTTTAATAAAATGATAATAAAATGAACATTTTAAAATTTTAGGGCAAAAAAATTCGAATTTAATAGGATGAATATTGATTTAGAACATACTTGTTGAACATAATCCTAGAATGAATTTTTTTAATTTTTCCATTAGAATTAAGCTTTTATGAATAATAAAAAATGTAGTATTTAACTATTCCTTATTTTATTTATAATAATGTGTAATAATATATATAATTACCAATTTATTAACTATAAATTCTATATAAATAAATATAATAACATTTGTAGTTGAATATAAATATTTTTTGGAAAATTGTTTTTTTAAGAAACTATTTTGTTTAAAAAAACATAATATTTATCCATTTTAGTTAATTAAAATGATATTTAGTAATGAATGATATAAATTAAATGAATATATTATATATATGACCATATTAATTTAAATCCATATAATGATGATTATTAGTCATGTATTTATTATAAGATCATCTTACACTTGAAAAATACATTTCTTGAAAAATCATTTTTCAAAAAGTTTAGTGGGTTTATTTTATATTAAATTTTTCCAATTATATGATTTAAATTTTGTAAAATAGATTACATGTTAAGAATCAATATAATTAATATTATTTAATAATGTAAACTTAATTTTTGGTTATAATGATTAGTAAAAACAGTAAAAATTAATTAACGTGGTTAATGTTAAAATGAGATTTTGAACATTACATGCGTTTATGTTAAAATTAATTTTCCACACACATAGAATTTTTATTTGATAAATTGGAATTAATATTTAGTATTAGTAGCTTCAAATTATCTAATAAGTCTTATTTTATTTTAGGCTTAATGGATTAATTACCTAGGTTAAAAAAATAGTTATCATGGTGGAAACTAAAATGGTATATGTAAGTAAACATAGAGGATAAGGGAATAATATGTTTAAAAAATGTTTCCTTTTATGCTGTGGAGGTTTGGTTCAACCTTAAATTCCATAAACTCCATTATTTAGCAATTTTTAAGGCACCTTGGGTGATATTGACTTCCCATTATTGAATAGTTTTGGGTATTTACAAAAATGGCAATCCTTCTAGACTATAAAAGGGAACTCCCTCCCATAACTTATTCACTGTCACGGACCAAGCTAGGGTTCCTTCCAACCCAAAGCCCGACCTAGACCATGGTATGGATAAAAGATTGTTCTCGATCTCCATGGGTAGGCAACTAGTGGTTGGGTATCAACAATACACTTTGGGAATGATTTCACCCATTTATATAACCATAAACAACCAGCAAAAGTAAACATCACATAACTGATAATCATAACCAAACAATGTACAACAATTTTCAGATTCAAAGTTCACAAAATTAACCAAAACCAAAACTACTACAATGGAATGGGAACAATAAAACCATCTCAAAAACCTCCATGTAACTAGAGGGTCATCACCCTCAATCCACCACCACCAACACATACAAGAACTGGAACACTAGAAACTAAATCCACCATCACCACCACAATAAATCTTTAATTTTCCAGGGTCATACATAACAAAGTATACATACACACAAAGTTGTATATAGGGTGTGATACAAATCCCAATAGTATTCCACTCAAAAGAAAGATTTTGTGCTATAACATTAAAAGACAAATCAACATTCACATTTCCACAATAATGCTTGAAACACTACTAGAAATTTAAGCTATAGCCACGGACCTATAGCCACGGTTTTATAGGTCCATGGCTATAGATTTTTATTGCCATGGTTTAATTCAACCTCAGTGGATAAATCAATATTACACTTCAGGTGTTGTTTTTTTTTTCAATCTGTATCGGGCTCCTCCTCCCCCGATCCACAGCCCTATCACCACGCAGCCCTCCTCCCCGATCACATCTCCTCCTCCCGACAATCTCCCCAACGATCTCATCGTGCATCCCTCTCTCACAGCGGCGCCCTCCTCCCTGAAGAACTCTCCCACATCAGTTCCCTCCTCCCCTAAGACCTCTCTCACAACGGCACCCTCCTTCCCGAAGACCTCTCTCACCGTGGCACCCTCCTCCCTGATGACCTCTGTCACCGCGGCGCCCTTATCCCCAATGCTTTCAACGGGAACATAGGTCGCAAAACATGAATCTATATCTACAACATGATCATTTTTATCGATATGATACAATTATGTAAGGATAAAATCACTTCCCCTTCTATGAGACCATTTATCAAAGTCACTCATAACCTCATTAGTGTAGGCAGTGCAAATATGGGCAGATGATAGTTTGGTTTTGAAGATAAACATAGATGGTTCTTGTATTTTGGGTTACATGAGAAGGGGTGTCATCAAGAATACTTGGGGATCATTTATTTTGGCACTCTCAATTCAATTAGGAACCCGTGATTCGCTACAATCCAAGGCTAATTATCTGCTCAGTGGTCTCACCATTTGCAGGTAGAAGCATATCGCTCTTAATTCTATTGAGACTGATTCTCTAATGGTCTTCAATTCCCTTCTCGGATGTGGTCTCATGCCATGGACTACTAAATAAACCATATGTATAAGCAAAATGTTTATGAAAAACAACCTGGAGGTTCTTCATGCTTGTAATGAAAGGAACACAGTTGTAGACTCTCTAGGTTCAATGGTGAATTGTGAATAAGAGGTTACTCTGTTCGCGAGTCTCAGATCACTTCCAGGGGAGGGGGAAAGCTGGCAATCGTAGATGCTCCTGATATTTACCATTACAGTCCGGTATAATTCCAAGTGTGAGAGTTTTTTTTCTTCCCCTTTGTTTGATTCTTTTCTGAACTTGGTTTGTACCTTCTCAGAACTCTTTGATTTATTTTAAAAATTAGTTTTTGGATCATGATTTATTCATCACTAGAAAACAGAACCAATCCACCTTTATCATATTTGATATATATAATAATATTTTTATTTCAGGTCGTGTGTAAGGTACATCTTCTATCCAAAAACCAAAAATTGGGAATGAGTATATCATTCAAAGAAACATTAGATACATTTTCTTTCTCATACCATTTCATCTTCTTCTATGACCATTGAGTAACTTCTTATGATGTTTGACAATTATGAGGATCCTTTTGTTCATAACACTCCCTTTCATCGTTAAAAACTAAAAAACATTTTTTATATGTGTTTTAAGATGTTTTAAGCTACTGATATCCCAATTTATGGGTCTCAGGAGTCACCTCTCGTTGTACCCTAGTGGCATAGTAGGCATCCTTGTGTCTACATTGAATCCAATCTCTTCTATATAAATTATTATAATATTTTTTTTAAAAAATATTTAAAATTAATTATCAATTTTCATCATTGAGATTAGATATATAAACATTGAAATGGCTATGGAACCCATTCCCACTCAAGTTTACCCTTCCTCAATATCTTAGAAGAATCTTGTTACACACAAACCTCTCATGAACAACTCAAAGTTGTGACTATTACTAAGAGTGGGAAAACTATTTTAAAACCTAAACTATTGATTCCTAAACCATTAGAGTCTTCAAAATCATAGGAAAAATTTAATAACCAACATTAGAAACTGAAAAATTAGAGCTGGATAATGACTGAATTGGTTAGGGAATATTTAAATTCAACGAGAGGAATATGGGGAAATTGTCGATGGGTGTTAAAATCTAGAGAAAATTGATTTTCTATATTAAAAAGAGAGAAAATTGACATCTTGGAAATATTTTCCTAAATATTATTGTATTATTTATGGGAGAGTGTCAAGAAAATATAGGAGATTCAAGAGTTTAGATAAAGACATAACAACCCTCAAAGATAGACACATGTAACCCATCCAATGAATAATGATATTGATCTATCAACACTGAAATAATAGGTGGAATATGGACTTGATGTGGCCATTAGATAAATAACCTCATTCCCACTTATAAATAGATTGACCTCAAACAAAATTATAATATGTCATAATGGTTTTTGATTAGTTAATTATTTTATATGATGATGATGTTTAGACTAATATGGTGTGGTTGAGGAGACATCCCCCCATCAAAATCCATTGATTTAAATGAATTTGTATTTTCATTTCTCTAGTTTGATTTTCATGAAATCAGATTGTTTCCATTTGATTAGTAGATTATTATTCATGCGCCTTTAAATTTTATCGTGGTTTTATATATTAATTTGGTTTACACATAATACTACCACAATTTTCATTCATTTCTAATATGATGCAGGGGAGTGAGGGAAGATAAAGGAGTGATTAAGCATTCTCAATTACTATGGGTAGATGAAAGTAGTGTATTGAAAATAATTTTTTTCACTACCTAACCTAACACACTAAAGAGGGAGTGAATAGATTGAGATCTTGGGTCATTACAGGGTATTATTTAGGGGGTGAATTTATTTTATAACAGATTATTATATAATTAATGAGAGAATTATATAAGGGCACCCTTCATTATATTCATCATTTTTCACTTTTATTTTATTTCTTCCATGCACTTGTGTTTCCACTCCTTCATTATTTCATTATTTTAAAATTAATAGTGTTATATTATTGTAGGTGTGAGTATAATGAATGATTATATCCTTCCATGAACTTGTGGTTCTCTATCTATTTTCACCATAAAATGTATTATTTTTAATTTTATATTGTATTAAATTTCCATATTAGAGTTTCAAATTAGTGGAAATCATGTTTTGAGTTCTTAATCAGATCTACCTATTGAATTGGAAATCACTGGTGTTTTGCATGCTACACTTTGATCATCCTTTTGGAATCATGCTTTTGTTTAAGGAAATTCTTATTGAAGACTATCAGTTAATGACTATATGATATGATGATTTAAATATATGTTTCATATAATCATTCTTAGTTGAATATTCAATTTATTAACTTGTAAAGAGGGCTCGACAATGATTATTTACTTGATTGTCAGGTTGGTCCATGAGGAATATGAAGAATTTTTGTTGATGAAGTGAAACACTTCTAATTATGGAAGAGTAGAAAAGGTGGATGTTGTAACATGATTTTCTATATGGAGTTTTTCTATGCTTTCTGGATCATACGGTGACTCCTTTTCCTCATTATATGAAGTTTTATTATAATTCATGTTTATATCCTCTTTCAATTACTTGATGGTGCATGCTCATTGTACTTCATGTTTTCACTGTATCTTGAACCTTCAATTTTTTTCCCGAGTTATGGGTTGGAAAACCAACTCATTCATTTTGTCACTGTTGTAGTTCATTCGTTTTTCATTGAATATTTACCTATTAGAAATAGTGAGCTTAAAATGGGTGTTGTGCGGCCTGTGGTCTACGGTTTTCATTGTTGGCTTCAAAAGGGGGATTTTAAATTCTGATTGTCTGCCTGTACAAGTTCAACTTTTTAATTAATATGTTGTTAAACCTAAACCAGGTTTAATGGAAAATGATGAGTTACTGATGATGAAAAAGAGGTTAATAGGGGTAATTGCAACACCACTAAGGGTCCAGGAGGTTAACATCTTTTCTTCTACTATGTTTGGAGAAACCAAGTTATGGTGATTCTTTCTTTCCAATTCTGTGAAGCGCATAAAAATATTAGTGTCCTTTTTATGATTTCTTTACTGCTTTATATTGATTGGTGATGTTGTCAATCTATTATATTTGATCTTTTTTTCTTATACTAATCATGATTTTTGATTTGGTGTTAACCAAAATGGTTATTTTAGTTTCTGTTCAGCAAGTTAAGATGGTATGATTTTTACATGAATCAATTCCATGTAATGTATTATTCTTGTGAGTTTATATTTTTGAATTAATATTTATAGATTTCATTTTATTTTAATACATTTAAGGATTGGAATTATTCAATTATTCATGATTCTATCTTCTATTTATAGAATAATACCTGTGTTGAACTATTGTTTTGAAAATTTTAGGGGGGGCTGGTGCATGCTAGGGGAGATGGGGGTGGTGCAGGGGGGTTTGGGGATGGTTGTGGGGGAGGGGACTGGTTTGGGGGGAGGGGCTGGTTTGGGGGGAGGCTAGTATAGGGGACGGGGTGGGGCTGGTGCAGGGGGTTGGGGGCTGGTGCAGGCTAGGGGGGTTGGGGGGCTGGTGCAGGCTAGGGGGTTGGGGGTGGTGTAGAGGGGGGACTAGTTTTGGGGGGAGGGGACTAGTTTGGGGGGAGGCTAGTAAAAGGGAAGGGTGGGGTAGTGCAGGGGGGTTAGGGGTGCTGGTTCAAGGGTGGGGGTTGGGGGGCTGGTACGGGCTAGGGGGTTGGGATGTGGGGGTAAAGGATGGTTGTGGGGGAGGGGACTGGTTTAGGGGGGGAGGCTAGTACAGGGGGAGGTGGGGGTGTAGGGGGGTTAGGGGGTTGGTGCAGGGGTTATGGGAAGTTCCATGCCTGGAAGAGGTTTCACGGCTATAGGAGGGGGTGAGGAGGAAGTGGTCACTAGGCTGGGCTGTGGCCTGGGAGGTTGAAATCAGGGTTTGGTGGCCAAAGGCAACATGAATCCTGATGGGTTAGGTTTAGTGGATGGATAGGCTTGAGACATAGAGAGATGTGTTTTTAAAATTCCATCATAGTAGAAAATCAACATGAGATTCATAACTCGAATATATAAATTCTCTAGTTCAATGTCCAACCTAACTGTTCAACACTTTTTATTTATTTTCCGAAATTTTAATTCTATTTGAAATCTAAGGTCACACAATACCTTAATGTTTGTTTTACATACATTGATCATTAGGAGCTTGTTATCCAACCATATAACTATAGTTGTATACTCTCATGTAGAAAATAGAAATTTATCGATAGCTCGTCTTAGCATTTCATTCTATTGATATAGCGGTGTCCATTTACAGAGCATGTATCATTGTGTTCGCTTGTAGCTTAATAATTTATCCTTTAGGCAATGGATTTGTAACCATTTCCATTTTCACCTTCAATTTAAGGTCCTAAGAACTACTTATTCAACCCAACTTGTGGAGGGTTAGCAGATCTGAAAATCCCAGGTGTTTCAGCTATGCCAGTTCTTACATCATTTCAAATCATTTTACAGAAAAACATCATTTAGGGAGTATGATTTTTCTTATCTTATATGTCTGCTTTATTAATGGTCATTAGAGATATTTCTTAAAACATCTCAAGTACAATTTGGTAGGATGAAATAATTAAGGTGTTCAAGTTTGTGGAGGAAACTTCTGGTAATTCCTTTGATCTTTTGATCATTATGCTTTCAATCTGGCGTTTTCATGAATGAAAATAGAAATTTATGACATGTGAGATATCCCATCACACATGCTCTGGAAAATTTAAAATCATGCTAAAAATTTATTGGATGACCTCTTGTGCTTGATATAGTTAATCAAGTGGAATCTGATGTGGCTAACAATGGTGAACTTTAGGTATTTTTAGTTCATTTAGTGAATTAAATTTTCATTACCTGGTACCTTGTTGGTGAAAACCTATATTAATAGTGTACAGGTCCTGAATTTCTAAAAAACTTGCTCTTAGAGGCTAAGATAATGCAACCAATTGATTGTATTCATTATGTATCCAACATTGTTTTTTTTTCTGGCTCTACTTGAGGTTTTGAGATATTAAGAGGGTTTTATTTTCTTCTATGAGTACACTCCAATACCCCTCAAACATAAGTTTAAGTCGAAATAGTTGAATGTATGAGTTGAAAATAGAATATTTTTATCATTTCTATTTTCTTATTGTACATACTGTAGGTTTGTTACTTGTAACATTTTGTTTGAGCATAATAAAATGGGTTCCTTTTGGGAGGTATTCTTTCCATGCACATAGGCCCTAAAGGGACCAAATAAAACTAAATCTTTTGTTCTTATTTATTGTATTTTTTATTTATTTTGAATCAATTTATACTAATCATTCTTGATGGAATTTATTTGTAATATTAAATGGTGTGTACCTAGGGGACACATACTGTGTTTTTTGAACCACATAACTCAGCATGTATAGGTGTACAAACCCTGATTTCGCACCCGAACACACATGTTGTGTGTGCAAGGGTACAGGGGTGTGCAGGGGGGTGCAAGGGATGTTTAAGGGGGTGTAGGGGGATTTTGAAGGGGGGGTGTCCAGTAGGGGTGTGCAGGGGGGTGTCCAGCAGGGGTGTGCAGGGGGTTTTGTGAAAGGGGGCAGGGGGTGCAAGTGGGGTTGTGAAGGGGGGAGGGTGCGTGGGTGTGTGGGGGGTGGGGGTCTGTTCAGGGGGGGCTACTCTCCAGTGCGGTGGGCTGATGTCCAGGGGGGGTTGTCCAGGGGGGTTGGGTGGGGGTGTCCGTGGGGTGTCCAGTAGGGGTGGTACAAGGGGGTCCAAGGGGGCAAGGGGTGTGCAAGGGGTTTCAAGGGGGTGTGTACAAGGGGACCGGGGGGTGAAAGGGATGTGGGGGGGGGCTATTGTCCATGGAGTACAAGGTGGGGGTGTCCAGTAGGGGTGGTGCAAGGGGGGTCCAGGGGGGCAAGGGGTGTGCAGTGGGGGTGTGAAAGGGTGGTGCAAGGGGACCAGGGGTGCAAGGGATGTGTAAGGGGGCAGCTGTCTGGGGGGGGCTGCTGTCTGGGTGGGCTTTTGTCCAGGGGGGCAGGGGGGTGTTCAATAGGGGTGGTGAAAGGGGGTCTAGTAGGGGGGCAAGGAATGTGCAGTGGGGGTGTGCACTGGGGGTGTGCAAGGGGACCAGGGGTTCAAGGGATGTGTAGGGTGGTTTCCCATGGGGAAAATGGGGTGCAAGGGGGCGCAAGGGGACCTAGGGGTGAAAGGGATGTGTAGGGGGTTGTTGTCTGGGGGGATGTTGTCTAGGGGTGTAGGGAGTGTCCAGCAGGGGGGAGGGGGTCTGTCTAGGGGGTGTCTAGGAGGGGGGTGCAGTGGGGGTGTCCAGCAGGGGTGTGCAGGTCTGCAAGGGGACAGGGGGGTGTGCAGGGGGTGCAAGGGGTGTGTAAGGGGGTGCAAGGGGGGTTGTGCAGGGGGGTGGAAGGGGGAATGGGTGTGCAGAGGGTGCAAGGGGGTCTGTCTAGGGTACAAGGGGGTCTGTCCAGGGGTGCAAGGGGGTTCTGCAGGGGTGCAATGGGGTCTGTCCAGGGTGAAAGGGGGTTTGTCTAGGGGTTCATGGGGGGTTTGTCTAGGGGTGTAGGGGGTCTGTCTTGGGTGTGGGAGGGTCTGTCCAAGGGTGCAGGGGGGTTTGTCCAGGGCTGCAGGGGGGTTATGCAGGGGTGCAAGGGGGGTCTGTCCAAGGTGCAAGGGGGTCTGTCCTAGGGTGCATGGGGGTCTGTCTAGGGTGCAAGGGGGATTGTCCAGGGGTGCACGGGGGGTCTGTCCAGGGGTGCAGGGGGGTCTGTCCCAGGGGGTGGGTTGGGTTTTTTTATGAAATGGGAAGGGATATAGTCGCGGTTTAAAACCATGGCTAAAGCCATATAGCCATGGTTTATTGAACCATGGGTGTTATTGGTGTGGCTATAGGGAGAACCCTATAGCCACGATTTTTAACTATGGCTATAGGTTTCGCCCTATAGCCACGCCAATACTAGCCATAATTTAATGAACCCTCGCTATAACCTATAGCCACGGTTTTTGGTCTTATAGCCATGGTTCCAAACTATGGCTATGGCCTAAATTTCTAGTAGTGAAACATTTCTAAGAAAACATTTTTAAGGAAAACCTTCTCAAGAAACATATTTTAAGAATACCCTTTTTTCAAATAAGCTTCCTTGAAATCAAAGTGTACACAAGGTCTACTGTATACCAATGGATAGTACCACATCACATAAGCATCATGTCATAATAGAGAGGGCCACGGGAAATACCTATAGGTAACTAGCACTACTGGGACCCTAGAAACCTCATACCTTAATGATAAAAATCCTCCAACCAATACCAACAATGTTTTCATGCATGATCCATTATAGGGGATCCTATACCAAGGTCTAATGGTATCCATATCATAATCCAAAGCCAATATTTTTCCCATACATGATCCACTAGAGGGGATCTCATCCCAATTGCTAGTGGTCTCTAATCATATCACATGTTTAGTTAGTGTTGTAGTGTCAATCCTGCTAGATGAATCTGGGCCTCACCACTGCCATGTAAACTAGCGTACTAGTTCTAGTCCACCCACCTAGATACCCAAAATTCCCTTTTTGCTCAAATTCCATTTCACATATCACATAAATTATCACTTTTATATACACATGTCAATCATCATAAACAC
The DNA here is from genome assembly GCA_963277665.1 of Viscum album. Classification (NCBI taxonomy): domain Eukaryota; kingdom Viridiplantae; phylum Streptophyta; class Magnoliopsida; order Santalales; family Viscaceae; genus Viscum; species Viscum album. The sequence continues at coordinate 69,925,903 of OY728135.1, forward strand.
ACAATAAAATCACTGCTTTCACAACTCACATTGACCCAATGATCAAATATCACATGGAAACCACCATTTTCCATAAACAAAACCACTTTACATTTACCAAACATGCAAAAACCATTTGGAAATACATTCTGCACTGTAACACCCGAGACTTTTTTGTTATATAAATTATCAAAGGAATATTTTTCTACACAACACTTGCTTGGCTTGCTTTACACGAAATCGTGACCTTCCTCGATAGCTTGCGTCGTACGCAATACTGAGTTTCACTAAACAACGATATGCTATTAAAATATTATTAAAACTAGCCGTTATGAATAGTAATAACCACTTTTTGAAATTTTATAAATTTTATCTTTCAAAATGGACTTCATTTTTGGATTCGGAATACCGAAATTAGCCTAGGGTGAAATTTTGGTATTTTTCAGAAAACTTTCAATTTTTGATGAATAGTGAAACCACTAAGTGGTAGGTTAAAAACTGAATTTTGCATAAAACTTAATTTTACCGCTTCTGTGAATGGAATTTCGAAAATCCGACATACACGGTTAATATCAAGGACTAAAATGTGGTTCAATGAGATGAAAATAATTTTTGGTGAATAGTAACTTTTTACTTTTTTTACCACGGTTAATAGTAAATAGGGTAACTAAGGGTAAATATGATATTACTATTACCCTAACACATGTCCTAATTCTATTGGATAAGTGTAGTTCGACCAAAAACAACCTTATGAATATAATATGACCATTTAGGTCTACTTGGATTAGATTATGACATTTAATATTATTTTATTTAATGAATAGTTAAAATAGTTAAAATCAAAGTTTAATAACTAAAACATTTTTAATATGGGGTTATACATAAGATAAATTCGACTATAAATATTCATTATAAAGCTAAAAAGATTTCCTACATGATGGTATTTTATTCATAATTTTTAGACATTAAATTATTTAATTTATTTATGACACAATGATGATGCAGTAATTATCTTATTAATGAAATATTGACATAATTGATGTTATAAACACCAAAATAAATGTAATTTGAGACTTTTTATGAATTCCACTAATTTTATAAGTTACTATGATATATTAGTGTTGATTTAATCAACTTGGTTCGAACATATAATTCTGTTATGACTTTCACAAAAATCATATATCAAATAGTGTCAAAATTGACACAAAATAGTTTTTAAATCAAATATTATATTATTAATTGTTATTTTATTCCTAAAAATCTAAGGTTCGACCAAATGACTTAGATAAGGATATATATATTAATAATAAACAATTTGGGGTTCGTTTGGCATGTTATAGTAAGTGTATTAACCATATAGTGTAAGAAAACAAAAAGACACGATAAAAGTTAAATTATTTAACTTAGAGTTAAATCTAGTTGATAAGGTTAAAATAATAACATAAACTTGTCTAAATCCTATTGGTTGATAGGATTTCGACCCATCCCCACTTTAGCTTCTAAATAAGACCCTTTGGAACCATTATAAACCGATTTTGACTTTAATATAAAATAATATTTTGAGGTATTCCTAAGGTGCCCCTATCCTCCCTTATAAAAGGGCACCTCCTCCCCCTCCTCCTCACACCAATTTGAGCACTCAAGCTCGGCCAACCCCTGCCATTTTCTCCTCTCCACTTACCTAGAATAATCATAGAGGTCCTGGTCTTCTTCAAAGACCAATATTAGTTCCCTAAGTGGAGGATTCAAAGAAGCGTTCCAAAGAAGAGGTAATATCCATTACCGATCTTTTCAATTTCTTTCTTCTTCAACTTCTTCTTCTTTAGTTGTTTCATGATAAAGTAATAACATCAGTATTACTTACATACTGATATGTTATTATAAATATGAAACAACCCTAATTCACCTTCTATCCATCCTACGGAAAAATGAAATCACCGCGCGTGCGTACGTACGGAATACCGTCTCCACGCCGTGGTGTAATCTATTTTCCACCATCACCTTACAAGGATGGGTATAATGGTGTAATGAGTAACTATTTATGATTATTATAAAGTAATATTGATACTGAAATAATATACATATACTCCAATACAATTCCATGATCATAGGAACGATATCATCACTCGTGCGTACGTACGGAATACCGTCTCCACGATGTGATGCGACTCGTTCTACATGATCATCATTACATAGTAATTATATAAATGAATTGAATGAATACCATTATGGATATAAGGTATCTATAACCTTAAAAGAAGAATAATAATTTATTCGGCAAAACACGCATAAGAACAAAAGGCAATAAAGACCCGAGTAACAAGTAACAATGAAATATTACTAACAAGAAGCTAAGAATATGACCATATATGATATCATATCAATATGTATGATTCTGGAATAAGTCAATAACATTATTTAAACCATTATACAGGAGCTTCGGACACGTACAAAGAAAATCGGACCTAAGGTAAGGGAAATATCACAATCTCTTTTTTATCCGAGATTGTTTATACTTTGGTATTTACTGGGGTGTATTTTATCATCCACATCCATGTTTACTCAATATGTAATATTATTTCCATCCACCTACAACTTTTTAAATCCTATTTTACCCTTCGGTGAGTTTTTAGTAAAAGATATGAAAGGAATCTTTTGTTGTTTTTCGTACGAGGTACTTTTTTGACTTTTCCGACAAAAGTACGAAGAATGTTTTTTTTAACTTATACGGCATGAATGAATTTTTAAAACATTATTTCCAAGAAACTTCCTTTACAAGTTTTCAAGTTTATTTTTAATCAACTTATTTTAGTTTAAAGATGTATGACATGTTAAGAAATGAAAAATGTTTTTGAAAAAGAAATGATATTTTCCTCAAGAATGAAGTTCAAGTGTTTTATCAAAATTATTTTCCATCTAAGATAATAAAGGATTCTATTTCTATCCCTATTATTACATGGATTTGATTATGTTGTGATGGAAATATTTTTATGAATTCCTTTATCTTATATGAATTGTTTTATGATGTCATGTTGTTTAAGAATTCCATTTTTATTACATGGGTTACGCTATGATGTATGGTTTATGATTATGTGGCACACATAAGAAAGGATTCATTATAAGATGGGTGGGACCTATATCTCCCTCCAATGCATTAGGTAAAGATTTATATCTCATGAGATAGACATGGCTGGAACGGAAGGTTATTTCGGTTCAGTGATACAGGACTGAAACGAGGAGTGAACTCGGTTCAGAAAGGGACTTTGTCCGCTAAGATAGTCTTGGCAATGAGTCATGACTAACAAGAAATGATTTTCCATGATTATGTGTGCATGCCAAAAAGTTTCAAGTTTCATGTTATGATTATGGGGATCTCATTTTCACTTCTATGATTTGTTCTATGTTAAGATATTATGATCTCTTTTGCAGGTTATGATTTTCAAAAAAGATATGATATGATTTTTATTTCCTTTATTTTCCCTTACTGAGCATTTGAGCTCACCCTTTTATGTTTTCTTTTCCCCAGGTCAGGAAGATGGATATTAAGTAGAATATGCTAAAAGGGACCCTAGATATGATGAAATAAATGAGAGACACTGTAGAAGATTTATGAACCAGTTGTTTATGTTTCCCAGTTTCTAAAGACACTATACCTATATGGTCCTTTGTGGTTTTTTCATATGTTGTAATAAGTGTACTTCAATTTTGAAGTATTAACAATGTATGTAAAGTATGGGTCGTTATAGTTGGTATCAGAGGAAAGGTATAGTCAACCTTTGGAAACTAGGATGTGAAAGCCTTAGTAAGAACCCTAAGGATAAGTCTAAGCATAGAACACAATCTTAGTGTTTTAGAAATGGCCATGAATAACCTAGGATAAGACCTTAAGTGTGAAAATTTTATTCTTGAATTATGTGGTTTTCCTATTATAATTAGTGTTGCTCACACTATTCTTTTTTGTTTTAGTCAATGGCTGGAACCCGAAGGAACCGTGTTAATGCGGAATGCGATGGGAAATGCAATGATTGTCCCCCTGAGCAACCAAACGATATGGGAGCTGGAATGAAAAATCTTGTAGCCATACTCACACAACTTTCTCAAGCTATGAATCATGCAGGACTTCCAAACGAGCAAAGGAAGGAGCAACATTCTGTTGAATCCTTCATGAGGCAGCGTCCACCTTCTTTCAGCGGGTCTACTGATCCATTAGTTGCTGAACAATGGATTAGTACTACTGAAAAGATATTTTCAGTTCTTCAATGTTCTGAACATGATAAAGTCATCCTAGCAGTGTATCGTTTGGAAGGAGATGCTGATCAATGGTGGAATCTTATTAAGAATACGAGGCAAAGGGATGAAATTGAGTCTATGGAATGGGACGAGTTCAAGAACTTATTTTTTAATAAGTACTTCCCTCGTATTCTCCGAACAAAGATGGAGAAAGAGTTTCTTGAACTGAAGCAAAGGGATGATGAATCTGTTGGTACCTATGAAGCAAATTTTACAAGACTTGCAAGGTACGCTTCTGGTATTATTATCCAACCTGAGAGTATGATCGATCGATTCTTTAGTGTCTTAAAACCAAGTCTTCGAAGGGCGTTAGCCATAAGGGACTTCAATATCTACGAGGATATCGTTCGATGTGCTCTCAAAGTCGAGATGGAGATTGGAGTAACCCATCAGTCACATGGGTTTGATAAGAAGAGGAAGATGGAATTCAAAGGAAAATCTAAAGAGCACACTGAAAAGAAGATGAGCTTTCCCTTATGCTCAAAGTGTGGAAAGAAACATGGAGGGAGTTGTCTTAAAGGGACAAGTAAATGTTTTAAGTGTGGAAAGGAAGGTCATCGGGAATTTGAATGTCGCGATAGTGGGAAGAAGATGTCTAATGATGCAAACAAAGGAAGGGATACACAGAATGATCCTACTACACTTCAATGTTTCAAGTGCAAGGAGATGGGGCATTATGCCAATCAATGCCCAAATCCAAGGGTTGATGATGATGGTCGACGTCAACAAACTCTTAAGTCTAAAGAAAAAGGAAAGTCACATGCAATTTCTATCAGCGATGTGGAGTACGATAACGAAGTGGTGAAAGGTACACTTACCATCCACTCTAAAGTAGCAAATGTTTTATTTGATTCTGGATCCACCCACTCTTTTATTTCTGAAGACTTTTCTAAGGGTATCACCGTATTACCTCAACAATTAGATGTTGAGTTAGCTGTGACAACACCTAATGGCACATCAATCGCATCAAAAGTTTATAATTCTTCTCCGATCGAAGTTTGTGGGAAAGTGCTTCCTGCAAATCTTGTGATCCTTCCTATAGTGGAATTTGATGTGATTCTTGGCATGGATTGGATTTATTTATACGGAGCTCATATCAATTTCCAAAGAAGGGAAGTCACATTTCATATTCCAGATCAATCTACGATCGTCTATCGATGCAAGGATGAATATAACCTTCCAGTGGAAATTTCTTCCATCTTATGGGTCTTGATTCCACTAAATGAAGGTTATTTATCTCAAATGGTTGGTGAGAAACTCACAATTAATAATATTCCCATCGTACGGGAGTTTGATGATGTCTTTCCGGAGGAATTACCAAGTCTTCCACCAAATCGTGAAGTTGAGTTTTCAATAGAACTTGTACCGGGTGCTTTGCCTATTTCAAAGACACCTTATAGAATGGCCCCAATTGAGTTGCAGGAATTGAAGAAGCAACTCCAAGAGAATCTTGATAAGGGATTCATACGCCCTAGTGCATCACCTTGGGGAGCACCTGTTCTATTTGTTAAGAAGAAAGATGGATCAATGAGACTCTGCATTGATTATCGAGAACTTAACAAGATCACTATCAAGAACAAATATCCTCTCCCACGCATTGATGACTTATTTGACCAACTACGCGGAGCTCAATACTTTTCCAAGATTGATCTTCGTTCAGGGTATCATCAATTAAGGGTCAAAAGGGAGGATATACCAAAGACGGCTTTTCGTACAAGGTATGGACACTATGAATTTATAGTGATGCCATTTGGTCTTACTAATGCCCCTGCTATCTTCATGGATCTAATGAATAGAGTCTTTAGAGACTATCTTGATCAATTTGTGGTAGTCTTTATAGACGATATTCTTGTCTATTCAAAGAGAAAGGAAGAGCATGAAGATCACTTGAGAATTATATTGAAGACCCTGAGAAAGGAGAAGCTTTATGCCAAATTTACCAAGTGTGAATTTTGGATTCAAAAAGTTGCATTTTTGGGTCACATAATCTTAAAAGAGGGGATATCTGTGGATCCAGCAAAAACAGAGGTTATCGAAAGATGGTCGAGACCAACAACAGTAACTGAGATCCGAAGTTTTCTTGGTTTGGCTGGATATTATCAAAGTTTTGTAAAAGATTTTTCACGATTATCTAATCCACTCACCAAGTTGACTCGGAAAGGAGTTAAGTTTGTTTGGACAGAGGAATGTGAAGAGAATTTCAAGGAGTTGAAAAGAAGGTTATCCGGTGCACCTGTGCTCACACTGCCTTGTAGTGGAGAAAGTTTTGTGATCTACAGTGATGCATCCAAGAAGGGATTGGGGTGTGTTCTTATGCAAAATGATATGGTGATAGCTTATGCCTCACGACAGTTGAAAATCCATGAGCAAAATTACCCAACACATGATTTGGAGTTAGCTGCGGTAATATTTTCATTAAAGATTTGGAGGCATTACCTTTATGGTGAAAGGTGTGATATTTATACTGATCATAAAAGTTTAAAGTATATTTTCACACAAAAGGAGCTGAATATGCATCAAAGAAGATGGTTGGAGCTGATTAAGGATTATGACTGCTCAATCCATTACCACCCTGGGAAAGCAAACAAGGTGGCAGATGCATTAAGTCGACAAGACCATGCTAGTTTATCCATGATGAGGATCACAAAAGATCCAATATTTATGGATTTACAAAGGATGGATCTTGGAATTATAATGGAAGGGGAAAAATCTTATCTTTCTCAAATGAATGTTCAACCATCTATACATGTGAAGATTAAAGAGGCACAGAAAGAAGATGTCGAGTTACAAAAGAAGGTGAGAAATGTTCCTGAATTCAACCTTGATTGTGATGGGATAATAAAGTTCAGGAATCGGGTTTGTGTTCTTCCCATCCCCGAATTAAAGAAGGAGCTGCTGGATGAGGCTCATAGTTCTTCATTCTCTATTCATCCTGGAAGCACGAAGATGTATAGGGACCTGAAAGAATACTTCTGGTGGGATGGCATGAAAAGAGATGTTGCTGAATATGTCTCTCGATGCTTGATTTGTCAACAATTTAAAGCTGAGAGACAGAAGTCTAAGGGGATGTTACAACCATTACCCATACCCGAATGGAAATGGGAAAACATCACTATGGACTTTGTCACAGGACTTCCTAAAACATCCAAAGGCAATAATGCTATCTGGGTCATAGTTGATCGTCTTACAAAGTCTGCACACTTCATTGCTATTAGAGAGGATTTCTCTCTGGATCAGCTTGCCAGGATATATGTAAAGGAAGTGGTAAGATTGCATGGAGTACCACTTTCTATTATATCTGATCGGGATCCGAGATTTACCTCGAAGTTCTGGTGAAGTCTTCAGCATACTCTGGATACAGAGTTGAGTTTCAGCACTGCTTATCATCCTCAGACAGACGGTCAGTCTGAGAGAACAATTCAAACCCTAGAAGATATGTTGAGATCTTGCTCTATGGATTTCAAAGGAGGTTGGGATCAACACCTACCTTTGGTGGAATTTTCTTATAATAATAGCTTTCACTCCAGTATTCAGATGGCTCCTTATGAAGCTCTCTATGGAAAGAAATGCAGGACTCCAACTTGCTGGGATGAAGTTGGGGAAAGAAAGCTATTAGGACCTGATCTCGTAGATGAAATGGCAGAAAAGGTCAGATCTATTCAACAACACATAAGAGCAGCTCAGAGTCGACAGAAAAGTTATGCCGACAACCGAAGAAAAGACCTAGAGTTTGAAGTGGGTGATAAAGTGTTCTTACGAATATCTCCCTGGAAGAGGGTTATGAGATTTGGAAAGAAGGGGAAGTTGAGCCCTAGATATATCGGTCCTTTCGAAATACTGGATCGTGTTGGAAAGGTAGCTTACCGATTGGCGCTTCCACCGAATCTCTCTCAAGTTCACGATGTGTTCCATGTATCTCTCCTGAGAAAGTACATACCTGATCCTTCACATGTACTCAGCTCAGAAGTTGTACCGCTGGAGCAAGATCTTTCTTATGAAGAACAACCGATAGAGATTCTGGATCGTAGCGAAAAAGTCCTACGAAACAAGACCACTCGATTGGTGAAAGTTTTATGGAGGAACCACCAACTTGAAGAAGCTACGTGGGAGCTTGAGGATATGATGAGGGAGAAGTATCCTCATCTGTTTGTTACAAAGTGACGAATTTCGAGGGCGAAATTCTTTTTAAGGGGGGTAGAATGTAACACCCGACACTTTTTTGTTATATAAATTATCAAAGGAATCTTTTTCTACACAACACTTGCTTGGCTTGCTTTACACGAAATCGTGACCTTCTTCGATAGCTTGCGTCGTACGCAATACTGAGTTTCACTAAACAACGATATCCTATTAAAATATTATTAAAACTAGCCGTTATGAATAGTAATAACCACTTTTTGAAATTTTATAAATTTTATCTTTCAAAATGGACTTCATTTTTGGATTCGGAATACCGAAATTAGCCTAGGGTGAAATTTTGGTATTTTTCTGAAAACTTTCAATTTTTGATGAATAGTGAAACCACTAAGTGGTAGGTTAAAAACTGAATTTTGCATAAAACTTAATTTTACCGCTTCTGTGAATGGAATTTCGAAAATCCGACAGACACGGTTAATATCAAGGACTAAAATGTGGTTCAATGAGATGAAAATAATTTTTGGTGAATAGTAACTTTTTACTTTTTTTTTACCACGGTTAATAGTAAATAGGGTAACTAAGGGTAAATATGATATTACTATTACCCTAACACATGTCCTAATTCTATTTGATAAGTGTAGTTCGACCAAAAACAACCTTATGAATATAATATGACCATTTAGGTCCACTTGGATTAGATTATGACATTTAATATTATTTTATTTAATGAATAGTTAAAATAATTAAAATCAAAGTTTAATAACTAAAACATTTTTAATATGGGGTTATACATAAGATAAATTCGACTATAAATATTCAAAGAAAGCTAAAAAGATTTCCTACATGATGGTATTTTATTTATAATTTTTAGACATTAAATTATTTAATTTATTTATGACACAATGATGATGCAGTAATTATCTTATTAATGAAATATTGACATAATTGATGTTATAAACACAAAAATAAATGTAATTTGAGACTTTTTATGAATTCCACTAATTTTCTAAGTTACTATGATATATTAGTGTTGATTTAATAAACTTGGTTCGAACATATAATTCTGTTATGACTTTCACAAAAATCATATATCAAATAGTGTCAAAATTGACACAAAATAGTTTTTAAATCAAATATTATATTATTAATTGTTATTTTATTCCTAAAAATCTAAGGTTCGGCCAAATGACTTAGATAAGGATATATATATTAATAATAAACAATTTGGGGTTCGTTTGGCATGTTATAGTAAATGTATTAACCATATAGTGTAAGAAAACAAAAAGACACGGTAAAAGTTAAATTATTTAACTTAGAGTTAAATCTAGTTGATAAGGTTAAAATAATAACATAAACTTGTCTAAATCCTATTCGTTGATAGGATTTCGACCCATCCCCACTTTAGCTTTGAAATAAGACCCTTTGGAACCATTATAAACCGATTTTGACTTTAATATAAAATAATATTTTGAGGTATTCCTAAGGTGCCCCTCTCCTCCCTTATAAAAGGGCACCTCCTCCCCCTCCTCCTCACACCAATTTGAGCACTCATGCTCGGCCAACCCCTGCCATTTTCTCCTCTACACTTCCCTAGAATAATCCTAGAGGTCCTGGTCTTCTTCAAAGACCAATATTAGTTCCCTAAGTGGAGGATTCAAAGAAGCGTTCCAAAGAAGAGGTAATATCCATTACCGATCTTTTCAATTTCTTTCTTCTTCAACTTCTTCTTCTTTAGTTGTTTCATGATAAAGTAATAACATCAGTATTACTTACATACTGATATGTTATTATAAATATGAAACAACCCTAATTCACCTTCTATCCATCCTACGGAAAAATGAAATCACCGCGCGTGCGTACGTACGGAATACCATCTCCACGCCGTGGTGTAATCTATTTTCCACCATCACCTTACAAGGATGGGTATAATGGTGTAATGAGTAACTATTTATGATTATTATAAAGTAATATTGATACTGAAATAATATACATATACTCCAATACAATTCCATGATCATAGGAACGATATCATCACTCGTGCGTACGTACGGAATACCGTCTCCACGATGTGATGCGACTCGTTCTACATGATCATCATTACATAGTAATTATATAAATGAATTGAATGAATACCATTCTGGATATAAGGTATATATAACCTTAAAATAAGAATAAGAATTTATTCGGCAAAACACGCATAAGAACAAAAGGCAATAAAGACCCGAGTAACAAGTAACAATGAAATATTACTAACAAGAAGCTAAGAATATGACCATATATGATATCATATCAAAATGTATGATTCTGGAATAATTCAATAACATTATTTAAACCATTATAAAGGATATTTTGACACGTACAAAGAAAATCGGACCTAAGGTAAGGGAAATATCACAATCTCTTTTTTATCCGAGATTGTTTATACTTTGGTATTTACTGGGGTGTATTTTATCATCCACATCCATGTTTACTCAATATGTAATATTATTTCCATCCACCTACAACTTTTTAAATCCTATTTTACCCTTCGGTGAGTTTTTAGTAAAAGATATGAAAGGAATCTTTTGTTGTTTTTCGTACGAGGTACTTTTTTGACTTTTCCGACAAAAGTACGAAGAATGTTTTTTTTAACTTATACGGCATGAATGAATTTTTAAAACATTATTTCCAAGAAACTTCCTTTACAAGTTTTCAAGTTTATTTTTAATCAACTTCTTTTAGTTTAAAGATGTATGACATGTTAAGAAATGAAAAATGTTTTTGAAAAAGAAAGGATATTTTCCTCAAGAATGAAGTTCAAGTGTTTTATCAAAATTATTTTCCATCTAAGATAATAAAGGATTCTGTTTCTATCCCTATTATTACATGGATTTGATTATGTTGTGATGGAAATATTTTTATGAATTCCTTTATATTATATGAATTGTTTTATGATGTCATGTTGTTTAAGAATTCCATTTTTATTACATGGGTTACGCTATGATGTATGGTTTATGATTATGTGGCACACATAAGAAAGGATTCATTATAAGATGGGTGGGACCTATATCTCCCTCCAATGCATTGGGTAAAGATTTATATCTCATGAGATAGACATGGCTGGAACGGAAGGTTATTTCGGTTCAGTGATACAGGACTGAAACGAGGAGTGAACTCGGTTCAGAAAGGGACTTTGTCCGCTAAGATAGTCTTGGCAATGAGTCATGACTAACAAGAAATGATTTTCCAGGATTATGTGTGCATGCCACAAAGTTTCAAGTTTCATGTTATGATTATGGGGATCTCATTTTCACTTCTATGATTTGTTCCATGTTAAGATATTATGATCTCTTTTGCAGGATATGATTTTCAAAAAAGATATGATATGATTTTTATTTCCTTTATTTTCCCTTACTGAGCATTTGAGCTCACCCTTTTATGTTTTCTTTTCCCCAGGTCAGGAAGATGGATATTAAGTAGAATATGCTAAAAGGTACCCTAGATATGATGAAATAAATGGGAGACACTGTAGAAGATTTATGAACCAGTTGTTTATGTTTCCCAGTTTCTAAAGACACTATACCTATACGGTCCTTTGTGGTTTTGTCATATGTTGTAATAAGTGTACTTCAATTTTGAAGTATTAACAATGTATGTAAAGTATGGGTCGTTATATGCACCACTTACACAATTCATGAAACCCATTTGGAAACACAAAAAGAATATAACATATGAAATCTAACCATTTACATGGGAAAAGCCCCTTTAAAATTCACACTCACACCAAATCCATTTTATAACATTCTTCACATAACTTTCACAATTCACAAACACATTTAAGGTGCGTAAAAAGGTATCCAACATACAACAAAAATCCATTTCTTTTGGAAAACCAACTTTCAACACATTCTCACCTCAAATCCCTTTGAAAACACATTTTTCACCTTTCACACAAAGCATAAAACACATTCAAGAAGCACCACAATGAATCACACATGAAACATAACCAATTTCCTTTAGAAAAACAACTTTCATCACATGTTAATCTCAAAAACTTTTCAAAACATGTTTCGCACCACACAAATAATCCATATAACACATTTATACAACTAAGCAAGTAATCCAAAATCATCTGATAATGTAAAAGCATGTAACCACCTACCTTAAGTTTGAAAACTTCTCGAAACTAGTGAAAAAACACAATCGTACCTCAATAAGACCCTATAAAGGCAATATAGAACAACAACCATCATTATTTCATCAAAAAACAAAATATTGACCCCTCATTAGGTCAAACAACCCGCTAAAAAAGGAAAACCCAAGAAGTAGGGAAGAAGGACCCTAGAAAGAGGGACAAATCGAAGTAAGTGAGACTTGATTGATGATTCCTTGAAGAACTAGGTACAAAACCACCCAAATATTGATGATAAAGAGGTCCAAGAAGGATAATAAGGATCTATTGGGGAAACAAATCCTGAATGGGGTGGATTATGGGTGATTTGGGGGTTAAATCCAAAGAGGTAAAAAGGGTAATTCGTCATTTTTAATGACCTGGAAAAGTCTTACAGTTAGCCCACATGGTTTTCCAAACCATGCGGTAACCATGAATCCCTCACTGTCTAAGAGGAATAAACTGAATGGTTATCACACATGATTTTCCAAAATGTGCTAAAATTCTACGGTCACCTCTTTCTAAGATGAAATTGGTTGCACGGTTTTCTGGGGGAGGGCACACAGTTTCCCCAAACTATGCGCCAATTGTGCGCCACTAGTTATCAATACCATAATCTCCATTTTATCCAAAAACACAAAGGAAACCCAAGGGATAAATACCAGACCAAAAATAAACAAAATATTACCTCAAAAGAAAATCCTGGATGTGACAATTCTCCCCACCATGAAAGCTTTTCACACCTAGAAATTCACTCTAAAGTTTGATTAGAAAAAATGGGTACTCCTCCTCGAACCAAGAATCCCACTCCAAAGTATCATGCACATAATTATCATGATTCCAAAGAACTCTAAACAATGGAATAGACTTCCCATGAAGCACTTTCTCCTGGGAATCCACAATCTGTACTGACCGCTCAAACACAGACAGATCAAGCTCCAATTCCAACTCTTCCCAATTCATCACATGGGACATATCTAGGTTGTACTTTTTCAAGTGAGATAAATGGAACTATTCATGAATTTAAATCAACTGAGAAGTAAAATCTAACCCATATGCCACCATACCAACTCTCTTGGTGATCTCAAAAGGTTTGACATGCCTCGGGGTTAGATTCCCTTGCTTACCAAAACAATGGTGATCCAAGTGAGATGACACTTTCAGGAACACCCGGTCACCCATAGAAAACTCCAAAGCTCAACACCTCTGATAGACATAAGAATTTTGAATAATCTTCACCATTAATAAACATTTCATGATCAACTTGAATTTATCAGAAGTTTTCTTCACAAGGCTTGGTCCCAACAACGAGGTCTCACCCACCTCGGTCTAACATAAAGGGGACCGACATGGTCGACCATAAAGCACCTCAAAGAGGGTCATTCAAATCAAGTATTGGTAGCTGTTATTCTATGAAAACTCAACCAACCCAAAATGGTTATCCCCTGAACTTATGAAATCTAAAACGCATTCCCAGAGCATGTCTTCCAAAATATGATTTGCCTGCTCCATCTGACCATAAATTTGAGGGTGGTATGTCATACTCAACTTGAACTATGACCTCATTTATTTCTAAATACCTTCCCAAAACTTCAAGGTAAAGAGAGGGTCCCTATCCAAAACATATGTTAACAACACACCATGAAGCCTCACAACCTCCTGAATAAACAACCGACCCAACTCATCCACTCTGGCTAAATCCCTGATTGGAATGAAATGGGCTGATTTGGTCAAATGGTCAATCACTAACCAAATGTCATTCCTCCCTCAGGGTGTATGAGGCAATCCTGAAATAAAGTCCATGGAAATCTCATCCCACTTCTAGGTAAGAATGGGTAGTGGCTGAAGAAAATAGGAGGGTCTTTGGTGATCTGATTTAACTTGCTGACATGTATAACACCGCGATACAAAGTCAGTTACATCCCACTTCATACCTAGAAACCAGAACTACTGTCGCACATCATATAACATATTGGTTACACTAGGATGAATGGCCTGCAGAGAATGGTGGCTATCCTACATCACCACCTTTTTCAACGACAATTTCACCATGAAGTGACCTCTAAAGCACAAATCTCCCTTAGTAGAAAATGACCATTCACAATTCACCTCCCCACCATTTAGGAACTAGATAGAATATTGGCACAACTCATCACTCAGATACTCTTACTGAATCAACTCCAGAAGGAAAGGTTTTAGCTGAACACTGGCAAAGAACACACCTCCACTATGTTCCTTGGTCTTGAGGTGCATCTGAGCAAAGTGCCCCATCAAATTCCACTCATCACTAGACTCCTTCAACGCTTTCACTGGCTCTTTCTTGCTCAAGGAATCTTCAACCATGTTACCTTTTCTTGGGGTATAGACTATATCAAAATTAAACCCCTGGTTGCACCCAAATTTACCCAAGTTGTATGGTGTAAGCGGTCATTGTAGTACATCTTGGGTTATCAATCCTCAGAGACCTAAGAAGAAACCTAAGAAACATGCATTCTAAGAAGATGATTTGATGGTGTTTATTTGGCTATTAAGTGGCTAAATTTGGTTTGAATTGATTGGATTATTTGATATTTTAAAGACTTAAGTGAATTCAATTTAAAATCATGAGTTGATCCTTGGTTATCGCATGGGGTGTATTGGATGAATTTCTTTTAAAATTATTTCAATGTCTTAAATTTGAGTGTTTCCTTTAATGAAATACAACCATCCCAAATCACTCACCAATTATGAGTTTTCACTATCCTAAGGCTAATCACCTATACACTTGGAGGATAATATTGATGATAACTCCAAGGTATAGGATTTTTTTAGCACTCGGGATTTGTATCCTTAAAATTGGTGAGTTTAAAGGATAACGTAAATCATTGAATTAAAATCTCAAAAATATAATTGATTAAGAATTATTAAATTATGAAATAACATCCAATTCACCCATTGAAACTCCCTTGGATCAACCCATTATAGGATTATCCCTACATTGATGTTATTCTATCAATGAAAGCAGGTAGTAGACTTATGATGGTATAATTGGAGAAGAAGAAAAAAAATAACAATCACTCCACCGTTGTGAGAAGAGTTTCACAAAAGATAATGTGAATAAACTCACTCCCTAAGGCAACAGTACCAACATGATATGGAAAAATAAATAAAAAATTAAGAAGAAGATGATGATGATTATATTTTATTAATTAAATGAAGGTGAACAAAAAACTTACTTGGGAGAAATTGACAAATCATTTACAAAATGAAATCATGACAATACAATTGAAAGAAAATAAAAACTTACATTCCAAAAAAAATATTCGATGCTAATTACCTTCACCACCAGATACTTATATAGGAATATTTAGAGCCTTAGATACACCCCCCAAAAATAAATTACATCTCCATTAATTGTAAGAGTTAAAATGAGGGTGAGAAAATCAAGGGAATTTGACGTTTTGAAGTTGACCCGGAAATTCATCCAGATTCGTCCACTGTTTTGATGTGTGAATTTTTAATTGAAGGAGGCCGAATTCGGAGGGGTCATAGAAGATAAATATTCTTATCCATATGTCCTCTATTATCTGTAAATATTTCAGGAAATTTGTTGCATCCTTTTGGAAGTTATGGTCGAAATGGTGGGACGAATTTATGTGCATTCATATCGGGCCCACCATTTAAATCTCAACTTTCGATCCATTTATCATCATGAAAACTTCAGAATTATATCCAGACACAGTTTAATTAAATTATCATAATATTTTTATATTTATACTGTAAAAATTTGAGATTCATTGGGCTTGTTTTGTGGGCCCCACTTCTGTTTGATGGTCCTTAGGCCCATTATGATTTGTCCAGAAAATTTCTTCATTCATGCGGAAAAAAATCCATCTTCTACTGGGATTCATCCATCAATCCTAAAATATAAAATATTCCAAACAAAGTGATAAATAATATCCCAAAATATTAAATTCAAAAAATGAATATAACTTTCTGCACAAATAGATGATTTATTGGGCCCAAATTTGCATTTTAAACGTGAATTGCACTTAAGATGAGAAATGAAGTTCAATTTCTATAATGCACTAGAAATGATTTTTATTGACTTTGAAACACATAAATATTAATATATTAACAATGAATATTATCCACTTTTAGCGGCTAATCACACCCCCCAACTTGAGTTTTTCTAGTCCCGAGCAAAATATATATCAAATATGAAATTCAAATTCCCTTTTTTCAAAAACATTTGAATACACATTGCTCATACGAAGACCTCATACCAAAAAAATTATGAAACCCATAAAAATTATTTAAAAAAAGATAGGTACATAAGCATATCCCAAGCCCAAGCCCATTCCTTTGTTCAAATTCATCACCACATTTCATTCAATTTCAATTAAGCATGATAAAGTGTTGTGCATCACAAAATACATGGGACCCATTTTATCGTTCAAGGGTAAAACATGGAAGTGCTAGATGGGAATCACATTAAACCTTAAGATGAGTATTCGATTTTTTTTGATTTTTTTGTTTTTTTGTTTTATTTTTTTAACCACAATAGATATGAAAAGACTGACTCTTGGCAAGACAACTATAGATTCACGGTCCCCAAGTGCCGGACGCCACACATATTGTCAATTTCATGCTCTACAATAGAGATATAAAGCCTAACTCTAGGAAATAAAACTATGGAGTCACAATCCCCAAGTTTCGGATGACACACATTTGAAAACAAACATTGCTCTATGTGGTCATTATTTTTTTTCAAATTTTTTTTGTTTTGTTTTTTTGTTTTGTTTTTTTTTAATACTCAAATTAAACTAAAAGTGACCCCAGAAACCTATGCTATAATAAAAGGGACACAAGAACTCAAATTTACCCCCAAGATCCAGTATAAGTGCATTGTGGCATTTTTATTAAGAGGATGAAAATGTAAACTTTGAAAAATTACATCGGACAACCACACTTTCCAAAAACTATGCTCATGAACTTAAACTTGCATTAAAATCAGAATCAAGGCATGCGAAATTATTTGATATCCAATTTCAGAGTTTGAAATGTATGTTATCATGTTCAAGGTTAATGGAATTTTTCTTTCCATGCTTGTTATTATTAAAAAAAATCATTTTTTATTTCATCTCCCCCCAACATAGAATAACATTGTCCCCAGTGTTTAAAGAAAACTTAGAAGGGGGTATGGGATATTTGTTCAAAGAGTAAATTTAAAATGATAATAATGGAATGAATTCACCTGGTGGTTTATGATGAAAGTACATGCCACAGTCTCCCTTCAATCCTGGATTTGAGTCTCTGCAGCTTGGATGGATGTGATGGGATTTTCCCCATGACCTATGACATGTCCTTTTAAACAAAATTAACCTATAAAATAAAACAAAATAAAATGATGATACATTGTCTTCTTTTTAAATTTATGGGTAAGGTATTACTTAGAGATCACTCCATGTGACACAGATGAATATGTCACTCCCCTTTCATACCCATCCATACTCATAATAGAAGAATAGGTCAACAGTCTAAGGTACTATCATATTCAGATTTTTTTAAACCTACAAACAAAAAATAAAATACACTGATGATACATTGTATTCCTTTTAAATTTCTAGGTAAGGTATTACTCAGGAATCACACCACGTGACACGGATGAATATGGTGATCCCCTTTCATACCCATCCTTACTCATAAAATAAGAATAAGTCAACAGCCTATGGTAATTTTCTAAATGAAAAAAAAATGATTCACAATGATTGGAACTATGAAAACCATGGGTTGCCTCCCATGCAGCGCTTTTGTTTAACATCGTTATCTCGACTTGTACCCCCCAACTTATACAATTACAACTTTCAACATTTTAATGAACCCATATTTCTACAATTCAACAATATTGAGATTGATTATTTTTTTTAAAATTTGTGACATGTGAAATCCCATGTTTATCAATGAGTGTGAAAGTCCAAGGAATTTCATTAATGGTTGATTAAGTTTCATATGGATTCTTTCCTATCATTTCAAGGGTTATTACTCCTTTTTGGTATTCTTGATGAAAATGTATGATAATTGAATGGTCTAGGTTATCATAAATGGAGGGATTATTGAGTGGTGTAGGAAGGATCACAACTTTGAGTTCAGTTTGATTGAATTTTCCCAAAGAATAATAGAAATTTGAATCCAAATTTGTTTCTTATACAAAACATTTTAAAATAATTGGTTCCTTTTGAAAATATGATTCATCCCCAAAATTGTCCATTTGAATGTCGGGTGTGGGTATAGACTCAATATTTGTTTTCTCTCCCAATGGTTCAATGAAAGGTGATTCTAAAAAATCATTATTGGAGAAATATTTCAGACACTCAATCCATGAACATAAATTTTCCCATTTTGAATCCAAAAAATTAATTTCCTCCTGATTTAAATACCCTTCAACATTTCCTTGATCTTCTTCAGTCATCCCATACCCAAAGGTTAGTTCTTTTTTAAATTCATGAATGGTTTGTGGGATAAAATATTCTTCTGTTGGTGATGAGTAAAGGACATCCTTAGTGGGAATGGTTTCCTCATAAGTCTCAATGCTTTGTATTTCTATTCTCAGTGATGAAACTTCTAAATTCATTTTAATCATTTTTTCACACAAATGTTCAAGAATTTTTTCATTATTAGGATTGATAGATGTCTGGACATCATGAACTTCATTAAGTTTGATCTCTTCAATCATCCTTGAGAGGTATGAAAATTGATCCTTTAAACAATCATCATCCCATTGATTGTACATCTCATCTAGTGTGGTGTATTAAATCAAGGTTTGGTCTATGAAATTCCCTATGTGAGGAGATTCAAAATATTGATTTTCCAGTTGATTATAGCCTTGGTCTATCAATGGGTATTGTTGAAGATAATCCATTAGAGTTGATTGAAAATTGGTTTTGGGATTCATTGGACATACAGAAACAGAAAGGGGAATAGAGAAGATAAATTAGAGTGAGAGTAGAGAATTTGGGGTGAGAATAGAAAGATGTTCTAAGGTGACTTACTTGGTCCCCAACAACGGCGCCAAAATTTGATTGCACCCAAATTTACCCAAGTTGTATGGTGTAAGTGGTAATTGTAGTACGGCTTGGGTTATCGATCCTCAGAGACCTAAGAAGAAACCTAAGAAACATGCATTCTAAGAAGGTGATTTGATGGTGTTGATTTGGCTATGAAGTGGCCAACTTTGGTTTGAATTGATTGAATTATTTTATATTTTAAAGAATTAAGTGAATTCAATTTAAAATCATGAGTTGATCCTTGGTTATCACATGGGGTGTATTGGATGAATTTCTTTTTAAATTATTTCAATGTCTTAAATTCGAGTGTTCTTTTAACGAAATACAAC
The DNA here is from genome assembly GCA_963277665.1 of Viscum album. NCBI lineage: Eukaryota > Viridiplantae > Streptophyta > Magnoliopsida > Santalales > Viscaceae > Viscum > Viscum album. The sequence goes on from OY728135.1 coordinate 69,945,834, forward strand.
CATCCCAAATCACTCACCAATTTTGAGTTTTCACTATCCTAAGGATAATAACCTATACACTTAGAGGATCATATTGATGAGCACTCCAAGTTAGAGGATCGTTTTAGCATTCGGGATTTGTATCCTTAAAATTGGTGAGTTTAAAGGATAATGTAAATCATTGAATTAAAATCTCAAAAATATAATTGATTAAGAATTATTAAATTATGAAATAACATCCAATTCACCCCTTGTTACTCCCTTGGATCAACCCGTTATAGTATTAGCCATACATTTATTTTATTCTATCAATGAAAGTGGGTAGTATACTTATGATGGTAGAATTGGAGAAGAAGAAAAAAATAACAATCACTCCACCATTGTGTGAAGAGTTTCACAAAAAATAATGTGAATAACCTCACTCCCTAAGGCAACGATATCAACATGATTTGGAAAAATAAATAAGAAATTAAGAAGAAGAATAATATGCTGATATTTTATTAATTAAATTAAGGTGAATGAAAAACTTACTTGGGATAAATTGACAAAGCGGTTACAAAATGAAAGCATGACAATACAATTGAAAGAAAATAAAAAACTTCCATTCCAAAAAAAAATATTAGATGTTAATTTCCTTCACCACCAGCTCATTATATAGGCATATTAAAAGACTTAGATACACCCCCCCAACAATAAATTACATCTCCATTAATTGGGAGAGTTAAAATGAGGGTGATAAAATCAAGGGAATTTGACGTTTCGAAGTTGACCCGTAAATTCATCCAGATTCGTCCACCATTTTGACATGTGAATTTGTAATTAAAGGAAGCAGAATCTAGAGGGGTCGTAGAAGAGAAATATGCTAATCCATATTTCCTCTATGAGATGTAAATATTTCAGGAAATATGGAACATTTTTTTGGAAGTTATGGTTGAAATGGTGGGACGACTTTATGTGCATTCATATCGGGGCCACCATTTAAATCTCAACTTCAGATCCCTTTATCGTCATGAAAAATTCATAATTAGCTCCAGAAACAGTTGAATAAAATTATCCTAATATTTTTATATTTCTACTGTAAAAATTTGAGCTTCATTGGGATTGTTTTGTGGGCCCCACTTTTGTTTGATGGGCCTTAGGACCATTATGCTTTGTCCATAAAATTTCTTCATTCATGCGGAAAAATATCCATCTTCTCCTGGGATTCATCCATAAATATAAAAGATAAAATATTCCAAAAAAAGTGATCAATGATATCCCAAAATATTAAATTCAAAAAATGAATATAACGTTCTGCACAAATAGATGATTGATTGGGCCCAAATTTGCATTTTAAACGTGAATTGCACTTAAGATGAGAAATGAAGTTAAATTTCTATAATGAACTAAAAATTATGTTTATTGACTTTGAAACACATAAATATTAAGATATTAACAGTGAATATTAGCCACTTTTAGCAACCAATCAACCCTTAAAGGTACTCAACCCAATGATGATCTCTCAAATTCAGTTATTTTTGGGAGAAAATGTAGGCCAAGCTATTATGATCAAAATAAACCACAAATTTATCCCTAAAAATATAATGGAACTATGTATTCAAGTTATGTATCTCCACTAATAACTCTAGGTCATGCGTTTGGTAATTCTTTTCGTGTGGTTGGAGTTGGCGTTAACCATACACCACCACATGGTCATCCTACATTATCACACACCCAAGACCCATATAAAAATCATCACACTAGATCACATATCCCTTTCTAGATTCTATAAATATCAAAAGAGGGGTTGTGGTCAACCACCGCTTAAGTTCCTTAAAGGAAACTCGACACTATGGGTTCCATTCAAACTTTACCCCTTTTCAGGTAAGCACAAACATGGATGAAGTGAGCCAAGAGAAATCTCAAATAAACCATCTGTAATACCTTACTAGGCCCAAAAAGATTCTGATTTCAAACATATTCTTCATCAATTCCCATGAAATCATTACACTAATCTTTTCAAGGTCCACTAAAACCCCTTGTTCCAAGATCACATGGACTAGAGACTTCACCTCCCTAGTCCAGAAGGTTCACTTAGAAAACTTCACAAAGAGATGATGATCTCAAAGGATACCCAAAACAATCCTTGAATTCCACTTATACTCCTCCTTGGTCCCGGAATAGGCCAGGATGTAATCCACAAATACGATGATGAAGGAGTCAAGATACTGATGGAACACCCTATTCATGAGTCATAAAGACCACTGAATAATTTTTCAACCCAAAAGACATGACCAAATACTCAAAATGGTTTTACCTATTTCAGAAGGTTGTTTTCGAAACATCCACCTCTCTAACTCTGACTTAGTGATACCCAAAACACAAGTCAATATTTGAGAACCACCTTTCCCCCTTAAGTCGATCTAAAAGGTCATCAATACGGGGTAAAGGGTACTTGTTATTGATTATTAATTTATTCATATTCTAGTAATCAATACACAACCAGAGAGATCCATCAGTCTTCTTCGTAAATAGAATCGGGGTTCCCCAAGGTTAGATTCTCAGGCGAATGAATCATTTGGATTCCAAATAGTCTAGTTGTATCTTTAATTCCCTCAACTCGGTGGGGTCCATATGGTAAAAGGGAAGAGATATAGGCTATGTTCCCTGCTCCAAATCAATGGAGAACTCCACATCCCACTCCAGAGGAAAACCCGAAAAATACTCTGGAAAATCCTCTAGGAACTCATCTACCATAAGAGGTAATACACCCTCAGGAGCACCATCATCATCCTCTAATATGAGCAAGGATTCCTGATAAACAAGATTGCACAATTCTAGAATTGGAGGTCCAGCACGTCCTGACCGAGGTTCCCATTCACCTTGAAAAAACTGGACACTTTTATCAGGTGCCACAAAACTCACTTGCCGCCTGTAATAGTGGATGTGTTCTTGAAAATGCACCATCTAATCCATACTAAGGATCATGTCAAAGATTTCCATTTCCAAAACTAGTAAATTCCATTCCAACTCGACCCCTAACATGGTGGGTGCACGAGATGGAAACCTAAAACCCTTCTCTTACTTCTTACCAAGTGTCATTACTAACTCCATTTCATACATCATAAGCTCAGTTGATAAATTCAACACATCCACAAGATAGGTAGAAATGAAAGAAACAGAGACACTAGTATCAAACAAGGAAAAAACTAAAGTTGATGCAATAAGAATGGTACATCGAGCTCTCGTAGGCCCTGAATCTGATTCCATTGGTTCCCATTCCACAGCATGAAGTTTCCTCATCTTAGTCTGACATTGGGAAAGACCACGGGCCTACGACTCTACCCTGAACTGACTCTTCCCAGAAGATGATCCAATCCTTTTGCCACGACCTGTGAACCAAGAACCCATTGTTATGGATGGTTCTATCCAAGATAACATCCCCTTAAAATATATATATCTCGCACCACTCTAATATGGGTGTTCCATCTTGAACAATTGTTGCAAGTGTCCCATAGTTCCACACTGGTGGCAAGGTCTGGGTGAAGATGAACATGCAAATTGCATATTCCCAGCCTTCCCAGACTAATGGTTCACAATTGACCTAACATCGGAAGCCACAGAAAAAGACGGTCGAGAAGGATATCTTAAACTACCACCTCCCTTCTTCCCCTCGTTGTCCCACTTCCTCTTCCTCTCAGATGAACTACCACTTCCCACTACTAACACTACTCCAGAGAAACCAGAATTTCCTCTACAATAAATCTCTACCATCATGGAACGATTGACCACCTTAGCATAGGTTTCCATCTTAAACAATAAGACTTGGGACCGAATCTCTGGTTGCAACCCCATCTTGAACTTTTGAGCCTTCAGATACTCTTTGGAAATGACCTCAGGTGCATACCAAACTAACTTTGCAAAGTGGATAGCATACTCCATCATAGTCTGGTCTCCTTGGATAAGCTCTAAAAACTCTCAGGACCTAGTGAATGCCAAAATATTAGGATAATACTGCTCATTAAAGATGACCTCAAAATCCTTCTAACCCATCTGCTCGTTCTTTCTAGCTTACACCACTATGTCCTACCACTTCTGATTGGGACCTTCCAACATGAACGAAGCACATTTCACCCTAACGGCCTCAGGAGTATCAAGAAACTAGAACATTCTATCTATTTTTTCAAGACACTCCTCTGCTTCTTGAGGCTCTATGTTACCCCAGAAAGAAGGAGGTTTGTTCTTGAGGAAATCATGAGCTTTTTTCCTTTCTAGGACCTGTTTCGGCTTCTCTGACCTGATAAAGGATAGAGCCCGCTCCTTGACCCAATACTTGGACACCCCGAACCACTACTTCCAGTAATGTTTGATCAATTGGAGAGGTGGAACTCTCTCTAACATCTTCCCATGGTTTCACATGAATTATCTAAGGAGTCATCTTACTATAATAAGAAACAATCATAAAGGAAAGTCCATCAATACAACCATCAACGCGCATTATAAAAATTTTCAACAACAAAAAAAATACCAAAAACTTCTATAAATCAAGACATAAACAAATACAAAAAAATAACAAGTCAAAATAAACCACTCCACTACCACATGGCGCCCATACATAGTCTATAGCCTATATGTCTCACCTAGAGGAGAAGTCAAACAAAATTTCCCAACATCCCAAGGTGACTCAAGATCTTTCACAAGGTGTGTTGGTTAGACACCCCACTCACAACCAGAACCTCAATCCCTGACAATCCTAGCTATGGTATATCCAAACTCTTCACAAATAACTTGACCCAAAAAGAGAAAAACCTACTTCGATATCATTTTTTCATGAACCAAGTTGGGGTGCCTTTCAACCCGACTCCCGACCTGGCCCATGGCATGGACCGAAGAGAATTCCCTATATCCACGGGCTGGAAACTAGTGTCTGGGAATCAAAAATACACTTTGAGAATGATTTCACCCATTTATACAACCACAAACAATCAGAAAGAGTAAATATCACATAACTGATAATCATAACCAAATGAGGTACAATAATTTTCAGATTCAAATTTTATGACTCTAACTAAAACCAAAAGCACTACAATGGAATGAGAATAAAAAATGTAAAGACCTGGCCCCAGTTTCCTAGAGTCGGTATCTTATTACATTACATTGACATGATTACAAGAAAGTTTTATCCCAAAGTAATGAATAGTTTAGTATATTTGGAAATCCAGATATATACATAATTTCAACATTACAACTTTAAATGAAAAAAACAAATAAGTTCTTTTTGGAACATCCACCACTCTAATTTTATCCCTCCAAGTCAATCATAATATACCTCTTCATGTCCTGGAAAAAATGAAACATAAGAAGGGTTGAGCTCAGATGTTTAGTAAGGGTAAACATTATAGTGGAAGATAACATAAACATTAAACATGGTAAATAATTAAAAACACATGCCTTTAAAAATAAACTTGAACATAATATGGCAGGAATATGAGCTGAGTAAATATTTCCAAAATAAAACATAATCATGGGTATTCTACTAGTTCAATAACCTCATGAACAATGAATTTATGGATTCATAATGAGGTAAATTCATATTTCAGACATTCTAAAACATAATTTCAAGGCCTCAGCTAAGACATCAAAAAATTATTAAGGTCTCTGCCAAAACCATATCTAAAAATGGGTAAGGCCTCGGCCAAGTCCATATCTATTTGTCTCATGTGAACTACTGATGCATCGAGGGGCTATAGTGGGCCCCAAACATCACATAATAAGTCCAATGCTTTTCTAATATGAATGGGGATAAACATAAACAACATATAAATTCATATTCAAACTAATATGTGAAACGTAAATAACTTTCCCTGAACATTAAGCATAAGCACTAACCATTCAGAGTAAATTGGTGAATGGTTTTAAGATAGCACATCCACAGTCAAACTAATCATAAACCATTAAATTAAATGTGGTATATGATATCATAAAGATAATACCAATAATACATAATAATCAATAGGAGTGTTGAAACAGGTGAAGATACTCTTATAAAATCATTGAGTAATTCTTGAGATAAATACTCTTTTACTTTTAAAAGAAGAGTTCTTTTGGAAAAGTGTTTTTATAAAACCATATAGAAGTAAGAAATTATTTTCATAATAAAATTATTGATTTTAGAAAGATAATGGTTTCTAAAAACAGATTATAGAGTGACCTTGAAAATAGGTAATAATTTGAGAAATTCCCTTGAGTCGGGCTTGTATTTCGGGAAGAATTTTTGAAAGATCCTCTTAAAACATATAATTACCCATAAATGAAGGTAGGATTATGGTTGGTACACATATATATAACATTCACACAGAATTTATGTGGAGTAAATATTAATTAATAATAATTTAATTTAGGTAAGTAGATAATAAAAGTAACCCGAATGAAAATGGAGGTTCGGGTGAAAAACCCTTACCTTAAGTCTGAAGGTGTTCCTCACTTGATCTTAAAGACATGAATAATCAAATTTAGGTTAATAAATTAATGATTAAATAACCTCCTATACATTTAATTGATTTATTAAAACCTTATTAGGTTAATTCATGTCCTTTTAATGGGTTAAGAGATTCAATTTCATTGTTTGGGAGCGTTTTCTTGCTTGGTTTTCATGATTAATTTACTTATATTTGTAACACCCCAAGATTTCATAGTACATTATTTCTTCAAAATAATTCAATAACTTGCACTACACACAACACCGAGTTCAAGCGCACCACGACTTACCAAACTAGCCGTTCAAAAGTGGTTATGAATAGTATTAACTAAATTTTGAAGTTTATATAATCCTTATAATTTTAAAATCCATATTATAAGTTTCTTATACATAATGTAAGAATAAATTCAATTTTTTATATAAAGGAAGCATTTTTCAGAAAATGCAATTTTACCGCCTTTTAATGGAGAGCTTTTTCTAAATCCAATATTTGAAACTTTTATATATTCAATTTGACAAAATACACTTATTCTTTATAATTGGGACATAATAATTTAGTTTCAATAAATTTTTGGTGTTTTTCTGATAACTTTCATATTTGGGTGAATAGTGAAAATACTATATTTTAACTGAAATCAACTTTTTTAATCAAAATAATTTGTAATGTAAAATTATACATTTTAATGGTTTGAAAGTATAAATAGATTATGTTTTTACCATTTAATCTAATTCTGGTCATTTTAAGTAATTTTACTTTGAAATTGGACATAAATAATTGTCAATCTTTTGAAAGTTATTATTTCTTAAAAATATGCCTTTTGGTTTTGACAACGAGAATTAATTTTAAATTAATAAATGCAACTTCTATGCTTTGAATTTGGTAAAATAGACATCATTTTTGGATTCTAAATATTGAAATTATATTAGGGTGAATTTTTGGTACTTTTCTGATAACTTTCATATTTTGATGAATAGTAAAAATTACTAAATTTTAATTAAAAACAACTTTTTTAATCGAAATAATTAATAGTGATAAATTATGAATTTGAGTGGTTTTAAAGTATATTTAGAATATATTTTTACCATTTAATACAATTTTGGTCATTGGACGAAATTTTACATTTAAACCAGACATAAACAAGTGTCAATCTTTTGATAGTTATTATTTCTTAAAAACACGCTTTTTGTTTTGACAGCGGGAATTAATTTTAAATTAATTTCTGCCACTTATGTGTTTTGAATTTGGAAAAATGGATTCCATATTTGGAATCAGGATTTCAAAATTTTGTAAATAGGTAACTCTTATTTTTAGAAATTTTGAATAATTACTTCGGTAAATATTTTATTTACCTTGGTTAAAGGGTAAATCCGGTAAATAAGGGTAAATAAATAATATTATAATAATATTAATTTACCCTAAAATGTGTCCTAACCCTATTTGTTGATACATGTCTGACCATGGGAATCTTTGGGTCGATTTTGGGACCCCATGGAGCCACTTGTAAGTGATAGGGACACATTATATTAATTAAGTTAAAGTAAATACAAAAATGACATAAGCATATATCTTTTAGTAAAACAATTTTTATATAGGGTTATATATGTTATATTTTCGACTATAAATATTCATTAGAAATCTAAAAATATTTCCTACATAATGGTATTTTATTTATAATTTTTATACATTGAATAATTTAATATATTTATGACACAATAATGATGTAGTATTTTCCTTATTAATGAAAGAATCAAATAATTGGTATTATAAATGTTAAAATAAATATAATTTGAAAGTTTTGATGACATACACAAATTTTATTTGTTAATATGGCAAGTTAGGATTGTTTAAATGAATTTGGTTCAAATTAATAAAGTTGTTAAGACTTTAACAAAAATCAATTATTGAAAAGTGTCAAAATTGACATAAAAGAGTATTTAAAACAAATATTATATTATTAACTAATATTCTATTCCTAAATATCTAAGGTGTAAGAACCCAGTTTTTGCTGCGGAAAACTTTGGAATATTCTTGATGTTATTACAGAGCAGCGCCCTCAGACGGCGTGCGATTCCGAGCCCCGGAGTGGCTGGAATTAAATTTTCAGTGTGTTCACACTGGGAACGCCAAATAAATGGGATAACTCCTAAATGGAGCTTCGGATCAGAGATATGAGTGTACGGATGGGTCTAAAATGGGGTTTTTACCCTAGGAACGACATAAAGCATGTCGGCGCGGGACGTTTGGACCCCTCACCCGCTACCGGAACGTTAAACGAATAAATTTATTTATTTATTTATTCGTTTAATGGTTAAACTCCGGTATCTCTTAAACGGTGGGTCAGATTGGAAAACCGAGGACCATGTTGAGTTTGGAGCATGTCGTTTACCCTAGAAGGGGTATAAGTTTCGCGGGCGCGGGCCGTCAGTGAAAAATGGCCCCAGGGGCATTTTCGTAATTTGGCGGCCTCGGGCGTTGAGTTTAATAACTTTTGAACTGGGGCTCGGATTAAAATTCTGAGATCACCGTTGTGCTCAGGATGTGGTGTTTACTTTAGGGGAGGCTTAACCTCGACCCCGTCGAGATTTTCGGATGCAGGTTAAATTATGGGTTTAAATTAATTAAAATTTTAATTTTATTTAAACCCTTCTTCTTCCCCTCCCCTCCCTTGTTCTCCCCTGGCGAAACCTCCCTCAAACCTCCCCTCTCCTCCTCTCCTCCTCCACTCTGACGAGGCAGCTCCGGCGAGGCGCGGAAACTTCGGCGGTCCGTCGGTGAAGCTCCGGGCTACGCCCAATAGGTAGGCGGTTGCGGTTTCAATTTTAATTCCCACATATCTTTTGAGCTCAACTTATAACATTGGATTACTGTCGAATTTGAAAACGAATCCCATATATGCGTAGTACTCTTTCTAAGATTCTTGATGCACATTTCGGTTTTAAAATCCGAGTTCCGACGAGTCTGGGGGCGTCCGTCGAAGGTTGTGGGTTTTTGGGGTGTTTTGGGTGTTTTCCGGCGTTTTCAGCCGGATCCAGCGGCGGTCCGGTGAGCGGGCGCGGCGGCGGCAGCGTGAGGCCAAGCGGAGGTGTCCGGGGGCGTCGTCAGCAGGGTAGAGGTGCAGGCGGTCGCGGGGCGTCACGGTGGAGCGGAGGCCGGCGGAGGCACTGGTTCGCGGGGCGTCACGGTGGAGCAGAGGCCGGCATCCGGCGCGGCGCCATGGTTGAGGGGGATCCGAGGCAGGGCCTCAGGCGGGCGGAGGAAGCAGGACCCGCAGGTCCTGCTGGTGCATCAACAAAGATCGGTCGCTTGGCCGGTCTGCTGGGAGACGAGGACCCGCGATCGGCGGGTCCTGCTGGGTGACACGCTGAGACCGGCCAGTTGGCCGGTCTAGTTTTAATATATATATAAACAAAATAAATAATAAGTTTATAATAATAATAATAATAATAATAATGTTATTATTATTATTATGAAAATGATTTATATTGATAAATCATCCGCAAGGCGTCCGTTTTGGGTGCCGTCTGCGACGGTACGTCCCTTAAATAGAGACGAATATTTTGAGATGGTTTTGGGGGTTTTTAACTCCCAAAACGGGGGCCTCGGAGGCACAACATGCCTTTAAGTAGTTTGACGTTTTTCCGGGGGTTCGTGTTTTGAGCGGCGCGGACGCATCCGACGTCCGATTTGAACACCGTCAGTGGTGTTGCGACCCTGGCGTCGGGGCGAAGTTTTCCAGTGTGGTTTCGGGCGATGATACCGGAGTTGAGGCGTGGGCCCCACGGCCCGTCTTTTGAGCTGTGTGCAGCGTTTTGTAAATTTTTCATCGGACGTCCGTTCGGGGCATGCGAGCAGTCGTTTCTGGGTGTTTTTCTAAGGGCATTACAATGGTGCAATCTGCCCGCTTTAATTCTGCACGATGGTGCGGGCCCCACGAGGGTCGTTTGGGCGTTGACGGTGATTTTTTCAGTTTTATCACCGGGTGTTCGTTTCGGACAAATGATTAGTCAAACTTGTGTACTTTTTCGAGAGGATCGGAATGGTGCAATCCGTTCATTGTGTTTTGGGACCGGGATGCGGGTCCCACGTAGCACCGCTCGTGTGCGGTGCGCCGGAATGCATCTTTTTCTCCGGATATCCATTGCACTCAAGTGAGAAGTCCTTTTGACGTGTTTTCCCGAGGGGATTGCAATGGTGCGATGCGCCCGACTGTTTTCGAGGCCGAGGCTCGGGACCACGGGACGTCGTTCGGGCGTAAGGCGGTGTTGGAGACTTTTCCATCGGATATCCGTTTAAGGCGAGTAATTAGTCTATCTCGTGTGTTTTTTCACGAGGATCACAACGGTGTAATCTGTTCAGGCCGGCGGAGCCTCTTACACGATCTTATTAAATATGGAAATATGAAAGGTGTATCGGTGGTGGTTCGTCCTACTATGTTTGTAGCGGACCCTTGGCGTGTGATCGCATGCACTCTCGTGAGAGTAATGTTGGTGTTTAAAGAGATGTGGTTGGCCATGCCACAGCCGTTGAGGTGGCAAGTTGGCAAAGTTACATTTACGCCCTTCGCGTTGACGTTGGGGTGCCGTGTTCACGATAGCCTTAGGGATGGAGACGTGGTATACTTTGGGAGTATACGGGAATACTTGGAGGTACACGTTGGGGATGTTTGTACCTGAGAACATTTGTGCACTTGGTTGGGGTTGAGATGGGGCCACACGTCGTGTGGGCCCCACGTGCATGTCGTGATCTTCTTTACGTACTTTTGACCTCTCGCGACGTAGAGGGTTTTTCTGTTCTCATTTGTTGACCAGCAGGGTTGAGTTTTCCCCTGGTCCTATTCTCATTTGTTGACCAGTAGGGTTGAGTTTTCCCCTGGTTCTGTTCTCGTTTAGCTGGCAAAGATGGTTTGTTTTCTCTATTTCATCAGCTGTGAGGGGTTTCAGTACCGTGCCCTTTCACCGGAATGCGACACCATTTGAGACTACGAGTGTTCATACAGTGTGGGTGTTTTCCCCACTTTCTGTGATGAGTTGACACGGTCCGCTTTGACAGTGACTCATAGGATTGGAGCGTGATCGCCCTGAGAGGCCTGGGGAGTTTCTCCCGTTGCTTTGTGTTACCTGGTAGAGTTCTTGTGGATTCGGTGTGACAAACACTTTAGGTGGGCACCGATCCTCTACCCAGGAGGTTGTTTCCAGCAGGGCTGAGGTTGTTTTGAGCAGGGCTCACCAGTTGTACCATCCAGCAGGGATGGCCAATACAGCGGTGTTCACCGAGCAGTACCATCCAGCAGGGATGGCCAGAGAAGTTCTGAGTTTAACTCCAGCGGGGCTGGGCAGTGGTCCCCGATGTCGGTCTTACCTTCAGCTGGGCTGGGCAGTGGTCCCCGATGTCGGGCTTACCTCCAGCTGGGCTGGGCAGTGGTCCCCGATGTCGGGTTACCTCGAGCTGGGCCTGGGCAGTGGTCCCGTCGCCGACTTTAGCCGGGTCTCCCTTCAGTGGATTAACCTGTTACAGGACTGGGCAGTGTGGCACCCATCAACTCTTTCTGGGTCTCCCTGTAGTGGGAACCTGTCGACTTCCAGGGACCCTCCAGCGGGGCTGGGCAGGGGGTCGCCTGTCGACTTTGAGGAGACCTCTTGACTGCGGGGCAGTGACAAGTTGTGGTTTGACATTCCCCCAGAACTCTAAAGTACGAGGGGCGCTTTCCCCACCAAGAGGTGTCCTTGTGACGTGACCTAAAACCGTGCAGGCAAGTCAGTGCCGCCCAAAGAGGATAGTGTCGAGGTGCGCTGATTTGAGCCCTTGACTTGCAGTTTGGGGTAGACGTGTGGGATGCTGGGCATCGATGGTGTTTACTTCTGGGACTGTTGGCTACTCACTTTCTTGGGCTGAGCTAAGGTATGGAGACCCCCTTACGACCTTGTTCGGGCTTCTTGATTGAGCATAAAGATATGTATATACCTTGTTCTGGTACCCACTTCTTGGGTTTGTTTACTCTCCTTTTAGGGGTGGTGAAGACGTGTGGGGTATGCCACGTGCTTTCCGTGTCTAGTTTCTCGTGATTGGACAAGTCTACTCTCCTGCTATAGGTAGCGAAGACTCGACGGGAATTTCATCTTCTCACCGTTTCCATCTCCTTATGTCTGAACGAGTCTACCTTCTTTCCTCTTGTTGGGTTGAGCTGCACTCTTTACTGCACTTTCGATCGTACTCCTTTACTTTTCCATGTTCGCTCTACTTCTCACCCTTCAGTACCTCCTTTGTTCCTCCCTCAAGCCTTCGGGGTATCCTAATGAGTATTTTTATACTCACCCCTGCTTGGGATTTTCCCGCACTTGGTGTGCCCTTGCAGACGACTGACAGGTTAGTCGTGACTTCAGTGGAGCTTAGGAGTTCGAGAGCTTGGACCGCGTGTGGTGGTCAGAGTCGGATTCCAGGGGGGGACCCTTCTAGCTATTTAATTTTTGTTCACCTGTTGCCAGGTTGTGGCACTTTTCTGGTTGGGCGCGTGTTTTTTCCCTTTTCTTTTCAGTTTACTTTCAGTACTTGCTTTGTACTTTTAGAAGTCGATGCACAATGTGGTTTATTTATAGCAGTTGGTACTATGATTTTCTTTTTACTCTGCACTTTTTCATTGAGTGTGTTGCGTGTGTGTGTACAGGTACTTAGGCAAATCCCTCCCAGAGTTGTTGTGCCTTCGGCGCTGGTCGCCAACCCCTGGCCTATGGAGGCGGGCTTGGGGTAGTTGCGGCTCGAGCCCGGGTAGGGTCGGGTCATGACATAAGGTTCGGCCAAAGGACTTATATCATGATAGGTGTATCATTAATGGACCACTTGGGGGTCGCTTGGAAGTATATAGTAAGTTTATTAACTATATAATATAAAAATACAAAGAGACAAGGTAAGTGTCAAACTATTGAACTAAGAGTTAAATATAAATGATAAGGTTAATATAGTGACCCAAACCTGTCTAAAATCTATTGGTTGAAAGGATTTCGACCCATCCCCACCTTAACCTTTAAATAATCCACTTTGGAGCCATTAGAAACTGAATATAAATTTATTATAAAATAATATTTCTAGCTTTTCCAAAGGTGCCCCTCACCCCTCTTATAAAAGGGCACTCCCCCTTCTCTCTAATTCACACCTTCCAAGCCTTTTGACTCGGCCAAACTCTGCCCAAATACCCTCTAAACTATCCTCCCTTCATCCTAGAGGCCTTCCTTTAGTCATAAATCCAACCTAAGGATCCATTTTTATCAAATCAAAAGGAAGAACCCGAAGAAGAGGTAATGTTTTCACCGCCCTATTTCAAGTTCCTTTCTTCTTCAACTTCTTCTTTCTTTGATATTTCCATTCGAAAACAATAACTCCAGTATCTTCTATATAAAGTGATTTTATTATAAATATGGTACAACCATATTCAGTATTATATCCATCCTTTGAATGACATGTCACCATACGTGCGTACATACGACTTACCGTCTCCACGTCGTGGTGTAATTGTTATTCAAAACATTATTATTTGGATGGGTGTAATAATAAAGTGTAATTCATTTAAATAATAAATATATCATGATAATTATTCTGTATATATTATATACCATCCAATTATATATTATTTTAATATCAAAAGAATGATATTGTCACTCGTGCGTACGTACGGACTACCGTCTCCACGAACGCGATGAGATTCATTCCCCATCATATCCATTCAAGTATAATTGTCTTTTAATGATTAAAAATAATTTTTAAGGACTTGATATAATTTTGGATATGAATAAGATACAACCTATCCATAAGAAACATAGCTTATGTAACAAAACATATAAAAGAAAACGAGTAAGTTAACACCCGAAACGATGATAATACTAAGATATTTTTAACAAAGCAATGTTAAAAGATCATATATTATATCATAATTAATGTATATGATTATTTTATAATTTAATAACAATTATTTCACCATTATACAGAAGGTTAAACTACCCTCAACCAAGGAAAAGTACAAGGTAAGGGTTTATTTCACAATCTCTTCATTATCCGTGGTTGTTTATACGTAATTATCTACTGGGACCTCTTTATCATCCACATCCAAGTTTATTAAAAATGTATTTCAAATAATTCTTACTATTTTATAGACTATGGGTTAAAATCATTTATACCCTTGTTTACTTTTTATAAGATGTTTATAAAGGAATCTTTCTGTCATTTTCCAAGCAAGGTCCTTTTTAACCTTTTCGACAAAATTAAGGTAAGAATGTCTTTTTTTAACTTATACGGCGGGTGCGGCTATTTTCTACCGTTATAATCTCGTCAAAGTTTCCCTTACAAGCTTATAAGAATATTTTAAAAGTAAATTTTTTATTTTACAATTATGTGACTCTTAAATGATTTCAAATAGAAAGAGATTGTAGAGACCCGGAGCCTGACGTACATGTACATTACATTACTTTTGCGGAATACTTAGTACATTACAAAAACACACACACAAGGACCGTAATAGTTTAGTGTCTTTGGAAACTCGGAATATAATCTTCTAATCATGGTGAAAGATATTCAACATCACCCATAAAGATCATCCTTTTTTTTATACCTAAAACCTTTCTTTATATCCTGGGGAAAAGAAAACATAAAAGGGTGAGCTCAAATGCTCAGTAAGGGTAAACAAAAGAAATATCAATCACATCATAAGAACATAGCTTTTGGAAATCATAACCTGCAAAAAAGAGAGCATAATTTCATAACATGGGATAAATCATGGCAGTGAAATGTAATCACAATAATCATAACTTAAAACATGAAACTTTGTGGCATTCACACATAATCATAGAGAATCATTTCTTGTTAGTCAAGACTCATTTCCAAGACTATCTTAGTGGACAAAGTCCGTTTCTGAATCGAGTAACCCTCGTTTCAGTCCTGTTTCACTGAACCGGTATAACCTACCATTCCAGCCATGTCTATCTCATGAGATATAAAATCTTTACCCAATGCATTGGAGGGAGATATAGGTCCCACCCATCTCATAATGATACCATTCTTATGTGTGCCACAAAATCATAAATCATACATCATTGCATAACCCATGTAATAAAAATGGGAATCTTAAACATCATGACATCATAAATCAATTCATATAAGATAAAGGAATTCATAAAAAATATTCCATCACAACATGATCAAATCAATGTAATAATATGTACAAAAACAGAACCCTTTATTATCTTAGATGGAAAATAATTTTGATAAAACACTTGAACTCCATTCTTGAGGAAAATATCCTTTCTTCTTCAAAAACACTTTTCTTTTCTTAACATGTCAAACAATTATAAACTAAAATAAGTTGATTAAAAATAAACTTGAAAACTTGTAAAGAAAGCTTCTTGGAAATAATGTTTTAAAAATCCATTCATGCCGTATAAGTAAAAAAAACATTCTTCTCGTACTTTTGTCGGAAAAGTCAAAAAAGTACCTCGTACGACAAAAGATTCCTTTCATATCTTTTACTAAAAACTCACCGAAGGGTAAGATAGGATTTAAACAATTGTAGGTGGATGGAAATAATATTACATATTGAGAAAACATGGATGTGGACGATGAAATACACCCCAGTAAATACCAAAGTATAAACAATCCCGGGTAAAAATGAGATTGTGATATTTCCCTTACCTTAGGTCCGACTTGCTTTGTAAGTGTCCGAACCTCCGGTATAATGATTTAAATCATGTTATTGACTTATTCCTGAATCATATTAATTGTTATTATATCATATATGGTCCAATTATGACTTTATATTACCTGTTCTTTTGTAAATTCATGTTAAAGTAGCGTTTTGGGTAAAATCGTCTCATTTGTCGTTCGTGTTTTTAACTTGTAATTATTAATATGATTACTTGGACCATGATTACTTATATCCAGAATGTAAAACATGATTTATATATAATATATATTCATAATATATATATATATATATAATATCGATAAATGGAATGAAATACACCGTTTATGGAGACGGTATTCCGTACGTACGCATGAACGCTGTTTTCGTTTCCTTATTGAAGTAAATGGAATTAAGTAGATGACATACATATAAATTTACATAAATACAGTATCATTATTATGTCATATATTTCATTAGTACTTATTATATATACTTTATAATCATTCATGAATGGTTAATCATTGAGAATGAATCTCATCGCGTCGTGGAGACGGTAGTCCGTACGTACGCACGAGCGATGATATCGTTCCCATGGTCATGGAATTATGTTGAAGTGTATGTAGACTATTTCAGTATCAATATCACTTTATAATAATCATATATAGTTACTCATTACACCATTATACCCATCCTTGTAAGGTTATGATCGAAAATAGATTACACCACGGCGTGGAGACGGTATTCCGTACGTACGCACGCGCGGTGATTTCATTTTTCCATAGGATGGATAGAAGGTGAATTAGGGTTGTTTCATATTTATAATAACATATCAGTATTTAAGTAATACTTATGTTATTACTTTATCATGAAACAACTAAAGAAGAAGAAGTTGAATAAGAAAGAAATTGAAAAGATCGGTAATGGATATTACCTCTTCTTTGAAACGCCTCTTTGAATCCTCCACTTAGGGAACTAAGATTGGTCTTTGAAGAAGACCAGGACCTCTAGGATTATTCTAGGGAAGTGTAGAAGGGATTTTGGCAGGGGTTGGCCGAGCTTGAGTGCTCAAATTGGTGTGAGGAGGAGGGGGAGGAGGTGCCCTTTTATAAGGGAGGAGAGGGGCACCTTAGGAATATCTCAAAATATTATTTTATATTAAAGTCAAAATCGGTTTATAATGGTTCCAAAGGGTCTTATTTCGAAGCTAAAGTGGGGATGGGTTGAAATCCTATCAACAAATAGGATTTAGACAAATTTAGGTTATTATTTTAACCTTATCAATTAGATTTAACTCTAAGTTAAATAATTTAACTTTTACCGTGTCTTTTTGTTTTCTTACACTATATGGTTAATACACTTACTATAACATACCAAACGAACCCCAAATTGTTTATTATTAATATATATATCCTTATATAAGTCATTTGGCCAAACCTTAGATTTTTATGAATAAAATAACAATTAATAATATAATATTTTATTTAAAAACTATTTTGTGTCAATTTTGACACTATTTGATATATGATTTTTTTGAAAGTCATAACAGAATTATATGTTCGAACGAAGTTGATTAAATCAACACTAATATATCATAGTAACCTATAAAATTAGTTTAATTCATAAAAAGTCTCAAATTACATTTATTTTGGTGTTTATAACATCAATTATGTCAATATTTCATTAATAAGATAATTACTGCATCATCATTGTGTCATAAATAAATTAAATTATTTAATGTCTAAAAATTACAAATAAAGTATCATTATGTAGGAAATCCTTTTATCTTTATAATGAATATTTATAGTCGAATTTATCTTATTTATAACCCCATATTAAAAATGTTTTAGTAAATAAACTTTGATTTTAACTCTTTTAACCCTTCTTTGAATTAAATAATAATAAATGTCCTAATCTAATCCAAGTGGGCCTAAATGGTCATATTTTATTCCTAAGGTTGTTTTTGGTCGAATTACACTTGTCCAATAGAATTAGTACATGTGTTAGGGTAATAATAATATCATTTTTACCCTTAATTACCCTATTTACTTTTAACCGTGGTAAAAAAAAGTAAAAAGTTACTATTCACCAAAAATTATTTTCATCTCATTGAACCTCATTTTAGTCCTTGATACTAACCGTGTCTGTCGGATTTTCGAAATTCCATTCACAGAAGCGGTAAAATTAAGTTTTATGCAAAATTCAGTTTTTAACCTACCACTTAGTGGTTTCACTATTCATCAAAAATTGAAAGTTTTCAGAAAAGTACCAAAAATTAGGCCTAAGCTATATTTGATATTATGAACTCAAAAATGATTTCTATTTTACCAAATTCAAAACATATCAGTTTCATTAATTAATTTAAAAATTAACTCCCGTCGTCTAAACAAAAGGCGTGTTTTTAAGAGATAATAACTATCAAAAGATTGACACTTGTTTATAACTGGTTTAAATGTCAAATTACATCCAATGACCAACATTGTATTAAATTGTAAAAATATATTCTAAATATACTTTAAAACCACTCAAATTAATAATTTATCACTATTAATTTTTTCGATTGAAAAAGTTGTTTTTAATTAAAATTTAGTAATTTTCACTATTCATCAAAATATGAAAGTTATCCGAAAATCACCAAATTTCAACCTAAGATAATTTCGATATTCCGAATCCATAAATGATGTCCATTTTGAAAAATAAAATTTACAAAATTTCAAAAAGTGGTTATTACTATTCATAACGGCTAGTTTTAATAATATCTTAATAGCATATCGTTGTTTAGCGAAACTTGGTGTTGCGTACAACACACGCTATCGTGGAAGGTCGCGATTGCGTGTAATGGAAGGAAAGTCAAGGATGCGTGTTGTGAAAGCTTCTTTTGGTGTAGCGCACAACACAAGACATTAATGAAATTAAAAAGAATATTTTTCATAAAATCTCGGGGTGTTACATTCTACCCCCCTTAAAATGAATTTCGCCCTCGAAATTCGTCGGGGTTATAAATGGTTTACTATTCGAAATTTTCTTTGATAGAAACCCACATCGTAAAAAGGAATACCAAAACATGGCTTTAAAAACTAAAGTATGAAATGTAACGATTACCCAAATAAACTAATCACTGGGTTTCCACATAGGTGAAAATATGGATATGGAAGAAAAATCTAACCATCATGTTCTGATGGAGAGTGGTAGAGAACATGGCTATGGAAAAGCCAGTAATCACAAATCCATAGATTTGTGATGATATAAGGTACCATCTGATTCATCAGGTATAAGATCACTAGGACAACATTTTTGGTTTTCAGGATCATTTCCCTAAAGTTGAAAATTTGCTTAGAATAAATACTTACTTTATTTTGGTACAATCTCACTGTTGTTCGTGCCTTGAACAATTTCCACTTCATCTCTTAAATAAATGAAGTTGAATTTGTTATTCGTGAAGTGTTAGCAGATCATGTGATAGAATGACGGGTCATTCCATCTGTCTCAAACAAAAGGTTAGAAAAATTATATACATAAGTCGATCTATAGTGAGATTAATCATATATGGTTCCTAAAATGAACTTATACTTCATATATCATACCGCTTAATAAAATAAAACTAGTTTCTACTAAACAGGGACTTCCTGTAGGCCAGTGGTAGGCGATAAAGGCCAGTCGCATTTCGGTTGTGGGTTCGATTCCCACAGCCTTGTCCGACGCGATGGGCTGTCGCCCATCCTGCAGGTTGTCCTTTTTCTAAAGCTATATTACTATAACATCCCATCAGTAATATCGAAAAACATTTTATCCTAACTTATGTCCAACATAATCCATTACAATATTTAGGCTCATCTATAATACTTTAGTACACTCTCATAACATAGTGAAAACGATTTCCAGAGATTTAATACTATCGTTGATCCCCATATATCATAAGATATGTTTTGTTGGTCACATTCCAAAAATTCAAAGTCCTTAATCATGTATTCTCTTGAATGCCCATTGAACCTTAGTGAAAACATGAATGCAGTTAAAAGTTAACACTTTCCAAATACCAAAATCCTCAAAATTCTATATACTCAAACCATGATATCACTTAATCCTTATATAAATCATGAGCTCATGAATACTATCTAACATTTCATTTTCTCCTTATCCCTTCAATATGCGCATATCATCTGCTTTCCAAAAATATCTGAATAACCTTTCATGGTTACTGGTACCATTAATCATAAACTTTCAAAACTTAAGGAAAGACAACAGTGTAACAATCCTTAGATGTCTCTTTATTCCATAGTACCATGAGATTACTTATACAACATTACACATGATAAACATGTAATCATTCCACTACATTCTTAAACCATTGACCGAGCTTCAAAAATTCTTTCATCTCACATATCATTTGTAGTATCTTCATCATCATCCACATAAATACTACCCATACGACCATACTGATTATCTTCATGAGACTTTCCCTTAGGGCATTGGTTTGCATAATGCCCGTACATTCCACATTTAAAACATTTAACCATTGTTGATGTCGTAGCAATACCATTATCCTCATCCCTGGTGTTAACTGAACCTTTTCCTTTTCACTTACTGGCTTTGTGTCCTTCTTTTCCACACCCAAAGCATCTTCCAGTTCCTTTGAAACATTCTCCTTGATGCCTCTTCCCACATGATTTACATAGGGGAAATTGAACTTTCTTTCCTCTATGATCATCATGAAACTCCATCTTTCTCTTATTAGCCGAGTCAGGAAACTTACCAAATTTTACTTTATTAATCATATTATGAGATTGCTGATTCGGCATAATAATGATGTTTGGACTTCCAAATCCCATTTCATTTGGTTTCTCATGAAAAATATCATTCCATTGTCCAGCATATCCTCCATTATCGTGAATCACCTTGTTTCCAGCCATTTTCTAAAACCCAAAAAGAATAGTGTGAGAGGCAAAAATCATGCTAGGGAAAACAACATTATAAAGGGGGAGTATCCTCAATATCTAACTTCTTAGGTTAAATTCTAAGATCGTTACCATAGTTATAGGACTGTATCCTATACGTATACTTATCCTTAGGGACATCCCTAGACAAACCTTATAAATATCTCTAGGGATCTCACTAAAGTTCTCGCATCCTAGTTTCCAAAGGTTGACTAAACCTTTCCTCTGATACCAACTGTAGAGACCCGGAGCCTGACGTACATGTACATTACATTACTTTTGCGGAATACTTAGTACATTACAAAAACACACACACAAGGACCGTAATAGTTTAGTGTCTTTGGAAACTCGGAATATAATCTTCTAATCATGGTGAAAGATCTTCAACATCTCCCATAAAGATCATCCTTTTTTTATACCTAAAACCTTTCTTTATATCCTGGGGAAAAGAAAACATAAAAGGGTGAGCTCAAATGCTCAGTAAGGGTAAACAAAAGAAATATCAATCACATCATAAGAACATAGCTTTTGGAAATCTTAACCTGCAAAAAAGAGAGCATAATTTCATAACATGGGATAAATCATGGCAGTGAAATGTAATCACAATAATCATAACTTAAAACATGAAACTTTGTGGAATTCACAGATAATCATAGAGAATCATTTCTTGTTAGTCAAGACTCATTGCCAAGACTATCTTAGTGGACAAAGTCCGTTTCTGAATCGAGTAACCCTCGTTTCAGTCCTGTTTCACTGAACCGGTATAACCTACCATTCCAGCCATGTCTATCTCATGAGATATAAAATCTTTACCCAATGCATTGGAGGGAGATATAGGTCCCACCCATCTCATAATGATACCATTCTTATGTGTACCACAAAATCATAAATCATACATCATTGCATAACCCATGTAATACAAATGGGAATCTTAAACATCATGACATCATAAATCAATTCATATAAGATAAAGGAATTCATAAAAAATATTCCATCACAACATGATCAAATAAATGTAATAATATTTACAAAAACAGAACCCTTTATTATCTTAGATGGAAAATAATTTTGATAAAACACTTGAACTCCATTCTTGAGGAAAATATCCTTTCTTCTTCAAAAACACTTTTCTTTTCTTAACATGTCAAACAATTATAAACTAAAATAAGTTGATTAAAAATAAACTTGAAAACTTGTAAATAAAGCTTCTTGGAAATAATGTTTTAAAAATCCATTCATGCCGTATAAGTAAAAAAACATTCTTCTCGTACTTTTGTCGGAAAAGTCAAAAAAGTACCTCGTACGACAAAAGATTCCTTTCATATCTTTTACTAAAAACTCAACGAAGGGTAAAATAGGATTTAAAAAATTGTAGGTGGATGGAAATAATATTACATATTGAGAAAACATGGATGTGGATGATGAAATACACCCCAGTAAATACCAAAGTATAAACAATCCCGGGTAAAAATGAGATTGTGATATTTCCCTTACCTTAGGTCCGACTTGCTTTGTAAGTGTCCGAACCTCCTGTATAATGATTTAAATCATGTTATTGACTTATTCCAGAATCATATTCATTGTTATTATATCATATATGGTCCAATTATGACTTTATATTACCTGTTCTTTTGTAAATTCATGTTAAAGTAGCGTTTTGGGTAAAATCGTCTCATTTGTCGTTCGTGTTTTTAACTTGTAATTATTAATATGATTACTTGGACCATGATTACTTATATACAGAATTTAAAACATGATTTATATATAATATATATTCATAATATATATATATATATATATATAATATCGATAAATGGAATGAAATACACCGTTTATGGAGACGGTAGTCCATACGTACGCATGAACGCTGTTTTCGTTTCCTTATTGAAGTGAATGGAATTAAGTAGATGACATACATATAAATTTACATAAATCCAGTATCATTATTATGTCATATATTTCATTAGTACTTATTATATATACTTTATAATCATTCATGAATGGTTAATCATTGAGAATGAATCTCATCGCGTCGTGGAGACGGTAGTCCGTACGTACGCACGAGCGATGATATCGTTCCCATGGTCATGGAATTATGTTGAAGTGTATGTAGACTATTTCAGTATCAATATCACTTTATAATAATCATATATAGTTACTCATTACACCATTATACCCATCCTTGTAAGGTTATGATCGAAAATAGATTACACCACGGCGTGGAGACGGTATTCCGTACGTACGCACGCGCGGTGATTTCATTTTTCCATAGGATGGATAGAAGGTGAAATAGGGTTGTTTCATATTTATAATAACATATCAGTATTTAAGTAATACTGATGTTATTACTTTATCATGAAACAACTAAAGAAGAAGAAGTTGAATAAGAAAGAAATTGAAAATATCGGTAATGGATATTACCTCTTCTTTGAAACGCCTCTTTGAATCCTCCACTTAGGGAACTAAGATTGGTCTTTGAAGAAGACCAGGACCTCTAGGATTATTCTAGGGAAGTGGAGAAGGGATTTTGGCAGGGGTTGGCCGAGCTTGAGTGCTCAAATTGGTGTGAGGAGGAGGGGGAGGACGTGCCTTTTTATAAGGGAGGAGAGGGGCACCTTAGGAATATCTCAAAATATTATTTTATATTAAAGTAAAAATCGGTTTATAATGGTTCCAAAGGGTCTTATTTAGAAGTTAAAGTGGGGATGGGTCGAAATCCTATCAACCAATAGGATTTAGACAAATTTAGGTTATTATTTTAACCTTATCAATTAGATTTAACTCTAAGTTAAATAATTTAACTTTTACCGTGTCTTTTTGTTTTCTTACACTATATGGTTAATAAACTTACTATTACATGCCAAACGAACCCCAAATTGTTTATTATTAATATATATATCCTTATCTAAGTAATTTGGCCGAACCTTAGATTTTTAGGAATAAAATAACAATTAATAATATAATATTTGATTTAAAAACTATTTTGTGTCAATTTTGACACTATTTGATATATGATTTTTGTGAAAGTCATAACAGAATTATATGTTCGAACCAAGTTGATTAAATCAACACTAATATATCATAGTAACCTATAAAATTAGTGGAATTCATAAAAAGTCTCAAATTACATTTATTTTGGTGTTTATAACATCAATTATGTCAATATTTCATTAATAAGATAATTACTGCATCATCATTGTGTCATAAATAAATTAAATTATTTAATGTCTAAAAATTACAAATAAAATATAATTATGTAGGAAATCCTTTTATCTTTATAATGAATATTTATAGTCTAATTTATCTTATGTATAACCCCATATTAAAAATGTTTTATTAAATAAACTTTGATTTTAACTCTTTTAACCCTTCTTTGAATTAAATAATAATAAATGTCCTAATCTAATCCAAGTGGGCCTAAATGGTCATATTTTATTCCTAAGGTTGTTTTTGGTCGAATTACACTTGTCCAATAGAATTAGAACATGTGTTAGGGTAATAATAATATCATTTTTACCCTTAATTACCCTATTTACTTTTAACCGTGGTAAAAAAAAGTAAAAAGTTACTATTCACCAAAAATTATTTTCATCTCATTGAACCACATTTTAGTACTTGATACTAACCGTGTCTATCGGATTTTTGAAATTCCATTCACAGAAGCGGTAAAATTAAGTTTTATGCAAAATTCAGTTTTTAACCTACCACTTAGTGGTTTCACTATTCATCAAAAATTGAAAGTTTTCAGAAAAGTACCAAAAATTAGGCCTAAGCTATATTTGATATTATGAACTCAAAAATGATTTCTATTTTACCAAATTCAAAACATATCAGTTGCATTAATTAATTTAAAAATTAACTCCCGTCGTCTAAACAAAAGGCGTGTTTTTAAGAGATAATAACTATCAAAAGATTGACACTTGTTTATAACTGGTTTAAATGTCAAATTACATCCAATGACCAACATTGTATTAAATTGTAAAAATATATTCTAAATATACTTTAAAACCACTCAAATTAATAATTTATCACTATTAATTTTTTCGATTGAAAAAGTTGTTTTTAATTAAAATTTAGTAATTTTCACTATTCATCAAAATATGAAAGTTATCCGAAAATCACCAAATTTCAACCTAAGCTAATTTCGATATTCCAAATCCATAAATGATGTCCATTTTGAAAAATAAAATTTACAAAATTTCAAAAAGTGGTTATTACTATTCATAACGGCTAGTTTTAATAATATCTTAATAGCATATCGTTGTTTAGCGAAACTTGGTGTTGCGTACAACACACGCTATCGTGGAAGGTCGTGATTGCGTGTAATGGAAGGAAAGTCAAGGATGCGTGTTGTGAAAGCTTATTTTGGTGTAGCGTACAACACAAGAAATTAATGAAATTAAAAAGAATATTTTTCATAAAATCTCGGGGTGTTACAGAGATGTTTCTCTAAAAATGGTTTTTATTTCATCTATGTCAACATCCTTTGATGGATTTTAAGTTTATTTGAAGTTGATTTATTATGATAAAAATCTTCCATATTGTATTGAAGGTTTTGTGATGTGTTTGACTGTGGATGTGATATTTTTTATACCATTCATGGTTTATGGTTAAATTATTGACATTTCGTATAGTAGTTTTAATACGAATGTTTATGATATGTTTAAACCTTTTCATATGAGGAATGTATTGGACTTAGTAAGTGACGGGTGGATCCCGCTATAGCTCCTCGATGCATCAGTAGGTCTTATGAGACAACTAGATGTGGAATTGGCTGAGGATCTTTCCCAATTTGATTTATGGTTTTGGCCGAAGCCTTAATCATTTTTAGACGTCTTGGCTGAGGCCTTGACAAAATGTTTCAGAATGTACGGCATTATACATTCCCTCATTACGGAAATAATATTGATGGTTCATGTGGTCATTCGACTAGTAGAATACCCATGATTATGTTTTATTGTGGCATTATTTACTTAGCTCATATTCTTTCCATAAAAGTATTCATGTTTATTATTGGTAAAGTCATGTGGTTTCAATTATTTACCATTCTTAATATTTATGTCATTTTCCGCTGTATTACTTACCCTTACTGAGCATTTGAGCTCACCCATTTCTTATGTTTCGTTTTCCCAGGATATGAAGAAGTTAGTTATGAATGAACTGCAGGGATAGTATGAGGGGATATGAAGACAAGATGTTGTTGTAGTTTTTTCACTTTATGATGTAATGTAAGACTTATGAATATATCTATTGATTCCAAGGCTACTAAACTAATCAGTCTTTCAAGACTTAATCTTTTGTGATCATGCCAATGTTATGTAATAATGCACCGACTCTGGGTAATTGGGGTCGGGGCGTTACAGTTGGTATCAGAGGAAGTTTAGTACAAACCTTGGAAGCTAGATTTAGAAAAACTCTGATTAGAGAACATAAACCTACGATAGACTTTGAGGATTAGTATAGAAGAACTTCCTAGAATTTTGGTATTGTAGAGATTTTGTGAGTTTTCTAAGCAATACATCCCTGTATGGATATGAGCAGATAGAGGCGGCTCTGGCACAGATGTACCTAGGGGTAAAACCCGAAAACACCGCTTTGAGTTAGACTCAAACGGGAACTGGTGCACAACAATGGGCCTTGCTACACTCTTGGTTATGATACTCCCGGGGGATATGCTTAGGATAATTCTCATTTTCTTTACAAACCATTTTTAAGGGTTTATGAGTATATACTTCCTCAAAGAAAACATTTTTATGATTATGGATTATATCCATAAACTGTTCAATTTATGTTAAGTGTTTTACAAGTTTGGATTTATGTATTTTGATTCATAAACTAATCTAGTGTATGTCATTGTATAGAAATGGTTCCCAATAGAAGGAATGTGAACTCCAGCAATACTTATGATCCAAAGAGTAAGAAGGATCATATCTTCCACGGTATTAAGCCAACATTTAGAAGGGAAATAGTCTCTCATGTTTTCTCAACATATGAAGAAATAGTATCATGTGTTAATAAGATAAGTAAAGAATTCTCTGAGTCCTATGGCTTTGAAGGTATGCAAGAGAAGAAAAGGATGGAAGAGAGAAATATGGATAAAGGGAAGAGGGAAAAGAATAATTTTCCCATATGTGATAACTGTGGGAAGAAACACCCTGGAACTTGTCTGAAGGGAATGGGAGTTTGTTATAAGTGTGGAGAAAAAGGACACCAAGTATGTGACTGCAAGGGTAAGAAAAAGGTTTCAAATGAACAATGTTTCATCTGTAAGGAGTTGGGACACTACGCGAACCAATGTCCAAATCATCAGAGTATGACCCAAATGATGTTATTGGATAACAATCAAGTTATGATACTACCTCAGATGAAGAATAATGACTAGTGTTCTTATGTTGTTATTATAGGATTATTTAATTTGAGTGTTGTATCAACAATATACTGGTTATATGAATTATGGAAATAAATAAAGAATGTACTGCAATACTATTTTATTAAAGATTTGAGATTATATGGTTCTAAGAAAAGTGACTTAATAGTGAGGTACACTTTTGGTAAAATACATGGTTGAAGGAAAGGAAATCCTTAATATGGTCCTGATAATGAGGTAGTGATTTTGGAATAAGAGATGGTTGATTTGAATAAATTATATTGGATATTCTTGACTATCTTGAAACTGATTAATGATTTTTTATCGTTGGAGTTTACAACATTTTTGGATAGAAGGACTATATCCAGTATTCTATAATGAATAAGGGAGCATGAATGTAATCAATAAGGTTTTATGGTAATCCAGGAAGTTGTAGTGTTTTAAAAGAATACATGATGAAGGTGTCCACATGTTATTACATGGAAAAAAAGGATCTTTATCGTGTTTAACCTCTCTATAATTTTGGACTGTGAGTTTGGACAGAAGTATTTTGGATAAGTCTAGTTTGAGATTATTTTTGGATTTACATAAAAAGGACAACCCGGAGGTCGGGCGGCAACCCGTCGTGTCCGGCAAGGCTGAAAGACTTGAACCTGCAACCGAAGGGCGACTAGGGTGTATCACCTACCACTGACCCACGTGATGTCCTGAACTGAATAATTTAGTTTTTTTTAAGGGTCTGGTAGATGAATTATAAATTCATTTTTTTTGGAACCCTATATGAATAGGATAAATAGAATATTTTTTTAAATATCTATTCTCTTTTAGATTGAAAGATGAGTTTATGGTAGAAATTAGTTAAAGGATGGAACTCTACTTGAAAAGTATACATTTTTTTCATCTCTTATTATATGAAAAAATAAATTCTTAAACTTTAGGTAAGGCATCTTAAAACCAAAAATGTGTTATCCTAATACCTTACGTTTTGTTGAACTGATGGTATTTTAAATCATCATCGATTGGTGGATTTGAGGCCCACAATTCTACAATTGTTTGTGATTGATGACCTCAATCACTCCCTATAAATATTTATGTTTTTCCTCCAATTATGTGTCTCTAATTTCCACCAATGTTCTCCTAATCGAGATCATAATTTGGTGGTGACTTTTTCATTCCCCCTTTCCTCTTATTAAGACTAAATTTTATAAACCCAATATCCGATGTGGGTTTTCCCGCAAAGGTATTTTCTATTTTCAACCTTTTATTTTTGAAGATCAATTTCAAATTGCGAGGGAGAAATTTATTGAAGGAGGGAATAATGTAACACCCCAAGATTTCATAGTACATTATTTCTTCAAAATAATTCAATAACTTGCACAACACGCAACACTGAGTTCAAGCGCACCACGACTTACCAAACTAGCCGTTCAAAAGCGGTTATGAATAGTATTAACTGAATTTTGAAATTTATATAATCCTTATAATTTTAAAATCCATAATATAAGTTTCTTAGACATAATTTAAGAACAAATTCAATTTTTTAGATAAAGGAAGTATTTTTCAGAAAATGCAATTTTACCGCCTTTTAATGGCGAACTTTTTCTAAATACAATATTTGAAACTTTTATATATTCAATTTGAAAAAATAAACTAATTATTTATAATCAGGACATAATAATTTAGTTTCAATAAATTTTTGGTGTTTTTCTGATAACTTTTAAATTTGGGTGAATAGTGAAAAATACTATATTTTAACTGAAAACAACTTTTTTAATCAAAATAATTTATAATGTTAAATTATACATTTTAATGGTTTGAAAGTATAAATAGATTATATTTTTACCATTTAATATAATTCTGGTCATTTTAAGTAATTTTACTTTGAAATTGGATATAAACAATTGTCAATCTTTTGAAAGTTATTATTTCTTAAAAATATGCCTTTTGGTTTTGACAACGGGAATTAATTTTAAATTAATAAATGCAACTTCTATAATTTTAATTTGATAAAATAGACATCATTTTTTGATTCGGAATATCGAAATTATCTTAGTGTGATTTTTTGGTACTTTTCCGATAACTTTCATATTTTTATGAATAGTGAAAATTACTAAATTTTAATTAAAAACAAATTTTTTAATCGAAATAATTAATAGTGATAAATTATTAATTTGAGTGGTTTTAAATTATATTTAGAATTTATTTTTACCATTTAATACAATTTTGGTCATTGGACATAATTTCACATTTAAACCAGACATAAACAAGTGTCAATCTTTCGATAGTTTTTATTTCTTAAAAACACGCTTTTTATTTTGACAGCGGGAATTAATTTTAAATTAATTTCTGCCACTTATATGTTTTGAATTTGTAAAAATGGATTCCATATTTGAAATTAGGATTTCCAAATTGTGTAAATAGGTAACTCTTATTTTTAGACATTTTAAATAATTGCTTCGGTAAATATTTTATTTACCATGGTTAAAGGGTAAATCCGGTAAATAAGGGTAAAGAAATAATATTATAATAATATTAATTTACCCTAAAATGTGTCCTAGCCCTATTTTTTGATACATGTCCGACCATGAGCATATTTGGGTCGATTTTGGGACCCCATGGAGCCACTTGTAAGTGATAGGGACACATTATATTAATTAAGTTAAAGTAAATACAAAAATGACATAAGCATATATCTTTTAGAAAAAAAATTTACATAGGGTTATATATGTTATATTTTCCACTATAAATATTTATTAGAAATCTAAAAAGATTTCCTAAATATTGGTATTTTATTTATAATTTTTAGACATTGAATAATTAAATATATTTATGACACAATAATGATGTAGTATTTTCCTTATTAATGAAAGAATCAAATAATTGGTATTATAAATGTTAAAATAAATATAATTTGAAAGTTTTGATGACATCCACGAATTTTATTTGTTAATATGACATTTTAGGATTTCTTAAATTAATTTGGTTCGAATTAATAAAGTTGTTAAGACTTTAACAAAAATCAATTATTGAATAGTTTCAAAATTGACATAAAAGAGTTTTTAAAACAAATATTATATTATTAATTGATATTCTATTCCTAAAAATCTAAGGTTCGGCCAAAGGAATTATATCATGATATGTGTATCATTAATGGACCACTTTGGGTCACTTGGAAGAATATAGTAAGTTTATTAACTATATAATATAAAAATACAAAGAGACGAGGTAAATGTCAAACTATTTAACTAAGAGTTAAATATAAATGATAAGGTTAATATAGTGACCCAAACCTGTCTAAAATCTATTGGTTGAAAGGATTTAGACCCATCCCCATCTTAAACTTTAAATAATCCACTTTTAATCCATTAGAAACCAAATATGAATTTATTATAAAATAATCTTTCTAGCTTTTCCAAAGGTGCCTCTCACCCCTCTTATAAAAGGGCACTCCCCCTTCTCTCTAATTCACACCTTCAAAGCCTTTTGGATTGGAAAACCTCTACTCAAATACCCTCTCAACTATCCTCCCTTAATCCTAGAGGTATTCCTTTAGTCAGAAAGCCAACCTAAGGATCCCTTTTGATCAAATCAAAAGGAAGAACCTGAAGAAGAGGTAATATTTTCACCACCCTCTTTCAAGTTCTTTTCTTCTTCAACTTCTTCTTTCTTTGTTATTTCCAATCTAAAACAATAACTCCAGTATCTTCTATATACTGTGATGTTATTACAAATATGGTGCAACCATATTCATTATTCTATACATCCTTTGAATGACATCCCACCATACGTGCATACGTACGACTTACCGTCTCCACGTCGTGGTGTAATTGTTATTCAAAACATTATTATTTGGATGGGTATAATAATGATGTGTAATTCATGTAAATAATAAATATAACATGACAATTATTATTTATATATTATATACCATCCAATTATATATTATTTTAATATCAAAACAATGATATCGTTGCTCGTGCGTACGTACGGACTACCGTCTCCACGAACGCGATGAGATTTATTCCCCATCGTATCCATTCAAGTCTAATTGTCATTTTATGATTAAAAATAATGTTTAAGTACTTAATATCATTTTGTATATGAATAATATACAACCTATCCATAACAAACATAGCTTATGTAACAAAATATATAAAATAAAATGAGTAAGTTAACACCCGAAACGACGATAATACTAAGATATTATTAACAAAGCAATGTTAAAAGATCATATATGATATCATAATTAATGTATATGATTATTGTATAATTTAATAAAAATTATTTCACCATTATACAGGAGGTTAAACTACCCTCAACCAAGGAAAAGTACAAGGTAAGGGTTTATTTCACAAAATCTTCATTATTCGTGGTTGTTTATACGTAATTATCTACTGGGACCTCTTTATCATCCACATCCATGTTTCTTAAAAATGTATTTCAAATCATTCTTACTATTTTATAGAATATGGGTTAAATTCATTTATACCCTTGTTGACTTTTTATAAGATGTTTATAAAGGAATCTTTCTGTAGTTTTCCAAACAAGTTCCTTTTTAACCTTTTCGACAAAATTAAGGTAAGAATGTCTTTTTTTAACTTATACGACGGGTGCGGCTATTTTCTACCGTTATAAACTCGTCGAAGCTTCCCTTACAATATTATAAGAATATTTTAAAAGTAAATGTTTTATTTTATAATTTTGTGACTCTTAAATTATTTCAAATAGAAAGAGATATTTCTCTAAAAGGGGTTTTGATTTCATCTATGCCAACATCCTTTGATGGATTTTAAGTTTTTTTAAAGTTGATTTATTACGATACAAATCTTTCATATTGTATTGAAGGTTTTGTGATGTGTTTGACTGTGGATGTGCTATTTTTTATACCATTCATGGTTTATGGTTAAAGTATTGACATTTTGTATGCTAGTTTTAATACGAATGTTTATGATATGTTTAAACCTTTTCATATGAGGAATGTATTGGACTTAGTAAGTGACAGGTGGAGCCCGCTATAGATCCTCGATGCATCAGTAGGTCTCATGAGACAACTAGATGTGGAATTGGCTGAGGCCCTTTCCCAATTTGATTTATGGTTTTGGATGAGGCCTTAATCATTTTTATACGTCTTGGTCGAGGCCTTGAAAAAATGTTTTAGAATGTCTGGAATTATACATTCTCTCATTATGGAAATAATATTGATAGTTCGGGTGGTT
This sequence comes from Viscum album, assembly GCA_963277665.1. Classification (NCBI taxonomy): domain Eukaryota; kingdom Viridiplantae; phylum Streptophyta; class Magnoliopsida; order Santalales; family Viscaceae; genus Viscum; species Viscum album. The sequence continues at coordinate 69,978,449 of OY728135.1, forward strand.
ATTTGACTAGTAGAATACCCATGATTATGTTTTATTATTGCATTATTTACTCAACTCATATTATTTCCATAAAAGTATTCATGTTTATTATTGGTAAAGGAATGTGGTTTAAATTATTTACCATGCTTAATATTTATGTCATTTTCCACTGTATTACTTACCCTTACTGAGCATTTGAGCTCACTCCTTTCTTATGTTTCATTTTCCCAGGATATGAAGAAGTTAGTTATGAATGACCTGCAGGGATAGTATGAGGGGATATGAAGAAAGATGTTGTTGTAATTTTTTCACTTTATGATGTAATGTAAGAGTTATGAATATATCTAGTGATTCCAAGGCTACTAAACTAATGGGTCTTTCGAGAGTTGACCTTTTTTTATCATGCCAATGTTATGTAATAATGCACTGACTCTGGGTAACTGGGGTCGGGGCGTTACAATATTCATGTATGGATAAACATGTAGAATGAGAATGGTTGTCCAGAATAGAATTTGTATATTATTATTGAACAACCAGAAGATTACATGGTTATAAAATTCATTTGGATATTGGGAGTGAAGATGAATCATTATATAAAATGTAAATTGTTTGGGTTAATTGGTGGTTTTTTTATCACAACGAACTCATTTTGATTTATAAATTAATATAATGTGTAAAAAAGGATTACAGAAACTTACATAAGTTATAATACATATATTATAGTCTTTTTTAACCATCAAAATGGTTTCATGACAAGAATTGAAGATGGTAATATAAATTAAAAACTCGTCGTCCTTGAATGTAATAAATTAACACATCTCGGATGGTGTTTTCATTTCTAGAATAAAATAAGAGGAAATGAGAGATGATGAAGAAATATTACGTTATCATAAAAAAATTCCATTAAATGTAAGGTATTAGAGTTATCATAACATTTTGATGAAAGGAGGTGAGGAAATAAAAGGAAAAGAAAGGAACTTGAAATAAAAGAAATGAAAAGAGGAATTTACCTCTTGAAGTAATCTTCCTTGAGATCCTCTTTAGGGGAGAGGTTTTAATATTTTTATGAGACCAAGGGATGATAGATGTGGATGAGGATCAGGGTAGGATATTTTAGCAGAATCTAGATAAGGCACAAGGCTTGAGAGGATTGAAGAGAAGAGGGGGTGAGGGGGGTTTTCCCATTATTTTACTCATTATTTTATTATTTTGCCAAAGACAACTGGTAGTATTGATTCTTGTGACCAAGAATAGTAATATGTGCATGTGATTTCGAACCAAGTGTTCTTACATCATAAATGATGCTAGTAATAGTAAATTTAACTGATAATGTATATATACAGTAAATTGTCGTATTTTACTATTCATCAAAATTTTGAGTATTACAGAAAAATCCCAAAAATTCACCCTAACTATTTTTTGGTGTGTAAAATTCAAAAATGAAATTCATTTTTTGAAAATAATTTTCTAAATATTATTAATTTAATTTTTAAATAAAGTCATAATTTATTTAAAAAATTACTATTTTAAAACTATAATTCATTTTATATCACCTTAAAAAATTAATCAAGATCTCATTTTCTTATATACTTAAAATAATAATATAATAATATGATTTACTATTCATAAGGGTTATATTACTATTCATAAGGGTATGTTACTATTCACCAAAAATTAAGTTTGTTTTATCAGATTCTAAATATCTTACTGAACGCAACCGTATACGTCAGTTTTTCAAAATTCAAATCACAGAGGTGGAAAAATTATGTTTACTAGCTAGGTTATAACAAAGTGGTGTTTTTTAGAGACTTAGTGTTTCATGCATTCAATATTAAATTTATGTGAAGAATCTTAGGTTGTTACATTATCCCCTATTTACAAAAATTTCATCCACAAAATTACTAAAATGTTACCTCACAAAAATATTTGGGTAGTTCTTCATCATAAGCTCCTCAGGCTCCCATGTTGCCTCTTCAATTTGATGATTTTTTCAAAGTATATTTACTAGTCGAGTCATCTGATTCCTCAACACTTGTTCTTTAGTGTCTAGAATCCGGATAGGCTCTTCACAGTAAGATAGGTCGAGTTCCAATTCTATACCTTCAGAAGTGAGGACATGTGTTGGGTCTGGTTTGTACTTTCTTAGTAATGAGACATGGAACACATTGTGTACTTTAGACAAGCTAGGTGGCATAGCCAAACGATATACAAGAGCTCTAATTCTCTCCAGAATCTCAAAAGGGCCTATATACCTAGGGCTCTGTTTCTCTTTCTTCCCAAATCTTATAACACCCTCCCATGGAGATACTTTTAAGAAAACATGATCTCCCACTTGAAACTCCAAATCCTTCCTTCGATTATAAGCATAGACCTTTTTCCTACTTTGAGCTACTTTGATATGGATTTGAATAGTCTTTACCTTTGTGGTTGTTTCCTCTACAAACTCTAGGCCCATAATCTTCCTTTCTCCAACTTCATCCCAACAAGTTGGTGTATGACATCTCTTTCTGTACAGTGCTTCATATGGTGTCATTTGAATACTTAAATGGAAACTATTATTGTAGGAAAACTCCACTAAAGGTAAATATTGATCTCGTATACCTTTAAAGTCAAGTGAACATGATCTCAACATGTCCTATAAGGTTTGGATCGTACTTTCTGATTGCCCATCACTTTATGGGTGATAAGCAGTACTCAATCGAAGCTCAGTATCCAAAGCTTTTTGAAGACTTTTCTAGAATTTCGATGTAAATCATGGATCATGGTCAGAAACAATCGAGATAAGTGCTCCATAAAGTCTCACAAATTCATTTATATAGAGTTTTTCTAGGCACTCCAATGGAAAATCCTCCCTTATGGTAAGGAAATGTGCAGATTTCGTAAGTCGATCAACAATTACCCATATTGCATCATTCTTCCTTGGAGTTTTGGGTAATCTGGTGACAAAATCCATGGTTATGTCATCCCATTTCCATGTAGGAATAGGTAGAGGTTTCATAACTCCTATAGGATGTTGTTGTTCGGCCTTTACTTGTTTAAATACTAGACATCTTGATACATAATCACCAATTTCCTACTTCATGTTATCCCACCAGAAATGTTCCTTCAAATATCTATACATTTTAGTGCTACCAGGATGTATAGAGAAATTCAAGCTATGAGAATCATCCAATAACTCCCTTTTTAGCTCAAGTATAGAGGTAACAAATAGCCTCTTCCCAAATTTCATAATTCCATCTTCACACATGAATTCAGACAACTTCCCATCTTTTAGAGCATTAATTTTCTTTTGAAGATTCTCATCATTAGACTATGAAGCTTTAATTCTTCCAATAAAGATAGTTGGGAAACCATTTGAAAAAGTAGTGATGTTTCACCTTCTTTGATAATTCTCATATCCATCCTCACTAGATCCATGTACAAAGGATTCTTATCAATCCTCATTTTGTTGAGAACTCCATGATCCTTCCTGCTCAATGCATCAGCTACCTTATTTGCCTTTCTTGGGTGGTAGTGTATGGAACAATCATAATCTTTGAGTAGTTTTATCCATCACATTTGCCTCATGTTGATTTTATGCCTCTCTTGGGAAAAAAACCTCATTTAGGAATCAACTAAAAATCCAAAATCTCAAGCTAACACTCCGTTCAAAAGATATCACCATATGATCCCGCATGAATAAATTGATATTTAATTAATTAAATATTAAATATTCTATCAAAATTTGAACAGCTCAAGATTCCACCAAACACCTTTATTATGGTAAAAGTACTAATTCAAGATCGATGAAGTGATCATAAAAATTATCTAAGAACATGATCTATGTTAAATTACCATTTTACCCCTCATTATCCTCCAAAACCAACAAAATTATGATTTCCCCTAAATTTCACAGTCCGTAAAAACATGGTACTTAACCATCTGAGCCAGTTATTGGGAACATATTTTGATCGATAAGGATATGGAAACATCTTCATTAATGGAGCATGGAATATGGAGAAATTACCCATCATCATCTCCTAGGGACATGTATGTGGTATGGTGTACAAAACTCATGTGAATATATGTGCATTTATCATTAACACAGTGGAAGGAGAGGCACCATCTAATCTATGTCATAAAATACTCGTCTGCATAAGTGAAAGAGGCCTATTTACCTTAATTAAGAATAATTAGATCAGTGTTGACAAGGATGCCTCACTAGATCCATGTAACTACTACTTGTATGAGGAACAAAATAGAGTCTAATTCAGTACTACTTCATAAAGGGGATCAGAGTTGTTTGATCTGGTGCACTCTGATGTATGTAGTCTCATGGAGGTAGATCCAATGGGAGGTAATAAATATTTCCTAGACTTTATTGATGATGCGTTACAAAAGTAATGGGTGTTTTTATTATTAACTAAGGACCAAGTTTGGGACTACTTAAATATTTTCCATGCTATGGTGGAGCATGAAACTGGAAGGAAGCTAAAGTGTATTCAATCAAACAATGAAGGGGGAGTTCGATGCCTATTATAGTATTTAGGGAATCTAATACAATAAAAAAATACCACACACTCCACAAAATAATGGTCTTGTAGAGAGGAATAAAAAACCATCATAGAGAAGTTTAGGAGCATAATGAGTTTGTCTAAGTTGTCTAAGCCATTTTGGGGAGAAGATATTTGAGTTGCATGCTATCTCGTCAATAGATCACCATCAGTCACCTTAAATTTCAAGATCCCATAGAAGACATAGTCTGGTGAAGATCCCCCTTACTCTCATTTATGAGTATTGGGATATTTTTCCTTTGCATGTGTATCCAAAGAGCTCAGGCAGAAGCTGGATAGGAGATCAACTCCGTGTATCTTCATCAGTTATGGATGTAAAACCCAAGCCTCAATTATAGAAGGTGAATGATAGCCCGTGGGGTGTCATTAAATCCTATGGGGATAACAAAATTTAGTAATTTATATAGACTAAAACAACCAAACTAAAGATGTAGTATCTAGTCGGTCTAAGTGTGAATCCCATAGGGATGATTCGTATGTTCTAAATTAATTATAGAAACTGAAATTGAAATTGTTTAATTCATTTGAGAAAAGATAAATAACAGTAGTGATTATTGGGTTGAAATTCAAGATGGGGTACATTACAAGTTCATTTATTTTAAGGTTTTTGTGCTAGGGATTCAATTGATATAGGTTTATTTAGGTTTGGTGTTGGAATTGGGTTAGTAGAGATCCTAGGTCTTGATATCCTGCCCTAATCTGAGGATTTCACCTTTGGAATGGTCATCTACTTGGTGTAATCGTGGAACTAGTTGACCCAAAACCTTGTTTAAACATAATCAACATAATTTTTATAATGTTCATGTGCAAAATAAGACAATTAATTGATGAAATAAAATGAAACACCTCAAATTGCACACAATGGTCATGCAATGCCAAAAGAAGATGAATTGGAATTGATAGAATGAGTTACAGCAATCCAAAACATGAATAATAAAATAGAATTAATCTATAAAAACACGTCCCCCTACAATCACATCACCTGGCACTAACTAGACTACTCTCTTATGTTAGGCATGATTAGAACGAGTGTTATTAGTACCTGAAGAAGAAAGGTGTCGAAGAATCGTGGTGAAGCTGAACCTCAGATCATCACTCTGTTGTATGGAATTCACCCATTAGTGTTTCTTGGACTTCATTGGTCCTATAATAATTTGTAAGGGAGATTTAGGTCTTTATTTATAGGCTTTTCCCATCAAAACCTACAGCCCACATCTTCAATTCTTTTCTGCGCATCGATGAAGTCACGACGTGTAACTGGGTTACACGTCGTGTAATCCAGATCCAAATTTTCCTCTGTGTTGCATGAATATCATATGTGGATTTGACTATTTGTCTGGCTTCATGACGTGAATTGGAGACTCATGAAGTTTAATTTCTTTTCATGCTGTGTAATGAAGTCATGACTTGTCTAGTGTAGTAATTTCCTTTTGAACATGTCATGACGTGTAATCAGTCTGTTCCAGTTATCCATGTCCGCTTCATCTTCAAAAATATAGTGTCATGCTATAAAGCTCATAATTTATCCTATTTTGGTTCCTTTTTCAAATATTCATTGAATCCTTCCATAAAACATAAGACAAATCAAAACATTCTAAATTTGGAAAGATTATTCATTTAAATACAAAAATCAACACATTAAAATACTCATAAATATATGTATGAAATACACTTATCAGGGAACATTATATTTTAATAAAACAATAATTCAATGAAAATTTTAATATTTTATGGCAAAAAAAATTCTAATTTGATAGGATGAATATTTCTTTTGAACTTACTTGGTCAAAATAAGAATAGAATGATTTTTTGAACTTTTCCCTAGGAAATAAGCTTTTGTGGATAATCAAAAATATAGTATTTAACTATTCCTTATTTTATTTAAAATAATGATTAATAATATGTATAATTACTAATTTATTAACTATAAATTTTATATAAATAAATATAAGAACATTTTGAGTTAAAAATAAATATTTTTCAGAAAATTGTTTATTTTTAAAGAAACTATTTTTATTTAAAAAGGCATAATGTATGTCAATTTTAATTAGTTAAAATAATTTCTCATTATGAATTATATGAATAAAATTAATATATTATATATATAAATATATAAATTTAAATATATATAATTATTGTTTCTAGTCATATAGTTAATATAAGATCATCCTATGCTTGAAAAATGCATTTCTTGAAAACTGTTTTTCAACGCATTTTGCAGGTTTATTTTAAAATTAAAATTTTCTAATTATGTGATTTAAATTTGGTAAAATGGATTCCATATTTGGAATGATCATAATTAATATTAGGTAATAATTTCAACTTAATTTTTAGTCATAATTATTCTTAAAAACAATAAAAATTAATTAACACGGTTAAGGTTAAAACGAGGTTTTGCACTTTACATGTGCTTGTGTTAATATTAATTTTCCACACACATAGAATTTTTATTTGATAAATTTATTTCATATATAGGATCAATTTATCTTAATTATATAATAAGTATCATCTTATTTTAGGCTTAATGGATTAATTACCCTGGTTAAACAACTAGTTACCGTGGTGAAAACTAAAATGGTAAAAGTAAGTAAATTTAGAGTATAAGGGAATAAAATGTTTAAAAAATGTTTATTTTTATGTTTTTTAAGTTTATAATGATATTAAATTCCCTAAAATCCATTATTTATCAATTTTTTGTCACTTGGGGTGAGAGTGACTTCCCATTATTGAATAGTTTTGGGTATTTACAAAAATGTCACTCCTCCACAACTATAAAAGGGAACTCACTCCCCTCAATTATTCACACCTCTAAAGCCATTTTGATTATCCAAACTCTATAAAAATATATACCCAATAACCTTATAAAAATTCTAGAGGTGTTTTTATTACCAAAATACCAAACCTAGGGTCCTTAAGAAGTGATCCAAATGAGGTTTCTCTAAGTGATGGTAATCGTATTAACGAATCTCTTTCCTTTTATTTATTATTTTAAAACCTTAAATTATATATTAAAACTTACAATATAATAACAACATAATATCCTATATATTGGTATGTTATTATGTTTATGTGATAATATTTATCTATCTCTTTATCTATAAAATGGGAAACAAATTCATCGTTCGTTTGTACGGTGAACTACCGCCTCACGAACTGGTGTAATTTTATTTCCATAACCGACTCTCATTAATAGTAATGATGATAAAAATAAGGAATATATATGATATATATGGAATTATATTAATTATTTAAAATTAATATATCACCCACTTCCTTTCCTTTTCACTCATTAAGAGAATGATATTGTCACTCGTGTGTACGTACGACCTGTCATTTCCATGAATAGTTATAACATTAATATCATTCTGAATATTATGTAACTATATCCTATACATAAGAAATGGAACTTTCATGACAAAACACAAAGGAGAAAACAATGTGATTAACACCCGAAATAATGAAAATAATAAAATATTATTAACAAATGGGTGGAAAAATATTATAAGAGGATTATATATGATATTATAAATATGAATATGGTTTAATAAAATTCTTAAAACAATTATATATAAGTTTAAATCACTTTTAACCAAAGGAAAACGTGAGGTAGTGTATTTAGACTCAATTTTCCTTCATTGAAAATTTAGTTGTTATTATCCATGAAATTTTTGCATTGATGTTACACATGGATGAATTTTGTGCTCAAGTTATTGATTAAATGGTATGTGTGTTCAATTATTTACATTTTCATAATAATTATGCCTTATCAAATCATGATATTCAAGTTATTGTTTAAATGGAATGTGTGTTTAGTTATTTACCTTTCCATATTGATTATTCCATATTTATTCATGAGATCTTCCAGTGTACGTAACCCTTACAGAAAATTTGAGCTCACCCTTATTTTTTTCCCTTCCCTAGGATATGAAGAAGGTATATTTTAATGATTTAAATGATTCCAAATATTATCCATTACTATGTTTTATATTTGATCCTCAATGTAAAATGGGTATCATGTATGTATCTAGCTCTCTAAGACTACTAAATTGATTCATCTTTTGGGATTTTACCCCTTGTGTCTATGCCATTATAATAAATTAACCATTATATCTGGGCTACTGGGGTCAGGTTTGTTATAGCTGATATCATAGCAATTTTAGAAAAAAATATTGAGAACAACATTAAAGAAAACATATTTTAAGGAGCATAACTCTAGGGTAGACTTTGAGGATAAGTATAAAAGAACATCCTAAAGTTTTGTTAAGGCATAAATTATGTGTTTTTTCTAACAATACATCCCTATCTGGATACTACAATTGTATTTGGTTTTGGCATAGTTTCACCTAGGAGTAATATCTCTAAAAAGGGTGCATTGAGATTTGAATCGATTGTCACCCAGTGCATGACAACAAGCCTTACTGTGCACCTAAATTTATACTCTCAGAGGAAATGCTTAGGATAATTCACATTTTATTTAAAAACTATTATGAAGGATTTAAATATAGTTTTATGATTTAAATATAATCCCAAAGAAATCAAGTTTATGATTCTGAGATTGACAATTCATAAATTTTCAATTTATGTTAAGTGTTGCATCAAATTCAAAATTATACATTATGATTTAAAATTCATAATGTTATGAACTAATTCGGTATATGTCATTATTTATAAATGGTTCCTAGTGGAAGTAATGGAAACCATACCAATGAATGTAATCCATGTAGGTATTTCCAATAAAATTATATATTTCCCTAGCACCTTAAGAAGTGAGTTGTCAGTCAAAAATCCTAGTGGAAATCTCACTGCTATAAGTATGTGTTAGGTAGTCCCCATTATAACACATAAATGTGCCCTATTCATGGACTTTATTATCATACATATGGTTTAATTTGATATAATCCTTAGTATGTATTATATTTCAAAATTTTATGTAAAAAATTATTGTAAGGATAAGTAAATTATGATTCATAATAAAGATGTAGAATTACTTATCTTTAGAGAAGAGACTTCGTCATCTGATTCATGTCTAGATCCACCCCCAGTAGCACTTGTGAATGAGATTCTCTGAGAAGAAGAGAGAACACAATCATTGGATATAGAATTTAATCTTTAAATTAAGGGCGTGCCTATTGTATAGGAATACATTAATGTATTTTCGGAGTAATTACATGGACATCCACTAGATCATGAAGTTGAATTTTCCATTAATTTAATCTTTGATGTAAGACCAATATTAAAGACTCCCTATATAATGGCCAATGTAGAGTTTGTGAATTTGAATAAATAACTAGAGGAGTTGTCTGATAAGGGATTCATGCACCCCTAGTGTTTCACCATGGGGATCCCCTATTTTCTTCGTTAAGAAGAAAGAAAGATCCATGAGGTTGTGCATTGATTATAGGGAAATCAATGTTATTGTGATAAATAACATGTATCATCTTCCTCGCAATGATGACTTATTTGACCAATTCACAAAGATAAATATTTTTCAAAGATCAAACTTCATTTTGGGTATCATCAATTGCAATTAAATAAGGAATATGTTTCAAAGACATCATTTTAAATGAGGTATGAACATTAAGAGTTTACAGTAATGTCATTTGGATTGACTAATGCACCCTCAGTTTTTATAGATCTAATAAATAGAGTATTCAAGGAATAACTTGATGATTTTTTTGTGGTATTCATTTATGATATCTTGATATATTCAAAAATCTATGAGAACCATGAGTGTAGTGCCTAGGGAGATGTTGCACCACTGAGAGGGGGGGTTGAATCAGTGGTGGTTTTTACAATATTATTTTTTTTAATTTACCTTTGTTGAACTATTAGGATATAATCCACTCCTATGATTGCACGACCTTTCTCGAATGCAGTAAATGTAAATAGAATAGTAACAAAAAAAATTACAAGTTTTGGTTTCAATATGTGCATAATTTTTACTATTATTGGTTAGACACCCCAATCACAGATTCTCCAACTATGATCACAAGTGGTTACAAAATACAATTCTTAAATAGTATAGAACCACACTATGCTTTCCAAAGTCCCTCTATAACAACAATTTCACACTTATTGAAACAATAATGATCACAAACAACATAATAAATACCTCTTCTGAGTGTTGTTTGCTCCTGCAACTATTGATGAAGATCATTCTTTTGATCTTTTAAGATAGTTTGATTAGTAAATTCTCACTTTATTCAAGATTCCTAACAAGAACTAGAATCGGTCTTGTACATTATCTTCCTTCCCACTATATTCTAAACTTCTTACAACTAAAATTTACATTATTTGATAAGTGAAATTTATTTTATGTACTCTTTCACAAATTTTTTTCAACCACAATGATTATTTCATTATCTGTCTACTCCATAAAAGAATTCACTACCTCATGAAAAGTGCATGACCTGACAAATGTTATACAGTTGCATGATCACAAATGGGTGATGATAAACACCAATGATATATTCACTATCTCTCATGGTAACTAGTACTGTTTTATGTAATCAGTTATACTTTGCATGTGTCTCTTCCTATATTCATGTGATCAAAGCATGCATGACCATGCAAGACTAGTTTTGAAATATCTCCTTCACATAACCAGTGAGTGGGATTCATGAGATCATCTTATTGTGATCAAATGTTTGTCTATGGATTCTACTTAGATCCCTTCACATAAACCAGTAATTGTCCATGGATTCCTTTGTGTGATAGGAGGGGTTTCTGTGCGTTCGTTCATAAGATTAGGAGACTCATGGGATCTTCTTATTCATGTGATCAAAGAACTTAGGTTCTCTGTTTTCAAAAGAGATCTCAAAATTTTTATCAACAAAAACTCTATGGTTGAGCCTCAATTTATATAGGTGGGTTTACACCATTTATCTCTAATTTTTAGGGCATGTCAAGGACTCATTCAAACACCTGATGATCTCTATGTATCTCATTGAATGATGAAGATTTTAGATTCTCCATGCATTATCCAAATGGTCATTCAATCGTGTGATATCTTTACATGATCACTTCTTTGATCATGTGACTCCCCTATAGACAAACACTTCGATAACCTCATGACAATCCCAAATAATTCATGTTAAAATATCTTTAAGGACATAGGGATCATGTGATCGAAGATTTGTTATTCTTTACATAATGGATTTTATGTTCATGTGATGTATTGATGATCATTAGATGATGAGATATTCGTCATCATGTGTCTGTGTGATCCATTGATTATCATTCAATAAAATCTTTCACTTCTGCTTGTTCTTATGACAGCTTTATGTGTTGGCTTCTATTCTTCAAATATTCAACATGCATATAAGAAGAAGTTTCATGCATGACTTTGGTTTGTTGTACCTTGTCTCAATAATTTGTTTTGAAAAGTAGAGATGGTATCCATGTGAAGGAGTCATGATCGAGGATCTTTGATTGTCAAAAGTGTGCACAGATAGCCTTTGAAGGTCGGAGGTTAAATACAATGGATGGAAAATGCATATCATCTTGATCAGACGGCTCATGTTCTATTTGTATATTTTTAATATGGATGAACATAATCCATGGGAACACATCCCACATTAGAAATACCATGCTTATTCTCCATGATTTATTAATAATCTTCTACCATTAAGTGGCCAGAAGTGTGTATGGGGTCCGCTTCCGGCCACTGCCTTGTCACACTAAAGCCCCTATGGCACAACCCGTTGCCCTTAGTGGGGCTATATACAGAATTTCCCATGAAACTTATACATAGGAACACTCTAGGATTATACATATCCCATCATTCTCCCATGGATCCTCCTTGGGTAGGCTCTCCCATAAGGTATATCTTGAGTCCCTCAAGTGTGGTTGAGGGCTAGCCCTTACGAGCTTGTGTGGTTGGCCGAATATTTTTAGTAAATATGCCATTAAAAATAATACTTAGAGATATATAAGTATAGAATTGAACTTCAAGACATTCTCAAATGTATCCCTAAAATATTATTCATGTTAAATATAAATACATTTAAAATAGCCTTCTTTTAATTCCTCATAAAATAATAAAATATTGCATGGTCTTCAAATCTTCTTCTCCAAACATTGTTGTAGTATGAAAAATCCTTAACACGTGTCTTTGAACTTAAGATCACTTCATTCAATCATCACAATTTAAACATAGATAATTGTTCAAGCAGGACATACAATTCCATTACATGAATCCATAATAATTTTAAAAGCATCACCACTTCATCCAACAACACATATTGACTTATTTACAACAAATGCAACCTAAGATCAACAATGAGAATCACTTGCAGATAATTATTGAGACTCTTAAAAGAAAAGATTTATATGGTAAATTTAGTAAGTGTAAATTCTAGCATTAATAAATTTATTTTCTTGGTTATATTGTATCCAATGATGGAATCTTAGTTGATTCTATAAAGAAAAAGGAAGCCAGATAATGGACCACACCAACGAACATAACTGAGGTAAGTAGTTTCATTAGTTTGGAAGGTTACTATCGGTGATTCGTTTAAAATTTTTCATGATTGGATAACCCGTTAACCAAGATTATACGTAAATGTGTTATGTTAATATGGAAAAAGTAATGTAAAGGAAGTTTTGATGAATTGAATAGGATATTAGTTGATGCTTCTATTTTGACTCTACTATCAGGAAATGATGGGTTTGTGATATATAGTAATGCATCGAAGAAATAACTGGGTTGTGTCCTTATGAAAAATGATAAAGTTATTGCATATATATCAAGGCAGTTGAAGACTCACAAGAATAACTATCCAACCCATGATCTTGATTTGGAATTCATAATATTTACTTTGAAGATATAGATACATTATCTCTATGGTGAAAGATGTGAGATATACACTAACCATAAGAGCCTAAAATAAATGTTTTCACAAAAGCCACTCAATGTGAGGCAAAGGTGATGGCTCAAGCTACTCGAGGATTATGATTTCTCAATACACTACCACCCAGTAAAAGTAAATAAGGTAGTGGATGCACTAAGTAGGAAATATCATTGAGTTTTGACATAAATGAGGATTGAGATGGATCTTATGTTCATGGATCTGGTAAATATGGATATGGAAATTATTAAGGAAGGGGTGACATCACTCCTATTTCAAATTATTTTTAAACCATATTTATTGAAAAATATAAAAATTTCTCAATCTGATGATGAGAATTTTTAGAAGAAAATTAAAGTTATGAATGATGGGAAGTTAGCAGACTTCATTTGTGAAGATGGTGTTCTAAAATTTAGAAGTAGATTATGTGTTTAATCTATACCTGATCAAAAAAAAGGGAATTGTTGGATAATTATCATATCTTAAATGTATCTATACACTCTGGTAGAACTAAAATGTATAGGTATTTGAGGGAACATTTTTAATGGGATAACATTAAGTGGGAAATTATTGATTATGTGTCCAGATATTTAGTTTATCAAGAAGTGAAGGGTGAGAGATAGAATCCTAGATGGTTCATGCAACCTATTCATATTCCTTTATGGAAATGGGATGAAATTACTTTAGACTTAGTCACAAGACTTCCAAATACTCCTAAAAAGAATGATTCAATATGGGTTATTTTTTATTGCTTAACCAAATCCGCACATTTCCTCACTATAAGAGAATATTTGCCTCTTGAGAACATAACAAGGATCTATATTAATGAAGTTGTAAGAAATCATGAAAAATATATTTTGATTATGTCTCATAATGATCTTAATTTTACATCAAAAGTTTGGAAGAGTCTTTAGGATGCTCTTGATATTGAGCTTCACTTGAGCATTGCCTACCATCCTTAAACTAATGGATAGACCAAAAGATCTATTCAAACATTAGAAGACATGTTGAGGTCATGATCACTTAACCTTAAAGATATATTTTATTAGTATTTACCTTTGGTATATTTTTCCTATAACAATAGTTTTCATTCAAGTATTCAAATGGCATCATATGAAGCATTCACTAGTGGAAAAATATATTTCAACGTCGGATTTTTTTTTAATTTTTAAATTTGTTTCTAACAAATGTTTATGTAGTAGATGTTATAAATCTTAGTTTCAACATCACTTTTAATAAAAACAACATCTAAAAATTAACTAAAAAGTGAATTTAAGGGGTATTTCAACATTAGTTTTACTATAAAACCGACGTGGAAAAGATATCATGGAAATTTTAATGTCATTTTCTATAAAAACCGATGTTGAAAGTTTTTTTATTTTAATGTGGAAAAATATCTAAAGTTTTTCAACATCGGTTATTATATAAAACTGATATTGAAATTCCACCTTGAAAAATCATGAATGAATTTCAATGTCGGTTCTATAAAATAACTGACATTGAAATTTCAATATTTATGATTCCGCATCAGTTTATAAAAATACCAGTGTAGAAAGTTTAATTTTAAAAAAATAGAATAGATTATGTGCCCCAAAATCTAAAAACTTTTAAAACATTATACAAAAAGATACAACATATATAGTAGAAGACGACATTGTTCTAGGACTAAGAATTTGTGATGACCGGAGGGATGTGAACCTAATAATTGATAAATAAGGAACATTATCAATAAATAAGGAACATTATCAATAAATAAACTTTTGTGAGGACATACCTGCACAATGTTCTAGAACCTATATCAAACCATTAGATATTACATGTCTTCCTGATGGTACATGGTTTATTAAAGGTTGAAAATGTGAAAACTAGCTATGACGGACATATGAGTAGAAGTCTGTCCTGAAAACATAATAAAACAAAGTAAACATTATATATATTTCTAATTAAACTATTCTCTTAGAATTACATTTTATACATACATATCTGATTCAGTAGATGAAGTGAAATTTCCATTAACATTTTCAGTAAAATGATTTTTTCTAGAAGAAAAATGGATAAGCAATATTAGTCATCAAATGAAAATTTACAACATTTAGTACTATTATGAAATCTATAAAAGTTAAATAATTAATTCCACCTTCGAATTGATAAAACACTTTGCATACTATCATTGGGAAGTTTTAATTAAATAACAATATCCATATCATTCCTCAATCCTAGTGTGACTGAGAAGATAACATTAAGTAAGTTCATACTTGGAAGTATAAAAAATGACCTGCATTTTTAATAAATCTAGATCATTATATGACATAATCAGGTATAGTGTCATACCAATGGAACCCATCTCCATGCCTTGTGTCTATTTTATAAACCTTCCAAAGTATGGGACTCATGGTCAAAATTTAGCTGGGGAAATGATAACGAAAAATGGGTAAGCATATGTAAATCATCCTAGCTAAAGTAATTATTGAAAACCCCAAGAACTTAATTTATATAGCAAATGAAATTTATTTCATTGCACCTCCAAATCAACGTGGTTCAAAATATTAAAATCAACCCATACGACAATCTCATATCATTATATAAGAACTAA
Organism: Viscum album; assembly: GCA_963277665.1. Classification (NCBI taxonomy): domain Eukaryota; kingdom Viridiplantae; phylum Streptophyta; class Magnoliopsida; order Santalales; family Viscaceae; genus Viscum; species Viscum album. The sequence continues at coordinate 69,994,423 of OY728135.1, forward strand.
CCACCAAATCTATTTTATTATTAATGAAAGATCATACCTCAGACACATATTTCCCAATCAAGGTTGACTATATAATTTATAAAATCATATTTGAACCTATTCTATTTACAATTCTATACACATTCCATTCCATGATGTGAGGGAGGCATAGGATCCTAAAAATTTAGGCAGAGACTCTATAGGAGGAATAGAGGGAGGCAGTGATCTAGGAGAATGATCGGATCATGGAGAGGGAGTTTTTCATGCTATAAAATAAGGTTGTGATTCTAAAACAAAGGCAATGGTTCCTGATAAAGATTACCTTCACTTAAGAAAGTGTATATGTAAATGGTAAAATGTGATGATGATATGTAAAATAAAATATAAAACATTTAATATATAATTGAAGTTTTAAAATTCAAGTGTGAAGATATTGAATGAATGAATAAACTAAACAGAGTGATAAAAAACCATAAATAGTAAACAAATAAATGAATATATAGTTTAAAATGTTCGATTCAATATGGAAAATTCAAAAGGTGATATTTTTAAATAATTAATAGAGTTAATTCAATACATTGAATAATTATATCCATTGAATATACACTTCAATATGACATCAAACTTTGAAAATGAATATACAGTTTAAAATATATAGTTCAAAATGACATTTTTCAACACAAACAATGATACCTAATTGAATTAGGCTTGAAATGTGATTCTATTAGAAGAATTTTTCCTACATAAAATATAAATATATAAATAGAGATTTTAATTCCACTACCATTCACTATTATAAATCAATGTAATTGGTATGTACCATTCACATTGGAGCACTCATAATGCCCTGTTTATGTGACACCTTTGTGATGAAAACCGCGCATCAAATTTTTCTGTATTAAAGAATTTATTGTTAGACGAAATAGGAATCTATAGTTCAATATGATTGAAATCCAAAATGAGACAACACTTTTCATATATGGATTATATATAAAAATAATTTTAATACAATTCCCAAAAATTGTTAATATAAACCATATATCACCTATCAAAAGCGATAAAAAAAGTCACAATCACATAGTTACAAAATATATTAAAATGAAAAACTGTTAACTTAATTTAAAAGTAAAATTTTATTTACGAAATAATATATATATTTGTATTTTCTTTTATTGTACACATTTTACACTCTAACATATGTTAGATCACAATATTAGCTCTGAACTAATATATATATTGATAAAAATAAATATTTGTCCTTCATTATAATATGTATTGATGAAAATAGAGATATATTCCAAACTAATATTATTTATCAACTAATATTTTGATCAATACTTATAGTTCACATTAATAAAAATTAGTTATGCATAGTACATATTAGTTCAGAACTAAAACACATACTTTTAGTAAGTGATATTAATTTAGAACTAATATGAAATTGTATTTTTTATGCAGGAAATAAAATGTTGGTTCTAGTATATATATTGATCATAATATATATATTTTAATTATACAAAAATTACCTCTCACATATATGTTGGATCATGGTATTAGTTCAAAAATACAATTCATTAATCAATTTACATAAATGACATATTTTCTAAAATGTATTGATTAGAATATATTTATCTTTTGAACAAATATTATTTTTGAAACTAATATTGTGACTGATACATATTTTTTCTGATAAATAGATTTCACTTTTATCATGTATTATTATTTATTTGACCTCTATGGTTTGTAATAAAAGATTAAAAAAATCTGACCTGGGCACATTTTTATTATTGTAGAGACTTAACTTCAAATTATATTAATGGATCTTACAGGGGCACTTTTTTTCAATACACAGTAGATGCTGACACAAAATAACTAATTATTTATTTGAAAAGAAATAATAATATGAAGAAAGGAGAAAAGTAATTTTTAATTCATATGTATCTAAGTGGTTTTAAGTGTTTGAATAGTTTCTATTGGTATTGTGTTTTTATGTCAAGTATTTAAATGTTTTTGTTATATAATTTTAGTATAAACCACCATTTAACAACACTTATTGAAAACAACTAACATAATTTTATAGTTAGATAATTAGATTAGAGAAATAAATGACATTTTTTTGTTTTTGAAAAGAACACTTACCCTTGAATTCCTAAAATAGTGGCAACTGGATACAAAAAATTACATTGGTCATCTTGGAAGGATGAGAAGGTCACTTGTACTGTGTTGACATCTTTTTCTCACTTTGAAAGGACTTTAAATTTTAATATAAATTTATGAGGGTGGAAAACAATAATGAATGATCTTTCATTGATGGTAGAACAAAAAATAATGAAATTAGAAAATCTAATATTGTTAGAAAATATAGGTCAAATAGAAAACTAATAAAACCATAAAATCACATAAACAAAAACTTTGCACTTGATGAACATTTTATGCATGCCAAGTGAAGGAAATAGATATGAAGTTAGTATTATTTCTAACCACCCATTTCCTGATTACCAGAAATGAAAAAACAAATGTTTATAATGTATTTTTCAGAGAAGATTCCAATGAAAATAAATAGGTAAAAGGCATTTTTTTACACTATAGAGGAAATAAAACAAATAATAATTATATATTTTTAGTGATCCATAGTCATCAAATCATTGCAATAAAGACCCTATAACACAGAGAGATAAGAATCGTTGAACTTAGAAGCAAAATAAAACTAGGGACACAATATTAGGGTTACAAAAGAGGAAGAACCGTAGAATATACAATCTGAATTAAATTAGGTCAATAAAATTAGGGTTTCAATAATAGAATATAATCCAGACTAAAAACTATGATCTAATGTGGAAGAATCATGGAAGGAAGAACCAAAATAAAACTAGGTATGTAGCGATTTGGAGAGAACCAGTCACGAAGGAGGAGCTATAGATTTATACAAATAATCAAAGTTGAAAGAGATTAGATCCAATTCGATTAGAGGTGTAAGATTACATTTTGGTTATGAAATATTAACTTGAAATTATAAACCAACACATGCATATATATATACAATACAAAACACATATTATCTAATATAAAATATATTTACCAATAATTTCACATAGTTGAATTTATTTAGCTTATGTATCGACAGTTGATCATTGTTAAACCTTTTCCATGACCTTTATTTTAATATATCAATTATCAAGACACATATAAACAATAATAATTAATAATAAATAACTTATAAAAAATAATAAAACTTACTTATTTAACAATTTTCTAAAATATTTATCTACTCTAACTAATACACTAACTTAAGGTAAAGAACAACCCTATAAAATAAAACATAATATACCAACTAAAAGTAGAAAACAATTTGTATAAATACTTAGTTATTTAATTTTAATTGAAATATACATGCTCAAAGCATCTGAAACCTATAAAAACAAATAGAATAAACAAACTTTAAATCAAAATGATTGTATAATTACTCATTTTTTTAAAATTTAACTAATAGAGACAAACCTGTAAATTTAAAGGCTTATAAAGTAAAGAGACTTTTTATAAATACATAACCCTTAATAAGTAGATAACAACCCTATAAAAATAAACATAATATGCCAACTTAAAGTAAAAAATTATTATCTGAATACTCATTTTTTTAACTTTAATTAAAAGAGACATACGTGATAATTTAAATCACAATCATACTTAACAAATAGTTTGCAAACAAACTACGAATATAGTTAAGTTCACCATTCGTATACGACACCATATCATTGAAAATATACAATAACAATGAATGTTATAAGATTAAAAAATAGAATATTTTGATATAAAACATAAAATAATTAATATAACTAACCTTATCAAATTCAGTTGTTGACCTGGTTGTGATTATCTCATATGTGAATCTTAAAAAATAATAACCACATTTCACCCTTCCTTTTTTACAATGGCACTCTAATTATAACACATTAAATTGAAAATAAAAACCAACATATATATATATATAACAAAAACCAAATATAATCTCATATAAAATATATTTACCATTACTTCCACGTACTGGGTTGTACTTGGTTGTTTTATCAATAAGTGATCTTTTTTGAACTTTTTCTATGACCTAAATTTTCATATATATCAACTAAAATTTATACATAAATAACTTACAAACAATTATAAAAATAGATATGAATAGTATTTTACAAATAGTTATTATAACAAACAATTATCATAATAAATAGTTAAACATAAAAACATATAATAATGTATAAATAATTATGATAACAAACAATTATACATAATTTATTTTCAAAAATAAAAAAGATTAAATTTTTTGGAAATTGATAATGAAAAATTCCTTCTGAATTCCAATAAACTCAATCGACGTCATTGATGAAAAATTAGTGCAAAAAAGAATTAAAAAAACCAATAAAAAACTCAAATTGTATATGCGGGTTGACCGTAATAGCTATAGGATCATGGAATAAGAATGAATGATTGAATATCCAAGAGAAATAATGTGAAAAGTGGATGAAATCGAATTCAAGAGATAATAAAAGGTGGTCGAGGTCATCGAAGTCGTAGGTGTCTTCGTCGGTCGAGAGAGGGTTTAGATCAAAAGAAGAATATGAAAATTGTATGTGAATCGACTTCAAGATAGAATAAAAGGTAGTCAAGGTCATAAAATCCATAGGTACAATCATCGGTATATAATCAAGTGGGAGAGACGATTTCGAGCACATGAGCCTCAGCCCAGTTGGTGAGGACTTCTTAAGTGCATCCAGACGACCCGGGATCAAATCCAGGCATAGGCTAATTTATGGGGGGTATTTTAGTCATACTGTAGCAGTATTGTAGCAGGTACTGTAGCAGGTGTTGTGCAGTACTGTAGCAGGAACTATGCAGTACAGTAGCAGGTATTATAGAAAGAACTATAGCAGGCACTGTTTGGCACTGTAGTAGCTGGAAATATTCCCCCATTTAGGCCTTCGGGGCACCTATTTGGTCCCCGAGTCCTTTAAGGCCTTCGTGCCACCCAGGCCTTCGGGTCAGTAAGGCCTTCGGGCCACCTCAAGGCCTTTGGGACACCTTAAGTGTAGATGAAAACTAGACAACCTACAAGGAACAAGCTTCATAAGGAGGATGAGCAAGGATATTTTACCAGTGTAGAAGCTAAATGGATTGCAAGAATGAGAGGGTATGGCACCTACCATTGAGAAAATCATGTGCATGCACAGGAATGCCTAGCCGAACATCCATACAAAGGTGGAGAGCTGATTTCACGATGAAGATGCTGGGGAGGAGCAGTTCCAAGTTGTTAGTCTGGGTTGTATGTAATTTTTGAATCCTATGGGTAATGAATTCCTCTAAGGACTATGGGTCATGTAATACTTACGCCTACGGGCCTTGTAAGGGTTCCACCTCACCCCTTGAAAGGTGGATTATCAAAATAAATAAATAAATAAAAAAGAAGGCCTTCAGGCCATTGGATGGAGAGAGATGGTTTTGAGTGGGTTTTGAGTGAAAGAAAAATAAGGGTTTGAACTATGGTTATATTTTTTAAAATCCATTTAACGTCAGTTTTCATAAAAATCGATGATAAAGAGTTTGAAAAATTAACCTTTAACATCATTTTTTTAAATTGACGTTAAAAAGTTACATATATTATTTTTAACTTTGGTTTTAATGAAAACTATTATTTATTTTCTTAATATATTTTAACGTCGGTTTTCATAAAAAATGACGTTAAAATATAAAGCACATGAATTTTAACAAAAATTTTAATGAAAATTGATGTTAAAATTCCAATCAGTTACCTTTAATGTCAATTTATAAAAAACGAAGTTAAAACTCCAACATTGAATCCTCTATTTATACTAGTGATTATATGGAAAGATATGTTGTGTTCCAACTTTTTGGGATGAAGTTAGTGAAAGGAAATGTGTAGGCCTAGAGCTTACTAAGGAAACAACAACAAAGGTAAAGGATATTCATGTTCATATTATAGTAGCTCAAAGTAGGAAAAAGAGTTATTCTAATAACCAGAGGAATTGTTTGTAATTTTGTGTGGGAGATCGTGTTTTATTAAAAGTGTTTCCATGGAAGGGTGTTGTAAGGTTCGGTAAGAAAGGGAAACCGATCCTTGGGTACATCGAAGCCTTTGAAATTTTAGAAAGGATTCAAGTTATGGATTACTAATTAGAAATTCCACAGAATCTCTCCAAAGTACATTATGTGTTCCATATATCATTTTTAATGAAGTACATGCTAGACCTAATGCTTGTGCTCCCCTCTAAAGAGATGGAATTGAAACCTAACCTATCTTACCATGAAGAGCTCATCCAGATTCTTCATACTAGAGAGCAAGTATTGCGGAATTGGATAACTAGACTTATAAAGGTACTTTGGAGAAATCATAAAATGGAGGAAGAAATGTGGGAACTATAGGATGTTATAAAGAATAACTGCCCTCATTTTTTTAGAAGGTGACATCCATGAAAATTTCAAGGATGAAATCTTTGTAGGAGGGAATAATGTAACACCCAAGCCTCAATTATAATAAGTGAAAATTATATTTTAATAAAATTAAAATACAATGAAAACTTTAATATTTCAGGGCACAAAAATTCGAATTTAATAGGATGAATATTGATTTTGAACATACTTGTTGAACATAATCCTAGAATGATTTTTTTAATTTTTTCCTTAGAATTAAGATTTTATGAATAATAAAAAATGTGGTATTTAACTATTCCTTATTTTACTTATAATAATGTGTAATAATATATATAAATAAAAATTTATTAACTATAAATTATATATAAATAAATATAATAAAATTTGTAGTTGAATATAAATATTTTTTGGAAAATTTTTTTTTTAGGAAACTATTTTGTTTAAAAAAGCATAATATTTGTCCATTTTAATTAATTAAAATGATCTTTAGTAATGAATGATATAAATGAAATGAATATATTATATATATTACCATATCAATTTAAATCCATATAATTATTATTACTAGTCATGTAGTTATTATAATATCATCTTATACTTGAAAAATGCATTTCTTGAAAAATCGTTTTTCGACAAGTTTAGTGGGTTTATTTTAAATTAAATTTTGCCAATTATATGATTTAAATTTAGAAAAATATATTACATATTTAGAATCAATATAATTAATATTATTTAATAATTTCAACTTAATTTTTTTTATAATGATTAGTAAAAACAGTAAAAATTAATTAACGTGGTTAAGGTTAAAATGAGATTTTGAACATTACATGCGTTTATGTTAAAATTAATTTTCCACACACATAGAATTTTTATTTGATAAATTGGACTTAATATTTAGTATTATTGGTTCCAAATTATCTAATAAGTCTTATTTTATTTTAGGCTTAATGTATTAATTACTTAGGTTAAAAAAAATAGTTATCATGGTGGAAACTAAAATGGTATATGTAAGTAAACTTAGAGGATAAGGGAATAATATGTTTAAAAAATGTTTCTTTTTATGCGGTGGAGGTGTGGTTCAACCTTAAATTACATAAAATCCTTTATTTATCAATTTTTAAGGCACTTTGGGTGATATTGACTTCTCATTATTGAATAGTTTTGGGTATTTACAAAAAAATCAATCCTCCTAGACTATAAAAGTTAACTCCCTCCCATAACTTATTCACTATCACGGACCAAGCTAGGGTGCCTTCCAACCCAAAGTCTGACCTAGCCCATGGTATGTATAAAATATTGTTCTCGATCTCCATGTGTAGGCAACTAGTGTTTGGGTATCAACAATACACTTTGGGAATGATTTCACCCATTTATATAACCACAAACAACCCGCAAGAGTAAACATCACATAACTGATAATCATAACCAAATAAGGTACAACAATTTTTAGATTCAAAGTTTACAAAATTAACCAAAACCAAAACTACTACAATGGAATGGGAACAGAAAAACCATCTCAAAAACCTCTATGTAAATAGAGGGTCATCACCCTCAACCCACCATCGCCAACACATACAAGAAGTGGAACACTAGCAACTAAATCCACCATCACCACCACAATATATCTTTTATTTTCCTGGGTCATACATAACAAAGTATATATACACACAAAGTTGTATATAGGGTGTGATAAAAATCCCAATAGGATGCCACTCAAAAGAAAGATTTCGTGCTATAACATTAAAAGACAAATCAACATCCACATTTCCACAATAATGCTTGAAACACTACTAGAAATTTAAGTTATAGCCACGGACCTATAGCCATGGTTTTATAGGTCTATGGCTATAGATTTTTATTTACACGGTTTAATTCAACCTCAGTGGAAAAATCAATATTACACTGAGGGTGTTGTTTTTTTCTCAATCTGTATCGGGATCCTCCTATGCCAATCCACATCCCTATCACCACGCAGCCCTCCTCCTTGATGACATCTCCTCCTCCCAACAATCTCCCTGACGATATCATCGTGCAGCCCTCTCTTAGAGTGGCGCCCTCCTCCCCGACGAACTCTCCCACAGCATCGCCCTCCTCCCCGATGACCTCTCTCAAAGCGGCGCCCTCCTTCCCAAAGACCTCTCTCCCCGTGGTGCCCTCCTCCCCGATGACCTCTATCACCGTGACGCCCTCATCCCCAATGCTTTCAATGGCAACATAGTTCACAAAACACGCATCTATATATACAACATGATCATTTTGATCGATCTTATACAATTATGTAAGGATAACACCACTTCCCCTTCTATGAGACCATTTATCAAAGTCACTCATAACCCCATTAGCACAGGCAGTGCAAATATGGGTAGATGATAGTTCGGGTTTGAAGATAGACACATATGGTTCTTGTATTTTGGGTTACCTTAGAGGGGGGTGTCATCAAGAATCCTTGGGGATCAGTTATTTTGGCATTCTCAATTCAATTAGGAACTCATGATTTGCTAAAAGCCAAGTATAATTCTCTACTCAGTGGTCTCACCATTTGTAGGTAGAAGCATATCGCTCTTAATTCTATTGAGACTGATTCTATAATGGTCTTCAATTCCCTTCTCGGATGTGGTCTCATTCCACGAACTACTAAATAAACCATATGTAGAAGCAAAATGTTTATGAAAAACAACATGTAGGTTCTTTATGCTTGGCATGAAAGGAACATAGTGGCAGACTTTCTAGGTTCAAAGGTGAATTATGAATAAGAGGTTACTCTGTTCGTGGGTCTCAGATCACTTCCAAGGGAGGGGGGAAAGCTGGTCATCGCGGATTCTCCTGATCTTCACCATTACAGGACAGTATAATTCCAAGTGTGAGAGTTTTTTTTCTTCCCCTTTATTTGATTCTTTTTTGAACTTGGTTTTTACCTTCTCATAACTCTTTGATTTATTTTAAAAAGTAGTTTTTGGATCATGATTTATTCATCACTGGAAAACAGAACCAATCCTCCTTTATCTTATTTGATAACTATAATAATATTTTTATTTCAGGTCTTGTGTGAGGTACATCTTCTATCCAAAAACCAAAAATTGGGAATGAGTATATCATTCAATGAAACATTAGATACATTTTCTTTCTAATACCATTTCATCTTCTTCTATGACCATTAAGGAACTTCTTATGATGTTTGATAATTATGAGGATCTTTTTGTTCAGAACACTCCCTTTCATCATGAAAAACTAAAAACCATTTTTTATATGTGTTGTAATATGTTTTAAGCTACTGATATCCCCATTTATAGGTCTCAAGAGTCACCTCTCGTTGTACCCTAGTGGCATAGTAGGCATCCTTGTGTCTACATTGAATCCAATCTTTTCCATATAAATTATTAGAATATTTTTTTAAAAAAATATTGAAAATTAATTATCAATTTTTATCATTGAGATTAGATATATAAAACATTTAAATGGCTATGGAACCCATTCCCACTCAGGTTTACGCTTCCTCAGTATCTTAGAAGAATCTTGTTACACACAAACCTCTCATGAACAAATCAAAGTTGTGACTATTCCCAAGAGTTGGAAAACTATTTTAAAACCTTTACTATTGATTCCTAAACCATTAGAGTCTTCTAAATCATAGGAAAAACTGAATAACCAGCATTAGAAACTGAAAAATCATAGCTGGATAATGAGTGAATTGGTTAGGGAATGTTTAAATTCAACGAGAGGAACATGGAGAAATTTTCGATGGGTGTTAAAATCTAGAGAAAATTGATTTTCTATATTCAAAGGAGAGAAAATTGACATCTTGGAAATATTGTCCTAAATATTATTGTATTATTTATGGGACAGTGTCAAGAAAATATAGGAGATTCAAGAGTTTAGATAAATACATAACAAACCTCAAAGATAAACACAAGTAACCCATCCAATGAATAATGATATTGATCTATCGACACCGAAATAATAGGTGGAAGATGGCCTTGATGTGCCCATTAGATAAATAACCTCATTCCCACTTATAAATATATTTATCTCAAACAAAATTATAATATGTCATAATGGGTTTTGATTAGTTAATTATTTTATATGATGATGATGTTTAGACTACTGTGGTGTGGTTGAGGAGACATCCCCCCATCGAAATCCATCGATTTAAATGAATTTGTATTTTCATTTCTCTAGTGTGATTTTCATGAAATCAGATTGTTTCCATATGATTATTAGATTATTATCCATGCACCTTTAAATTTTATTGTGGTTTTATCTATTAATTTGGTTTACACATAATACTACCACAATTTTCATTCATTTCTAATATGATGCAGGGGAGTGAGGGGTGATAAAGGAGTGATTAATCATTCTCAATTACTATGGGTAGGTGAAATTAGTGTATCGAAAATCATTTTTTTTACTACCTAGCCTAACACACAAAAGAGAGAGTGAATGGATTGAGATCTTGGGTCATTACAGGGTATTATTTAGGGGGTGAATTTATTTTATAATAGATTATTATATAATTAATGAGAGAATTATATAAGGGCACCCTTCATTATATTCATCATTTTTCACTTTTATTTTATTTCTTCCATGCACTTGTGGTTCCACTCCTTCATTATTTCATTATTTTAAAATTAATAGTGTTATAATATTGTAGATCTGAGGATAATGAATGATTATATCCTTCCATTCACTTGTGGTTCCCTATCTATTTTCACCATAAAATGTTGTATTTTTAATTTTATATTGTATTAAATTTCCATATTGGAGTTAAAAATTAGTGGAAATCATGTTTTGAGTTCTTAATCTGATCTACCTATTGAATTGGAAATCACTGGTGTTTTGCATGCTACACTTTGATCATCCTTTTGGAATCATGCTTTTGTTTAAGGACATTCTTATTGAAGACTATCTGTTAATGACTATCTGATATGATGATTTAAATTTATGTTTCATATAATCATTCTTAGTTGAATCTGAATTTGATTAACTTGGACAGAGGGCTGGAAAATGCTTATTTAATTGATTGTCAGGTTGGTCCACGAGGAATATGAAGAATTTTTGTTGATGAAGTGAAACACTTCTAATTATGGAAGAGTTGAAAAGGTAGATATTGAAACATGATTTTCTATAAGGAGTTTTTCTACGCTTTCTAGCTCATACAGTGACTCCTTTTCATCATTATATGAAGTTTTATTATAAGTCGTGTTTATATCCTCTTTCAATTACTTGATGGTGCATGCTCATTGCACTTCATGTTTTCATTGTATCTTGAACCTTCAATTTTTTTCCCGGGTTATGGGTTGTAAAACCAACTCATTCATTTTGTCACTATTTTAGTTCATTAATTTTTCATTGAATATTTACCTATTAGAAATAGTGAGCTTAAAATGGGTGTTGTGCAGCTTGTGGTCTACGGTTTTCATTGCTGGCTTCAAAAGGGGAATTTCAACTTCTGATTGTCTGCCTGTACAAGTTCAACTTTTTAATTGATATGTTGTTAAACCTAAACTAGGTTTAATGTAAAATGATGAGTTACTGATGATGAAAAGGAGGTGAAGAAGGGGAATTGCAACACCACTGAGGGTCCATGAGATTAACATCTTTTCTTCTACTGTGTTTGGAGAAACCTGGTTATGGTGATTCTTTCTTTCCAATTATTTGAAGCACATAAAAATATCAGTGTCCTTATTATGATTTCTTTACTACTTTATATTGGTTGGTGTTGTTTTCAATCTCTTCTATTTGATCTTTTTTTCTTATACTAATCATGATTTTTGATTTGGTGTTAATCAAAATGGTTATTTTAGTTTCTGTTCATCAAGTTAAGCTGGTATAATTTTTACATGAATCTATTCCATGTAATGTCTTTTTCTTGTGAGTTTATATTTTTGAATTAATATTTATATATTTCATTTTATTTTAATACATTTCAGGATTGGTATTATTCAATTATTCATGATTCTATCTTATATTTATAGAATAATACATGTGTTGAACTGTTGTTTTGAAAAATTTAGGGGGTTGGTGCAGGCTAGGGAGTGGGGGGTGGTGTAGGGTGGGTTAGGGGATGGTTGTGGGGGAGGGGACTGGTTTAGGGGATGGGCTGGTTTGGGGGGAGGCTAGTACAAGGGACGGGTGGGGGTGGTGCAGGGGGTTGGGGGATGGGGGCTGGTGCAGGCTAAGGGGTTGGGGGTGGTGTAGGGGGAGGGGACTGGTTTTGGGGGGAGGGGACTAGTTTGGGGGGAGGCTAGTACAAGGGAAGGGTGGGGGTGGTGTAGGGGGGGTTAGGGGGGCTGGTTCGAGGGTGGGGGGTTGGGGGGATAGTGCGGTCTTGGGGGTTGGGGTGTGGGGGGTAGGGGATGTTTGTGGGGGAGAGGACTATTTTAGGGGGGAGGCTAGTACAGGGGGAGGTGGGGGTGCAGGGGGTTAGGGGGGCTAGTGCAGGGGGGTTAGGGGGGTGGTGTAGGGGTTAGGGGAAGGTCCGTGCCTGGAAGAGGCTGCACGACTATATGAGGGGGTGAGGATGAAGTGGTCACTGTGCTGGGCTGTGGCCTGGGAGGCTGAAATCGGGGTTTGGTGGCCAAAGGCAGCATAAGCCTGATGGGTTAGGTTTATTGGATGGATAGGCTTGAGATAGAGAGAGAGGTGTTTTTAAAATTCCATCATAGTAGAAAATCAATTTGAGATTCATAACTCGAATATATAAATTCTTTAGGTCAAGTTCCAACCTAACTGTTCAACACTTTTGATTTATTTTCAGAAATTTTAAGTCTATTTGACATCTAAGGTCACCCGATCCCTTAATGTTTGTTTTACATATATTAATCGTTGGGACCTTGTTATCAAATTGTATAACTAGAGTTGTATACTCTCATGTAGAAAATAGAAATTTATCGATATCTCGTCTTAGCATTTCATTCTATTGATATAGTGGTGTCCATTTATAGATCACTTATCATTCTGTTCGCTTGTAGCTTAATAATTTGTCTTTTAGGCAATGGATTTGTAACCATTTCCATTTTCACCTTCAATTTAGGTTCCTAAGTACTGGTTCTTCAACCCAACTTGTGGAGGGTTAGCAGATCTGAAAATCCCAGGTGTTGCAACTATGCCAGTTCTTCCATCGTTGCAATGCATTTTATAGTAAAACATCATTCAGAGAGTATGATTGTTCTTATCTTCTATGTTTTCTTTATTAATGGTCATTAGAGATATTTCTTAAAACATCTCAAGTACAATTTGGTAGGATGAAATAATTAAGATGTTCAAGTTTCTGGAGAAAACTTCTGGTAATTCCTTTGATCTTTTGATCATTATTCTTGGAATCTGGCGTTTTCATGAATGACAACTGAAATTAATGACATGTGAGATATCCCATCACACATGCTCTGAAAAAATTAAAATCAAGCTGAAAATTTATTAGATGACCTCTTGTGCTTGATATAGTTAATCAAGTGGAATCTGATGTGTCTAACAATGGTGACCTTTAGGTATTTTTAGTTCATTTAGTGAATCAAATTTTCATTACTTGGTACCTTGTTGGTGAAAACCTATATTAATAGTGTACGGGTCCTGAATTTCTAAAAAAAATCTCCTAGAGGCTAAGATAATGCAACCAATTGATTGCATTCATTATGTATCCAACACTCTTTTTTGTTTTTGGCGCTACTCGAGGTTTTGAGATATTAAGAGGGTTTTATTTTCTTATATGGGTACACTCCAATACCCCTCAAACATAAGTGTAAGTCGAAAGACGTGAATGTATGAGTTGAAAATAGAATATTTTTATCATTTTTGTTTTCTTATTGTTCATACTGTAGGTTTTTTACTTGTAACATTTTGTTTGAGCATAATAAAATGGGTTCCTTTTGGGAGGTGTTCTTTCCATGCACATAGGCCCTAAAGGGAGCAAATAAAACTAAATCTTTTTTTCTTATTTGTTGTATTTTTTATTTATTTTGAATCAATTTATACTAATCATTCTCGAAGGAATTTCTTTGTAATATTAAATGGTGTGTACCTAGGGGACACATACTGTGTTTTTTTGAACCACATAACTCAGCATGTATAGGTGTACAAACCCTGATTTTTCACCCGAACACACATGTTGTGTGTGCAAGAGGACAGGGGTGTGCAGGGGGGTGTAAGGGATGTTTAAGGGGGGTGCAGGGGGGGTTGTGTAGGGGGGGTGTCCAGTAGGGGTGTGCAGGGGGTTGTGTGAAAGGGGGAAGGGGGTGCAAGTGGGGTTGTGTAGGGGGGAGGGTGCATGGGTGTGGGGGGGTCTGTTCAAGGGGGGGCTACTCTCTAGGGTGGTGGGGGGTGCTGTCCAGGGGGGTTGTCCGGGGGGTGGGTGGGGGTGTCCAGTAGGGGTGGTACAAGGGGGTCCGGGGGGGAAGGGGTGTGGAGTGGGGGTGTGCAAGGGGGGTGCAAGGGGGTGTGTGCAAGGGGACCGAGGGGTGCAAGTGATGTGTAGGGGGGGCTGTTGTCCAGGGGGTACAAGGTGGGGGGTGTCCAGTAGGGGTGGTGAAAGGGGGGTCCAGGGGGCAAGGGGTGTGTAGTGGGGGTGTGAAAGGGGGGTGCAAGGGGACTAGGGGGTGCAAGGGATGTATAGGGGGGCTGCTATCTGGGGGGCTACTGTCCGAGGGGGCTGTTGTCCAGGGGGTTCAGGGGGGTGTCCAATAGGGGTGGTGCAGGGGGGTCTAGAAGGGGCAAGGGATGTGCAGTGGGGGTGTGCATTGGGGGTGTGCAAGTGGACCGAGGGGTGTAAGGGATGTGTAGGGTGGTTGTCCATGGGGACAAGGGGGTGCAAGGTGGCGCAAGGTGGACGAGGGGTGCAAGGGATGTGTAGGGGGGTTGTTGTCTGGGGGCTATTGTCTAGGCGGTGTAGGGGGGGTGTTCAGTAGGGGGGTGTCTGTCCAGGGGGTGTCTATGAGGGGGGTGGAGTGGGGGTGTCCATCAGGGGTGTGCAGGTCTGCAAAGGGACAGGGGGGGTGTGCAGGGGGTGCAAGGGGTGTGTAAGGGGGTTGTGCAGGGGGTGGAAGGGGGCATGGGTGTGCAGGGGGTGCAAGGGGGATCTGTCTAGGGTACAAGGGGGTCTGTCCAGGGGTGCAAGGGGGTTCCGTAGGGGTGCAAGGGGGGTTTGTCCAGGGTGAAAGGGGGGTCTATCCAGGGGTGCATGGGGGGTCAGTCTAGGGGTGTAGGGGGTCTGTCTTGGGTGCGGGGGGGGGTCTATCCAGGGGTGCAATGGGGGTTTGTCCAGGGCTGCAGGGGGGTTATGCAGGGGTGCAAGGGGGTCTGTCCAAGGTGCAAGGGGGTCTGTCCTAGGGTGAATGGGGGTCTGTCTAGGGGTGCATGGGGGTGGAAGGGGGTTCTGTAGGTGTGCAAGGGGGTCTGTCCAGGGTGCAATGGGGTTTGTCCAGGGGTGCACGGGGGGTCTGTCCAGGGGTGCATGGGGGGTCTGTCCCAGGGGGTGGGGTGGATTTTTTTTATGAAATGGGAAGGGATATAGTCGCGGTTTAAAAAAATGGCTAAATCCCTGTAGCCATGGTTTATTGAACTGTGGGTGCTATTGGTATGGCTATAGGGCAAACCCTATTGCCACGGTTTCCAACTGTGGCTATAGGGTTTGCCCTATAGCCATTCCAATACTAGCCACAATTCAATGAACCCTGGCTATAACCTATAGCCACGGTTTTTGGTCTTATATCCATGGTTCCAAACTGTGGCTATAGCCTAAATTTATAGTAATGAAACATTTCTAAGAAAATTTTTTTAAGGAAAACCTTCTCAAGAAACATATTTTAGGAAAACCCTTTTTTCAAATAATCTTGGTTGAAATTAAAGTGTACACAAGGTCTACTGTATACCAATGGCTAGTACCACATCACATAAGCATCATGTCATAATAGAGAGCGCCACAGGAAATACCTATAGGTAACTAGAACTACTGAGAGCCTATAAACCTCGTACCTTGGTGATAAAAATCCTCCAACCAATACCAACAATGTTTTTGTGCATCATCCATTAGAGGGGATCCCATCCCAAGGTCTAATGGTATCCATATCCTAATCCAAACCCAATATTTTTCCCATACATGATCCACTAGAGGGGATCTCATCCCAATGGCTCTCTGATCATATCACATGTTTAGTTAGTGTTGTATTGTCAATCCCACTAGATGAATCTGGGCCTCACCACTTCCAAGTAAACTAGCGTACTAGTTCTAGTCCACCCACCTAGATACCCAAAATTCCCTTTGTGCTCAAATTACATTTCACATATCACATAAATTATCACTTTTATATACACATTTCAATCATCATAATCACACAAGAAAATAATTTCTTTCACAACTCACATTGACCCAACGATCAAAGATCACATGGAAACCACCATTTTCCATAAACAAAACCACTTTCCATTTTCCAAACACACCAAAACCATTTGTAAATTCATTCTGCACCATTTACACAATTCATAAAACCCATTTGGAAACAAAAAAAGAAGATAACATATTAAATCCAACCATTTCCATGGTAAAATCCCCTTTAAAATTCACACTCACACCAAATCCATTTTATAACATGCTTCACATCACTTTCACAATTCATAAACACATTTAAGGTTCATAACAAGGTATCCAACATGCAACAAAAATCCATTTATATTGGAAAACCAACTTCCAACACATTCTCACCTCAAATCCCTTTGAAAACACATTTTTCACCTTTCACGCAAAGCATAAAACACATTCAAGAAGCACCACAATCAATCACACATGAAACATAACCAATTTCCTTTAGAAAAACAACTTTCATCACATGTTCATCTCAAAAACTTTTCAAAACATGTTTCGTACCACACAAATAATCCATCTAACACATTTATACAACTAAGCAAGTAATCCAAAATCATCTAATAATGTAAAAGCATGTAACCACCTACCTCAAGTTTGAAAACTTCTCAAAACCAGTGAAAAACCACAATTGTGCCTCAATAAGACCCTATAAAGGCAAGATAGAACAACAACCATCATTATTTCATCAAAAAACAAAATATTGACCCCTCATTAGGTCAAACAACCCGCTAAAAAAGGAAAACCCAAGAAGGAGGGAAGAAGGACCCTAGAAATAGGGAGAAATCGAAGTAAGTGAGACTTACTTGATGATTACTTGAAGAACTAGGTCCAAAACCACCCAAATATTGATGATCAAGAGGTCCAAGAAGGATAAGAAGGAGATCTTGGGGAAAAAATCCTGAATGGGGTGGATTATGGGTGATTTGGGGGTTAAATCCAAAGAGGTAAAAAGGGTAATTCATCATTTTTAATGACCTGGAAAAGTCTTACAGTTAGACCACATGGTTTTCCAAACCATATGGTAACCATGAATCCCTCACTGTCCAAGAGGAATAAATTGAACGGTTATCACACATGATTTTCCAAATCGTGCTAAAATCATACGGTCACCTCTTTCTAAGATGAAATTGGTTGCACGGTTTCCTGGGGGAGGGCACACCGTTTCCCCAAACTGTGCGCCAATTGTGCACCACCTACTATCAATACCAAAATCTCCATTTTCTCCAAAAACACAAAGGAAACCCAAGGGATAAATACCAGACCAAAAATAAACAAAATATTACCTCAAAAGAAAATCATGGATATGACAATTCTCCCCACCATGAAAACTTTTTTCCCCTGGAAATTCACTCTAAATTTTGATTAGAAAAAAATGGGTACTCCTCCTCGACCCAAGAATCACACTCCAAAGTATCATGCACATCATTATCATGATTCTAAAGAAATCTAACCAATGGAATAGACTTCCCATAAAGCACATTCTCCTGGGAATCCACAATCTGTACTGACCGCTCAAACATAGACAGAACAAGCTCCAATTCCAACTCTTCCCAATTAATCACATGGGACATATCTCAGTTTTACTTTTTCAATTTAGAGACATGGAACTATTCATGAATTTATGTCAACTTAGAAGTAAAATCTAAACCATATGCCACCATACCAACTCTCTCGGTGATCTCAAAAGGTTTGACATACCTCAGGGTTAGATTCCCTTGCTTAGAAAAACAATGGTGATCCAAGTGAGGTGACACTTTCAGGAACACCCGGTCACCCATAGAAAACTCCAAAGCTCAACACCTCTGACCGGCATAAGAATTTTTAAGAATCTGCACCATTAATAAACATTTCTAGATCAACTTGAATTTATCAGAAGTTTTCTTCACAAGGCTTGGTCCCAACAATGAGGTCTCACCCACCTCAGTCAAACACAAAGGGGACCGACATGGTTGACCATAAATCACCTCAAAGAGGTTCATTAAAATAAAGGATTGGTAGCTATTATTCTATGAAAACTCAACCAACCCAAAATGGTTATCCCATGAACCTATGAAATCCAAAATTCATGCCCGGAGCATGTCTTCCAAAATATGATTTGCCTGCTCCATCTGACCATAAATTTGACGGTGGTATGTCATACTCAACTTGAAATATGACCTCATTTATTTCTAAAAACCTTACCAAAACTTCAAGGTAAATAGAGGGTCCCTATCCAAAACAATTGTTAACGACACACCATGAAGCCTCACAACCTCCTGAATATACAACAGACCCAACTCATCCACTTTGGCTAAATCCCTGATTGGAATGAAATGGGATGATTTGGTCAAATGGTAAATCACTACCCAAATGGAGTTCCTCCCTTAGGGTGTATGAGGCAAGTCTGCAATAAATTCCATGGAAATCTCATCCCACTTCTATGTAGGAATGGGTAGTGGATGATGCAAATAAGAGGGTCTTTGGTGCTCTGATTTAACTTGCTGACATGTATAACACCGCGATACAAAGTCAACTACATCCCGCTTCATAACTAGACACCAAAATTATTGTCGCACATCATAGAACATCTTTGTTACACTGGGATGAATGGCCTAATAAGAATGGTGGCTATCCTGCATCACCACCTTTTTCAATGACAATGTCACCATGAAGTGACCTCTAAAGCACAAATCTCCCTTAAAAGAAAATGACCATTCACAATTCACCTCCCCACCATTTAGGAACTAGATAGAATATTGGCACAACTCATCAGTTAGATACACTTACTGAATCAACTCCAGAAGGAAAGGTGTAAGCTGAACACTGGTAAAGAACACACCTCCACTATGTTACTTGGTCTCGAGGTGAATCTGAGCAAAGTGCCCCATCAAATTTTGCTCATCACTAGACTCCTTCAACGCTTTCACTGGAACTTTCTTTCTCAAGGAATCTTCAACCACATTACATTTTCTTGGGGTATAGACTATATTGAAATTGAACCCCTGGTTGTGCCCAAATTTACCCAAGTTGTATGGTGTAAGCGGTCATTGTAGTATGGCTTGGGTTATCAATCCTCAGAGACCTAAGAAGAAACCTAAGAAACATGCATTCTAATAAGGTGATTTGATGGTGTTGATTTGGCTATGAAGTGCCTAAATTTGGTTTGAATTGATTGGATTATTTGATATTTTAAAGACTTAAGTGAATTCAATTTAAAGTAATGAGTTGATCCTTGGTTATCACATTGGGTGTATTGCATGAATTTCTTTTTAAATTACTTCAATGTCTTAAATTCGAGTGTTTCCTTTAACGAAATACAACCATCCCAAATCACTCACCAATTTTGAGTTTTCACTATCCTAAGGCTAATCACCTATACACTTGGAGGATCATATTGATGATTACTCCAAGGTAGAGGATTGTTTTAGCACTCGGGATGTGTATCCTTAAAATTGGTGAGTTTAAAAGATAACGTAAATCATTGAATTAAAATCTCAAAAATAGAATTGATTAAGAATTATTAAATTATAAAATAACATCCAATTCAACCCTTTATACTCCCTTGGATCAACCCATTATAGTATTAGACCTCCATTGATGCTATTATATCAATGAAATCGAGTAGTATACTTATGAAGGTAGAATTGGAGAAGAAGAAGAAAAATAACAATCACTCCACCATTGTGTGAAGAGTTTCACAAAAGATAATGTGAATAACCTCACTCCATAAGGCAACGGTATCAACATGATATTAAAAAATAAATAATAAATTAAGAATAATAAGAAGATGATGATATTTTATTAATTAAATTAAGGTGAATGAAAAACTTACTTGGGAGAAATTGACAAAGCGATTACAAAATGAAAGCATGATAATACAATTGAAAGAAAATAAAAACTTACATTCCAAACAAAAATATTCGATGCTAATTCCCTTCACCACCATCTCCTTATATAGGAATATTTAGAGCCTTAGATATACCCCCCAACAATAAATTACATCTCCATTATTTGGAATAGTTAAAAGGAAGGTGAGAAAAACAAGGGAATTTGACGTTTCGAAGTTGACCCGGAAATTCATCCAGATTCGTCCACCGTTTTGACGTGTGAATTTGTAATTGAAGGAGGCCGAATCCGGAGGGGTTATAGAAGCTAAATATTCTTATCAATCTATCCTCTATAAGATTTAAATATTTCAAGAAATTTGGCACAACCGTTTGGAAGTTATGGTCGAAATGGTGGGACGACTTTATGTGCATTCATATCAGGCCCACCATTTAAATCTCAACTTAAGATCCATTTATCATCATGAAAACTTAAGAATTAGCTCCTTCCACAGTTGAATAAAATGATCCACATATTTTTATCTTTCTACCGTAAAAATTTTAGCTTCATTGGGCTTGTTTTTTGGACCCCACTTCTGTTTGATGGGCCTTATGCCCATAATGCTTTGTCCAGCAAATTTTTCATTCATGCGGAAAAATCTCCATCTTCTCATGGGATTCATCCATCAATACTAAAAGATAAAATATTCCAAAAAAAGTGATCAATTATATCCCAAAATATTAAATTCAAAAAATTAATATAACATTCTCCACAAATAGATGATTGATTAGGCCCAAATTTTTATTTTAAACATGAATTGCACTTAAGATGAGAAATGAAGTTCAATTTCTATAATGCACTAAAAATGAGGTTTATTGACTTTAAAACACATAAATATTAAGATATTAGAAATGAATATTATCCACTTTCATCGGCTAATCACACTCCCCAACTTGAGTTTTGCTAGTCCCGAAAAAAATATATATCAAATATGAAATTCAAATTCCCTTTTTCCAAAAACATTTTAATACACATTGCTCATACAAAGACTTCATACCAAAAAAAATTATGAAACCCATCAAAATTATTTAAAACAAGCTAGGACCATAAGCATATCCCAAGCCCAAGCCCATTCCTTTGTTCAAATTCATCGCCACATTTCATCCAATTTCAATTAAGCATGATAAAGTGTTGTGCATCACAAAAGACATGGGGCCCATTTTATTGTTCAAGGGGAAAAATAGAAGTGCTAGATTAGAATCACATTAAACCTTAAGATGAGTATCCAATTTTTTTGATTTTTTTTTTGTTTTTTTTTTATTTTTTTAACCACAATAGATATGAAAAGACTAACTCTTGGAAAGACAACTATGGAGTCATGATCCCCAAGTGTCGGACACCACACATATTGTCAATTACATGATCTACAATAGAGATATAAAGCCTAACCCTAGGAAAGAAAACTATAGAGTCACGATCCCCAAGTGTCGAACGCCACACATTTGGACAAAACATTGCTCTATGTGGTCATTATTTTTTTACAAATTTTTTTTGTTTTTTTTTTGTTTTGTTTTTGGATACTCAAATTAAACTAAAAGTGACCCTAGAACCCTATGCTATAATGAAAGGGACACAAGAACTCAAATTTACACCCAATATCCAGTAGACGTGCATTGTAGCATTTTTATTAATAGGATGAAAATGTAAACTTTGAAAAATCACATCGGACAACCGCACTTTCCAAAAACTATGCTCATGAACTTAAACTTGCATTAAAATCAGAATCAAGGCTTGCAAAATTATTTGATATCCAATTTCAGAGTTTGCAATGTGTGTTGTCATGTTCAAGGTTCATGGAATTTTTCTTTCCATGCATGTTCTTAGTAAAAAAATCATTTTTTATTTCATCTCCCCCCAACATAGAATAAAATTGTCCCCAGTGTTTAAAGAAAACTTAGAAGGGGGTATGGGAGAGTTGTTCAAAGAGTAAATTTAAAATGATAATAATGGAATGAATTAACCTAGTGGTTGATGATGAAAGTGTGTGCCACAGTCTCCCTTCAATCCTGGATTCGAATATTTGCGACTTGGATGGCTGTGATGGGATTTTCCCCACGACCTATGACATGTCCTTTTAAATTTTTTTAACCTAAAAATAAAACAAAATAAACTAATGATACATTGTCTTATTTTTAAATTTCTGGGTAAGGTATTACTTAGAGATCACTCCATGTGACATGGATGAATATGGCGCTCCCCTTTCATACCCATCCATGCTCATAATAGAAGAACAGGACAACAGTCTAAGGTACTATCATATTCAGATTTCTTTAAACCTATAAACAAAAAATAAAATACACTAATGATACATTGTCTTCCTTTTAAATTTATGGGTAAGGCATTACTCAGGGATCACACCACGTGACACAGATGAATATGGAGCTCCCCTTTCATACTCATCCTTACTCATAAAAGAAGAACAGGTCAACAGCCTGTGGTAAATTTTTTAATGAAAAAAAATGATTCACAATGATTGGAACTATGAAAACCATGGGTGGCCTCCCATGAAGCCCTTTTGTTTAACATCATTAGCTCGAATTGTACCCCCAAACTCATCCAATTCCAACTTTCAACATTTTAATGAACCCATATTTCTCCACTTCAACAAGATTGAGATTGATTATTTGTTTAAAATTTGTGTCATGTGAAATCCAATTTTTATCAATGAGTGTGAAAGTCCAAGGAATTTCAGTAATGGTTGATTGAGTATCATATGGAGTCTTTCCAATGATTTCAAGGGTCATTCCTCCTTTGTGGGATTCTTTATGAAAATGGATGATAATTGAATGGTCTAGGTTATCATAAATGGAGGGATTCTTGAGTGGGGAAGGAAGGATCACAACTTTGAGTTCACTTTTATTGAATTTTCCCAAAGAATAATGGAAATTTCAATCCAAATTTGTTTCTTCTATAAAACATTTTAAAATAATTGGTTCCTTTTTAAAATATGATTCATCCCCAAAATTGTCCATTTGAATGTCGGGTGTGGGTATAGACTCAATATTTGTTTTCTCTACCAATGGTTTAATGAAAGGTGATTCTAAAAAATCATTATTGGAGCAATATTTCGGACACCAATCCATGAAGACAAATTTTCCCCTTGTGAATCCAAAAAATTAGTTTCCTCCTGATTTAAATACCCTTAAAAATTTCCTCGATCTTCTTCAGTTATCCCATATCCAAAGGTTAGTTCTTTTTTAAATTCATGAATGGTTTGTGGGATAAAATATTCTTCTATTGCTAATGAGGAAAGGACATCTTGAGTGGGAATGGGTTCCTCATAAGTCTCAATGCTTTGTATTTCTAATCTCAATGATTAAACTTCTGAATTCATTTTAATTATTTTTTCACACAAATTTTCAAGAATTTTTTCAGTATTAGGATTGATAGATGTTTGGACATCATGAACTTCATTAAGTTTGATCTCTTAAATCATCCTCGAGAGGTATGGAAATTGATCCTTTAAACAATCATCATCTCATTGATTGTACATCTCATCTGGTGTAGTGTATTCAATCAAGGTTTGGTCAATGAAATTCCCTATGTGAGGAGATTCAAAATATTGATTTTCTAGTTGATTATAGCCTTGGTCTATCAATGGGTGTTTTTGAAGATAATCTATTAGAGTTGATTGAAAATTGGTTTTGGGATTCATTGGACACACAGAAACAGAAAGGGGAATAGAGAAGAGAAATTAGGGTGAGAATAGATAATTTGGGGTGAGAATAGAAAGATGTTCTAAGGTGACTTATTTGGTCCCCGGAAATGGCGCAAAAATTTGATTGCGCCCAAATTTACCCAAGTTGTATGGTGTAAGTGGTCATTGTAGTACGGCTTGAGTTATCGATCCTCAGAGACCTAATAAGAAACCTAAGAAACATACATTCTAAGAAGGTGATTTGATGGTGTTGATTTGGCTATGAAGAGGCCAACTTTGGTTTGAATTGATTAGATTATTTTATATTTTAAAGACTTAATTGAATTCAATTTAAAAGCATGAGTTGATCCTTGGTTATCGCATGGGGTGTATTGGATGAATTTCTTTTTCAATTATTTCAATGTCTTAAATTCAAGTGTTTCCTTTAATGAAATACAACCATCCCAAATCACTCACCAATTTTGAGTTTTCACTATCCTAAGTCTAATCGCCTATACACTTGGAGGATCATATTGATTAGCACTCCAAGGTAGAGGATCGTTTTAACACTCCGGATTTGTATCCTTAAAATTGGTGAGTTTAAAGGATAACACAAATCATTGAATTAAAATCTCAAAAATAGAATTGATTAAGAATTATTAAATTATAAAATAACAGCCAATTCACCCCTTGCTACTCCCTTGGATCAACCCATTATAGTATTATACCTCCATTTATGTTATTATATCAATGAAAGTGGGTAGTAGACTTATGATGGTATAATTGGAGAAGAAGAACAAAAATAACAATCACTCCACCATTGTGTGAAGAGTTTCACAAAAGATAATGTGAATAAACTCACTCCCTAAGGCAACAGTATCAACATGATATGGAAAAATAAGTAATAAATTAATAAGAAGAAGAAGATGATGATATTTTATTAATTAAATGAAGGTGAATGAAAAACTTACTTGGGAGAAATTGGCAAAGTGATTACAAAATGAAAGCATGACAATACAATTGAAAGAAAATAAAAACTTCCATTCCAAAAAAAAATATTAGATATTAATTCCCTTTACCACCAGCTCCTTATATAGGAATATTCAGAGCCTTAGATACACCTAAAAACAATAAATTACATCTCCATTAATTGGGAGAGTTAAAAGGAGGGTGAGAAAATCAAGGGAATTTGACGTTTCAAAATTGACACGGAAATTCATCCAGATTCGTCCACCATTTTGATGTGTGAATTTGTAATTGAAGGAGGCCGAATACAGAGGGTTCGTATCATAGAAATATGATCATTCATATTTCCTTTATGATCTTTAAAAAATTCAGGAAATTTGACGTAGCCGTTTGGAAGTTATGGTCAAAATGGTGGGATGACTTTATGTGCATTCATATCGGGCCCACCATTTAAATCTCAACTTCAGATCCCTTTATCATCATTAAAAATTCAGAATTAGCTCCAGCCATAGTTGAATAAAATGATCCTCATACTTTTATATTTCTATTGTAAAAATTTGAGCTTCATTGGGCTTTTTTTGTGGGCCCCACTTCTGTTTGATGGGCCTTAGGCCCATTATGCTTTGTCCAGCAAATTTCTTCATTCATGTGGAAAAATCTCCATCTTCTCCTAGGATTCATCCATCAATCTAAAAGATAAAATATTACAAATAAAGTGATAAATGATATCCCAAAATATTAAATTCAAAAAATGAATATAATGTTTTCCACAAATAGATGATTGATTGGGCCCAAATTTGAATTTTAAACGTGAATTGCAATTAAGATGAGAAATGAAGTTAAATTTCTATAATGCACTAAAAATGATGTTTATTGATTTTGAAACACATAAATATTAAGATATTAACAATGAATATTAGCCACTTTCAGCGACTAATCAACCCTTAAAGGTACTCAACCCAATGATGATTCCTCAAATTCAGTTCTTTTTGGGAGAAAATGTAGGCCAAGCTATTATGATCAAAATAAAACAAAAATTTGTCCCTAAAAATATAATGGAACTATGTCTTCAAGGCATGTATCTCCACTAGTAACTCTAGGTCATGCATTAGGTAATTATTTTCGTGTGGTTGGAGTCGGCGTTAACCATACACCACCACATGGCCATCCTACATTATCACACAGCCAAGACCCATATCAAAAGCATCACAGTAGATCACATATCCCTTTCCAGATTCTAGAAAGATAAAAAGAGGGGTTGTGGTCAACTGCCGCTTAAGTTCCTTAAAGGACACTTGACACTATGGGTTCCATTCAAACTTTACCCCTTTCCAGGTAAGCACAGACATGGATGAAGTGAGCCAAGAGAAATATCGAATAAAACATCTATAATACCTTAATAGGCCCAAAAATATTCCAATTTCAAACATATTCTTCATCTATTCCCATGAAATCATTCCACTAATCTTCTCAGGGTCCACTGAAACCCCTTGTTCCGAGATCACATGGCCTAGATACTTCACCTCCCTATTCCAGAAGGTTCACTTAGAAAGCTTCACATAGAGATGATGATCTCAAAGGATACCCAAAACAATCCTCAAATGCCACTTATACTCCTTCTTGGTCCCGGAATAGACCAGGATGTCATCCACAAATACCACAATGAAGGAGTCAAGATACTGATGGAACACCCTATTCATGAGTGTTATAAAGACCACTGAATAATTTTTCAACCCAAAAGACATGACCAAATACTCAAAATTGTTGTACCTATTTTAGAAGGTTTTTTTCGAAACATCCACCTCTCTAACTCTGACTTGGTGATACCCAAAACACAAGTCAATCTTTGAGAACCACCTTGCCCCCTTAAGTCGATCTAAAAGGTCATCAATACGGGATAAAGGGTACTTATTCTTGATTATTACTTTATTCATATTCCAGTAATCAATACACAACCAGAGAGATCCATCAGCCTTCTTCGCAAATAGAACCGGGGTTCCCCAAGGTTATATGCTCGGGCGAATGAATCATTTGGATTCCAAATAGTCTAGTTGTATATTTAATTCCCTCAAATAGGTGGGGTCCATATGGTAAAAGGGAAGAGATAGAGGTTATGTTCCCTGCTCCAAATCAATGGAGAACTCCACATCCCACTCCAGAGGAAAACCCAAAAAATACTCTAGAAACCCCTCTAGGAACTCATCCACCATAAGAGGTAATACACCCTCAGGAGCACCATCATCATCCTCTAACATGAGCAATGATATCTGATAAACAAGATTGCACAATTATAGAATTGGATGTCCAGCACGTCCCGACCGAGGTTCCTATTCACCTTGAAAAACCTGGTCACTTCTATCAGGTGCCACAAAACTCACTTGCTGCCTATAATAGTGGATGTGTGCCTAAAAATGCACCATCCAATCCATACTAGGGATCATGTCAAATATTTCCATTTGTAAAACTAGTAAATTCCATTCAAACTCGACCCCTAACATGGTGGGTGCACAAGATGGACACCTAAAACCCTTCTCTTACTTCTTACCAAGTGGCATTACTAACTCCATTTCATACAGCATAAGCTCAGTTGATAAATTCAACACATCCACAAGATAGGTAGAAATGAAAGAAATAGAGACACTAGTATCAAACAAGGAAACAAATAAAGATGATGCAATAAGAATGGTACATCGAGCTCTCGTAGGCCCTGAATCTGATTCCACTGGTTCCCATTCCACAGCATGAAGTTGCCTCATCTTAGTTTGACATTGGGAAAGACCACGGGCCTACGACTCTACCCTGAACTTACTCTGCCCAGAAGATGATCCAATCCTTCTACCACGACCTCTGAACCGAGAACCCATTGTCCTGGATGGTTCCAATCAAGCTGACATCCCCTTAAAATATATAGATCTCGCACCACTCTAATATGGGTGTTCCATCTTGAACAATTGTTGAAAGTGTCCCATAGTTCCACACTGGTGGCAAGGTCTGGCTGGAGATGAACATGCAGATTTCATATTCCATGCCTTCCCACACTAACGGTGCACAATTAACCTAACATCGGAAGCCACAGAAAAATACAGCCAAGAAGGATAACCTGAACTACCGCCTCCCTTCTTCCCCTGGTTTTCCCACTTCCTCTTCCTCTCAGATGAACTACTACTTCCCACTACTAACACTACTCCAGATAAACCAGACTTGCCTCTACGATAAATTTCTACCAGCATGGAATGATTGACCACCTTAGTATAGGTTTCCATCTTAAATAATAAGACTTGGGACCAAATCTCTGGTTGCAACCCCATCTTGAACTTTTGCGCCTTCAGTTGCTCTTTGGAAATGACCTCGGGTGCATACCAAACTAACTTTGGAAAGTGGATAGCATACTCCATCATAGTATGGTCTCCCTGGATAAGCTCTAAAAACTCTCAGGACATAGTGAAGGCCAAAATATTAGGATAATACTGTTCATTAAAGATGACCTTAAAATCCTTCTAACCCATCTGCTCGTTCTTTCTAGCTTACACCACTAAGTCCGACCACTTCCGATTGGGACCTTCCAACATGAACGAAGCACATTTCACCCTAACCGCCTTAGGAGTATCAAGAAAATTGAACATTCTCTCTATTTTTTCAAGACACTCCTATGATTCTTGAGGTTCTATGTTACCCTAGAAAGAAGGAGGCTTTTTCTTGAGGAAATCATGATCTTTTTCCTTTCTAGGACCTGGTTCGGCTTCTCTGACCTGAGAAAGGCTAGAGTCCGCTCCTTGACCCAATACTTGGACACCCCAAACCACTACTTCCACTAATCATTGATCGATTGGAGAGGTGTAACTCACTCCAACCTCTTCCCGTGGTTTCACATGAATTATCTAAGGAGGCATCGTACTACAATAAGCAACAATCACAAAGGAAAGTCCATCAATACAACCATCAACGCACATTATAAAAAATTTCAACAACAAAAAAAACCCAAAAAACTTCCATAAATCAAAACATAACCAAATACAACAAAATAACAAGTCAAACTAAACCACTCCACTACCACCTAGCGTCCATACATAGTCTATAGCCTATATGTCTCACCTAGAGGAGAAGTCAAACAAAATTTCCCAACATCCCATGGTGACTCAAGATCTTTCACAAGGTGTGTTGGTTAGACACCCCACTCACAACCAGAACCTCAATCCCTGACAATCCTAGCTATGGTATATCCAGACTCTTCCCAAATAAATTGAACCAAAAAGAGAAAAACCTACTTCGATATCATTTTTTCATGAACCAGGTTGGGGTGCCTTCCAACCCGACACCCGACCTGTCACATGGCATGGACCGAAGAGAATTCCCTATATCCACGGGCTGGAAACTAGTGTATGGGAATCAACAATACACTTTGAGAATGATTTCACCCATTTATACAACCACAAAAAATCAGAAAGAGTAAATATCACATAACTGATAATCATAACCAAATGAGGTACAATAATTTTCAGATTCAAATTTTACAACTTTAACTAAAACCAAAAGCACTACAATGGAATGAGAATAAAAAATATAAAGACCTGACCCCAGTTGCCTAGAGCCGGTATCTTATTACATTACATTGACATGATTACAAGAAAGTTGTATCATGAAGGAATGAATAGTTTAGTATATTTGGAAATCCAGATACATACATAATTTCAACATTACAACTTTAAATGAAAAAAACAAATAAGTTCTATTTGGAACATCCACCACTCTAATTTTATCCCTCCAAGTCAATCATAATATTCCTCTTCAT
The DNA here is from genome assembly GCA_963277665.1 of Viscum album. Taxonomy (NCBI): domain Eukaryota; kingdom Viridiplantae; phylum Streptophyta; class Magnoliopsida; order Santalales; family Viscaceae; genus Viscum; species Viscum album. The sequence continues at coordinate 70,024,444 of OY728135.1, forward strand.
GTCCTGGAAAAAATGAAACATAAGTAGGGGTGAGATCAGATGTTCATTAAGGGTAAACATTACAGTGGAAGATAACATAAAAATTAGACGTGGTGAATAATTAAAAACACATGCCTTTAAAAATAAACTTGAACATAATATGGCAGGAATATGAGCTGAGTAAATATTTCCATAATAAAACATAATCATGGGTATTCTACTAGTTCAATAACCTCATAAACTATGAATTTATGGATTCATAATGATGTAAATTCATATGACAGACATTCTAAAACATAATGTCAAGGCCTCGGCTAAGACATCTAAAAATTATTAAGGTCTCTACCAAAACCATATCTAAAAATGGGTAAGGCCTCGGCCAAGTCCATATGTATTTGTCTCATGAGACCTAACGATGCATCGAGGGGCTATAGTGGGCCCCAACCATCACATAATAATTCCAATTCATTTCTAATATGAATGGGGATAAACATAAACAACATATACATTCATATTGAAACTAATATGTGAAATGTAAATAACTTTCCTTGAACATTAAGCATAAGCACTAACCATTCAGAGTAAATTGGTGAATGGTTTTAAGGTAGAAAATCCATAGTTAAACTAATCATAAACCATTAAATTAAATATGGTATATGATATCATAAATATAATCCCAATAATACATAATAATCAACAGGAGTTTTGAAACAGATGAAGATACTCTTATAAAATCATCGAGTAATTCTTGAGATAAATACTCTTTTACTTTTAAAAGAAGAGTTATTTTGGAAAAGTGTTTGTATAAAACCATAAATGAAGTGAGAAAATATTTTCATAATAAAATGAGTGATTTTAGAAAGATAATGGTTTCTAAAAACATATTATAGAGTGCCCTTGAAAATAGGTAATAATTTGAGAAATTCCCTTAAGTCGGGCTTGTATTTCGGGAAGAAGTTTTGAAAGATCCTTTCAAAACATATAATTACCCATAAATGAAGGTAGGATTCTGGTTGTTACACATATATATAACATTCACACAGAATTTATGAGGAGTAAATATTAATTAATAATAATTTAATTTATGTAAATACATAATAAAATTAACCCAAATGAAAATAGAGGTTCGGGTGAAAAACCCTTACCTTAAGTCTGAAGGTGTTCCTCACTTGATATTAAAAACCTGAATAATAAAATTTAGGTTAATAAATTAATGATTAAATAACCTCCTATACATTTAATTGATTTATTATAACCTTATTAGATTAATTCATGTCCTTTTAATGGGTTAAGAGATTCAATTTCATTGTTTGGGAGCGTTTTCTTCCTTGGTTTTCATGATCGATTTACTTATATTCATGTATGGATAAACATGTAGAATGAGAATTGTTGTCCAGAATAGAATTTTTATATTATTATTGAACAACCAGAAGATTACATGGTTATAAAATTCATTTGGTTATTGGGAGTGAAGATGAATCGTTATATAAAATGGAAATTGTTTGAGTTAATTGGTGGTTTTTTTATCACAACGAACTCATTTTGATTTATAAATTGATATAATGTGTAAAAAAGGATTACAGAAACTTAAATAAGTTATAATACATATATTATAGTCTGGTTTAACCAAAAAAATGGTTTCATTCCAAGAATTTAATATGGTAATAGAAATTAAAAATTTGTCGTCCTTGAATGTGATAAATTACCACATCTCGGATGGTGTTTTCATTTCTAGCATAAAATAAGGGGAAATGAGAGATGATGAAGAAATATTACATTATCATAACAAAATTACAGTACATGTAAGGTATTAGAGTTATCATAATACTTTGATGAAAGGAGGTGAGGAAATAAAAGGAAAAGAAAGGAACTTGAAATAAAAGAAATGAAAAGAGGAATTTACCTCTTGAAGTAATCTTCCTTGAGAGCCTCTTTATGGGAGAGGTTTTAATCTTTTTATGTGACCAAGGGATGATAGATGTGTGGGAGGAGCATGGTAGGATATTTTAGCAGAATCTAGATAAGGCACAAGGCTTGAGAGGATTGAAGAGAAGAGGGGCAAGGGGGGTTTTCCCATTATTTTACTCATTATTTTATTATTTTGCCAAAGACAACTGGTAGTATTCATTCTTGTGACCAAGAATAGTAATATGTGAATTTGAGTTCGAACCAAGTGTTCTTACATAAGAAATGATGCTAGGAATATTAAATTTAACTGATAATGTATATATACGGTAAATTGACGTATTTTATTATTCATCAAAAATTTGAGTATTACAGAAAAATCCCAAAAATTCACCCTAACTATTTATTGATGTGTAGAATTCAAAAATGAAATCCATTTTTTGAAAATAATTTTCTAAATATTATTAATTTAATTTTTCAATAAAGTCATAATTTATTTGAAAAATAACCATTTTAAAACTATAATTCATTTTATATCACCTTAAAAAATTAATCAATATCTCATTTTCTTGTATACTTAAAATAATAAAATAATAATATGATTTACTATTCATAAGGTTAATATTACTATTCATAAGGGTATGTTAATATTCACTAAAAATTAAGTTTGTTTTATCAGACTCTAAATATCTTACTGAACGCAACCTTATATGTTAGTTTTTTTAAATTCAAATCACAGAGGTGGAAAAATTATGTTTACTGGCTAGGTTATAACAAAGTGTTGTTTTTTAGAGACTTAGTGTTTCATGCATTCAATATTAAATTTATGCACAGAATCTTAGGGTGTTACATTATCCCCTCTTTGTAAAAATTTTATCCTCGAAATTACTAAAATGTTACCTCACAAAAAGATTTGGGTAGTTCTTCATCATAAGCTCCTCAGGCTCCCATGTTGCCTCTTCAATTTTATGATTTTTCAAAGTATATTTACCAGTTGAGTCATCTGATTCCTCAACACTTGTTCTTTAGTGTCTAGAATCCGGATAGGCTCTTCACAGTAAGATAGGTCAAGTTCCAATTCTATACCTTTAGAAGTGAGGACATGTGTTGGGTCTGGCGTGTACTTTCTTAGCAATGAGACATGGAACACATTGTGTACTTTAGACAGGATAGGTGGTATAGCCAAACAATATGAAAGAGCTCTAATTCTCTCCAGAATCTCAAAAGGGCATATATACCTAGGGCTCAGTTTCTCTTTCTTCCCAAATCTTATAACACCCTCCCATGGAGATACTTTTAAGAAAACATGATCTCCCACTTGAAACTCCAAATCCTTCCTTTGATTATAAGCATGGATCTTTTTCCTACTTTGAGATACTTTGATATGGATTTCAATAGTCTTTACCTTTGTTGTTGTTTCCTCCACAAGCTCTAGTCCCATAAGCTTCCTTTCTCTAACTTCATCCCAAAAAGTTGGTGTAAGACATCTCTTTCTGTACAGTGCTTCATATGGTGTCATTTGAATACTTAAATGGAAACTATTATTGTAGGAAAACTCCACTAAAGGTAAATATTGATCTCTCATACCTTTAAAGTCAAGTGAACATGATCTCAACATGTCCTATAAGTTTTGGATCATCCTTTTTGATTGCCCGTCAGTTTATGGGTGATAAACGGTACTCAATCGAAGCTCAGTATCCAAAGCTTTTTGAAGAATTTTCTAGAATTTCGATTTAAATCATGGATCACGGTCAGAAACAATCAAGATAGGTGATCCATGAAGTCTCACAACTTCATTGATATAGAGTTGTTCTAGGCACTCCAATGGAAAATCCTCCCTTATAGTAAGGAAATGTGCAGATTTCGTAAGTCGGTCAATAATTACCCATATTGCATCATTATTCCTTGGAGTTTTGGGTAATCTAGTGACAAAATCCATGGTGATGTCATTCAATTTCCATGTAGGAATATGCATAGGTTTCATAACTCCTATAGGATGTTGTTGTTCGGCCTTTACTTGTTGAAATACTAGACATATTGATACATAATCAACAATTTCCTACTTTATGTTGTCCCACCAAAAATGTTCCTTCAAATATCTATACATTTTAGTGCTATCAGGATGTATAGAGAAATTCAAGCTATGAGAATCATCCAATAACTCCCTTTTTAGCTCAAGTATAGAGGGAACAAATATCCTCTTCCCAAATTTCATAATTCCATCTTCACACACGAAGTCAGCCAACTTCCCATCTTTTGAAGCATTAATTTTCTTTTGAAGATTCTTTTCATTAGACTATGAAGCTTTAATTCTTCCAATAAAGATAGTTGGGCAACCATTTGAAAAAGTAGTGATGTTTCACCTTCTTTGATAATTCTCATATCCATCCTCACTAGAACCATGTACAAAGGATTCTTATCAATCCTCATTTTTTTGAGAACTCTATGACCCTTCTTGGTCAATGCATCAGCTACCTTATTTGACATTCTTAGGTGGTAGTGTATGGAACAATCATAATCTTTGAGTAGTTTTAGCCATCACATTTGCCTCATGTTGATTTTATGCCTCACCAGGGAAAAAACCCTCATTTAGGAATCAACTAAAAAGTTAAAATATCAATCTAACACTCCATTCAAAAGATATCACCATCTGATCCCGCGTGTATAAATTGATATTTAATTAATTAAATATTAAATATTCTGTCAAAATTTGAACAGCTCAGGATTCCACCAAACTACTTTATTATGGTAAAAATACTATTTCAAGACCGATGAAGTGATCATAAAAATTATATAAGAACATGTTATATGTTAAATTACCATTTTACCCCTCATGATCCTCCAAAACCAACAAAATTAAGATTACCCTAAACATCACAGTCCGTAAAAACATGGTACTTAACCATTTAAGCCAGTTATTGGGAAAATATTTTGATCGATAAGGATATGGAAACATCTCCATTAATGGAGCATGGAATATGGAGAAATTACCCATCATCATCTCCTAGGGACATGTATGTGGTATATTGTACAAAACTCATGTGAATATATGTGTATGTATCATTAACACGGTAGAAGGAGAGGCACCATCCAATCTATGTCATAAAAGACTCGTCTGTATAAGTGAAAGAGGCCTATTTACCCTAATTAAGAATAATTAGATCACTGTTGACAAGGATGCGTCACTAGATCCATGTAACTACTACTTGTATGAGGAACAAAATAGAGTCTCATTCAGTACTGCTTCATCAAGGGGATCAGAGTTGTTTGATCTCGTGCACTCTGATGTATGCAGTCTCATGGAGGTAGATCCAATGGGAGGTAATAAATATTTCCTAGACTTTATTGATGATGCGTTACAAAATTAATGTGTGCTTTTATTATGAACTAAGGACCGAGTTTTGGACTACTTAAATATTTTCCATGCTATGGTGGAGAATGAAACTGGAAGGAAGCTAAAGTGTCTTCAATCAAACAATAAAGGGGGAGTTCAATGCCTATTATAATATTTATGGAATCTAATACAATATAAAAATCCCACACACTCCACGACATAATGGTGTTGTATAAAGGAATAAAAAAACCATCATGGAGAAGTTTAGGAGCATAATGAGTTTGTCTAAGTTGTCTAAGCCATTTTGGGGAGAAGATATTTGAGTTTCATGGTACCTCGTCAATAGATCACCATCAGTCACCTTAAATTTCAAGATCCCATAGAATACACAGTCTGGTGAAGATACCCCTTACTCTCATTTATGATTATTGGGATATTTTTCCTTTGTATGTGTATCCAAAGAGCTTAGGTAGAAGCTGGATAGGAGATCAACTCCATGCATCTTCATCGGTTATGGATGTATCACCCAAGCCTCAATTATAGAAGGTGAATGATAGCCCATGGGGTGTCATTAAATCCTATGGGGCTAACAAAATTTATTAATTTATACAGACTCAGACAACCTAACTAAATATGTAGTATCTAGTCGGTATAAGTGTGAATCCCATAGGGATGATTCGTATGTTCTAAATTAATTATAGAAACTGAAATTGAAATTGTTTAATTCATTTGAGAAAATAGAAATAACAATAGTGATTATTGGGTTGAAATTAAAGATGGGGTACATTCCAAGTTCATTTATTTTATGGTTTTTGTGCTAGGGATTCAATTTATATAGGTGTATTTAGGTTTGGTGTTGGAATTTGGTTAGTAGAGATCCTTAGTCTTGATATCCTGCCCTAATCCTAGGATTTCACCTTTGGAATGGTCATCTAATTGGTGTAATCGTGGAAATAGTTGACCCAAAACCTTGTTTAAACATAATCGACATAATTTTTATAATTTTCATGTGCAAAATAAGACAATTAATTGATGCAATAAAATGAAACACCTCAAATTGCACACAATGGTCATGCAATGCCAAAAGAACATGAATTGGAATTGATAGAATGAGTTGCAGAAATCCAAAACATGAATAATAAAATATAATTAATCTCTAAGAACAAGTCCCCCTACAATAACATCACCTGGCACTAAGTAAATTACTCGCTTATGCTAGGCATGATGAGAACAATCTTTATTAGTACCCGAAGAAGAAAGGTGTCGAAGAATGGTGGCGAAGCTGAACCTTGGATCATCACTCTGTTGTATGGCAGTCACCCATTAGTGTTTCTTGGCCTTCATTGGTCCTATAATACTTTTTAAGGTATATTTAGGTCTTTATTTATAGGATTTTCCCATCAAAACCTGCAACCCACATCTTCGATTCTTTTCTGCGCATCGACAAAGTCACGACGTGTAACTGGGTTACACGTCGTGTAATCCAGATCAAAATTTTCCTCTGTGTTGCATGAATATAATATGTGGATTTGACTATTTGGATGGCTTTATGACGTGAATTGGAGACTCATGATGTTTAATTTCTTTTCATGCTCTGTAATGAAGTCATGACTTGTCCAGTGTAGCAATTTCCTTTTGAACATGTCACGATGTGTAATCAGTCTGTTCCAGTTTTCCATGTCCGCTTCATCTTCAAAAATATAGTGTCATGCTATAAAGCTCATAATTTATCTTCTTTTGGTTACTTTTTCACATATTCATTGAATCATTCCATAAAACATAAAACAAATCAAAACATTCTAAATTTGGAAAGATTATTCATTTAAATACAAAAATCAACACATTAAAATTATCATAAATATATGCATGAAATACACTTATCAGTGAACATTATATTTTAATAAAACAATAATTCAATGAAAATTTTAATATTTTATGGTACAAAAATTCTAATTTGATAGGATTAATATTGCTTTTGAACTTACTTGATCAAAATAAGACTAGAATGATTTTTTGAACTTTCCCCTAGGAAATAAGTTTTTGTGGATAATCAAAAATATAGTATTTAACTATTCCTTATTTTATTTAAAATAATTTTTAATAATATTTATAATTACTAATTTATTAACTATAACTTTTATATAAATAAATAACAGAACATTTGGTGTTAAAAATAAATATTTTTCAGAAAATTGTTTATTTTTCAAGAAACTATTTTTATTTAAAAATGCATAATGTATGTCAATTTTAATTAGTTAAAATAATTTCTAATTATAAATGATATGAATAAAATTAATATATTATATATCTACATATATTAATTTAAATATATATAATTATTTTTTCTAGTCATATAGTTAATATAAGATCATCTTATTCTTGAAAAATGCATTTCTTGAAAAACTGTTTTTCAACGCATTTTGCGGCTTTATTTTTAAATTAAAATTTTCCAATTATGTGATTTAAATTTTTTAAAATTGATTCCATATTTGTAATTATCATAATTAATATTTTTTTATAATTTCAACTTAATTTTTAGTCATAATTATTATTAAAAACAATAAAAATTAATTAACACGGTTAAGGTTAAAACGAGGTTTTGCACTTTACATGTGCTTGTGTTAATATTAATTTTCCACACACATAGAATTTTTATTTGATAAATTTATTTCATATATAGGATCAATTTATCTTAATTATATAATAATTATCATCTTATTTTAGGCTTAATGGATTAATTACCCTGGTTAAACAACTAGTTACCGTGGTGAAAACTAAAATGGTAAAAGTAAGTAAATTTAGAGGATAAGGGAATAACATGTTTAAAACATGTTTATTTTTATGTTTTTTAGGTTTTTAATGATATTAACTTCCCTGAAATCCATTATTTATCAATTTTTTAGTCACTTGGGGTGAGAGTGACTTCCCATTATTTAATAGTTTTGGGTCTTTACAAAAATGTCACTCCTCCACAACTATAAAAGGGCACTCCCTCCCCTCAATTATTCACACCTCTAAATCCATTTGGATTAGCCAAACTCTATAAAAATATATCCCCAATAACCTTATAAAAATTCTAGAGGTGTTTTTATTACCAAAATACCAAACCTAGGGTCCTTAAGAAGTGATCCAAATGAGGTTTCTCTAAGTGATGGTAATCATATTAATGAAGATCTTTCCTTTTATTTCTTATTTTAAAAAATTAAATTATGTATTAAAACTTAAAATATAATAACAATATAATATCCTATATACAGGGATGTTATTATGTTGATGTGATAATATTTATCTATCTCTTTATCTATAAAATGGGAAACAAAGTCATCATTCATTTGTACAGTGAACTACCGCCTCACGAACCGGTGTAATTTTATTTCCATAACCAACTCTCATGAATAGTCATGATGATAAAAATAATGAATATATATGATATATATGTCATTATATTAATTATTTAAAATTAATATATCACCCACTTCCTTTCCTTTTCACCCATTAAGAGAATGATATTGTCACTCGTGTGTACCTATGACCTGTCATTTCCATGAATAGTTATAACATTAATATCATTCTGAATATTATGTAACTATATCCTATACATAAGAAATGGAACTTTCATGACAAAACACATAGGATAAAACAAGGTGATTAACACCTGAAATAATGAAAATAATAAAATATTATTAACAAATTGGTGGTAAAATATTATAAAAGGATTATATATGATATTATAAATATGAATATGGTTTAATAAAATTATTAAAACAATTATATAGAAGTTTAAATCACAATTAACCAAAGGAAAACATGAGTTAATGTATTCAGAATCAATTTTCCTTTATTGAAAATTTAGTTGTTATTATCCATGAGATTTTTGCATTGATGTTACACATGGATGAATTTTGTGCTCAAGTTATTGATTAAATGGTATGTGTGTTCAATTATTTACATTTTCATAATGATTATGCCTTATCCAAGTTATTTATTAAATGGTATGTGTGATCGAATATTTTTTATTCTTTACATAATGGATTTTATGTTCATGTGATGTCTTGATGATCATTAGATGATGATATATTCATCATCATGTGGCCTGTGATCCATTGATTATCATTTGATAAACTCTTTCACTTCTGCTTGTTCTTATGACAGCTTTATGTGTTGGCTTCTATTCTTCAAATATTCAACATGTATGTAAGAAGAAGTTTCATGCATGACTTTGTTTTGTTGTACATTGTCTCAATACTTTGGTTTGAAAAGTAGAGATGGTATTCATGTGAAGGAGTCATGATCGATGATCTTTGATTGTCAAAAGTGTGCACAGATAGCCTTTGAAGGTCACAGGTTAAATACAATGGATGGAAAATGCATATAATCTTGATCAGACGTCTCATGTTCTATTTGTATATTTTTAATATCGATGAACATAATCCATGGGAACTCATCCCACATTAGAAATACCATGCTTCTTCTCTATGATTTATCAATAATCTGCTCCCATTAAGGGGCCAGAAGTGTGTATGGGGTCCGCTCCCGGCCACTGCCTTGTCACACTAAAGCCCCTATGGTGCAACTCGTTTCCCTTAGTGGGGCTATATATGGCATTTCCCATGCAACTTATACATAGGCACACTCTAGTATTATACATAGCCCATCATGATTCCATGCAGCCTCCTTGGGTAAGCTCTCCCATAAGGTAGACCTTGAGTCCCTCAAGTGTGGTTGAGGGCTAGCCCTTACGAGCTTGTGTGGTTGGCCCAATATTTTTAGTAAATCTTCCATTAAAAATAATACTTAGAGATATATAAGTATAGAATTTAACTTCAAGACATTCTCAAATGTATCCCTCAAATATTTTTCACGTTAAATATAAATACATTTAACATAGCCTTCTTTGAATTCCTTATAAAATAATAAAATATTGCATGGTCTTCAAATCTTCTTCTCCAAACATTGTTGTAGTATGAAAAATCCTTAACACGTGTCTTTTATCTTAAGATCGCTTCATTCAATCATCAAAATTTTAACATAGATAATTGTTCAAGCATGAAATCCAATTCCATTACATGAATCCATAACAATTTTAAAAGCATCACCACTTCATCCAACAACACATATTGACTTATTTACAACAAATTCAACCTAAGATCAATAATGAGAATTGCTTGCAGATCATTCTTGAGACTCTTAAAATAAAATATTTATATGGGAAATTTAGTAAGTGTGAATTATAGATTTAATAAATTTCTTTTCTTGGTTATATTGTCTCCAATGATGGAATCTTAGTTGATCCTATAAAGAAAAAGGAAGTCAGATAATGGACCACACCAACAAACATTACTAAGGTAAGTAGTTTCATTGGTTTGGAAGGTTACTATCGGTGATTCGTTTAAAATTTTTCATGATTGGATAACCCGTTAACCAAGATTACACGTAAAGGGGTTATGTTAATATGGAAAAAGTAATGTAAAGGAAATTTTGATGAATTGAATAGGATATTAGTAGATGCTTCTATTTTGACTCTACTATCAGGAAATGATGGGTTTGTGATATATAGTAATGCATCGAAGAAAGAACTGGGTTGTGTCCTTATGAAAAATGATAAAGTTATTGCATATATATCAAGGCAGTTGAATACTCACAAGAAGAAATATCCAACCCATGATCTTGATTTGGCATTCATAATATTTACTTTGAAGATATAGAGACATTATCTCTATGGTGAAAGATGTGAGATATACACGAACCATAAGAGCCTAAAATAAATGTTTTCACCAAAGGCACTAAATGTGAGGCAAAGGTGATGGCTCAAGCTACTCTAGGATTATGATTTCTCAATACACTACCACCTAGTAAAAGTAAATAAGGTAGTGGATGCACTGAGTAGGAAATATCATTGAGTTTTGACATAAATGAGGATTGAGATGGATCTTATGTTCATGGATCTAGTAAATATGGATATGGAAATTATTAAAGAAGGGTTTACATCACTCTTATTTCAAATGATTTTTAAGCCATATTTATTGAAAAATATAAAAATTTCTCAATCTTATGATGATAATTTTCAGAATAAAATTAAAGGTATGAATGATGGGAAGTTAGCAGACTTCATTTGTGAAGATGGTGTTATAAAATTTAGAAATAGATTATGTGTTTAATCTATACCTGATCCAAAAAAGGGAATTTTTGGATAATTCTCATATATTAAATTTATCTATACACTCTGGTAGCACTAAAATGTATAGGTATTTGAGGGAACATTTTTAGTGGGATAACATTAAGTGGGAAATTATTGATTATGTGTCCAGATATTTAGTTTATCAAGAAGTGAAGGGTGAGAGATAACATCCTAGAGGGGGCATGCAACCTATTCATATTCCTTTATGGAAATGGGATGAAATTACTTTATACTTAGTCACAAGACATCCAAATACTCCTAAAAAGAATGATTCAATATGGGTTATTTTTTATCGCTTAACCAAATCCGCACATTTCCTCACTATAAGAGAATATTTGCCTCTTGAGAACCTTATAAGGATATATATTAATGAATTTGTAAGAAATCATGAAAAATATATTTTGATTATGTATCATAATGATCTTCATTTTAAATCAAAATTCTAGAAGAGTCTTTAGGATGCTCTTGATATTGAGCTTCACTTGAGCACCGCCTACCATCCTCAAACTAATAGACGGACCAAAAGAGCTATTCAAACATTAGAAGACATGTTGAGGTCATGATCACTTAACTTTCAAGATATGTTGGATTAGTATTTACCTTTGTTATAGTTTTCCTATAACAATAGTTTCCATTCAAGTATTCAAATGGCATCATATGAAGCATTCACTAGTGGAAAAATATATTTCAACGTCGGATTTTTTTTTTACTTTTTAAATTTGTTTCTAACCAATGTTTATGTAGTAGATGTTATAAATATTAGTTTCAACATTAGTTTTAATAAAACCAACATCTAAACATTAACTAAAAAGTGAATTTAAGGGGTATTTCAACATCAGTTTTACTTTAAAACCAACGTGGAAAAAATATCATGGAAATTTTAATGTCATTTTCTATAAAAATTGATGTTGAAAGTCTTTTTATTTTAATGTGGAAAAATCTCTGAAGTTTTTCAACATCGGTTATTATATAAAACCGATATTGAAATTCCACCTTGAAAAATCATGAATGAATTTCAATGTCGGTTCTATATAATAACTGACATTGAAATTTCAATATTTATGATTCCACATCGGTTTATAAAAATACCAGTGTATAAAGTTTAATTTTAAAAAAAATAGAATAGATTATGTGCCCCAAAATCTAAAAACTTTTAAAACATTATACAAAAAGATACAACATATACAGTAGAAGACGACATTGTTCTAGGACTAAGAATTTGTGATGACCTGAGGGATGTGAACCTAATAATTGATAAATAAGGAACATTATCTATAAATAAACTTTTGTGAGGACATACCAGCACAATGTGCTAGAACCTATATCAAACCATTATATATTACATGTCTTCCTGATGGTACATGGTTTATTAAATTTTAAAAATGTGAAAACTATCTATGACGGACATATGAGTAGAAGTTTGTCCTGAAAACATAATAAAACAAAGTAAACATTAAATATATTTCTAAGTAAACTATGCTCTTAGAATTAAATTTTATACATATATATCTGATTTAGTAGATGAAGTGAAATTTCCATTAACATTTTTAGTAAAATGATTTTTTCTAGAATAAAAATGGATAAGCAATATTAGTCATCAAATGAAAATTTACAACATTTAGTACTATTATGAAATCTATAAAAGTTAAATAATTACTTCCACCTTCGAATTGATAAAACACTTTGCATACTATCATTGGGAAGTGTTCATTAAATAAAAATATCCATAACATTCCTCAAACCTAGTGTGACTGAGAAGATAACATTAAGTGAGTTCATACTTGGAAGTATAAACAATGACATACATTTTTAATAAATCTATATCATTATATGACATAATCAAGTATAGTGTCATACCAATGGAACCCATATCCATGCCTTGTGTATATTTTATAAACCTTCCAAAGTATGGGACTCATGGTCAACATTTAGCTGGGTAAATGATAACGGAAAATGGGTAAGCATATTTAAATCATCCCAGCTAAAGTAATTATTGAAAACCCCAAGAACTTAATCTATATAGAAAATGAAATTTCTTTCATTGCACCTCCAAATCAACGTGGTTCAAAATATGAAAATCAACCCATACGACAATCTCATATCATTATATAAGAACTAACCACATAATCTATTTTATTATTAATGAAAGATCATACCTCAGACACATATTTCCCAATCAAGGTCAACTATATAATTTATAAAATCATATTTGAACCTATTCTATTTACAATTCTATACACATTCCATTCCATGATGTGAGGGAGGTATAGGATCCTAAAAATTTAGGCAGAGACTCTGGAGGAGGAATTGAGGGAGGCAGTGATATAGGAGAATGATCAGATCATGGAGAGGGAGTTTTTCATGCTATAAAATATGGTTGTGATGTTGAAACAAAGGCAATGGTTCCTGATAAAGATTCCTTTCACTTAATAAAGTGTATATGTAAATGGTAAAATGTGTTGATGATATGTAAAAGAAAATATAAAACATTTAATATATAATTGAAGTTGTAAAACTCAAGTGTGAAGATATTTAATTCTTGAATAAACTAAACAGAGTGATAAAAAACCATAAATAGTAAACAAATAAATGAATATATAGTTTAAAATGTTCAATTCAATATGGAAAATTCAAAAGGTGATATTTTTAAAAAATTAATAGATTTAATTCAATGCATTGAATAATTATATCTATTGAATATACACTTCAATATGACGTCAAACTTTGAAAATGAATATACAGTTTAAAATATATAGTTCAAAACGAAATTTTTCAGCACAAACAATGATACCCATTTTAATTAGGCTTGCAATGTGATTATATTAAAAGAATTTTTCCTACATAAAATAGAAATATATAAATAGATAGTTTCATTCCACTACCATTCACTATTATAAATCAATGTAATTAGTATGTACCATTCACATTGGAGCACTCAGACTGCCCTGTTTATGTGACATCTTTGTGATGAAAACTGCGCATCAAATTTTTATGTATTAAAGAGTTTATTGTTAGATGAAATAGGAATCTATAGTGTAATGTGATTTAAATCCAAAATGAGACAACACTTTTCATATATGGATTCTATATAAAAATAATTTTCATACAATTCCCAAAAATTGTTAATATGAACCATATATCACCTATCAAAAGCGATAAAAAAAGTAACAATCAAATAGTTACAAAATATATTAAAATGAAGAACTGTTAACTTAATTTAAAAGTAAAATTTTATTTATGAAATAATATATATATTTGTATTTTCTTTTATTGGACACATTTTACACTCTAACATATGTTAGATCACAATATTAGCTCTGAACTAATATATATATTGATCAAAATAAATAGTTGACCTTCATTATAATATGTATTGATGAAAATAGAGATATATTCCAAAGCAATATTATTTCTCAACTAATATTTTGATCAATAAATATAGTTCACATTAATAAAAATTATTTATGCATAGTACATATCAGTTCAGAACTAAAACACATACTTTTAGTAAGTGATATTAATTCAGAACTAATATGAAATTGTATTTTTTATGCAGGAAATAAAATGTTGGTTCTAGTATATATTTTGATCACAATATATATATTTTAATTATACAAAAATTACCTCTCACATATATTTTGAATCATGGTATTAGTTCAAAACTACAATTCATTAATCAATTTACATAAATGACATATTTTCTAAAATGTATTGATTAGAATATATTTATCTTTTGAACGAATATTACTTTTGAAACTAATATTGTGACTGATAGATATTTTTTCTGATAAATAGATTTCACTTTTATCACATATTATTATTTATTTGACCTCTATGGTTTGTAATAAAAGATTAAAAAAATCTGACATGGGCACATTTTTATTATTGTAGAGACTTAACTTTAAAGTATATTAATGGATCTTACGGGGGAACTTTTTTTCAATAAACAGTAGATGCTAACACAAAATAACTGATTATGTACTTGAAAAGAAATAATAATATGAAGAAAGGAGAAAAGTAATTTTTGATTCATATGTATCTAAGTGGTTTTAAGTGTTTGAATAGTTTTTATTGGTATTGTGTTTTTATGTCATGTATTTAAATGTTTTTGTTATAGAATTTTAGTATAAACCACCATTTAACAACACTTATTGAAAAAAACTAACATAATTTTATAGTTAGATAATTATATTAGAGAAATAAATGACTTTTTTTTTTTTGAAAAGAACACTTACCCTTGAATTCCTAAAATAGTGGCAACTGGATACAAAAAATGACATTGGTCATTTTGGAAGGATGAGAAGGTCACTTGTACTATGTTGACATCTTTTTCTCACTTTGAAAAGACTTTAAATTTTAATATAAATTTATGAGGGTGTAAAACAATAATGAATGAGCTTTCATTGATGGTAGACCAAAAAATAATGAAATTAGAAAGTCTAATATTGTTAGAAAATATAGGTCAAATAGAAAACTAATCAAATCATAAAATCACATAAATAAAAACTTTGCACTTGATGAACATTTTATGCATGCCAAGTGAAGGAAATAGATATGAAGTTAGTATTATTTATAACCACCCATGTCCTGATTACCAGAAATGAAAAAAGAAGTGTTAATAATGTATTTTTCAGAGAAGATGCCAATGAAAATAAATAGGTAAAAGGTATTTTTCTTACACTTTAGAGGAAATAAAACAAATAATAATTATAAATTTTTGGTGATCCGTCATCATCAAATCCTTGCAATAAAGACCCTATAACACAGAGAGATAAAAATCATTGAACTTAGAAGCCTAATAAAACTAGGGACACAATATTAGGGTTACAAAAGAGGAAGAACCATAGAACTTACAATCTGAATTAACTGAGGTCAATAAAATTAGGGTTTCAATAATAGAATATAATCTGGACTAAAAACTAAGATCGAATGTGGAAGAATCGTGGAAGGAAGAACCAAAATAAAACTAGGTATGTAGCGATTTGGAGAGAACCAGTCACGAAGGAGGAGCTGTAGATTTATACAAATGATCAAAGTTGAAAGTGATTAGATCCAATTTGATTAGAGGTGTATGATTACATTTTGGTTATGAAACATTAACTTGAAATTATAAACCAACACATGCATATATATATATATACAATACAAAACACATATTATCTAATATAAAATATATTTACCAATAATTTCATAAAGTTGAATTTATTTAGCTCATGTATCGACAATTGATCATTGTTAAACCTTTTCCATGACCTTTTTTTTAATAAATCAATTATCAAGACACATATAAATAATAATATTTAATAATAAATAACTGATAAAAAATAATAAAACTTACTTATTTAACAATTTTCTAAAATATTTATGTACTCTAACTAATACACTAACTTAAGGTAAAGAACAACCCTATAAAATCAAACATAATATACCAACTAAAAGTAGAAAATAATTTATATAAATACTTAGTTATTTAATTTTAATTAAAATATACATGCTCAAAACATGTGAAACCTATAAAAACAAATAGAATAAACAAACTTTAAATCAAAATGATTGTATAATTACTTGTTTTTTTTTAATTTAACTAATAGAGACAAACCTGTAAATTTAAAGGCTTATAAAGTATAGATACTTTTTTATAAAAACATAACCCTTTATATAGTAGATAACAACCCTATAAAAATAAACATAATATTCCAACTTAAAGTAAAAAATTATTATCTGAATACTCGTTTTTTTAACTTTAATTAAAAGAGACATACCTGATAATTTAAATCACAATCATACTTAACAAATAGTTTTCAAACAAACTAAGAATATGGTTAAGTTCATCATTCCTATACGACATAGTATCATTGAAAATATACAATAACAATGAATGTTATAAGATTAAAAAATATAATATTTTTATATAAAACATAAAATAATTAATATGACTAACCTTATCAAATTTAGTTGTTGGCCTGGTTGTGATTATCTCATACGTGAATCTTAAAAAAATAATAACCACATTTCACCCTTCCTTTTTTACAATTACACTCCAGTTATACAACATTAAATTGAAAATAAAAACCAACATATATATATATAACAAAAACCAAATATAATCTCATATAAAATATATTTACCATTACTTCCACGTATTGGGTTATACTTGGTTGTTTTATCAATAAGTGATCTTTTTTGAACTTTTTCTATGACCTAAATTTTCATATATATCAACTAAAATTTATACATAAATAACTTACAAATAATTATAAAAATATCTATGAATAGTATTTTACAAACAGTTATTATAACAAACAATTATCATAATAAATAGTTAAACATAAAAACATATAATAATGTATAAATAATTATGATAACAAAAAATTATACATAATTTATTTTTAAAAATAAAAAAGATTAAATTTTATGGAGATTGATAATGAAAAATTCCTTCTGAATTCCAATAAACTCAATCGACATCATTGATAAAAAATGAGTGCAAAAAAGAAGTAAAAAAACCAATAAAAACCTCAAATTGTAGATGCGGGTTGACCATAATAGCTCGAGGATCATGGAATAATAATGAATGATCAAAGATCCAAGAGAAATAATGTGAAAAGTTGATGAAATCGAATTCAATAGATAATCAAAGGTGGTCGAGGTCATCGAAGCCGTAGGAGTCATTATCAGTTGAGAGAGGGTTTAGATCAAAATAAGAACATGAAAATTGGATGTGAATCAACTTCAAGAAAGAATAAAAGGTAGTCAAGGTCATAAAATCCATAGGTACAATCATCGGTATATAATCGAGTGAGAGAGATGGTTTCGGGCACATGAGCCTCAACCCAGTTGGTGAGGTCTCCTTAAGTGCATCCAGATGACCCGGGGTCAAATCCAGGCAGAGGCTAATTTCTGGGGGGTATTGTAGTCGTACTGTAGTATTATTGTAGTTGGTATTGTAGCAGGTGTTGTGCAGTACTGTAGTAGGAACTGTGCAGTACTGTAGCAGGTATTGCAGCGAGAACTATAGCAGGCACTATTTGGCACTGTATTAGCCAGAAATATTCCCTTGTTTGGGCCTTCGGGCCACAGATTTGTTCCATGAGTCCTTTAAGGCCTTTGGGCCACCCAGGCCTTTGAGTCAGTAAGGCCTTTGGGCCACCTCAAGGGCTTAGGGACACCTTAAGTGCAGATGCAAACCAAACAACCTACAAGGAACAAGCTTCAGAAGGAGGATGAGTAAGGAGCTTTTACCAGTGCAGAAGCTAAACGGATTGAAAGAATGAGAGGGTATGGCACCTGTCCTCGGGACAAGCTTGTGCATGCACGAGAAATCCTAGCCGAATATCCATACAAAGGTGGAGAGCTGATTTCACGATGAAGATGCTGGGGAGGAGTAGTTCTAAGTAGTTAGTCTGGGTTGTATGTAATATTTAAAGCCTACGGGCAATGAATTACTCTAAGGCCTACGAGCCATGTAATACTTATGACTACGGGCCTTGTAATGGTTCCACCTCACCCCTTGAAAGGTGTATTATCGAAATCAATAAAAAAAATTAAGGCCTTCAGGCCATTGGATGGAGAAAGATGGTTTCGAGTGGGTTTTGAGTGAAATAAAAATAAGGGTTCGAACTATGGGTATATTTTTTTAAATCCATTTAACATCAGTTTTCAAAAAAGTCAATGATAAAGAGTTTAAAAAAAATAACCTTTAACATCATTTTTTTAAAATCGACATTAAAATTTTACATATATTATTTTTAACTTTGGTTTTAATGAAAACTAATATTTATTTTCTAAAAATATTTTAACGTCGGTTTTCATAAAAAATGATGTTAAAATCTAAAGCACGTGAATTTTAACAACAATTTTAATGAAAAATGATGTTAAAATTCCAATGAGTTACCTTTAATGTCGATTTATAAAAACCGAAATTAAAACTCCAACATTGAAGCCTCTATTTATACTAGTGATTATATGAAAAGATATGTTGTGCTTCAACTTGTTGGGATGAAGTTAGTGAAAGGAAACATGTAGGCCTAGAGCTTGCTGAGGAAACAACAACAAAGGTAAAGGTTATTCATGTTCATATTATAGTGGCTCAAATTAGGAAAAAGAGTTATTCCAATAACCAGAGGAATTATTTGTAATTTTTTGTGGGCGATCGTGTTTTATTGAAAGTGTTTCCATGGAAGTGTGTTATAATGTTCGGTAAGAAAGGGAAACCGATCCTTGGGTACATAGAAGCCTTTGAAATTTTAGAAAGGATTCAAGTTATGGATTACTAATTAGAAATGACACATAATCTCTCCAAAGTACATTATGTGTTCCATATATCATTTTTAATGAAGTACATGATAGACCTAATGCATGTGCTCACCTCTAAAGAGATGGAATTGAAACTTAACCTATCTTACTGTGAAGAGATCATCTAGATTCTTCATACTAGAGAGAAAGTATTGAGGAATCAGATAACTAGACTTATAAAGGTACTTTGGAAAAATCATAAATTGGAGGAAGAAATGTGGGAACTAGAGGATGTTATAAAGAATAACTACCCTCATTTTTTTAGAAGGTTACATCCATGAAAATTTCAAGTTTGAAATTTTTGTAGGAGGGAATAATGTAACACCCATGCCTCAATTATAATAAGTGAAAATTATATTTTAATAAAATTAAAATACAATGAACATTTTAATATTTTACGGCACAAAAATTAAAATTTAATAGGATGAATATTGATTTTGAACATACTTGTTGAACATAATCCTAGAATGAATTTTCTAATTTTTCCCTTAGAATTAATCTTTTATGAATAATAAAAAATGTAGTATTTAACTATTCCTTATTTTATTTATAATAATGTGTAATAATATATATAATTACCAATTTATTAACTATAAATTCTATATAAATAAATATAATAACATTTGTAGTCGAATATAAATATTTTTTGGAAAATTGTTTTTTTTTTGGAAACTATTTTGTTTAAAAAAGCATAATATTTGTCCATTTTAATTAATTAAAATGATCTTTAGTAATGAAGGATATAAATGAAATGAATATATTATATATATGAACATATTAATTTAAATACATATAATGATGATTACTAGTCATGTAGTTTTTATAAGATCATCTTATACTTGAAAAATGCATTTCTTGAAAAATTGTTTTTCAACAAGTCTACTGGGTTTATTTTAAATTAAATTTTTCCAATTATATGATTTAAATTTGGAAAAATAAATTACATATTTAGAATAAATATAATTAATATTATTTAATAATTTCAACTTAATTTTTGGTTATAATGATTAGTAAAAAGAGTAAAAATTAATTAACATGGTTAAGGTTAAAATGAGATTTTGAACATTACATGCGTTTATGTTAAAATTAATTTTCCGCACACATAGAATTTTTATTTGATAAATTGGACATAATATTTAGTATTATTGGTTACAAATTATCTAATAAGTTTTATTTTATTTTAGGCTTAATGGATTAATTACCTAGGTTAAAAAAATAGTTATCATGGTGGAAACTAAAATGGTATATGTAAGTAAACTTAGAGGATAAGGGAATAATATGTTTAAAAAATGTTTCTTTTTATGCGGTGGAGGTGTGGTTCAACCTTAAATTCCATACACTCCATTATTTATAAATTTTTAAGGAACTTTGGGTGATATTGAATTCCCTTTATTGAATGGTTTTGGGTATTTACAAAAATTTCAATCCTCCTAGACTATAAAAGGGAACTCCCTCCCATAACTTATTCACTGTCACGGACCAAGCTAGGGTGCCTTCCAACCCAAATCCCGACCTATCCCATGGTATGGATAAAATATTGTTCTCGATCTCCATGGGTAGGAAACTAGTGGTTGGGTATCAACAGTACACTTTGGGAATGATTTCACCCATTTATAGAACCACAAACAACCAGCAAGAGTAAACATCAAATAACTGATAATCATAACCAAACAAGGTACAACAATTTTCAGAATCAAAGTTTACAAAATTAACCAAAACCAAAACTACTATAATGGAATGGGAACAACAAAACCATCTCAAAAACCTCCATGTAACTAGAGGGTCATCACCCTCAAGCCACCACCGCCAACACATACAAGAAGTGGAACACTAGCAACTAAATCCACCATCCCCACCACAATAAATCTTTTATTTTCCTGGGTCATACATAACAAATTATACATACACACAAAGTTGTATATAGGGTGTGATAAAAATCCCAATAGGATGCCACTCAAAAGAAAGATTTTGTGCTATAACATTAAAAGACAAATCAACATGCACATTTCCACAATAATGCTTAAAACACTACTAGAAATCTAAGATATAGCCACGGACCTATAGCCACAGTTTTATAGGTCCGTGGATATAGATTTTTATTTCCACGGTTTAATTCAACCTCAGTTGCTAAATCAATATTACACTGCGGGTGTCGTTTTTTTTTTCAATCTATATCAGGCTCCTCCTCCCCTAATCCACAACCCTATCACCACATAGCCCTCCTCCCCGATGACATCTCCTCCTCCCGAAAATCTCCCCGAAGATCTCACCGTGTAGCCCTCTCTCACAGTGGTGCCCTCCTCCCCAAAGAACTCTCCCACAACAGTTCCCTCCTCCCCGAAGACCTCTCTCAAAGCAGCGCCCTCCTTCCTGAAGACCTCTCTCACCACGGCGCCCTCCTCCCTGATGAACTCTGTCACCGCGGCGCCCTCATCCCCAATGCTTTCAACGGCAACATAGGTCGCAAAACATGCATCTATATCTACAACATGATCATTTTGATCGATCTAATACAATTATGTAAGGATAACACCACTTCCCCTTCTATGAGACCATTTATCAAAGTCACTCATAACCCCATTAGTGCAGGCAGTGCAAATATAGGAAGATGATAGTTCGGGTTTGAAGATAAACACAGATGGTTCTTGTATTTTGGGTTACATGAGAGGGGGTGTCATCAAGAATCCTTGGGGATCAGTTTTTTTGGCATTCTCAATTCAATTAGGAACTCGTTATTTGCTACAAGCCAAGGCTAATTCTCTGCTCAGTGTTCTCACCATTTGTAAGTAGAAGCATATCGCTCTTAATTCTATTGAGACTGATTGTCTAATGGTCTTCAATTCCCTTCTCGGATGCGGTCTCAGGCCATGGAATACTAAGTAAACCATATGTAGAAGAAAAGTGTTTATGAAAAACAACCTGTAGGTTCTTCATGCTTGGCTTGAAAGGAACACAGTGGCAGACTTTCTAGGTTCAAAGGTGAATTATGAATAAGAGGTTACTCTATTTTCGGGTCTCAGATCACTTCCAGGGGAGGGGGGAAAGCTGGTCATCACAGATTCTCCTGATCTTCACCATTACAGGCTGGTATAATTCCAAGTGTTAAAGTTTTTTGTCTTCCCCATTGTTTGATTATTTTTTGAACTTGGTTTTTACCTTCTCAGAACTCTTTGATTTATTTTAAAAAGTAGTTTTTGGATCATGATTTATTCATCACTGGAAAACAGAACCAATCCACATTTATCAAATTTGATATCTATAATAATATTTTTATTTCAGGTCTTGTGTGAGGTACATATTCTATCCAAAAACCAAAAATTGGGAATGAGTATATCATTCAAATAAACATTAGATACATTTTCTTTCTGATACCATTTCATCTTCTTCTATGAACATTGAGGAACTTCTTATGACGTTTGATAATTATGAGGATATTTTTGTTCAAAACACTCCCTTTCATCATGAAAAACTAAAAAACATTTTTTATATGTGTTGGAAGATGTTTTAAGCTACTGATATCCCCATTTATGGGTCTCAGGAGTCACCTCTCATTGTACCTTAGTGGCATAGTAGGCATACTTGTGTCTACATTGAATCCAATCTTTTCCATATAAATTATTAGAATATTTTTTTTAAAAACTATTGAAATTAATTATCAATTTTCATCATTGGGATTAGATATATAAAACATTGAAATGGCTATGGAACCCATTCCCACTCAGGTTTACCCTTCCTCGGTATCTTAGAAGAATCTTGTTACACACAAAACTCTCATGAACAACTCAAAGTTGTGACTATTACCAAGAGTGGAAAAACTATTTTAAAACCTAAACTATTGATTCCTAAACCATTCGAGTCTTCAAAATCATAGGAAAAACTAAATAACCAGCATTAGAAACTGAAAAATCAGAGCTGGATAATGAGTGAATTGGTTAGGGAATGTTTAAAATCAATGAGAGGAATATGGGGAAATTGTCGATGGGTGTTAAAATCTGGAGAAAATTGATTTTCTATATTCAAAAGAGAGAAAATTGACATCTTGGAAATATTTTCCTAAATATTATTGTATTATTTATAGGAGAGTTTCAAGAAAATATAGGAGATTCAAGAGTTTAGATAAAGACATAACAACCCTCAAAGATAGACACATGTAACCCATCTAATGAATAATGAGATTGATTTATCGACACTGAAATAATAGGTGGAAGATGGCCTTGATGTGGCCATTAGATAAATAACCTCATTCCCACTTATAAATATATTGATCTCAAACAAAATTATAATATGTCATAATGGTTTTTGATTAGTTAATTATTTTATATGATAATGATGTTTAGACTACTATGGTGTGGTTGAGTAGAAATACCCCCATCAAAATCAATCGATTTAAATGAATTTGTATTTTCATTTCTCTAGTGTGATTTTTAAGAAAGTAGATTGTTTCCTTATGATTAGTATATTATTATCTATGCGCCTTTAAATTTTATTGTGGTTTTATCTATTAATTTGGTTTACACATAATACTACCACAATTTTCATTCATTTCTAATATGATGCAGGGGAGTGAGGGGTGATAAAGGAGTGATTAAGCATTCTCAATTACTATGGGTAGGTGAAATTAGTGTATCGAAAATCATTTTTTTCACTACCTAACCTAACACACTAAAGAGAGAGTGAATGGATTGAGATCTTGGGTCATTACAGGGTATTATTTAGGGGGTGAATTTATTTTATAAGAGATTATTATATAATTAATAAGAGAATTATATAAGGGCAACCTTCATTATATTCATCATTTTTCACTTTTATTTTATTTCTTCCATGCACTTGTGCTTCCACTCCTTCATTATTTCATTATTTTAAAATTAATATTGTTATATTATTGTAGGTGTGAGGATAATGAATGATTATATCCTTCCATGCACTTGTGGTTCCCTATCTATTTTCCCCATAAAATGTAGTATTTTTAATTTTATATTGTATTACATTTCCATATTGGAGTTGCAAATTAGTTGAAATCATGTTTTGAGTTCTTAATCAGATCTAACTATTGAATTGTAAATCACTGGTGTTTTGTATGCTACACTTTGATCATCCTTTTAGAATCGTGATTTTGTTTAAGGACATTCTTATTGAAGACTATCTGTTAATGACTATTTTATATGATGATTTAAATTTATGTTTCATATAATCATTCTTAGTTGAATATTCATTTGATTAACTTGTAGAGAGGGCTGGACAATGCTTATTTACTTGATTGTCAGGTTGGTCCACGAGGAATATGAAGAATTTTTGTTGATAAAATGAAACACTTCTAATTATGGAAGAGTGGAAAAGGTGGATGTTGCAACATGATTTTTTGTATGGAGTTTTTCTACACTTTATGGCTCATATGGTGACTCCTTTTACTCATTATATGAAGTTTTATTATAAGTCATGTTTATATCCTCTTTCAATTACTTGATGGTGCATGCTCATTGCACTTCATGTTTTCACTATATCTTGAACCTTCAATTTTTTTCCCGGGTTATGGGTTGGAAAACCAACTCATTCATTTTTTAACTTTTGTAGTTCATTCGTTTTGCATTGAATATTTACCTATTAGAAATAGTGAGCTTAAAATGGGTGTTGTGCAGCTTGTGGTCTACAGTTTTCATTACTAGCTTCAAAAGGGGAATTCCAACTTCTAATTGTCTGCCTGTACAAGTTCAACTTTTTAATTGATATGTTATTAAACCTAAACTAGGTTTAATAGAAAATGATGAGTTACCGATGATGAAAAAGAGGTGAAGAAGGGGAATTGCAACACCACTGAGGGTCCATGAGGTTAAAATTTGTTCTTCTACTGTGTTTGGAGAAACCTGGTTATGGTGATTCTTTCTTTCTAATTATATGAAGCACATAAAAATATCAGTGTCCTTTTTATGATTTCTTTACTACTTTATATTGATTGGTGTTGTTGTCAATATCTTATATTTGATCTTGTTTTCTTATACTAATCATGATTTTTGATTTGGTGTTAATCAAAATGGTTATTTTAGTTTCTGTTCAGCAAGTTAAGTTGGTATAATTTTTACATTAATCTATTCCATGTAATGTCTTGTTCTTTTGGGTTTATATTTTTGAATTAATATTTATAGATTTCATTTTATTTTAATACATTTCAAGATTGTTATTATTAAATTATTCATGATTCTATATTCTATTTATAGAATAATACCTGTGTTGAACTGTTGTTTTGAAAAATTTAGGGGGGTTGGTGCAGGCTAGGGGGATGGGGGTGGTGCAGGGGGGGTTAGGGGATGGTTGTGGGGGAGGGGACTGGTTTGGGGGGAGGGGCTGGTTTGGGGGGAGGCTAGTACAGGGGATGGGGTGGGGGTGGTGCAAGGGGTTGGGGGATGGTGCAGGCTAGGGGGTTGGGGGCTGGTGCAGGCTAGGGGGTTGGGGGTGGTGTAGGGGGGGACTGGTTTTGGGGGGAGGGGACTAGTTTGGGGGGAGGCTAGTACAAGGTAAGGGTGGGGGTGGTGCGGGGGGGGGTTAGGGGGGCTGGTTCAAGGGTGGGGGTTGGGGGCTGGTGCGGGCTAGGGGGTTGGGGTGTGGGGGTAGGGGATGGTTGTGGGGGAGGGGACTGGTTTAGGGGGGAGGCTAGTACAGGGGGAGGTGGGGGTGATGGGGGGTTAGGGGGGGTGGTGCAGGGGGTTAGGGGGGCTGGTGCAGGGGTTAGGGGAAGGTCCATGCCTGGAAGAGGTTGCACGGCTATAGGAGGGGGGTGAGGAGGAAGTGGACACTGGGCTGGGTTGTGGCCTGGGAGGCTGAAATCGAGGTTTGGTGGCCAAAGGCACCATGAAGCCTAATGGGTTAGGTTTAGTGGATGGTTATGCTTGAGATAGAGAGAGAGGTGTTTTTAAAATTCCATCATAGTAGAAAATCAACGTGAGATTCATAACTCGAATATATAAATGCTCTAGGTCAAGGTCCAACCTAACTGTTCAACACTTTTGATTTATTTTCAGAAATTTTAAGTCTATTTGACATCTAAGATCACCCAATCCTTTAAGTTTTGTTTTACATACATTGATCGTTGGGAGATTTTTATCTAACTGTATAACTAGAGTTGTATACTCTCATGTAGAAAATAGAAATTTATCGATAGCTCGTCTTAACATTTCATTCTATTGATATAGCAGTGTCCATTTACAGAGCACATATCATTATGTTCGCTTGTAGATTAATATTTTATCTTTTAGGCAATGGATTTGTAACCATTTTAGTTTTCACCTTAAATTTAGGGTCCTAAGAACTGCTTCTTCAACCCAACTTGTGGAGGGTTAGCAGATCTGAAAATCCTAGGTGTTGCTGTTATGCCAGTTCTTTCATCACTGCAATGGATTTTACAGCAAAACATCATTAAGAGAGTATGATTGTTCTTATCTTCTATGTATTCTTTATTAATGGTCATTATAGATATTTCTTAAAACATCTCAAGTACAATTTGGCAGGATGAAATAATTAAGATGTCCAAGTTTGTGAAGCAAACTTCTGGTAATTCCTTTGATCTTTTGATCATTCAAATTTGAATCTGGCGTTTTCATGAATGAAAACTGAAATTAATGACATGTGAGATATCTCATCACACATGCTCTGGAAAAATTAAAATTAGGCTGAAAATTTATTGGATGACCTCTTTTGCTTGATATAGTTAATCAAGTGGAATCTGATGTGGCTAACAATGGTGACCTTTAGGTATTTTTAGTTCATTTAGTGAATCAAATTTTCATTACCTGGTACCTTGTTAGTGAAAACCTATATTAATAGTGTACGGGTCCTGAATTTCAAAAAAACTTTCTCCTAGAGGCTTAGATAATGCAACCAATTGATTGTATTCATTATGTATCCAACACTGTTTTTTGTTGCTGGCACTACTCGAGGTTTTGAGATATTAAGAGGGTTTTATTTTCTTCTATGGGTACACTCCAATACCCCTCAAACATAAGTGTAAGTATAAATACGTGAATGTATGAGTTGAAAATAGAATATTTTTATCATTTCTGTTTTCTTATTGTTCATACTGTAGGTTTGTTACTTGTAACATTTTGTTTGAGCATAATAAAATGGGTTCCTTTTGGGAGGTGTTCTTTCCATGCACATAGGCCCTAAAGGGGCCAAATAAAACTAAATCTATTGTTCTTATTTATTGTATTTTTTATTTATTTTGAATCAATTTATACTAATCATTCTGGAAGGAATTTCTTT
Organism: Viscum album; assembly: GCA_963277665.1. Lineage (NCBI taxonomy): Eukaryota > Viridiplantae > Streptophyta > Magnoliopsida > Santalales > Viscaceae > Viscum > Viscum album. The sequence goes on from OY728135.1 coordinate 70,052,388, forward strand.
TTAATATTAAATAGTGTGTACCTAGGGGACACATACTATGTTTTTTTGAAACACATTAACTTGGCATGTATAGGTGTACAAACCCTGATTTTGCACCCGAACACACATGTTGAGTGTGCAAGGGGACAGGGGTGTGCAGGGGGTGCAAGGGATGTTTAAGGGGGTATAGGGGGGGTTGTGCAGGGTGGTGTCCAGTAGGGGTGTGTAGGGGGTTGTGTAAAATGGGGAAGGGGGGTGCAAGTGGGGTTGTTCAGGGGGGGAGGGTGCATGGGTGTGGGGGGTCTGTTCAGGGGGGGCTTCTCTCCAAGGCGGTGGTGGGTGCTATCCAGGGGGGTTATCCAGGGGGGTTGGGTGGGGTTGTCCGGGGGGGTGTCCAGTAGGGGTGGTACAAGGGGGTCCAGGGGGGAAAGGGGTGTGTAGTGGGGGGTGCAAGGGGGGGTGTGCAAGGGGATATGGGGTGCAAGGGATTTGTAGGGGGGGTTGTTGTCCAGGGGGTACAAGGTGGGGGGTGTCCAGTAGGGGTGGTGCAAGGGGGTCTGGGGGGGCAAGGGGTGTGTAGTGGGGGTGTGAAAGGGTGTGCAAGGGGACCCAGGGGTGCAAGGGATGTGTAGGGGGGCTGCTATCTGGGGGGGATGCTGTCCAGGGGGTGTAGGGGGGTGTCCAATAGGGGTGGTGCAAGGGGGTCTAGCAGGGGGCAAGGTATGTGCACTGGGGGTGTACAAGGGGACCGGGGGTGCAAGGGATGTGTAGGGTGGTTTTCCAGTGGGACAAGGGGGTGCAAGGGGGCGCAAGGGGACCGAGGGGTGCAAGGGATGTGTAGGGGGTTGTTGTCTGGGGGTCTGTTGTCTAGGGGTGTAGGGGAGTGTCCAGCAGGGGGGGTGTTTGTCCAGGGGGTGTCTATGAGGGGGGTGCAGTGGGGGTGTGCAGGTCTGGGGGTTGTTGATGATGAAAGTGCGTGCCACAGTCTCCCTTCAATCCTGGATTCGAGTCTTTGTGGCTTGGATGGATGTGATGGGATTTTCCCCACAACCTATGACATGTCCTTTTAAATTTTTTTTAACCTATAAAATAAAACAAAATAAACTGATGATACATTGTCTTCTTTTTAAATTTTTGGGTAAGGTATTACTCAGAGATCACTCCATGTGACACGGATGAATATAGAGCTCCCCTTTCATACCCATCCATACTCATAATAGAAGAACAGGTCAACATTTTAAGGTACTATCATATTCATATTTTTTTAAACCTACAAACAAAAAATAAAATACACTGATGATACATTGTCTTCCTTTTAAATTTCTAGGTAAGGTATTACTTAGGGATCACACCACGTGACACAGATGAATATGGAGATCCCCTTTCATACCCATCCTTACTCATAAAAGAAGAACAGGTCAACAGCCAATGGTAATTTTTTAAATGAAAAAAAAATGATTCATAATGATTGGAACTATGAAAACTATGGGTTGCCTCACAAGCAACGCTTTTGTTTAACATCGTTAGCTCGACTTGTACCCCCCAACTTATCCAATTACAACTTTAAAATTTGTGTCATGTGAAATCCCATGTTTATCAATGAGTGTGAAAGTCCAAGGAATTTCAGTAATGGTTGATTGAGTTTCATATGGAGTCTTTCCTGTGATTTAAAGGGTAATTCCTCCTTTATGGGATTATTAATGAGAATGGATGATAATTGAATGCTCTAGGTTATCATAAATGGAGGGATTCTTGAGTGGGGAAGGTAGGATCGCAACTTTGAGTTCAGTTTGATTGAATTTTCCCAAATAATAATGGAAATTTGAATCCAAATTTGTTTCTTCTACAAAACGTTTTAAAAGAATTGGTTCCTTTTGAAAATATGATTCATCCCCAAAATTTTACATTTGAATGTCGGGTGTGGGTATAGACTCAATATTTGTTTTCTCTACCAATGGTTCAATTAAATGTGATTCTAAAAAATCATTATTGGAGCAATATTTCAGACACTCAATCCATGAAGACAAATTTTCCCCTTGTGAATCCAAAAAAATAATTTCCTCCTGATTTAAATACCCTTCAACATTTCCTTGATCTTCTTCAATTATCCCATTTACAAAGGTTAGTTCTTTTTTAAATTCATGAATGGTTTGTGGGATAAAATATTCTTCTATTGGTGATGAGGAAAGGACATCCTGAGTGGGAATGGGTTCCTCATAAGTCTCAATGCTTTGTATTTCTAATCTCAATGATGAAACTTCTGAATTCATTTTAATCGTTTTTTCACACAAATGTTCAATAATGTTTTCTGTATTAGGATTGATAGATGTTTGGACATCATGAACTTTATTAAGTTTGATCTCTTCAATCATCCTCGAGAGGTATGGAAATTGATCCTTTAAACAATCATCATCCCATTTATTGTACATCTCATTCGGTGTGGTGTATTCAATCAAGGTTTGGTCAATGAAATTTCCTATGTGAGGAGATTCAAAATATTGATTTTCCAGTTGATTATAGCCTTGGTCTATCAATGGGTATTGTTGAAGATAATCCATTAGAGTTGATTGAAAATTGGTTTTGGGATTCATTGGACACACAGAAACATAAAGGGGAATATAGAAGAGAAATTAGGGTGAGAATAGATAATTTGGGGTGAGAATAGAAAGCAAGTAGTATACTTATGATGGTATAATTGGAGAAAAAGAAAAAAAATAACAATCACTCCACCATTGTGTAAAGAGTTTCACAAAAGATAATGTGAATAACCTCACTCTATAAGGCAACTGTATCAACATGATATGGAAAAATAAATAAGAAATTAAGAATAATAAGAATATGATGATATTTTATTAATTAAATGAAGGTAAACGAAAAACTTACTTGGGAGAAATTGACAAAGCGATTACAAAATGAAAGCATGACAATACAATTGAAAGAAAATAAAAACTTACATTCCAAACAAAAATATTAGATGCTAATTCCCTTCACCACCAGCTCCTTATATAGGCATATTCAGAGCCTTAGATACACCCCCCAACAAAAAATTACATCTCCATTAATTGGGAGAGTTAAAAGGAGGGTGAGAAAATCAAGGGAATTTGACGTTTCGAAGTTGACCCGGAAATTCATCTAGATTAATCCACCATTTTTATGTGTGAATTTGTAATTGAAGGAGGCCGAATACGAAGGGGTCGTAGAAGAGAAATATACTCATCCATCTTTGCTCTATGATCTTTAAATATTTCAGAAAATTTGGCACAACCATTTAGAAGTTATGGTCGAAATGGTGGGACGACTTTATGTGCATTCATATCAGGCCCACCATTTAAATCTGAACTTCAGATCCCTTTATCATCATGAAAAATTCAGAATTAGCTCTGGCCACAGTTTAATAAAATGATGCTCATATTTTTTTTCTTTATACTTTAAAAATTTGAGCTTTATTGGGCTTGTTTTTTGGGCCCCACTTCTATTTGATGGGCCTTAGGCCCATTATGCTTTGTCCAAAAAAAATCTTCATTCATGCGGAAAAATATCCATCTTCCCCTGGGATCCATTCATCAATATAAAAGATAAAATATTCCAAAAAAAGCGATCAATGATATCCCAAAATATTAAATTCAAAAAATGAATATAACATTCTCCACAAATAGATGATTTATTGGGCCTAAATTTTCATTTTAAATGTGAATTGCACTTAAGATGAGAAATGAAGTTCAATTTCTATAATGCACTAAAAATGATGTTTATTGAATTTGAAAGAAATAAATATTAAGATATTAACAATGAATATTAGCCAATTTCAGAGACTAATCAACCCTTAAAGGTACTCAAGCCAATGATGATGCCTTAAATTCAGTTCTTTTTGGGAGAAAATGTAGGCCAAGATATTATGATCAAAATAAACCACAAATTTATCCTTAAAAATATAATGGAACTATGTCTTCGAGGCATGTATCTCCACTACTAACTCTAGGTCATGTGTTGGGTAATTATTTTCGTGTGGTTGGTGTTGGCGTTAACCATACACCACCACATGGTCATCCTACATCGTCACACACCCAATACCCATATCAAAAGCATCACAATAGATCACATATCCCTTTCCAAATTCTAGAAAGATCAAAAGAGGGGTTGTGGTCAACCACCGCTTAAGTTCCTTAAAGGACACTTGACACTATGGGTTCCATTCAAACTTTACCCCTTTCCAGGTAAGCACAGACATGGATGAATTGAGCCAAGAGAAATCTCAAATACACCATCTGTAATAACTTACTAGGCCCAAAAAGCTTCTGATTTCAAACATATTCTTCAGCTATTCCCATGAAATCATTGCAATGATCTTCTCGGGGTCCACTGAAACCCCTTGTTCCGAGATCACATGGCCTAGAGACTTCACCTCCCTAGTCCAGAAGGTTCACTTAGAAAACTTCACATAGATATGATGATCTCAAAGGATACCCAAAACAATCCTCAAATGCCACTTATACTCCTCCTTGGTCCCAGAATAGACCAGGATGTCATCCACAAATACCACGATAAAGGAGTTGAGATACTGATGGAACACACTTTTCATGAGTGTCATAAAGACCACTGAAGAATTTTTCAACCCAAAAGACATGACCAAATACACAAAATGTTTGTACCTATTTCAGAAGGTTGTTTTCAAAACATCCACCTCTCTAACTCTAACTTGGTGATACCCAAAACACAAGTCAATCTTTGGGAACCACCTTTCCCCCTTAAGTCGATCTAAAAGGTCATCAATATGGGGTAAAGGGTACTTGTTCTTGATTATTACTTTATTCATATTCCAGTAATCAATACACAACCAGATAGATCCATCAGCCTTCTTCGCAAATAGAACCGGGGTGCCCCAAGGTTAGATGCTCGGGCGAATGAATCATTTGGATTCCAAATAGTCTAGTTGTATCTTTAATTCCCTCAACTCGGTGGGGTCTATATGGTAAAAGGGAAGAGATACATGCTATTTTCCCTGCTCTAAATCAATGGAGAACTCCACATCCCACTCCAGAGGAAAACCCAAAAAATACTCTGGAAAACCCTCTAGGAACTCATCCACCATAAGTGGTAATACACCCTCAGGAGAACCATCATCATCCTCTAACATGAGCAATGATATCTGATAAACAAGATTGCACAATTCTAGAATTTGAGGTCAAGCACGTCCCAACCGAGGTTCCCATTCACCTTGAAAAACCTGGTCACTTCTATCAGGTGCCACAAAACTCACTTGCCGCCTATAATAGTGGATGTGTTCCTGAAAATGCACCATCCAATCCATACTAAGGATCATGTCAAAGATTTCCATTTCCAAAACTAGTAAATTCCATTCCAAATCGACCCCTAACATGGTGGGTGCACAAGATAGACACCTAAAATCCTTCTCTTACTTCTTACCAAGTAGCATTACTAACTCCATTTCATATAGCATAAGCTCAGTTGATAAATTCTACACATCCACAAGATAGGTAGAAATGAAAGAAACAGAGACACTAGTATCAAACAAAGAAACAACTAAAGATGGTGCAATAAGAATGGTACATAGAGCTCTTGTAGGCCATGAATCTGATTCCACTAGTTCCCATTCCACGGCATGAAGTTTCCTCATCACAGTCTGACATTGGGAAAGACCACGGGCCTATGACTCTACCCTGAATTGACTCTGCCCAGAAGATTATCCAATACTTCTGCCATGACCTCCAAACCGAGAACTCATTGTCATGGATGGTTCCATCCAAGCTAACATCCCCTTAAAATATATAGATCTCGCACCACTCTAATATGGGAGTTCTATATTGAACAATTGTTGCAAGTGTCCCATAGTTCCACACTGGTGGCAAGGTCTAGGTGGAGATGAACACGCAGATTGCATATTCCCTACCTTCCCACACTAATGGTGCACAATTGACCTAACATCGAAAGCCACAGAAAAAGACAACCGAGAAGGATAGCCTGAACTACCACCTCCCTTCTTCCCCTAGTTGTCCTACTTCCTCTTCCTCTCAAATGAACTACCACTTCCCACTACTAACACTACTCCAGAGAAATTGGACTTTCCTCTACGATAAATTTCTACCAACATGGAATGATCGACCACCTTAGCATAGGTTTCCATATTAAACAATAAGTCTTGGGAATGAATCTCTAGTTGCAACCCCATCTTGAACTTTTGATCCTTCAGCTGCTCTTTGGAAATGACCTCGAGTGCATACCAAACTAACTTTTCAAAGTGGATAGCATACTCCATCATAGTCTGGTCTCCCTGGATAAGCTCTAAAAACTCTCAGGACCTAGTGAAGGCCAAAATATTAGGATAATTCTGCTCATTAAAGATGACCTTAAAATCCTTCTAACCCATCTGCTTGTGATTTCTAGCTTACACCACTAAGTCCCACCACTTCCGATTGGGACCTTCCAACATGAACGAAGCACATTTCACCCTAACCGCCTCAGGAGTATCAAGAAACTTGAACATTCTCTCTATTTTTTCAAGACACTCCTCTGCTTCTTGAGGTTCTATGTTGCCCCAGAAAGAAGGAGGCTTGTTCTTGAGGAAATCATGAGCTTTTTCCTTTCTAGGACCTGGTTCGGCTTCTCTGACCTGAGAAAGGCTAGATCCCACTCCTTGACCCAATATTAGGATACCCCGAACCACTACTTCTACTAATATTTGATAGATTAGAGAGGTGGAACTCTCTCCAACCTCTTCCCATGGTTGCACATGAATTATCTAAGGAGGTATCTTACTACAATTAGCAACAATCACAAAGGAAATTCCATCAATACAACCATCAACATGCATTATAAAAATTTTCAACAACAAAAAAAATCCCAAAAACTTCCATAAATCAAAACATAACCAAATACAACAAAATAAAAAGTCAAACTAAACCACTCCACTACCACCTGGCGTCCATACATAGTTTATAGCCTATATGTCTCACCTATAGGAGAAGTCAAACAAAATTTCCCAACATCCTAAGGTGACTCAAGATATTTCACAAGGTGTGTTGGTTAGACACCCCACTCAAAACCAGAACCTCAATCCTTGATAATCCTAGCTATGGTATATCCAGACTCTTCCCAAATAACTTGACCAAAAAAGAGAAAAACCTACTTTGATATCATTTTTTCATGAACCAAGTTGGGGTTCCTTCCAACCCGACACCCGACCTAGCCCATGGTATGGACCGAAGAGGATTCCCTATATCCACGGGCTGAAAACTAGTGTCTGGGAATCAACAATACACTTTGAGAATGATTTCACCCATTTATACAACCACAAAAAATCAGAAAGATTAAATATCACATAATTGATAATCATAACCAAATGAGGTACAATAATTTTCAGATTCAAATTTTACAACATTAACTAAAACCAAAAGCACTACAATGGAATGAGAATAACAAATGTAAATACCTGACCCCAGTTGCCTAGAGCCGGTATCTTATTACATTACATTGACATGATTACAAGAAAGTTGTATCCCGAAGGAATGAATAGTTTATTATATTTGGAAATCTAGATACATACATAATTTCAACATTATAACTTTAAATGAAAAAAAATAAGTTCTATTTGGAACATCCACCACTCTAATTTTATCCCTCCAAGTCAATCATAATATACCTCTTCATGTCCTAGAAAAAATGAAACATAATAAGGGGTGAGCTCAGATGTCAGTAAGGGTAAACATTACAGTGGAAGATAACATAAACATTAGACATAGTGAATAATTAAAAACACATGCCTTTAAAAATAAACTTGAACATAATATGGAAGGAATATGAGCTGAGTAAATATTACCATAATAAAACATAATCATGGGTATTCTACTAGTTCAATAACCTCATGAACTATGAATTTATGGATTCATAATGAGTTAAATTCATATGTCGGACATTCTAAAACATAATTTCAAGGCCTCGGCTAAGTCATCTAAAAATTATTAAGGTCTCTGCCAAAACCATATCTAAAAATGGGTAAGGCCTCGGCCAAGTCCATGTCTATTTGTCACATGAGACCTAACGATGCATCGAGGGGATATAGTGGGGCCCAACCATCACATAATAAGTCCAATGCATTTCTAATATTAATGGTGATAAACATAAACAACATATACATTCATATTGAAATTAATATGTGAAACATAAATAACTTTCCCTGAACATTAAGCATAAGCACTAACCATTCAGAGTAAATTGGTGAATGGTTTTAAGATAGCACATCCACAGTCAAACTAATCATAAACCATTAAATTAAATATGGTATATGATATCATGAAGATAATCCCAATAATACATAATAATCAATAGGAGTGTTGAAATAGATGAAGATACTCTTATAAAATCATTGAGTAATTCTTGATATAAATACTCTTTTACTTTTAAAAGAATAGTTATTTTGGAAAAGTGTTTGTATAAAACCATAAATGAAGTAAGAAATTATTTTCAAAATAAAATGAGTGATTTTAGAAATATAATGGTTTCTAAAAACAGATTATAGAGTGCCCTTGAAAATAGGTAATAATTTGAGAAATTCCCTTGAGTCGGGCTTGTATTTCGGGAAGAATTTTTGAAAGATCCTTTTAAAACATATAATTACCCATAAATGAAGGTAGGATTCTGGTTGGTACACATATATATAACATTCACACAGAATTTATGAGGAGTAAATATTAATTAATAATAATTTAATTTAGGTAAGTAGATAATAAAAGTAACCCGAATGAAAATTGAGGTTCGGGTGAAAAACCCTTACCTTTAGTCTGAAGGTGTTCCTCACTTGATCTTAACGACCTGAATAATCAAATTTAGGTTAATAAATTAATGATTAAATAACCTCCTATACATTTAATTGATTTATCATAACCTTATTAGGTTAATTCATGTATTTTTGATGGTTTAAGAGATTCAATTTCATTGTTTGGGAGCGTTTTCTTCCTTGGTTTTCATGATCGATTTACTTATATTCATGTATGGATAAACATGTAGAATGAGAATGGTTGTACAGAATAGAATCTGTATAATATTATTGAACAATAAAAATATTACATGGTTATAAAATTCATTTGGTTATTGGGAGTGAAGATGAATCATTATATAAAATGGAAATTGTTTGGGTTAATTGGTGGTTTTTTTATCACAACGAACTCATTTTGATTTATAAATTAATATAATGTGTACAAAAGGATTACAGAAACTTAAATAAGTTATAATACATATATTATAGTCTATTTTAACCATCAAAATGATTTCATGACAATAATTGAAGATGGTAATAGAAATTAAAAACTCGTCGTCCTTGAATGTGATAAATTAACACATCTCAGATGGTGTTTTCATTTCTAGCATAAAATAAGGGAAAATGAGAGATGATGAAGAAATATTACATTATCATAAAACAATTCCAGTACATGTAAGGTATTATAGTTATCATAACATTTTGATGAAAGGAGGTGAGGAAATAAAAGGAAAATAAAGGAACTTGAAATAAAAGAAATGAAAAGAGGAATTTACCTCTTGAAGTAATATTCCTTGACAGCCTCTTTAAGGGAGAGGTTTTAATCTTTTTATGAGACCAAGGGATGATAGATGTGGGGGAGGAGCATGGTAGGATATTTTAGCAGAATCTAGATAAGGCACAAGGCTTGAGAGGATTGAAGAAAAGAGGGGGGTGAGGGGGGTTTCCCATTATTTTACTCATTATTTTATTATTTTGCCAAAGACAACCGGTAGTATTGATTCTTGTGACCAAGAATAATAATATGTGCATGTGAGTTCGAACCAAGTGTTCTTACATCAGAAATGATGCTAGGAATAGTAAATTTAACTAATAATGTATATATACGGTAAATTGACATATTTTACTATTCATCAAAAATTTGAGTATAACAGAAAAATCCCAAAAATTCACCCTAACTATTTTTTGATGTGTAGAATTAAAAAATGAAATCCATTTTTTGAAAATAATTTTCTAAATTTTATTAATTTAATTTTTAAATAAAGTCATAATTTATTTGAAAAATAACCATTTTAAAACTATAATTCATTTTATATCACCTTAAAAAATTAATCAAGATCTCATTTTCTTATATACTTAAAATAATAAAATAATAATATGATTTACTATGCATAAGGGTCATATTACTATTCATAAGGGTATGTTACTATTTACCAAAAATTAAGTTTGTTTTATCAGACTCTAAATATCTTACTGAAAGCAACCGTATATGTCAGTTTTTCGAAATTCAAATCACAAAGGTGGAAAAATTATGTTTACTGGCTAGGTTATAACAAAGTGGTGTTTTTTAGAGACTTAGTGTTTCATGCATTAAATATTAAATTTATTCTCATAATCTTAGGGTGTTACATTATCCCCTCTTTACAAAAATTTCATCCTCAAAATTACTAAAATGTTACCTCACAAAAAGATTTCGGTAGTTCTTCATCATAAGCTCCTTAGGCTCCCATGTTTCCTCTTAAATTTTATGATTTTTCAAAGTATATTTACCAGTTGAGTCATCTGATTCCTCAACACTTGTTATGTAGTGTCTAGAATCCAGATAGGCTCTTCACAGTAAGATAGGTCGAGTTCCAATTCTATACCTTCATAAGTGAGGACATGTGTTGGGTTTGGCATGTAATTTCTTAGTAATGAGACATGGAACACATTGTGTACTTTAGACAGGATAGGTGGAATAGCCAAATGATATGCAAGAGCTCTAATTCTATCCATAATCTCAAAGGGCCTATATACCTAGGGCTCAGTTTCTCTTTCTTCCCAAATCTTATAACACCCTCCCATGGAGATACTTTTAAGAAAACATGATCTCCCACTTGAAACTCCAAATCCTTCCTTCGATTATAAGAATAGATATTTTTCCTACTTTGAGCTACTTTGATATGGATTTGAATAGTTTTTACCTTTGTTGTTGTTTCCTCCACAAGCTCTAGGCCCATAAGCTTTCTTTCTCCTACTTCATCCCAACAAGTTGGTGTATGACATCTCTTTCTATATGGTGCTTCATATGGTGTCATTTGAATACTTAAATGGAAACTATTATTGTAGGAAAACTCCACTAAAGGTATATATTGATCTTTCATACCTTTAAAGTCAAGTGAACATGATCTCAACATGTTCTCTAAGGTTTGGATCGTCCTTTCTGATTGCCCATCAGTTTATGGGTGATAAAAAGTACTCAATCGAAGCTCAGTATCCAAATCTTTCTGAAGACTTTTCTAGAATTTTGATGTAAATCATGGATCATGGTCAGAAACAATCGAGATAGGTGCTCTATGAAGTCTCACAACTTCATTGATATAGAGTCTTTCTAGGAACTCCAATGGAAAATCCTCCCTTATAGTAAGGAAATGTGCAGATTTCGTAAGTCGATCAACAATTACCCATATTGCATCATTATTCCTTGGAGTTTTGGGTAATCTAGTGACAAAATTCATGGTGATGTCATCCCATTTCCATGTAGTAATAGGTAGAGGTTTCATAACTCCTATAGGATGTTGTTTTTCGGCCTTTACTTGTTGAAATACTAGACATCTTGATACATAATCAACAATTTCCTACTTCATGTTGTCCCACCAGAAATGTTCCTTCAAATATCTATACATTTTAGTGCTACCAGGATGTATAGAGAAATTCAAGCTATGAGAATCATCCAATAACTCCCTTTTTAGCTCAAGTATAGAGGTAAAAAATAGCCTCTTCCCAAATTTCAGAATTCCATCTTCACACACGAAGTCAGCCAACTTCCCATCTTTTAGAGCATTAATTTTCTTTTGAAGATTCTCGTCATTAGACTATGAAGCTTTAATTCTTCTAATAAAGATAGTTGGGCAACCATTTGAAAAAGTAGTGATGTTTCACCTTCTTTGATAATTATCATATCCATCCTCACTAGATCCATGTACAAAGGATTCTTATCAACCCTCATTTTGTTAATAACTCCATGATCTTTCCTGCTCAATGCATCAGCTACCTTATTTTCCTTTCTTGGGTGGTAGTGTATGGAAAAATCATAATCTTTGAGTAGTTTTAGTTGCCTCATGTTGAGTTCTTTCTGTGTGAAGATATATTTTAGACTCTTATGATCCATAGATATCTCACATTTTCACCATAGAGATAATTTCTTCATATCTTTATAGTAAATATTACCACTGCTAACTCAAGATCATGAGTAGGATAGTCTTGTTCATGAATTTTTAACTGCCTTAATGCATAGGAAATAACTTTGTCATTCTATATAAGGACACAATTGTGTTCTTTCTTTGATGCATCGCTATAGATCACAAACTCATCATTCTCTGATGGTAGAGTTGGGATCGGTGCATTCACTAATCTCCTCTTCAATTCTTCGAAACAGTCCTCATATTCTTTTGTCCATATGAACTTAACCCATTCACGTGTAATCTTGGTCATTAGGTTGGATAAACAAGCAAAGTTCTAAACAAAACACCGATAATAACCTGTTAAACCAATAAAACTACATACCTCAGTTATGTTAATTGGAGTAGGCCATTCTTGCAAAGCCTTTGTCTTCATATGATCAATAGATATTTCATCCTTAGAGACAATGTGGGCAAGAAAGGAAACTGATTGAATCCAAAATTCACACTTGCTAAACTTCCCCATATAATTCATTTCTTTTAAGAGTCTTCAAAATAGTTCACAAGTGGTTTTCATGATCTTAATTTATTTTTGAGTATACCAATATATCATCAATAAATAACACTACAAATTCATAAAGATATTACTTGAAAAATCTATTCATTAGATCCATGAAAATAGAGGGTGCATTAGTCAGTCAAAAAGGCATTACTATAAACTCATAATGTCCATACCTGGTTCGAAATGTTGTCTTTGGAATATCTTCCTTCCCCACACACAACTGATGATATCTAGATTGAAGATCAATATTTGAAAAATATTGATCTCCATAAAGTTGATCAAATAAATCATCAATGCGAGGTAGGGGATACTTGTTCTTTATTGTTATAGCATTTATTTTCCTGTTGTCAATGCACAACCTCGTAGATCCATCTTTGTTATTAATGAAAAGAATAGGGGCTCCCCATGGAGAAACACTAGGGTGAATAAATCCTTTATCACTCAATTCCTCTAGTTTTTTCTTCAGTTCCACTAATTCCACAGTGGCTATTCTATAAGGGGTATTTGATATGGGCCTTGAATCAGGAACTAAGTCAATGAAAAACTCAATTTCCCACCCTGGGTGATGTCCAGTTAAGTCCTATGGAAACACATCAACATATTCTTGAACAATAGTTACATCATCTATTTGAACATTCATTTACTTACCCATAGTTATTGCATTCCCTTACTCCCCAATAATTGAATTTAGTAGAGCTACTGGGGGTGGATCTAAATGAGAATCAGATGGTGATGTTTCTTCTCTAAAGATAAGGGATTCCACATCATCCTCAAAAATTGTAACCACCTTCTTCTTGCAATAAACTTTTGCATCATGGTTAGAGATCAAATCCATACCGAGGATTATATCAAAGTCAATCATGGGTATGATAATAAAATCAGTAGATAAAGCACGTTTATATGCCATAATGGGGACTGCCTAACACAACTTTGTTGTAATGATACTTCCCTTATGAGTTTTGACTAATAACTCCCTTATTAAATAAAATTGTAAATATCTAATTTTCTTGGAAAAATAGGAAGATATGAAAGAATGTGATGATCCAAAATCAAATAAATAATTGGCTAAGTTTGAGGAAACCATTAAAGTACCTACCACCATGTCATTAGGAACTTCAATATCAGTAGTTGTGATCGCATATGCTTGTCTCTGCTCCCTTGGCCTTTTCTGAGGCACGTTTCCTTGACACTTGGGACAATCATTAGAATAATGTGTCATATCCTTATAATTATAGCATTGAACATTAATTTCTTATTTATTTCCCTTACAAACATTAGCATGATGGCCTTTTTGTCCACACTTGTAGCAAACCCCTTTTTCTTTTAAGAAGGAACCAGGGTGTTTCCTTCAACAATTATCACATGTTGGAAAGTCAACTCTTACCTTATTCCTCATTTCCTTATTTCCTTTTCTAGAGTTTTCAACAACCCACTTTTTCTCCTGCTTTCCTTTAAAGTCATAAGACTTGGAGAACTCCTTTTTCGTCTTGATAGCACGTGAGACTATATCTTCATAAGATGAGAAATTTTGGCTGACCAGTAATTTCTAGAGAAATAGATTTAGGCCATTAAATAATCGATCAATCTTGATCCTTGGACCACGACATGCCTTTCTAACCTTGTGAAGTTAGATTCATACTTTACAACATTCTCATCTTTCTTTTGCCTCAAATTCGGAAATTGTCTTTCTATATCTGCTCGTTATTCATAAGGAAAGTATTTCTATAAGAAAAGTTCTTTAAATTCACTCCATTCTATGTTTTCTATCTCTTCATCCTCATTTGTGTTTTGAATTAGTGACCACCATTGATCATCATCTCCCGAAAGATGATAAACTGCCATAACAACCTTCTCCCTTTCGTTACTTCCCAATGTGAGAAATATCTTCTCTAAGGAACTTATCCACTGCTCTACTACGAATGGGTTTGTAGTCCCATTAAATGATGGAGGTTGTTGTCGCATAAAGTGATCTTACATAGCTCCTCCACATTGTGGATTTGGATGCTCCATACGGGTAAGGTTATTGTTCATAACTTGAGTAAGTTGTCTTAGTATAGTTATAAGTTTCTCCACACTAGTCGCAGCTCCAGAGCCAACATCATTATATTACACAACAGGGAAATCCCTACATGGGATACGAATGTTCATGTGGTTTCCATTCCTTCCACTAGGCATCATTTCTAAATAATGTCATACATTAGATTAGGTTATGAATCATAATGTATAATCTCAACTTATAAAAATACTTAAAATAGATTGAAATAATATGCATGGTTAATCCCATAATCATAAAAATGGTTTCTTTAAGAAAAAATTTATATTTAAATCCTTCATAATGGCTTGTAAAGAAAATGTAAATTATCCTAAGAATATCCCCTAGGAGTGTCAAACTAGGTGCACAGTAAGACCCATTTTTGTGTACCAGGATACCCCAAGTCAAGCCCGAAACTCCTTGTTAGAGTTTTCACTCCTAGGTACATCTGTTCTAGAACTACATCCACTTGTAGTGTCTAGATAGGGATGGATTTTCTATAAAGATCCACATAATTTATTCCTTACCAAAATTTCAGGATGTTCTTGTATGTTTATCCTTAAAGACTATCTTAGGGGTTTTATCCCTAATCTAAGTTTTCTAAATCTAGTTTCCAAGTTTTCTACTAAACTTCCTTTGATACCAACTATAAAGACCTGACCTCAGTTTCCCGGAGCTGGTGTCTTATTACATTACATTGGAATGATTACAAGAAAGTCGTATCCCAAAGGAATGAATATTTTAGTAGATTTGGAAAGCCAGATACATACATAATTTCAACATTACAACTTGAAATGAAAAACAACAAATAAGTTCTATTGGGAACATCCACCACTCTAAGTTTATCCCTGTAAGTTAATCATAATATACCTCTTCATGTCTTGGGAAAAATGAAACATAAGAAGATGTGAGCTCGGATGCTCAATAAGGGTAAAAATTACAGCGGAAGATAACATAAACATTATACATGGTGAATAATTGAAAACACATGCCTTTAAAAATAAAATTTAACATAATATGGTAGGAATATGAGTTAAGTGAATATTGTCATAATAAAACATAATCATGGGTATTCTACTAGTTGAATAGCCTCATGAACTATGAATTTCTAGATTAATAATGAGAGAAATGCATATTCTAGACATTCTGAAACATACCATCAAGGTCTCATACAATACATCTAAAAATGATTAATGCCTCATCTAAAACCATATCTAAAAATGGGCAAGGCCTCGGCCAAGTCTATATCTATTTGTCTCATGAGACCTACTGATGCATCAAGGAGCTATAGCAGGACCCACCCATCATATAATAATTCCAATGCATTCCTCATATGAATTGTAATAAACATAAACAACATATACATTCATATTGAAACTAATATATGAAACGTAAATAACTTTCCCCAAACATTAAGCATAAACACTAACCATTCAGAGTAAATTGGTGAATGATTTTAAGATAGCATATCCATAGTCAAACTAATCATAAACCATTAAATTAAATATGGTATATGATATCATAAAGATTAATCCCAATAATACATAATAATCAATAGGGGTGTTTAAATAGATGAAGATACTCCTATAAAATCATCGAGTAATTCTTGAGATAAATACTCTTTTACTTTGAAAAGAAGAGTTCTTTTGGAAAAGTATTTGTATAAAACCAGAAATTAAGTAAGACAGTATTTTCATAATAAAATGATTGATTTTATAAAGATAATGGTTTCTAAAAATATATTATAGATTGACCTTGAAAATGGGTAAGAATTTGAGAAATTCCCTTGAGCCAGGCTTGTATTTCAGGAAGAATTTTTGAAAGATCCTTTTAAAACATATAATTCCCCATAAATGAAAGTAGGATTCTGGTTGGTACACATAAATATAACATTCACACAGAATTTATTTGGAGTGTATATTAATGAATAATAATTTAATTGAGGTAAGTAGATAATAAAAGTAACCCGAATGAAAATGGAGGTTTAGGTGAAAAACTATTACCTTAAGTCTGAAGGTGTTCCTCACTTGATATTAACAACCTGAATAATAAAATTTAGGTTCATAAATTAATGATTCCAGAAACTCCTATATATATTATTGATTTATTATAACCTTATTAGGTTAATCTATGGCCTTTTGATGGGTTAAGAGATTCAATTTCATTGTTTGGGAGTGTTTTCCTCCTTGGTTTTCATGATCGGTTTACTTATATTCTTGTATGGATAAACATGTAAAATGAAAATGGTTGTTAAAAACAGAATTTGTATATTATTATTGAACAACCAAAATATTATATGGTTATAAAATTCATTTGGTTATTGGGAGTGGAGATGAATCATTATATAAAATGGCAATTGTTTGGGTTAATTGGTAGTTTTTTTTATCACAACAAACTCATTTTGATTTATAAATTAATATGATGTGTAAAAAAGGATTACAAAACCTTAAATAAGTTATAATACATATATTATAGTTTGGTTTAATAATCAAAATGGTTTCATGACCATAATTGAATATGGTAATAGAAATTTAAAACTCGTCGCCCTTGAATGTGATAAATTAACACATCTCGGATGATGTTTTTATTTCTAGCGTAAAATAAGGGGATAGGAGAGATGATGAAGAATTATTCCATTATCATAACAAAATTATAGTACATTTAAGGTATTGGATTTATCATAAAATTTTGATGAAAGGATGCGAGTAAAGAAAAATAAAAGAAAGGAACTTGAAATAAAAGAAATGAAAAGAGGAATTTACCTCTTGAAGTAATCTTCCTTGAGAGCCTCTTTAGGGGAGAGGTTTTGGTCTTTTTATGAAACCAAAGGCTGTTGGATGTGGGGAGGATCTTGAGAGGATATTTTAGTAGAATTTAGACAAGGCACGAGGCTTGATAGGAGTGAAGAGAAGAGGGAGTGGGGGTTATAGTGGAGGAGAGGAGGGTTTCCCCATTATTTTACTCATTATTTTATTATTTTTCCAAAGACAACCAATAGTATTGATTCTTTTAAACAATAATAGTAATGCATGAATGTGAGTTCGAACCAATTGTTCTTACATCAGCCATGATTCTAGGAATAGTTAATTTAACTGATAATGTATATATACGGTAAATTACTGTATTTTACTATTCATCAAAAATTCAAGTATTTCAGAAAAATCCTAAAAAATCTCCCTAACCATTTTTCAATGTGTAGAATTCAAAAATGAAATCCATTTTGTGAAAATAATTTTCTAAATATTATTAATTTAATTTTTAAATAAAATCATAATTTATTCAAAAAATAACCATTTTAAAACTATAATTCATTTTATATCACCTTGAAAAATGAATCAAGATCTCATTTTCTTATATCCTTAAAACAATAAAATTATAATATGATTTACTATTCATAAGGACCATATTAATATTTATATTACTATTCATAAGGGTGTGTTACTATTCACCAAAAATTAAGTTTGTCTTATCAAACTCTAAATATCTTACTGAATGCAATCATGTATGTCAGTTTTTCAAAATTAAAATCACGGAGGTGGAAAAATTATGTTTACTGGCTAGGTTATAACAAAGTGGTGTTTTGTAGAGACTTAGTATTTCATGCATTCAATATTAAAATTATGTTAAAAATCTTGGGGTGTTACAACAAAACCATCCCAAAAACCTCCATGCAACAAGAGGGTCATCACCCTCAAGCCACCACCACCAACACCTACAAGAAGTGGGAAACTAGCAACTGGATCCACCATCACCACCATGATACATCTTGCCTTTACCTAGGTCATACATAACAAAGTCTACATACACCCAAAGGTGTATATAGGGTGTGATCCAAAGCCTAGTAGGATGACACCCAAAAGAAAGATTTCATGCTATAACATTAGAAGACAAATTAACATGCACATTTCCATAAGAATACTTGAAACATTTCTAAGAAAATATTTTAAGGAAAAACTTCTCAAGAAACATATTTTAGGAAAAAAATTTCTCAAATGAGCATTCCTGAAATTGAAGTGTAAACAAGGTCTACCATATACTGACAACTAGAACCACATCACATAAGCATCATGTCACAAGAGAGAGAACCACGGGAAATACCTATAGGTAACTAGAACTAATGGGACCCTAGAAACCTCATACCTTGGTGATAAAAATCCTCCAACCAGTACCAACAGTATTCTCGTGCATAAGCCATTATAGGGGATCCCATCCCAAGGTCTAATTTTCTCCATATCATAATCCAAAACCAACAATGTTCCCATGCACGAGCCACTAGAGGGAATCTCATCCTAAGGTCTAGTGGTCTCCGATCATATCACATGTTTAGTTAGTGTTATAGAATCAATCCTGTTAGATGAATCTGGGTCTCACCACTACTGAGTCAACTAGAGTACTAGTTCTAGTCTATCCACCTAGATACCCGGGATTCCCTTTGTGCTCAAATTCCATTTCACATATCACATAAATCATCACTTTCACAAACACATGCGAAACATCATAAGAACACAATCAAATCACCACTTTCACAACTCACATTGATCCAATGATCAAAGCTCACATGGAAACCACCATTTTCCATAAACAAAACCACTTTCCATTTTCCACACACACCAAAACCATTTAAAAATACATTTCACACCACTTACACAATTCATGAGACCCGTTTGGAAACACAACAAGAAGAGAACATATCAAATCCAACCATTTCCATGGGAAAATCCCCTTTAAAATTCATACTCACACCAAATCCATTTTATAACATGCTTCACATCACTTTAAAAATTCACAAACACATTTAAGGTGCATAACAAGGTAGTCAACATGCAACAAAAATCCATTTCTTTTGGAAAACCAACTTCCCACACATTCTCACCTCAAATCCATTTGAAAACACATTTCATGCCTTTCACATAAAGTATAAAACACATTCAAGAAGCACCACAATGAATCACACATGAAACATAACCAATTTCCTTTATAAAACCAACTTTCATCACATGTGCATCTCAAAAACTTTTCAAAACATGTTTCGCACCACACAAATAATCCATAGAACATATTTAAATAACCAAGCAAGCAATCCAAAATCATATAATAATGTAAAATCATATAACCACCTACCTCAAGCTTGGAAACTTCTAGAAACCGGTGTGAAACCACAATCATACCTCAATAAGACCCTATAAAGGAAAGATTGAACAACAACCATCATGATTTCATCTAATAACACAAGATAGACCCCTCATTAAGTCAAACAACCTGGTAAAAAAGGAAAACCCAAGAAGGAGTGAAGAAGAAACCTAGAAAGTGGAAGAAATAGAAGGAATTAAAACTTACTTGATGATTAATTGAAGAACTAGGGCCAAAACCACCCAAATATTGATGCTCAAGAGGTCCAAGGAGGAGAAGAGGGATCTCTTACGACTGAAAATCTTGAATGGGGTGGATTAGGGGTGATTTGGGGGTTAAATCCATAGAGGGAAAAAGATAAATTCACCATTTTTAATGATATGGACAGGTCACATAGTTATAACACACAATTTTCAAAACTATGCGACAACCATGTGTCCCTCATTGTCCAAGAGGAATAAGTCGTACGGTTATCACGCACGGTTTTCCAAACAGTGTGACAACTATGTTGTTGCCTCTTTCCAAGATGAAATTGGTTACATAGTTTCCTGGGAAAAGGTGCACAATTTCCCTAAAATGTGGGCAAACCATGCACCACACACTGTCAATCCCAAAATCTCTATCTTTCTCCAAAAACACATGGGGAACCCAAGGGATAAATACCAGACAAAAAATAAAAAAACGATTACCTCAAAAGAAAATCATGGATGTTACATTCACACCTATCAATCCATTTGGATTGAACAACCCCACAAAAATATCTCCCCAACACCCTTAAACACATTATATAGGTGTTGGTATTTCCAAAATACCAACTCTAGGTTCCTTAAGAAGACATCTAAAGGAGGTTTCTCTAAGAGATGGTAATCATCTCAACAAATCGCTTTCTTTTTCTTTCTTCTTTTACAACCTTAAATTATGTCTTAATAATTCCAATATAATAAAACAAGTATCTTAAATATACTAATATGTTATTATGTTGATGACATAATATTTATCCTTCTCCTTCTCCATCAAATGGGAAACAAATTCATCACTCGTGTGTACGGAGAACTACCGCCTCACGAACCGATGTAATTTTGTTTTTCATCACCGAATCTCATGGATAGTAATAATTATGGAAATAATGAATACATATGAAATGATATTAAATATATAAAATTAATTTAGCATCCACTTCTTTACCTTTCCACCCATTAAGGGAATGATATCGCCGCTCATGCGTATGTACGACCTACTACCTCCATGATGCGATGTGATTTATTTTCTATGTACAACTTTCAAGAATGGTTATAAAAATGTATTTAATGATTAAATATGATATTTATAACATTAATATAATTCTATATATTATGTAACTATATCCTATACACAAGAACCAAAACTTTCATGACAAAACATGCATGAGAAAACAAGGCAAATTAACACCCAAAATAATGAAAATAATGAAATATTATTAACAAATGGGTGGTAAAATACTATAAGAGGATAATATATGTTATTATAAATATAATTATGGTTATATTACAAATTAATAACATGATTAAAACCATTATATAGGAGGTTAAAACACGTTCAACCAAAGGGAAGTTCTATTGTTATGCACCTAATTTATTTCATATGGTGTATATACTGACCCTTTGAAATTTTATATCATTATTAATCCTTATTTTTATGATATTTAAAGTTTCATTTGAAGTTATTCTTTAATAGTACTTATGATTTAAAAGTTACCAAAGTGGTAAGGGATTTCGTCTCAATTTCCATTCCATTGAGACATATTTGTTAATATGCACCTATTAACTTTTATATAGTATTTATATTGAATATTTGATGTATTTAACATGAATAAATATTTATTCATTATGGTTAATGTTTAAATTAAATTTTATTCTTTCAAAGGGTTACAATTTGAAAGTTACCAGAGAGGTAAGAATCTATTTTACAATCTCACTTTCGTTTGGAATTTCTTTTACTCTCGTTGAAGGAACATTATCATTTATACTTAATAAGATCCAATAATTTTATCATCCACTAGATATTTAATTATTTTCTATATTTTCTTCCAAATTTCCCTCTCTTTGGTACTTAAATCAAGCAAATAAATGTTTAAAATAAAAACCGATTTTATTTCTATTTAAACCAGATATATTTTTCTTCCATGTCCATGTTTTATGAAATTGTTTTACAAGAGTCCTATTATCTACCCAAATTATTTATTAAGGTAATTTTAAGTTATATATTACTTTTAAAAAGGGTTTTAAAGGAATATTTCTACTATTTTTCAAAAGGGATGTTTTTGACAAAAAGTCAAAAGGAATGTCTTCTTTTAACATATACGGTGATAACGAACTTCCCCACCGCCATAACCGTTTTATGAAATGTAACTTATTCTACACATTTTCAATATTTTTAAAAAGAAAACTATTTTATGAAATATTATTTTAGTATCTCACTTTCATTCTATTTATTCTTCCAAAGGACTTTATCTTATTGCAAAAACCTATATTCTCGATGAATTGATGGCCACCTATCATCTCATGACTAATTTTGTGGTTGTTAACTTTCTCTTGAGACAATCACTTTTTTTGTGATAATTTGTCATTAGACATTACATTTATCCTAAATATCCATATTCTTTGTATCATGGATATGATTATTTCCTAAACCATATTCCATTTTTACATATGGTGTTTGCTTTGAAAGTTATTTGATTAACTGGGGAAATATTGATAAATATGTATTCTTTACTCAATATGGATATTTTTTTAATAAGGAATTTTGATCATGAATTAAATTGATCATTTGATATATGAGGAATGCATTGTATATACAGTGATGGGTGGTGCTCAAAATTATATAGCCCCCCAATGCATCAGTAAGTCTCATGAGATAAATCAGTTGGAAAAATTAAATGGGTTTTTACCCATAGTTTTAAACTATCATGTGAAAAGTCTTGACAGTATGGATATCATGATTTCTGAGATCATGATGTCCAAAATTAAGCATCTTCCTTTATTAATAATTCAGTTATTAGTATCCATGATATTTTTGCATTGATATTATCCATCGATGCATTTTGTGCTCAAGCTATTGATTAAATGATATGTGTGTTCAGTTATTTACCTAGTCATATTGATTGTGTCTCATATAATCATGATAGTCAATTTATTGATTAAATGACATGTGTGTTTAGTTATTTACCTTTCCATATTGATTATTCCATATTTATTCATGATAAATTCCGCTGTATGTAACCCTTACTAGTTATTTGAACTCACCCTTATTTTTTTTCTCTTACCTAGGATATGAAGAAAGAATCTTTGAATGAGTTCAAGGATGTTGAATGTTTTTTGTTACTGTGTTTTATATTTTATCCCCAATGTAAAATGGGTATCATGTATGTATTTGGATCTCCAAGACTATTAAACGAATTGATCCTTTGAGATTTGACCCCTTGTATCTATGTCATTGTAATAAATTAACTACCATCTCCAGGCTATTGGGGTCGGGGTTATTACAATAGAGATGAGGAGTTTAGATACAAGCTTTGGGGTCCAGAGGAGAAGAAGGTGATCATAAGTAGAGATGTCATTTTGCATGAGAACAAGACTATTAAGGGAATCTAAGTCCTAGAATGTCTTGAAGATAAAGTTTCGAGGAATTAATTCTTAATCTAGCACCTGTACCCACACCACCTACCCCTATAGAGGAGGATGTGTAATAAGACTCATCAAAAATAGACTGGGAGGTAGAGGAGGAGGATATTGAGCATGGGGAGATTCAATCCTCTCCACCAGAAGTCGTGGAACCATCATAAGAGCTAGGTGATGTTGTGCCTCCTAAACCTAACATTTCACAGGTTCAAAGATCTTCACGATGAAGGATTTCATCAATAAAATATTCAGAATTAGAGTACTTGTTGTTTACTAATAAAGGGGATCCATAAGGATATCAGGAGGCAATATCTCATATAGACAAACTTAGATAGTTTCATGCAATGGTGGAAGATATGGAGTCATTGATGAAGAACTGGTTGTACGGTTTGGAGGAACTGCCTAAAGGTTATAAGGCGCTTTCAAACAAATGAGTGTCCATGCTAAAGAAGGATGGCAGTGAAAAGGAGGTTAAGTATAATGATGAGTTGGTGGTAAAAGGATTTATTCATAAGAAAGGAGTTGACTCCGATAAGATCTTTTCACCCATGGTGAAGATGACTTCAATTAGAGTCATTTTCATATTGGTGGCTAGCTTGGACCTGGAGCTTGAGTGGATAGACGTGGAGACAACTTCTCTTCACGGTGACCTCACTGAGGAGATATATATGAATCAACCTAAATCTTTAGAGGTTTTTAAACAATAAAACCTCATGTGAAAATTGAAAAAGAGCTTGTATAAACTGAAATAAGCCCCTGGATACTGGCATAAGAAGTTTGACTCATTCACGGTGAGTAATGACTATAAGTGAACACATGAAAAATAGTGTGTTTACTTCCAGAGATTCCAGGATGTTAACTTTGTTTCTCTCCTACTTTATATTGATGGTATGTTAATCATTAAGATGGATGTGGCAAATATATTTCAGTTGAAGAATGAGTTATCCACGTATTTTGATATGAAATAATTTAGAGAAGATTAACGGATTTTTGGGGATGCAGTTCGATCATGAAAGAAATATCATGAGGTTATTATGGCTATCTCAAGAGAAGTGTGATGAAGATGTTATAAAATGTTTCAAAATAGATAGAGACAAACTAGTGAGCATTCCTCTACCCAGTCATATGAAGTTGAGCAAGAGTTCGTATCTATCATCCAAGGAATGAATCAAGGTGATGTAGATGATACCATACTCCTCGACGGTTGGGAGCTTGATGTATGCAATGGTGTGTATGGGGACAGACATTACCCATGTAGTGGTGACAGTGAGCCGATTTCTCTCTAATCCAGGGAAGCAGCATTGAGATGCAGTCAAGTGGATTCTGATGTATCTCAATGCTACATCAAAACTATTTTTGTGCTCCTGGAGGGCTATGCAAGTGCAAATATAGTCAGAGATCCTGACGCCGGGAAGTCTACATCGAGATACATATATAGTTTTTCTGGATTTGTATCATGGTAGTCAAGGTTGCAGAAATGCATCGCTTTATCCACGACCGAAGTAGAGTGCATTGCTACTGTAGAGGCTGGTAAGAAGATGTTGTGGTTAATATAACGTCCCGGACCCGGGTGCCACGCAACGGGTGCCCTGAGCCCGGTTCGCCACGTGACCTCAAGCGCATTTTCCCAAACGCCAGAGGCTGCCGACTAACAGCGAGGGCCCAGGTCTGATAGTGGGGAAACTATGCCCTCATTTTTCAAAGTGTAGCGCAGCGGAATTTAAATAAAACATACAACAATAGCGGAAGCAGTAAACCATACACAACTGAAATAAACTACAGCAGTGGATATAACCAACAGTAGATAAATAATGATGCTACATGTTTCAAGTTCTAAGAAAACAGCCAAAACATGTTATACATCAATATAGTACAACAAAATACAAAGTACAGAAAAACAAAGCAAAACAGCTGGCAGCGGCATCGCGACCCTAGGCTTGGTCTCATGCCCTCCTACTCCTCAGTAACAGTCAAGTACCTGTATAGGGACTCTTTCCCCTATCTACACCTGCAGCAACATAATCTGTTTGGGCTGAAAAGCGTGACCCAAACAGGGTGTGAGAAAATTATCTCAGTAGGCACCCACCAAAGGCTCGTTCCCAACAGCGTGTAAGCATGCAACAATAGTGTGCAGTGGTAAAATTAAATAAAGTAAGTAGTACTCAAAAGTAACAAACTACCAGTTATATTTCCATTTTTAATATTCATTTAATCCATTTAATATAAGAAATCACCACAGTGCATTTCTAAGTAAACAACTAGTTTCCTTAGACATGTAAACTCCTACCCTCGGATAACGAGTATCCAACACAAGAATTTGCCCTCAGGCATAACAGAGTTTTCCCTCAGGCGTAGGTAGTGTCACCCACAGGCACAGAATCAGCTGCCCACAGGCATGGAAGAAGTTGCCCTCAGGCTGAAATAACTACTGCCCTCAGGCTAAATAGTGCAGTGCCCAAAGGCTAATCACAACAACGCCCTCAGGCTAAAAAGGTAACCGGGCCATGCCCAACATATCAAAATGTAGTAAACAAGCAATTCCTCTCAAGGCAATTCTATAACTACTACATTAAAGGCATACCCTCAGGTATCCTGGCCAAACGGCTAAACAGTGTAACACACCCCCCGGGGTGGTTCCGGATCCAAGAAACGATCCCAACCAGCATTTTATTATCACAATTTAATCACCTATGCAATTCTAGGCATTAAATATAGCAACGAACTCAGCCACACGACACCCCAACATGGGTTCGTGGCATGAAAAACGCACAAAAATGCACGATAGTTGGAAATTTACACCAAGCCACCTACCTTATTCGCCAAAGAACGTTATACCCAAACGCCGACTCCAGAAACGCCCAAGAATGGCGTAGATATGATTAAGAACAAAACCCATTCAAACATAAATAACTTCCGTTAGAGGAAGAATTGGTAAGAACCATACCAGGAGAAGAGAGGGCTTACCCGTGCGGTTCCAACAAGATCGTCTGAAGCCGAATCGGATTCCAGACGAACACCTGATAGACCTTCAAAGGTTCGGCTGTCCTCCTTGGCTCCAAAATGGCTCAAATGCCTCCTATTCCAAATGAGGAGGCTACTGCATGTTTTAAGCCGAAAAAACAAAGTACACGGCGTGTACTTCTGAGTACACGACGTGTACTTCCTTCATTTAATTGTTCCTCTAGTGGCACCGCCACACTGTTCAGCCGTCGACATGAGTACACGACATGTACTCCTGAGTACACGGCGTGTACTGTTGCCCAGCTGGCGGCGATTCCACCGCCTTACTGTTTAGGCCTGCCGACTAACTACACAGCATGTAAGGTACCACTACACGGCGTGTAGTTGGTTCCTACACCCCTCTTCGCTGACATGTCTACATGCCCCGTGTACTCATCCAAACACGGCCAAAAGTACACGACGTGTGGAAAAAGTACACGGCGTGTAGTTCCAAAATTTAGGATTTTTCCCCATTTTTCATATTTTCTCAAAAACACTTAAGGAAAAGGAAAAAGAAGAAGCCCGTACCTCAAAAATAAGAACTGGGTTCTTACAAACTTCCCCCCTTATAGAAATTCTTCCCCGAATTGCCCTTCCCAGGGTGGCGAAGATAAAGCTCAGAACAGCTCTGGCCACTGAGCACGTACGTCGGCCTCCCGCTCCCAAGTCTCGTCCTACACTCGGTCATGCTGCCATAGCACCTGTACGAGAGGAACTGACCGGCCTCGGAGAACCTTCGTGCTCCTGTCAACAATACGAATCGGATGCTCCTCAAAGGACGCATCGGCCTCCAGCTCAACCTCCTCAGGCTGAAAAACGTGAGACGGGTCTGAATGATAGCGACGCAACTGAGACACGTGGAAGACGTCATGCATGGCTCGGTACCGCTATGGTAACTGCAACCGATAGGCAACCGGACCGAATCTCTCCAGAATCTCAAATGGCCCAACATACCTCGGTGAAATCTTACCATATCTCTTGATTTGCTTGTGTCCTAGCCTCGGAAAAACACGCAAGAAAACCTGATCCCTGACCACGAACTCCAAAGGTTGTCTGCGGCGATCAGCATAAGATTTCTGACGAGACTGTGCAGTAGCCATCTGCTTCTGAATCAACTGGACCTATTCAGATGTCTCCTGCATGAGCTGTGGCCCCAGTAAAGCTGTCTCACCTGCCTCTAACCAGCACAAAGGTGAACGGCATGGCCTACCATATAAAGCCACGTATAGTTCCATCTCAATAGTCGCCTGAAAACTATTGTTATATGAAAACTTGACTAGGGGTATATGCTTCTCCCAAGAGCCCCCAAAGTCTAGGATGCATGCACGCAGCATGTCTTCAAGCACCTGTATCGTCTGCTCTGACTGGACATCTGTCTGAGGGTGGTATGTTGTGCTCAGAAGCACCTGTGTACCTAGCGCCCTCTGAAAACTCTGCCAGAAACGAGACGTAAAGTGGGCGTCCCTATCAGAAACGATAGAACGAGGGACCCCATGAAGACGAACGATCTCTCGGATATACAACCTTCTGGGATCGTCTACACCGAAGTTCTCCTTGATCGGCAAGAAGTGAGCTACCTTTGTGAGTCTATCCACAACAACCCACACAGTGTCATTACCTCGAGGTGACCTCGGCAATCCCGTCATGAAATCCATCGCGAAATCATCCCATTTCCACTCTAGAATGGGTAACTACTGTAACTGCCCAGCTGGTCTCTGGTGCTCTGCCTTCACCTGCTGACAGGTGGAACACCTTGTGACAAAACTAGCTATCTCTCTCTTCATACCTGACCACCAGTACTGACGTCTCAAGTCTCGGTACATCTTGGTAACCCCAGGATGAACTGCCCAAGCCGAAGCATGAAACTCCCGCATCATATCTTCACGTATATCCTCTGGAACCCATACTCATCCATGGAAACGAAAAACATCATCATCGCTTATCATCCAACCGGGAGGAGGGTCCTAACTTGCCACCGACTCCCATAGAACTAGGCCTTCTAAATCTGATAGCTGTCTCATCCTCACTCTGTCCAGGAGGGTAGACGTCACAGCTAAAGAATAAAGATAATTCTGCCCCTGACCGTCATGCACCTATAGATGCATCTCAGAGAACAAAGCCATGAGCTGCCACTCACCACTGGCCTCCTGCACTGCCTGTATCTGAGTCTTCTTGCTCAGTGCATCAGTTACTACATTACCTTTACCAGGTGTATAGGCAAGCTCAAAATCTAAGGACTGTAGGTAATCAACCCACCTTCTCTCCCTCAGATTCAGGTCACGCTGAGTAAAGATATACTTGAGGCTTTTGTGGTCGGTGAAAACCACGAAATGCTCTCCCAACAGATAATGTCTCCAACAGCGCAACACATGCACAACTGCAGCCAACTCGAGATCATGCATCGAGTAATTCCGCTCATGTGGCCTCAAATACCGAGACCCGTACGCAATAACTCGATCACCATGCATCAACACTGCTCCCAGCCTAATCCCTGATGCATCATAGTAAACTTTATAGCTCTTCTCCTGCTCTGGGAGTATCAGGATCGGTGTTGATGTCAACCTTCCTTTCAGGTCTTGAAAGGCTATCTTGCAAGCTTCTGACCAAATGAACTTCACACCCTTCTTAGTCAGTCCTGTCAACGGTGCTTCTAATCGGGAGAAGTCCTATATGAAGCATCTGTAGTAACCAGCCAGCCCTAAGAAACTACATATCTCAAACACGTTCTTAGGCTGCTCCCAGAAAACTACTGCCGTCACCTTCTCTAGGTCTACTGCAACTCCTGCCTCTGAGATGATATGACCTAGGAAGTGAATCTGGTCCATCCAAAAGTGGCACTTCGAGATCTTAGCATATATCTGATGCTCTCTCAGTGTACTCCATACGATCTCAAGATGGGTGGCATGGTCGTGTCGAGTGTGAGAGTACACCAAGATGTTGTCCATGAATACTACCACAAAAGAATCAATATACGGATGGAACACACGATTCATCAGATCCATGAAAACGGCTGGCATGTTCGTTAGTCCAAATGGAATGACCAAGTACTCGTACAGACCATATCTACTCCGAAAAGCTGTGAGCGGTATATCCGATGGTCTCACGCGCAGCTGATGATATCCGGATCTCAAGTCAATCTTCGAGAACACTCGTGCTCCACGAAGCTGATCAAACATATCATCTATCCTCGGCAAGGGATATCGGTTCTTAATTGTCAACTGGTTCATCTTCCGATAATCCACGCAAATTCTGAGGGTACCATCCGCCTTCTTCGCAAAAAGGACCGGAGAACCCCAAGGAGAAGTACTGGGTCGGATAAAACCCTTCGTATGTAGCTCCTCTAACTGCCTCTTGAGCTCCTGCAACTCAGGCATGGCTATCATATAAGGAGGAATGGATACCGGTGCTGCTCCTGGCACAAGCTCGATAGAGAAATCCACCTCACGCACAGGAGGTAGACCTAAAAATCCGTCCAGGAAAACATCCCTGAAACGATCAACAACTGGAGGGAAATCTGTCTGAAAAGTCCCCTGATCATCCAGATATAATCTCGCAATCTGGGTCGTGAATCCACCTCGCCCATGATGCTCTGGTCCATCTCGACTTTCCTAAACATCCCATTCAACCTTGTATAGAAACTCTCCGCCTTCTAGTGACGTGAAATGCACCCTACGACGATAGCAGTCTACAAAGGCTCGAAAGGGAACCAACCAGTCCATTCCGAGAATGACATCATAGCTCGTCATCTCCAAGACATAGAGGTCCCAAAGGAAGTGACACCCTCCAACATCAAGGGGCACTCCTTACACTGACGCACACCAGCCGTCCTAGTCCCTAACGGTGTGTCTAGCATCATGATATCAGAAGAAGTAGAAACACAGAGCCCAAGGCTCTCCACAATGGGTACAGATATGAAACTATGTGTAGCACCCGTATCAAAAAGCACTGAAGATAAGACAGAAGCTACTAGAATAGTACCTCTGACTGTAGAAGGTCTGGGATCCTGCTCCTGCTGGGTCTGTTGCACTGCATATGTCTGCCTAGTGTCGCGGCCCTGCGACACAGCCTAACTACCCTGAGCTGTCCCACCCTGCTGCCTCTGAGATCCTGGTGTCTGGCTACCACGGCCACGGCCACCATCTCTGCATGCACGCCCTGACGCATTCCAGTTCTCTGACTGGTAAGAAGCCACTGGTCCTGCTCCCGCATGCGGAGTCTGCACAGAACCCCTCTCACTAGCCACTGGTGGAAACGCCCTGCAAAAGCGTTGCAGATGACCCACCTTGCCGCAAGATCGGCACTCCACTGGGTCTCGTGGACACTGCGGTCTCTTGTGCCCCTCTCTCCCACACCGATAGCACACAACCTGTCCACCTGAAGCATTCTTCTGACTGGTACTTCCACCCTGAGAGAAGTCCATCTGTCTCTTCCTCTTGCCAATAGAAAAAGTATCAGTGACTGGTGCTGAACCGCCCTGGCCCACACCACTCGATTCTTGTAGGTTTCTCTCTATAATCAACGCCTGGTTCACAATCACGTGTACAGTAGGCAACCTGAAAACATTTACCAGCGCTCGGATGTCATACCGAAGACCATCCTCAAAATGTCTGGCTCTCAACATCTCATCACCCACCAGCACGGGTGCAAAACGCTGAAGCTCCGTAAAACGAGCAGAACAGTCCATCACCGACATAGCGCTCTGCTGCAGATTCATGAACTCTCAAGCTCTATCTACCCTCAGCATCTCGGGAAAGAATAAGTCATAGAAGACTGCCTGAAAATCTTCCCACGCCATGTCTCTGTGATGCTATGACTGGGTGGTAACATCCCACCACCTCTTAGCGGAATCACGCAGCATGTAAGTCACGAGCTTGACCCTCCGCCCTGGAGGCGTCTCAAGATGATCAAAAATAATCTGCATCGATCCTAGCCAAGACTCCATAGCCTGTGGTCCGCCATCCCCTGAAAATGTAGGCGGATGCTGCTGCTGAAAGATACGAGTCAGCTCAGCCATAGATGTGGCAGCCTACGGTGCTCCCTGAAAGGTCTGCATGAACCGCATAAAGCCTTCG
Organism: Viscum album; assembly: GCA_963277665.1. Classification (NCBI taxonomy): domain Eukaryota; kingdom Viridiplantae; phylum Streptophyta; class Magnoliopsida; order Santalales; family Viscaceae; genus Viscum; species Viscum album. The sequence goes on from OY728135.1 coordinate 70,083,969, forward strand.
TGGAACTGCGCCTCCGCGCCTGTGTCCGGTATAGCATCTGGCGCCACATCTGGCTCTGCTAGAGGATCAACTAGTAGCACATGGCCCACCATCTCTGGAGTATAATCGTCACTGCTCTCCTGGAGAACAACTCACGGTCATCTAGGCGGCATGACAATACAAGGTCAAAAGCACGCCTCAGATTCAAGATCATTATGACCAAAAAAGCAAAGGAACCACAAAGGAACAAGAGGAAGAATGCATTTCAAAATTTTCTAAACAAGACTACACGGCATGTACACAGACTACACGGCGTGTACTTGACTTCTCTTCCCCTGCCCAGGTCCTTACACACGGATAAAACACACGGCTTCCGTTGAACAAAACTACACGGCATGTATAATATCTACACGGTGTGTACAGTGTTATTTTCCAACTGCATGTGTCATCTGTGACATGGCCGTCTACTCGGCTTACAACTACACGGTGTGTTACACTCGTACATGGCGTGTACAGCACCCCGTTTCCCAGCCACACGGTTAACTCCACATAGTCTGTCCTTGGACAAGACTACACGGCCTATCCCATAGGTACACGGCGTGTTCAGGGAGAGGTGACACCGGCCCGTGTTGTTCGTTACACGGCCGCGTCCCCAGACCACACTACATGGCATGTTCATCATTGACACGGCGTGTTTCTATACAAGATTTCACCGAACCGTGTTGTTAGTTACACGGCCGGACTCCGGGTCAACACTACACGGCGTTTCTATCATTGACACGTCGTGTTCTACCCAAGCCTTTCCCTACCCCATGTCGCTGCCAACACGGTTTGTGACACAGGAAGAGACTATACGGCGTGTGCTCCGGGTACACGGTGTGTACTCAAAAAGTTCATTTTTCTTCCCGAACAGAAGAACATACACGGCGTGTAAAAAAATACTACACGACGTGTATACTGGGTTTCCGGACAGTATGCCTCAGAAACTTCCCCGAAACCCAGAAAATACTGAAAAACAACACCTAAGTGTCAAATTCCGACCCATGAGGGCCCATACTCCCCACAAATCAAAGTTTGGCATCTCATATATGTTATAACCAATAAACTGTCAATGATCCACCAAATTCCGGTCGATGGGGGCCCATACTCCCAAAAACCAAATTTTGGCGTTCATTCTATAAACAAGCTCACACAAAGAATACCCTATCACAGAGCAGGTATTTATCAAGCAGCTATGACAACAGCATGCTTTTCTAGCACATCAACTATCACAACAACATGCAATTTCTAATGCACCTACATGGCATTGAAACTATGAATGGCATGTGATATCTAGCATGTTCCTATATGATGCATGAGAAGACATACCCTCATCTCATCGGGTTGCAACTAAATAGAACCCATAGATAAAATGTAAACTGCACAATCTAAAAGTGCGTCACCCAACGGTGAAAACATATCAACTGTAAAATCTGCAAAATCAAAAGAATTGAAAAATATGATGTAGACTGGCTTTTCCCTATACATGGGTTAGCTACGCCCAGGCAAAACTTATTACCAACTACCGTTCGTCCTATCCCTAACTACGGCTCCAAATAGTAAGTCAAAGAAAAGAACCTCATGTGATGCCACTTTGTAACGTCCCGGACCTGGGTGCCACGCAATGGGTTCCCCGAGCCCGGTTCGCCACGTGACCTCAAGCACATTTCCTCAAACGCTAGAGGCTGCTGACTAGCAGCAAGGGCCCAGGTCTGATAGTGGGGAAACTATGCCCTCATTTGTCAAAGTGTAGCGCAGCGAAATTTAAATAAAACATACAACAACAGCGGAAGCAGTAAACCATACACAACTGAAATAAACTACAACAGTGGATATAACTAACAATAGATAAATGATGATGTTAAATGTTTCAAGTTCTAAGAAAAGATCCAGAACATGTTATATATCAATATATTATAACAAAATACAGAGTACGGCAAAACAAAGAAAAACAGCTGGCAGTGGCATCGCGAGCCTAGGCTCAGTCTCATGCTCTCCTACTCCTCAGCAACAGTCAAGTACCTATATAGGGAATCTTGCTCCTATCTACACCTACAGCAACGTAATCTATTTGGGCCAAAAAGCGTGACCCAAACAGGGTGTGAGAAAATTATCTCAGTAGGCACCCACCAAAGGCCCGTTCCCAACAGCGTGTAAGCATGCAACAATAGTGTGCAGTGGTAAAATGCAATAAATTAAGCAGTACTCAAAAGTAACAAACTACCAGTTATATTGCCATTTTTAATATTCATTTAATCCATTTAATATAAGAAATCACCACAGTGCATTTCTAAGTAAACAACTAGTGTCCTTAGACACGTGAACTCCTACCCTCGGGTAATGAGTATCCAACACAAGAATCTCCCCTCAGGCATAACAGAGTTTGCCCTCAGGCATAGGTAGTGTCGCCCACAGGCACAAAATTAGCTGCGCACAGGCATAGAAGAAGTTTCCCTTAGGCCGAAATAACTACTGCCCTCAGGCTAAATAGTGCAGTTCCCACAGGCTAATCACAACAACGCCCTCAGGCTAAATAGGTAACTGGGCCATGCCCAACATATCAAAATGCAGTAAACAAGCAGTTCCTCTCAAGGCAATTCTATAATTACTACATTAAAGGCATACCCTCGGGTATCCTGGCCAAACGGATAAACAGTGGAACACACCCCCTGGGTGGTTCTGGATCCAAGCAACGATCCCAACCAGAATTTTATTATCACAATTTAATCACCTATGCAATTCTAGGAATTAAATATAGCAACGGCCTCAGCCACACGACACCCCAACATGGGTTCGTGGAATGAAAACGCACAAAAAATGAACGAAAGTTGGAAATTTACACCAAGACACCTACCTTATTCGCCAACGAACGTTATACCCGAACGCCGAATCGAGAAACGCCCAAGAACGACGTAGATCTAATGAAGAAAAAAACCCATTAAAACGTAAATAACTTCTGTTAGGGGGAGAATTTGTAAGAACCATACCATGAGAGGAGAGGGCTTACCTGTGCGGTTCCAACGAGATCGTCCAAAGCCGAATCGGATTCCAGACGAACACCCGGCGGATCTTCAAAGGTTCGGCCATCCTCCTTGGCTCCAAAATGGCTCAAATGCCTCATCTTCCAAATGAGGAGGCTACTGCCTGTTTTAAGACGAAAAAACAAAGTACATGGAGTGTACTTCTGAGTACACGGCATGTACTTCCTTCATTTAACTGTTCCTCTGGCGGCACCGCCACACTGTTCAGTCGTCGACATGAGTACACGACATGTACTCCTGAGTACACGGCATGTACTATCGCCCAGCTGGCGGCGACTCCACCGCCTTACTGTTTAGGCCTGCCGACTGACTACACGGTGTGTAAGGTACCACTACACGGCGTGTAGTCGGTTCCTACACCCCTCATCGCCGACATGGCTACACGCCTCGTGTACTCATCCCAACATGGCCAAAAGTACACAGCGTGTGGAAAAAGTACATGACGTGTAGTTCCAAAATTTAGGATTTTTCCCCATTTTCCATATTTTCTCAAAAACACTTAAGGAAAAGGAAAAAGAAGAAGCCCGTACCTCAAAAATAAGAACCAGGTTCTTACAAACTTCCCCCCTTATAGCAATTCGTCCCCGAATTGCCCTTACCAGGGTGGCGAAGATAAAGCTCAGAACAGCTTTGGCCACTGAGCACGTACGTCGGCCTCCCGCTCCCAGGTCTCATCCTATACTCAGCCATGCTTCCATAGCACTCGTACGAGAGGAACTGACCGGCCTCAGAGAACCTTCGTGATTCTATCAACGATACGAATCTGATGCTCCTCAAAGGACGCATCAGCCTCCAGCTCAACCTCCTCAGGATGAAAAATGTGAGATGGGTCTGAATGATAGCGACGCAACTGAGACACATGGAAGACGTCGTGCATGGCTCGGTACTACTGCGATAACTGCAACCGATAGGCAACCAGCCCGACTCTCTCCAGAATCTCAAATGGCCCCACATACCTCAGTGAAAGTTTACCCTGTCTCCTGATTCGCTTGTGTCTCAGCCTCGGCGAAACATGCAAGAAAACCTGATCCCCGACCACGAACTCCAAAGGTCGTCTGCGGTGATCAGCATAAGATTTCTGACGAGACTGCGTGGTAGCCATCCGCTTCTGAATCAACTGGACCTACTCAGATGTCTCCTGCACGAGTTGTGGCCCCAGTAAAGCTGCCTCACCTGCCTCTAACCAGCACAAAGGTGAACGGCATGACCTACCATATAAAGCCTCGTATAGTGTCATCTCAATAGTCGCCTAAAAACTATTGTTATAGGCAAACTCTACTAGGGGTATATGTTTCTCCCAAGAGCCCCCAAAGTCTAGGACGCATGCACGCAGCATGTCCTCAAGCACCTATATCGTCCGCTCTGACTGGCCATCTGTCTGAGGGTGGTATGCTATGCTCAAAAGCACCTGTGTACCCAGCGCCCTCTGAAAACTCTGCCAGAAATGAGACGTAAAGCGGGCGTCCCTATCAGAAATGATAGAACGAGGGACCCCATGAAGACGAACGATCTCTCGGATATATAGCCTTCCGGGCTCATCCACATCGAAGGTCTCCTTGATCGGCAAGAAGTGAGCTACCTTCGTGAGTCTATCCACAACAACCCACACGGTGTCATTGCCTCGAGGTGACCTTGGCAATCCCGTCACGAAATCCATCGCGAAATCATTCCATTTCCACTCTAGAATGGGTAACTACTGTAACTGACCAGCTGGTCTCTGGTGCTCTACCTTCACCTACTAACAGGTGGAACACCTCGTGACAAAACCAGCTATCTCTCTCTTCATACCAGGCCATCAGTACTGATGTATCAAGTCTCAGTACATCTTGGTAACCCCGGGATGAACTGCCCAAGCCGAAGCATGAAACTCTCGCATCAGCTCTTCGCGTATATCCTCTGGAACCCATACTCGTCCATAGAAACGCAAAACCTCATCATCGCCTATCGTCCAACCGGGAGGAGGGTCCTAACTTGAAACCGACTCCCGTAGAACTAGGCCTTCTAAATCCGATAGTTGTCTCATCCTCACTCTGTCCAGGAGGGTAGACGTCATAGCTAAAGAAGAAAGATAAGTCTGCCCCGGACCGTCATGCACCTCCAGATGCATCTCAGAGAACAAAGTCATGAGCTACCACTCACCACTGGCCTCCTGCACTACCTATATCTGAGTCTTCTTACTCAGTGCATCAGCTATTGCATTACCTTTACCAAGTGTATAGGCAAGATCAAAATCGAAGGACTTTAGGTACTCAACCCACCTTCTCTGCCTCAGATTCAGATCACGCTGAGTAAAGATATACTTGAGGTTTTTTTGGTCGGTGAAAACCACAAAATGCTCTCCCAATAGATAATGTCTCCAACAGTGCAACGCATGCACAACTGCAGCCAACTCGAGATCATACATCGGGTAATTCCGCTCATGTGTCCTCAACTGCCGAGACTCGTACGCAACAACTCGATCACCCTGCATCAACACTGCTTTTAGCCCAATCCCTGATGCATCACAGTAAACTGTATAGCTCTTCCCCTGCTCTGGGAGTATCAGGATCGATGCTGATGTCAACCTTCCTTTCAGTTATTGAAAGGTTGTCTCGCAATCTTCTGACCAAACGAACTTCACACCCTTCTTAGTCAGTCTCGTCAATAGTGATGCTAAGCGGGAGAAGTCCTGTATGAAGCGTCTGTAGTAACCAGCCAGCCCTAAGAAACTACGTATCTCAAACACGTTCTTAGGATGCTCCCAGGAAACTACTGCCCTCACCTTCTCTAGGTCTACTTCAACTCCTGTCGTTGAGATGATATGACCCAGGAAGTGAATCCGGTCCATCCAAAAGTGGCACTTCGAGAGCTTAGCATATAGCCGATGCTCTCTCAGTGTACTCGATACAATCTCAAGATGGGTGGCATGGTCGTGTCGAGTGTGAGAGTACACCAAGATGTCATCCACGAATACTACCACAAAAGAATCAAGATACGGATGAAACACACGATTCATCAGAGCCATGAAAACGGCTGGCGTGTTCGTCAGTCCGAACGGCATGACCAAGTACTCGTACAGACCATATCTGCTCTGAAAAGCTGTGAGCGGTATATCTGATGGTCTCACGCGCAGCTGATGATATCCGAATCTCAAGTAAATCTTCGAGAACACTCGTGCTCCATGAAGCTGATCAAACATATCATCTATCCTCGGCAAGGGATATCGGTTCTTAACCGTCAATTGGTTCAGCTTCCGATAATCCACGCAAAGTCTGAGGGTACCATCCGCCTTCTTCGCAAAAAGGACCAGAGAACCCCAAGGAGAAGTACTGGGTCGGATAAAACCCTTCGCCTGTAGCTCCTCTAACTGCCTCTTGAGCTCCTGCAACTCAGGCGTGGCTATCATATAAGGAGGAATGGACACCGGTGCTGCTCCTGGCACAAGCTCGATAGAGAAATCCACCTCACGCACCGAAGGTAGACCTGAAAAGTCTTCCGGGAAAACATCCCTGAAACGATCAACAACTGGAGGGAAATCTGTCTGACAAGTCCCCTGATCATCCAGATATAAGCTCGCAATCTGGGTCATGACTCCACCTCGCCCATGATGCTCTGGTCCAACTCGACTCGCCTGAACATCTCATTCACCCTTGTATAGAAACTCTCCACCTTCTGGTGACGTGAAACGCACCCTGCGACGATAGCAGTCTACAAAGGCTCGAAAGGGAACCAACCAGCCCATCCCGAGAATGACATCATAGCTCGTCATCTACAAGACATAGAGGTCCCAAAGGAAGTGACACCCTCCAACATCAAGGGGGCACTCCTTACACTAACGCACACCAGCCGTCCTAGTCCCCAACAGTGTGTCTAGCGTCATGATATCAGAAGAAGTAGAAACACATAGCCCAAGGCTCTCCACAATGGGTACAGATATGAAACTATGTGTAGCACCCGTATCAAAAATCACTAAAGATAAGACAGAAGCTACTAGAATAGTACCTATGACTGTAGAAGGTCCGGGATCCTGCTCCTGCTGGGTCTGTTGCACTACATATGTCTGCCCAGTGCCGCGGCCCTGCAACACAGCCTGACTACCCTGAGTTGTCCTGCCATGCTGCCTCTGAGATCCTGGTGTCTGGCTACCACGGCCATGACCACCATCTCTGCCCGAACGCCCTGACGCATTCCAGTTCCCTGACTGGTAAGAAGTCACTGGTCCTGATCCCGCACACGGAGTCTACACAGAACCCCTCTCCCTAGCCACTGGTGGAAACTCTCTGCAAAAGCGCTGCAGATGACCCACCTTGCCGCAAGCTCGACACTCCACTAGGTCTCGTGGACACTACAGTCTCTTGTGCCCCTCTCTGCCACACTGGTAGCACACAACCTGTCCACCTGAAGCATTTTTCTGACTGGTACTGCTGCCCTGAGAGAAGTCCATATGTCTCTTCCTCTTTCCAACAGAAAAAGTACTAATGACTGGTGCTGAACCGCCCTGGCCCACACCACTCGATTCCTGCAGGTTCCTCTCTGTAATCAACGTCTGGTTCACAATCGCGTGTACATTAGGCAACCTGAAAACATTTACCAGCACTCGGATGTCATACCGAAGACCATCCTCAAAACGTCTGGCTCTCAACGTCTCATCACCCACCAGGATGGGTGCAAAACGCTGAAGCTCCGTAAAACGAGCAGAATAGTCCATCACCGACATAGCGCCCTGCTGCAGATTCATGAACTCTCGAGCTTTATCTGCCCTCAGTGTCTCGGGAAAGAAGAAGTCATATAAGACTGCCTGAAAATCTTCTCACGCCATGTCTTTGTGATGCTCTGACTGGGTGGTAACATCCCACCACCTCTTGGCAGAATCACGCAGCATGTAAGTCGCGAGCTTGACCCTCCTCCCGGGAGGCGTCTCAAGATGCTCGAAAATATTCTGCATCGATCCTAGCCAAGACTCCATAGCCTGTGGTCCGCCATCTCCTGAAAATGTAGGTGGATGTTGCTGCTGAAAGATACGAGTCAGCTCAGCCATAGATGTGGCAGCCTGCGGTGCTCCCTGAAAGGTCTGCATGAACCGCATAAAGCCTTCACGGAACTGCGCCTCCGCGCCTGTGTCTGGTATAGTAGTTGGCGCTGCATCTGGCTCTGCTGGAGGATCAAATGGTAGCCCATGGCCCACCATCTCCGGAGTATAATCGCCACCGCTCTCTTGGAGAACAACTCACGGCCGTCTAGGCGGCATGACACTACAAGGTCAAAAGCACGCCTCAGATTCAAGATCATTGTGACCGAAAAAGCGAAGGAACCACAAAGGAACAAGAGGAAGAAGGCATTTCAAAATTTTCTAAACAAGACTACACTGCGTGTACACTGACTACACGGCGTGTACTTGACTTCTCTTCCCCTGCCCGGGTCCTTACACACGGCTAAGCCACACGGATTCTGTTGAACAAAACTACACGGCGTGTATAATATCTACACGGCATGTACGGTGTTATTTTCCAACTGCCTGTGTCGTCTGTGACACGGCCATCTACTCAGCTTACAACTACACAGTGTGTTACACCCGTACACGGTGTGTAGAACACCCCGTTTCCCAGCCACACGGCTAACTCCACACGGTCTGTCCTCGGACAAGACTACACGGCATGTCCCATAGGTACACGGCGTGTTCAGGGAGAGGTGACACCAGCCCGTGTTGTTCGTTACACGGCCGCGTCCCCAGACCACACTACACAGCGTGTTCATCATTGACACAGCGTGTTTCTGTACAGGAGTTCACTGACCCGTGTTGTTAGTTACACGGCCGGACTCCGGGTCAACACTACATGGCATGTCTATCATTGACACGGTGTGTTCTACCCAAGCCTTTCTCTACCCCGTGTCGCCGCCAACACGGTTTGTGACACGGGAAGAGACTATACTACGTGTACTCCGGGTACACGGCGTGTACTCAAAAAGTTCATTTTTCTTCCCGAACAGAAGAACATACACGGCGTGTAAAAAAATACTACACGGCGTGTATACTGGGTTTCCGGATAGTATGCCTCAGAAACTTCCCCGGAACCCAGAAAATACTGAAAAACAACACCTAAGTGTCAAATTCCGACTCGTAAGGGCCCATACTCCCCACGAATCAAAGTTTGACATATCCTATGTGTTATAACCAATAAACAGTCAATGATCCATCAAATTCCGGTCGATGGGGGCCCATATTCCCAAAAACCAAAGTTTGGCGTCCATTCTATAAACAAGCTCACACAAAGAATACCCTATCACAGAGCAGGTATTTATCAAGCAGCTATGACAACATCATGCTTTTCTAGCACATCAACTATCACAACAACATGCAATTTCTAATGCACCTACATGGCATGGAAACTATGCATGGCATGTGATATCTAGCATGTACCTATATGATGTATGAGACGACATACCCTCGTCTCATGGGGTTGAAACTAAATAGAACCCATAGATAAAAGGTAAACTGCACAATCTCAAAGTGTGTCACCCAACGGTGAAAACATATCAACTGTAAAATTTACAAAATCAAAAGAATTGCAAAATACGAGGTAGACTGGCTTTTCCCTGTACACGGGTTAGCTACGCCCGGGCACAGCTTATTACCAACTACCGTTCGTCCTATCCCTGACTGTGACTCCAAATAGTAAGTCAAAGAAAAGAACCTCATGTGATACAACTTTGTAACGTCCCGGACCCGGGTGCCACGCAACGGGTGCCCCGAACCCGGTTCACCACGTGACCTCAAGCGCATTTTCCCAAACGCCAGAGGCTGCCGACTAGCAGCGAGGGCCCAGGTTTGATAGTGGGGAAACTATGCCCTCATTTGTCAAAGTATAACGCAGCGGAATTTAAATAAAACATACAACAACAGCGGAAGCAGTAAACCATACACAACTGAAATAAACTACAACAGTGGATATAACCAACAATAGATAAATGATGATGTTACATGTTTCAAGTTCTAAGAAAATAGTCAGAACATGTTATACATCAATATAGTACAACAAAATACAGAGTACAGCAAAACAAAGCAAAACAGTTGGCAGCGGCATCGCGAGCCTAGGCTCGGTCTCATGCCCTCCTAGTCCTTAGCAACAGTCAAGTACCTATATAGGGACTCTTGCCCCTATCTGCACCTGCAACAACGTAATCTGTTTGAGCCGAAAAGCGTGACCCAAACAGGGTGTGAGAAAATTATCTCAGTAGGCACCCACCAAAGGCCTGTGCCCAACAACGTGTAAACATGCAACAATAGTGTGCAGTGGTAAAATGCAATAAAGTAAGCAGTACTCAAAAGTAAAAAACTACCAGTTATATTGCCATTTTAATATTCATTTAATCCATTTAATATAAGAAATCACCACAATGCATTTCTAAGTAAACAACCAGTGTCATCAGATACGTAAACTCCTACCCTCGGGTAACGAGTATCCAACACAAGAATCTGCCTCAGTCATAACAGAGTTTGCCCTCGGGAGTAGGTAGTGTCACCCACAGGCACATAATCAGCTACCCACAGGCACGGAAGAAGTTGCCCTCAGGCCGAAATAACTACTGTCCTCAGGCTAAATAGTGCAGTGCCCACAGGCTAATCACAACAACGCCCTCAGGCTAAACAGTTAACTGGGCAATGCCCAACATATCAAAATGCAGTAAACAAGCAATTCCTCTCAAGGCAATTCTATAATTACTACATTAAAGGCATACCCTCGGGTATCCTGGCCAAACGGCTAAACAATGGAACACACCCCCCGGGTGGTTCCGGATCCAAGCAACGATCTCAACCAGCATTTTATTATCACAATTTAATCACCTATGCAATTCTAGGCATTAAATATAGCAACGGCCTCAGCCACACGACACTCCAACATGGGTTCGTGGCATGAAAACGCACAAAAACGCACTACAGTTGGAAATTTACACCAAGCCACCTACCTTATTCGCCAACGAATGTTATACCCGAACGCCGACTCCAGAAACACCCAAGAACGGCGTAGATCTGACAAAGAACAAAACTCATTCAAACGTAAATAACTTCCGTTAGGGGAAGAATTGGTAAGAACCATACCAGGAGAGGAGAGGGCTTACCCGTGCAGTTCCAACGAGATTGTCCGAAGCCAAATCGGATTCCAGACGAACACCCGGCGGATCTTCAAAGGTTCGGCCGTCCTCCTTGGCTCCAAAACGGCTCAAATGCCTCCTCTGCCAAATGAGGAGGCTACTGCCTGTTTTAAGCTGAAAAAACAAAGTACAAGGCATATACTTCTGAGTACACGACGTGTACTTCCTTCATTTAACTGTTCCTCTGGCGGCACCGCCACACTGTTCAGCCGTCGACATGAGTACACGACATGTACTCCTGAGTACACGGCGTGTACTGTCGCCCAGCTGGCGGCGACTCCACCGCCTTACTGTTTAGGCCTGCCGACTGACTGCACGACGTGTAAGGTACCACTACACGATGTGTAGTCGGTTCCTACACCCCTCGTCGTCGACGTGGCTACACGCCCCGTGTACTCATCTCAACACGGCCAAAAGTACACGGTGTGTAGTTCCAAAATTTAGGATTTTTCCCCATTTTCCATATTTTCTCAAAAACACTTAAGGAAAAGGAAAAAGAAGAAGCTCGTACCTCAAAAATAAGAACCGGGTTCTTACAGTTAAAGTGTTTTCTCAGAGATCTTTGATTCAATCAGAAGGAGTACAAGGTTCATTGTGATAACCGAAGTGCTTTGAACTTGAGTAAGAACTCCACGTATTATTCTTGGACAAAACACATCTACATTCACTATCATTGGATATACAAGGTGATGGATCAACAACAGGTACGACTTGTAAAGATCCACATGAATGAGAACACTGCATACATGTTGACAAAGGTGGTAGCTCGAGATAAGCTAGATTTTTACAAATGCTTTGGTGGTTTACATATGGAGGGGGGAGAATTGAAGGAATTTCCAGCCGCAGGTGCATGCACTGGTCGTGATTTATTCATTGAATGAAATTAATGAGTAAAATGTCAACGAGAATAAATGTATGAGAATTAAAAGCATTAAATATAGCCAATGTGCTTTTCATTAAATAAAATGTGTCAAACGTAGCTATATAAGGGGGTCTCGAGGTGCTTCCTTGAATCATCCAATCCAGAGTGCCTTGAGAGCTCTGAGTGGGAGAACAAAAGTGAGGAGCGGGTGGGGGTGATTCTTGGCAGTGCTTGTATTCCTTGTTCCCTATGAAATAATTTTTTTATTCTCTACTCATTCCCTTTCTTAGTGACGGTGAATCGTAATAATTCATCAAAGCTTTGACATTCTTTGATCATGTCAGCGATGTTGGTCTTTTGATCCGCATGCTCTCCAACTCTTGTATCCTCTTCCCCGCTCCGACAAATTTAGTTCCTGCTACAGTTGGATCAAGCTTTTCCCAGGTCTCATTCTCCGCGTCTTTGTCGACCATCCCCGATCCCTTGCGTTTGTCTTGGATGGATATCTCAACACTTTAGAGGCGAAATCCATTTGTTGACTCGTGCATGGTTTGTTTGATTGGTCCCGGGTGTTGTTTGTTTCAGCACTCCCAGTGCTATAGAGGTAGAGGATGCTTCATCTTGACTTGGTGATGCTCTAGATCCGTGGAAACAGTGTCTGAGTTCGTGGGTTTGGATTTGGCAGAGGGGGAAGCCCAAGGTGCCCTTGTGTTGATTTTGAGAGGGCTTCGGCCTAGGTGTTCTAGTTTCCAGTTGGTGATGGAATTTCTGATAGGCAATGTGATGTTGGAGTTTGTTCTTGATGGAGTGTGTTTGATGATGAAGTGGTTTCAACATGTTTGGAAAGGACATAAGCATTAGCAAAAGTGAGCAATGATTGGTTTGTTGGTTGACTGTCACGTTCTTTTGCTTAGTGCCACATTTTGAGTTTTCTTTTTGTCATTTTCATTGTTCCTCCTCTCACGACACGATGTTGGTGGTGCTTTCCCTGACAGCGATGAAAACGTTTTCCTTGATGGCGACAACAGTTTGTGATGTTTTTCTTGATGGTGGCATGCTCTTGATGTGAGAGTTATTTAAACACCACACCACTGGACAAAGACAATGTTTTTGAGAGTTTTTGAACTCTCGATTCAAAATCAATATTTTATTAACCAACATTTATTTGAGTTCTCTTCAACTCCCTCTCAATCTCTTCAATTCACAAAATCTCTTCAACCTCCCCCTTCTTCTAGGATTCTTCAATAATTTTTATAAGAATATTTTTATTCAAAAATCACGTTTACCATCCCATTTTAACTGATTTCACACAATTTGGAATGGAACCGAATCCCTTCATTTAAAGAATAATATGATGTTTTTTCAAGACCCCATTTATGTTTTCCTTTCTCTACCTTTATTTGGAGTGTATAAAACAAAGACTTAAAAAACATTTGATAAAATAAAATAAAAGGTTATGATTTTATTTCATTTTGTTTGAACGATGGATTTAGTAAAAAAAAAAAAAAACCTTTCCAATATCATTCCATTTATCTACCTGTAATTTATTTTCATTTAATTAAACCGAACTACACAATGAGAATAATTTGACGTACCCTGGTTCTACTTTTGTCTCAAATCAGCCCCCAAATATAGTTCAGGGAGAATGACATCGGGATCAAAACTGGCCCATAATGCTATTTAAGGACAGTGTTTTTTCACTGTTTATAAAACTGTCTAAGGTCATTACTTGGCATTAGGGTCAGTCCCCGATTGTCATTCTCCCTCTAGTACAGTCCTTGTCTTACCATTCGTCATCGTGTTTTTCCCGCAAAAAGTTGCCAAAGTAATTCGGATGCATATTGGCGACGAAGGGGAACCAAGGATTTGAGAGTCCTTCTTGGATCGATGTACGGCGGACATGGCGAAGGCAGCAAGCGCCGCTGTTCGATGGATCACGCGAACGCGCTGGTTCATATCTGGCCCTCATACTTCCCCGAAACCGAAACTCCCCTTGATGATCCAAACTTCACACTCACATCGAACCTTGTTGATTTTTTCGAGTCCCCGACGGGGCAACATCTTGTCTCTCAGGTCTCCCTCTCTCCTCTCATATCGATCATGTATATTTGCGGATTTGAGAGCGATTTAAAAGTAAATTTGGACGCACACAATCACGAATGATTGCATAGAAAGTATTGTGCAATGGTATTCAGTGGTGTTACTTTTCTTTCTCATTTTTTAGCTCCATTTCTCATCAGTGCTAGCTTATTCCGAATGCGGTTGTCGGAATAGTTTTTCATTGACATGTCCGGCGTTTCACCCGTTGATGGAATAGTATCGGAGTTTAAATTGTTTGAGAAGTGTAAGATGATGATGTATTATTCCAGTTTAGCTCTTGATTTTGTATCCAGCTATATTGGGTCGTCATCTGTCACTGATGTATTATTCCAGTTTAGCTCTTGATCTTGTATCCAGCTATATTGGGTCGTCATCTGTCACTGATAATTATAATTTATCATCGCGATTCGCGTCACTCGCGTCTTTTAACATGGATTCAACACTTATTTTTAAAACTCAATGAAAATGACGCCTAACTTGCGTGGACAGATAAAGGCAGAGGATGGTTATTTTTATCTGCCGCTTGACTTTCAACGGTTCAGAAAGAATTGCGATTTGGAAGAGCTTTTTGCAGCTTTGGAAGAGAAACCTAAACAGGCCCTCTCATGCATGAGTGCTGCAGTTCACAAGGTACTCTGGTGGTAGTAACAGTGGTATCTCGTTTATGTCTGGCTTGTAATAACTGTTGAAGAGATCACCTGTGCCGTATACTAAGCAGGTTCTTTTGAGCAACCTCAGTTGGGAGGATAATTGGGAGGACGGTGTTAAAATAAATATACGCTTGCACAATCACCCCGAATCCTTGATTGCTCTACGGAACCTCAAGGCCGCTTATATTGGTAATTTTTTGTCATTGTCATAAGCTAGTTTAGGTTGAAGAAATACAAAGAATGATGTTTCCAAGTGATGTGACAGACAGGCTTGTATCTGTCCGGGGAACGATTGTAAAGGTTAGCAACGTCAGGCCTCTTGTAGTAGAAATGAGTTTTTCTTGCACGAAGTGTAAGACCAATATCCCGCGCATCTTCAATGATGGGAAGTTTTCACCACCAGTCACATGCATTCTACCTGGGTGCAAGAGCAGAGGTTTCAGTCCAAATAAGTCTACTGCTCGACCAATAGATTTTCAGAGATTAAGGCAAGCACCTGAATGCCATAATGTGATGCCCTGCACCTTTTTTTTAATTATCTGGAGCTTTTGTACTACTGCAGCCAGCCATTTATCTATATAATTCTCATAAACTCTTCTTAAAAGCTTCTAGTTTACATTTCTCAGACTACAGGAGTTATCACAGTCTGAAAACCATGAAGAAGGTCGAGTGCCTCGAACAGTAGAGTGTGAACTGACAGAAGATCTCGTTGATGCCTGTATTCCTGGAGATGTGGCCACTGTTACTGGAATCATAAGAGTAACCAACAATTACATAAATGGTGGAGGAGGTACAGTGAGTTTAATTGCCATAAACAAGCTTAATATTACGGATTGAAAGATTTTACACAATTTTGGTCCAACCTAGGTTCAGTGCTTGGATATTATATCGAAGCATTCTCCTAGGATATACCGGAGAAAACATACGGCATTTCACTGTACTTCATGTTTATGCACTCTTTCATTTCATATGTATCCCATTCAACTGCAAACAAAGGAAATGATGGAGCACACATATTCATAAAACTAACATGACAACCTCTAAGAAGATATTGCTCATTTCAGCAAAATGCAAAGGCAAAAATCAAGGATTGTATTATTTGTACCTGGAAGCAGTTTCGATAAAAAATTCCAAGTCACAATCCGCACCTGAGGATTTGCAAGCTCCTGGGTCTGCTTTTCGAACAACAGAGTTATTCGATCTATTTTCATTTTCCCCAAAAGATCTGGAATTCATTGTGAAGTTTTCAGAGAAATACGGTTCTGATATATTCCGCCAAGTACTTCAATCCGTTTGTCCCTCCATATATGGACACGAGCTTGTTAAAGGTAAACTCATAACTGCAATATAGCTTTTATGTCGAAATGCTTCCTTTCATGCGTACATGTCATTGGCTGTTTTCCAAGATGAATGGCAATATAAGGATTCTGGAGAGAGAAAAGAGAGGTTTAAAATGTTTTAAAAAGAGGTAGGCAGAGCTAGATCATATGATGTTGTCATCATTTGGTAATTTTAAGTACATTTTGAAAAAAAATCAAATTAAATGAACCGAGCGAACTTGACGCGTGAAGTTTCTTAAAAGTTTTTCGTTTAATGTTGGTGCTGCAGAGCCTCTTCATTTTTTATTAAAATTTTAGTCACAATTTAAAGCTTTTTTATTTTGATGTTTTTCTGGTATTGAAATAGGCATTTCCACGGGTCAGATCTAATGAAAATGGAATGGTCCTTCGAGCTGTCATGTTCTCTTAATCCATTGGTTGGATCTGTTAAAAAAATACAAAACTTGCCACATCATGGTGGCTTATTGAGGCTTGCCCCCCCCCCCCCACCCCCACCCACTTTGGCTTCGTGCATTGCGTGATCTGCAATTCTCCTTTATTCCTGTATTATTTGTATGTATTAATTGGGAAATGACCTCTTTGGCGGGGTATTAGTTGGGACTATGTTGATGTCCCTAGATAAAAGCTTTTAAAATATGAGACTGCTGAAATAAGCTTACCTGTGAATGACCAGGAACTTCTTACATTTCTAGCAAACTGTTTTGAATGGAGCCTTGATTATTTTTTGAAACATTGCAGTTCAAATTCTTTATGCAATTGCTTTAAGCTCAATTATTTAAAGATTTTACTAGGGTGTGATTTTGTTTAGCGTCTAATTGTCAATGGTTAGTTTCACTGGTATCTGGGCAGCTTCAGCGTCTCACATACACCAAAAAAGCCACTGTACTTATGAAGATACCACGTGTCTGGATTTGATAGCTTTGATTTAATCAGAAATTTGTTAGATCAGTCCCAGCATTATCTATATTGCGCTTAGTTTGTTGGGGGTCCCATTGGATGGGGTCTCAAGGGGTGGGAAGATTATGCTCCCTGCATTAGCATTATTTACATGTAGTGGTTGCTTTCCATATGATTTCCTAGATTCTGAAATAGACAGCAGAGTGTTTTATTCATGCTCGTATGTTGTTCCCTTTTTCAGCTGGAATAACTTTAGCATTGTTCGGTGGTGTGAGGAAGTATTCACTGGATCACAGCAAGGTTCCTGTACGAGGAGACATTCATGTTATAGTTGTTGGTATGAGCTAGTTATTCTATTCGTGTGCAAATGTTGTGAATGAAAGGCTTAGGGTTATAGCACCATTATGCATTTGTGGAATTGGCCGGTCAAAATTTAACTTTGTTATCATGTAACTAGGCGATCCTGGACTAGGCAAGAGTCAGTTACTCCAAGCTGCAGCTGCTGTTTCTCCCCGTGGAATTTATGTTTGTGGTAATGCCACAACAAATGCTGGTCTCACAGTAACTGTCGTTAAGGATCACATGACAAGTGACTATGCTTTTGAGGCCGGTAAATACCTCCCAAATTCTTATTTTTCCCAATCAATTACTTTTGTTTTGGCACTTTCTGTATCAACAACTTAGTTTGATAAGAAATTAAATCATACGTACATACATACATAGACATATGTTTAATTAATTGTTTTACAAAAGGCATACGACTTTTATCAACAAGGCTCTTGACACGTGTCTGCCGTGGGGTGTGACAAAAACAAATATTTCCTAAGTTAAAAATGCAGTAAAGTCGGTAACTTAGGTTGTCTTCAGAGAGGAGTGCACAACAATCAAGTTGTCACCTTAAAATTTGAGAAAGAATGGGTGATTTTTTTTGAAATTGTTTGATTTTAAAAGAAGAGAGAGCAATTAAGATAAAAGTTGAACACAAGTTGATAAAGAGAGTGATAAAGTTAGGGTATGATAACTTTTTGCAATGTCATCATAGTTGTAAAGATCATTCCCCCTCTTTTCCTACTGAATGATAAGTAAAAACTCTTTGATCGAGTTATCAATCACCTTTGGTTGAAGGAAGTAATGAAAACCACTCTTATGTGCGTGAAAATTCATAAACCCTTCCCAAATAAATAAGGCAAGTCCTGATCGGGAATTTTTGCTCCTTATAAATTTAGAAAAAGTTCACTTATTCCACACACGTGCCAACGATCGCTAGACACTCACAACCTAACACAATCTGCTCAATCGAGACAAACTGCACTAGGCGAAGAAAATTTAAAGTTATTCAACCAAAGCTATAAATAATGAATGAAACCAAAACCCAAAATACAATTGCATTAAGAGAATTGGACACCACTGAAGATAGAAATCATTTAATAGAAAAAGAGAGTTTCAAATAAAGTGCAAGACTCCGACATTACAAAAGTGAAACTCCCCCTTCCCCGATCACTCAAAGGCTTTACCCCTCCATGTGAAAGGTAAGAGAGTTGAAAGGGGAAGAAAAAAGTATTATGAAACTAAGAAAATAGACAAGAGATAATCCACAACTCTTCAAGTCTCCAATCCTCCAACACAGCCCCACTTTCACCTTCTTCAACACCCTTGAATGGAAGTTGACATTCATATATATATATAGGGTTTAGAGGTGGAAAAATTTCCCTCCAGATTCTTTCCACCAAAAGTTTGAATTCAATTCGCATAGTAAATGGCCGAATCTCGGGAAGTTGTCTTCATAAAAGTTGTTCCCCTCTCCCTTGTGCATGCGCCCACAAAAATCTCAGCTTATTTGGACAAATGACATAAAAGTTATTCTCGAACTACTAAATACTACTTTTTTCTGGCCGAGCAGACTTCTCAACTCCTTCCACTTTGCCGCATTAAATGGATGCCTTAATGAGCAAATTTCTTCATGAAATTTAATGTGGACATGCGGTACGGGGCCCTCTTTTTACTCCAGTTGGAATCACTTCATTTGGATGTCTCTAGGCCGAGATATGCCTCCATTACTTAGGTGTGGTCCATTATGTCAGACAACAAACTTTCTCCACTTGATTTATTTTTCTGGGCTTGTGTGATTCGAATTGGGTCTAGGTTCAAAAGACAAAATTGAAGCCCACGAGCAAGGAAAACCTACAAAAAAGGAATCATTCAATTTGGATCAAAATTGTAAAAGATATGTCCGAAATACAGAAGATCCAGAAAACTGTTAAATTTTCAGAATTAAACAATTTTCACAATTAAACTAGAAATTCACCAAAACTACAAAAATGATGCAAATAAGATCACATTGATTAATTGGAAGGGATTAAATACACATGAAAAATAATGAAAGTATCAACTCTATCATCTCTCATAAACTAAAGCACGTGAGCATTTGAAATTCGTTATTTTTAGGTTATCTGATACTATTTCGACAGTTCTGATGCCGCCATCAGGATCGAGATCGTCGAAAAATAAACTTTCATAGCATAAAAACTAAAAGAGAATGTAAAATTGAAGACATAAATTAAACGTGGGAAACCTTCAAATAATGTGGGGGTAAACACCATGGATAAAGAAATGATAATTTCCCAGTATATGCGTGTTACAATCACTCTGCCAATATCACTAAAAAAAATCAAGGACAAAACATCTCAAACATCTCTCTTAAGTAATATGAGAACACCTCACAAACATTCATACAAGATATTCTAACACTCAAGCAGGGTGTTACAAACAATCTCTCATGATAGGAGATTCCACACTGAAGTGCCCTTGGGTTGAAGTTTATTTGTTGTCAGCCGACTTTGTGGTCTCTGTTTATGTTATCATGCAAAGTGATATCTTGGGTGATGAAGTGAGGATCCACACACAAGAAGGTGAAGTTGTTGCCCATACTATGATGGGTAATGACAAGAGGAAGTTGCTACTGCCTATGAAGACCTGGCTGGGCAGTTTCTTGGTAGTGGCCATCAAATCAGATGATTGTTTGAGCTGATCTTCATGATAAGCAGTGACAAGTACCGGGGGGAAGCGTGTTAGTGATGTCTATAACAGTTTGGAGAAATGAGGTTGAAGTTGGCTATTTGGAGAGATTGAGATCTGCAATTCAATGTGAAAATCTAGCTGAAGTTGTGGAGAAGACATCCTAGGTTCCTGCTATGATTAACTGTGAAATCAGTGTTATACAACACTTGGATGAAGGTTTAAAGATGTTAGGAATATGTTGGGGGCCAGTTTGTTATGTGGGGGCCAGTTTGTTATTGGGCTGGCTGGGGTTAGCAGTTTAGGGGCAGTTTGGTATTTCCCCTCTTATTAGTTTGTTACTGCCAGCTGTATCAGGAGGGGGCATGAAGAGGTTATTATAAGGGGTTGGTTCCTAGAGGGGAGGGGAGGATATTATTTGAGAGTTCTTCTACAGCTTGGCAGCTGGGAAGTCGATCGGTGGTCTCGGTCTGGCCTCTAAGGGGAGTGGTCTTCTCCTAGCGGTTCTCCTTCCACTCCTTCCACTCCTTCCACTCCTTCCACTCCTTCCACCTCTACTTCTCTCTTTTCCCTTGACTTTAACTCTCTTTCTTTTTGTGTCCTGCTTGTATGCAATAACAACAAACAATGTTTCCTCTCTAATTCTCCCGATCTCAATATTACACCTAACAAAAGAAGGCTGGAAAAGGTCGGAAGTATCAAGGCAGAGGTGGTTATGAAAATACTCTTTTTTGAGCATCTATTATGGTGCAAGTCTTTGGAACAAGCTTTAATGGGTTTAGAATTATTTCAATAACTCCTGAAATTATTTGGAGCTGTTCTGAAGTCATTTGAGATGACTGAGAAGGCCCCGAGCAGATTTGAAGTTCAAAAGTCTTTTGAATATATTCTAGAATTTTTGGCCCCGCGCGAGTTGTGTGTAAGACATTCTGGCCAGTTCGTAGGATATTTGACATACGCGTAAGAAGTTCGAAAAACTGGCAAAGTCATTTATCCTACGGCGTAGAAGATAGATATTTGATCTACGTGATAGAGATCTGAGACCCGTGTAGGTGAATTGAGCCACACGCAGGAGATTTTGGTTAGCGAGTAAATGAATTGACATACGCTCAAGACAGTTTGAAAAATGGCAAAGGGAATTCGTCTATGCGAAGAAGCGTTGGCCATTGCATAGGAGAATTATGACCTGCGTAAGTGAATTGATCTATGCGGATGAAGTTGTCCCTTATGATATGTGACTTAGCCGTTTTGAAGCGACGCAGGACTTTGCTCAGCGCGTAAGTGAATTTTGAGCCGCGTATGAGATTTCTGAGCCGCGTACGAGATTTCTGAGCCACGTATGACATTTCTGAGCCGCGTATGATATCCACACTTAGAGAAATTTCATGAATCCAGCGTGTTGGAGTCTGTATCCCACATCGGACTTGTGGTCCGATGTGGTCCTTTTCATTCATTATAAAAGAATGCCCCCGCCTCACTTTGAGGTAAGGAGGCAAGGGGATTCCCTCATCTACATGGTATCAGAGGGTTTTCTAACCCGATCCCTCCCTCCCGTCTAGGGTTTTCCGACGTCAAGTTCCCCGCGGGGGGGCGGTGGCCTCGGTGGCCATAGGTTTTATGCCGCCGCCCCTCCGCCTCGTGGCCCTCCTGCCCTAAGCGGATCTCCCTCAGCGCCCGACGCTTCTTCCCGGCGGTTCTCCCCCCTGCCGGCAACTCCTTCCCGTCGGATCTCCCTCCTGCGCGTCGGCCCTCATTCCCGTGCGGCGCTTCCCTGCCAGTTCCTCCTTCCTAGCGGCATCCCGGCTCCCGTCGCGGCTTCCCTGCGCTCTCCCGTCGCGCAGCAAACCCTGGCCGCCTCCAGATCCCGTCGCGCAACAAATCCCGACGGTCTCCCTCTCTCCCAGCAGTCTCGCGACGGATCGTCCCGCTGCAGATATCGGCGCCGCCCTCCACATCCTGACGCCCTTCTTCTCCAGATCCGGTGTTCCTTCCGACGCGGCTCTACCTGCGCCGGCCTCCTCAACAGCTCCCGCATTCCCCGACGGTCTTTTCGGATCCCGCAACTGCCCGCACCGGCTCCCGCTTCTCCAGGCGACCGGAACGGACTGCTCCGCCACTCCCGCAACTGCTCCGCCTCTCCCGCAACTGCTCCGCCTCTCCCGCTACGCACGACCGCGCTTCCCAGGCGGTCCTCCTGTGCGCGCAACACCTCCAACAGATCCCTCGGAGCCCACCCTTGTGCCGGCGCCGCTTCCTCAAGCGCTGGCCCCACCCTCCCCGACGGCTACGTCCGGGCCAACTCCCTTTCCTAGCTGCATCCCTTCCCCGGCGGCCTCCCTTCCACGGCGACTCCATCTCGGACGGCTCCCTGCGCCGGCGCCCTCCCTTCCCCGGCGGCTCCATCCCGGCAAGCTCCCTTCCCTGACAGGCTCCCTGCGCCGGCAGGCTCCCTGCACCGGCGGCCTTCCCCGGCGGCCTCCCTTCCCCGACTTGCGGTTCCCATACCTCCCGCAACTCCTGGCTCGTCTCCAGCAACTGTCGGCTCCGCACCTGCCGGCTCCAGCAACTGTCGGCTCTGCACCGTTTTCGGCTCCCGTACCTGCCGACTTCCGCTTCTTCAGGCCACTGCCCTCCCTCCACACAGCGCGCCTGCTTTGTCCTGCGACTCCCGGCCTATACCGCTTCCTCGCGCGCAGGCCCCGCCCTCCTTGCGCGACGCATCATCAACTGCTCCCTCCATGCCGGCCTACTCTTGCTTCCTGCGGAATCCCCGCCTCGCCGGCATTTCCCAGCATCTTTTCGGCAGTCGCATCTCTGTTCGCCGGCCTCCTCCTGCGGATTTTCCGGCGCTTTGACGACCGGCACCGCCATTGCGGATTTCTCGGCACTTTGACGACCGGCCCTCCCGAGCGGATTTCTCGGCGCTTTGACGATCGACCCGACATTACGGATTTCCCGGCGCTCTGACGATCGGCCCGTAGTGCGGATTTTTCCGACGCTCTGACGACCGACCCGCCAGTGTGGATTTCCCGGCGCTCTGATGTCCGGCCCCGCACTTTTCCGGCGATGACCCATCCTTTTTTTTTCAGCGGCATCACATTACCATCTTGAGGGGGAGCGGCATCAACAACGATTTTATTATTTCCGTTTCTTCTGTTTTTTGTCTTGTATTTGTCATCAAGCTGGGCATGTCCAACTTGAGGGGGAGTGTTAGCATCTGTTTTTTTGTTGCTTTCTTTTCATTATGTGTCCAAGCTAGGTAGCTTGAGGGGGAGTGTTGGAGTCTGTATCCCACATCGGACTTGTGGTCCGCTGTGGTCCTTTTCATTCATTATAAAAGAATGCCTCCGCCTCACTTTGAGGTAAGGAGGCAAGGGGGATTCCCTCACAGCGGAACTCCATTTTTCAGATTTTAAAGTCTCAAAATCTCTGTAACTTTGATTTTCTCTTATCTCAATTTGAAGATCACCATCTCAACAATTCAGGCTTGTATCGCATTTGAGATTCAGAACTTGAGAATTCGAGATCCTGTGCGCACTAAAGAACACGGAAAAAACCCTTGAGGAATAAGAGAACCGATACAACATTGTGAAGAACATCTGTTGGGTATTGAAGCTGAAAAAAGGATCTGACCATCATTCCGAGATCAGATTGAGTGAGCCGAAGCAAGAGAAAGAAGAAATAGAGCGAGAGACCGACTGTGCTGCTGTTTATATCAGTTGCGTCGAGCCTTCAGTGATTAAGAAGTGAGTTGAGTAGGCCCGGTGACCAGTGACATTCGAAGACTCTGTGTGAGAAGAAGCAGATCAGATTTGTTGATGCAGAACACCCTGAGCAGAACTAGTGATCTACTTCAAAAGAGGAGGTGAAAGGAAACACTTGCATATAGTGAGAAGCTGTTGAGATTGTGGAAGTCCTGTGAGAAACATGCAATTGTATGCATGGTGTGATGCTGTGTAGGTGTGGGAAGCACCGATCCATTTTATCCAGCGATTGATTATAGTGTAAAAACCATGATTGGAGCGAATAACCAATCATGGCGAGTAGGCCTTTGAATCGAACCCTGTAAAAATACCGCATGCTTTCTTTATTGCTTTATTTGCATCGCATGTGGTAATTGCTTGGTTAAGTTTATAATTGATTTAACCGCTCTAACTGGCAACAGAGGTTCATAACCAAAAGGGGTTAAAAGTTTATAGGATAATTTGGAATTGGTAAAATTTAGTAACACCTGATTCACTCCCCTCTCAGGTGTTTGGACCCGATCCACCCGGCATTTCACATGCTCTAGGCTCGCTTTTGATGCGCCTTTTTGACGTGCCTTCGATGCTACCTCTATAGACACCACCCTATCTTCACAGTAGGATTCGCTCTCCAGGGTTCATAAATATAGCATCAAAAGCGATCAACTTGCATGTAACATAATTATTGCATGTAACATAATAAATGTGATCAACTTGTTTAACAATAAATGTTTGAAGTTATGATTAAGTATCAATCATATCTTCACAATTCCTTTTCATCATGCCATTTCCAATTTAATACTTTCGACCTTAATCTGTCATGTGATGACTGATCGCTTCTATTGCTTCTGCAATATCTTGTAAGTATTGATTCAATTTTGATGAGCGTTTCTTAAATTTCCCTCATTATCACCTTTTTTTTGTAACACTCGACAAGATTGAGTCTAACAATTATTTGTTTAAAATTAGTTGATTATACTGTTTTACTTATTTTTTATATGTTCCGGGAAGGAATTTCTAATTTCCAAATAAGTTATCTCTTGGGTAGACATTGCCATTTACTTGAAGAAAAAAATTGCAACACGTGTCTTTGTAAGTGACGCATTTGGTGGTTTTTGTAGGACATCTCTAGGTCCAAATGCAGCGAAAGAAAATACAAAACCCAACCATGAGATCGATCAGGAGTGGAAACAATAAAATGAAATGAAAAACCATAAATATGCTTACCTCACTGTGACACTGTCCATGGTATATCTTCCACTGCAGTGAGTTTGATAGAGATTCATAAACAATAATATACCAGCTCCTGCCTCTTAAGGCATCCGCCAGCTAATGGAATCATCAAATGCTTCGGTAGGACCGCTTCACTTTCAAATAATGTGCTAACACCACCTCCAAGGTTAATGAAGAGAAGAGAATGACCAAGAGCTTCAACTTGTATGAGAGTGATCTCCTTGTGTCCGAAATGAGGTCCATGAATTCCCTTTAAATAGATCTCCTTCATTGAATGAAGGAGCCACTTGGATTCTGAACGTTCCATACGTTATGAAACAAACCAACTCTTTGGCTTCATCCGTAGTTAATGATTACAGCGGCTATCTCATTCATTAAATGATTGAGAAATTCCTTTACATTCACTTAATCAACAACACATCACCATACCATGCCATGGTTTGTGTTTTAGGGCATATCCAAGTGGCTCCTTCATTCAATGAAGGAGATCTATTTAAAGGGAATTCATGGACCTCATTTCGGACACAAGGAGCCTCTTTTTTTCGTTCCTGGTTGAACGTCTAGATTGCAATGGCATAATACTAATTATTATAGTGCCACCATGTTTCATTGATATTACTGGGTTAGAAATCTGTTGTTGTTCAGTGATATGAGTGGATGATTCTTCCCAATTATGTTACCTCATTTTTTATGGCTCTCAAATCTCTGAGTTGACTAGGAAAGTTTTTAACCTGATTCATACGGAACTCTTTTGAATAGTGTCTAGAAGAATGCAAAAGACAAATTCTGGTTCTGACCGTAGCTGAGCCCTTTGTAGGGGCCATGGTACTTGCCGATCGTGGGCTTTGCTGTATTGATGAATTCGACAAAATGTCTGCTGAGCATCAGGTTTGTGATTATGACTGATTATGAATATATCAATTAATTTGCGACTTTTTTTAATGATTTGATAACTGCTTCAGGCTTTACTTGAAGCGATGGAGCAACAATGTGTGTCAGTTGCAAAGGCTGGAATGGTAGCAAGTTTATCAGCAAGAACTTCTGTCTTAGCTGCAGCAAATCCAATTGGGGGGCATTATAAGTACAATCCTTATTTTTTTAACCCCTTGATTATGATTATTCATGTGCTGTCTTATGACAGTTATGTTCCCACATTATTCCTTTCTGTAAATTAAGGGTGTATGGTGGATTTTCATGTGCCATCACATCTGGAATTTCTTTTTAATTGCAGTTCTATGCACCCTTAACTTGTAACATTTTGTTCTTGAATTCAAATGCAGCCGTGCAAAAACTGTCAATGAGAATTTGAAAATGAGCGCTGCTCTTCTTTCGCGGTTTGATTTAGTTTTCATATTACTCGATAAGCCTGATGAACTACTGGATAAAAGAGTATCGGAGCACATCATGTCGGTAAGCCATCCTGTCTCCCCCTTGTTAGCTACTTGATCATGATAAATCAATTTGCTCCATCCATATCAATAGACAATTATTAGAATTATTATGTGTATGTAAAAAAAATACTTAAAAAGACAATTATTAACAAAGGGCATGTTAATTGTGAACTATTAATTTGAGAAGCATTTGGACGTTGACTTGGTGCTCAAAGAGTGGATTTAAATTTAATGTATACACACCTATAAAAGGGGGTTGAGGGCAAGAAAATTACAATAATGCAACTGCTCCTTTTGCAGCTCCACACTCATTCTGGAGAACGCTCACTGACAGCACAAAGGCCACCTAGAGGTAATGCTCTGTACCTTGCTGATGAATCAAGATATTGGCTAATGGTAACTTTTGATTTAAGAGCTGCTTTGTTGATACAGCATCACAGGATGTTAGAAGCATTGATCTGAGTGTGAGAACGGGTTCTTTAAGTTCAAGGTTGAAACTTGATCCAAAGAAAGATGGCAATTTTGCTTCATTGCCTAGTACACTTTTACGCAAATACATTGCATATGCACGGACATTTGTCTTCCCAAGGTAATACTCTGGTGGTGTATTTCAAGATTTTTGTAAGGAACCCTAAAATTAACCTGCATTTCACTTATGCCCATGCATGAGGTTGTCCAAGCCAGCTGCAGAAATTCTGCAGAAGTTTTACTTAACACTGCGAAATCATAACACATCAGCAGATAGCATGCCCATAACTGCTCGGCAACTGGAAAGCTTGGTGCGGCTGGCAGAAGCTCGAGCCAGGCTTGAACTAAGAGAAGAAATCACTGTTCAAGATGCTTTGGTTAGTGTCTTATCATATAATTATCTTGTCCATGGTCCCTTCCTATTTATGATCATGAGATCATTTGATGATCCCCTCATTGATTCAATGCAGTTAAACTACATAACATGGATGCTGAAAATTGTTTGTCATGAATTTCAACTGTCATATTAAAAAGAACGACAATATTTCATGTATTAAAAAATATAAAAGCCCCTTAAAAAAAGTGCAATGTTTAAAATATGTTCAATTGATTTTGTGATGAATCTTGATGTAGTATTAGAACCCAAATTATATTTGATCAAAGGCATGGTCTATTGACCCATTAAAAATTCTCTTACTAGTTTGACAAGTCTATGGCTGGCATTGGCGCATTTCTTTTTGAGCTCCTCATTTTTTGGTTATCATTCATTTCTTTGGAACCATCTATCTTGATAGGATGTGGTGGAGTTGATGAAAGAATCCCTCTATGATAAATACATTGACGAGCATGGAGTTGTAGATTTTGGTCGGAGTGGAGGGATGAGCCAACCGAAAGAAGCTAAGCGTTTTCTAAGTGCCTTAAATAAGCTATCGGAGTTGCAGAAGAAAGATTGCTTCTCGATTTCAGTATGGAAGTTTACTTATTTCGTCTTGAATATATGTATATATATATAATGAGAAAAAGAATTGAGTGCCTTCTTAAATAAAATTATTTTGATTTGAATTAATTGGCAGGAAATGTACAGTTTGGCGGATAAGATTGATTTGAGGGTTCCAGATGTGGACGCCTTGATAGACAATCTGAACGTTGCTGGCTATTTACTCAAAAAAGGGCCGAAGACATTCCAGGTACGCTTGAAAACATCCCGTTTCCTCCATTTCTTACATGTTTGGGTGTCATAAAATATTTCACTCTAAACCGAAAGGGAAACTGGTTAGCTCCCATTTATGGGAGAAAATGAAAGGACGCTGCTGAAAATTTAAAGTAAAAAATATAAATAAATACTTTTATTTATTTATTAATGTTATAATAATATTTGTTATATATTTTTATTTAGGGAAATCTACTGCGAAATCCATTTTAGGGAAACTATTTATCATAAGATCCACATTTTTTTTGTTTACCGAGAGGTTTAATGTGGAAATGTAGTTTTTTTATTTATTATTAAAAGTACTCATGGAGTTCGTATAACTAGTTCTGTGGTTTTGTGTTTTGTTTTATTAATTTTTGAAAATAGTTTATTTATATAAACACTACACACACATGGAACATTTTTATAAACACAGCACAAATCATTTATATAATGTACAACACAACACACACACAGAACATGTGATAAATCTAACACATAACATTCAATATAAATCCAACACAAAACATTTATATGCACACACAGACACAGAACTTTTGGTATGAGCACAAACACATGACATTTATGTAATTGATATAAATATACACAAAACATTTTAATTGAGTGTAGAACATATGTTTCGTGGAACTGAAAATGTGTAAGAGAGTCGTACAAAATATTTGCAAAGTCACAAAACAATTTCCGAGTGATAAAATATTTAGCCGGGACCTGAAATTTTGCCAAGAAACTGTATAAAACAATTTTTGGACTAGGCGGAACGCATGCTTGTGGAACATAAAATTTACATTGGCAAAATATTTTCAATCGAACACACAAAACATTTGAATAGATATATCACAAAACATTTAAAATAAAAATTAAAAGCATAGAACATTTGATGTATGTTCACAAGGCATATATATTGATTATAAATTACACAACATTTAATATATATGTTTATCGAGCAATTGATTTATATCATAGAACATTTGATATATATATCACAAAACATTTGATATATACAACACTGGACATTTGAAAATTGGTCGGTGCAGTGTACAAAATGTTTTGTGTTTGAGGATCATGTATTGAGTAAGATTTTTCAAAATAAAAATCACAAAACACATTTCAGTGCGTAGAACATTTTCCCAAAGGACAAAACATTAATGTATTATCATAGAATATGAAGATACATTCACATAACATTTAATGTGAAGGACCCAACACTTGTTGTGATATGAATTATGGACACATGTAAAGACACGTAACTTGTATGAATGTATTATAAATAAGTTTGAATGATTGAAGCCTTACTGAGCAACATCGAACATATTCATTCACAAAATATTTTGATAGAACATACATAATGCATTGACGACGCATATGAAAGACAAAACATGTTCTACATAGAAAAATTATCCAAGGTCAGTGAACATAACATATCTCTTGATATAATAGTTATTTTTGCACAAGTCATTTTATGGAGAAGTAAAAATGCAGAATGTTTTAATTGCACAAAACAATTGCTTGGAGACGACACATATCATTTTACTTGAGCACAGAACACATATTCTGTGAGATAGAAATTGTGCAAGAGAGTAACACAAAATATTTGCAAAGACCTGAAACAATTTTCAAGGGACGGAACATTTGTTGCGACTGAATTGACCTGCTGAATGTTCCGTGGATGAAGTAAATGTTTTGTTTGAATTGAGTTAAATGTTGTCTGGGTGCACTAAGGAAAATATATTCTGTGGTCTTTAAAACTGCGAAGACTATGTTCTGTGTGTTATGCCAGATGCAGCAATACGCGACCACCAACCACTGAAACCTCGAAGTTCCTCTCAGACCTCAATTGTGGAACAAGGACACTGGAAGGTCCGAACGCTCGACGCCACAGATAGGTGTATCTGGAACTGAGAAGCCCAAACACCCCAACTACATACTTTCGGAACACTCAGGCACTCGCATCACACAACCCAAACGGAACAGGCAATGAACAGAAGTAGACAACGGAGGAACATTGAGATTAACATGGCTTGGAACTTAATCCCATTCCATGCGAAACAAAAACTTCAATAGAAGAAGAAACAAGATATTACAACGGAACACTCCAAAGCTTAAGCTAACTGTTGGTTGAGAAACCCCCTTGCCTCCTTACCTCAAAGTGAGGCGGAGACATTCTTTTATAATGAATGAAAAAGACCACATCGGACCACAAGTCCGATGTGGGATACAGACTCCAACACTCCCCCTCAAGCTAGGTGTACCTAGCTTGGACACATAATGAAAAGAAAGCAACAAGAAAACAGATGCTAACACTCTCCCTCAAGCTGGACATGCCCAGCTTGATGACAAATACAAGACAAAAACAGAAGAAACAGAAATAATAAAATCGTTGTTGATGCTGCTCCCCCTCAAGATGGTAATGTGATGCCGCTAAAAAAAAAGGATGGGTCATCGCCGGAAAAGTGCAGGGCCGGACAACAGAGCGTCGAGAAATCCACACTGGCGGGTCGGTCGTCAGAGCGTCGGGAAAATCCGCACTACGGGCCGGTCGTCAGAGAGTCGGGAAATCCGTAATGTCGGGCCAATCGTCAAAGCGCCAAGAAATCCGCTCGGGAGGGCCGGTCGTCAAAGTGTCGAGAAATCCGCAATGGCGGTGCCGGTCGTCGAAGCGTCGGGAAATCCACAGGAGGAGGCCGGCGATTGAGGCGGGAATGCTGCGAGAAGCAGGAAGAGGCCGACATGGAGGGAGCAGTTTTTGATGCGTCGCGCAAGGAGCGGGAGGAACTGGAGCCGCCGGGCGAGCACCTGGACGAGGCCGGCAGGGAGCGGCGCGAAGAGCCGGGTCGTCGGGAAAAGCCGCAGGAGGCGGGCTGCTAGGAAAAACCGCAGGAGGCGGGTTGCCGGGAAAAGCCGCAGGGAAGGAGGCGGCGCCCGGGAGGGATGACCGGCAAGGTGAAGAACCGCCGGGCGGGCAGGGTCCGGGCAGGGAGGGATCCGCCAGAGGGTGATCCGCCGGTGAGGGAGGGCCTGCGCGACCGGGAGGAGCAGCGGGGCGCGGGGAGAGGCACTGCTAGGAGAACTGGAGCCGGCTGGCTGCCGGAAGAGGAGCGCAGTTGCTGGAGGGCAGTTGCGGGAGAGGCGGGAGCCGGCCGGTCTGCTCGCCTAGAGAAGTGGGAGCGGGTGCTGACAGTTGCGGGAGCCGGATGGATCGTCGGGGAAGGCGGGAGAACCGCCGGGAAAGGACGCGCCGACAGGGGGGAGATCCGTCGGAAGCGGGGCCGCCGAGGTGCACCGCTGGAGTAGGGAGCCGCTGGGAGGTTGGTCCGTCGGGAGCCGCTGCGAGGTTGGTCCGTCGGGAGCCGCTACGGGAGACAGGAGGCGCCAGATGGGATGCCGCGGCGGGATTCCGTCTCGCGCAACAGAGGAGGCAGCGCCCAGGTGTGCCGTAGGTGGGCGGCGCTACGGGATGCGCCGGGAGGGAGCAACCAGACGGAGAGGGGCCTGCGTGAGGGAGCCGCCGGGAAGGGAGTAGCCGGACGTAGAGGGGCCGGCGCGAGGGATCCGCCGGGAAGGGAGCAGCCGGACGGAGAGGGGTCGGCGGGAGGAGGTGCACCGTCGTAGGGCAGGGGGGAGAACCGCCGGGCAAGGAGGGGTCGACACTGGGGAACCGCCGGGGAAAGCCGCAGGAGGCGGGTGCCGCTGGAGCCGGGAGGTGATCCGCGCAGAGAGGGGCGGCGGTAAAAACATAAACCTAGCCCTTCATGAGGGCCGCCGCCCCCCACAGGGGAGGAAAAAAAAATAAGAAACCCTAGATAATGGGGGAAATAAAATGGGAGGAGGATTCGGGATTAATTTCTCTCTGATACCATGTTGGTTGAGAAACCCCCTTGCCTCCTTACCTCAAAGTGAGGCGGAGACATTCTTTTATAATGAATGAAAAAGACCACATCGGACCATAAGTCCGATGTGGGATACAGACTCCAACACTAACAAAAGCTTAAATGCGACTAACACAGATACAGTGCAATTGACCCCACTCCATGTTGGATTGGTGTAGCCCGATCCGGTTTGGATGATGTTTGAGTCGGATGCTTGTGGCCTCTAGCAATGCTCACCACTGTAGCTGAGCTGACAGACCGACACCAACATGACACTGTAGCGACGCAGACTTCCAGCCGCCATTCACTGTAGCTCTTTGGACTTCCAACCGGTAGCCACTGTAACACTTGACTTGGGTAGCCGCCTTTTACTGTAGCGATGCAGACTTCCTGTGCGGTTGGTGGAACAATGGATCGTCTCCCTCCTTTTGTAGCTCATTTCAGGTTAGGGTTCCTTAGTGAGAAACTCTGTGAAATCTCCCTGTAATTTGTGCTCTCGACGTATAGTGAAATTTTGCTTCTCCGTGGACGTAGGGATTATTCCCGAACCATTTAAATCATTGTGTTCTCGTTTGTTTTTTTTTTCCTTTTACTTTTCTCCGAATCGTTTTGTCGTTGCGACTCTCGGCGTTTCCGCATCAACTGGTATCAAAGGTTGAGTTCGGGATTCTCCAACGATGACTATGGAAGAATGCAAGATGAAGATTGATCGCTTCGATAGAACTGACTTCAGTTTCTGGAGGATGCAAATTGAAGATTATCTTTATCAAAAAAAAGACACACTTGTCGCTTCTGGGTGTTGTGCGCCTTACGTTGGTCAAAAACGCGGCATTCAACATCAGAGAGGAGAAGACGACGATTGGGCTGATGAATACTCTTGCGAATATGTACGAGAAGCCTTCTGCAGCGAACAAAGTGCATCTGATGCGACGATTGTTCAGCTTGAAAATTTTTGATGGGGGATTTGTTGCAGATCACATCAACGAATTCAACACCATCGTAAGTCAGCTGACATCGGTGGACATTGATCTTGGTGATGAGGTATGTGCACTGATCTTACTATCCTCTTTACCTGACAGTTGTTGGGAAGCAACTGTAACAGCCGTGAGCAATTCTTCGAGGAATACAAAACTGACTCTGAAAGATGTACGGGACCTGATCCTCAGTGAGGATATGCGAAGAAGAGAATTAGACAGATTCTCTGGTTATGCTCTGAACGTTGAAAGAAGAGGAAGGTACCCACAACGAGACACTCGTAGAGGGTGATCAAAGTCAAGAGGGAAAAACCGAGACAAGGCAGAGAGGACTGGTCCTACCTGCCGGACTTGTGGGAAGAAAGGAAATATCAATGCAGAGAAAAACAGAATGGGCCTGAAATTAGTGGAGCAGACATAACGACTGAAGTAACTGATGCGTGTTGCTGCGGAGTGTGAACCCTATGGAGTCTTGGATTTTAGACTCGGGCGTCTTTCCATTCGACATCGGAGAAGGGTTTCCTGAATAATTATGTTTCTGGAAATTTCGGCAAGGTACATCTTGCTGATGATGAACCCTTGCAGATTGCGGGTAAAGAAGATGCACACGGATCAAGACCAACAGTGGGAGTTTGCTGGTTCTGGAAAACATGAGGTATATCCCTGGTTTAAGAAGAAATCTCATTTCTGCTGGACAACTTGATGATGCATGTTTCAGTACCATGTTTACTGGTGGTGCCTGAAAGATTACTAAGGGAGCTATGGTCATAGCTCGAGGAGCAAAAAATGGTACTTTGTACAACATGACAGAGACTTGCATGAACACAGTTGCATCAGTAAATGCTACCGGGGATTCTCAACTGTGGCACTACAGACTCAGCCACATGAGTGAAAAGGGGACAAAGGTGCTGACAACAAAAAAGCTGCTACCAGAGTTGAAGTCGGTGGAAGTTGGCTTATGTGAAGATTGCATCCTTGAAAGCAGAAAAAAGTATCGTTTGCAAAAGGGGGCAGAACACCGAAGGCTGGGAAGCTAGACTTGGTGCATACTGATGTTTGGGGGCCTGCACCGGTACATTCCCTTGGAGGGTCACAATATTATGTGACATTTATTGACGACTCAACAAGAAAGGTATGAGTTTATTTTCTGAAAAGAAAATCTGATGTGTTTAAGATGTTTCAGAAGTGGAAGGTCATGGTGGAAAATGAGTCAGGAGCAAAGCTGAAATGTTTGAGGTCTGACAATGGTGGAGAGTACGACAGTAATGAGTTTAGAGAATTTTGTTCAAACAAGAGAATTCGATGGGAGAAGACTATCCCAGGAACACCACAGCAGAATGGTGTAGTGGAAAGGATGAATAGGACACTGAATGAATGTGCCAAGAGCATGAGGCTGCATTCAGGGTTACCCAAGACCTTCTGGGTTGATGCAGTGAACATGGTAGCATATCTCATCAATAAGAGTCTATTTGTACCGATGAGAGAATGTATACCTGAGGAGCTTTGGTCTGGTAAGGAGGTAAGTCTCTTACATTTATGAGTCTTGGCAGTTTGGCTTATGTACACATTGATGCTAACTCAAGGGACAAACTTGATGCTAAGTCCAAACTATGTTTCTTTACTGACTATGGTGCTGAGGAGTTTGGTTACCGCTTTTGGGATGATCTCAAGAAGATGGTCATCAGGAGCCAGAACGTGGTATTCAATGAACGTACGTACAAGAGACAAAGAATCAGATTTCAAAGAGTAAGTGAAGCTTGAAGGTGTGCCTGAGCATGAGACATTAGAACCGATGGAACTACTACTCCGGTGGAGTTGAGGAGATCAACAAGGGTGAGAAGGTTTATGCAGAGGTATTCACCATCTTTACATTATTTGTTATTGACTGACGCTGAAGAGCCAAAATGTTTTGAAGAGACAATGCACTTGAAAGAGTCGAGCAAGTGGGAGTTGACTATGAAGAAGGAGATTTTCTCATTACATGATAACAACACTTGGGAGCTGACACCTATGCTAAGAGGAAAGAAAGCATTGCAGAACAAATGGGTGTACCGGGTCAAGAAAGAACATGATGACAAGTGGAGGCTGAAGACAAAGCTGGTTGTGAAAGACTTCCAACAGAAGGAGGGAGTGGATTTCATTGAAATATTCTCACAAGTAGTGAAGCTTACCACCATCCAGGTGGTTCTCAGTATTGTGGCATCAGAAGACTTGTATTTTGAGCAACTTGATGTCAAGACTGCTTTCTTTTAGGGAGATCTGGAGGAGGACATCTATATGCAGCAACCAGAAGGATATGTTGAGTCTAGGAAGGAAGACCTGGTGTGCAAACTCCAGAAGAGCTTATATGAATTGAAGCAGACACCTAGACAGTGGAACAAAAAGTTTGATTCATTTATGTCTAAAAATGAATATAAACGATGTGACATGAATCAATGTTGCTACATCAAGTCCTTTGGTGATGAATATATTATATTGTTTCTGTATATGGATGACATGCTCATTGCAGGATCATGTATGCAGAGGATTAATGAGCTGAAAGGGCAGTTAGCCGAGGAGTTTGAGATGAAAGATCTTGGAGAAGTTGATAAGATTTTGGGGATGAAGATCAAGAGAGACCGCGCAACTGGAATGTTGATGTTATCACAGACTGATTACATTGGGAAGGTTCTGAGAAGATTTAGTATGCTGGAAGCAAATGCAGTCTCTATTCCCCTAACGGGTCATTTCAAACTATCAAAGGAGCAATCGTCGAAGACAACATAAGAGGTTGAGTACATGACAAAGGTTCCATACACATCAGCTGTTGGAAGTCTGATGTATGTCATGGTTTGCACTCGACCTAACATTGCTCATGCAGTGGGAGTTGTGAGCAGGTATATGGCTAACCCTGGAAAGCAACATTGGGAAGTTGTGAAGTGGATACTGAGATATTTGAAGGACAACAAGGAGGTATCTTTGTGCTTTGGGAAAGGAAATTCATTGCAGAGGTATGCGGATGCTGACCTTGGAGGTGACGTCGACAGTAGGAGGAGTATCACAGGTTATGTATTTACATGTGGAGGAACTGCAGTAAGCTGAATATCACAATTGCAGAAGGTGGTGGCTTTATCTACCACAAAGGCCGAACACATTGCTGTAACAGAAGCTGAAAAAGAGATGGTTTGGCTGAAGAACTTTTTGGATAAATTGAAAAGAAAGCGAGATGAGAATGTATTGCACTATGACAGTCAGAGTGCTATACATCTTGCAAAGAACCCAGTGTTTCATTCCCGGACGAAGCACATTCAGTTGAAGTATCATTTCATCAGAGGTTTGATACAAGATGAGATGCTGACATTGCAGAAGATTTGTGGAACCAACAATCCGACCGACATGTTGATGAAACCGATGGTAATACAGAAGTTGAGGCACTGTTGTGCCTCTGTTGGTCTCCACTGATGAACGGAGGATGAGAGGCAGAATAAGGGAGGACACAATGAGAGCATAAGAGGAAAACAACTGATATTTCATGAATTGTCAGTTTGAAATTGAAGTTGTGAATGAAAAGCACGCCGCTGGTAAGTGAAGAAGATGAAGAACTCAGATCAAGTAAGTTGTCTTAGTCAGTGGAATCGAAGCAGCGCAGCGTAGTGGATCAGGCTCCAAGTGGGAGATTGTTGGATTGGTGTAGCCTGATCCGGTTTGGATGATTTTTGGGCTGAATGTTTCCGGCCCATACCGCGCATCAGGCCGCAACTTTCGCGGGTTGAGCTTTGCGGTGAGCTTATGGGGGTTGTAGGGGCAACGCGCCCCTGTTTCGGTGTCCGGGGGTCGAACGTCCCTGGCCTAAATTTTGGGGCACTGTAGCAATGCTGAGCACTGTAGCAGAGCTGATCAACCAACACCGACAAGACACTGTAGCGATGCGGACTTCCAGCCGCTATTCACTGTAGCTCATTGGACTTCCAGCCGACAACCACTGTAGCACTTTTGATTTGAGTGACCGCCTTTCACTATAACGATACAAACTTCCTGTGTGGTTGGTGGGGATCGTCTTCCTCCCCATTTCGGGCTAGGGTTACTTAGTGAGAAACTCTGAGAAATCTCCCTGTAATTTGTGCTTCCGACGTATAGTGAAATTCTGCCTCTCCGTGGATGTAGAGATTATTCCCGAACCACGTAAATCCTTGTGTTCTCGTTCTGTTTTTTTCCCTTTTACTCTTCTCCGAATCGTTTTGTCGTTGCGACTCCCGACATTTCCGCATCACTCCATATATTTATTGATGAGTACCACAACTAACTTCCGGTCAAACCGGTTCCACCGCCATCCGATCTTCGCGGGTGTCCCTCCACCTGATCATGACGATCACCAAAGTTCCACCATCTCAATTGATCCTCCCGGTGAACAGTGTGTGCTCTGCAAGTCATCCTTTGCTTTACCCGCATCACGTGCAAGCTTTCGGAATTGCATCCTCCAGCTTCCACACATGCGCCCGTGTCCGAGTTCACCCTTTGCTCTAGCACTTCACATCCTCCAGAATCAGTCATTGCCGCTGCTGGTTCCAGACCCTAGGTATCGCTATGTCGGCTTGTATCTGGTCGTATTAAAAGTTTAATCTTCTTTTCAAATAATGGTTCATTAACTGGTGTAATTAATGAACCACATTAATTAAACGAGGAGTGGTTACACAATTG
Organism: Viscum album; assembly: GCA_963277665.1. Taxonomy (NCBI): domain Eukaryota; kingdom Viridiplantae; phylum Streptophyta; class Magnoliopsida; order Santalales; family Viscaceae; genus Viscum; species Viscum album. The sequence goes on from OY728135.1 coordinate 70,121,584, forward strand.
ATGTGTAACCGGGCATTTAATTTCCCTTATTAATAGTCCGACCGCCTCTGTGGTCCCCGCCACCATCACTCAAGAGGTGGTAGAAAAATAAAATAACATTTTTATGGTATTTTATTATTTTTCAAAAAGTCCGTAAAACTATCTTTTTCTCCCGACCTACAGCGGTCGAAGTTAAGCATCCTTAAGCGAATCTCGGCGCTGTGAGTTCAACGGTGCCCTCAGATTTTAATTACGAGCACCAGTTCAAAAGTTAGAAAACGCCGCTCGTACGTTTATTGAACGTACCTTAAAAAAAGTTCAAAATTCCGTTCCGGACACACCGGGTCTCGGAATCACGTGCCCTCAATTTTCGCAGACTCGTAATAATCCCAATAAAAAAAAATTATATTGAATTTCCGGGTCTTTACATATTTTTTTTCTCTCCCGTCTAGGGTTCCAACATTTTTTTCCCCTGTGGGGGATGGCGGCCTCTATGGCCAGGGAGCCCTAATCCACCGTCGCCCCTCCCTCCATGGCCGATTCTCCCTCCTACAGGCGCTTCTTGCCTCGCCTTCTCAGCGCCATCCCGGCTCTGTCCGGCCTTGCCCTACTTGCGGATTCCCGGATCCGTTCGGTCCCACCCTCCCTCCCGCCCGCTGGTGCTCACTCGACCGAGGCTTTGTGCGCTAGCTCCGTCAGCACATTCAACCCTCTCCATCCCTGCGCACGACTCCTCCACGACGCCGCCTCGACCAATCCTGTTTACCGCGCGACGCTGCTTCCCTCGCGCGACCCTCCATCCCACTCAAGCGACAACCTCCCTGCGGCACCCCCTGCGTGCGACGACCTCCCTTCGCGTCGCACCTCCCTGTGCCGACTCTTTTCTGGGACTCGACTCCCGCTCGCGCTCCCTCCCTGCGCGTCGCCCTCCTGCAGGCACCGCCCGTAGTGGCACCTCCTGGTCGGCGACTCCTGTGCGTACGACGGACCATGTGGTCTCCCCTCTCCCAGATCTGGCCCGATCCGGCCGAATCCCGTCGCCGACCTCTCCTCCTTGCGATGACTCCTCTGCCGCTCCTACCTGCCAGACGACCCCATCGCGAGCGACTGTTGCTTGTCGCCCTCTGTCCCTCCAGTCCAGTGACCCCTGCAAGACGCCTCCGCCGTTGTTCCCTTCACGCCGACCTCCTCCTGCGGCAGCCCCCCGCTTCCATGCCTGCCTCCTCCCGCGGTTTTCCCGGCGCCGCCCTCCCAGCTCCGGCTAGATCCTGCCAGATCCCCTCAATGTGCGCGACAACTCCCTCCCGATGGATCCCTCCCGTCAGACTCCCATGTCGGCTCATCCCCCGTCGGCTCATCCCGCGTCGGCTCATCCCGCGTCAGCAACTCCCGTGCGCCGCCCATCCATCCGACGACGCTCGACGACCCACCTCCTCCACCGCGTCGGCTCCTCCCATCCCGCTTGCGGCTCCTCGCGATCGTCCCTCCCGCTGTGCAACGGCTTTCCCGACGCCTCCTTCTGCATCTCCCTACTGCGCGACGGATTTCACCTGCGCGCAGCCCCTTCCGGCGTGTCGAGCCCCAGGCTCCTGTGCTGATCCGCTTCCCTGCCGACCACTGTCAACGTGGCGCATCTTCAATGGCTCGTCTCCTTCCTCATGTGCCGGGCTGCCCCTTTCCAGCTGTTGTCCCTCTTTTGCGAGGCAGATCCCCTCGCCCCTTTACTTGCCCTCCACCCAGCAGTCCTGCGTCGGTCCAGCGCGGCTCCTCCGTGACTCCCGACCTCGCCTTCCTTCTGCACCTTCAACCCGCACTCGTCCATCCTTCCGCTGAGTGACAACTAGATCCCTGCGGCTTTCCCGGCGCCTCGTCGTCCGGCCCCACCCGTGTGGCTTTCCCAACGCTACGACGTCTGGCCCTACCAGTGCGGATTTCCCGATGATACATCGATTGGCCTGCCAGTGTGGCTTTCCCGGCGCTCCATCGACCGGTCCAGCTTGCACAGATTTTCCGGCGCTCCGACGACCGGCCCGCCTGTGCGTATTTCGCGGCGCTCTGACGACTTGCCCTCCATTGCAGATTTCCCGGTGCTCCGACTACCGGCCCACCATTGCGGATTTCTCGGCGCTTTGACGACCGACCCATCCTTTTCACCGGCTTTTTACATCATCCATCATCGTCTTGAGGGGGAGTAGTAGTTATGGCGGTTTATCTTTTCTTTGTTTTGTCTTTTTTTAATCAAGCTGGGAAAGTCCAGCTTGAAGGGGAGTGTTTGCACCGTCTGTTGATTTCTTTGTTTTTCTTTACATGTTCAAGCTAGGTACACCTAGCTTGAGAGGGAGTGTTGGAGTTTGCATCCCATATCGAACTTGTGGTCCGCTGTGGTCTTCATTATTCATTGTAAAAGAACCTCAATGCCTCCTTTAGAGAGTACATTGGGGATTGAGTCTCCACTCTTTTACTTTAAAAAGACTCTTCTGAGCTAAAATCACTTGATTGATGTCATGCTTGTTTACAAGAGAAAATGACTGAACCACTATTCGGTGGATAGGGTGAAAGGGCCACAGAGCTTCTAGGATTTGTACACATTAATGTGTGTGGATCATTTCCAGTAGAAGTTAGAGGTGGATATTCTTACTTCATAACTTTTAATGACGACTTGAGTAGATATGGATATGTCTACTTAATGTGGTATAAGTCTGAGTCCTTTGAAGATTAAGAAGCTTCGATCAGATCGAGGTGATGAATATTTTAACCAAGAGTTCATCGACTTTCTACGGAAGTTTGGGATTCTATCTCAACTCACTCCACATTACACATCACAATGGAATGGTGTTAGTGAAAGAAGGAACCGTACTTTCTTAAACATGGTAAGGTCGATGATGAGTCATGCAAATCTTTCCTTATCCTTTTGGGGATATGCATTACAAACTGCGGCATACACATTAAACCGAGTATCAACTAAAGCGACAAATGAAATTTTCTTTGAGTTATGGAGTGAAAAGAAACCCGTTTTGTCGCATACACATGTATGGGGTTGCGAGACATTTGTTAAGGCCTTCTCAGACAACAAACTAGCACCCCAGGGTATGAAGTGTATCTTTATAGGGTATCCCAAGGAAACACGGGGATACTACCTATACAACCCCTCAGACAAGAAAGTGATTGTCGTCAAAAAAGCCGTCTTTCTTGAGAGAGAGCACATCCTCAAAAAGGATAGTGAGCAAGATTGACTTCGATGAAATTGATGCTCAAGATACACATGAGTTGGTATAGGAACAGATTGCATAGGTCCCCGTGGAAGACGTAGTTCCTGAAACACAAGTACTGCGTAGGAGCATTAGAGAGGTAAGAGAACTAGAGAGAGATGACTTTCTAGTTGCCGAAGATGGTGATTCTTTATTGGTTGACAATGATGAACTTCTATCGTACAAGGAGGCAGTAGAGAGCTCAGAAGCTGCAAGAGGACAAGAAGCCATGAATTCTGAAATGGATTCCATTTATCAGAACCAAGTTTGGGTTTTGGTCGATGCGTCAGTTGATGTAAAGCCCGTTGGGTGCAAATGGGTATTCAAGAGAAAAAACCGGACATGGAAGGTAAAGTAAATACCTATAAAGTAAGACTAGTGGCTAAAGGGTTTAAACAACGTCAAAGAATTGACAACGATGAAACCTTTTCGTCAGTTGCCATGTTTAAATGAATCAGAATTCTACTTGTTATAACAGCTTACCATGATTATGAGATTTAACAGAAGGATGTCAAAACTGCATTCTTTAATGGAAACCTTCAGAAAGATGTCTATATGACACAACCATAAGGGTTTGTGACTCCAGGTGATGCCCAAAGGATTTGCAAGTTGCAGAGATCTATTTATGGATTAAAACAAGCATCCAGGTCATGGAACATTCGATTCGATGAATCCATAAAAAAATTTGGTTTCATTAAGAATAGGCTTAGTGGAAATGCGGTCGTTATCCTAGTAGTATATGTTGATGACATATTACTTATTGAAAACGACATACGAGTCTTACAGTCAGTTAAAGACTGGTTAAACAAGTGTTTCTCCATGAAAGACTTAGGTGAAACAACCTATATTCTAGTGATCAAGATCATTCGTGATATACCCAAGAGGCTGCTTAGACTAAGTCGAAGTACATATATTGACCAGATACTAAAGAGATTTAGTATGGAACAAGCAAAGAGGGGATTGGTTCCAGTGTCACATGGTTTATATCTTTCTAAGAAAATGTGTTCTCAGAGACAACAGGAGAAAAAGAGAATGAGTAAGATCTCACACGCTTCAGCGATAAGATCAATCATGTCTGCCATGTCATGTACTAGACTTGATGTTGCCTATGCATTGACCATGATACGCAGATATCGAGCAGATCCAGGAGAACAACATTGGACTGCTGTTAAGGCTATCCTTAAGTATATGAGAAGAACTAAAGATATGTTCCTGGTGTATGGAGGAGACGAGAACCTGGTGATCCGGGGTTATAATGATGTTGGTTTTTAGACAGATCAAAATGATTTGAAGTCGCAATCAGAATATGTTTTCTGTCTCAACGGAAGAGCTGTGAGCTGAAAGAGTTCAAAGCAGCCAATTCTTGCTGATTCTATAGCGAAGTTCGAGTTTATAGTGGCTTTTGATGCAGCCAAGGAAGCTGTTTGGATTCGAAATTTTGTCTAGGAGTTTGATGTGGTACCTAGCAGTAAAGACCCTATCACATTTTATTGTGATAATACTCCAGCGGTGACTCTTGCAAAAGCGCCAAGGTCACACCAAATGACAAAGCATACATTTCGAAAGTATCACCTCTCGAGAGATTTTAATCAAATGGGTAAAGTTGCAGTAAATAGAGTATCCACGAAAGAGAACGTGGTGGACCCCTTGACTAAAATCCTATCTCAACCGAAGCACGAGTATCATGCGAGAGCTAGCGGACTGAAGGTTGTTAGCAGTTGACTCTAGTGCAAGTGAGAGTGTTGGAGTTGGTGCCTTAGAACCAGCTTCTGTGTACTTTCTCATAACATGTATTTCTTGTTTTGAATATTAATTAAACTACTTATCACATCATAATTGTTATTCTGCGCAACATTGTTCGTGATAATGTCTCAAGAGTAGCTATCGCACTAAAAGATCATATCAGTTCTCCGCTATGATGAGAACCCAGAAGTGCTACGACACTATTCTTAAATATATGTTCCATAGTCGGATGATATCATTTGAGGAACACAAATGATACAGACTATCAGGGGTGAAGACTCACAGGACTTTGAGACAACTTATCGTAGTGTACGCCCTTGGTAATATCCAGTAGGATATTATGAGAACGAGACCCGTCAGTAAGAAATTCACATTTATAGATGTCATTGAATGTTATCTGCGGACGTGTGTATTGATCCTTAGACTTTAAGATTATTATTATTGTTATTGGTGAATTCTCCTTGCCTCCTTCCCTCAAAGTGAGGCGGAGACATTCTTTTATAATGAATGAAAAGGACCACATCAGACCACAAGTCCGATGTGGGATACAGACTCCAATACTCCCCCTCAAGCTAGGTGTACCTAGCTTGCACACATAATGAAAAGAAGCAACAAAAAAAAACAGATGCTAACACTCCCCCTCAAGCTGGACATGCCCAGCTTGATGATAAATACAGGACAAAAACAGAAGAAATGGTAATAATAAAATCGTTGTTGATGCTGCTGAAAAAAAAAGGATGGGTCATCGTCGGAAAAGTGCGGGGCCGGATAACAGAGTGCCGGGAAATCCACACAGGCGGGTCGGTCGTCAGAGCGTCGGGAAAATCCGCACTACGGGCCGGTCGTCAGAGCGCCGGGAAATCCGTAATGTCGGGCCGATCGTCAAAGCGCCGAGAAATCCGCAATGGCGGTGCCGGTCGTTGAAGCGTCGGGAAATCCGCTATGGCGGTGCCGGTCGTTGAAGCGTCGGGAAATCCGCAATGGCGGTGCCGGTCGTTGAAGCGCCGGGAAATCCGCAGGAGGAGGCCGACGATTGAGGCGGGAATGCCGCGGGAAGCACCGGAGGGAGCAGTTGAGTCCGGCCGGAGGGAGGGCTGCCTTGCAGGAGGAGGCCGACAAGGAGGGAGCAGTTGAGTCCGGCCGTAGGGAGGGCCTCCTTGTAGGAGGAGGCCGACAAGGAGGGAGAGCAGCGGAAGCCGATGGAGGGGCGACACTGGATCGGGACGCCGGAAGTTGCGTGGGCAGTGGGGAGAGGTGCCGGGGAAACAGGCACCGGGAGGAACACCGGAGAGCCGTGCGCAGGGAGCCGTGTAGGGCAGGCCGTCGGGGCAGAGGATTCGCGGAGGTGAGGGCTGGGAGTCGCGGGACGCGAGCCGCGGGAAGGAGCCGTCGCACAGAGGAAGCACGCAGGGAGAGGCCGCATGGTTCAGTCAGGTGGGTTCTGCCAAAAGAGATCCGCCGAGTGGGAAGAACGCCGGACGGAGCTGTCGGGAGGGAGCCAGATGTCGCAGCAGGACGGCGCGAAGCCGACGGGAGATCCGCCGGGAGAGGTCCGCCGCAGAAGGAGATGCCAGCAGGGGGAGATCCGCCGGGTGAGGGAGATCCGTCGGCCGTAGGAGGAAGCGGCCCCGTGGGATGTCGCAGCAGCTTCTGGAGCGGGAGGGAGACGGCGCCGGAAGTTGCAGGAACAGGAGGGCAGTTCGGGCGAAGCGGGAGATGCGGGAGCGGCCGTTCTTCGCGCCGGGAGTTGCGGAAGTGGGTGCCGACAGGTGCGGGGAGCCGAAAAGAGCGCCAAGGGAGCCACGGTAGGTGCTGCGCGCACAGGAAGACCGCCTGGGGAGGGCGGTCGTGCGTAGCGGGAGATGCGGGAGCCGACCGTTTCGGTCGCCTGGAGAAGCTGGAGCTTGTGCGGGCAGTTGCGGGATCCGGAAAGACCGCCGGGGAATGCGGGAGCCGTTGAGGAGTGCGGTGCGTGCGTAGCGGGAGATGCGGGAGCCGCGCGGGATGACGGGGCTGAGCCGACGGGAGTCGCGCGTGATATCGGGGCCGGCGCGCGCAGCAGGGAGGAGACGCCGGGGAAGGAAGCCTGTCGCCGAGACGGCCGGAGGATGGTCCGTCGCACGGGAGGGGATCCGCGCAGTCGGAAGCCGCGAGAGGCGGGTTGGGAGAGAACGGCCGGAGATGAGGCGGGGAGATCCGTCGGGAATTGCGCCGTAGGGGAGAAGCTCCGCAGGAGAGGGGTCCTCGTACCGGGAGGGAGGAACGACGCCGGAGGGCCCCGAAGAGGAGGTCAACGCCCAGAAAGCCGACGGTAAGGATCTGCCCGGAGAGCGGGAGTTGTCGACACGGGAGGACCTTTAATCGCTGGAGGGAGGCGGAGCCGGGAAGCCGCAGCAGGAGGCGGGGCCGGAAGTCCGCCGTTAAGAGTCCGCGCAGGGCCTCACTGGAAACAGTCACGTAGGAGGGGGCGGCGGCAGAGAATTAGAGCCATGTGCCCGCCACCCCCCCTACGGAGAGGGAAATTAAAAAAAATGAACCCTAAACAGGAAAGAATAAAAAATTGGAGGGAGGGGTCGGGTTAAACCTGCTTTGATACTATGTTATTGGTGAATTCCCCTTGCCTCCTTCCCTCAAAGTGAGGCAGAGACATTCTTTTATAATGAATGAAAATGACCACATCGGACCACAAGTCCGATGTGGGATACAGATTCCAACAATTATTGATTATTATAAATCGCGTACTTTGATGTATTGATGAAAACCGTGACGATAGTTGTTCACGGTGTATCTAGAATCTCAGTTAAATAATATATTATTATTTATTATTTAACAAGTTGAATAAATATTATTTCCGGTCGTGGTTTAATAATTATTCATGTATGTTTGATCGCATATATTCCATCACCAGTTATTTAAGAGAATATAATGTGTGGAATATTTAATAAATATTTATTTGCTATTTAATGAATATAATATTTATTTATTTATTGACGAATAATGCATTGATATTCATTTAATAAAGACATTATCAAGACTCGATAATTATTGTGGAGGAATGACGGACCGAGTTTTATGGTCCGGTGAGAAATAATAAATATTGAATATTATTTAATTAAATAATATTTAATTTTAATTCGCAAGTTAATCACATGTCGAAAATGATATTATTATTATTATTATTTGACATGGGGTTTTGCTAGGATTAAATAAATAATTAAGGACACTTGTGCAATTATTTTATTTCAACCCTAGAAATATAATATCCAATTATGTTATTTTCTCAAGAGCCAATTCATTTGTCTTGGTTGTGAACAACGGATTTGAAAAATCCTCTCAAGCCTAGAGAGCCCCCTTCTTCTAGAACGCATTCAAGAACGGAGAGCAACCCCCCTTCACCAAATCAAGGAGAACGCTTTGGAAGCGGTTCTTGAAGCGATCAAAGACGGACGACGCAAGCGCAAAGATCTTCCATGCCAGCACCCAGAGATTCATTCGGTGACGTGTGGAGATACGTGGAACACGTATGGATCACTGTTAAAGGAAATTTACACTTGGTTTCTACAATGCAACGACGGTGGACCGCAGATCTGTCATCGGATTAATCAACGAAGAAAGAATTCCTTAAAGGTAATTCTTTATTTAATTTAATTAATTATAAATAACATGTGATGATCCCCCTTCTCATTTCGGCGTGATTTTCATTGTCTATTTCTTTGATTCAATTATGTGGATCACGGTGTTCATCGTCGTATAGATCTTGGATTGATGATCGATTATGACAAAAATCAAAGTTGGGCACCGCCCATCGCATGCTTCCACCGCGCCCAGAACCTACACCTTGTTCTCTATTTATGTGCATTTGTGAAATGAGCATGTCTTTGAGTTCGCTGTGTTTATTGATCTCCTTGTTATTGCCGCTTCGCTTGGTTCCCTGAATCGAGAAGATTGTGTGCTTGAACTCACCATTCGTAAAAGGTTATGTACTCATATATGGTTATGAAAGCCCTCTTTAAATTGGAATTTGTGGTAATTATGGGAGCTGGAATCTGATGCTGTGTGTGGCGATGTGTTTGCTGTCTTTTCCTTGTGACTGTGGATCTTGTGGTGATGATGGTGACTGGTACGGATGCTGAATGTGTTGTGGCAGCGGAGCTGGGGTTGGAGTGGCATGAGATATGTCGAGGGTAGCGTAGCGGTACTCTGCTCGTGTCTTTTCTGTATTCTGCCTGTAGTTTGGCATTGTTTGTTTTGGTTAATAAAGATCGTGAAGGGTTGTGTTATCGATGTGCATGTTGGTCCAACGTGAGTCAAAACACGTTATTTACTGCTTTAGCTTCTTGTTTGCGCGTTCAACAGAGGCTGCGCTCTTTGATGACCAAATCTCCTTTGTTTTAAATAGCTTTGAATGAATGCGGTGATTTTTTTTTTTGTTAATGTGTCTTTTTTTCCTAACTGGATCTCCCGGTAAATAGTTTAATTATAATGCACATTTTTTAGTATTATATCCCCATTTCAATTATATTAAATCACCTTCCTTTCCATCATTAACTAATCACCATCTTTTAATTTTTCTTTATTTTTTTATTCATTTCCTTTCATTTTTCTCCATTATCTTTAATACGATTTCTATCAACCAAGCATGATCCTATTACCTTGAGGGGCATTTACGAGATCAATCCCTTTATCAATTAGCCAAGTCAATCTCATTCTCAAGTTAGCGAAGCACAAAAACTTTGAGATCAAAACCCATATTGTAGTGCTGCTCCAAAAGAGATGGTACATGATTCAACACTCTTCAAGTGATCTTCGTGTCCGATCATGCATCCAATGAGTGCTTGAGTGGCTAGAGCTAGCTTATATATCAACGGTGTTACAATTTATATGAGCTATTGGCTGATCAACTCACTTTTTACTGTTAATTAAAAGGTTGTGGTTCACTAAATTAATTCAGCTTATTTCTTCCGCACCCCGGGCAGGTATTGTCTTCATCTTATTCGAGAGGCCGCAACCATCAAGATCAAGGAGGTGTTATGAGACATTAGAGGCCAGGTCAGCTTTTGTTTCATCTATCCTCTACTTGTATGGACGCTTGCACTTAACTCGATGTTTATCCAATGATAATGCACCTTTCAATTAATTTTGTCTCCAATATTAATAATAATTTTCTCCAATATTAATAATTGAATTTAAAATTTTCTTAATGGTCTGTTGTCATTGGGCAGAATATGATATGCATAGCGCATCTAAAAAATCGTGAACAAACCTTTGTATCAAAACAGTAAACAAATACCAGCAGAACCTTAACAACGAACCAGACACCACATGTAGAATGACATAGAAAATTTACCCCCTCCGCTTCCATCTTTTGCACAACGAACATAAAAATAATGATAATATCTTCTCATTCCAAGTGATCATTGTTACGTTTTCTTGAATTGAGTCAAACTTGAATCACTCAATTGTATATGCGCAATGTCCGATATAAAAAAGCATTACAGATACGTTCGATGGTGATACTGATCATAAACCAGGGGAAAAAACAAAGGGCAAAGTACACAGATATTTGCGCATTTCAGTCCAGTTTTGTATATCTGTGTATGATAGAAATCCTGTCATTATACGGGCAATGATTTTTTTTTTTACATATCATGAATTTGATACCATTGGATTGGTTGTTAACAATAGAAGAATGCATTAACCTACATGAATATGCAATGAAAAAAAAAATACAAAGAATTGGTGTGATGTCTGACCACACTTTAAAGAACAAAGAATATCTTGAATTACGGTAGGAGAAGTCTCAGAGACCCCAGAGTTGGTTGCAGCGATCGTGACATGTGCTGAATGACATTGGAAATATGCTATGATGTTGATTGTAGGACGAGGCATGATGAAAGGGGTGGGAAGTCACTCTGTGGGGGTCACTCCCAATATGGGATGGTTTTTTTGCAGGGGAGGAAGTCCTTGGACGGCAACAACTCCTGCAGCAGTGTTCAAAGGTTGGCAGCCGACGCGGTGGACTGCAGCAGGCGGCGGGAGGAAGTTTCAAGGGTAGATGAGCTACCCTCCAACAACTTGCTTTTCCTTCCTGTATTTAAACGGGATGAAAATCCCATTGTTTGTAAGAGAAGAGTGTGTGATTTCTGTGTGCTGTAATCCTCCGTGATTATCCGGAGAGAAGGGAATAGAGAAGCGGCAGTGTTTCTCCCGTGGATGTAGGCTGGACGGCCGAACCACGTTAAAATCTTGTGTTTCTCCGTTTTTACTCCGTTCTGTGTGTTTGAGGTACCACGCACCTCCGCTGCGCCCCAACACACTCGTGCTGGGGAAATCTGATCCCAAGAATGAAAATGCTTGCAATAAATTTGTGAGAAAATCTGATGAACAATGAATGCAATCAATTTTACGAGAAAAAAAATCAGTGCATGAAAAAATTATGTGTGAAAAAAAGTGTCTTGTGATGAATCATCACCGTTGGTAGATCAAATATGGAGATTCGTTATCGCGACGCCACTTGCTGACTCGCCGTTGCTTGAAGCCATCACTATCTTGTGCGTTGAAGATCTCAACTCGCTGTCCTCAAATCGATGGTGCAACACGTACTTTATAAGAAGCCTCCGTTCTGCGCTCCGCAACGCTATGCTTGACTCGAGTTTGCACCGGTACAGCTTCATCCACGACTATACCCTTTGAAGCCTCACCGCATACTACCTGGGTGCTCACACCACACCGCTGCTCCTTGCATTCAGGAAACCACAGATTAAAAAAAAAAAAAAAAATCAGAGATATAGTGGCCCCAAAAAACTATGCACCCACGTGTGAACCCTCTTCTCCTCATCCTACCATTGAAGAAGACATCGTCCAATAATATTAGTTTAGAATCAAACCTGGTCTGACTATAGTCAATTGCATAAAATATGATATTACTCCTTTTGCAACTCTAGTTGAAAAATGAAAGGCCCTTGCAAAAGAAATCCAAACACTGTAATTTTTATCGTATCTGTATTTGCACTCCTATGTTCTACATGTTGAGAGTTGATTACATTTGGCCCCCTCATTATAGTCAATTACATCTACAAGGGTCTCCTTGCTAAGGGGCGCTGTGAGGCACGACAACCCTGTTGAAGCAGGCGCATCAGGCGCTATTTCCGAAGGTGCTAAGGCGCCAGATGTTGAGAATCAAAGGCGCTCCGTCAAAGGGGGTGGGGGGGGGGGTGGGGAATCGTCTCCGGTTCACTGTTGAACCTGAGGGTTAGGTTGGCCAATGGATGACCGCCACGTCGGAGGAAATTTCCACTGGAAATTTCCACTGGAAATTTGACGGGAATTTCCACCGGAGGGCAGCGTAAAAAAAACCCAAAAAATGCAGTGGGGGCATTTTCGTCCAAAACCCAACCTGAGGGTCAGGTTGGGGTGCCCAACCTGAGACATGTAAAATCCGGGTGGGGGTGGGTTTTTATGTCAAGAAAAAAAAGGCAGAAAAAGGGTCTCTTCAGTCAAAAGAACTCTGATAAAAAAAAAACTCCAGATTTTGATGCAACGTTTAATGAAATAAGAATAAAAAATTATTGCCTTAACTACTTCTGCATGATTCCAAAACTGTAGCAGGACTCCAGAAAAGTGCATCGACAACTCTATTTACTCTAGCAGGCGCACATTATGGGCATTAGCAACAACATCGAGCGATGCAATCAATACAACAACAACATCTCACCTTCTCTGCTCTTCTATCATTGATTATATTGTATCTAGAAGGTTATTTCTCTTCCCAATCTCTTATTCTTCAACATCTATTTTTTTTGAGCAAGGGCGGTTTTCCTCTCATTTCTCTATAAATCCCTCCCATTATTCCAAGCCTCTTTATTCCCATCTCATTTTCATTTTTTCCCTCCTTTTCCCTCCTTTTTCCTTCCTCACTATGAGCCTCTCTATAAATGTTTTATGATTTACTGTAATTGTACTGCAACACCAAGCAGTGAAAATGTGAGTGAAAAACATTTCTGAAACACCAACTACTGTAGGAAATATGCCCTAAGAAGCCTATATACACATGATGCATTATGGGTATATTGTACGATACAATCTGGCAAGTCATAAAGCATGAAATGAGATTTTATGCCTTCACCTTATATGCATCGTACTATATGATTGTAGCGTATCGTATTGCATGGTTTGAGAAATCATGTCACTGCCATCAACAAACCATGCCGTTGTAAGTTATGATTGGGAAATCATTAAGCATGTAAGACATGCTTTTGCCCATGCAATCCCATGGAGTCATAGCCTATGATAGGGTGTCCTAAGGAGCATGCAATGAGATTACATGCCACTGGTGAAATGGGTTTTTAAATGACAACTTTAGGTGGAAGAAACCAGAATGTTAACATGTTTATGTATGGCTGCAAACGAGTATCGTTGCCTTGTTAAATGAATTGTAATATACAAGGACTGCGAGGTGTTCATGCGTGAGATGCATGATTTGGCTGAAACATTTACTCATGCATTATAACGCATGAGTAAATGCGATAATGCCAAAAGAGTGCCCTCAAGGCTATATAAGTATGCAATGCCCATTCGATGGTGTGTGTGTGCGCGCTTCATGATCTGCCAAGGCTTCATGGAACTCGACACTCTTCTCCTACCTCCTTTACATTCGAGGAACTAGCATGTCATGGAGGTCGATAGGATCCCATCAGTATGATGGATGATTCAGGCATGACCCATGGATACACCACCGAGGAGGGATACTTTTGCCTCTTACTGTGATCCTCCTCAAGCATGGATGAAGATGACGCTGAAGCTCTTTGGTGTAAGATACACACAATTTACCGTTCTTCATTTTCAGCATATGCATGATTTTGTTATTCTAAGCATGGAGTTCTTAGGCTTAAGATTTCAATCACTTTCGTTGCTTCTATTAAGTGTTAATAGACCCCTAAGATTCCCAGAAGTGGTATCAAAGCCACCCATGTTTTTGTATTTATGAAATCATGCACGCATTGAATATTTTTTATATCGTATTACATATTGCCTGACAATCGTAAAATATAGCTAGTTATAATTGTTCCGTGGGTTTTATGTTGCGCTATATGACATAGGACATTGTAAGCAACACCACGTTATAAAACTGTGGTTTTGCACTGCTCGCGACGTACGACACCCCCTTATTATAACCTATGATTTTACTGCACCAATTTATAAAAATTGAGCATTGTATCATTAGAATAATGAAATGCATATTGTTAAATATGACATATAGACGAGAAGGTATGTCATAGGGGGTGGGGGTGATATAACGATCAATCGCAAAATACGACCAATAACACTAAGCTGTTTAGCCCTGCCAGACTTATCTGCCGTAGCCTCTAACTCGGGATGAATCGTTAAATACGATTAGTGTAGATTTTTTTTCTTAAATGTTAGGCCAAAGTTGTGTTTTGGTTATATTTGTTTTCAATAGATCAATATGTTGATTATATTGAAGAAAGAAAGTATGTTGAGAAGGTAATGAAAATTCAGATTGAAGAAAGGTGTGTATGTGAAGTTGTGAATCAGATCCAGACCATCAGCATGAAAATCGGATCCAGCACATCGGCATGAGTCAATACGATCCATCAGATTGGGATGTCGATAAAAAGTCAGAAGCTGCTGGAAATCATATTGAGTCTGGAATGAAAGCTTTGATTGTAATGAGAAGTCAAAGACTACTAGGAATTGATCTCAGGAAGAATTGGCCTCAGAAGATGCTGAGTGAGATCGAAAGGTTGGGAAGTAATAGAACTTCCAAGTATTGAATCTAGCGATGCTTTGCTGTTTTATATTTCACAAATCATAAGTTATCTGTAAAACTTGTGATGCTAGCCTTATGAAGGAAAGATGGAGAGCTGGTGCTGCCAATCGTATTGAGGCTCGGTTGGAATGAAAGAAGTTAATGAGAGAAGTCATGATACAAGTTGGAGTTTGTGGAACATCGGAAACAGAAGGATGAAGATCATCGGTATGAGAATCATCAGCGTGACAATATCAGAAGACTGGAAGATTGATCTTGTTAAAGAAAAGAAGTCACTGCCGACACCGGTCTATCAGATGTGGTATGCCACCGATCCATCGTAATGGATTCTGAAACCGATTCATATTGTTGGTTTCCTTTGTATATCAGATGCAGAGTTTTATTGGAGGCAGAATGATTGAGAAAGTTTCGATTGTTGGGAATAATGATCCATCAGAAGGATTCAAAGAACGATCAATCAGATGAAGATAAACAATATAGTCAACCTCTTTCATCAGGTTGAATTGCATTACAATTGAGTCAAGAACAAAAAGTATTGTTTGTTTTCCAAGTGGGTCAAGAATCATCAGACAATACTTGACACCGATTCGTTGGAGTAAAGTAGAGATCGATCATCAGACACATGCTGACACTGATAAAGTCATCAGACTCGGAATCATCGGTATGAGGAATTGATGATATCTTGGTTGATATGTGGCATCTGTATGAGAAGACTTTCAGTGTTTACAATCGTAATGGGCCGTCATCAGTCTTGCATATGTTTTCATCATAATGAAGAATCATAATGAAGAATTAGACTGAAGAATCAGATTGAAGAAATGTTTGTAAACTTGAAGAAGTTTGAAGTTTTGAGAAGATTCGAGAAGATTCAAGAAGCGCCCAGAAGGATTGTAAAGAGTTGAAACAATCAAAGGTGAAGACTTAAATGAATGATAAATTTGGGATTTACAAATTTCATTGAGCGAGAAGTGAAATTGGTTTTCCCTCCTTTACCATTCCAGGGTGCCTATAAAAGGAGAGCTCAATACATTTGTACTTAGCCAACTTGAACTGTTCACGTGCGCTAGAGCTCCGACGATTATGAAACAAGTATTAAGTTTCCAATCAGACTTTGTTTTTCAGGTTGAAGTTGAGGAAGATTATCGAAGTGAGGTTCAATCCGATCATTTGAGCAAGTCCATCGGAGTCAGCCCATCAGAGCGACATCCATCAGAGAAAGGTTTATCAGGCTGAGTTCCATTAGACGGAGGAATTGTGAGATTCCAATTGAGTTTCTACTCGATTGAAGAAGAAATAGAAGGAGAATCGAATCGAGGCCAATCAGACGGAGATCATTGGATAGAGGTTATCGGGCTAAGGCTGATTGGACCAACATTTCTGAAGAAGATTTCCAGACTAAATTTCTAGAAGAAGTTTCAAGACCAACAAGTTCCTTATAGAATTGTTGAAGTTCTTGAAAATTATACGCAGGTAAATTTTGATTCAGCTTAGTTGTGGAGGAAGTGAAGACTTTCTGAAGTGAATCAAAAAAGAAGAAAGTGAAGCTTGCAACTGTGGATGCTTACCAATTGCTGAAAAGACTTGATTGTTTGCTGGGATGTATAACCAGTTGTGAGAAAGTGGATACTGAAAAAGATAGTTGGGGGGTATAACCAGCTATAGCAGGAAAGTTGCTTCTGGGATTGTAGAATAGTTCACTGCTTGTGCCTTTGTATTCCAGAAAGAGGATAGTGAAATAATCCATGTTTGTGGGACTATCCAACATGGCAAGGAGTAGGTCTTTGTACCAAACCTTGTAAATATCGTGTGCTAACTTCTCTTTATATTTGTTGCATACGAAAGGTGAGGTTGAGGAGTTCTATTTGAGTGGATCGTAACTTTAACAGGTTTCATAGGTTAAGAAAGTTTTCTAAAGAAGTTAAGAAACTTTATTATAAAAGAAAAAGGAATCACTGATTCACCCCCCTCTCAATGGTCTTGATCTTACCTGGGAACAACAATTGGTATCAGAGCAGGTTCCCTATGAAAGATCCATCCCGACGAATGGAGAGTTCCAATTCTGTGAACTATAAGGGGATTTCAGTTTTCAATGGAAATAACTATCATATCTGGAAAGATAGAATGATGCCATATCTTATGTCTCTTGGGTATGATGTTTTGGAAGCTACTATAGATGGATTTCCTCATCGTATTGAGAATGCTTCTCTTATTGCTGTTGATAAGAAAAATCTTGAGAATGCTGAAAGAGCTAAAAATGTTTTACTCTCATCACTAACTGAAAGTGAGTTTCTTAGAGTAAAGGGAGCCATAACTGTCAAAGGTATCTGAGATAAGTTGAAAAACATTTATGAAGGCAATACGAAGGTGAAGAAGGCAAATTTACTGTTGGATTGGTGTTGCCCGATCCGGTTGGGTCGAATGCTTGTGGCCCGCAACTTTCGCGGGTCGAGCTCCGCGGTGAGCTCGTTGGGGGTTGCAGGGGGCAACGCGCCCCTGGCCCCCGGCCCAAATTTTTCGGAACTGTAGCAATGCTGGCCACTGTAGCGGAGCTGACCGACCGACACCGACAGACACTGTAGCGGTGCGGACTTCGGGGTCAACAGTACTGTAGCGCTTTTTGACTTCCAGCCGACAGACACTGTAGCACTTTTGACAAAGTGAGCCGCCGATCACTATTGCAACGCGGACTACTATTCAGAACAGTAGACCGTCTTCTTCATATGTATCCCATTCTCGGGCTAGGGTTTTGTTGTTGGAAATCCTCTGTAATTTCTGTGCTCCCGAATCATAGTGAAGTTCTGCCTCTCCCGTGGACGTAGGGATTTTTCCCGAACCACGTAAATCGCCGTGTTCATTGTTGCTTTTCTTTCTTTCGTTTTCTCGTTTTTCTGTCGTTCTGTCTCCCGGTGATTCCGCAACAATTTACAACTCCGAAGGCTGATGTATGAAGATCTAAAAATGGATGAGCATGAATATGTTGACGACTTCTTTACAAGGATGAATGACATTATTAGCACCGTGAGATGTCTTGGTGAGAAGTTGGATGATTCAACTGCTGTTGAAAAGATCTTGAGAATTCTTCCTGATAAGTTTGATGCCAAATTTTCATCTTTGGAAGATAGAGATCCTGAAACTCTATCTTTGGATGATCTTCACAGTATTCTCGTTACTTATGAAATGAGAAGAGAAAATGTTATGAAAAGTAAAGAAAAAGTTGATCAAGAAGTGTTCTTCAAATATTTGTTAAAAGGGAAAAACAAAGATAAAGAAATTAAAGAAGAATCAAGTGATTCAGAAGCATCGGAAGATGATGAAGATTTCAATACAACTGTTTCCCTTCTTTATAAGAAATACAATAAGGGAAAATGGAAAAGTAAAACTCTCAAATGTTGGAATTGTGAAGAGAAAATACATTTTGCTCAAAATTGTCTTAGGAAGAAAGTTGAAGTGTATGAGTCCGAGGAAGATGATGATAAATCTAGGAAACAAAAGTGGAAGAAACATAAGGAAAAATTTTCTTACGACAAGAAGAATAAGAGTTATCTAAGCAGAAGGAAGGACGATTCCTTATCCAGTGATGAACATGATCATCAACTCAACTTTATAACTCAAGTTAGAACTAGAAGTAATTCTTTAGATAGTGATGATGATGAAGAAGAAATTACAAAAATGGAATGGATTCTCAAAGAGAATTTGGAAAAAGAAATTGAGCGGAATACTCAACTCAAGAAAGAAAGAAGCCGAAGAAATATATTGAAAGAATAACTTCTGAGAACAATGACTTGATGAAGAAATAAGAGAAAAATCTCAATGTTATCTGATCTCATAATACAAAGATTGATGATCTTGAAAGAAAACTAAAAATCTACGAAGAAAGATTATCCAACAATGAACACCTCAACATGAAAGAATCTTCACTCATTGAAGAAAGCAAGCAGAACAAGTTAAATATAGCTGAATCCAAAAAGATGATAGATGTTCTGAAAGCTAGTTTGGCTAAGAAGAGGAGTTGTTTGAAACACAACCAATGCTTCTTACAACACAAAATGAGATAAGAAAGATGAGAGAAAACTTCACCAAGCCAGTTGATGTTAAAGGTGAAACTTCTAAAGAAGGTGGAAAGAAAGGCTTACAAAAGCAGGTTTGTGAGAAAACATCTTTCACCAAGAAAGATAGGAATTCTTCAGGAAAGTATCCTCCTGAGAAAATTAGTCTATGATTTATGAAGAAACAATAATAACAATGTTCTGAACAAGTTCACCATCAGTCTGAAAAATCAAGATCCAGAGGTCATTGTTGGTGTTGTGGAGTTTTCAGACACATTGCTTATTCATGCTAACATAACATGTCTCTACCAAGAAACAGGTATGAATTAAGGAGGAGCTATGATGATCAAAGAAGATCAAATGTTCCTAAAAATTATGTGGAACCGAAAAAGGAAACTCAGGAGATAAAGAAAGTTGAGTATGTCAAGAAAGTGGAGAAAAATAAACATGTTGAGTCTAAAAAGAATAAGTGCTTAGTTATTTAGCCAGAACAAGTTGATATGGCTAGAAAGTTAGAAGAAGCACAAAAAGCAGCTAAAGAAAAAGGGGAGAAAAATGTTTCTGAATATGTGAGAAAAGTTGATAAAAAGATATCAACATATTATGGTTTGAAAATTCAGAAAAGCTGCAAGAGATGTGAGCAAGAAGGGCATGTTACTAAAAGTTGTTTGACTATCCTGCTGGAATAAGAGGAAGACATGAAGGAGCTATTACAAAATCACTATAACAAAAAGGTTCCAAAAGGGGAAAAGAAATTAACATCCTTATCAGAAGAGTCTACAGATGAAAAGAAACTTGTCACAAAATCTAAGAAGGATGAACAGAAGGAAGAAAATACATCCAATGCAAAATCCAAGAAGAAGAAGAAAAATGAAAGGTTGAGAGAGGACTCTCAGTCTGATTGTTGCTTCTAAGAAACAACTGAGGTTCCTCCTTATTCCCAAAGTATTTATATTTGTACTAGCTTGCAGGGAATTAAAGGAGTTGAAATAAGAAAGCTGATATGTGAGTCTCTTACTTTTCTTGCAAAAGAAACGAGATTACAAAATATAAGTTTTTGAAAGTTGTGTTTATACACCTGAACTTTATGATATGTTTGTTGAGATGGGTGCAGGTTACTTTTATCTTAAACAAATCCTTTCTAGATTTCCCTAAGAAATGAGAATGTTGAAAGAAACATGAAAAGAGTATAACATTAATTTCCTTCCGTTGTGTTCTGTGGTGGCGGATGTAACCGACCTAGTATAATGAAAAACATTGACAACCTTGATTATTCACTCTTGTTTTCTACACCAGATTCGCCTATGTAGACTTAGAGTTGTTTAATTAAAGACTCTTTATTAAGGAACTCATGTGATACTTATGTTCTCCTGAAGAAGAGTTTCAAGATTTTGAGATGAAAAGTTCCAACCTTTTGAATTTGGTTGTCAATAAGGGAGGAAACTTGTCATGATGACCCCTTTGAATTTGATTGTCAATAAGGGGGAGATAAAAGAAATAGGGGGAACAAGAAAGAAATGGGGAGAAGAAAAAGTGAGAAAAGAAAACAATTGGTATTGTTTTGAAGTGGGTATTGACAACAAACGCAAAATAGGGAGAGAAAAGAAACAGGGGGAACAATAAAGAAATGGGAAGAAGAAAAAGTGATAAAAGAAAACAAGTGGTACTGTTTTGAAGTGGGTATTGACAACAAACACAAATGGGAGATTGTTAGGCCCAAGTTGTGTTTTGGTTGTATTTGTTGTCAATATATCAATATATTGATTATATTGAATAAAGAAAGTATGTTGAGAAGGTAATGGAAATCCGGACTGAAGAAAGGTGTGTATGTGAAGTTGTCAATCGAATCCAGAACATCGACATGAAAATTAGATCTAGCACATCGACATGAGTCAATACGATCCATCAGATTGAGATGTTGATAAAAATTCAGAAGCTGCTGGAAATCGTATTGAGCTTGGAATGAAATCTTTGATCGTAATGAGAAGTCATAGACTACTAGGAATTAGTCTATAAGGAAGAATCAACCTCAAAAGATGCTGAGTGAGACTGAAAGGTTGGGAAGTAATAGAACTCCCAAGTATTGAATCTGATGATGCTTTGTTGTTTCTTATTTCATATATCATAAGTTATCTAGAAAAAATGTGATGTTATCCTTATGAAGGAAAGAGGGAGAGCTGGTGCTGCCAATCGTATTGAGGCTCAGTTGGAATGAAAGAAGTTTCTGGAAGAAGTCATGATACAAGATGGAGTTTGTGGAACACCAGAAATAGAAGGATGAAGATCATCAGTATGAGAATCATCAGCGCAACAATATCAGAAGGCTGGAAGATTGATCTTGCTGCATAAAAGAAGTCACTGCCGACACCGGTCTATCAGACACAATATGCCACCGATCCATCATAATGGATTCTAAAACTGATTCATATTGTTGGTATTCTTTTTATATCGGATGCAGAGTCTTATCAGAGGCAAAATGATTGAGAAAATTTGGATTTTTGGAATTAATGATCCATCAGAAGGATTCAAAGACCGATCAACCAGATAAAGATAAACAATATAGTCAACCTCTTTTTTCAGGTTGAATTGCATTACAATTGGGTCAAGAACAAAAGTATTGTTTGTTTTCCAAGTGGGTTAAGAATCATCAAACAATACTTGACACCGATTCGTGGGAGCAAAGTAGAGACCGATCATCTGACACATGCTGACACCGATAAAGTCATCAGACTCAGAATCATTGGTATAAGGAATTGAAGACATCTTGGTTGATATGGAGCATCTGTATGAGAAAACTTTTAGTGTTTAAAAGTTATCATTGTAACGGGTCATCATCAATCTTTCATATGTCTTCATGATAATGAAGAATCGTAATAAAGAATCAGACTGAAGAATTAGATCGAAAAAATGTTTTTAAACTTGATGTAGTCTGAAGTTTTGAGAAGATTTGAGAAGCGCCTAGAAGGATTGAGAAGAGTTGAAACAGTCAAAGATGAAGACTTAAATGAACAAGAAATTCAGGATTTACGAATTTTGTTGAGTTGGAAGTAAAATTGGTTTTCCTGCCTTTACCATTCCGGTGTGCCTATAAAAGTAGATCTCAGTACATTTTTACTTAGCTAACTTGAACTGTTCACGTGCGCTAGAGCTCCGAAAATTGTGGAGCATGTATTGAGTTTCCAACCCGACTTTGTTTTTTAGGTTGAAGTTGATGAAAATTATCAGAGTGAGGTTCAATTCGATCATCTGAGCAAGTCCATCGGAGTGAGACCATCAGAGCGACTTCCATTGGAGCAAGTCTATTGGAGTAAGCCCATCGGTGTGACATCCATCAGAGCAAGGTTCATCGGACCGAGTTCCATCAGATGGAGGAATTGTGAGCTGCCAATTGAGTTTCTACTTGATTGAAGAAGAAAGAGCAGTAGGAGAATCAGACCGAGGCCAATTGGACGGAGACCACTAGATAGAGGTTACCAGACAGAGGCTGATCAGACTGATGTTTCCAAGGAAGATTTACGGACTGAGTTTCTTGAAGAAGTTTCATGACCAACAAGTTCCTTAGAGAATTGTTGAAATTCTTGAAGATTGTACACAAGTAAAGTTTGATTCAGGTTACTTGTGGAGGAAGTGAAGACTTTCTGAAGTGAATTAGAAAAGAAGAAGGAAAGTGAAGCTTGTAACTGGAGATGATTACCAGTTGCTGAAAAGGCTTGATTGTTTGCTGGGGTGTATAACTAGCTGTGGGAAAGTGGATACTGAAAAGATAGTTGGGGGGGGGGGGTATAACCAACTATTGTAGGAAATTCGATGTTGGTATTGTAGAATTGTTCACTCAACTCACCCATGATTTTTTGTTGTATAATTGTTCACTGCTTGTGCCTTTGTATTCCGGAAAGAAGATAGTGAAAATATCCATGTTGGTGAGACTATCCAACATGGCAAGGAGTAGGTCTTTGTACCGAACCTTGTAAATATCATGTGATGAATTCTCTTTATATTTTTTGCATACGAAAGGTGAGGTTGAGAAGTTCTATTTGAGTGGATCGTAACTTTAACAGGTTTCAGAGGTTAACAAAGTTTTCTAAAGTAGTTGAGAAACTTTCTTATAAAAGAAAAAGGAACCACTAATTCACCCCCTCTCAGTGGTCTTGATCCTACCTAGGAACATTAAATTCAATCATGAATTGGATTTAATTATTTATAAATAATGTGAAAAGATATTTTGGGATATTATTTTATTTATAAAAGTGTTTTATAAATTAATTATAAAGTGTTTATGATTAATTAATTAACTATTTTAAAAAATTTATTATAAATATTCCATTAATATTAAGTGTTAATATAAAATATCTTTTCAAATTTATATGGCATGCCTTATAATTTAAATATAAAGTGTTTATATTAAAAATTATTAGAGTAACTTATAAAGAGTTGATAGATTATAAAAAAAGACATAATATAAAGTGTTTATATTTAATAAAATTCTAAAATGTTGATAATAATTAATTTGAAATATTCAAATTAAAAGATCCTTATTTGGATATTATTTGAACATCATCAAAAGTGTTTTGATAAATTGATATGATCAAAGGTTTAAACAATATTAATGTGTGATATTTAGATTATGTAAAAAGTTTACATAATAAAAAAATTGAAATATAAAATGTTTATGTTTCATGAAATATCATATATTAAAATAAAATGCTATATAATAAATATGAAGGAGTTCATATCGACAATAAATGCAAGGTGTTTATATTTATCATGGAATGAATTTTAAAATGTTTATAGTCATTAGTATATGAATTGTTCATAATTTTTTGTCTCCGGTTAAATTCATGAATTGTTTTGTATGCCTTTGTTTATGAGATAAATTGCTTCTTATAAATTGCTTTACTATACTAGGCACAACAATGTAAGATTTAATTTTCATACATCCTAACTTCAGTTTGTAGCTAAAGCTATTAGCTTGAATTTAGTTGTTGAATATAGTTTATACATATTAAGTGTTAGGTTTATCTTGAATTGGATTCTCTCTTAAGTAAAGTATCCCTAGGGAGAGGGGCTTGGAGCCGGACTTCTCACTTACCTTAAGGCTATGCCTTGCTCTAGAAAGGTGGGGGTTAACTATTTGTCACTCCGGACTTACTCATGCAGAGATTGTCAGTTTCATATATCTCTAAACCTTTACATAAAGAGTTTATATACCTTTTGCATGAGATGCATGTGACACCCACCAGGTTATTGATATGTCTTATTTGATTATTTATTTATTTATTCATTCATTCTTGGAGTTCTCGAGAGTCGAGGGTTGAAAATCATGTTTTTGGGGAAAACAGACCCTGACGTATAGTTGGCACACGATTTGCCTAATCGTGCAACTAACCGTGCGAGAGGGATGTTTGGGGGATAGAGGCATTTTTCACAGCTTGAGCACAATTTTTCTAACCATGTAGGTGCTTCCAGAAACCTTACGACTTTGGTTTTGGGGACATAGTTGCTCCTGCATGGTTTGTCTTAGTCATTAAAAACATGTCTATTTACCAAAATACCCTTATGAGTTTTTAAGTTTCTCTCTCTCATTTCTCCACCCATCGTGTAACCATCTCCTTTGGCTTCAGAGATTTTCCTCCTGGGTTTTTAGTGGATCTCTTGCTTCCTTTGGCATTTTCTTTCAAGGTAAGCTTGATCTCTTCTTGGTTTTTTCATCATCTTCCCCTATTTTCCCCTTTTCATCCATTATTTTGGAGTTGTGAAACTATAACTTATACTTTGTCCAAATATAGGATTGTTGATGGGGGATTTTGGTTTGTTCCTCTATGGTTTTGGTCTGTGAGGACTCTTCCTACTCGAATCCAGTGGTTGTCATCGAAGGCGACAAGTTAGGAATTTATTGTGAGGTATGTTTCTCTATTTTAGGGGGTTTTTCCATGGCTAACCTCTAATTCTTTATCACCTTTGGTTTTTTATCAAATTGCCTTTAAATTGATTCATGATTGATGTTTTATCCATGGTTGATGTGACGCATGGTTTGTGTTGGCAATTTGATGTTCTAAAGTGGGGTTTCAAAGGGAGTTGGATTTAATGCACTCCATGTGTTTATTAAAATGGCTCAAAGTGACTTTTGGTTTTAAATGAATTTCTAAAAGTGTTTTAGAAATGGTTTTACCTTGAGGATTGTTTTTTATCAAAATGGGCATGATGGTTTATTCAATTACTTTTGAAATAGATTATTTGATCGATACATGTTATGGATTTACATGTTTGGCATTGAGTAGTACATGGGTGACCTTGGGTGTGTGTGTGCATGACTTAGAAAAAAGAGTATGTTGTCCAAGGGACCGAGTGATCCTTTGAGAGGAAGGCTAATTGAGCTTCTGAAACATTGACCGAGGGACCGAGTGACCTCTTGGAAGTTTAGCCCTGAGAAAGAATGAGTGAGCTTCCAAACTTGTTATACTTGGTTAGTCGGCTAACAAACCTTATTTTAGACTAAGGAATACTATACCATTATGGTTAGAGCACATGGTGCATATTATTTATGCCCAGTTGGTTTTTATATGCTTTATGAATGTTGTTAGTGCATTGATTTATTGCGATGTTTTATGATTATGGCTATGTTCCATTATTTGGTTTTGTGAAGGTGTTTATACTTATTCTCATGTTGATGCCTTGTATGGGTGTGTTGAGCATGTTTTTCCAGGTGGCTTCATTTTTTTTATTTGAGCCTTGTTTTCCATGTTTGAGAAAATGGTTTATTTGAGAAAACCTTTTAAAAAGTGAACTTGGTTTTGAAAAATGAGTTTTCAAACTGGACTTATTGGTTTCCATGGTTAAAATCCTTATATAGATTCATGGCGGTATCCTATTGGGCATTGTGCTTCATGCCCTGCATATGTCTTCAGGTGTATGTAGAATTTATTTTTAAGGACACATGTAAAGGCAAGGGCACCATGAATTTCAATAGATCATCTTGATTACTGCCATCTGGGGTCGTTTATGATGGAGATATGGTCTCATGGGGTTTAACTCATGAGGATCTATTTTGAGATTTTGTATCATTGAGTTGTTGTGAATTTCCCTTTTTGGGTCTTGATCCCTGTTTTGAGTTTTGAGCTTTTGTCCATGGATAACATGTGTATATGCCTCGTTGTATATAATGATGTGATGATGTTTATGTTGTAAGTGGGTTCCCTAGACCCAACTCATGTATGTACTTTGATTACCATTACATGTATATATATAGTTTAATATATACATGTGTTTTCCTGACCATAATAGTGTTGATACTTCTGCATCCACTATATTTATGATAACGTCCTTAGATTACATACCATATCAAAAGGTTATAGCAGTTCCCAAGATATAATGAAAACCTTGAGATACCATGACAGTAATCTTAAAGTTATGTTTCATGGTCCAGATATATCATACTGACAGGACATAGATGATGTGCGACCATCAGGTGTTGGGGGATCCTAAGCATTGAGAATGATTCTCATGAAGTTTGCACTTGGTGATCTCGAGTAGATGAGATCACGAGGATTGACCCACCAATAGGAACACCATATGTTTCAGATGTCATTGGTAGTTCCTATCTACAAACACATGTAATGGTCTCTTGACTGGAGATTATTATCAGTGTATTCTATTTGATTACGTACTTTGATACAAGACAAAAACTATGACATTGATGTTGTAGCGAGGTAGCTTGCACTGGGTGCATCATTGGTGGTATGACATTGATTGAATAATCAAGATAGAATTTGTCATGAAAGGAAGTGATATCTCAAGAGTAGTTGATCAGGATGATGGTACCTTCATGAAATCCATGTCCATGGTAGAAGAAGGTAAGTCCATCCAGTTAGGTCAATGAATAATAAAGGAAGAGAGAATGATGACATAAGGTGTGCATCCTACTTTATGAGATATCGTATGACAAAGAGATTATATTACACGGTATGTGTTCGTAAGAATGGTTGTCGCTGCTATGAATTTTCATTATCTCTTTAGGGGTCTTGATGAGTTGCTAGACTTCGCTCCTGGTTTATAAATAATATTCACTGCTATTAAGATAAGGGCATAGAGGGTCACACATATAACCCATTCCAAAGTCTACCCTATTCTGATGAATAAGAATATAGGATATGGTGGGCCTCACCACGGGGTTCGAGGCATGTTCGAGAATAAACGATCAACAATGAATAAATAAATTCATTATTATAAAAGTATAAAATAATTTCCATTGAATTTATTTATTAAAAGTACTCACAAGGTATTAGGTGAATACATGGAAAAATATTATTCAAATGGATATTATTTTAATATTCAAGATTCGTTTAATATTTACAGGAATTACGAGTCGAGTTAATGACTCTCTTTTATCACATAATATATTTATTATATATTACAAGTAGGTGATCAAATATAAATGATGTTTATGATGCAGTTAGTTCATTATAATGTGTCATTTATGGATTATTTAGTGGGCGTTAATTATACGGGAGTTGGGGAACCCTTTTCAGGTATATAATCCTCATTATATAAGCAAAGGAGAGCTCATTTCTGAGGGAAAATTCATCCAATCGAATTTGAGATATCCTCTCTCCTCTTTCTCACATCCTAGAGGGAGAAAGCCCCATTCCTAGCATTTGATCTTCAATCGCTATTGAGGATCGAAGGAACGAGATCGTGGTGGTCATCAGGATGTTGAAGGATTCATTGGATATCCACGCAAGCACCAGGAATTTGACGATCGGTATTCCTGAAGACTCTTGAAGCATGTGTGGACAATCTAGAGGGATTCAACCTCATATCCTTCCAGTGATGGTTTCCGACAACGAGCATTAGTCGTACACACCATCAATCCTAATGAGGTAAACATTCATTTTATTTTTGTACTTAAATAAATTCATGTGAGATATTTAGACCTATACCGGGGTTCGGATCACTGGAGATGATGAAGTTACATCACTTCAACGATGAAAAATTTAAAATCATTGGCCAACCGATTTCCGCTGCGCGTCCCGGTACCAAAAATTGGTATCAGATGGATCATGTGAATTTCCCGAGAAAAGAAAAATTAAATTGTTCTTAAATTAAAGCAAAGGGCTTCATTTCGGTCCCAATAGAATAGACTGCATATTGATTCGATTTCAGACGGACAAGTTATGACCATTTGAATATTTAATTCAAATCAAAATTTGGGTATTGAATTGAAGAACACACACATGTAAATATTTTTTAGGTGATTCCGATGAAACCTCATTTTCCGAACAGTTCCAGCCATATTCCGATGGGGGAGACAGTCCATACATGACAAAGATGCAATTTTAAATTAAAATAATTGTTGAAAGTATTTGGGGGGTGTTTTTTTGACAAAAGACATAATCATTAAAATCGAAGATTAGCGGAAGTACAATTGCATAACCATGAAGGAAAGTGGTCCAGCTAGAGTTGGTCATTGTTAGGAGGGCCAGCTGCTGCCACTTGATGGGCAACCTTGTTTCTGTCCCTTTTGATAAAGGAGAAGGTGCAAATTGTGAAGCTTTGACAGAGGGATTGGATTTTCCTGATGAGTGAGCCAAAAGGTTGGAAGCCACCATCATTGAGGTTGATAGCCTTGACAATGGTGAGACAATCCGATTCCAGGTGGATTGCATCCCATCCGCCATACGGGTAACATCCATTGGAATCTCATCACATCGCCTTGTCTGGAAACCCCCTGCCAATGCCACCTCCTCACCACCCCAACCCTCCCACCGCCGCTGCCCTCTTCCCTAGAATCGCTACCCACCCACCCAGCCTTGACCTCCTCCTTCCCGAAAATCTACCTCCCCTGTCGTGCTGCTCCCAGCCACCAACATCCACCACTAGATAATGCCGCTTCCCTGTGTACACCGTCGTCCCAGTTAGGTTCTCCAACTGTGCGCCGCTGCCCGTGTTCAACTTCCTCCCAAGATCCCATGGCCTCACATAGTCGGCATCCCCATGTCTAGAAAAACCATCGTGTTCAGTAGCCCTTCCATGATCACACCCCTTCTCTCCCTCCTGCAGATCAGCTGACCCGTGACCAAACCAAGTCGGCCAGATCCATGTCAGGGTGAGTCCTGGTGTAAGATCCTGAATTTTCATAGAGGTATAAATTTATTAAATTACTATTTACACCTCTTATATTATTATTATAAAAATGCTTAAAGGTTTAAGGAAGAGGCCAAGAGAGTGAGAGGCTTGTTCAGAGTATTGAACTTTGGTTTTTGGAAAAAAAGTATGAGGTGCACGGTTGGTGCATGATTAGTAGTAACGGTGCGTCTCAACCATGCGAACCATATATAGGGGATCACAGTTTGAAAAACCATACGAGGGAGGCCATGTGGCCATGAAAAATGGTATTGGTGTATTTTAGAGGGAATCGCATGGGCTATGTACAGTTAGTCAAACCGTGCGCCTAGCCGTGCGAGGGGGTGTGCCACTTAGACAGTGACGACGCACAGTCTAGCCAATCCTGTGGCTAAACTATACACCCTTTAAAAAGAGGGAAAATGAAAATTTTACCCCTCCTTTAAATCTTCTCCTCCCATTTTCTTCTCCCAAACCGCACAACAACCTCTCCCTCACGTGGGGAGCTTCCTATTCTACCTATCCCTAGGCTTTGAGCCTCCTCCTTTATTTGAGATTAGAATTGATCGTCGTTCATTGCATTGGAAAGCTAATGGTAAGTTCTTCAACCCTCTTCCATTATTTTTTCGTTTATCTCGCTGTACAGAATGCTAAATCCATGTGAGCTAACATTCCCTATTTTTAGGGTGTTTGTATGATTTCTTTTGTTTTAGACCGAGTTAAAGGCTAACAACGAATGAGGCGTCTACTACCCATCTAAGGTAGGTGGTATGTACCTTTTTACCTTAATGTATTGATGTTTATAGCTCATGTCGTAGTTCTGTATGCCAGAACCTCAGTGCGTTGCTTCTAAAATAAGTAACACCTTAAAGTAATTATTGTAAAGCATGTTTTGATGTTCTATTGCCCCTTGACATGGTTCGAGGTTTCCGACCTCAACCCGAACCACCCCTTGAGGTGGGTTCGATTGAATTCCTATGACTATGCCACCCCTTTGGGCGTGTTGAGCTTGCCACCTATGAGTCGAAGCCGTATATGAATTAAAAAGGAATGTTAAAGGTTAAATACCTCTTATGGTAGCTTTTCACTTATAAATGAAAGGGACGATGACATGGATTTAATTGGGATTTATAAAATGAGGTGGATGAATTATTGGCCTATGCATTTAATGTAAATGGTTGGTGATGTGGTGTGGAAATTAACATGACCCCTCATTTTATCACTTGGAAGTGAGTTCACTAATGAAATGAACATGATGAATTAAATTGATACATGGAATGGACACTAACATGGCCCCTTGATCGCTTATATAAAATCTTCAACGATGGATACTTTAGTATGGCACCAACATCGTGGTATGGAAACGACGATTCTTTTACTTCGGATGCCTTGGATGATTACCTTGGATCCGGCTTTCTTGGACCACCTTTGATTTTCTCCTTAGGCTCCTCCCAAGCCCCTATAAAGTTTTCTATGGATGAGCTCCGTGGACTCAAAGAGGATGCCTTAGTCAATGACCTTAGGTTCCTAGCCCATGTAGGTCTATATTACACTGAGTTTTCTATGGATGGGCTCCATGGACTCAAAGAGGATGCCTTGGTCAATGGCCTTGGGTCCCAGTCCTTGTAAGTTTGATACTTGATATACCTGATGTATTCTGCAGCTGATGCTTTACTCTTGTATACCGTTCATCATTTATAGACAACTTTTTACAACATGTACTTGTAGATTAGGTTATATCACTTTATCATTTAAAACATTACCCCTGTTATATCTACACACTGTTACAGATCACATGCATTGACTGGATTTTTTATAGGCACCGTTGGTGGTGACCTACTGAGTTTATCTCACACCCTGTTCGGGCTGCCGATTGGTATCCAAACAGACTTCATGGCTGCAGGTAGGGAAAAATGGAATGGTCCAACTTTGGACACCTGATTTTATGAACTAGGATAGAGTACAAGAGTAGGGGATTGAGCCTATGCTCATGATGCTACTGGATATAGATTTTTGTTATTTTTTGTCATTTTGTATAGCATGTTGTATATTCCTGCTGCTCTGTTTCTTATATTCCCACTCTTGTATAACATACATACATGACATCATTTTTTATATGACAGTGGATATGGATCTGTTTATTGTTATGCTACTGCTTATGGATTTGGTTATTTATTCTTATCTGGATGTTTACTTCCGCTGTTTCGTTGTTTTTCCTTCTGTTATTTATTCATTATTTTGTATAGCCATGTTTCACTCTGATCACGAGGGTATAGTCTTCCCACTATACCACCATAGACCCTTACTACTAGTCGGTAACCTTTGGCTTATGGGGAGGCACACTTGAGGCCATGTGGTCAATCAAGTTCAATTACTTATGAGTGAACCAGGCCCGAGACATTACAAAGTGGTATTATATCTCTTTTTTCCTTTTTTTATTTCTATTTTGGGTTGATATATAGGAGACTAGGAATGTATTGGGATTTGGTAATTAGCCTATTCCTAGGAGTCACTAACCCACATACATGGAAAAAACAAGTTTCATGGGATGAGACTTGATGTTTTGGTTTTACTTATGAGAGTTGTCTTGATTTCACCATTGGGAAACACACATGATTTTTGGTGTTGTTATTATTACTATGGAATTTCTTTTACCCTTGGCATATATGGTAAGGAGGTTTTATCTCATGCATCATTATAGGCGCCCGAGGATTCACATGTCATGCATGTGCCAAGCTATATTTATTTTACTACATGCATTGTATGCAACATGTTGTAGTTCCTTGATTGCTATATTGAAATTGTGCCAATGTTTCTTGTAGTAAATGATTAATAATTGGTAATTAACATGTCTGTATCAACCTAAATAGTGTCTTCCTGTATAGCATGATGGAGGAACCTTAATTTTCCAATTATGGTATGTTTGATCCATGGAACCCATAGTTACATGGGATGAAATGTTAGAGGTTATAATTAAATAAATTCCAATTTCAATTTAAAGGGTGTGTGTGCCTCTATAAATTGGGAATGATGATCCATACACTAGTGGAAAAAACGTTTAACACGTCGGCATTTTTAACGTCGGTTCTATATAACCGACGTGATATATCGATCAGGATCCATTTTTTACGTCGGTTATTTTATAACCGACGTAAAATATACAGAGATTAGCTTTTTTACATCGGTTATTGTATAACCGACGTGAAAATCGAATCTGGCGCGCTTTATCACGTCGGTTATTTTATAACCAACGTGATAAAGGAAAGCTCGGCGCTTTACCACGTCGGTTATAAAAAAACTGACGTGATAAAGCTAATCTCAGCAATTTATCACGTCGGTATAAAGAGACATATATCACGTCAGTTATTTTATAAACGACTTGATAAATTTTTTTCTATGTCGGTTATTAAATTACCGACGTTATAAACATTAAAAAAAAATAGTTTACCACGTCGGTTATTAAATAACTGATGTGATAAATCTTTTAAATGATTTATCGCACCCCGTATTCAGTCATTCTGTTTTCTTCGATCGGGCGACTTGCGACTCGTCTCTCTCGCGTGGAAAACTTAGAAATGATTCGTCAAAGTCGTTCCCTCCAGCCTCATTTTTCCAACATCATTCTTTACATTTATTGTCATCAGATCTATCAGGTCGACTCACAACACTCAAGTAAGCCTCACACAACTCCTTTTCAGTTTTTTATTTTCCGCGACGCCCTAAACTAATTTTTTGAGATGTTATTTTTCTTTGTTCTTGCTATCATGGTAAGTTTCATAGTGTTCATCTATACCATGCTAAATTATTTTCTGGTTAAATAAACCCATGGAAGTGATATCATGCAAGTTTACGTTTTTTGTGTGTTCTATCATGTGTGTGTGCGCGTACAGGGGGTTTCCAAGGGGGTGGGGGTGGGGGGGGTGTGCAAGTGGGTGGGGGTGTCCAGGGGGTGTCAAAGGGGGTGGGGGGTGGTGTCCAGGGGGGTGCGGGGGTTGTCCAAGGGGGTTGGGGGTGTCCAAGGGGGTGAGGGGGATGTCAAAGGGGGTGGGGGTGGTGTCCGGGGGGGGGGGGGGGTGGGGGTGCGGGGGATGTCCAAGGGGGGTGAGGGATGTCCAGAGGGTTCGGGGGGCTATCCAGAGGGTTGGGGGGTGTCCAGGGTGTCCATGGAAGTGGGGGGGGGGGCAGTCTAGGGGTGTGTGGGGGGGGGGTGTCCAAGGGGGTGGGGGGCCTGTCCATAGGGTTTGGGGGGGTTGTTGGGGGGGGGGGTGTCCAGAGGGTTGGGGGGTGTCCAGGGGGGTGTCCAAGGGGGTAGGGGGTGTTGTCCAGGAGGGGTGGGGGGTGTCCAAGGGGGTGGGGGGTGTCTAGAGGGGTGAAGGGCTGTCCAGGGGGTGGGGGAGGGGCTGTCCAAGGGGGTGGTGGTGTCTAGGGGGTGTCCAAGGGGGTGGGGGTGGTGTCCAAGGGGGTGGGGGATAAGTGTCAGTTGGTATTGACTATTGCATCGTGGTTTGTGAGATTATGACATGATGATTGTTTTGTTTCATGGATATTAAGCTATAATTTATTAGTGTTGTTTAATTTATGGTGGTTCCATCATGGTGGTCAGTGTTGTGCTATGATGTAGCCAGGATTTCTTTCAAATTGAATAGGGGGACATTTGTGGATATTTAAGGAGCTTGAGGTTTCCACTATGATTTTTAGGGATTCAAGCATTATGAAAAGATGAGGGGTGTTGCAATATGATTCTATTTGGTTATATATATTTTGGCCAGTCATTGACTATGAGAAAATTATGGGTTATGGGGGAGACCATGTCGTGGTTTTCAAAGATGCAGTTATCCTGACCCCATTGTGCCATGATGATAGGCTTTACACTGTGATTTTCTCCATCAGAGTTTTTATTTTAAATTTGATTTGATTCTCAGTTTTACTCCATTTTCTCCAATTTTCTATCAACCATTAGAGGCCCCATGGGTTTCTTGTATTCCATGGAATTCCCTCTGCCATGGCGTTTGATTCTTTCCTTATATTGAAATTTGATTTCCTTAAATAATTTACTTATTCCATGTTCTTCTTCCTTTCTTCTTTCTTTCTTTTTTTCTTCTTCCTCCACTTCTTCTTATCCTTTATTCCTTCTATTATTAGGGATGTTTGGTCATTTTTAAATTGATGGTTTTATAGTAATCGATGTGTTCTAGGGTTATTAGGAGGAGTGGGGCGTGTCCGGGGGTGGGGGGGGGGGGTGGGGGTTGTCTAGAGGTGTGGGGGGATGTCCAGGGGGTGGGGGGCTGTCCATAGGGTGTGGGGGGGGGGGGGGGGGGCTGTTCAAGGGGGGTGGTGGTGTCCAGGGGGTGTCCAAGGGGGTGGGGTTGGGGGGTGGTGTCCAAGGGGGTGGGGGTGTCCCGGGGGTTGGGGGGTGTCCAAGGGGGTAGGGGGTGGGGGTGGTGTCCAGGAGGGGTGGGGGGGTGTCCAAGGGGGTGTGGGGGGGGGGGCTGTCTAGAGGGGTGGGGGGCTGTCCAGGGGGTGGGGGGCTGTCCAGAGGGGGGGGTGTCCAAGGGGGTGGTGGTGTCCAGGGGGTGTCCAAGGGGGTGGGGGGTGGTGTCCAAGGGGGTGGGGGGTGTTTTCCAATGGGGTATAGGTGTCCAGGGGGTGGGTGGTGGTGTCCAAGGGGGTGGGGGTGGTGTCCAGGGGGTGGGGGGGGGCTGTCTAGAGGGGTGGGGGGGCTGTCCAGAGGTTTCAAATCGTTAGGATCTGTGTAATTTTCAGTAGTGAATGTATACATATTTTAAAATACATGCCTGTACGAATGACTGTATGATATATAGGAAGGAATATGAATTTCTGTCAGAGTGTCCTAAATGTGGGACATCACGGTATAAGGTGAAAGAAAAATCACAGGCTGATGTAGAGATTACAAAGATCCCTTCAAAGGTATTTTGGTATCTTCCTATAATTCATCGTTTCAAACGTTTATTTTCTAATTCACATGATGCAAAAAGGTTAAGATGGCATGATGATGAGTGGATATGTGATGGAAAAATATGTCATCCAGCTGATTGTCCTCAATAGAAGAAAATTGATGAGCAGTATCCTACATTTGGAAATGAAATTAGAAATCTCAGACTAGGGTTGTGCACAGATGGAATGAATCCATACCGAACCCTCAGTAACACACATAGTTCATGGCTTGTTTTATTGGTAATTTACAACCTCTCTCCTGAAGGTTGTATGAAGTGAAAATATGTCATGTTGAGTATAATGATCTCTGGTCCAAAGCAACCCGACAATGATATTGATGTTTTCTTTTCACCATTGATTGATGATTTGAAACTTTTATGGGAGGATGGTATTAGGGTGTATGATTCTTATAAAATGGAATATTTTCAACTGCATGCAGTGCTTATGTTCACTATAAACGACTTCCCAGCATATGAAAATTTTTCTGGATATAGTGTTAAAGGGCATAAAGCATGTCCAATTTGTGAACAACAGACTTCATATTGTCAATTGCATCATGGGAGGAAAACAGTGTACACGGGTCATCAAAAGTTTTTGCCTATGGATCACTCTTATAGAAGACTAAAAAAGGCATTCAATGGCTCACAAGAATTTGATATTGCTCCAAAACCTTTATCCCATGATCTGTATTTTGAGAGGGTGTATAACCTTGATGTGACATTGGGAAAGGCACACAAATCTGGTAATGATAGACATATTTGGAAGAAAAGGTCAATATTTTTTGAGCTACCATATTGGAGATATCATGAAGTTAAACATAATATTGATGTCATGCACGTGGAGAAGAATATCTGTGATAGTTTGATTGGAACATTGTTAGATATTAAAGGAAATACAAAAGATGGGTTGAATGCAAGATTAAACTTACTATCAACGGGAATACGTTTGGAGTTAGCTCCCACTCCTAATGGAAGACGAACATTTCTTCCCCCGGCTTGTCATACATTATCCAAGAGGGGGAAATTATCTTTTATCAGTGTATTCATGATATCAAAGTGCCTCAAGGTTATTCCTCAAATGTAATTTTTTTTGTCTCATTGAAGGAATTGAAGTTGATAGGTATGAAATCTCATGATTGTCACGTCATGATGCAAAAACTTCTACTAGTTGCATTGTGTGGAATATTGTCCATTCGTGTTAGAAAGACTATAATGAAGTTGTATTATTTTTTCAATTCAATTTGTAATAAGGTGATTGATGTGAATGCTTTGAATATTTTGGAAAAGGATGCAATTTGTATACTTTGTCAATTAGAAATGTATTTTCCTACAACTTTTTTTGATATAATGGTGCATTTAATGATTCATCTGGTTCAAGAAATAAAGCTTTGTGGACCTGTATATCTTCGTTGGATGTATCCTTTTGAAAGGTATATTAAAATATTGAAGGGGTACGTTAAGAATTCATATCGACCTAAAGCCTCCATTATTGAAAAGTATATTTTTGAGGAGGTTGCAGAGTTTTTTATGAGCTACTTGGCTGCGGCGTATCACATAGGTTTGCCTCCATATCGCCATGAATGAGTTAATAATGAGGGAAAGGGGATTCGTGGCTTGAAAGTCAAATCGTTGTCAGCTGAACAGATGAAGAAGTTAGAATTATACACCTTGAATAACATAGCTCATGCTCAACCATATATCACATTGCATATTAATGTGTTGAAACAATGTCATCCAAAGAAGAAAGAAATGTGGATTTTGAATGAGCACAACAAAACATTTTTTTCATGGTTTAAAAAGACATTTCTTGGTAGATCAGATGTATCAGAGACATTAAAATGGATAGTGGGTGGTCCATGTTTAAATGTAATAACATGGTCCGGTTATGACATTAATGGCTATACATTTCATACGAAAGCTCAGGACAACAGAAGTGCAGTTCAGAATAGTGGTGTATTGGTGTTTGCAGAAGCAATGCATTTTTCGAGTGCTAAAGACAAAAACCCAATTTCTGCATCAAGTGCATATTATGGAGTGATTGAAGAAATATGGGAGGTTGATTACTTTAAAATTAAAGTTCCTGTTTTTAACTGTAAATGGTTTATTGGTAACAACAGTTTCAGACACGATGAATTTGGAATGACAGTTGTTAATTTGAATATATTGGAAGACACAACTGATTCTTTTATAATGGCAACACATGCAAAACAAATTTTCTATGTAGTAGATCAATTAGATATGCAGTGTGCTGTTGTTTTATAAGGAAAAAAAAATATGTTGGTGAGGATGAACTTGATGAAGATGTTGATTTATGTGAGATCCCTACTTCCATAGAAAGATTAACAAAACATAATGATGAGCATGTTGAAGACATGGATTGTTTCATAAGGAACGATCACGACGAAGGAATTTGGGAAAAAAATCCATTTGTACATTCCTAAAATTACAGGTAACATTTATTTATTTCTTGTTTACATTTATTATTTTCATAAAATGTTAGATATTATAAGTTTTTCTTTATTAAAACATGTATTAAAACAAATAAGTATAAGTTTTTGTTTGTTTTAATTTTGTTTAGTTTACTTTATCATGTTTACCATTACATAAATTATATATCTATTATTTTTGTTCTATGACAATTACTTTACCATGTTTACCATGTTTACCAGGTTTACCATGTTTACCATGTTTACCATATTTACCATCTTTACCATCCTTACCATTGTTTAATATGCTTACCATATTAACCATGTTTACTATTACGTAACTTAGTACAATTTTCTATTTTTTGTTTACATTAGTATTATAATATTTGAATTTTTATATTTGTGAACTAATGTTTGTTTTTTTGATTTGAAGGATAATGATAGATCAATAAGTTGATCAACCACATGATTCTGGAGATGAGCATATTGGTCATACCTCTGGGGAGGAACATTCACATTCTCCTCTTGATGTTCCCCAATCTTCCTCATGTGATCCCATTACGACAAAGAGTTCAAGAGTTGGTAAATGTGGGTGCACACGTTTACCAAAATTATCACTTGCCCGTATGCAGGATCAGAGGATACTCGTTGAGTTTGATGAGGATGGTATTCCTAGAGGTCCAAATGCAAAAGATTTTAAGAGTTTTGCATCAACTTAGGGTAAGAGCAAAGTAATCATTTTGTATGATGACTGGAGAAGTGTGGACAAGGTGATAATCTCTTAGTTGTGGGAGACAATTTTGGTAAGATCTTTTGCTATCATTTTCCCATTCTTTAAATGTTTATAGTATATATAATATGTTTAACATCTTTTTTATCAGATGACATTTGATATTCCTGACACTGGAGGAGTCAGGAAGAAATGCTTATCGATGGATGCCAGGAGATGGAGGGATTTTAAATCAACCCTCTCATCTGATTTCATTTTTGGTCATAGGAGTCATGATAATCCATGTCGTATATATTCTTTCATAGATGAAGACACATGGAGACAGTTTGTTGAAAGTAGAAGAAAAGATTAATTTTTGGTAAGGGCAATGTAAACTTTTATAAGCTTTCTTATATAAATGATCTTATTAATGTTTTTTTAATGTTTTTTTATTCTTAATTTAAAGCAAACAAGGAAATCTCATCAGGAGATCCAATCTAAAAATATATACCCTCATAGTTTATCTCGGGGAGGGTATACATTATTAGAAGAACAAATGATGGAAGAAATATTACAAAAACTAAGAGCTGAGTCTTCAAGCTCTAGAGAGGTGGCCCCTCCATCCCCTCCATCTAGACATGAAAAATGAAAGAGAGCTCGGATGGGCAAAAAAGGGCAATATCTTTCGAAAGATTCGAGAATCGTAGCTGAGAGGATTGTAAGATATCTATTTTATTTATTTAAGTTAACTATTTTCTTCATATAATTTCAATCATTACAGAAATGTTCAATTAATTAATATAGGATTATCTTGAGGAGTAGAGATCGTAGGGGGTATTTACAACTAATGGGAGGCAAGATATTTTATCTGCAGCATTGGGAAAGTCCGAACATTTTGGTCCTGTATGAGGATATTCGACAGGTGTATCGGTAAAAAAAGTGTTGCCACGTTCTTCAACTTCTTACGTTGAAGGTGTTTATAAAAAAAAATAGAATCCTTGGAGGCTGAAGTTCATAATATTAATGCGACGATGGAGGAAAGGATTAGAGCGTCGGTACAGTCTATGTTTGCAGACATGAAAAGACAATTTCAGACCGCAGCTCCCACTCCTCCACCTCCCCCTGCAGACCCCATTATTTATCCTCTACCTTCGCAAGTAGCTCCCACTCCCCCACCTCAGCTTGCAGACCTCATTTTTTATCCTACTCCTCCGCCACAACTTCCTACTTATTGCGAGTTGTATGTTGATGATCCTCAGCATCATATAGTTGCATATGGGTTGGTATATTGTATAGGAGATACAGTTCATCATCAACAATTAGAGGTAGAGAATCATTGGGTCACTATACAAGATATTATAGATAGATCATCTCGAGTAAAATTACCTACAGATGAGGTGACGACAGTTGGACATAGTATCAGCCATTTTTTAATTTGTCTATCCAAACTTCTGCGACTCATTACCATGGAGGTTTGTATGTTATATCTTCTATTCTATTTTTTTTATTAAAGTTGTTTTATCATTTAAAAAATAATATATTTTTCTATTTATTTTTACAGGAATACTTCAAAGGTATAGAAATACTGTATAGACAACAACAAATACAAATGACTATGACATCATATACAGATTCTAGTAGTCTTGACAGATTGTCAAGATATTCAAATTTGTTGGCGGATCATTATGAGTTTCCAATGGAAGCTCATGTTTGTGGAAGTGCAATAACTGTGGGGATTGTAAAAACTGATATCATGGAGCTTGTTACTAGAGATAATTTGTGCATCAACGTGGTACAAATTTTTTCCATGTAAGTCTTAGCACCTTTTTCCTACGTTATATTTATTAAAAATGTATACTTATGTCTATTTTGTATTAGGTATCTTTATAACATTTGTGAGAAGAATGAACAGACAAATGTATATGGATTCATGGACCCACATTTGATTTCCCCAAAAGCACGTGCATTGTATGAGGAACAAAGAATGCTTTATATTGCTAAAAGACTTGAACAGAATATAGTCACACAATGTTGGATGATGCCTTTTTGTGAGAGTTATGAAACACATTGTTGACGCTCCTTTCCGTCACATTGTCTAAAGGAATGGAAAGGAAAATGACTTAGCACAAAGTGATTCATCCTTTGAAGAAAACATCAAAAATCGACAAAGGCATGAACAAGGCTTCAAATGCACATGCGCCGCGCAAGTTCCCTCACTGTCGCGCAAGTACACTTGCGCGACGCCTGATGGTCGTGCAAGTGACTTGCGTACCCTAAGTGATAACCGCCTGGGGTCTTCTCCAACCTATAATTACCCCCGGTGGGCCCCCCATTTTGAGAGGATTTTTTCTAGAATTCAGATATAGAGCTCTGAACGCCCAAGTCTCTTCTTCAGGTCTTCCGAACACTTCTAAGGTAATTATTTACCTAGAATGGAAGGTCTAAACAAGAGGAGTAAGGTCTAAGTGTTAGAATTCACTAAAACTTGCGCGCCTAAGTGTTTTACTCTTAAGGGAAATGGACACACTTGCGCGCCGCCCTAATTCTTCACCATAAATTGCACGCCATCTTCTGGAAAGCCTCTTGGGATAATTCTAAAGGCTTTGGTCAAGAATCACCCAAGTATTACTCTACTGGGCAAGGATCGTGCAAGTACCCATAAGCCGCGCAAGTATACCTGCACGACCAATACTTGCGCGCCCACGCAATACCTGCGTGCCTGCCAGGACTTGCGCGCCCCTATCTTCTTGGGTGCCTTTACTGCCCATTTCACCCCTCTTATTCCATTCCACCTCTCCTATTTAAGATTCAGTCTTCAAGACACTCTTCAAAGCCATTTATGGTGTGATTTCTTGATTTGACTTCCTTATTTGAAAGGAACTCCGTGGAACATCTCTCAAAACCTAGTGATTTACACATCTTTATGTCACTAAATATTGAGAGTTCATTCATTCAACCTCATCCTTTAAAGATGAGCGAATCTTTAACCTGGGACTCCTTTTCAGGAGTAAGTCCCAGTCATAATTCCCATTAATTTTGGGAATCCTTCTTAGGAGTAAGCCCCAAGTCCCCTAATCTGGGCATCCTTTTCAGGAGTAAGCCCCAATATTAAAATTCCCAAATATGGTCATCCTCCTTAGGAGTAAGCCCCAACCATAATTCTCTTAACCTGAGCTTCCTTTTCAAGAGTAAGCCCCAATCTCAAATATGGGCATCCTCTTCAGGAGTAAGCCCCAAGTCCCTTAATTTTTCAAGTCCCTTAACCTAGACCTTCTTCTCAGGAGTAATCCCCAGCCTTAATCTCTCTTAACCAGTCTTAATTTCCTTTTGATTTGGGCTTCCTTATCAGGAGTAAAACCCAATCATAAGTCCCCTTCTAACTTGGACATCTTCCTTAGGAGTAAGCCCCAAGATTAGAGTATCCAAATCTCCATGAAGCACATATACCTTTATGGACCTTGTTCCTAAATTTCTTCTCTGAAGTAAATCTTAATCCTCATCTATTTGGGCATTCATACACACATAAGCCCCACATCATTGCATCTTTCATGGAACAATTGTCCGATTTCACCAATACCTCTTGTTTCTCACACCGAGCATGACTCACGTGAGCTTAGAGTGTAAAAGTAATCATGACATCTTTCTTTGAGCCATCAATCATGCATAAACATCATACTCCCTTACTCGAACTACGTGGGTTCTGATTCCTTTTCCCAAAACAAAGGATACGTAGGTAGCCCATCTGCGGGTACGATCCCAACTTTGAAATAATCCATGTCCTTCTGAATGAAAATAAACTTCAAGTGCCCCACTGAGTGGCTTTAAAACCAGTATGGTCATTATAATGACCAAGAGACTTTTATGTATCAAAGGATACCATTGACTAAGAATCTCTAACAAATACAGATGATTCTCTATCAATGAAGAACCTCGAATACATATAAAATATTTTCTAAATTTCCTACATATCAATCATTGATTGTCAGATCTAAAGGAAATCTCATTTTTTACTTGGTAATGTAATAAGGATTTGACGAACATAACTTAAATCTATAAAGAGAGTCCCGGAGTAGATAATAATTCCCCTAAAAAAGGTGTGATGAGTCCGACCTCCCATCCTATCGACCAATGAAAATTCCTAAGCCTCATCAGTCCACAACTAATGAGCGCCTACCTTTGGAAAGTAGGTTCAAATGGATATGGAATCGTTGGATGTTTCCGGTTCTACGAACAAACCTGTTAGAAACCGCTTGGAATGTTTGAATCTTAAATCAATGAGATCATCCCCAATTCCAGAGGGAAATAAAAAATGGTGAACCCGACGTGAATCCTTAACCAAGTTAAAATGATGCTTTGCTTATTTGTTAGGCCCCTATTTAAAACTCAATGAGAGGGCCAACAAAAACAATCATTGAAATATGTGCTTATCCAAAAGATGTAGTGGATGAATTTATCTTGATTACGTCTGTTATATCAAACATGCACTCTTTTCCAAGATTTTCTGCATTCTAAGAAATGACCACTCTCAAGTTCACACCTGTGAATACCGCTACTGCAAATGCCATTGCTGGTACTCCTGCTGGATCGTCATCCGCTCTGAGGATGACATCACCTACTCAGCTTCTTCAATGCTGGGTATCAAACACACTGGTTAAGGAGTACCGTCAACACGGTACCATCCCAACTCTAGTGGATGCCCGACAAACCCTCCAAGTGAACAATTCACCCTGGTCATCCGGACAGCGACGACCAGTGATCAAGAAGCAGGCGGTGCTAACCACCATCTCCAACCATTTCAGGTCATTATCCCCAGAATGCAATCACTATTCGCTCCCTTATTCTGGGGAGGTGAATGAGCAGGTCCCTCAGGGCCTTAATTCAAGCAGACAAGAGTTCTTCCCAAGGGCTCCTATCAACAATCTCCGCCAGACTCGTGCAGTAGTGTGCCCTCAACATGATGAGGTTACTGACTCCTGGAGTTTGGCTCAGGTTCCTCGAACCCGAGCAGGCAAGACGAATCGCATGAGGTGAAATCCGGTTAACAGTGAGCAGGATCTCATCTCTGCCATCTCCGGAGAAGTCCACCAATCTAACTTGGTGGCAAGCAACGAGCGAGCACACACACCTGCCCGTTTTAATTCCGCTGTCCAGCAGACTCGTCTGGAAGCATCACGCCAATCCCGCCAGGCAATTCCGGCGGAGTACTATAGGCAGGAACATACACTTGTTTATACATCATCAGCTAGTCAGCAGACTTGTCTGACTACATATGATGGATCTCTTCAACCACGTTCGGCGAAGTGCAATTAGAAGGCACATACACCTGCTAGTATTGATCAAGCCTACCAACAGTCTCGATTGGTAGCACACGGAGAAGTCAGTCAGAAAGCTTCGACGACAAACAGGAGGCAGACTCAACTTTCTGCCCCCACACTTGAGTACTGTCAGGATTCACTGACAGGAAATGGAGGACAGGAGCAGGCACATACACCTACTCCAAGCACGAAATGGATGTATATCCCCGTTCTGGCAACTGAAGTCACCAATAATATTCTATCAATGGTGAAAGAGTAGAAGCAAATCCCTGCTCATATTCTGGATGCTTGCCAGGATATTATAACAGCTTCAGCAACATCTCATGGAAAGACACATAAATCTATCCCTACCAGTGGAGTGACACATCGACAGTTCACTACGGAACAGACACACACATCTGTTTTAGTCCAAGAGGGTTGTGGGGGCATACTCCCCCATATCATACGGACAACCAAGTCAGGCACATACACCTGATTTGAGTAGAGATCGTCAGCCTAACCTGGCCATCTCCCCTGATCAGGCACATACACCTGCTCAGAGCAGCACTTTCATCAACAAGTGGTTTCCAAGGTGAGTAAGAAGGCGTTTAAGAAGAAGACCCGCCCAACACAGTCAAAAGATCAAGAGCCAATATGTAACAAGGCCTTGCTCGATGCTGGAGTTCTTGAAGCCCTCATACAGTTATCTGTTGGAATTAAAGATTCTACTCCCTCATTTCACAATAGTGGGAACATTAATTCTGAAGGTCTTCAATAGACACTTCCTCATGAAGGCTTGCTTCATGAC
The DNA here is from genome assembly GCA_963277665.1 of Viscum album. Lineage (NCBI taxonomy): Eukaryota > Viridiplantae > Streptophyta > Magnoliopsida > Santalales > Viscaceae > Viscum > Viscum album. The sequence goes on from OY728135.1 coordinate 70,165,700, forward strand.
AATTCGGTCAATCTCAAAGTTTCATCTTCAGATGAGAGCCACAGGAACCCTCTGTGTGGTCAGAAGACCAAGGAGCAAGAGATCTCATCTTTTTCTATAACCCACCATGGTGGTCCTTCCCATGATGATGAATTTCGCTGCGAAATTCCTCTCCACAGTAGTGATGCACATTTCCCAGAAAATGCTCTAGTGGACAATGTAGTGCTGAGAAATCCCTCTTATCTTGAGGCACTTGCAAATGCGAAACCAGTCATGTCTGATGCTTCATCTCTAGCAGGTGAAATACTTTCTCAATCGGAAGATAGCCCAGGGTGTAGGTCATTCTCCGAACCACCCTTAAGTCATGCATCTTCTAGTTTGACCAGTGATTTCTCTACCAATCTTTTTGAATCCGATGAAGCAACAAGGAAGCACCAGCTCTGGTCAAATCAGGTAGAAGAATCTTCATTGAATGATAAAGAGGAAATACTGAACATGAGAAAACAACTGGCGAAAGGTGAAGTGCCAGTCATGTTTTGGCCTCTGGATGACTCTTAGTATGACATTCCAGAGATGTTGACGGTAGATGAAATTCATGATATTCATCTCAATATATAGAAAACTCTTTGTCAGTTAAAAAATAAAGTATTATCTTATGATGAATATGAAAATCATGTTAAGATAATAGAAGGGTTACAACGTCAAATTGACTTGGCATCTCTATCAGTCTCTCGATATACGAAGGCTGAAAAGCAGCAGAGAGCCCTTCAGCGTTCATGCCTTAGCGCACTAAGAAGATTGTGCCAGTTAATTGCCAATGCCCCATCTGGTATTCATGTCAGAGGATGGGGTGTTCATGGAGCACTACATTTCACTATGCTCTCTAGTCAGCAAAGCCCGCCGAAAATGGTCTCATGCAATGTCATTGCCCGTGGCCGGCCACAGTCAATGAGTTTTGTTTGTAATCAAAAGCTTTCCCAAGAACAGGCCTCAACTAGTTCTTCTCAAAATCAAGAATACAGAGAACAAGTTGTTGAATTACTCCTGCATCAAGCAAACGATAATATTGAACATGCCTCTCATATGGAGCAAGCACATCATCAAGTGACAGAAGTGTCAGAAACCATCCAACGGTCTTTTGAACCAGGTGATAAAAGTGGATGTCAATTGATGCATCCAGCTAATTTTCGAACTAAGGTCCGCAAGATCAGAAGAGATTTTAATAAAGTCTCAGACATAGCATGTCAAGAGCCACCCCAGCTTGCCAGACTGGGGACTCTTTTAAACCAACCCTCAGAATCAACAAATAGGATTCAAGGAGTTGAGCAAAGACAGCAGGAAAAACCCCAGTCCACCAGACTGGGGACTTTTTCAAATCATCAACCCCCTCCTCAGAGAAAGCCTATCTTTTCTCGATTGGGGAAGAAGACTCAAGAGGAACTAAGAGCCAAATTATCAGGAGATTCTCTCCAAATTACGGTTCGCCAAGAAGTTCTTGAGGGATCAAACCAACAAAAGGCAATGTCTCGTCAGAGGCATGGAAAAAGACAATATCACAGAAATTCTGATGGAAGGGATGCAATGAATTATGCATCAATTAATTTCATCAATGTCGTTGTTGCTGATCCACCAGATGAGGCTCACTCAGAGGGATCAGATGAAGAGGTTCCTGTTCAAGAAGTTGTACGCACAGACACAAATGAAGAAGGTGTGCATACACAAAATCAAAGGTTTACCCAAAATCTGGATGTTCCTCTAAATAACCCACTTCCCCCTCTCCGAAAGGGATCAAACAAGGGGAAGGGAAAGAATCAGGTTACATATCCCTCCTCTGGAGAAGGCCAATCGCTCTCACTAGAGAAAATATTTGCGTAGTAAGAGGAAGAAATGAAAGAATTGAGGAGGTTGAACGCAGAACTACTTCAAGGTAGTCTTCCTCCTAAGCGTGCTGGAGTCAGTCAGCCAAGGGATTTTGTTGCAGCTACTGAGATGGATCAATAATATCCTCCTTTATTAGTACACCCTCACAGGTCTAATTCTACGGGTCAAGTGAAACAATAATTGGTAGTGCTGCCATCAGTTGCAGTACCAACTGCCATACCTATCCAAACTCCAATCATTGCACCTGCCCAAGTTCAAGTTCAACCAGATGTTTCTCAAAAGTTAATAACTACCATTGAGTCATTAACAGCTCAGTTAGAGACTATGGAAGGGAAGCATGCGCAGGTTCAACCAGAAAAGAAAGCTTACCCTGAATGGGTAGATTTAATCTGTAGCGACTAAGGTTTTTGGCCCTATCATACTTTGGAATGTTTCTACGAATAATTCCAGAGCTAGGTGCGAAGACGACGTGCGATTCCGAGGCCCAGTGTGCCCAGAATTAATTTTATAAAAATATTAAGTATTTTTATACTATGCACGTGGTGGGGGTGTGATATCTCCTAAACGGTAGCTCAAAACTGTAATCTGAGGGCACGATTACATCCGGAACATGCCGTTTACCCTACCCGAGGTGTAAACTTTACGGGCGCGGGCCTGCGGTGAGAAACGCCACCAGGGGCGTTTTCGTAAATAAGTGGCGAAGTTAGTGGGCGAGCGTCGGCTCGAATAACTTCTGAACGGAGTCTCAGATGGAAAATCTGAGTCCGCCGTTGCGTTCAGAACGGCGCGTTTACCCTAGGGGTGACCTTACTTTTATTCGCATCGGGCGTCGGGTCCGAGGCGGGTTTGGCGTCGGCGGGCGGCTGATATAAATATCAGCGCCCCCCCCTTTATCGTTCCTCTCGGCGTTCTTCGCCGCCGCTCCACCGAATCGAGCAAACGAAGCGCCCACGAGCTCGGAATTCGACGGCGGACGTTCCAGGAGCGCGCAGCGGAAGCTCTGGAGCGCGGATCTGAGGCAGAACGTCGGCGTTTCGCCCGCGAGGTAGGCGGTTTGAGTTTTGAAATCCCGGACCTCGTTTATTTGTTGTTTTTCTTCAAATCGTTATAAGGGTTGTATAGTTTGGGTCCCGAGGTTTCCGAAACATGTTTCGGATCTGATTTTGGAGCACCGGGGTGCTCCCAGGGGTCCCCGGAAGTTTTCCGGCGGAAATCCCAGATTCCGGCGGTGGCCATGGTGGAATCCGGCGAGGCGGCGCGGCGGCGGCGGCGGCGCGGCGGAATCCGGCGGCGGCGCGGTGGTTTCCGGTGAGGCTGGCGGTGGTCCGGCCAGGATTTTCCGGGGGTTCTTTAAACCCCCGTAACTCGCAAACCGTAACTCCGATTTGCGAGCCGTTTGCGGCGACGCGCTCCTTGTGTCGAGACGGACCTTTTGAACTCACTTTGAGGGTTTAAGGGTTCGGGATCGTGGCCCGGGAGTTAGAAACTTCGTATAAAATAATATTATTTTATTATTTTACGACTTCGGGCTGTTGTAACTTCTACCCGGAGCGTCCGATTGACGTGCCGTCAATGGCGTTGAGACCCGGATGGTACAACGGACTTTTTGAGATGGTTTCCGGGTGTTGGGTGTATGAACGGGGTGCGGGCCCCACGAGGTCGGGTTTTGGCGTTTGCGGAGAAACGCAGCTTTTGCACCAGGAGTCCGATTTTGGCGGATGAATAGTCGATCCTGTGTGTTTTTCCGAGGGGATCGCAATGGTGCGATCCGTTCGATAAGTTTCGGAATCCAGGCGTGGGCCCCACCCGAGCTGGCCTTCGGTGAATAGTACTTTTTTCACCGGGTGTCCGTTTTGGACGAGCGAGTAGTCGATTCCGCTTGTTTTTTCGAGGGGATCGTCATGGTATGGTCCGCTCGATGAGTTTTGGGATCGTTGTGTGGGCCCCGCACGGGCTAGCTATGGTGAATAGTGTCTTTTTCACCGGTGCTCCGTTTCAGGCGAGTAAACAGCCTATGCTGCGTGTTTTTCCGCGTGGAACGCGATGGTGGCCTCGGTTTTGGCCTAGGAGATGCACAGTGTGGCGTTGTGGCGGGTCGCTCGGGTTAGCGACGTTTGGACCAACAGTGGTTGAGGGTTCTCCCTTGGTTCGTTCCTACGAGGGTTCGTGTGGCATCACAACCTTCGTATGAGTTTGTGATCCTCTCGATGGGATGTTTTAAACTATTAGAGTTGTGGTATCCCTCCGATGGGCCCGGAGTGGATCCTCTATCATCTTTACCCTAGATTGGGTTCTTGGTATCGCTGCGACTGCTTATTTACGGGCGGCGATCCCCTATCTAGCAGGTTAACCCCGTAGGGTTTGTGGCATCATCAGAAATATGATCCCCGATGCGGTGGGCCGTGCTCAGTAGGGTTGTGGCATCATTGGGTATACGATCCCCTACTCAGCATGTGGTTTATAGTAGGGTTACGGTATCGTTGGTTATGCGATCCCCTACTCAGCGCGTGGTTTCGGTAGGGTTGCGGCATCGTCGGTTCGATCCCCTACATCGTGAGTTATACCAGATAGGGTTCCGGTATCGTCGTGACCATCTTTATATGGACGATGATCCTCTATCTGAGTGTGGAGTTTCTGTCGAGTGCCAGATCGGGTTGTGGTATCCCCCAGCGGATCCTGGGTGTGATCCCCTATCTGTGAGAACTACGTATGCCAGATCGGGTCGTGGTATCCCCCAGCGGACCCTGGGAGTGATCCTTTATCTGTGAGCTACGTATACCGGAGTGGGTCTTGGTATCCCCTAGCGGACCCTAGCGGCGATCCCCTATCCGAGGAGTTTGGAGGTTATGTTGTTTCAGCGATGTTTCCTCAGTGATGTTATCCGACGAGCGTGGTCTCTCGGGTGAGCGTCTGAGATGTTTGTTTGGGACCCGATGGAGTGTATCTCTCAGATGAGTGTCATCTGGTATGATAGTGTTCGTGTGGTTTACTCTCCTGGTTGGGACAGTTACTGATGATGAGGTCGGTACCTCTTGTGGCTTGTGGCGTGAGTTGAGTATATCAGGATTGTTCAAGGTGTATGTATGGGCATACACCTGAGCTGAGCTGAGCTGACTTGTTGTGTTTAGCCGAGGATGGTCACGAGATGGAGTTTCTCTCTCGTCTGGGTTCCCTCTGGCTGGGTTGAGCGGACTGTTGCCTTTCAGTTGCTCCCTTGGGTTTTGGGTTTTTGGGGTGCCTACTGAGTATGTTTATACTCACCCCTGCACGGGCTTTGCCCGCACATGTTTGTGTCTTGTGCAGACCACATGCCCTTCGACGGAGTCCCAGGAGGACCCGGAGCAGGCGGAGCTTAGTGAGCGTGTTGACCGGGGTGTTTACCGGAGCTGTGCCGAGGGAGCTTTCCGGCGGGTGTTTGTGGCAGCGTTCCCCTCGTTAGAGCAGGTTGGACGCGCTTGTAGTTTTCTTTTGGTGGGCCCTGTTTTTCCCTTCTGTACTTCTGCTGTACTCTGGTTTGGGTTAGTGTATGCATGCTTTTACTTTTCAGTTTCTATATCTCTGCACTGTTGCATTGAGGTGTTTGTGGGTGCGTGTGTATAGGTACCTTAGGCTAATGCCTCTCATGTGTGTGATAGCCTACTCGGCGCTGGTCGCCAGCCCCTGGCCTATTGGAGGCGGGCTTGGGGAGTCGCGGCTCGAGCCCCGTTGGGTCGGGTCGTGACAGAGTGGTATCAGAGGAGGTTCCACCTTTGGGATCTCAGAGCGTAGCTGGTCTAGCTGTGAGTTTGGTTTGGGTTGCATAGCGGCAGTGTTAGGGTGTTTCGAGTTCGGCTTTCAGGCCAGGGACTCCAGTGATGGTGCGGCGGCCGACGTATCCATACACCAGGACTCTGATAACCTGCCTTTCGACTCGGTACATTCGTACACTGGTCGCGGGGACATAATGGTACATGCATCATATAGGACTGGGTTTTTGGGTTTTCCTTGTCCTTCTTGAGTCATCTCTCCAGATATGCTCTTTGATCGTGGTGCGTCTTGAATGTATTTCAGGATGCCTCCACGACGACAGCCAGCGAGGGTTCCGCAGCAGGATTGTGCTGATGACCCTCCCCGTGTAGAGGCTGTGGAGCAGGGCGCAGGCTCTGAGGTTGCACGTCCAGGTGGTCTGCCGGTTGAGCCACCACCTGTCGAGCAGCTGATTGTGCCGGCGGTGCAGGACGAGGTTGCGCGCAGGCTGAGTGCGCTGCACGAGTTCCAGAGGTAGCGACCTCTGAGGTTCCGGGGTGATCCAGACCCCCAGGCATCTGATGATTGGCTTGAGGCAGTCACCCAAGTTTCCGCCTAGTGAGGACACCTCCAGATCAGATGGTGGTCCTAGCGGCGAGCCTTCTGCATGGTTCTTCCAGGCGATGGTGGAGTTTGGTGACGCAGTCCCATGACGAGGAGACGCTCACGTGGGCAGAGTTTGAGCAGCTCTTCAGGGAGGAGTTCTATCCGGTGACGCTGAGGTCAGTGCGGATCCATGAGCTTTTTCAGCTTCGTCAGGAGAGCATGACTGTGTCGGAGTACTCAGCGAGGTTTACAGACCTGTCGCGCTACTCCCTGGATATGGTTCGAGACCTGTTCTTTAGGACTCGGACCTTTGAGCAGGGCTTACACAGGGACCTCCGAGCAGGTGTGGTTTCCTTGTGCCTGCCCACCTATGCTGGAGTGCTGGAGCGAGCGTTGGTGGTGGAGAGTTTTCTGGCTGAGCAGTTTCCCCATGTTAGTGTTGGGCACTCAAGGGCTGAGACTTTTTCAGTCGGATCGGCATCTGGTAGCCGACGACAGCCTCAGGGGTCTGGACGTGGCCGACGTTTCAGTAGGTGACCCCAGGATGGAGGATCTGAGCCTCAGGGCTCACAGGGCTCGCAGGCCAGTTTTGGTCAGCCGCAGGAGAGGCGGTGTTACGCTTGCGATGGTCGGGGACATCTTGCTAGAGATTGTCCGACCCGACGTGCTGCTGAGAGGGAGCCGGTCGATGGACCGCCTTGGCAGAGGCAGCGTCTCGAGCAAGGAGGTCCGCAGGGCGGCGGACGTGGCGGCGGAGCTGGTGCAGCAGGAGGAGGTGGTAGGCAGTATCAGTTGCCACCACCCCCACCCCCAGGTGGACCACGTCAAGCTCAGGGAGCTGGTGGTCGAGGGCGAGGACAGCTGCATGCCCTGGAGGCTGTTGACCCAGAGGCACTGCGGATGGATAGAGGTACGCCTTGTGTCTTTTCTACTTACTGCAGTAGTTTGATAGACACTGTTTAGTGGTACCCTCCTTTTTTTTGCTTGCTCGAGTTTTGTTCAGGGCGTTGGTAAGACCCTGTGTGGGTGTTGTTCGACATGCTTCGAATGCGTGAGGAGGGATCCTTCCCCCACCGAGACGCGTTTTTGGTGACGCAATTAAAACCGTGCGGGCGAGTCAGTGCCGCCCAAAGCGGATAGTATTGAGGTGTGGTGGATGAGTCCCTCTGACTTATGCGTTCGGGCATGAGTGTTAGTTGGTGAGCTCGTTGGTGTGTGTGACCCAGTTGAGAGTCCAGTCGCTTTCCTTGTGCTTAGGGCTTTTCGGGGACGAAAAGTTCTAAGGGGAGGAGGATGTAGAGACTCAGGTTTTTGGCCCTGTCAGACTTTGGAATGTTTCTACGAATAATTCCAGAGCTAGGCGCGAAGACGGCGTGCGATTCCGAGGCCCGGTGTGCCCGGAATTAATTTTATAAAAATATTAAGTATTTTTATACTATGCACGTGGTGGGAGTGTGATATCTCCTAAACGGTAGCTCAAAACTGTAATATGAGGGCACGGTTGCGTTCGGAACGTGCCGTTTACCCTAGGCGAGGTGTAAACTTTGCGGGCGCGGGCCTGCGGTGAGAAATGCCACCAGGGGCATTTTCGTAAATAAGTGGCGAAGTTAGTGGGCGAGCGTCAGCTCGAATAACTTCTGAACGGAGTCTCGGATGGAAAATCTGAGTCCGCCGTTGCGTTCAGAACGGCGCGTTTACCCTAGGGGTGACCTTACTTTTGTTCACATCGGGCGTCGGGTCCGAGGCGGGTTTGGCGTCGGCGGGCGGCTGATATAAATATCAGCGCCCCCCCCCCCCCTTTATCGTTTCTCTCGGCGTTCTTCGCCGTTCTTCGTCGCCGCTCCGCCGAATCGAGCAAATGAAGCGCCCACGAGCTCGGAATTCGACGGCGGACGTTTCAGGAGCGCGCAGCGGAAGCTCTGGAGCGCGGATCTGAGGCAGAACGTCGGCGTTTCGCCCGCGAGGTAGGCAGTTTGAGTTTTGAAATCCCGGACCTCGTTTATTTGTTGTTTTTCTTCAAATCGTTATAAGGGTTGTATAGTTTGGGTCCCGAGGTTTCCGAAACATGTTTCGGATCTGATTTTGGAGCACCGGGGTGCTCCCGGGGGTCCCCGGAAGTTTTCCGGCGGAATTCCCGGATTCCGGGGGCGGCCATGGCGGAATCCGGCGAGGCGGCGCGGCGGTTTCCGGCGGCGGCGGCGTCGGCGCGGCGGTTTCCGGCGAGGCTGGCGGTGGTCCGGCCAGGATTTTCCGGGGGTTCTTTAAACCCCCGTAACTCGCAAACCGTAACTCCGATTTGCGAGCCGTTTGCGGCGACGCGCTCCTTGTGTCGAGACAGACCTTTTGAACTCACTTTGAGGGTTTAAGGGTTCGGGATCGTGGCCCGGGAGTTAGAAACTTCGTATAAAATAATATTATTTTATTATTTTACGACTTCGGGCCGTTGTAACTTCTACCCGGAGCGTCCGATTGACGTGCCGTCAGTGGCGTTGAGACCCTGATGGTACGACGGAATTTTTGAGATGGTTTCCGGGTGTTGGGTCTATGAACGGGGTGCGGGCCCCACGAGGCCGGGTTTTGGCGTTTGCGGAGAAACGCAGCTTTTGCACCAGGAGTCCGATTTTGGCGGATGAATAGTCGATCCTGTGTGTTTTTCCGAGGGGATCGCAATGATGCAATCCGATCGATGAGTTTTGGAATCCAGGCGTGGGCCCCACCCAAGCTGGCCTTCGGTGAATAGTACCTTTTTCACCGGGTTTCCGTTTTGGACGAGCGAGTAGTCGATTCCGCTTCTTTTTCCGAGGGGATCGTCGTGGTATGGTCCGCTCGATGAGTTTTGGGATCGTTGTGTGGGCCCTGCACGGGCTAGCTATGGTGAATAGTGTCTTTTTCACCGGTGCTCCGTTTCGGGCGAGTAAACAGCCTATGCTGCACTGATCTTACAATCCTCTCAGCTACGATTCTCGAATCTTTCGAAAGATATTGCCCTTTTTTGCCCATCTGAGCTCTCTTTCATTTTTCATGTCTAGATGGAGGGGATGGAGGGGCCACCTCTCTAGAGCTTGAAGACTCAGCTCTTAGTTTTTGTAATATTTCTTCCATCATTTGTTCTTCTAATAATGTATACCCTCCCCGAGATAAACTATGAGGGTATATATTTTTAGATTGGATCTCCTGATGAGATTTCCTTGTTTGCTTTAAATTAAGAATAAAAAAACATTAAAAAAACATTAATAAGATCATTTATATAAGAAAGCTTATAAAAGTTTACATTGCCCTTACCAAAAATTAATCTTTTCTTCTACTTTCAACAAACTGTCTCCATGTGTCTTCATCTATGAAAGAATATATACGACATGGATTATCATGACTCCTATGACCAAAAATGAAATCAGATGAGAGGGTTGATTTAAAATCCCTCCATCTCCTGGCAGCCATCGATAAGCATTTCTTCCTGACTCCTCCAGTGTCAGGAATATCAAATGTCATCTGATAAAAAAGATGTTAAACATATTATATATACTATAAACATTTAAAGAATGGGAAAATGATAGCAAAAGATCTTACCAAAATTGTCTCCCACAACTAAGAGATTATCACCTTGTCCACACTTCTCCAGTCATCATACAAAATGATTACTTTGCTCTTACCCTAAGTTGATGCAAAACTCTTAAAATATTTTGCATTTGGACCTCTAGGAATACCATCCTCATCAAACTCAACGAGTATCCTCTGATCCTGCATACGGGCAAGTGATAATTTTGGTAAACGTGTGCACCCACATTTACCAACTCTTGAACTCTTTGTCGTAATGGGATCACATGAGGAAGATTGGGGAACATCAAGAGGAGAATGTGAATGTTCCTCCCCAGAGGTATGACCAATATGCTCATCTCCAGAATCATGTGGTTGATCAACTTATTGATCTATCATTATCCTTCAAATCAAAAAAACAAACATTAGTTCACAAATATAAAAATTCAAATATTATAATACTAATGTAAACAAAAAATAGAAAATTGTACTAAGTTACGTAATAGTAAACATGGTTAATATGGTAAGCATATTAAACAATGGTAAGGATGGTAAAGATGGTAAATATGGTAAACATGGTAAACATGGTAAACATGGTAAACCTGGTAAACATGGTAAACATGGTAAAGTAATTGTCATAGAACAAAAATAATAGATATATAATTTATGTAATGGTAAACATGATAAAGTAAACTAAACAAAATTAAAACAAACAAAAACTTATACTTATTTGTTTTAATACATGTTTTAATAAAGAAAAACTTATAATATCTAACATTTTATGAAAATAATAAATGTAAACAAGAAATAAATAAATGTTACCTGTAATTTTAGGAATGTACAAATGGATTTTTTCCCAAATTCCTTCGTCGTGATCGTTCCTTATGAAACAATCCATGTCTTCAACATGCTCATCATTATGTTTTGTTAATCTTTCTATGGAAGTAGGGATCTCACATAAATCAACATCTTCATCAAGTTCATCCTCACCAACATATTTTTTTTCCCTTATAAAACAACAGCACACTGCATATCTAATTGATCTACTACATAGAAAATTTGTTTTGCATGTGTTGCCATTATAAAAGAATCAGTTGTGTCTTCCAATCTATTCAAATTAACAACTGTCATTCCAAATTCATCGTGTCTGAAACTGTTGTTACCAATAAACCATTTACAGTTAAAAACAGGAACTTTAATTTTAAAGTAATCAACCTCCCATATTTCTTCAATCACTCCATAATATGCACTTGATGCAGAAATTGGGTTTTTGTCTTTAGCACTCGAAAAATGCATTGCTTCTGCAAACACCAATACACCACTATTCTGAACTGCACTTCTGTTGTCCTGAGCTTTCGTATGAAATGTATAGCCATTAATGTCATAACCGGACCATGTTATTACATTTAAACATGGACCACCCACTATCCATTTTAATGTCTCTGATACATCTGATCTACCAAGAAATGTCTTTTTAAACCATGAAAAAAATGTTTTGTTGTGCTCATTCAAAATCCACATTTCTTTCTTCTTTGGATGACATTATTTCAACACATTAATATGCAATGTGATATATGGTTGAGCATGAGCTATGTTATTCAAGGTGTATAATTCTAACTTCTTCATCTGTTCAGCTGACAACGATTTGACTTTCAAGCCACGAATCCCCTTTCCCTCATTATTAACTCATTCATGGCGATATGGAGGCAAACCTATGTGATGCGCCGCAGCCAAGTAGCTCATAAAAAACTCTGCAACCTCCTCAAAAATATACTTTTCAATAATGGAGGCTTTAGGTCGATATGAATTCTTAACGTACCCCTTCAATATTTTAATATACCTTTCAAAAGGATACATCCAACGAAGATATACAGGTCCACAAAGCTTTATTTCTTGAACCAGATGAATCATTAAATGCACCATTATATCAAAAAAAGTTGTAGGAAAATACATTTCTAATTGACAAAGTATACAAATTGCATCCTTTTCCAAAATATTCAAAGCATTCACATCAATCACCTTATTACAAATTGAATTGAAAAAATAATACAACTTCATTATAGTCTTTCTAACACGAATGGACAATATTCCACACAATGCAACTAGTAGAAGTTTTTGCATCATGACGTGACAATCATGAGATTTCATACCTATCAACTTCAATTCCTTCAATGAGACAAAAAAAATTACATTTGAGGAATAACCTTGAGGCACTTTGATATCATGAATACACTGATAAAAGATAATTTCCCCCTCTTGGATAATGTATGACAAGCCGGGGGAAGAAATTTTCGTCTTCCATTAGGAGTGGGAGCTAACTCCAAACGTATTCCCGTTGATAGTAAGTTTAATCTTGCATTCAACCCATCTTTTGTATTTCCTTTAATATCTAACAATGTTCCAATCAAACTATCACAGATATTCTTCTCCACGTGCATGACATCAATATTATGTTTAACTTCATGATATCTCCAATATGGTAGCTCAAAAAATATTGACCTTTTCTTCCAAATATGTCTATCATTACCAGATTTGTGTGCCTTTCCCAATGTCACATCAAGGTTATACACCCTCTCAAAATACAGATCATGGGATAAAGGTTTTGGAGCAATATCAAATTCTTGTGAGCCATTGAATGCCTTTTTTAGTCTTCTATAAGAGTGATCCATAGGCAAAAACTTTTGATGACCCGTGTACACTGTTTTCCTCCCATGATGCAATTGACAATATGAAGTCTGTTGTTCACAAATTGGACATGCTTTATGCCCTTTAACACTATATCCAGAAAAATTTTCATATGCTGGGAAGTCGTTTATAGTGAACATAAGCACTGCATGCAGTTGAAAATATTCCATTTTATAAGAATCATACACCCTAATACCATCCTCCCATAAAAGCTTCAAATCATCAATCAATGGTGAAAAGAAAACATCAATATCATTGTCGGGTTGCTTTGGACCAGAGATCATTATACTCAACATGACATATTTTCACTTCATACAACCTTCAGGAGAGAGGTTGTAAATTACCAATAAAACAAGCCATGAACTATGTGTGTTACTGAGGGTTCGGTATGGATTCATTCCATCTGTGCACAACCCTAGTCTGAGATTTCTAATTTCATTTCCAAATGTAGGATACTGCTCATCAATTTTCTTCTATTGAGGACAATCAGCTGGATGACATATTTTTCCATCACATATCCACTCATCATCATGCCATCTTAACCTTTTTGCATCATGTGAATTAGAAAATAAACGTTTGAAACGATGAATTATAGGAAGATACCAAAATACCTTTGAAGGGATCTTTGTAATCTCTACATCAGCCTGTGATTTTTCTTTCACCTTATACCGTGATGTCCCACATTTAGGACACTCTGACAGAAATTCATATTCCTTCCTATATATCATACAGTCATTCGTACAGGCATGTATTTTAAAATATGTATACATTCACTACTGAAAATTACACAGATCCTAACGATTTGAAACCTCTGGACAACCCCCCCACCCCTCTAGAAAGCCCCCCCCACCCCCTGGACACCACCCCCACCCCCTTGGACACCACCACCCACCCCCTGGACACCTATACCCCATTGGAAAACACCCCCCACCCCCTTGGACACCACCCCCACCCCCTTGGACACCCCCTGGACACCACCACCCCCTTGGACAGCCCCCCCCTCTGGACAGCCCCCCACCCCCTGGACAGCCCCCCACCCCTCTAGACAGCCCCCCCCCCCACACCCCCTTGGACACCCCCCACCCCTCCTGGACACCACCCCCACCCCCTACCCCCTTGGACACCCCCCAACCCCCGGGACACCCCCACCCCCTTGGACACCACCCCCCAACCCCACCCCTTTGGACACCCCCTGGACACCACCACCCCCCTTGAACAGCCCCCCCCCCACACACCCTATGGACAGCCCCCCACCCCCTGGACATCCCCCACACCTCTAGACAACCCCCACCCCCCCCACCCCCGGACACGCCCCACTCCTCCTAATAACCCTAGAACACATCGATTACTATAAAACCATCAATTTAAAAATGACCAAACATCCCTAATAATAGAAGGAATAAAGGATAAGAAGAAGTGGAGGAAGAAGAAAAAAAGAAAGAAAGAAGAAAGGAAGAAGAACATGGAATAAGTAAATTATTTAAGGAAATCAAATTTCAATATAAGGAAAGAATCAAACTCCATGGCAGAGGGAATTCCATGGAATACAAGAAACCCATGGGGCCTCTAATGGTTGATAGAAAATTGGAGAAAATGGAGTAAAACTGAGAATCAAATCAAATTTAAAATAAAAACTCTGATGGAGAAAATCACAGTGTAAAGCCTATCATCATGGCACAATGGGGTCAGGATAACTGCATCTTTGAAAACCACGACATGGTCTCCCCCATAACCCATAATTTTCTCATATTCAATGACTGGCCAAAATATATATAACCAAATAGAATCATATTGCAACACCCCTCATCTTTTCATAATGCTTGAATCCCTAAAAATCATAGTGGAAACCTCAAGCTCCTTAAATATCCACAAATGTCCCCTATTCAATTTGAAAGAAATCCTGGCTACATCATAGCACAACACTGACCACCATGATGGAACCACCATAAATTAAACAACACTAATAAATTATAGCTTAATATCCATGAAACAAAACAATCATCATGTCATAATCTCACAAACCACGATGCAATAGTCAATACCAACTGACACTTATCCCCCACCCCCTTGGACACCACCCCCACCCCCTTGGACACCCCCTAGACACCACCACCCCCTTGGACAGCCCCTCCCCCACCCCCTGGACAGCCCTTCACCCCTCTAGACACCCCCACCCCCTTGGACACCCCCACCCCTCCTGGACAACACCCCCTACCCCCTTGGACACCCCCCTGGACACCCCCCAACCCTCTGGACACCCCCCCCAACAACCCCCCCAAACCCTATGGACAGGCCCCCCACCCCCTTGGACACCCCCCCCCCCCACACACCCCTAGACTGCCCCCCTCCACCTCCATGGACACCCTGGACACCCCCAACCCTCTGGATAGCCCCCCGAACCCTCTGGACATCCCTCACCCCCCTTGGACATCCCCCGCACCCCCACCCCCCCCGGACACCACCCCCACCCCCTTTGACATCCCCCTCACCCCCTTGGACACCCCCAACCCCCTTGGACAACCCCCGCACCCCCCTGGACACCACCCCCCACCCCCTTTGACACCCCCTGGACACCCCCACCCACTTGCACACCCCCCCCCCTTGGAAACCCCCTGTACGCGCACACACACATGATAGAACACACAAAAAACGTAAACTTGCATGATATCACTTCCATGGGTTTATTTAACCAGAAAATAATTTAGCATGGTATAGATGAACACTATGAAACTTACCATGATAGCAAGAACAAAGAAAAATAACATCTCAAAAAATTAGTTTAGGGCGTCGCGGAAAATAAAAAACTGAAAAGGAGTTGTGTGAGGCTTACTTGAGTGTTGTGAGTCGACCTGATAGATCTGATGACAATAAATGTAAAGAATGATGTTGGAAAAATGAGGCTGGAGGGAACGACTTTGACGAATCATTTCTAGGTTTTCCACGCGAGAGAGACGAGTCGCAAGTCGCCCGATCGAAGAAAACAGAATGACTGAATACGGGGTGCGATAAATCATTTAAAAGATTTATCACATCAGTTATTTAATAACCGACGTGGTAAACTATTTTTTTTAATGTTTATAACGTCGGTAATTTAATAACCGACATAGAAAAAAATTTATCAAGTCGTTTATAAAATAACTGACGTGATATATGTCTCTTTATACCGACGTGATAAATTGCTGAGATTAGCTTTATCACGTCAGTTTTTTTATAACCGACGTGGTAAAGCGCCGAGCTTTCCTTTATCACGTTGGTTATAAAATAACCGACGTGATAAAGCGCGCCAGATTCGATTTTCACGTCGGTTATACAATAACCGATGTAAAAAAGCTAATCTCTGTATATTTTACGTCGGTTATAAAATAACCGACGTAAAAAATGGATCCTGATCGATATATCACGTCGGTTATATAGAACCGACGTTAAAAATGCCGACGTGTTAAACGTTTTTTCCACTAGTGTATGGATCATCATTCCCAATTTATAGAGGCACACACACCCTTTAAATTGAAATTGGAATTTATTTAATTATAACCTCTAACATTTCATCCCATGTAACTATGGGTTCCATGGATCAAACATACCATAATTGGAAAATTAAGGTTCCTCCATCATGCTATACAGGAAGACACTATTTAGGTTGATACAGACATGTTAATTACGCACACCACTGATCCCTGTGAAATCCACAGGAGGGTTTCAAGACCTTACTTCAATCACTCAACATATTGAATATTCTATTATACAGACTAAGGCTAAATCTCGTGTAATTCCATCAGCTCCAGGAAGGAGAATGGGTAAAGCAGAGACTGCTACAGTTATGCTTAAGCAAGCACCTGTACCTGCTTCTACTTCAAAACCTTCATCTTCCCGAAGTGCTCCACCTTATGAGCGTCAATAACAGAGGTCGCTTCGTCAAGATGATCAAAGAGATCAAAGATGAAAACAATTTGAGGATTTGAAAAGCAAAGTTTACTCTTTCCGAAATGAACAAATTCCTGGTTATTTCATTTCGGCTATGAAAAATAATTTGGTTCAATTACCAAGGCCCAAGAGGCCAAACAAGGAAGGAGATGAAGACCGTTCCAACTATTGCCCATTTCACCAGATGTTGGGGCATCCCATTCATGAATGTTTTGTTTTCAAGGACCTCCTGTAAAAGATGGTCGACTCGAGAAAGGTCAAACTAAAAGGCTCTTCAGCCCAGGTAGCATGTGTTACTGCTACAGTTACAGGGGAGGAAGGCGAGCGACAAGAAGTCAAAAGCAAAAATGCACAAAAATATGATGATTGGATGGTCAGAAAGATGATCAACCGAACTTATTCTATTTTGTGAACACAATTGAAGAAACCAATTGAGCCTTCTGCCATGAATGCCAAAGAAAAACCCTCTTCATTAGAGGGAAAATCCTCAAAGAAACGACATAATTCCAAGGATGAAAAATCAGAAGAAGATGAGTATGTGTCAAAGCCTAAGCTGTCTTTGACTCTAGCAGATTTCATGCCATCTACTTCAAAGCAACGAGCACCATCCCACCAAATGGCATAGCCTAAACAGGCTAATCATGCAGAGTCTTCATCGGATGAAGAGTTTATTTTTGGTTCTGTTAATATGATTCAATTAACAGATCCATATGCCAGTTGCAGTTTCGATTCTGATGAGCCCAAATTCCCTATATCAAATAGAGGAATCAGAGAAAGTTCCAAAGGATCAGGATACAGGGGAAGATGTGGATCTTTCAGAATCCACTATTCCAATTCTACCCCTGATAGAACTGTGTATGCAGCAGAAACTCATGACAGAGACCTTTAGCGAGCTCAACAAGAACAAGCAAGTTCTTCCACCAATAGCAAATTCAGTCCTGGAACAGTTATTCTGGAAGACCGGTTGAAGGTTCCATCTTCTTCCTCTCAGTAATTAAATGGATCTAATCAGTCTAATCTTCCAAATCCAGGAATATTGCCAACTCCTATCTCGATACAAGATGAATCAACTTCCAAAGCATCAACTTCCAAGACACCTGCTAAACCACATGTTCCTGTTGAGAAACGCAGACCTTTGGATCGAAATTATGATATATTGAAACACCTGACCCAAGTACCGACCAAGTTATTAATTTTGGATTCCTTGAATCTATCAAAAGATCTTCGGGAGGCACTCATCGAGGCTTTGTCAAGTCCTCAGGAGTTTGAAACTGAAATTACTGCGGCTGAAGTATATCACGTAGAGAATAATCCTACGGAATACCATGCAGTGATATCTTTCACTGATGAAGATGAAGATGATGTCATGCATGGAAATATTAGACCTTTGTACTTATCTGGCAAGGTCAATGGCGTAGACGTCCGAACAGCTTTCATTGATAATGGTTCAGGAGTCAACCTCATGCCCATTCGTACACTTCGTCGATTGGGCCTCATGGAATCTGATTTATCTTCTTCTACCATGATGTTACAAGGATATGATAAAAATGAACAAGAACCACTCGGCGAAGTTACACTCAGAAATCAGTTTGGATATCTTGTATCCAATTCAGATTTCATGGTTTTTGATCAAGAATCAGCCTTCAACATCTTGCTTGGAAGACCCTGACTACATCAACATACGACTATCCCTTCATCATACCATCAATGTCTCAAGTATTGTTTTGATGGTCAATTTGGGACATTGTATGGTGATAAGGCCCTGTTCAAGACATGTGAGTCTCAATACATTGAGGCGGAATTCTATCACATGAAGGGAAGGGAGAAATCCACAACAAAGGAGATTACCAAATTTAATGCTCCATATGGTTTGGAGAAGATTCCGGTAAATCCATTTACACATGTGAGTATAGATTATGTGTTGCCTATCAGTTAAATTGACATGATAGACCCAAATCAAAATACTCTTATGGAAATATCCATAATGTCAATTACGGCAATCGAGCCATACAACATGGGAGAAATTGGTAACCCACCAAACAGTGATGAAATCCCAAATGGTGACGTCTTCATTTCATCTGCTGAAATCCAACAAGTCTATACTTCGCCAATTAGGCCAGAAGAAGTTATAACAACATCGGAGGTGAACAATGATGTCGATTCTCAATCCATCATCTCCTCTTTATTTTCCAAGGAAGACCCTTCATCATCAATCGGGTCAGAAATGGAAGCTTCTTCTTCAAGATGTTCAAATTTTAACATCTCTTCTGATCATGGAAATTCTGCTTTATCATCTACTATGCAAGTAGAAACGGAAGAAATAACACATGTTGAAGAAGAAGATGAAGATCTCAGAGATGCTCCTCCAGCATTTGAAGAGGATATCTCTACCACCGTGGATGAACTCAGAGAGATAAATTTGGGTACAAAAGAAGATCCACACCCCACTTTAATCAGTGCGGCCATGACTCTTAAAGAACAAGAGATGTATATTTCCTTTTTAAAGCAAAATCGAGACATATTTTCTTGGAACTATATAGAGATTCCCGGGCTTGATCCTGATGTTGCTACTCATCATTTGGGTTTACCAGAAGAACATCGAGGATTTAAGCAAGCCGCGATAAGAACACACCCAACTTACGCTTCCAAAATTGAAGTTGAAGTGGATAATCTTATAAAAGATAACTTCGTCAGAGAAGTTCAATATCCCAAGTGGTTGGATAATATTTTCCCTGTAAAGAAGAAGAACGTACAAATTAGAGTTTGCATCGATTTCAGAGATCTTAATCGGCATTGTCCTAAGGATGATTTCCCAGTTCCGATTACAGAACTTTTAATTGATGCAAAAACTGGCTATGAAGCACTTTACTTCATGGATGGATATTCCAGATATAATAAAATTCAAATGTCCCCAGAAGACGAGTAATCCACAGCCTTCAGAGCCCCTCAGGGTGTGTTTTGCTACCGGGTAATGCCCTTTGGCTTAAATAATGCAGGTGCAACATATCAGCGTGCTATGCATCGTATCTTCAAACCCTTTTTAGGGAAGTTTATTGAATGCTATGTGGACGATTTGGTGGTCAAATCCAAACAACGTTCTAATCACTTGGCTGATTTGGAAGTCATATTCCGCAAGCTTCAACAACATAATTTGAAGATGAACCCCTTAAAATGTGCTTTTGGGGTAACCTCAAGAATTTTTTTTGGCTTTGTTGTACGCCATCGTGGTATTGAAGTCGATCCTGAGAAGAAAAAGTCAATCCTTGGTATGTCACCTCCTCTAAATTTGAAATAATTAAGAGGACTTCAAGGACACTTAGCCTATATTCGGTGTTTCATCACCAATTTGGCAGACAAAAGTTTACCCTTCACCAAATTGATGAAGAAGGGAGTCACTTACCAGTGGACTGAAGAATGTCAAGAAGCATTCGATATTCTCAAGAAATACCTATTGAGTCCACCGGTACTCATGCCACCTATTGAAGGAAGACCACTTATCCTCTACGTGATAGATTTAGAGTGATCATTGGGTGCCTTTCTTGCTCAGAAGAATGATGCTGGGAATGAAAACAACCTCTACTACCTCAGTCAGACTATGCTTAAAGCAGAAACCCGATATTCAAGTATTGAGAAGTGCTGCCTGACATTAATCTTTGCAGTTCAGAGGTTGAGACACTACCTGCAACATCACGAGGTCCAATTGGTATCTCGCAATAACCCGCTCAAATTCATCCTTAGTCGTCCAATGCTTACAGGACGTCTGGCAAGGTGGGCAGTTATTTTGCATCAATTCGACATTCAACATGTGTCTCAAAAGGCAATAAAGGGCCAAGATCTGGCTGATTTCCTGGATGAACACCCTTCAGTGGAAGACACATCTTCAGATATTGAACTCCCTGATGAGTAAGTCTTCTCTATTCAAGAAATTCCCCAGGCATGAGAAATGTATTTTGATGGTGGTTCCAGAAGTCCAACAGGGAGGAAAATGGAAAATCCTAAATTCAACAAAGTTGGCTTAGGAATTGTGCTCATTTCTCCAGAAAAGGCAGTGTTACCTTATTCCTTCTTATTGTGGGAATGTGGTACCAATAATGAATCAGAATACCAAGCTCTCATCGCAGGCTTGGAATTGGCGCTTCAAGCACAAGTGAATCACTTAAAGATGAAAGATGATTCAAACCTGGTAATCAAACAAGTCAATGAGGATTATGCCATCAAAAAAGAAGAACTAATCCCTTTGTATGATTACGTCATAGAGTTAATGGCGGAATTCCCTTTGGAGACGACATTTTCTTATGTCCTATGATCACAAAATGCTCAAGCTGATGCACTGGCTAATATAGCCACAGCTCTGGAAGATCCAAATCAGGATGAGACAACCATCAGTATTTCCCACCATCATGCAATTTCACCTTATGTTCGAATCAGAACAGAGGAAATTAATGAAATTAGTCCCATTCTTGAACCGTATTGTCATACTACAGGATGGATTTCACCTATCAGGAAATACCTTCAAAATAGAATACTTCCACCTGATAGAGCCGAGAAAGAACAAATTCGGCGGCGTGTGGTCAATTTTACTCTTTATGATATCCCAGATCACCTAGAGAAAGTTCTCTACAAATGGGCAGAGGCAATACCTCTTAAGGAAGTAAGTTCTAAATGCATTGTTAGCTTCATCAAGTCTAACATCATTACCAGATTTGGTGTCCCTCATACCATATTGACGGACATTGGCACCAACTTCTGTTCATCCGAGATGAAGAAGTTGTGTCAAGAATACAACATCAAATCCAACCATTCATCTCGGTATCATGCAGCGGCCAATGGATAGATATAAGCCTTCAATAAGACTCTTTCAAATATACTGCAAAAGATGGTGGATAAAGATAAGAAATTATGGCCTGATAAACTCTTTCATGCTTTATGGGCTTATCGAACTACCACCCGCACTGCAACGCAGTCAACTCCATATTCATTGATATATGGAATGAAAGCCGTCTTTCCCATTAAAGTTCAACTACCCTCTCTCAGAGTATCCATTTTTGATCTCTACATATGAACAATCTAAAAAGCGATTGAATGAATTGGAACGATTAGATGAGAAAAGATTGTGCACTTTGCACCACTTGGAAGTCTATTAGAATCGAATAGCACGATCTTTCAACAAAAAAGTTCATCTTCGTTCATTCACTCAGGGATAATTGGTATTAGTTCTCAGAACTCCAATGATACCAAGAAAGAAACCTCCCAATCTTGAGCCAAAATGGGAAGGACCTTACTCAATACATAAGGTCTACTCCAATGGAGCTTATTCTTTAATCTCAATGGATGGAGAACTCATCACTACTCCAACCAATGCTAGATTTATGAAGAAATATTTTGTATGAACACAAAATACATCTACGGTCCATACATACGACCTTAAACTATTTTCATGTCCCTTACGTCTAGCATGACGTTAAACTGCACCATCTACGGTCCATGCATACGACCTTAAACTATTTGCATGTCCCTTACGTCCAGCATGACGTTAAACTGCACCATCTACGGTCCATGCATACGACCTTAAACTATTTTCATGTCCCTCATGTCCAGCATGACGTTAAACTGCACCATCTATAGTCCATGCATATGACTTTAAACTATTTACATTTATTTTTCCCACACGACGTTAAACTGCGACGTCCTAACTACATGACGCTAAACTGTACAGAAGTCTCTCATGTCCAGCATGACGTTAAACTGCACCATCCAGGGTCAATGCATATGACCTTAAACTATTCTCACTTTCGTCTAACATGACGTTAAACTGTGTCCCCCTTCATCATCCTTGCTATATGATGTTAAACTATATAGAAGCCCCTTACGTCCAGCAAGACATTAAACTGCATAACCAACGGTCCATGCATACGACCTTAAACTATTGGCACTTACGTCCAACATGACGCTAAACTGTATCATCTCTTTTTCGTCCAACATGATGTTAAACTGTGAAAAAGTCCCTAATACGTCCAACATGACGTTAAATGGTGTACTCTTTTGTCCTCACTGCATGACATTAAACTGCACAGTCCTCTTTTTGTCCAACATGACATAAAACTGTATTGTCCCCATTGTCCTAACTACATGATGCTAAACTGTACATAATGTCCTTTAATATATCCTACATGACATTAAACTGTACATCGTCCT
Organism: Viscum album; assembly: GCA_963277665.1. NCBI lineage: Eukaryota > Viridiplantae > Streptophyta > Magnoliopsida > Santalales > Viscaceae > Viscum > Viscum album. The sequence continues at coordinate 70,188,230 of OY728135.1, forward strand.
TCCTATATGACATTAAACTGTGCAGCACCAATAGTCCTAACTGCAAGACTTTAAACTGCATAGTCCCTTCATATGTCCTACATGACATTAAACTATGCATCGTTAGGGTTGTTGCTACCTCTTGTTTCTCACACCGAGTATGACTCACGTGATCTTAGAGCAAACTTCAACCATAACACTCTCTCTGGGCTACTAACCATGTGTAAGTCCCAACACTATTTTTTCAGGTCGTTGTCTCCAAGGACAACTTGATCACTAATTCATTATTTAATTGAAGTACGCGGACTTTGATCCTTTCCTTCCAGGCTGGGTACGTAGGCAACCTCCCAAGGTTCAAGCCCAAAACCGATCTCTTCACATCGGTTCACCTCCATCTCATATGATGTTGATTCGTGAAACCACCCCTAGAATCGATATCTTTACATTTGGTTCACTTTCGTCCTTACTATACGACATTAAACTATACAACAATTTTGTCCAGTATGACAATAAACTACAATATTCTTTGATACCCTCACCTGAGAGGGAATCATTATTTACATTGATTTTCAATCATGTTTCATTTCAAATACTACACGCATACATGGTAATTCCTGAACCTTTTATCTTGGGTTAAACCATCATTGCACTAAAATCCCCTTTCACCCTTCACATGTACGGACCTAATTTGTACAGAGGGTAGTTCTAGAACTACGTGATCTTGATTCCCATACTTATGGGATACATAGGAACGTCCGAGTGTCCCTCGAATCCAGCCCCAAGTCTTTTGGGCCTAACCCCAAATTCCTCTTTCAGTCCCCTGACTAAAAAGTCCCCATGAAAACACACACTGTGTATTTCTTATAATGGTCCAAGATCTATGACCCTAAAATAAGATCTCCAATCCTTTTGTCCCACATGACGTTAAACTGTAGTTCAAGAAATATGTATGGATTGATTCCCATCCTTATGGGATACGTAGTGAAGTCCAACATTTCCATTCAGGACCCAGCCACAACATGATTATGGTTAGCATTGATATGTGTATCTCTGCATACATTGGAAAATACCCATCTTTATGTGTCAGAATCCTAAACTTAAATATTTTCAGATCTTCATACCCCTTTTCTTAACTTCTAATCACAAAAGGCTTGAAATTCTGAGAGTTCTTTTGCCTGGCCATGCAGCACATGCCCTTAGACGACCTTACATAAACAGTCTACATAACAGACCTATTAGCCAAAAGATGCTATTATTTGACTATGCAGTCAATGCCCTTAGGTGGCCCTGCATAATTCAACCTCTTAACGGGTTTTTTAAATAGTGGTAACTTCATTCTTGGGAGGAAAACCTCTTTTGTCTTTATTTTTCTTGATAATATGCAGGGATCCGCAAAAATAGCCCTCCTTAACATATTTGTCCCATATCCTTTTTCATGATCTGAAAGTATTCAAGTCTATGGTTTATATTCTCCTTCCCTATGTTTGGGTCAGACCTTCGTAGGAGTGATATCCATACAGTTCTTCGATAATATTGTTTGGAAATATCTTCTCCATATTCAAGTACCCCTTTCCATACAGCAAACTCTATACTTTGGAAAATTTGAATCTCCATAAACTTTCACTAGATTTTTAGCACTAGGAAAGTAAATTTCTGAGAGTTCTTTTGCCAGACTATGTAGCATGTTCCCTTAGGTGGCCTTTCATAAGTAGTCTACATAACGGACCTGTCAGCCAAAAGATGCTATTTATTTAACTATACATCCAATGCCCTTAGGTGGACCTGCATAATTCAACCCCCTAACGAGTTTGTTAAATAATGGTAACTTCATTCTTGGGAACTACTTCTTATAATGCCTTTTAGCTCTTTTTCATATCATTCCTTAGATTCAAATATTCTTAAGTCATAGTTTACATATTTTCCCTCATACTTGAGTATGGTAATATGTTTTCAGATAAATTATCAAGGAATTGAGTCAATTTTAATCCATTTCGGTCAAAGATATTTTTGACCTTAAACATTATCCTCTTTATGTCCGACGTGCATGACTTTAAACTACCTACAAAAGACAAAGGAACTCTGAATAAAAGTCAAGTTCTAGCTCACTAAACATACATTTTGTATGATTTAGGTAATATTGAGCAATTAAAAGATTCAAAGTTTGTAGGTTTATTTACATTAATCCTAGTAAAAAAAATCAAACTATGCTTACTAGGACCATTGTATTAGGTAAAATTTAAAGCAGGTAGCGAAAGAATACAAGAATAAATGATTGAAGATAAAAGTACTCTCCATTGATGCACAAGAATTAGAAGGACATCCACAGATTGGAGTCTCTTCTCTTTTTCAGGAAATTACAAAAGGCTATTGACATAAGTCTTCACTTGATGAACCGCATCCCGAGCTTCATCAGCACCTACTTGAAGATCATGCACTCGACCAACTTCACTCTTTTCAGCCTGATGGAGTGATTTATTGGCATCTGCAATGGTCTTCATACCATTCGTTTGAACTCCCTCCAGTGAATTATTGAGTTGGTCAAGTTCCCCAGTAACAACATCTAACTGTTGCTGAAGGTGCATCTTCTGGATGACTTTTTCTTTGATCTTATGCTTCATCTCCTTCATCTTGGCAGCATAGTCAGCCTCAACTCGGGATACCGCAGCCTCAAATTCACCGATGTTGACTGACAGTTTCACCCTGGTCAGATCTTCGCGACACTTTTGCTCCTGCTCCCTCCTGAAGAAGACTTGTTTCACCGTGGTATGGATCTCTTGGTATCCAAAACAACCAAGTCCTAGCATGACGAACTGGGATGACAATCGAGGGATCTTCAATGATATCTCTTCTAAAGGAACCTCAGATATGATTTTCCATATGTTGTTCCATGCCTTGCGTCGTGAAAAGATGAGCGCCTTAAGCACCTCTGGGTCTGATTCAACATCATCATCATAGGGGGGCATGTAATCTGGGATTAATGAACTTAAGGAAGTGCCCTGTTATACTCCTTCCCCCGTGACCCTAGTTGCTTCACCTTCTACTACTGTTTGGGTAGAGGTTGAGACTTCTCCTCCAGTTCTAGCCATTGAAGTTGATAGCCCTGTTTGATCAATTAAAAGTATGGATAGTTTAATAGAATAATGGAAGTTAGTTGTCTATCTTGAAAACTCAGTACAATCATTACCTAACAGTAGATCAGCAGCTTGAGAAGACTCCTCCCCATCTTTCCCAGTTTCAATAGGATCTTCAAGATGGGTCTCAGGAGGGTTCACTGGGTTTAGCTCCACTTGAGCTAATGTTTCTGCAATGGTAGGGTTGACATCAATGTCCACACCCTCTTCAGGAATTGACAGTTCAATAGCTTCTATGGATGGAACTGCATATTATTTTCAGTCATGATTAGAAGTGTAAATTATAAGAAAATTTACTGGATGAAGGATAACACTCATGCCCAAGGTCTTCTAAATCACTTGATAACTTAGCATGATCATAAAATTCTTCGAAAGACATGCCACGATCCATCATTTCATCTAATGATATTTCAGAATCCTGGTTAGTCTCACCAGTGAGAGCATTTGATGTGTCCTCTTGGCGACCCTCATTATGCGGCCCTTGACCCTGGACAACTTCTTCAGGAAGGATGGCAGATTCAGTTGCTGCGGCCGCCAATGATTCTGGTGTAGGTTCTTCTCTACTTATAGCAGCAGCAGGAGCAGTACTGGGAATAGATGTTGGCTCTTTTTCATAAGCATCCAAGTCAGCCTGAATTTGCATTTGTTCCACAGCACCCTCCATGGTCCTTAAAGGAGGATCAGTCCTTTCCCTTAGAGGGGAAATTGAAGAAGCCCCTGCAATCCCAAGGAATATGAGCAATCTTTTTCATGGTTTAAAATTCATGATTATCCGAAGGACTTACCACTACTAATAAAGCGTTTAGCAGTGGACTTCCTCCTTCGTCGCCTTTGTCCTTTTGGTTTTTTGGGAGTGTCGGCAGTCTCCCTTATTGGAACTTGAATTGGCGAATGGAAGGCCATGTCCAACTCCTCATTCATGGCCTGCTGGCTTGGAGATATCTCGCCTGGTTTGTGAGGATATTCAGCAGCAGACCTGATGGCAGTACCACCAGGGCTATACTGTGGCGAAGGAACCTCAGTAGTTTTGGCAAGCTGCAAGATGAAGAAAAAAATTCCCTTGAATAACAAAGCTTCGACTGAAATCAAGTTGCAAAGCAAATAAGGAAAGAAAAATTACATCTTGAGGAGCCACATACTCATGACACTCCTCATCAATGGCGCCGTGATCCATCATTTCCTTCACCCGCTTGGTGATAGGAATAGAATATTCGGTGGCATATATGTAGGCCTTCAATTTGAAGTCTTTGAGATTTTGAGCTGATGATAAATCTTCAATAATTCTCGAACCAAATTCGGAGTCTTCTCCGGATCATTCAAAGTTTCCTTTGGAGGGATGAGTTCGTCATACATATCACCCAAAATTGGAACCCCTGAGATCTTTTAGACATCCCACAAACTAATGCCTACTTCTCCATGGGTCAGATGGAAAGAATTCGTTTCTGGGCTCCAGCGGATAGACAACTCTGGTGCAAAATTATCATTCCTATAAACATACGCCTGCCCAGCCCAGACGGCTTCATAAATTGCATCTCCCTTCAGATCCTCGACAAACTCTTCACAAGTTTGTCACACCTAATAAGCCCACATCCAAGTTGGCTTCACCCCTCCTCCAGAACGGAATTCCCATTTCTCCTTCCAGCCTTTGGATTGATCCATCTGAGAATTTCGAAAGATTGAAGGATAACAATGTGGTTGTAGCTCAGGTTTGTGAAGTTTCAGATCTAGAGTACAAGGGCTATGATGCATCATGTGGGCCTTCTCCACCGTTCCAACATTTATAAATACTCCTCCACATGAGATATTTTCTGAAGCAAAGTTGGTGTAATTCTGAAACCACAAAAATGAGAGATATTTCTTTGCTTCTGGAATAATGACTTCTCGCAGATGACCATAGCCATACAAAGGCAGATAAATGCTTTGGGGAAAGTTGTGATGATATTTCTTTAGATACTTAGCCAAATCCGGAAGAGTGCTATCACAGATGGTATAATAATCATGGACAATGATATCCATCATATCATCAAGACGTTTGCTTGCCAGTTCATCAGCTATTCTGATTCTCCCGAGAGCCATTGATTCTGCACAAAAGTTGAATAATTAACTTTAAGTAAGTTGATTTTTCATAAAATTTGTGAAGGAATTCAAAAAAAAAATGGCAAAGGCATTAAGGTGCGCAAGTATAAACTTGGCGCGCAAGTGTGGATGTATCGCGCAAGTATAATGTGCCGCGCAAGTATTTAGTGCGCAAGTTTAAACCGCGCAAGTCCAGATACCTTGACAGCAGCACGACAGCGAAGAAAAAGCGGAAAAAAGAGCAACTTGCGCGGTGAAGGTAACTTGCGCGGCAAGAGCTCGAAAATCCGGAAGTCAGTGTTACGCATGAAAAATGATCGCATATTTATAGGCCAGGCCGGCCACCTGCGCGCCTACAGCCAGCGCGCTCTAGCCCTGCGCGACTCGCACCTGCGCGACGAGTGTTGCGCGCTGAACACTTGCGCGCCTCTTTCCCTTTGGTTTTATTCTTTTCCTCTGAGTCACATCCTTATTCTTTCGAATCCAACTCTGAGGGGGGACTTTTGTTGATGCTCCTTTATGTCACATTGTCTAAAGGAATGGAAAGGAAAATGACTTAGCACAAAGTGATTCATCCTTTGAAGAAAACATCAAAAATCGATAAAGGCATGAACAAGGCTTCAAATGCACATGATCCGCGCAAGTTCCCTCACTATCGTGCAAGTACACTTGCGCGATTCCTGATGGTCGCGCAAGTGACTTGCGCACCCTAAGTGATAACCGCCTGGGGTCTTCTCCAGCCTATAAATACCCCCGGTGGGCCCCCCATTTCGAGAGAATTTTTTCTAAAATTCAGATATAGAGCTCTGAACACCCAAGTCTCTTCTTCAGGTCTTTTGAACACTTATAAGGTAATTCTTTACCTAGAATGGAAGGTCTAAACAAGAGGAGTAAGGTCTAAGTGTTATAACTCACTAACACTTGCGCGCCTAAGTGTTTTACCCTTAAGCGAAATGGACACACTTGAGCGCCGCCCTACTTCTTCACCATAACTTGCGCGCCATCTTCTGGAAAGCCTCTTGGGATAATTCTAAAGGCTTTGGTCAAGAATCACCCAAGTATTACTCTACTGGGCAAGGATTGCGCAAGTACCCATGAGCCGCACAGGTATACCTGCGCGACCAATACTTGCGCGCCCACGTAGTACCTGCGCGCCTATCAGGACTTGCACACCCCTATCTTCTTGGGTGCCTTTCCTGCCCATTTTACCCCTCTTATGCCATTCCACCTCTCCTATTCAAGATTCAGTCTTCAAGACACTCTTCAAATCCATTTATGGAATGATTTATTGATTTGACTTCCTTATTTAAAAGGAACTCTGTGGAACATCTCTCAAAACCTAGTGATTTAGATATCTTTATGTCACTAAAGATTAAGATTTCATTCATTCAACCTCATCCTTTAAAGATGAGAGAATCTTTAACCTGGTCCTCCTTTTCAGGAGTAAGTCCCAGTCACAATTCCCATTAATTTTGGGCATCCTCCTTAGGAGTAAGCCCCAAGTCCCCTAATCTGGGCATCCTTTTCAGGAGTAAGCCCCAATCTTAAAATTCTCAAATATGGGCATCCTCCTTAGGAGTAAGCCACAACCATAATTCTCTTAACCTGGGATTCCTTTTCAGGAGTAAGCCCTATTCTCAAATATGAGAATCCTCTTCAGGAGTAAGCCCCAAGTCCCTTAATTTTTCAAGTCCCTTAACCTGGGCCTTCTTCTCAGGAGTAAGCCCCAACCTTAATCTCTCTTAACCAGTATTAATTTTCTTTTGATTTGGGATTCCTTCTCAGGAGTAAAACCCAATCATAAGTCCCCTCCTAACTTGGGAATCTTCTTTAGGAGTAAGCCCCAAGATTAGAGTATCCAAATCTCCATGAAGCACATATACCTTTATGGACCCTGTTCCTAGATTTCTTCTCTGAAGTAAATCTTAATCCTCATCTATTTGGGCAGTCATACACACATAATCCCCACATCATTGCATCCTTCATGGCACAATTGTTCGATTTCACCAATACCTCTTGTTTCTCACACTGAGCATGACTCACGTGAGCTTAGAGTGTAAAAGTAATCATGACATCTTTCTTTGAGACATAAATCATGCATAAACATCATACTCCCTTACTCTAACTATGTGGGTTCTGATTCCTTTTCCAAAAACAAAGGATACGTAGGTAGCCCATCTGCGGGTACGATCCCAAATTTGAAATAATCCATGTCCTTCTGAATGACAATAAACTTCAAGTGCCCCACTGAGTGGCTTTAAAACCAGTATGGTCATCATAATGACCAAGATACTTTTATAATTTGTACGTTTTAATTTATTACATAAAAATAATATATTTAATTTACACTCATTAAAACAGAATTTTCATGAACAACGAAGCGTCATTGAATGCGGATATTATATTTTAAGATTTATGTATGAAATAATAACAACTGGAACAGTTGTGAACTTTGACCTGGTAATATTTCATTTTAAACTTTTCCATAATATTTCATTTGATTTATTCATTATACATGTTAAATACTATCCTTTTAATTTGTAGGTATTTGATGACCCTCAACCCTATAGTACTCAAGATGTAAAACACTTACAAGTGGAACGATCAAATTATTTTACAGGTTTGATTGAATTTTAGTTGTTTGTAGTGTAAAATGTAATTTTGAATATTGTCATTGTAATTGTGTATTTGGTAGTCATTTAGGTTGGATTTAGTTTTTTTAAGTTGAAATTTTAATTTTTGAATGTTATATATGTGAATGATTAATTTTTCTCTACTTTTTGTTTTGGTCTACTTATGATGGTTTTTCTAGTATGGATTCTGGTTTGGGGGGAGGGGTTCCAAGGGTGTGGGGGGGGGGGGGGTGTCCAGTGGGGTGGGGGGGGGGGGGTATCCAAGGGTGTGGGAGGGCTGTCCGGTGGGGTGTCATGGGTTTCCATGAGAGCGGGGGGGGGGGGGGGGGGCAGTCCCGGGGGGTGGGAGCATTTTCAGGAGGGTGGGAGGGCTATCCAGGGGAGTGGGGGGCTGTCCAGGGGGTGTCTAGGGGTGTGGGGGTGTCCTGTGGGGTGAGGGGGTTTCCAGTGGTGTGGGAGGGCTATCCAGTGGGGTGGGGGTGTCTAGGGTGTCCATGGGTATGGGGGGGGGGGCAGTCTAGGGGGTGGGAGAGGAGGTTCCGCCATCCCTCGGGGGGCTGAACGCTGCTGGAAGGTACACATCACTCTCACATGTGAAGCTTGAGCTCTCAAAATGTTCCACCAATGCTTTATTCCCCTGTAAAAATCATTTATTCTATCACTTTGATGCCAGTATAACCAGGGGAAACGCCATCATGTGTGACTAAAATACCTGGATCTTGGAGGTGGAAATCTCCCGAATCTTGCGGGACTGGAAATGATGCTCCCAAGGGTGCCCATGAGACGCCTGAAACGACGTTAACAAAAAGACCGGTGGTGGGAAGAGGGCGCTGGTTCAATTGGTGGAGAGGGATGCGGAGAAGACGACTGCGATGATCCGAAATATACCCAACAAGTACACATAAGTGACTATTTAGTTTCCCAAATTAGATTCTCGAACAAATATAGGGTTTTTGTGTGTTTTTTTGGTACCCTCCATTCAATGTTGGTCTAAGAACATTACAAGCATATCCTGTCTGTCACTAAAAACACACACAAACAACCCTATATTTGTTCAATCATCTAATTTGGGAAACTAAACAGTCACTTACGTGTACTTGTTGGGTATATTTTGGATCATCGAAGTCATCTTCTCTGCATCCCTCTCCACCAACTGAACCAGCGCCCTCTTCCCACCACTGGTCTTTTTGTTAACGTCATTTCAGGCGTCTCATGGGCAGCCTTGGGAGCATCATTTCCAGTCCCGCAAGATCCAGGAGATTTCCACCGCCAAGATCCAGGTATTTTAGTCACACATGATTTCGTTTCTCCTGGTTATACTGGCATCAAAGTGATAGAATGAATAATGTTTACAGGGGAAGAAAGCATTGGTGAAACATTTTGAGAGCTCAAGCTTCGCATGTGAGAGTGATGAGTACCTTCCAGCAGCGTTCAACCCACCGTGGGATGGCGACGCCTCCTCTCCCAACACCAGCTATCCAGGGGCTTTCCAGGGGGTGGGGGGGCAGTCCAGGGGTGTGTGTGTGGGGTGGGGTGGGGTGGGGTGGGGGGGGGGGGGTCCAGGGGTGTGGTGGTGGTGGGGGGGGGGGGTCTGGTCTGGTTTTGGTTGGGTTTTGGTATGTTTTTGGAATGGGGGTGTCCAGTGAGGTGGGGGGTGGGGTGTCCAGGGGTGTGGTGGGGGCTGTCCAGTGGGGTGAGAGGGTGAGAGGGTGTCTAGGAGGGTGGGAGGGATGTCCATGTGAGTGGGGGGATGTCCAGGGGGTGTGGGGGGCAGTCCAGTGGGGTGGGGTGGGGGGGGGGGTCTAGGGGTGTGGGAGGGCTGTCTAGGGAGTGCTGTCTAGTGGGGTGGGGGTGTCCAGGAGGGTGGGGGTGGGGGGTTCTAGGGGTGTGAGAGGGCTGTCTAGGGGTGTGGGAGTGCTGTCCAGGGGGTGGGGGGGTGTCCAGGAGGGTGGGGGGTTTCCAGGGGTGTGGGGGGATGTCCCAGGGTGGGGGGGGGGGGGGGGTAGTCCAGGGGTGTGTGTGTGTGTGTGTGGGGGGGGGGGGGGGGTTCTGGTTTGGTTTTGGTTGGGTTTTGGTCTGTTTTTGGTATGGGGGTGTCCAGTGAGGTGGGGGGGGGGGTGGGCAGTCCAGTGGGGTGGGGGGGGGGTGTCCAGGAGGGTGGGTGGGGTGGGGGGTTTCTAGGGGTGTGGGAGGGCTATCCAGGGGTGTGGGAGTGCTGTCCAGGGGGTGTGGGGGGTGTCCAGGAGGGTGGGGGTTGTCTAGGGGTGTGGGGGGGTGGGGGCTGTCTAGGGGTGTGGTGGGGTGTCTAGGGGTGTGGTGGGAGATGTCCAGTGGGGTGGGGGGGGGGGGGTTCTGGTCTGGTTTTGGTCGGGTTTGGTATGTTTTTGGTCTGGGGGTGTCTCGTGAGGTGTGTGTGTGGTGGGGGGGGGGGTGTCCAGGGGTGTGGTGGGGGCTGTCTAGTGGGGTGCGAGGGTGTCCAGGAGGGTGGGAGGGATGTCCAAGCGAGTGGGGTGATGTCCAGGGGTGTGTGTGTGTGTGGGGGGGGGGGGGGGCAGTCCAATGGGGCGGGGTGGGGTGGGGGGGGGGGGTTCTAGGGGTGTGGGAGGGTTGTCCAAGGGAGTTCTATCCAGTGGGGTGTGTGTGTGTGGGGGGGGGGGGGTGTCCAGGAGGGTGGGTGGGGGGGTTTCTAGGGGTGTGGGAGGGATATCCAGGGGTGTGGGAGTGATTACCAGGGGGTGGGGGTGTCCGGGAGGGTGGGGGGGGGGGGGTAGTCCAGGGGTGTGGGGGGGGGGGGGTGTCCAGGGGTGTGGTGGGGGCTATCCAGGGGGTGGGGGGGTGTCCAGGAGGGTGGTGGTGGGGGGGGGGGTTGTCTAGGGGTGTGGGGGCTGTCCCGGGGGTGGGGGGCAGTCTAGGGGTGTGTGTGGGGGGGGGGTGTCCAGGGGTGTGGTGGGGGCTGTCCAGTGGGGTGGGTGGGTGGGGGTTTCTAGGGGTGTGGGAGGGCTTTCCAGGGGTGTGGGAGTGATGTCCAGGGGGTGGGGGGTGTCTAGGAGGGTGGGGGGGGGGGGTTGTCCAGGGGTGTAGGGGGCTGTCTAGGGGGTGGGGGGCAGTCCAGGGGTGTGGGGGGTGTCCAGGAGGGTGGGGTGGGGGGTTTTCCAGGGGTTTGGGGGTTGTCCAGGGGGTGGGGGGCAGTCCAGGGGTGTGTGTGTGTGTGTGGGGGGGGGGGTGTCCAGGGTTGTGGTGGGGGCTGTCCAGTGGGGTGGATAGGGGGGGGGGGGTTCTGGTCGGGTTTTGGTCTGGGGGTGTCCAGTGGGGCGGGTGTCCAGGGGTGTGGTGGGGGCTGTACGGTGGGGTCGGGTGGGGGGGGGGGGGTTATGGTCTATTTTGGGTCAGGTTTTGGTCGGGTTTTGGTCTATTTTTGGTATGTTTTTGGTCTGTTTCAGGTATTTTGGCAAGGCATAGCAGTGGTTGATCAGTGGTGGGGGCTGTCTAGTGGGGGGGGGGGGGGTTCTGGTCTGTTTTTGGTAACTTTTTGGTCTGTTTCAGGTATTTTGGCTGGGCATAGCAGTGGTTGATCTATTTTATTTAAAAAAAATTGTTTTTTACGTCGGTTATTTCATAATCTATGTAAAAAATGCATTGGGATTAGTTTTAACGTCGGTTATTTGGAAACTGATGTAATAAATTCATGGGAAATGGTTTTTACATCGGTTATAAAATAACCGACCTAATAAATGGAAATGGATAGTTTTTTACTTCGGTTATTTTATAACCAACGTCGTAGATATGTTTTCACTTGGGTTATTATATAACCGACGTTGGAAACCGCTTGGCAGACAGGTTTATCACATCGGTTATAAAAGTAACCAACATGATAAACACTTCAGAGGAGTGATTTATGACGTCGGTTATATAATAACCGACATTAAAGGGTATACACCACCTCGTTTATTTAAACTGACGTAATAAACCACGACTCTGAAGCGTTTTCCACGTTGGGTTTTTATCAACCGACATGAAAAAAGCTTCAGATTTGTGTTTTTTACATCGATTGTAAAATAACCAACGTAAAAAATAATGTTTATAACGTCTCCTGTAATAACGTCGGCCAAAAGACGATGTAAAAAATAAAAAATAACCGCTGTAAAAAACATTTTCTGCACTAGTGATATAATTGAACCATCGTAAAGGGCTAGTTTCAGTTACATGACATTCCAATTGCAACTTATAAAGCATAGTAATTTATAACTTGGTAATGGTAACTTATCTAACTGGACCATGACACACACACATACACACATGAACAACTGAATACTAATTATTGAATGGCATGGTTTTTGTTAAATGGGGATTCCAATTGAAACTTAACAGGTTTTTTCCTCTATAACTTTCAATTGACACTCCATATACCGGAACCCCTGACGTGAAATAGAGAACTTGGATTTTGCCCGACCTTAGTAGTGGGAAGTAGGGTGATACTCTCATGAATTTTATGATATTTTATATCACCTAGATCTAGCTTTAGAAGTAGGAATAGAGGCGTTGAATCTTTTATAGGAAGGATTGTACTTGTCCCACTCCTTTTTTAGTGATCTATTTTGTTATCGAATCTTGTATGAGGTGTGTTCTTGGAATTGTAGAGATATTCCACCATGAAAACCTCAAATTGTATGCCAAGAGGGTGGCAATGACCATGCCCCAGAGGTAGTGGGACCTAAGCTTCCAGTATTACCTCTGTAGTGCCACTTTTATCACCTCCTTCTATTCTTGTTATGGGCACTGATACTTAGTTTTGAGAGGGTTTCTATAGATCACACATACCATGCAGGGAGCCCCATGACCTTCCCCTACTATGAAAGAGTTGATGTGAGAGTTTCAACAATAGAACCCACCTAAAAGTTTGGGGGTGGTGGTCCATAGGCTGATGAGTCATGGCTAGAGGTCATTTTATCTATCTTTGATCATCTAGAGATGTTTCTAAAGAGGAGGTCAATATTAAAACACATATTCTTAGAGGTCAATCCAAAAGATGGTGGGATGTTTTGACTCAGGATGATCAATATCGGGTTATGGTCTGAAAGGATTTCTAGATAGTCTTTTATGATTACTTCTTTCTTGAGACTATGAGAGATGACAGAGCTAGAGAGTTTATGAACCTAGAGTAGGGTACTTTATTGGTCATGGATTACTCCGCTCGTTTTATGGATCTTCAGCATTTCGTTCCTTATCTCCTTGGTAATGAGCTGTCCAAAGTTAGATGTTTTGAGGATGGACTCATGTATGCCATCCAGTCTCAGGTGAACATGTTTCATTGGACTACCAACACCAAGACAGTGAAGCAATCCCTCGTCATTGAGTGTAACCATAGAGAGGTTGAAGGTGTGGGACAAGGCAGTTTAGTACCCTATAATAACAATAGTTTATCTAGTGGTAGGAAATGTCACTTTGAGCATTATTTGGGAGTCAAAAGTAGTCAGAGTGCATGCCTGGGTAGCATGCGATCTATCATCAGTGTGGTAACCAGGGTCATATGAGGCCCCAGTGCGATTTAGCTCCAGTTGAGTGAAGAGCCTGTAGTAAGATGGGCTATCTTCAGAGGTTTTTTCAGACCTTTCCACCTATTTCTAGTGGAAGAGGGTCCACAACATCTCTTCCTTCAGGAGTGGGATTAGTATCTCCTCTTTGGACATATATTTGGAGCACTACCAACTGTTTAAGTCGAGGAGGTGGTCATGGATGAAAGAGACAGACACCCGTTATATAACGCCAGTAGAGCGGGTTTGCTCATGGTAGTTTGGCTATATCTTAGGGCCGTAGTTTGGGATAGATAGATGCAGTGCAGCTGATACCTGAGGAGAAGGGTGTTGGTCCTTCTACAGTGAAAGGTATGATTTTAGTAACCTCTACTCTAGAATCTTCTTTTTTTGACATAGGAACTTCCCACTCCTTTATATCTATGGAAATCATGGAAATCCACGGGCTTGAGATTTAGTATTTATATGGAGTGATGACACTTGAAACCCCATTAGGGATCCAATAAAAAAGTTTATGCTAATGCAAGAAGTTCCTCTTGAGGTAGGCGACTATCATTTTTGTATGGAACCTCTTCATCCTCGAGATGAAGAGCTTTGATATCATACTTGAGATGGATTGGTTGGTTCCTTATCACACTTATGTTGATTTTTATCACCATAGAGTGTCTTTTACATCACATGAGGGTAGTAATTATCTTCATAAGGGTGAGTGGAATATTTAGGTGAGTTGACATGGACTCGAGTATCATGGTTTGTGAGGAGTGACAACCTATATTGCTAGCTTTTACTTGTAAGATCAGGGAGCGATACATACGGATTTCCCTCCTGTAGTGGATCATTTCAGGGACGTCTTACTTGATGATTTTTTTGGGTTACCTCTTGAGAGATAAGGTGGAGTTTACTATCGATCTAATTCTAAGAGTAGCACCAGTGTCCATTTCTCCTTACATGATGGATACTATTAAGTTACAGGAGCTCAAGAGATAGTTGGAGGACTTGGAATATTAGGGTTTTATATGACCTAATACTTTACCTTGGGGTTCGCCCATACTTTTTTCCAAGAAGGTGGATAAGACCCTTAGGTTGTGTGTTGATTACCAGAAATCCCACCATGATACATTTTATTACTTTAGTTATTCATTTGAGTCAAAATTGGAGGTCAAATTATTTTTTGATCAGGTTGGAGGATAATGACTATTGCTTTTTCCAATTAGCTATTTTTTCATTAATTTCTACTTCATCAATCTTATTAATTAGTGTACCATTTTTATTTTCTTCTCCTGAAGGTTGGTCAATTAAAAAAATATTGTATTTCCCAGTACTTCTTTATGGATTGGATTAGTATTTCTGGCAGGTATCCAAAATTCTATCATCTCTTAATAATATATTTTTCCTAGGCCAAATCACCTTACACGTTGTGAGATATATTAAAATTAAATATATGTCCCTAAAGTACAAATTAAAAATTAAAGGGAGTCAAACTTATTATTGAAATTGAAAATTCACATTTATGTATGGGGAAGTAAATCCAAAAATATTTCATTTAGTTATTTTATATCAATATAAAGAACAAAAATAAAATAAAAATTGAAGCATCTTACTATGAAGAATCGAAATTCTTTAGCCCGTATAGAAAACCTCTTTTACCAGCTTCGCGGAGTGAATCTCTTTTCCAAGATTGATTTGAGGTTGGGATATCATTAGGTGCATGTTAGACCATCATATATACAATGTGTAAATTTCTATAGTAGATATGGCTTGTATGAGTATTTATTCATGCTGTTTGATCTCACGAATGCACCAACAGTTTTCATGGATCTGATGAATCAAGTTTTCCACCAGTATCTGGATTTATTTATGGTAGTCTTCATGGATGAAATATTGGTGTACTCACATACTCATAATGAACATGCCAAACAACTTGATATCATTTTGAGTACACCAAGATAGTACTAGATGTATGATAAGCTAACCAAATTCCACTTTTGGATCAATAAGGTTCACTTCTTAGGCCACATCATATAGGGATCAGGAGTATCTGTTGAACCAAAGAAGGTGAGAACCGTAGTTTCTTAGGAGTATCCTAAGAATGTCTTGTACATAAGAAGTTTCTTGGGGATAGATGGTTATTACAGGAATTTTATATAACATTTCTCTGGTCTTGCAGCACCACTCATAGGCTTGACCAAGAAGGGTGTCATGTTTACATGGTCTGAAGCGTGTGAGAAGAGATGAAAGGGAGATTAACTTCAGTACTGATCTTAATTCTTGCTAAACCATGAAGATTCTATATGGTTTATTATGATGCATCAAGCATCGGGATAGGAGTTGTTCTGATGTAGTGAGATCAAGTCATGGCGTATGAGTCTCGTTAGTTGATACATCACGAGCAAAATTACTTGATGCATGATCTCAAGTTAGCAACTGTGATTCATGTCTTGCATTGTTGGAGACACTACTTGTCAGGAGAACTCTTTGTGGTATACACATATCACAAGATCCTTAAATAAATATTTATGCAGTGTGACTTGAATCTCAAACAATGAAGGTGGGTTGAATACCTATAATATTTTGACTTTGATCTTGCTTATATGCTCGGGAAGAGAAATGATGTTGCTGATGCTCTGAGTAGGAAGAATTAGACACAATAGGTTCTGGAGGCCAGTAGTGAGTGGTGGTTGATGAATTTTTTTTCCAAGATGAATCTTGAGGTTTAATAATATCATGAGAATCCTACTATTATGACTTTGATAGTGAAATCTTCTCTTATGGATAGAGTAAATATGAGAAAACTTTACGATCCTGAGGGATTGGTTCTAAGGGAGAGTGTTTCAGGAGAGGACACACTATCTAGTTGGGTTATTGAAGGGGATGAGGTCTTACACATTCATGGATGCGTCTGGGTTCCTACCGACATGCAAGAGGAGTTGATACGAGATTCTCCTTCCACTTCTTGGGAATTATACCCTGGTATTACCAATATGTATCATGACTTACGCCACTAATACTGGTGGTCGGGGATGAAGAAGGAGATAGATGATTTTGTTACTTTTTGTTCCACTTGTCAGCTGGTGAAGGTGGAACACCAGTGACCAATGGAGATTTCACAATCGTTACCCATTCCTGAGTGGAAATGGGATGAAATCACTATGGATTTTTTGATGAGATTACCTAGGTCCGGTCGAGGTAGTGATGTAGTATGGGTTATCATGGATAGGCTAATGAAGGTCTCCCATTTCTTTCTTATTCGAGAGAACTTTTAAGTGGATGAGATATGGAGGCTATATGTCAAATAGATCATAAACCTTCATGGAGTTTCACATACTATCATATCAGACATAGATTCTTGATTCATGTCGCAGTTCTAGTAGGGGTTGCAGAAGGAATTGGTTTCATAGGTACATATGAGTATAACCTATCACCCACAGACTGACAGACAATCCGATCATACGATACAGGTGTTTCAGGATATGATCCGAGCATGTGTCCTTGATTTTGGAGGTTCTTGGGAGAAACACATACCTATAGTAGAGTTTTTCTATAACAATAAATTCTAGGATACTACACAGATGACTCCTTGTGAGGCCCTATATGGTAGAGCATGCTATTAACCCCTGTACTAGTTATAGGTAGGAGAGGCAGTGCTACTAGGACCTCATCTCATTAAGGATACATTGAAGTAGGTACAACTTATCAGTAAGTGTATAGATATATCCCAGTTTAGGAAGAAGTCTTATGCCAATCTCTGTAGATGACCTTTGGAGTTTGATGTCAGGGATTGGGTCTTCTTGTGTGTCTCATCTAGATTGAGGCATCAACAGATTATGAGATAATGGAATATGGATCCTAGGTTCATTGGACCCTTAGAGATCTTATAAAGAGTTGGGATGACATCATATTGGTTGTAGTTACATTATAGGTTCCAATCAATGCATGATGTCTTCCATGTTTCACAGATTCACCATTATCATTCAGATCCATCTCATGTTCTTCAGCCTGATGAGGTTGATTTGGAGTTGGATGTTTTATTTGAGGAGTATCTAGTTCGTATAGTTGATCAGAGCATGAAGGATTTTTGAGGTAGGTTAGTTCATTTACTTTACATGCTATGGAATAATGACCATATAAAATATGAGACCTGGGAGTGAGAGGAAGATGTACATACTCAATGGCTAGAATTATTCTCAGACGATGCTTTACCACCCTCAAAAGAGAAACTCGGGGATGAGTTGTTTTAAAGAGAGGAGGTTGTAAGATCCCAACTTTTCAAAGAGGTAAAAATTTATTAAATTACCATATAAACCTCTTTCCTTATTCTAATAAAAGTTCTTAAAGGTTTAAGGAAGGGTTCATGAGCATTTGGGGCTTGTTCAGATCCCAGAGATCCGGTTTTTAGAAAAATAATATGAGGTGCATGGTTGACACACATTTTCTAGTAACCATGTAGCTCAACCATGTGACCCATGTATAGGGGGAATGTTTTGAAAAACCATGAGAGGGAGGTCTCATGACCATGAAAAATAGTACAAGTTCATGGTAGAGGGAACCACATGAGTTGCGCATGATTATTCAAACTATGCACCTAGCCGTCTGAGGGGGTGTGCCGCTTAGACTGTGGTGGCAGATAGTTGGTGCATAGTTTGGCTAACCGTGTGGCCAAAATGTGCACCCTTTAAAAAGCAATGAAATAATTATTTACCCCCTTTTCCTTTAAATATTATCCCACTTTTCCTTCTCCCAAATTGTACAACAGCCTCTCCCTCATGTTGGGAGCTCCCTCTTCTCCCTCTTCCTAGGCTTTGAGCCTTCTCCTGCATTTGAGCTTGGAATCGACCATCGTTCATTACATTATATGGATAATTGTAAGTGTTTCAATCCTCTTACTTCCTTCATTATTTTTCTTTCTACATTGAATGATAAATCCACACGAGCTAATATGCCCTATTTTTGTGGGGTTTGTCTATTTCTCCAAATTATTCTATTCTAGCATGAGTTAAAGGCTGATAATGGATGAGGAGTCTACTACCCATCTAAGGTAGGCGGTTTATACCTTTTCCCTTAACTTCTTGATGTTTATAGCTCGTACCACAATGCCACAATACAGACCCTCTGCGCGTTTATTCTAAAATGAGCAATATCTTAAAGTAATTGTTGTAAAGCATGTTTTGATGTTCTATTTCCCTTTGACATGGTTAGAGATCACCGACCTCAACCCAAACCACACCTTGATTTGTGTTTGATTGAATGCCTATGACTATGCCACACCTTTGGGTGTGTTGATCTTTCCGCCCATGAGTGGAAGCCATATATGGATTAAAAATAAATATTAAAGGTTAAATACCTCTTATAGAACCTTATCATTTATAAATGAAAGGGATGATGAAATGTGTTTAATTGGGATTTATAAAATGAGGTGGATAACCTATTGGGTTATGCATTTAATGTAAATGATTGGTGATGTGGTGTGGACATTAACTCCACCCCTCCTTTTATCACTTGGAAGTGCGTTCAATAATGAAATTAATGTGATTGAATTAAATTGATAAAGGGAATGAACACTAACATGTCCCCTTAAACTCTTATATAAAATTTTCAATGATGGATACTTCGGTATGGAACTGACATCGTGGTATGGAACTAATGATTATTTTACATTGGATTCCTTGGATTATTACCTTGGATCTGGCTTGATAAGATTGCCTTGGATTTTCTCCTTGGTATCATCCCAAGTCTATACCGAGTTTTCTATGGATGATCTTCGTTGAATCAAAGAGGATACCTCAGTCAATGGACTTGGGTTATTTGAACATGTAGGTTTGCATTACACCGAGTTTTCTATGGATGAGCTTCGTGGACCCAAAGAGGATGCCTTGGTCAATGACCTTGGTTCCTGGCCCTCATAGGTCTGATACTTGATATACTTAGTGTATGCCGTAGCTGATTATTTACTCTTGTATAACATTATTCATCATTTATAGGATTATTGTCTTAGCATGCACTTTTATATTGGGTTGTATCACTTTATCATTTACCACATTACTCCAGTTATAACCGCACACCACTCATATGTACTAACTGGATTTGTTATAGACATTGTTAGTGTTGGCTTATTGAGTTTATCTCACACCTTATTCGAGCTGGAAATTAGTACCCAGACAGAATTCATGGTTATAGGTAGGGACAAACGGAATGATCCAACTTTGGACACCTAATTTTCTGTACCAGGATAAAGTACAGGAGTAGTGGATCGAGCCTATGCTCACGATTCTATTGGATATAGCTTTTGGTCTTTTTTTTGTATTTTTGTATAGGATGTTGTATATGTTTACTACTCTATTCCTTGTATTTCCACTTTAGTATATCATACATACATGGCATCATTTTGTATATAAAAATGGATATGGATCTATTTATTGTTATGATAATGCTTCTAGATTTGGCTATTTATTCTTATCTGGATGTTTACTTTTGTTGTTTCATTGTTATTGCTTCTGCCATTTATTCATTATTTTTTACTACTATGTTCCACTCTGATCATGTGGGTATAGTCTTCCTACTATACCACCATAGACCCTCACTACTAGTTGACAGCCTTTGGCTTATGAGGAGGCACGTTTGAGGCCGTGTGGCCAACCGAGTTCAGTTACTTATGAGTGAACCAGGTCTGGGATGTTATATTTTCCCAAATTAGAATGACCCTGAGTGGGTTCTTCCCAACCTGAAATGGGCCCAGGTGGGTTTTTTCAGACCCGTAATGGGCGTACGTAGGTTCAATCTGACCCGTAATGGTCCTGGGTGGGTTTTGTGGCTCTTGAAAAATTTTAAAATATCAATTTTTTTTTTTTTGATTTTTTAAAAAAAAATTTATTATTAGAAATAATTTATTTAATTTGGAATAAAATTAAACTAATTATGGGATCAGATGAAATAAAATTATTTAAATTAAAATAATTTATTTAATTCATTTAATTTCTCTAGACTTAAATTTATCTTAATTTAATTTTATTGTGCATTTAATATACTGGTAGACTAGTCTTGAGCATTGAAAGACCTTTATTTATCTAGGTTTAAATTTATTTAATTAATTATTACAACTGCATGCGATGATTGTAATAATTAATTATTTATTTTTGATGGTCTGTGCATTGTCTTTCTTCATTTAATATGTATAAAGGACTGCACATCCATCAACATTATCTATATGTTTTTTTGCTACCCAAGACCCCCCACCTACGTGCAAGTATGTATGTATTATGATGATGACATTGTAAGATGAAAACCATACCAAGATGAGACAGTACCCCAGATGAGATGTAGAAACCTTGGACCGAGGTGTGGGCTGTGATACGAGTCAAGACCTAACTAAGGTATTATACCCCTAAGGTCACAATTGATCTATTAAGCATAAATGGATCAACCAATACCAAATGATCAAAATCAGTTGAGTACTTTATTTAATATATGCACTGTTTATTATTTTTGTGAATGTTCAGGTTTGTGAGAACACATTAAATAATAAATAAATAATACATAGATTAAAATAATTAAAGATGCAATGAATTCTTCTTATTTACTACATGTTCAGTTGTGAGTGTGAACACATAGTATGAACATAAAAAATATAAAATGAATTCATTAGTCAAGTAATATTAAAAACCCTTAAAGTAATATTAAGTTGTAACACTTTATGTCACTTTAATTTGAACAAAACTTTGTGTATGAGGTGCTCATCAGCCCTAGTTGAGGGTGCCTCCAACTACCGAAGAATTATTATGAGAATGATAGGCCGAATTAACTAAAACTGTTAGCAAAGAATTATCTATAGCGAGCTTGCTACCACTTTAGAGGCAAAGAATTGAGGGAATCAATGTTACAATTCTGAGAAGCTGGTACTTCACTCAATAGTTCAAGGAACCACGAGTCAATGCGGTTGGCCATTTTAGTGCCTACCTTAAAACCCTCTAAGTAGTGGAATAGACATATCTTGTACTATGAATAGAGGTTTCAAGGATAATTTCCACTAGAATACTCAAGAAACAAAGTATTCCGAGTCTATTAGTTGGGGATACTAAGTTTTTATAAAATAGTAAGAGACATTTAAAGATTTAATTAATCAGTAATGTCTAAAAGGTAATCAATATACTAACTATTAAATTTATTTGTTATAGATAAAATTGAAATCAATACCATTGGTACATTATCACCGTGATTAATCCTAGATAAAGAAAATATCATGACTGACCATAACTTCTAGGAGTGGTACATGTGCTTGCACATAGTACTATGCTAAGAAAGGAAGCTTTAGGTGTTGGATTCATCACTTCCTACTGAGCCCCCTCAGGTAACAAGAAAGGTTGATAAAGAAAAATATAATAATCACGTAGATGATTCACTAGATGTATAGTGTATCATGTTGTCATCGATGTCCAGTCAACTACAAAAAATGAATGAGGACGAAGATGCCTACAAGAAGCTATCTCATCTCCAAGTGTTATATCAAGATAAAGCAAGGAAAGAAAGGTATGAGATATTAAGTGCACTATATAGGTGAAATATAGGAGAATGGAATAAAGTAGGACCTCATGTACTCAAGATGACAGGTTATATTGAGATACTTGAATCCCTTAGGTTCGAATTAAACCAATAACTAGCAACTGATCTCATTCTTGTCTATTTACCACCAAGATTCTTGACTTTTATTGTTAATTACAACATGAATAACATGAAAAAGTCACTCCCAGATCTATTGTATTTAGTTCTTTAAGCTGATAAGGATATTAATAATCCCAATTATTTTATCCTTGTGGTGAATAAGAAAAGGAATGGAAAGTCTAATGGGTTTATAGATAAATCTAAGTCGAAGACACCAATGCACAGTAATTCCAAAAATCCAAATATATAGAGGGAAGGAAATGAACAGGATGCTATCTTTTTTGTATATGGAGAGAGAGGTCACTGGAAGAAGATTTGAAAATCTGGGAAAAAGAAGAAATAAAATTATTATACCCTAGGTATTTTTTTTCATTGAATGCAATCGGTCTTTATCTATAAGTTGTGTATTGGATATAGCATGTGGATCACACATTTTTATTCATACAAAATAACCAAGTAGATTCCAAAATATTGAAAAGGGAGAGGTGGATCTCTGAGATGAAAATGGTATGATACCAATATCCATGGTAATGGGATATTATCATATAACTTTGCCTATTGGTTTAGTTCTTATATTAAATAATTGTTATTATGTTCCTTCAGTTATCAAAAACATATTCTCAGTGTCAAGTTTGGACACAATGATATTTTAATTCAATTTTGGAAATAAATTTTGTCTATTTTATAAGGATAATATATGTTATGGTAAGACAAATATTAACAATGGATTATATATACTTGAACTCAAAAACCCTATAATGTAAATTTATAAAAAAATAGTGAAAATAACTCATATAACACCCACCTATGGAACTTCAGGCTTGGTCATGTAAATGAGAATAATTTACAGAAATTACCTTAAGAAAATTCTTTAGAATCAACTAAGTTAAAACCCTTGGATGTATGTAATGCTTGTTTATAAGGGAAAATGACCAAATCACCCTTTCCCAGGAAAGGAGTAAGAGCCATTGAATTACTAGAATTGATTCATACCGATATATGTGGTTAATTTCCAATAGAGGTGAGGGTGGGTTTTCATACTTCATTACTTTTACTGATGATTATAATAGGTATGGTTATATCTACTTAATGAGTTATAAGTTAGATTCCTTTTAGATGTTTAAAGAATACCAACATGAAGTTGAAAACCATATTGGTAAGAAGATTAAAGCACTCTTCTCATACTGAGGCAAAGAGTATATTAACCAATCTTTCATTGATCACTTGAAGGAGTGCAGACAGTATGCTAACTCACTCCTTATAAACCTCAGTGAAATGGTGTTAGTGAAAGGAGGAATGAGACCTTTCTAGATATGGTCAGATCAATGAAGAGTTTGAAAACTATTACTTTATCCTTTTGGGGTTATGCATTGTAGACAATATAATATACCCTTAAACAAGTATCAACTAAATAAATAGATGGGATTCCATATGAGTTTTAGCATGGAAAGAAATCCAATCTATCACACATACATGTATGGGGATGTGAGGATTTTTTCAAGACTATACCTAGTGACAAATTAGCACCCCGAACCAAGAAGTGTGCCTTTATATGTTATCCTAAAGAAACCAAAGGATATTACATATATAACCCTTTAGATAGAAAAGTGATCATGGAAAGACATTCCATATTTCTATAAAGGTAACACATTTATAATGGAAATAGTGGGATCAAGATTGACTTAGAGGAAGTTGATTCTCCAGATGCATAAGAGTTGGTATGGTAACTATCTTCACAAGGGATAGAGGGATATGGAGATGTTCTTGAGACATAATTATTTCATAGGTCAAATCAAGAGGTTAGAGAACTATAGAGATATAGTTTTGTTTTCATTAAGTCTGGTGACACATTACTTCTAGATAATGATGAACCTCAAACCCATAAGGAAATATTATAAGGAAAGGATGCTACTAAGTGGAAATAAACCATGCAATTTTTGATGGAGTACATATACCAAAACCAATTATGGATTTTAGTGAACCCTCCGTATAATGTATAACCATTAGGTGAAAATGGGTATTCAAGAAAATGTTGGACATAGATGGTAAGGTCAATACCTATAAGGCACGAATGGTAGTGAAGGGTTTTAGGAAATATCAAGGCATATACTATAATGAAACCTTCTCATTAGTAGTGATGCTTAAGTACATCAGAGTATTACTTGGAATAAAAAAATTCCATGATTATGAGATTTGGAAAATGGATGTCAAAACTAATAAACATGAAGGGTTTATTAAGTAAAAGAGTTCCAATAAACTATAAAAGCTGTAGGGATCCATTTATGGGTTGAAGTAGGAATCACGATCATGTAATGTTCATTTTTATGAGGCCATAAGATAATTTGGTTTTGTTAAGAATGAAAGAAATCCATGTTTCTATAAGAAGGTTAGTGTGAATGCCATCATTTTCCTCATATTATATGTTTATGGAATATTAATTATGGGAAACAAAGTATAAGTCTTACAGTTAGTTAATACTTGGTTAAATGAATTCTTCTCTATGAATGAATTAGGTGAAGAAGCATATATCCTAGGGATTATGATCTATCAAGATAGATTTCATGGGTTTATTTGGATAAGTCAAAGTACATATATTGATAAGGTACTAAAAAGTTATAATATGGAATAATCCAAGAAAGGGTTATTGCCAATGTCACATGGTATTAATCTATATAAGAAAGTGTGTCAATAAACACAAGATGGGTTTGAAAGAATGAGTAAAATCCCTTATGCCTCAGTAGTGAGATCTATCATATATGTAATGATATGTATAAGGTTTAATGTTTACTTTTCTTTAATCATGGTGGGAAAATATCAAGATAATTATGAAGAGTTGCATTGGGTAGCTATAAAAACTATCCTAAAGTACTTGAGATATAAAAAGGATATGTTCCTAGTGTATGGAGGGGATGCGGAACTAGAAGTGAGGGGATAAACTAATGCTAGTTTCTAGATAGGACATGATGATCTAAAATCACATTTAGGATATGAATTTTGATTGAATAGTGGTGCAGTGAGATAGATAATCTCAAAGAAATATACATTCACATACCTTAAAATAAAATCCAAGTATATAACAACTTCCAATGCAAATAAGGAGGCAATTTTGACACATAACTTTGTCTCAGACATTGGTGTTATGCCTAGCAGTGTAGACCCTATTCTAGTTTATTGTGATAATACTGCAGTAGTGGTACTTGTCAAGGATCCTAGGTCACACATGAGGATAAAGTATATACTTCTGAAGTTTCATCTCTTGAGGTATTTTACTCAGAGAGGTGAAGTCACAGTTAGTAGAGTATCCACAAAGGATAATGTGGTAGACCCCCCGACTACATCTATGTCTTAGCAAAATCATGATTCTTATGTGAGAGCTAGTGGGTTGAGGCTTGTTAGCATTTGGATCTAGTGAAAGTGGGAGTGTTGTAAGTGGGTTCCCTAGACCCAAATCATGCATGTACTTTTATTACCATTACATGTATACAATTTGATATATACATATGTTTTCCTTACCATAAGAGTGTTGATACTTTTGCATCCACTATATTTATGGTGATGTCCTTAGATTACATATCATATCAAAAGACTATAGTAGTTCCCAGTATATAATGAGAACCTAGAGATACCATGAAAGTAATCTTAAAGTTATGTCCTATGGTCCAGATATATCATACTAATAGGACACAAATGATGTGCGACCATCAGGTGCTGGGGGATCATAAGTATTGAGACTTATTCTCATAAAGTTCACACTTGGTGATATCGAGTAGATGAGATCACAGAGACTATCCCACTAATAGAAACACCACATGTTTTAGGTGTCATTGAAAGTTATTATTTGTGAACACTTGTAATGGTCTCCTAAATTGAGGTTATTATCAATGTATACTATTTGATTATTTACTTTGATGTAAGATGAAAACTATGGAATTGATTTCATAGTGAGGTATCTTGTAGTGGGTGTGTCATTGGTGGTATGACATTTATTGAATAATTAAGATAGAATTTATCACTTATGAAAGGAAGTGATATCTCGGGCCTAGTTGATCATAATGGTAGTACCTTCATGAAATCCATGTCTATGGTAAAAAAAGTAAGTCCATCCAGTTAGGTCAATGAATAATATAACAAGAGAGGATGATGACACAAGGTGTGCATCTTGCTTTATGAGATATCGTATGATAAAGATATTATATTACACAACATGAATTCATAGGAAATGTTGTCATTGCTATGATTTTTCCTCATCTCCTTAGGGGCCTTGATGGATTGTTAGACGCCACACATAGTTTGCGAATAATGTTCACTACTATCAAGATAAGGGCCTATAGGGTCACACACATAGCATATTCAAAAGTCTACCATATTATGATGAATAGGAATATAGGACATGGTGAACCCCACCATGGGGTCTGAGACATTTCATAGAATAAATGATCGCCAACAAATAAATAAATTCATTATTTTTTGATTATAGAATAACTGAAGTTGAATTTATTTATAAAAATTATTCATAAGGTATTAAGTGACTATATGGAAAAATTTTATATGAATGAATATTATTTTAATATTCAAGGTTTGTTTAATATTTGTTGGAATTATGAGTTGAGTTAAGGACTCTCTTTTATCACATACTATATTTATTATATATTAAAAGTAAGTGATAAAATATAAATGATGTTTATGATGCAATTAGTTCGATATAACATGTCATTTATGGATTATTTAGTGGGTGTTAATTATACAGGGGCTGGGGAACCCTTTTTAGGTATTTAATCTCCACTATATATACAATGGGTAGCTCATTTATGAGGGACTATTCATTCACACGAATTTTAGATCTCCTCTCTCATCCTTCTCTCATCCTAGAGAAAGAAATCCCCATTCCAAGCTTTAAATCTTTGATCACTGTTATTGATGGAAGGAGCGAGATCATGGTGATTGTTGGGATGTTGATGGATTCATTGGACCTCTTCACTAGCACCAAAAATTCAATGATTTTTGTTCTTAAAGATTCTTGAAGTGTGTGTGGATGATCTAGAGGGATTAAACCTTGGATCCTTCGAGCAATGGTTACTGGCGATGAGCGTTAGTCGTACGTGCCATCAATCCAAACAAGGTAAACATTCCTTTTATTTTTTTTCTTAAATAAATTCATGTGAGATATTTGGACCTATACTAGGGCTCAGATAACTGGATACGATGAAGTTACGTCACTATGATGATGAAATATTTAAAATCATCGGCCCACCGGCTTTTGTTGCATGCCCCAATACTAATAGTTTATGATATCATCCTTTAGTAATTGTTGTGTTTACTTTGGTTTAATATTTGTATTTGTTTATTTTCTTCTCGATTATAATGTAAATAAAATTCATGGTGGGGTCATTCTACTTTTTTCAAGGGAGAAACCATTCAAATATAGTTATTTTTGATGCCATGGTGCTTATCACCGACCCGTGATGATCAAGAGTGCGCTTCAGGCATTTGGTGTGCTAGCTCGGGTGATGGGTCAAGTTGACCTGGGTTGGTTTGATACAAAATGATATTAAAAACCTATTTTTTTGGGTTTAGTGGTATATTGGAGCTAGGAATGTTAGTGTTTGAGAGTTAAGAGCAGGGGAGTGTCTGACCAGCTCTTCTTCATGTCAAAACTTGAGTCACCATGGGTGGTCTAGTATTATGTTTAAGTTTTGAGCCTGGTTATGGGCTATTTTAATGGGATTTGATGTATTTCACTGTTAATTATGAGTTATAGGGTTTTCCCATGAGTTATGTTTAGTTTCAGGGTGAAATAGGGAGAACAACAGGAGGCAGATAGTATAGGTACACAGTTATTAGTAACCACATAGAAATCGTGTGACCTTGTTTATTATCTTCCAGTGGAACTTGTGTGGTTGGCACATGGTTTGTCAAACTATGCGGCCAAACTGTGCACATTGTAAAATGTTTATAATTTTGATGTTTTCACCCCTTTTTTGTTTGAAATTGTGTTTAATGGTAATGATCATTGTTTTAAATTTATTAATGGAGTTTATTATCGTTAAATTAGTGTTGATTGAGATTCAAGTGTGTATTGAATGAGAACATGTCTTGTGTTTTGTAGACAATTACTCCTAGAAGGGCCTCATCTCAACATAGGTAGGGAGTTGCATAGAATGTTCTGCGGAAAAATCCTTTAGCTGATCTGGCTTTAGTGGAATTGATGATCCATACGATCTAGTCCTTAGTCCATGAGGGTAGTCGAAATCAGACATGAATAGTGGAACATGTTTAGGACTTCATAAAGTAAAATCCACCGATATTTCATGTAAATAGGGGGACTTAGGATCCCAAGGAGTGGTTGGAATGTATTGAGTGAATCTTTTAGTTTTTGAAGACCCATGAGACCTTAAAGGTTGGATTTTCCACTTATTTGTTGGAAGGACTAGGTAAGAAATGGTGGGAATCCATGGTGCTAGCGAAGTGGCATGACGACCTCACATTGAATACCTTTAAAAAAAATTTAATCATAAAATCTATCTAGAGACATTAAGGATGACAAAGGCCCATGAGTTCATGATAACAGAGAAAGGAAATTTTTTGGTGATGGAGTATGCTGCTCAGTTTACCGAGCTGGTTCATGTGTATCCTAAGCTCCCCATGAATGATTACCTCAAATCTCAACATTTTTAAATGATCTTGAAGGATGATATTAGGTTTATGCTTATCTTTATCTGTTTACCAACCTATAATGAGGTGTTTGATAAGGTGACTATGGTAGAGTCAAAAATGGATAGGAAAATGGGTCTCAATGGTGTTCCTTTAGTGGGTGATATCCATGGATCTTTATCTGGCCAGAAGAGGAAGTGGGATAAACCTCTTTAGGGAAGGAATTATCAACAGTCATTGAGTTTAACACCAACAGTCTCTTTAGGGAATAAGATGGTGGTTTATTACTAGTGTGATAAGTTTGTCCATACCAGACCTGAATGCCCCGAGGCTCTGAGGATGTGGCACCAGTGTGGACATCCAAGTCATTTTCAACGCTTCTATAAGACTCCCCCGCAGGGGAGTGAAGTTGGTTCCTTATTCTCTAAGGGTTTTCAGGTGTGATCCTTTGCTTCCAAGGGTGTAGGATCTCACCCATGGGTTAAAGGTAATTCTCACCAAGAAAAGAATGTGCAAGGGAGGCCTGAGTTAGGACGTCTATATGCAGTATATATGGCACTAGAGGACTCCATATCCGAGATGACCATCATAATAGGTATGATGTTTTTTGCTTCTTCCATGGATTCAACATTATTTGATCTAGTCCCATTCATTTATATTGTTAAAGTTTATTAATGCTTTGGGAATGTGCGAGAGTTGATGCCCTTTATGATGGATTTTCATACCATGTTTAGTAGGAAGGATGAAGGATTTAAGTGTCATGAGTATCATGTTTTGATTTCCGGTGTAGAAGTCATGTGGGATTTCCTCATGTTGGACATGACCATTTTTTATCTCATCATTAGTAGGATTGGTTGATTATCTTTAAATCTTAGATTTATTTCTATTGTAATAGGGTCTAGTTTTTATCTCCTAATAGGAGCACTCATATCTTACAAGGTAATTGGGATTCATGATCTGGGAGGGTGGGCACCATTGTTTCAGATACATGATTGATCTAATGTCAACTGTCCAAGTTGTTCTTTGATTTCATGGGGAAAATTTCAGTTGGTTGTCTCCCAGTGGCCGTGGAGCAGTACCCTGATGTGCTATCATTTGATTTTTCTAGTTTTTCTCCCTTATAAGAGGTCAAGTTCACTCTCAATCTACTCCTCAGGACAATACCCTTATCTTTACCATCTTAATAGATTGATTCAACTGAGTTATCAGAGTTGAAATCTCAATTAGAGGACCTTGAGAGCAAGAGATTTATTCATCCTAGCATGTCATTATGGGTGTTTCCAGTTTTATTTGTAAAGAAGGAAGGTGAGAGTCTCAAACTTTTCATAGATCACTGTAAGATTAATTGAAAGACTAAAAAGAAAAAATAACCATTTCCCATAATTGATGATCTTTTTGATCAGCTTAGGTGAGCTTGATGGTTTTCTAAGATTGAATTGAGATCAAGGTCCCACCAGTTTTGGGTTTGGGAAGAGGATGTTCTTAAGACCACCTTTTGAAGTTGGTATGGACATTTTGAGTATTTGTTCATGCCATTTGGATTTAATAATGATACCATTGAATTTATTCTCTTAATGAATCAAATATTTCACTGCATTTTGGAGTCTTCCATAGTCAAGTTTGTTGATGAAATATTGGTGTATTCTAAGATAGAGGAGGACCACACTGACCACCTGGAGGTTGTTTTGAGAATCCTGAGGGAGTACCATCTATATTCCAATTTATCTAATTTTAGTTTTGGATTCAAGATCTGTAGTTCTCTGGCCCATGTGATTTATGAGAGAGGGTTTTTAGTGGATAGAAGATCCAAGCATTAATGTCTTGGGAGTGGCCCAAGCATGTGTTTTTGATTAAGAGTTTTTGGGATTGGAAAAATATTATAGACATTTTTGTGTGGAAATTATCCAGGATAGATTCTCCTTTGATGGCCTTAACTAGGAAAAGCGTGAAGTTTGAGTGAAGTGAGAAGTGACAAAGTTCTTTTAAAGAGTTACAAGCCCATTTAACATCTGATCCAATTTTGATTCTTCCTGAGTCTGGGAAAGATTATGAAGTGTATCGTGACACCTCAAGTGTGGGATTGGGATGCGTACTAGTATAGGATGAACATGTAGTGGCTTATGGATCACAAACAATATGCCCACATGAATGGAATTACCACACCCACAAACTAGAATTGGCATATGTGATTCATGAATTGAAGATATGGCGTCACTATCTCTTTGGGGAGTGTTTTATAGTTTACTCAGATCATAAGATCCTGAAGTATGCCTTTACCCAGAGGGACTTGAACCTTAGGTAGATACGTTGGGTAAAGTATCTCCTGAAATTTGATTTTGATATATCCTATACCCCTAAGAAGGGAAACATGGTTTCTGATGCCTTGATTAGATAGATCCCAGTCGAAGCTATCTAATAATCAGTGAATGAGTAGAGTTTGATGAGTTTGTTTTCTGATATGAAGTTGGAGGAGAAGGAGGATGGAGATCAGGTGGTTTTGACCAGTTTGCAGGTCACAAATGATATTTTTGACCAAGTTTGGAGTGAGAAGAAATTTAACCCCACATACCAGTATATTAGAAGGATTTTAAATAATGGGGAGGCCTTAGGTGATTGGTCTCGATCTATCGATGATTCTCTCTTCTTCAGGAAGTGGTTGTTGGTTCCTTTGACCATGAGGTAGGATGTGATTCATGGGGGGAATTATTCTAGTTAGGTCATGCACCTTGAGGCTACTAAGATGTTTTATACTTTGAGGAGTAGGTATTTGTTCTTTGAGATGAGGTGATTAGTTACTAATTTTGTTTCTTGATGTTTTAATTATTAGAAGATCAAAGATAAGCATCAGAGACTAGATGAGTCATTGCATCTCCTTCCCATATTGATGTGAAAGTGGTATGAAATCTATATGGATTTTATGATAGGCCTACCTTGTACACCTAGTGGGAAAGATTACATATAGGTTATTGTCAATAGTTTGACCAAATCAGCCCATTTTCTTCCCATTAGGGGATCGATGAAGGTAGAAGAGCTCAGTCAACTATATGTTTGAGAGGTTGTTAGGCTTCATGGGGTTCCCTCAACAATAGTTTCTGACTGATATGCTTATTATACTTCTTGGTTTTGTAATAGCCTCCATGAATCAATGGGAACCAAGTTAAGGTTGAGCACAATGCATCACCCATAAATGGATGGCCAGTTTGAGTGGACTCTCAAGACTCTCAAGGATATGCTCTAGGATTGTGTTCTTGAATTCAGGGGTTTGTGGGAGAGGCATATATTATTGGATGTTTTTTCTTACAATAATAGTTATCAGGACACAATCAGTATGACCTCGATTGATGTGTTGTATGAGTGGATGTGATATTCCCCATTGCATTGGGCCAGGTGGGTGAGCATTCCATGTTAGGACTGAGTCTCATCTAAGAAATGTTGAAGAAAGTGATATTGATTTGGAAATGGTTTGTGATAGCTTAGAGTTTTCAGAAATCATATTCCAATCTACATCATCACCCATTAGATTTTGAAGTTGGGGATCATGTGTTTCTTTGGGCATATGTTCAGCTCAGACATCATCACTTTGGAAAGTAAGGGAAACTAGTGCTGCATTATGTTGGTCCATTTCAAATTATAGAGAATATTTAGAAGGTATCCAATTGGTTGGATTTTCCATTTTGGATAACCTTAATTCATAATGTCTTTCATGTATCCCATTTTAAAGTATACATTTTAGACCCATCTTATGTGATAGACTGGGAAGATTTGGAGGTGGATCATGATTTCACCATTGTGGAACAGCCTGTTCATATTTTGGATTATCAAAACATGGTGCTTCATGGTAAATCAATCCCATTGGTCTGTGTGTTTTGGAAATATGGTGGAAATTTCCATGAGACATGGGAGCAGGAATCCTTGGTGAGGGAGAAATATCCTCACCTGTTCTCTTCTGAGGATGCCTGAGGACTTTCTAGGGGTAGAAAATGACAGTGTAGGGAGGTTTATAGCACCCATCAGGTCATTGGTATGTCTTATTTGAGTTTTTATTTATCTATTTATTCATTTTTATAGTTCCTAGAAGTCAGGGATTGAAAACTAAGTTTTTAGAACTTGGTGCATGATTGGTGAACAATTTTCCTAACCATGCAGCTAACTGTGTGAGAGGGATGTTTGGGGGTAGAGGCATTTTTCACGGCTTGAGCATTGTTTTTCTAATCATGTAGGTGCTCCTAGAAATAGTGTGACTTTGGTTTTGGGGAGATAGTGGCTTCCACACGGTTGGAGCATGGTTTGTCTAACCATGCATCCAAACAATGTGGCTTTTCCAAGTCATTAAAAACTTAACTTTTTACAAAATCCCCTTCTTAGTTTTTAAGTTTATCTCCATCATTTCTCCTCCCCATCATTCAAAACCCTCTAATTTGGATTAGGAGATTTTCCTCTTGGGTTTTTGATGGATCTATTGCTTTCTTTGGAATTTTCTTTCATGTTAAGCTTTATTTTTTCTTGGTTTTTCATCCTCTTTCCCTATTCCCCCTTTTCTTCCATTTTGATGGAGTTGTGAAACCATAGCCTATAATTTAGTTAAATCTAGGGGTTTTTATGAGGATTTTATTTTTTTCCTTTATGGTTTAGGTGTGTGAGGACCCTTCCTACTCAAATCTAGTGGTTTTCATCGAAGGAGAAAAGTTTGGAATTTATTTCAAGCTAGGTGTATCTATTTAAGGGTTTTTTTCATGGCTAACATATAATTATTTATTGCCTTTTATTTTTTTGTTTATCAAATTTATTTTAATTTTATTTATGATTAACATTTTATCCATGTTTGATATGATGCATAGTTTGTGTTGGAAATTTGATGTTCTAAAGTGGTTTTTCAAATAGAGTTAGATTTAATACACTCCATGTGATTGTTAAAATAGATCAAAGAGACTTATGATTTTAAATGAATTTATAAAGGGGTTTTATAAATGGTTTTACCTTGAGGAAGGTGTTTTATAAAAATGGGCATGATGGTTTATTCGATTGGCTTTTTAATTGGATTATGTGATAGACACATGTTATGAATTTACATGTTTGGCATTGAGTAGCACACTAGGGGCCTTGGGTGTGTCTGTGTGCATAAATTATACAAAGAGTATGTTTTCCAAGGGACCAAGTGAACCTTTAGGAGGAAGACCAAGTGAGCTTCCGAAATATTGACCAAGGGACTGAGTGAGACCTTGGAAGTTTGGGCCCGAGGAAGATTGAGTGACCTTTCAAACTTGTTACACTTTCTTAACCAGCTAACAAAACTTTTTTTAGATTAAGTCACACTAGAACCTTATGGTTAGATCCCATGGTGAGTATTACTTAAGCCCATTTGGTTTTTATATTCTTTATGCATGATGTTTGTACCTTGATTGATTGAGATGTTTTATTCTTATACCCACGATCAATTATTTGGTTATGTGAAGGTGTTTATGATTATGATCAAGTTGATGACTTATGTGGGTGTGTTGAGCATGTTTTTCTAGGTGTCTTCATTTATTTATTTGATCCTTATTTTCCTTTTCTGAGAAAATGATTTATTTGATAAAATCAAAGGGATTTATAAAGCATTTCTTTCAAGTGAACTTATTTTAAAAAGTGAAATTGGTTTTGAAAAATGAGTTTTTAAATTGGACTTATTGGTTTTCATGGTTATAAGCCTTATATAGATTCATAGTGGTATCTTATTGGTATTTATGCCTCATACCCTGCATATGATTTTGGGTGTATGTAGATTCTTTTTTCAGGAAACATGTAAAGGAAATAGAACAATTCATTTTGCTGGCTCTTCTTGATTACCACCATCCAAGGTTGTTTATGATGGAGGAGACATCGTCTTATGAGGTTTAGCTCATGAGGAATTATTTTGAGATTTTGTATCATTGGGATGTTTTTTATTTACCTTTTTGGGTCTTGATCCCTGTTTTTATTTTTGAGATTTTATCTATGGATAACATGTGTATATTCCTCATTGTATATGATGATGTGATGATGTTTATGATGCCTGGCTTTAGTCATTACTGCATTTACTCTAGTTAGATATTTGTATTTATTTATTTTTTTCCTGGTTGGCATGTCTATCCAATTCATGTATGGATCATGATAGTTTTTCATGGTAAAAACCATTAAAAAGTGGTAAATTTTTGTGACCTAGTTCTTATCACTAGCTCATGGAAATAAAGAATGTGCTTCAGGCCATGTGGCGTGCTGACTTGGGTGATGGGTTCGTTTGACCTAGTTCGGTTTGCTACAATGCATTTGGATATGCATAAATATGCCTGGATTCTATTTTGGGGTGAGTAATACAAACTGTGGGTTTTGTAAAGAGTCACACATCGATATGGGTTGAAAATGTTTATTTGGTGGAGGGAACATGATTCCAAAAATAAATCATTATAAACATGCATGCATAAAAGGAATAACATGAGATAATATGGTAATATTCGCTATTAAAAAAAGGATATACCAATGGTTTGGAACCATTGGTATAGACCCTAAAACCATTGGTATAGCCTATACCAATAGTTTGAAGAGTCGTTGGATACTTTTTCATTAGGATAGACATATACCAATGTTTTTGGGAAAACCATTGGTATAGGTTGTCTATACCAATGGTTACCAAACCATTGGTATAGGTAATGTAAAAAAAGGTTTATGAGTTTTGATCCCAATACCTCCCCACTTATACTTCAATGACTTAATAACTATGCTACAATGACTTTTATAAACATAATTATATATATATATATAAAATTAATTAAGATTTTGTAGTATTTAATGTTATTTGAAAAAAGAATCCATAAAAAATTCTGATACCTATACCAACGATTCTTCAAAACCCTTGGTATAGGTCTATACCAACAGTTTTGGGAAACCATTGGTGTAGGTACCTGAATTTTTGGGACCTATACCAATAGTTTTATAGAATTTTTGGCATAGGGTACCTATGAAATATCTATTTCAACAGAATTCCAAACTATTGGTATAGGTTTTTTGGTATAGGTCAAATTTATATTAGTGATTAAAACCCCTTCTAAATACTAAGTGTTAGATTCCTTCCAAAGTGACACTTGTTAAAAACCCGATCATCCAACCGAGTAGGTCATGCTAAAGATGGGTTCCCATGGATTATCTTGTGTAATATAAGAAAGAAACGAGTAACCATAATAAGATTAGCTTCCAGTTCTTGGATCTTTCTTTGAGTTACACTTAACTGAGAGACCATAATAGGATTATGTTATTGGAGGAATGGAGTTAGGTTTATCCACTTGATGGATTGGACAAAGAGTTGTCAGACAAACTATCCAAGAGTCATATATGATATGATTGGGATTATGTCGTACCTGAATAGCTAAGTGATGGTAGAAATGTAAAGTGACCTAGAGCTTAGTGAAATATGGATCTTGATACACTAATGGGTATTGTGAATTCCAAATGGGTCATCATTTTAGTGGGATAATGCTTAATAAAAATATTTATTAAATGGTTATAATACATGATACTCATCTGATAAAATATTCCTTATAGATAATAACATCATCATCATTATAAAACTTAGCTATGAGATTAATCATAAAGGAAATATTATATTAATTTAATCAACTACTAATACTGGTAACTTAATAAAAGTTCTTAAGTAAAAGAAAATTATATGTGTTAGAGCTATATCTTCAAAATTAACCAGGTATTGAAGTTTTTCAATAGGTGATTCTAGATACTTATATGAATCATAGATTGATTCAATTAGGTTTCAAGTTTATTGGATGCTAAATTACCTGAAGAATTTTAGTATCATATAATCAATATGATTCAGTGTATGATACTCAATATAATTGAGTATTCTAAGGACTTGGTGAGACTAAATGTTTCCTTAAGGATTATTTTGGTTAAGAAATTTATACTATTTACATTTATGTAAATGTTCTGATAATATGATTGAGTTCAAATAAAAATTTACTCAATACTCTCAAGTGTTTAGAAAAGATGAACTAATCATGTGATGTCTACATTTTGGTGCTACGTCTATAGTAAAAAAGGATAAAAGTTCAAACCAGAAGGAGGAAAGTTAGTTGGAGAGTCCAAAAAAGTTTCTCCAGGTTACCAATCAGGTTTGTTGAATCTTAAAGGTAAAATCAGGAAAGAACAATGATTATATAGGATGGAATTATTTAGGATACCTAAAGAAGTTTTTTAAACTCTATGGAATGTCCATGTAAGGTATTGGTGTTATATAAATTGATTCTTCGGTTTTGAAGGGAATGTGATACAAAATGTATACTTTATAGGTGTTATAAATATAAATAAGTTCAAAACTAAGTAAATAATTGATATAGATTGTAGTTTTAATTCAAGTGATGAAGAAATGAGTTATTACATCACAAATTTGAATGTAAATAAATTTATCAAGATTCTATGAATCTAAACAAAGTATGTGTGTCTTCCCTCATTTATCTTATATGATAAGAGAAGTTGTTTGTCAACAAAGAGTTTCTATGAAAAAATTTTAGGATTAATTATATACACATGGTTTATGATTCATTATATTCTATAACATATTTTGAAAAGTATACAAGGATAAAAATGTTTTGTCTAGGATAAAGTGTTTATCTTAACATTCATTAAAATACGAGGGAATATGTTACCACCTCCCATCAGTGTAAGTTTTTGGTGAAAAGTATTCTTATTAGATGAAAGTTATCCAAATACTAGAATACCATATTTTATATGAAAAAAATAATTTATTTTTTAAATATTCACACAAAAAGGAAATAAGTTTTATTTCCAACATAAAGGAGTTTGTGTATCTTAGAATGATCTTTTGAAAATAATATAATGTTTAAGAGGTTAGTGAGGGTATGGATGGACTTAAAAATTTCAAAGTTAAAAAATAAAAGATTATACTGGTCCAAAGTTATTTTCACTTAATATCCTAAAGAATTTATAATATGTGATGGAAATGAAAAATATAAAGGTTACATTTAGTTCCATGATAAAGTGAATATCACTATTTCATAAAGGATTATGCTAGTCAAAATAAAAAGTGAATTTCACTTAATATACTAAAAGAGTTTTGGGGTATGATGGTAAAAGATAAATGTAAAGAGTTAAATTTAGTGTCTATAAAAAGTGAATTATACTTTATCCTAAAGGAGGTTAGGATGTACTGGTAAGTAATAATGTAAAAAGTTACATTATTTACCAAAATATTTCATGGGAAAATTTTGATGAAAAGGTTTTCAAGGATGATGATATGAACTTAGAAAAGTTATAAGAAGACAACAGAAGATGAAATCATAACATTTGATGTTATGGAGTTAAGGACTTTTAATATGTTAAAGGATTTGAACATTAGGAATATGATTCCTAAATCTCACCATTATTCAAAATTCCTTTCTTTATAGATGTTACACACTAAAGAGTTTAGTGGAATAATTTTATTAGATAGTCACATAGATATGTGGTGGGAATTACATATAGTTTTAATGAGTTAAAAAACCCCTAAAAAGTGTAGATAACATAAGGATAATATGTTCTCCTTGAAAAAATGGATAATATAACCATATAATAAATACAGTATTCTAGATATGTTCTTATTTTGGGTTTTGTTAAATATTATTAAAAGAGTTTTAAAAATATCAAATTTATCATATAAAATGAAATCTACACTTTATCACTATTTCACATTAGTTGCATATATGTATATATAGATATATATTTCATGAAATGTAATGTTTATTGAGCTATCAAATTATAAATTTGAGTTATCCCTAACTGATGTTCATTATAGAGTTTTATTGGTTATGATGAAATGTTAAGGTTAACATGAGTAGGAGTCTTATATGAGATACAAAATAAGCTCATGAGGCACAAAAAGTGTTTTTATGAGTTGGATGAACCACTAGGTATACTATATGGAGTTTCATACACTATATATTTGGTATAACAGGGGTGTATGGATCATATAGGAGTCCCCATTACATGTGGTTGTAGAGATTTCTAGCATGATAACATTCATCCTTTGAGACCTTTCTTATGAAACCCATTATGAATTAGATAAAAAAGGTGTGGTTGGGTATTTTGTTGATCATGTTGTTGGTTGGAGTTCAACCAAGATGAGATTTCTCCTCTCATATGATGAGTATAACATATAGGCCCTTGATTAAGATGACTAGGGAGTGTATGAACACATTTTTATATTATATATGATGTGCTTATCTATTCCTATTAGGGGAATGTGATGTTATCATCCATAAATATGAATTGCGTGATATATTCATTGACTTGGTTGGTCTTAATTAGAGAGTCAAGAATGTATGAGTTGGATATATAGGATCAATATACTCTATTTCCCATGATCACTTTATGTCTATGATAAATAGAATTTATGGGAATTCCTGCTAGCATGATATGCGACTGGTGGACATAGGTATAGAGATACATGTGTTTTATGAAGATCACGCTATATCCATTTATATCTTGAGTAGCATTGATGTTTTTCTAGAAGCCTATCTTTGCTTACATATATGGATCTAGTAATTCATATTTTTTGTTAATTATATAAAGGACTATAGGGGAACACTTTATGGTTGATTGAATGAGTATTGAGTTTGACTTATAGTGACACTCTAAAAGTGTTTTAGGGTTTATCCAAAATATTTTTATATTAGTTTTCATAAGGTATTTCATATGATATGATACACGCTGAAGTTAAATGATAACTTTCCAAAAGTGATTTGAAAGATATCCAAAATATTTTTGGATATAATTTCATAAGTTATCATACATGATATGCTATAAATTTAAAATGAACATAAGTATATGGGGATTTAGTGAAAGTGGGATATTGAAGAAGATATTCCCTAAAAAACCATATACATACGATGCATTATGGGAATATTATAGGATATGATTGGGAAAGTCATAATTCATGAAATGAGAATTCATGCCTTTGCCTTATATATATCATACTATATGATTTGAGGATATCATATTTCATGGTTTTAAAAACCATGCCACTACCATCAACAAACCATACTATTGTAAGTTACGATTGGTGTAATGTCCCAAGTTTCTAGCCAAGGAAAAATTCTAGGGGAATCTGAATTTTGACAATTGGTGGATGAGCCATTATTTGAATTGAGCTTTAGAACATAATTCTGAGAGTTGGAGAACTCAAAAGTGTTATTTTTAGACTTGGTTAAAGGACCGAGGGGTTCCTTGGGTGTTCCATAAAGTTTCGAAAGTGTCAGGCTATGAAAACTTAGAAACAATTCATTTGAAACAATGTATCCCACCATAGAAAACCATGCGGCTCTTTTAGTAGAGCTATAGGTCTCGTACGGTTTTATCTAACCATGTGAGTGGAGCCACATGACCATACTCCTTGTTGAAGGTTCTTGATAGTGGTTTTTCACATGATTTTCACATGTTTAGGGAAACTATGCATCTTAATAGTGTGGTGTTCCTCCTTAGGAAGTTCTATAGTGCATGATTAGTGCTCGGTTTGGCCAACCGTGTGTCCTAATCATGTACCCCTGTCTACTTGGGTGAAATTACGATTTTTCTCTTAATTAATTTAAAACCTAAACCTTCTCCTCCCTTTTATTTTCT
Source organism: Viscum album (assembly GCA_963277665.1). Classification (NCBI taxonomy): domain Eukaryota; kingdom Viridiplantae; phylum Streptophyta; class Magnoliopsida; order Santalales; family Viscaceae; genus Viscum; species Viscum album. The sequence goes on from OY728135.1 coordinate 70,228,520, forward strand.
TCTCTTCCTCCAGCTGTGTGAGGCTCCTCCTCCTCTCTTGTGGAGCTCCTCCTTCCCCATGCTGGGCTTAGAGATTTCTCCCTCATCTGAAGTCAGATTTGATCCCCATCAGTCTCTATGGATTCCTCTCGGTAAGTTCTATGTTCTTATTTAACCTTTTTTTGTTTATCTCACTCTTTAGGAAGTTATCATGGTGTGAGCTAATTCACCCTATTTTCAGGGATTTCATTAGTTTCTTCAATTTATCTTGAACCATACCGATTCAAGCCTCTATATTGGATGCGTGAGTCATCCATGGTAGATGGTAGGTTGTCTATAGATTTCCCCATAAAGTCTCATTGATTTATAAAGTTTTATTTTGTGATGCATGTTGGTATTTCTGCGTGACGCCTACAAAATAGGATATTTAAATTATATAGTCTAATACCTTCCCTCTAGGATCCATGGCATGTTAAATTAACATTATTGTTGGTCTTTTGCTTCAAGTTTAATTTACCCTCAAAGGTGTTCCCCTTGAACACCCTTAATTAATCAATTTTTTTCTAATCTAAACCCCTCGATGAGGTGTGCTATCTTAAAAACTATAATGGTCTATTTATTTGGAATGTGATAGAATGAGACACTCCCCTATGTTATCACCTAGTGACTAAACAACCTCCATAGAAGTTGAAACACTCTTTATTAAATGAATTGGATCAATTTTATGGAATTATTTTCATCTTGGTCTTTTCTCACCAAATAAATGTAGGGTATTACTTCCATGGGTGGTACACCTGGCCCTAATACAATTATTACATGCCTAGAATTGTTTATTAAAGTAAAGGATTAGTTAATCGAATAGATGTATTGCATATGGACATGAACTTCTCATAATGAGTTGCTTATTATTTCTACATGTTTAAGAACTTGGAATACCTTGTCATATAATCAATCTGTTTATGGATTTGTACCTCCTCCTTGTTAGAAGTTTAATACTTAATGTTAAAGAGTTTTTATGCCTTGAGCGACACTCGAGGTTCCTTTTTATGTAATACCAAGGATGGGCTCATGGTTTTTTGAAAACTCATATGCCTGGAGTGTGACATGCTATATCTTGGATGGGATCACCATGTGTGTTATTTACCTTCATATGAACAATCCTGGTTCCCAGGGGAGTAGCTAGCAGAAGTCAAGGAGTAGCTAAAGCAAGTATCTCATGAGATGGCCGACACTCGGGCCGAGGAGGATCAGGAACAGATCAAAGCTGATGAATTCCTCCCCAAAACCAATGAGGAAGGAAGGGATCATGAGAGACGACAACAAATCATGGATTCCACCAGCCAAAGGGCGGTGGATATGAGATGCTCCAATGAAGAGTCCAATTAATAGGGACTGTATTTTGACAAACTCACAAACATACTTTCCCTGCATGTTTATTTAGTTTACGTGTATGGAAATATTAATTCTTTCTTTGACCATTTTACCTCCATCATATTCATGAAACAACTAACGATCAATCCCTAAGCTCACATGGGTCATATAAGGTGTGGGAAACAAGGGAGGACTATATAATTTCTCACTTTGGATATAAGAGACCCATTCAATCATAGAACACTTGGGGTCTGAATAACCACCCAAAATTTTCAAGATGAGAGAGGGACTTTTACTAGAGAGTAGGGTTCTCAGGATAGCCAAATTCCCCTTCCTAATATAATCTAGTGTATGAGCAGGATAAAACCAGAGGAATTGGAATCAATCTGAACAAAGGGACATGAAAAGTGTGAATCAAAATACCCAAAAATCGTAACATAGTGAGGGAAGAATGACGATGAAGGATAGCTATTGACCAAATTAAAAACATAGCATCCACATCATGTTATCCTAAAATGGGAATAAAAAAATGAGGGACAAGCACTAACTTTATTCAAAAACATGGGGCCAAACTTAAAGTGTCATCCGATGTCCTTCGAAACGTTGATCCAGGACAGTAGGTGAGCCTTAAGGATGAGCATCCTAACTGTCAGGGGGTTACTTTAGACATGAGAGGGAATGAGGATCCAAAAATAGAGGGCACGAAAAACATGGTGATGGAATGACGGGCTGTTCGAATAAATTCCAACACTCTTGAAACTATGCCACCATGAAGAAGGCACATTGGATGAGCATATCAGTCTGAAAAAAGATCAAACCTACTTCATATAGGACTTATCTGGAGAGGTCCAAGAATTCCTTGCATTTCTACATCATGAAAATTAGGATGATGGATGGATAGTTTAGCATTGTATGGTAAGGATGGTACATGCAATAACTTAACATCTTATGACTGAGATGTTTCATGAACTAGGGGATCTTAGTTTAAGGTCATATTGTTTGGACTATTGTTGGAGGCAAAGGGCCTAGAAGGTTAATGAACCTGGGGCTCAACCTATTTACTAAATGTCCAGGCATCGCTATGTATCCCATAAGGATGACAATCAAGCTACACGTAGTTCTAGAAATACCATGCAGTTTGACGTCATGCGGTAAGGACAATAGATGAAAGGAAATATCCCTAAGAAGGGAGTGTATGGTGCGACTGCTACAAACCCAAAATGAATAAGGACCAAAAATTCCACTCCGTACCATGTTCTCCCAAAAGGAATATTAGTCCATGAGATTGAAAACGGTGGAAGTTGGGGCTGGACCTGAAGACGAGTACTCCTACGTATCCCATGAAAATGGGAATCAATCCACATTTAGTTCTAAAGTGGTATGACAAACATCCAATACTGAAAGGGGGTGATATTATCTTAAGTAAGAAACACCATATTTTTCACATAGTTTAATTTCATGAGAACTTAGATAGTAAGAATCTTAGTTTAAGGTTGTAGAGTTTGGACCATACAGTGCCCAGTTTAAATTCATGTGCATGGGACATGCCCGTAAAGTTTAACGTCATGTGATAAGGATGTAGGATGGAGATATCTCAAGAGAGGTACGTGGTGTGGTTATCACAAACTCGATGTGAATGAGGACATAATTCCACACCACAACACATACTTCTAGCATAACTTAGGCCAAGAGGAGGAAAAAGGTTCGCGATGATGTGGCTGGACCCAGGGATAAAATGCCCAGGCATCACTATGTATCCCATGAGGGTTAGAATAAAACCATACATAGTTCTTAATGATGACATGGAATATAGCCAGTTCCAAAAGATAAATATCTTCTCAATTGAAGACATAATATGGTTTGGTATTTTAACATCATACAATTCGGATGCAGAAGGCATAGTTTAACACCATACGATAAGGACAAAAGAGATATTAGTTTATGGTCACAGAGCTTGGACCAAAAGGAGAAGATTCCCAAAGAAAAAATATGTGACATGCTGACATAAGGAAACCCAAAGTGAATTAAGACCAAGGAAGTCTGCACCACATCACATATTTACAAAAAAATACACATGATTTAAAGTCATGATTCATGGACTTTGGGACTAGAGATCCTAGTTTAAGGTCGCAGAGTTCGGACCATGAGGTGCACATCTCTTTCATATGGTCATGAATCTTATCAAAACCCCTAAGACCATGTGATCCATTCTCAATGTGGTAAACAAGGGGTGGATAAGTTCTTAACAACATGTGGAATCATACGATAGGTAAACAGAGGTGTGGGGCCAAGAATAACCCAATGATGCTGGTCCATTCCCTCAATGCATAAAGGTGTATAGAGGGATAACACCAAGGGTGTAGAAATTAAACATGTACATGAGGAGGTGGAAAGGGATGTGAATCATAATACCAATATTAGGGGAACAATGGGGTTGGAGATAATGACGGAGGATAACTACTAACCATGTTCGCAACACAATATCCATATTATATGACCTGGAATGGGAACAAACAACTTAGGATCGACTGCTGACCATATTCACAATGTGGGACTTGTATCAAATTTTTGTTTGATATCCTCTGGGGTATTGTCCCAGTATGGTAGGCGAGCACTAAGGTTGAGCATCCATACCATTAGGGGGTCCCTTCAGGTATGAAAGATAATGAGAACCTAAATAATGGGACATATAAAGAATGGAGATGGAATAAAATCATATCCATGAAGAAACCAACACTCTAGGATCTATACCACAACACATCTCATGCACATTGATGAAGTGGGATAGAGGTCAAGGGCCTCAACTTAGGGAGAGACAACTTGGGAATATGAGAAAAAGAAAGAGGCAAAACGGGTTGATGAAACCAAGGATGGACCTAAGGATTAAATACCCCGACATTCCTACATATCCCATAAGGATGGGAATCAAGACATACGTAGTTCTTGAAACTCTGTGTAGTTTAACATAATACGGTAAGGATGTAGGGTGCCAAAACGGTTTATCATCGTGCGACTAGGACAATGGGGAAGGTTAATTTCCAAAAAGGGATGTGCATGGTATGGAAAAACAAACCTGAAATGAATGGGAAAAAAAATAATCCACACCACACCATGAAATCCAAATATAGGACTTAGGCCAAGGGGACAGAAAAGGTCAAGAGACTTGGGGCTGGACCCAAAGCAAGACACCCAGGTGTTCCTATATATCCCATGAGGGTGGGAATAAATACAAACATAGTTCTTGAAAGTCCCATGCAGTTTAACATCGTACGGTAAGGATGAGTGTGATGAGGGATAACCTTGAGGGGGAGAACATGGTGTGGATGTTGTAAACCCAATGTGAATGAGGACCAAATAGGTCCACACCACACCACATGATCCCAAAAGGAATCTCTGGCCAAAGTGTTCGAGTGAAAGAGAAGGCTTGTGGAACTTGGGATAGAACTGAAGAAAAATACCCATACGTTCCTAAGTATCCCATGAGGATGGGAATTAATCTCTACATAGTTATTGAATCACTACGTATTTTAACATCATGCGGTAAGGATACATGAATATAAAGTCCTAAAGAAAGGAGGGTGTGCATGGAACGACAAAGAAAACCCAACGTGAATAAAGAGAAGAGGGGCCTCATACCCCACCATGTATCCCTAAGAGGGGACTCAGGCCAAGGGGAACAGAGAAAAGGCAAGTTTTTCAATACCTAGGGATGAAACCAAGGCTAAATGTATGAGTGTTCCTATGTATCCCATGAGGATGGGAATCAAGCTACACATAATTCTTGAAATTATGTGCAGTTTAACATCATGCAGTAAGTACATAGGAATAAGAAGGTTCTCCTAAGGGGGGACACAATGCATGGCTATTGCAAACCTGATGTGAATGAAGACCAAAGAGGCCTCATACCACACTACATACTCCTAGAAAATCCCTAAGTTGAGAAACCAAAAATGGAGGGACTTGGGGCTAGACCTGAAGACTAAATTTATGGGAATTCCTACGTATCCCATTAGGATGGGAATAAATACACATGTAGTTCTTGAAATTCCTAATAGTTTAACGTTAGGAGGTAAGGATGGATGATATCTTAGTTTAAGGTTGTAGATCTCAGACCATAGGTCATGTTTACCATTTTTAGTTTATTATCATGCGATACGAATGTTGGTTAGTTTTATGTCTTTTAGCCCGGATGGATCATGAAGTTTAATGTTGTGTAGAAAAGATGAATACAGTATTCTTAGGCAAAATATTATTTGAGGAATTTGGCATTGGTGGGAGGAGTAATATGCTCACCATCTATAGTGACCAAAGAGTATGCACCATTAGGGTAAAAATTGTGGATAATACAAGGTCCCTCCCATTTGGGATCTAACTTTAGTGGATTTATTCTAGGTATCATCAACTTCCTCAGGGATAAAACAACATCACTTTGAAGGAAAGAGTGAAGAAAAACCTTCTTATTAAAATCCCTGACAATATTATTTTGGTGTCTCTCCATGCTGTGCAAGGAATGAAGCCTGTTCTCATTAAGAGCTTCCAGCTCAGCTAGGAGGACTTCTGCTACTTTGTCTAGAATCTACCGATTGTAGATGGATATACAAAGTGACGAAAACTAGATTTAAATGGGCAGGACTGCCTCTACTCCAAAGACCAAGGAATATAGGGTCACCTGGGTGGAATTACGAGTCATCGTTTGGTAATCCCAGAGAGCATTGGGGAGATTTTATGGACAAATTTTCTTGTTTTGACTAACAATCTTTTGAAAAATATTAGAGAGGGTCTTGTTTGATGTCTCAATATTACCATTTACTTGAATATGATAGCAGGAAGTATGGTTGGACCAGATTCTGTACTTAGTGTACAATTTATCCAACTCAACAGCTCAGAAGTTGGTGTCATTATCAGTGAGAATGGCATGAGGGACTCTAAATTGGTGGATGATGTTGGATCTCACGAAATAAAATATAGAATAAGAATTGACTTCCTTGAGTGGAATTACCTCTACCCACTTGGAAAATAAATCCGCGAGAGTCAAGATGAACCTGCATTGTTGAGATGTTGCTGGCGGATATGACCCCACAACATCGAGTGCCCAGACCGCGAAGGGCCAGGAGTACTTGGTAGTATGAAGAGGCTCTAGTGTCCAATGAAAAAAATTAGCATGGATCTGACACATTTTTCACATATTGGAAAACTCGATATACTCATGAATCATGGTGGGCTAGAAGTAGCCCACCCTTCGGATCTAATGGGAGAAATTCGACCCAGCCTGATGATCTCCATAAGAACTGGCATGAAATTCCTGCATAACCTAGTAGATCTCATATCCTTGAATGCAGTAGAGCAGAAATCCATCAAACCCATATCTATAGAGGATTTTCTTAAGTCTGGGACCACTCTGAAGGGTGAACTACATTACCCGCCAACAGATTCATTCACATTCGACTCTGTTTGTTGGGAAATTTCCATGTTGGAGGTACTCAATAAAGGGATTCATCCAACCAGGGGTCTGTTCTATTGTGATAGGGGGACTGGAAGTCTTGATATAGATTCACCAGTGGTAAAAAGGATTAATTTCTGGCTGTCATTATTGTCCGAAGTAACGAGAGTGATGATTCATCGATGTGACACATGGATAATCAAATCATCCTGGTCGAGATCTGCAAGAGAAGTGTAAAGGTTATACAAGGCATCAGCTTGACCATTCTGTGACTGAGGTATATGAGTAACCTCTAGTGGAAGAGGGAACTGTGCCATTAGCTGGTGAGTACGCTCTAACAAGGGTATGAGCTATGGCTTTCTGACGATGTAGTCACCATTGATTTTTCTTGATGACTAACTCAGAGTCCCAATTCACATATAGGTGAGTGACATCAATCCTGAGGGCCAGCTCGAGACCATTGATGAGGGACTGATACTCAACCTCATTGTTGGTGCAACTTTCTAACAATAATAATGAATAGGGCATGACAACCTCTGTAGGTGTGATGAATATGATACCTAGGTCTACTCTATTGAGTCTGTGATCATTGATATTTCTTCCTATCAGACTTTAGGAAGTTCCATAAAAGTGAATATTCCAACATGACATTACTTGATCTACTTAGAGGATGACCTCATATGGGAAGTCAAGATATGAGGATTGTTCTACGGGGGACAGATGGGTGGAAAAGAAGTCTACCAGTGACTGACCCTTGAAATCTTTCTATGGAACAAACATGATGTCGAACTACTGAATAATTACTTCCCACCAATATATATGGACTATTAACATGGGGTAGTTCAGAATATATTTTAGTGGGTCTACACGGGACACTATATGAATCTTGTGGTGCTGTATATAATGTTGAAACTTTTACACTGCGAATACCAGCACAAGGTAGCTCTTCTCGATAGAGGAATATCTGGTCTCTGTATCGAGGAGAATGCGGCTAAGATAGTATAAAATATTATCCATCCCCTCATTATTCTTCTAGGTGATAAGGGAACTGAGGTATCGTTCCAGGGCGGTCACATAAAGGACCAGTGGCTTGTTGGAGATGGGTGGCATTAGAAATGGAGGCTATAGTAGGTACTGCTTGATCTCCTAAAAAGTGGCCTTACACTCTTCATCCCACTATTAGTTGTAACCTTTCTTCATGATTCAAGAAAAGGGCTTAAACTTTCTGAAAAAGTTCACAATGAATCAGCATATGTAGGCTAAGTGTCCTTGAAAAACTCAGAGCTCCCAAATGTTGCTCAGAGGAGAAATCTGATTGATGGACTTGATATTCTATAGATCAATCTCGATGCCTCTATACCTGATGAAAAACCTAAGTAATTTTCCAAAGGTGACCCCGAAGAAACACTTCAAGGGTTTCATCTTCAGATGGCAGGAACAAAGGAGGCTGAACACTTTCTCAAGATCTCTGAGATGTCCTGATGCTGGATGGATTTAAGCACAAGGTTTTCTAATTATCTTTCCACTAATGTCCCTAAGATCAGCTTGAATATGCGGTACATGACATGATGATATGTGGATCCTACATTCTTTAGGCCGAAAGTCATTACCTGATAATAGAAAGTACCCTGTGGTTCTCTAAAGGTAGTAGAATCTTCATCCTCAGGGGACATTCAGATCAGGTTATATCCGGAATACCCATCCATGAAGGAAAGAGCCTGGTATCCAGTAGTGGCATCGATAAAAAATTCTATCATGGGAAGAGGAAAATCATTCTTCAGACAATGATGGTTGAGATCCTAGAAGTCGATGCATACTCTAATATGTCTGTTCTTATTTCTGACGGGCACGATGTTGGCTAACCATCTAGGGTACTGTAATTATTTAACAAAGTTGTCTTTAATAATCTTATCAACTTCAGCCATGACTATGGTATTGTGAGAGGGGTGAATTTTCCTGGGAGGTTGTTTTTACTCGTGATGACTTACTGGAAGGCCAAGAGGGTGAAAAAAAACCCTAAGGATCTAGCCCTAGAATCTTATTATAGCTCCAGGAAAATACATCCCAATACTGCTTTAGGAAATCCACATACTGCTGTTGCTCCTCTGTGAACATGGCTGTGCTGACTAGTATTGAATTTAGATCTTTCTTGGTGCTGAGGTTCATCTATACTAACTCATCTACGATGGTGGAGACACCTTCCTCAAATACAGGAGGAGCATCCTCCAAATCCTCTTCATTATCTGGAGCAAGAGTGTCATCAGCTGAGGGAATTTCTTCTGAGTTGAATGACCCTAACGAAATGCTAGTGTCGACCTAAGATGCGATGGAACCTTCATTAGGAGATTCCTGTACTACTGAAACCATTGTGAAAAAAGCTGTCAATCCAATCCCATTAGGTCTTCGACGGAGGGGGACACACTTGATAATATCGAATTAGTAGTGGTGTATCAACTTATTTCAATTTATCCTATCCAAACGAAACAAGAAAGTATAACATATTTTTGTTTCCATGGATTTAACATCCTGATATCTTACAGGGGTAAGGGGATCTGGAATCGCTCAAGCTAGATTTGTGTAAGAGTACGAAGTGATCTTTTAGTTCTCCTTATATTTGGGAATGCGTTTCCCCTCACCCCAGATATGATAAAGAAATGTACCATGTCTAGGGTTGTATCCTCCAATCGGTGGATTGGGAGGATGAAGGTATCGTCCAAGTCTATCCACGGATCAGCCACAGTGGCAGTATACTCAACCCTGTAGGCCTGAACTTTCTTCTACTTGATTTTGTAATAGTCGACATCTAAGTAATGGGTTTCACAAGAGGCAAATGGAGACACGTCACCCTGGAGTATACCTACTTGTCCATTAAGGGAGTACTTGAAGAACTGGTGATAGGAGGACGAAATTTCTATATGTAGGTGGATCCAGGGTCTACCCATCAATGCATTGTAGGTGGTGTCCTGCGAGACAACCATAAACTCGGTGCTAGAGACTAGGCCATTGAACTGGGTCTTCAGACAAAATTTTCCAACTGGAGTCTACTCTATCCTATCATAAACTTGAATATTCAAGTTAGAGGGATCTAGATCTACCTCAGATAGTCCCAGTTTATGAAGAATTTAGTTCAGGATAATATTGATCCCAAAACCTATGTCAAAAATACAACAATGGACTTCCACACCATTAAACTGGACAGTGATGTACAACAAGAGAATGTGTCCCTGTACAAGAGAACCTTCATCTTATCCATAGAATGAGATGATGGCCTGACATTTTACATGTTTCACCTTAGCATGTAAATCATCTGCAACCACTACTTATGTTTCAAACCAAATGGGGATTCTCAAAGACTCTATGAGGGATTCCAACATATCTTCAGATAGGTGAAGATCCTCAAGAATCGATAGATTTTCAGGAATTATATTGAGATGATTAAGTAAATCATACTTCTGTGCCAGGTGCACATTTCTACTAACATAAGTTTACTCTATGGAAGAAGGTATGATGGGAAATTATGGTCAAACCAGTGGATTCAGGCCAGTGCTGGAGATATCCCACTGTTCTCTAGTCGAACCACACAAAATGACTACGAGCTGATGGCAGGATGACTGATGTATGTCCACTAAGGTACGCGACTAATCATAGTGCGGTCATGGAGGATCTTTCTGGTCAAGTAGTACGAATGATGGTGGGAGAGAATATGATGGTCCAGAATAAGAGGAATGTGCATGATGAGCCCTGCAATGAGCCTACTTCCTGGTCTCAGTGGCATATATGGTTCAATCAAAAACACTAGACGATGAATTTTGTCTATTCACATATCCATGATTTAATCAATGTCGACATCGACTGAGGGCATTGGGAGGGTCTTCAAGACATTCCTCATTGTCGGGATCCATATAAGGGTCCACCAAACTGATGGTATTTTCAAGACATACTCCTAATCATTTCTTGAATAATCCCCCATTACTGGGCTGACCCTGGGGGAAATTCACATCTCTGGGGTCATGAAGTCACCAAGAGTACGAGACGAATTTGGCACCGATAGGGGAATTTTCTTTCTCTTGCGCTGTCGGTGCCTACCCTTCTATGAATATGAAGGATGAGATGTGAAAAAAACAACAGAAACTGGAAAAGGTGTGTCTACTTAGGAAGGTTCGGGCTGATTCAGGTGAGCGCGGATAATACCATGAGCACAAGTGACCACCTTGCGAGCTATCCAGTTGTCGTACTTCTGAGATATGAGGATAGAGACCTGCTTCCATTCACCTTCGGCATCAATACTAGGATTTGTAGACACACATTCCAACTATGTCAGGATTGGACCCAATCTAATTATGTTTTTTTTCGACCTGGTCCTGGTTCCAATCCTTGAAAATAGAACATTACTTGAGGGTGTGTACAAGGAACCGGTGATAGGGAAAATAGTTGGGGAGATCAATGAGATCCACCTCTTGGGGCCTCTTTTATTCTGAAAATCTTAGGATTCCTTGATACAAATCACTTCTAAAGTAGCTAGGGAATTGAGCCTCATCAAATGTGTAGGTCCAGTTTCTCTAGTTTGGAAAAGTGACTCTGGTAGCCTGGCCCGAACGAGGAGTTGGATCCTAGTGGGGAGGTGGAACCTGATTATCTCGTGGCAATTGATGGAGTTGTGCCTTCTGATTCTGATGTGGGAACTAATGAACCTGAAGTTGAGGATGAGACATTGGTCCCTAGAAAGGTTGTGGAGGTGGCTCTACTGAAAATAATTCTAGTGGCCTGGGGGCCTCCTCCTGTATAATGGAGACTGTATCAACTTTAGTACCCATTCTTGAAGGAGCTATGAGAGGCAACAGACATGCCTGTTTGGCCTGTTGCAAGGCTTCCTCTAGACACTTAGATTTATCATAAAAGTCCCTGAATCTACTTGGTAAGTTCTGAGTGATAAGGGAGGGGACCGATTCAGTCTTCACATTATAGCATCCTGCCTTTTTTGTCACATAAACTTTCATTACATTATACAAAACTGAGGATCTTTAAGGTTTAGTGTCTTGGAAACCAAGAACTTAATACATGAAACAAAAAAAAACATTATTCTTAAACACTTGAAATGATTCTCCTTATGTTCATCCAAGGTTCATTACAGCATCTCATAACCTGGGGACATACATCAAAATAAAGGGTGAGCAGAAGGCCCAGTAAGGGAAACAAGGGGAAACATTTAACATGTGAACTTGAGATACATCAACAATGTCATCAAAAAGAACTTTAAGGCATGAGAAAGAAATCATGAGGCATATCATAATAAAAATAATGTTTTTCATAACTTGAAGATGTGGCTACAACATTTAACAAAGACAATCATGAACATATCACCAAGGTCCATCCCCAAGGTGTCATTTAAAAATTACCAAGGTTATTCACCAAGATATCGTGAAAATTGTAATCTCTAGTGGTTACATCATTACCCAATGCATTGGAGCGCTATCAGGGCGAACCCTTAAATTTGAATTTATTATCATGTGATCCACATATATAATCATCAAAAATTTAATAAATAACCCATATAGAATAAAATAAATGGGTTTCATTTCATAATCATAACATTTTAAAAACTGCTTTAAAGACATGATCTTTACGTCAATTTAAACCCACAGAAAGGGAAAGCGGGTTTCATGTATGTAAATACCAGAATTTAAAATAGAGAATTTTGATATATATGTGAATACCCCTGTATAAATAAGATCTTTGAGTATTCACTTAATAACATAAAATAATTTTGAGAAAAGAGAGAGGCATTTCAAGATGAAAATTCTGCAGCATAACGGCTACGTTTTGGGGTTTTAGAAAACATTGAAAAGAGAGGGGACATGGGTCACCCAATCATAAATGATCCATAAAATAGTAGGAGGACAGAATGTAAAGGTTTTAAGAACATGGTAATGAAATTTTAAAGATATACCATATGAAATGAAGAACATGAAAGGAAGACAAAAATAAGATTTCTCTTATGAAAATTTGGCAGCCTAACGGCATCACTTAAACTTCAAAAAAAAAAAATGAATTGACGAGATCAAATATGGTCTATCATAATATGAACATAAAAGATCAGTATTATAGATATAGAGATCATACCCCAACATAATAAAAATGAACTTGAAATACTTGACATGAAAGTAGAACTTTGAAATATGAGAAAGGTGAAAGAATCCCTTAAAAATTCGGCAGCCTAACGGCGCCACTTAAACTTCAAAATACCGAATTGAAGAGATAAAATAGGGTATCTCATCATATTATCATAAAAGATTAGTATGATATATTTATATATCATACCCCAACAAAATAAAAAAAATAACTTTAAAGACTTTTCAAGAAAATAGAGCTTGAAAATTAGAAGGGTGAAAGAACCACTTAAAAATTCGGCAGCCTAACGACGCCACTTAAAACTTCAAAATACTAAATTGAAGAGATCAAATGGGTTCTCTCATCATATGATCATAAAAGATCTGTATGATAGATATAGAGATCATACCCCAACATAATAAAAAAGAACTTGAAAGACTTGACATGAAAGTAGAACTTTGAAAAATGAGAAAGGTGAACGAATGCCTTAAAAATTCGGCAGCCTAACGGCGCCACTTAAAACTTCAAAATACTGAATTGAAGGGATCAAATGGGGTCTCTCATAATATTATCATAAAAGATCAGTATGATAGATATAGAGATCATACCCCAAAAAAATAAAAAGGAACTTGAAAGACTTGACAAGAAAATAGAAATTGAAAATGAGAAGGGTGAAAGAATCCGTTACAAAAATTTCGGCAGCCTAACGACGCCACTTAAACTTTCATAAAATGAAATGATGAGAGTAAGAGGGGGTCTCTCATCATATGAACATAAAAAGGACAGTATAATTAATATAAAATAACATCCTCCAACATAAGAACATGGAGCATAAAAGAAATGACATAAAAGAGATCACTTGAAAAGAAAGAGAGGGGTTCGGATCCCTTACCTTAAAACGTAACTCTTAAAACTCAATGTTTGGGACCCTGAGGGCTTGGGGGCACCTTGGGAGGACTCCTTGGGAGGTAATGAGACCATAAATTCGTTGGGGGGAGAGTGGAGAGTCGAATGGATGAGAGGATTACTTGGTATTTATAGGGAAAGTGAGGGGACAAGGCATTAATGGCCAAGGGACACCTCATTGGTGGTTTTGGAAAAACCATGGGCTTACCCATGGTATTTGCCCATGGTATTGGACACTTGGGAAACCTCATAACTTATCTTACTATTCAAAAGTAGACCATATTGATTATATACTTAATACATCATTTAATGATGTCATTAAACACCCGTAACTTAAAAATTGCATTTTCACTATTCATCAAAAATTCAACTTTCTCAGAAAATTCCCAAAATTTCACATTAACCAAATATCAATGCTCTGATTTCAAAAATGAAATCCATTTTATAACAATAATTTTTTAAATATTTTTAATTTAATTTTTAAATAAATACACTATTCACCGAAAATTCATCTTTTCAGAAAAACCCCAAAAATTACCTTAACATAATATCGATGCTCTGAGTTCAAAAATGAAATCCATTTATAAAAATAATTTTCTAAATATTTTTAATTTAATTTTTAATTAAAAAACACTATTCAACCAAAAAAACTAATACTTGAATAATAATTTATGAAACCGTTATTTAACCATTTTATTGAATCACATTACTTAATCAAGGTGCCTAGATTATTTTAATACTTTATTTAAGTGAGATTACTATTCCATTTGGACACATTACTAATCCTAATCATAAAATCACTATTCATAATTTACTATTCATCAAAAATCAAGTTGATCTTATTAGACTCTAAACTTCTTACTGGACATAATTGTAGAATACCATTTTTTGAATATCATTACACGTTTTTAATTATTTAAGGTTTACATAAACATTTTTAAAATGTCTTTTTCTAAAATTCATAAAAAATATGCATACTCTATTTATCCAGTCATTTGAAAATTCATAAACTTCATCATAAGAAGAAATCCCAATTTTTTATTTAAAACAAAGGATTACACAAGGTAGTTACGATCTCCTTACATAGCCCCTTATCACACCAGCATAAGACCTAAGTGTAAGGTGTGCTAAGGTGAGAGAATCCGAGGGAGGCTCGGCCAACATCGCACGGGTAGTAATTTCTATTAGTTTGAATTTCTCGCAAAGGCGATTCCATTCTAGCTTCACACGATGAAGTTCGGCTTGGGTTTGATCTAGAGAAAAGCCCAGTGGTGCTACCTCCTTCCCAAGTTCTGTTAGATGGGCTTCGATCGGTCCAAGACTACTGGGTTAGGCCATCGAATCTTCTTTCTATATTAATTATCCAAGATTACTTGTATTTAGAGACAATAATCAAAACGTTTAGTTTACAACGGTCATATTGACCAATGGTCATATAAAAGTCAAAACCCAACGGTCCCATTTTAATTATACTCATGTCATCAAATGAAACATTTTTGTTGAGTATAAAAATAAAATAAAATAAAATAACACACAAAATTAGGAAACAAGATTTATTCAAAATTTCAGGTCGTTACAACATTCCCCCCTTAAGAAATTGCATCCTCGCAATTTTTAAAATTGGGTTTTGAAATTTTATTGAAAGTCCCACATCGGAAAAGGAGTCAGTAAAACTATTACTTTAAAAGAAAGAAAGGGAAGTACAAAGGTCACCCGAATTAACCCATACTAGGATTCCATGTAGGAAAATATGGATATGGAAGAAAAAAAAGGGTCAAGTTCTGAGGGAGAGTGATAGAAAACATGATTTGGAGAAAGTTAACCATAAGAAAATCACAAACTTATGATTTGTGTAAATAGTCTTTGATTACCTAGTAGGAAACGTAAACCAACAACGTTTTTTGTTTTATGTTCCTTTTCATAGTTTTGAGGAATTCATTTAATACATTGAATAAAAACATAAGGAAATATACCTACCTTCAAGTAGAGTTTCATCCTTTAATAAGTCTCTACCAAAACTAATCTTTTCTCCAAATGATGAGCATTCAAAACTAATTGGTCTCATCAAATCACAAGAATCATCTTATATAGAATCACATAATCCACCAAATATTAACTATCTATTTCTTCTATCTTTAAACATTATCCCAAAAAACAGAAAGGGTAAGATAAAACAACTCTTCCAAAATAAAGAACCCCAGAGGAAGGGAAACTACTTTAAATCTTCAAAGTTCCATGGTACTACCCAAAGTTCATCATAGACCATTATGTAAATAACTATCCTTAAAAATCCTCAAAATAAACCAAAATAAGATTGAATCCCAAATACAAGAAGGATTTGGTAACATAGTCTTCCAAGGTAAACTTTATCATTCATCTCCAAACAACATCAACCACTCCCAACATCTTATAACAAAAGTAACTAACCTAAACATATTTACCCCATGATAGGTTAATCATTTCTATAAGTAACCTAAATTACTATAAGTCCGCCTTAAATTCATTGATTATTCAAAATATAAGTCAACCTTTACTCCTCAAAGAAAATACCGTAGTAATCTATTTACCTTAATCAAATAGGGTTACCAAAATAGTGAACGTCTTCCAAAATAATAATAATCTTTTAATCCCCTAATGATCTCTGTCATATTAATATGAAAAACATCACATTTCCTATCACATTGGTTGTTGGGACATGTTCTTCCATTTCTTGCCATTAACTAAGAAAATAAAGTACAATTAGGGGCTTAAATACGAAGCCTATAATCATGAAAAGGAACTTAAAGCATAGAAGGATAACTTGTAGAAGAAAATTATACCCTAAATTGTGATCCCCTAGGTTCCAATCTAGGTTATCCATGATCATATATTCTTATGTGAATCTTTATTTTATTTTATCTTTGTTCCTTTAATAATGTTTCATACTAAGCTTATGAATTTACCAAAGCATATCCCCCGAGAGTGTCGTAACGAAGAGTGCAGCAAGACCCGTTATCGTGTACCAGTTCCCGTTCGAGTCTAGCTCAAAGCGGTGTTTTCAGGTTTTACCCCTATGTACATCTGTTCCAGAGCCACCTCTACCTACTCGTATCCAGACAAGGATGTATTTTCTTGGCAACCCCTTACTCAATACTCACCAAAATACCATGAAGATTTCCTATATTTAAACTTTTCTATAGGGTTCTTCCTAAAGTTTTTATATCCTAATTTCCACAAATAACTAAACCATCCTTTGATACCAACTATATCATCCCACCTTTTTTGTCACATAAACTTTCATTACATTATACAAAACCGAGGATCTTTAAGGTTTAGTGTCTTGGAAACCAGGAACTTAATACATGAAACAAAAACAAAACATTCTTCTTAGACACTTGAAATGCTTCTCCTTATGTTCATCCTAGGTTCATTACAGCATCTCATAACCTGGGGACATACATCAAAAGAAATGGTGAGCAGAAGGCCCAATAAGAGAAAGAAGGGGAAACATTTAACATGTGAACTTGAGATATATCAACAATGTCATCAAAAAGAACTTTAAGGCATGAGAAAGAAATCATGAGGCATATCATAATAAAAATAACGTTTTTCATAACTTGAAGATGTGGCTACAACATTTAACAAAGAAAATCATGAACATATCACCAAGGTCCATCCCCAAGGTGTCATTTGAAAATTACCAAGGTTATTCACCAAGATATCGTGAAAATTGTAATCTCTAGTGGTTACATCATTACCCAATGCATTGGAGCGCTATCAGGGCGCACCCTTAAATTTGCCTTTATTATCATGTGAGCCACATATATCATCATCAAAAATTTCATAAATAACCCATATAGCATAAAATAAATGGGTTTCATTTCATAATCATAACGTTTTAAAAAACTGCTTTAAAGACATGATCTTTACGTCACTTTAAACCCACGGAAAGGGAAAGCGGGTTTCATGTATGTAAATCCCAGAATTTAAAATAGAGAATTTTTATATATATGTTAATACCCCTGTAGAAATAAGAGCTTTGAGTATTCACTTAATAACATAAAATAATTTTGAGAAAAGAGAGAGGCATTTCGAGATGAAAATTCTGCAGCATAACAGCTACATTTCGGGGTTTTAGAAAACATTGAAAAGAGAGGGGACATGGGTCACACAATAATAAATGATCCATAAAATAGTAGGAGGACATAATTTAAAGGTTTTAAGAACATGGTAATGAAATTTGAAAGATATACCATATGAAATGAAGAACATGAAAGGAAGACAAAAATAAGATTTCTCTTATGAAAATTTGGCAGCCTAACGACGTCACTTAAACTTCAAAAAATGAATTGACGAGATAAAATAGGGTCTCTAATCATATTAACATAAAATATAAGTATGATATATATATAGATAATACCCCAACATAATAAAAAGGAACTTGAAAGACTTGACATGAAAGTAGAACTTTGAAATATGAGAAAGGTGAAAGAATCCCTTAAAAATTCGGCAGCCTAACGGCGCCACTTAAAACTTCAAAATACTGAATTGAAGAGATAAAATAGGGTCTCTCATCATATGATCATAAAATATCAGTATGATATATTTAGAGATCATACCCAAAAAAAATAAAAAAAAATAACTTTAAAGACTTGTCAAGAAAATAGAGCTTGAAAATGAGAAGGGTGAAAGAACCACTTAAAAATTCGGCAGCCTAACGGCGCCACTTAAAACTTCAAAATAATGAATTGAAGAGATCAAATGGGGTATCTCATAATATTATAATAAAATATCAGTATTATAGATATAGAGATCATACCCCAACATAATAAAAAATAACTAGAAAGACTCAACATGAAATTAGAACTTTGAAAAATGAGAAAGGTGAACGAATCCCTTAAAAATTCGGCAGCCTAACGACGCCACTTAAAACTTAAAAATAATGAATTGAAGGGATCAAATGGTGTCTCTAATAATATGATAATAAAATATCAGTATTATAGATATAGAGATAATACCCCAAAAAAATAAAAAGGAACTTGAAAGACTTGACAAGAAAATAGAACTTGAAAATGAGAAGGGTGAAAGAATCCGTTACAAAAATTTCGGCAGCCTAACGGCGCCACTTAAA
This sequence comes from Viscum album, assembly GCA_963277665.1. Classification (NCBI taxonomy): domain Eukaryota; kingdom Viridiplantae; phylum Streptophyta; class Magnoliopsida; order Santalales; family Viscaceae; genus Viscum; species Viscum album. The sequence goes on from OY728135.1 coordinate 70,247,434, forward strand.
CTTTCATAAAATGAAATGATTAGAGTAAGAGGGGGTATCTCATAATATTAAAATAAGAAGGACAATATAATTAATATAAAATAACATCCTCCAACATAAGAACTTGGAGCATAAAAGAAATGACATAAAAGAGATCACTTGAAAAGAAAGAGAGGGGATCAGATCCCTTATCTTAAAACGTAACTCTTAAATATCAATGTTTGGGACCCTGAGGGTTTGGGGAAACCTTGGGAGGTAATGAGACCATAAATTCATTGGGGGAGAGTGGGTAGTCGAATGGATGAGAGGATTTCTTGGTATTTATAGGGAAAGTGAGGGGATAAGGCATTAATGGCCAATGGACACCTCATTGGTGGTTTTGGAAAAACCATGGGCTTTCCCATGGTATTTGCCCATGGTATTGGCCACTTGGGACACCTCATACCTTATATTACTATTAAAAAGTCGACCATATTGATTAAATACTTAATACATCATTTAATGATGTCATTAAACACCCGTAACTTAAAAACTGTATTTTCACTATTCATCAAAATTTCAACTTTCTCAGAAAATTCCAAAAATTTCACATTAACCAAATATCAATGCTCTGATTTCAAAAATGAACTCCATTTTATAAAAATAAATTTTTAAATATTTTTAATTTAATTTTTAAATAAATACACTTTTCACCGAAAATTCATTTTTTCAGAAAAAACCCCAAAAATTACCTTAACATAATATCGATTCTCTGAGTTCAAAAATGAAATCCATTTTATAAAAATAATTTTGTAAATATTTTTAATTTAATTTTTAATTAAAAAACACTATTCACCCGAAAAAACTAATACTTGAATAATAATTTATGAAACCGTTATTTAACCATTTTATTGAATCACATTACTTAATCAAGGCGCATAGATTATTTTAATACTTTCTTTAATTGAGATTACTAATCCATTTGGACACATTACTAATCCTAATCATAAAATCACTATTCATAATTTACTATTCATCAAAAATCAAGTTGATCTTATTAGACTCTAAATTTTGTACTGGACATAATTGTAGAAGACCATTTTTTGAATATCATTACACGTTTTTAATTATTTAAGATTTACATAAACATTTTTAAAATATCTTTTTCTAAAATTCATCAAAAATATGCATACTCTATTTATCCAGTCATTTGAAAATTCATAAACTTCATCATAAGAATAAATCCCAATTTTTTATTTAAAAAAAAAGGATTACACAAGGTAGTTATGGTCTCCTTACATAGCCCCTTATCACACCAACATAGGACCTAAGTGTAAGGTGTGCTAAGGTGAGAGAATCCGAGGGAGGCTCGGCCAACATCGCACGAGTAATAATTTCTATCAGTTTGAATTTCTTGCAAAGGCGATTCCATTCTAGCTTCACACGATGAAGTTCGTCTTGGGTTTGGTCCAGAGAAAAGCCCAGTGGTGCTACCTCCTTCCCAAGTTCTGTTAGATGGGCTTCGATCGGTCTAAGACTACTGGGTTAGGCCATCAAATCTTCTTTCTATATTAATTATCCAAGATTACTTGTATTTAGAGACAATAATCGAAACATTTAGTTTACAATGTTCATATTGACCAATGGTCATATAACAGTCAAAACCCAACAGTCCCATTTTAATTATACTCATGTTATCAAATTAAACATCTTTGTTGAGTATAAAAATAAAATAAAATAAAATAACACACAAAATTAGGAAAAAATATTTATTCAAAATTTCGGGTCGTTACACACATTCCTTACGCACATCATTAGCAACTGCTCCTGAGTCAGTGGAATGTTGAGTGAATGCGTGAGGCCTTTCCATCTAGAGAAAAAGTCTATGACGCACTCATATGGAATCCACTTGCACCTGAAGAGTTCATAAATACTTGTCTTGTGGGTGGTGGAGTTGAACCAATAGAGAAATTACCTATGGAGATATTCCCAACTAGCTATAGACCCAATGGGCAACTGGACATACTAGAAAAACACAAGCCCTTACAGTGCCAATACAGAGCACCCGAGTTTGGTAGCTTCTGGTTGTGCTAGAGTTTCTAGAATAGGTCTACACCTTGAGTTGAAGTGGTTCAGGTGCTGCAGTGGTTCACCCATCCCATTGAAGGGGGATAATGCGGAGTTCCCATAATCCAGGGGTACCGGCATGTCATCTACCCATGCCGGATACGGTTTACCATCAGGTGGGATTTCCACCTACAGGGTCTGAAGATCCTTGAGAAGAGAAATGAGAGTATCCATTAGATTAACCGATCAGAGGATTTATATACTGATGAGGGTTCCTAACAACCATTTCACTGGAAGCCTCTTCAACATGGTAGGTGGGACCAACGACTCATGGAGCAGCTGATGTAATAATCTGTGGAGCTGTTGGAGGAAGAACCAGTAGATCCACCCGATGGGCTGTTGGGGGAAGATTCTTGCATAGCTCAGGTGAATTTGGAGACACATACCGTGATTGATTTCCATATACTATGGTGTATACCCTATCTATATGGGCAAGGTTGTTGAGGTCACTAGGAGGTAACTTTCTAGGAAGGAGTTTTACCTGCCTTTACTGTCCCAGTCGAGGATCACTATAATCTGGATGTCACTCCATGATACATTCAGCAAGGAGCTCATTGATGACCCTTTTCTGATCCGCAATCTGTTGAAACATTGCAGCCTTTTCAGGACCATCCTCCATCTTTGGCACTGAACCATACGAGTCATAAGGATTAACATCTCTAGGGGGGGGGGATTTGTCCTTATTGGGGTCCTGACCAAAAGTTAATGACTCAATGGGGCTAATGAGGCCGATAAAATGTCTCTGCTGACAAGTGACATTTCCTAGGGGATCCAGAAAATCTGAAACTTCCCTAGGGTTAGTTTCTCTTTGATGAGTCCTATATCAACTTCTTTCTCTATGAGTTCATCCATATTTACAGTGGATTCCCCTGGAGGCATGTCCTCGATATAACCAGGTAAATTAGGCTGGTGTAGGATTTAACTAAAATAGAGGGATTAATATTGTCCCCAACCATGGATTTTCATGTGTGGGGATGCCTCAAAAACAATTCTTCAGAGCATAGTGAATCTCTGGATGCATCATTGTTGGAGTATCTGATGATAACTGGATCATGTATGATGGTGATCCATGGGGAGCATGGCTAATTAAACCAAGCGGTATTGCTGGTCGAGGCTATCATAGTTCTTATGGATCCATGGATAAACCAACCGATGATGGAGGAGGTGGAAACACGTAACCCATATCATCCAAAAGAAGCATGTAATATCCTCCTAGGTGAGGGACTCTGGGATTCTGAAGTCTGGAGTCACAGCCAACGAAAACATTTTAGGGAATTGATCTGCAATGAGAATGTCCTATAGGGTCCTTTTCTCATCTTTGGTATCCAGAGTCTAATTTACACACTCATCAATTGGAGGTGGCTGGGGAACCAGTAACGACACTAACAAAAATTGCTATGGCGGTGGGCTAGTCGGTGGGGAGTACGATGCATGACCTAACAAACCACTGAACACTAGGTTGTTCCCCATGGATTGTACTAATTGTATCACCACATCCCTATAGGATGAGGTGATGACCACTACTTCCTATACCAGGGTGGCAGTTGTTGGTGGCAGGTCAGGCTGGTGTTCATCATCTTCCAAATCCTAGAACAAATTTATGGGATCTCATGTTGAGGTAGAGAGTGAATTGAGCGATATTAGACAAGCCTACACAACAAGACCCTGGAAAGGAGTCAAATCCTCCTCCTCCAATATATATCTATAGAGGGATTTGAGGATATGATGTATCTCACTGTTTGGGAGGATAAAGCTGATATGCTGAGTTCCTGCCCCAAACCCTGATATAGAGGATTAGGGATAAGGTTCCATCATCGAATCATACTCCGCTTAAGAATCTGAAAAGAGAATGGGATGAATGAAAATTTTCTGGTTCCTGAGACTATTTCTTCGGCGGTGACGATTCTCCCTCCTACCCCAGGATGGATCTTTGTGTCAAGGTGAATATTTAACATGGGGAGGACCTCCACATGGGTTGGTTCTAGGGTGGGTAGGACCTCTTCCTTAGCTGGATGGGATATGAGGAGGGCCTTCATATCAGTTTTCATTGGAGCAGACAAGGCCTCCGATTTGGTGGGCCGAGGTGTGAGGAGAACTCGAGCATATGTATAATAGAACACCGGGAGGAACTCCATGCAGATAAGTGGTGGAGTGGGGAAGACCTCTAATGGTGGTGAAAACATTGGGAGGACCTTCATGGATAAGTGGTGGAGTGGCAATGACCTTTGCTCTGATTGGTGCTGTTGTGGGGAAGGCCTCTGCTTGAGATGCTGATGATGCAAGGAGGGCCCTTGAATTGATAACCCGAAATATGATAAAAGCTTCCATACCTAGGATGAGGGGAATGGGGAGGACCTCTACTTGGATCTATGATTGTGGAATGGGGAGGACCTCCATGTTGAGTGCGAGAGCGGAGAGGACCTCCACTCTGACCAGTGACGGTATGGGGATAGCCTCCGTACTGAACACCATCGCCAAAGGTTATCCTTCAATGGATTCTACTCATGACACTGACTGGAAGAGTCAACCTAGACTGAAAAAGGGGTGGACGGGGACTCAATACTGACCGGGTATATAATTACCCCTATTCTACAGTAATAGGGGATAGATAGTGGGCATTAGTGACGACATGATCCGCTAAAGATGTAGAAGATGACACCCCCAAACAGGTGTCCTCCTAAGACTGTGCTCGATGTTGAAACCAAATCAGTTGAACTAGGGCCAGATGGGTAGGGGTGTGGATCACCTACTCCTTGGTCTGTGGGACTATATGGCAGCGTTAACGTGACCTGGTGGGAGCCCTCCTTATTGGATCCCTGGCTGAAGCTGAAGCCGAGATGTCTAAAACATCTCTCACCTCGTTAGCATAAGGGTGTGAGTCATAGGATCATTATGGGGAGAGACTCCCAAATTGGTTGGATGCTAGAGTGGGGAGCAGTGGCTCCCTGCATGGCCCTTGGGGGAGGCGGTGATGTCGAGGCACAAAAGCCTCCAAATATTGGAAGGCCATTTCCCTAGTCAGGATGACCCTCCTCTTAATATCACTGAACAAGAGTGTTGATCACCCTACTTTGAATAAGCTATGAGGGTGAGATAAGGAATGGGCGCCCAGTATTCATAGTTGTGGAAGCTATTTTGGAGGAGGTGGAGCCGTGCATGAATGCTGCAACATTGTTCCTCCTGCCCCTGCATCTGCGGGCGGGTGGAAATTGGTTTATTGTAACTGCATCTTGGGTCCTACAAAGCAGGGAGATTCATCCATCAGTACAGATAGGTGGAAAGAAATTCTCATTTACCTAGTGTCGTTTAGTCTTCCATGGTGGGAGAGAAAGATCCACACTGACAATGCAACAGACTGAAATTCCCAGTGATTAAATGCCCCAAATTCTGGAGAGTCCCACGCCAGGCCCACTATTTTCTTGTTAAGACCTAGTGTTGGACATCTAAATCCCATGACATGCTCATCTTCTGATGTCTCAAATGATACTCACGTTGAGGAGAAGAGTTTCACTTTGGGTTCACCATTTCTATTTTCAATTCTTTTCCACTGGGGTGCGCCCGCGTGGAGCGTATGGACGCTCGCTGACAGTCACATTGTGCCCCACATTCCCAATTTCCAAAGGTGGGCGACATCCGTCACCTCTTGAGGGATGTTTTCTCCTTGATTTAAATGGGATGTTAGTTCCTCATTATGTGGATTCCTCCTCAGATATTTTCACCTAGTCCAGGTCTCCCTTAAATATTAAGACGTTCTTCATGAAACTCATTCCTGGTTCCATCTCTTCATGGATGCCGGTGAATTATATTGCTTTTTTCGGAACATTCCAAGGGGTTCAGTCAGGGAAACAACCTTTGGTTAGAATATTAGTCACATTGAGGCATCTATGGCATGTCTTGATGCTGGAACACTGCAACACTTGTATTCTTCCTCATCAGAGGGCTTCTCAAGGGCACATAAACCCAAGTCTTCCCACATATACTATGGGGTATCTTATTCCAGAGGCATGTATCCAAGGTTTTTCTCATATTCCCATGTTTAACACAGGGTATACCATGAGTTTAACATCTTACAGAGATGGATCAAACTAATCAGAACACTGAAAAGAGTGGACCAGATGGGTGCATCCCTAGAAGGGAGCACCGAGAATGATTACCTGATGGGTGGATCAGAATTCCCATTGATGATGGACCTAGGATGGTGTGTCCCTAAAAAAGGTAATATTTTACACCGTGATGGTTGGTCTGAATACCACAAAGGGTGTATCAGAAAGGATTATGGGTCCACACAAAGGGGACACCAAGGTTTACCATTGGTTGGGATTGAACCTCAGGGAGACTTCTTACATACCTTTCTTTAAAAGGGTAAGGATAAAAAAACACGTATTTCAAATGGGTGGTTTAGGGATTATGCATTGAGACGACTCATATGGATGGAATTATCTCACCAGGATTTTTCGTTCTAGGTAAAATCAGGATGGGTGATGGATGATTTAATTAAGTAGATGAGATGAATGGGGTGAAACCGACGTGAAGATAATGGTTTTGGTCTTGAACCTCAGAGAGGTTTCCTACATACCCTTGATAGGAGGTAGGGATAAAATTCAATGTAGTTCTGGAATGAGATGAAGACTCACTTGAGGAGGCAGCTTGTGATAATGGACGCATGGATGGGACCTGAAGGAAGTATAACCTTAGGATAGGGCATGGTATTCCCAAAACATGAAGGCTTAAGGGAGATATCACGATAAGACATGAATGATGGGAATGAACCTCAAGGAGACTTCCTACATATCGCTATGGCAGGGAATTAAAGTGTTGGGACCAAGTTGGATGGATAAGTAAGTAAGAAGGGTTTGTTATTACAGAGTGTTGTTTTTTGTTATCAAAAAAGATAAATCAATTCACTTTGTAAAGGTCTTGAAATACATACGATGCTTTGCTGATATGTATTTCAAAAATATCATAAGTTAGGATGACTTGTGATGCAAGGCTCATGAAGGAAAGGGGGAGAAATGATAATGCAGTCATATATATATTTGATTGGAAGGAATGATGCTACTGGAAGATAGGGAAGTTTCAGTACTTCCCATTGTAATTCTGATGATGCTAAATCTGGTCTATCAAAGGATATATATCACTATAGTGGAGTTCGTGATGAAAACAGAAGAATGGATATGGGAAGAAGTGAAGAAAAAAATGACAAAGGAATGGACACTCTGGAGACGGCACAAAAGAATAGTTTAAGGTGGTACCGTTTTCTGGTGTTTTCCAAATTTTAGGGCCTAAAAATCAGGAGATGAAGAAATGTGTTTTTGGAAATGGATTTTGTGCGCAAGATTGAAGATGGTTTAGATTTTTGTGCGCAAGGCATGATTCAAGGTCAGAACATCGAAAAATGGCAAAGGCATGCAGTGCATGAAAAATTGGGTAGAGTGCGCGAAAAAAATGAAGGCTGCGTGAAATAGCAGCGGGATGCGCAAAAAAGAAGTGGGATGAAAAAAAAATAAAAAGGTTGTGCGAAATATGTGCAGGATGCATGAAATATGTGCAGGATGTGCGAAATATCAGCGGGATGCATGAAAAATACAGTGCATGAAATATCAGTGGGATTCGCAAAAAATAAAGGCTGCGCGAAATATTGGCATGGTGCACAGAATAGAGGAATGAAGTTTTTCGTGAAAAAGGTTTTTCGAGATCAGAAGCTCAAAAATTGACAAAGTCATGAGGTGCATGAAATATTGGAGCATTGCGCAAAATATGAAGTTACGTGAAAGAGTTTTTTACATGCACGAATGGGGTTTTACGCACAGATTAGTGTTTTTCGCACGGAGTTAAAAAGGCCTATAAATACAAGGTGACCCCCTCTCATTGTGTGTGGCTTGACACTTAGAGAAAATCTTGAGCTCTTATGTGCATAAAATTATACCCTAAGTGAGTTGCGCGAAAAGATAGAGGTTTGCGTGAAAAGAGAAAAATTGCACGAAAAAGTGGGAAGTTGTGCGAAAAATGATATGTTTCATGAAAAGTAAAAGGTTTCACGAAAAGTGAAAGGTTTCGTGAAAAGTGAAAAGTTGCGTGAAAAAAAAAACAAAAGTTACATGAAAAAGTTTTTCGCACCAAAAGGGAATTTTTATGCGCAAGCCATGTGAATTACACGAAAGGTACCTTAAAGGCTGCGCGAAAAAAATTGTGGTCTTCGCACATATTTAGTTGTGCGTAAGATAGTTCTTACTGGATTTTGGGTAAGAAAGTGAAGATTTGTACTTCATAGAATACAACTGTTCAATTGTAAAGAAGTACTGAAATACTATAATTCCCTATTTGTGCTAAGAGGGTGCACACATACTTGCGGATTGTTTTCCAAGTGCTACATGAGTGTAAGGGTATATCCTACTCATTGTATTCCATATCAAAGGATTGTTTTCTAGTGGATTGTGTGGTACTGGATTATTTCCGTACCATACTAAGGACGTAACTACTCTTGTTGAATAGTGAACCTTGTAAATCTTGTGTTCCTGTGGTTGTGTGTGTTTAGCAGAGAAGAAACTCTTTAACAGGAGGTGAAGGTTGTTTCAAATTGAAGGAAACATAAAAAGAAAAAGATATCACTGATTCACCCCTCCCCCTCTCAGTGATACTTAGATCCTGATTGGGAAATTCACAAAGACCATGTAGTTTAGTAGTGGAGAATAGAATCAGGGTGTACACAAAGGAAAGTGACCTAGAGACATGGTGAGATTTATACATGGTTAGTAGACCATTGCAAGAGGGATACTCTTGTTTGGAGGAGTATGGGTAAGTGTATGGGGCTTAAGAATGGTTAGCTGCCCGGATGGATCAAAATGCCTCATGGAGGAGGATCCTAAAGATGTGTCCCAATAAGGGAAGATGTCACATAATGAGGGTACATCTCTAGAAGGGAGCACCAAATTTTACCATTGGTCGAGGATTTATCCACAAGGAGGTGTCTTACGCACCCTGTATAGAAGATAGGGATCAAAACCCACATAGTTAAAGAATATAGTTTAACTTCATGCAGGATGAAGGGGGCATATAGTTTAATGTCATCCGGTATGAGGGTGAAACGATGTGAAGTGGTTGGGAGAAATGGATGATGGACTTAAACCTTAGGGAGACTTCCTACGTACCTTGCATGAAATGGAAAAGGATCAAATTTCACATAGTTTGACAAAGAGGGTCATGGGAATTATGCATGGTTAGTGTCCCATCATAGGATGTCATGTTCGATGCTTACTCTAATACCACATGATTCATACTCGGTGTGAGAAACAAGAGGTTGCATCAGACCCGATGATCGTGTCATGAAGGACACGGCCACAAAGAATGGTGTAGGGCTTAAGCATGGCTAGTAGCCAAGGGAGGTGAAGATTGAGACTTACTCCAGGTAGGAAGCCTGAGGTGGGTGTCCAGGTGTATGAGAAGGATATGTCCATTGTACAGGGATCACCCCATCAAGGTGGGTTGGGGATTATGTGGAGATTTTCCGAGGTGCACACAACGACAAAGAGCAGAGGGAGAGAGGAGGCAGATAAAAAAGGTGGAAAGTAAGAGGCTCCTAGTTCCATCCCCATTATGGGCTTCTCAGGCCTAAAAAACATGATCCAACTCATATTTTAATGTCATGTGTTGGGGATGTGAGTTTCTTGGTAGTTTAACATCCTACAGCTCAGACGATGAGGACTTTATCCTCACCCCTTGGACTTACATAACTTAAACTGAACCATGCTTGGGGGCATGAAGGCACAACCAATTCCCTATGGTATTGAGGTGTAGGAGTGGTCACTTGAGGGGATCACATTAGCATGGCTATGAAAAGACACAATATCTATTAGCATTCCTATTCAAAGAAGCATGAGGCATAACAACACAACATGAGGTACCACTTAGGGAACCATGAAGTCACTTCGCATGAGCCTGGAGGGCCGTACGAGACAGGGGTTCAATAAACAGAAGGCCTCACAGAGAGGGGTCTCTCAAAGCTTGGGTACTTCTTGAAGAGCATGGGGTTATAAAAGGAAAGGGTCTTGTGAAGTATGGAGAAAATGACCTCCGTGAAGGGAGGAGCTTAACGAAGCATGAAGACCCAGTCGAGGCAGGAAGTCAACATGTTCTTGGAGGGTGCTTCACAAAGACAGAATGCTCCACGAAGACCCAAGTACCCAAAAGGGACTCCTACCTTTGTAATGGCCATAGGTATTTGCGAAGGGAATACACACTTGAAGTGGAGGAAACATATAGAAAAAGGAAGTTTCACAATGCACAAGTACCTTGGGTGATACATTTTTCTTAATGGTTCATAGAGTAAAAGGTGCTTTTCAAATCGAGATCTCACAAGGTGAAAGGTTAGAGGATCGATCATTTTGAAGGAGGGATCCATATATTTATAAGCACCTAGGATCTCAGTTCTCTGAAGGCGCACTGCAAATAAAATCATCAATTTACAATCGGATGCGGTCTATCAGATTGCAGAGGCTTCCATCTCTTTCCTCTATAACGACATCACAAACATATCCATTGGATTGCAGAGGCTTCCATATATTTCCTATATGGTGGTGTATTAAACATATCTATCGAATCACAGTGGATTCCATCTCTTTTCTCTTTGGTGGCTGCAGAGGAGCCTAGGATTCCAGCTCTATGCTGCACACGCTGTTGGAGATCTTTATGAAGTGGCTTCACCAATCAGAACCTTTGAATATTTTTATATGTTTCCATTGATCCATTTCTAGGCACATATTTTTGTTCTAACATTCATCATGAAGGACCTAATAGTTTAATAGCTTAGGAAAATAAGATACATACATATGTTCAACATTACAAATTGAAATGAAATACATCATAGATACTCCTTTGGAAACACTCTTATTCTTCTAGATTATCTTTTCATGTCATTCATTAAATTTATCTTAGCATCTTGGGGAAAATAAAAATAATAAAGAGGTGATCTATGGTGCTCAGTAAGGGTAATAATTCATTATAAGCTAAAAATAAACCATAATACATGGTCAATAACTAAAAACTCTTTCTATTAAAACAAAAACTTGAGCATAATATGGCAGGAATAAAAATTGATTAAATAAAGGCATATAAATGATCATAAGAGAATGAAACTTAACCATAGATATTATGATAGTTGATGAATCACATGTAATATAAAATACTAAAATCATAATGAGGGAATTCATAATGTGGGACATCATAAACATACCATCAAGTCTTCGTCCAAGACACCATACATAATCAGGTAAGACGTGAGCCCATACTCAAACTAGTTTGTCTCATGAGACCCACTGATGCATCGAGGGGCTATAGTTGATACCACCATACACTTACTAATTTCAATGAATTCATTATATTAAAGGGGTGACACATAATCAACATATACATTCATATTGAAACTAACATATGAAATGTAAATAACTTTCCCTAATTAGTAAACATAATCACTAAACATTCAAAGTAATATAGTGAATGGAATCAAGATAGCACATCCACATTCAAAATAATCATAAAAAATTAAATAAATTATGGTATATAATATCATAAAATATTAATACCAATTAACTATAAGAATCAACAAGGATGTTTAAATAGATGAAAATATTCTTATAAAATCATCGAGGAATTCTTGAGGGAAATACTCTTTTTACTTTTCAAAGAAGAGTTCTTTTAGAAAAAGCTTAGTATAGAACCATAAATAAACTAAGATAGTTTTTCATGAAAAAATTAGTTAATTTATAAAAATAATAGTGTCTTAAAATATATTATGGGTGATACTTAAAATTGGGTAAGAAATCAAGACATTCCATTTAATTGTGCTTGCGTATCGAGAAGAATTGAGAAAGACCCATATAAAACATGTAACTCCATATAAAAAATAAGGATTATGATTGGTAAAATTATATAGAAAATTAAAAAATAATTTATTAGGAGTAAATAAGAACAATTAATAATTTAATTGGGGTAGAGATAAAAAAAGAGTAGCCTGAAATAAAATGGAGGTTCGGGTAGAAACCCTTACCTTAAGTCCGAAGGTGTTCTGCACCTGACCTTATGGTACTGGAATATAAAATTATACTCATTAATAATTTAACTAAGAACCTATTAAACATTTATATAGTTTATTATAATTTTATTAAGTTCATTTATGGCCTTTTTTACTATTTATAATATTGAATTCCGTCATTCCAAAGTGTTTGTTTCCTTGATTTTCATGACCAGTTCACTAAAATAAGAGTTTAAAAATTCTTTTGGAATGAGTATAATTCTCTATAATTAAAATTATATGTTATTTATAAACATAAATTAGTTTAAATGGTTATATATATAAATTTTTTATATGGTATTATCATGGATCATTATATAAAACATTAGTAATATTCATTTAGATTATTTTGGTGTTATTTCGATCATCACAAACTAGTTTTTTTGTATGAATTAATATCATGTATATATACCAGTTTCAGAACATTAAATAGGTAATAATACTTATATTATAGTCTGTTTTAACCATAAAAGTTTTATCATGACTAACCTTGAAGGATAAATTGAATAATGAATTTCCATCATCCACGAAGGTTTTAAATCAACACCTCACAAACGATGATTTCGTTTTTAAAATAAGAGAGAGAGAGAGAGAGGAAGGAGATTGATATTGGATCTTCCATTAACATGATATAATTATAGTATATAAATTATAAAAGATTTATCATGATAATTGGATAAGGGTAGGTGAGGATAGAATAAGAAAAGAAAATAAATTGAAATGAAATTAGAAGAAAAAGGAAGAGGGTTTACCTCTTGGATTATCCTTCTTGAGAACCTCCTTAGGGAAAGGGGTTTTGTTATTTTGGAAAGATAAAAAGCTCCTAGAAATGGGGGGATAGACTAGGGAAGAGTATTTGGGAATAAATTTGACAATATTCAAGGATTATAGGTGTGAGGAGAAGAGAGGGTGATGGGTGGTATTTATAGTGGAGGAGAGGGGGGTTTCCTCAAATTGTTTATTAATTAATTTACTATTTGGCTCAGAACTGTGAATAGTTTTTATTTCCATTACTAAATATAGTAAATAGGTCACGTGAGTTAGATATTATGGGCTTAAATCATCCTTACATCATCTATGACTCAATAATTCATGTATTTATCTTTTATCATAAATTATCATATTTTACTATTGACAAAAAATTCAAATATTTTAGAAAAAATCCAAAAAATTCACCCTAACCATTTTTCGATGTGTATAATTAAAAAATAAACTCCATTTTATGAAAATAATTTTCAAAATATGAGATATTTAATTTTTAATTAACACCGTCATTCACTCAAAAAATAAAGATTTTAAAATTATAACTGATTTTATAAGACCCTGAAAAATTAACTAAGGTCTCATTAAATTATCCGAAAATCATAGGGAAAAAAATATTGATTTATGAATACATTTTATGAAAATTAATTTTCTTTTAAATCAATTTATTAATTATAAAATTGTAATTAAATATTTATTAATCATAAAAATAACAACACTTAATTAATAATTTTTAAAATATTCATCTACTTATACTATGATATAATTATATCATAATTTTATTTATGAGATGCCTAAATTTGATTTATACATTCATGGGTGAGGTTACTATTCATTTGGATGGTTTATTTCTCATAAGGTTCATATTAATATTCTTAAGGTCAAGTTACTATTTCATCAGTATAGGTTCCCTAACTTCTAGAAATACCTCTTATTTCATTCATTCTTCATTTATAAAGTTTGTATGGTGGTCTCTAAGTGATTTTATGTGATTTATAATATATGAAATAATTATAATATAGGAAAATTTCATTGATATAATTTTGGTTCATTACATCCACTTCAGTAGAGTGATAGAATATGACCTTCCTTGCTGCCTTAGAGGTTGTTATTATTGATAGTCTCTAACAACCCTTGGATTAGGTAATTATCTCACATAATGACCATGTTCCTTGTAGTTGAATCACTGCACTGCATGATGAGTGTTGATATGAACATTCCTTTCTTCTTACACATTAGTGGGATTCTTCAAATCCATTCTATAATAATTATCATGTTTCCCCTCTCTTCCAAATTTGAAGCATCTCCTGGTTCCCTTTAGATAGTTACTGAGATGCTCCTTCCCACACTTTTGAAATGTGGGATGTTTGATTTTCTTTCCTTCATGGGATTTATTTTTTGATCCTCCCATATTAAAATCTATTTTCCTCTTTTTATCTTTGATCCCATGAGCTCACTAAGAGTCACCAATATCCATATCAACCTTTAGGGAAAATTAGACAATATCCTCATAGTTTTTAAAGTCTTGAATTGCTAATGATTTTTGTAGATTTGGATTTAATCCACTAAAGAAGAGATCTACCCTACTTTCAGTGTTCATGAAAAATCCAGATTCATATCATGCAAGCCTTGTGAAGTTTTCCTTGCATGCCTTGATAGATTTATCTTCCTTTTTCTTCAGTCCGAGGAACTCCCTCTTAATCTTAAGATGGAGATTTTGGGGAAAATATTTATTGAAAAATATTTTCTTGAATCCTTCCCAATCCTTGGAATCAATTTCCTCCTTAGACTTCATGTTTTTGATCAATGTTCACTATTGATTAGCTTCCCCATAAAAACGATAGAAAACCAGCACACCTTTCTCTTCTTCTGAGTGCTGGAGGGTAGATAATATATTCTCAATGGAGTTAATTCGTTGTTTTGTGATGATGGGATCTGAAGATTCACTAAAGATAGGAGGCCTTTATCATATAAAATATTCAACCCCGAATTTATCTTTCTTAGGAGAAAGAGTGAGTTCCACAAGATTTAAGTTATTTTTTCATAACTTGAGACAATTGGTCTAGTATTGTCATGAATTTATAGGCTCCCATTCCTATCAGGTTTGACATCTCATTTGGGCAATCATCACATTTCCTGTCACATTGATTATTGGAATGAGTTCTCCTATTTCCCACCATTAACTAAGAAAAGGAAATAAAATACAATTAGGTGGATTCAATACTTTGAAAATGAGCATATCAAAAGGAAACTATGAACATAGAAGGAACATAATAAAATTGAAAATTAGATATTAACTTATGATTCCCTAAGTTTCAACATAGGTTATTCCTGGTGATAGGATTATCCCTAGGGTTCTTAATAAAGTTTTCTATTATTAATATCCAAAAATAACTAAAACTGTCTATGATACTAACTATACTGACCCAATACTTTTACACATATTATTACATGATTTTAAGCACAATTATCCATTAAATAAAAACCAAGGATTGAAAATTCTAGTGTCATTGGAAGACTATGTACATAATTATAAATCATGAAACTAGAATAAGACATATTTTTATTAATCTTACATAATGATATCCTAACTTATTTTGAGATCCTACATCTTCATAGGATAACCTGGGGAATACATAAAAAAAATAGATGAGATAAAAAGCCCAGTAGGGGAATAAGCATGGAAAAGAATCATAACACATGAGTCAAAGGCATAAAATGATAACACAATAGGCACACCACATGTATAAATATATAGATGAATATAATAAAGAAAATGGAATCATATAATTAAGTAAATATCAAAATGTGGTAGCAACACATAACATTACATAAACATGAGTCAAGGCTAACTGCCAAGACAATATCACATGATGGACAAACACCCATAATGGATTATATTTACTCCCTAATCCCATAATTAATGTCTCATGGGACTAAATATTACCCAATACATTATAGTGATACCTAGGAGAACCTATCATAACATGTACATGAATATGTGTGACACATAAATAAATAAAACATAAGTAATAATCACAAGGGTTACCCATGGAATTAAATGGGTTTTGTAATCATGTAATAAGGCATAACCAAAGGGTGTATCATAATGGTATCCATGAAAGAAGGGATTAAATAATTTTCATAAAATAATAAAATAAAAATACTAATGGATCATGAATAATTATGTCCAACTAAAGTAAATACATGAAAAAAGTGTTTAGGAAACTTTATAAATGAGCCACTTTAGTGCAGGTTACCCATGGAAAGAAATGAGTTTTATAATCATGTCATAAGGCATAACCAAAGGGTGTATCATAATGGAATACATGAAAGAAGGGATTAAATAATTTCTAGATAATCATAAAATAAAAATAAGAATGGATCATGAATAACGATGTCCAAATAAAGTGAATACATGAAAAAGAGTGTTTAGGAAACTTTAGAAATGAGCCACTTTAGTGTTATTTAAGGGAAAAGATTAAAGAGTATTTAAAGATGAAAAAGGAATAATTGTTTTTATAAAACCATAATTGAAAAAAAATAGTTTTTCATGATAAAATTAAATATTTAGAAAAATATTTGTGTCTTAAAATAGTTTATGGAGTGTACTTAAAAATGGGTAAGAAATAGATAAGTTACCTTTATTCGGGCTTTCTTGTCAAGATGAAGTGAGAAGGGAACCTTTTTAGAAATATATTTCCCCAAAAAATAAAGATGAATTGAGCTAGATAAATATGTTTGTAACGTATAAACAGAATTTATAAGAAGTATATAATAATAATTAAGACAAATATTGGGATAAAGAGAGAGAAAGTGTAACATAAAGAAAAAATGGAGGTTCAGAAAGACCCCTTACCTTATGTATGAATGCGTTATGCACTTTCACTTAATGTATTCTATAATCAAATTATATTAATTAATTAATTAATTAGGAACCTATTATATATTTATTATAATTTTATTATGTTCATTTATGATCATTATAATGAGTTTTAATGATTAATTTAATCATTTTGGGAGCGTTCATTTCATGGTTTCATGATTGGTTCATTTGTGTAAAATTATGGAAGTTCTTATCAAATGAGAACAATTATCTAGAATTGAAATTATATAGTATTCATGTACTTAAAAAGTTTAAATAGTCCCATATATAATTTTTTTCTGGTATGAGGATGATTCATTTGATAAGATGTTAATGAAAAATGTTTAGTTTATTTTGGAGTTTTTTTACGACCATCATGAACTAGTTTCTATTTATTTAATATTATGTCTATATATTAGTTACAAAACATGAAAAAAGTTATAATATATATATATTACAATCTGTTTTAACCAAAATAATGATTTTTTTGTCCATCCTTGAAGCCAATAATGAAAAATGAAAATTCGTTGTCCATTAAGGTGGTGAACTGACATATTACAGACGATGTTTTCATTTTAAAAAAAAAGTTAGAGAGAAGGGGATTTTATGATGGATATTCCATTAAAATAAAATAAAATTTAAGTATATATATGATACTGGAGTTATCATTTCACTTTGTATAGGGGTGAGGATAATTTAGAAGAAATACATAATTTAAAAGATAAAGATGGAGGATTTTACCTCTTGAATGTCATCTCCTTGAGAACCTCCTTAAGGCACTCATAATTGGTCTTTTAGTGAGACAATAAACACTAAGATGCGTGTCCTTGCAATGGTGGATAGCTTCTTCATGATCAAATGCTGGGGAGGAGTAGTTCAGTGTTTTCATTCTGGTTTTACTCTTTTCATCCTTCGAGTGTGATTGTCCTTTGTCCATGATGTCTTTGGGTTTCCACCCCCATTATCCCTTAAAAGGGGGTTTTATCATATAATAAAAATTTTTTGAAGGACCTCAGGCCGTTGGAGTGGAATAAACACTAAGATGCAGGGAAGAGGCTTGGGAATGGAATTGGGTAGAATATTGGAAAGCTCCAAATCTTATAAGGTGTGAGGATAAGGGGTAGTGAGGGGTGGTATTTATAGGGGGAGGAGAGGGGTGTTTTTTATTATTATATTTATTAGTTTATTATCTTGAATCAAGACTATAAATAGTTTTGATTCCTATGAATAAATATAGAAAATTGTTTATGAGAGTTTGAACCAATGAGTTCTTACATCATCCATGACTAAAAAATTCATGTATATAGCTCATAATGTTAAATACCGTAAATTATCATATTTCACTATTCACCAAAAATTCAAGTATTTAAGAAAAATCCAAAAAATTTACCCTAACCATTTTTGAATGTGAAGATTTAAAAAATGGAATTCATTTTATGAAAATAATCTTTTAAATACGAGAAATTTAATTTTTAAATAAAATCATTATTAATTTGAAAAATACCAATTTTAATATTAAAATCGATTTTTCAAACCTTTGAAAAATTAATTGAGGTCACCTAAAATTATATTATAATTATAATAAAACAAAATATTAATTTATGAATCTATTTTATGAAAATAAATTTTCTTTTAAATCATTATATTAATTATAAAAATATAAACAAACATTTACATTTTACAAAAATTCCAACACTTAATTTATCATTTTTAAAACATTTATTTACTTATACCATGGTATAATTATATCATATTTTTAGTTATAAGATACCTAAATTATATTTTATACTTTCATAGGTGAGGTTACTATTCTAACTTCATGATTATTATTCCTAACTGTCAGATTACCATTCTAATGACCAGGTTACTATTCTAACGACATAGGTTCCTTAATTTCTATAAACACCTCTTATTTCATTTATTATACATTAAATTATATTTTCTATTAAGGTTATATATATATAATTTCATGTTGAATATTTTATTATTAGCATTATGTTTTATTTATAGAGATTTGTTCGGGAGTGCGGTCATTCTAGTGGATCAAGATGATCCAAATTTCCCCATTCTTGTTATCTTATTTTCTATTTATTATCCTGCTGTAAAATTTGACATTATTATTGTTTTATTTGATAACTAATGAATCATTATTAATTTATTAGAATAATTTTTTTATTGGTTCCTCTATGTGATACATGTTTTTTATGACATAAGAAGAGAAATTCCATTGATAAAATTCTAGGTTATTATACATGATTCCTAAATTCAGGAAATTATAAAGCTATTTTAACATGCTAAAAATTAAACAAATCTAAAAAAATGCATATAAAAAACATACCTATACTTACCTGGTCCATCCAATGAGATTATTCTAACAGGGAAGTCCCAGAATCTGGTAACCCATACCTATATAAAATAAAAAAATTACCGCCATACTAAAAAAAATGAATACCAAAACAAATTAGAAAAAATAAAAATAAACAAAACTCAACAAAAAAAGGTTTAATAAGAAAAAATAAATACAAATCCACACATAAAATGTAAATATATCTTTCTGAAATTAAAAGAAAATTCTCCACCCAAATTCATAAAAAAATAAAGGATCAAATATAGAGACCCATACTTTTCATACGTAGATATCACATCTTAATAGATGAATATTAATTGTATAACATAAAAATGCATGCAATAATATTTTAGGTATAGTGAATTTGGAAACTTGTATATATAAAAAACTGGTTCATAAAATATCTACATCATCTCCCACTAAGTTCTTTATAACTAACACCCTTCTTAGTCACATCATACATAGTAATTTTCTTCATAAACTAGGGAGAAGAAAAATAATAAAGGGTGATATAAAATTATTATTAAGGGTAAAAAAAGTTTTATATTAATGATCACTTGAGAATAAAATGAACATAAGGGTATTAAAACATGATCATAACATTTGAAAATCATATCCTGCATATCATAAATCATAATATTTAATCATGGCATAAATATTTTCAAATCATAAGACATGAATCATAAAGGAATTAATGAACATGAGCCATGAGATAATAACATTAGAATAAGAGATAAGTTTCTAGTATATAAATAAGCATAGAAAATCATTTAATTATTAGTCAAGGATCATTGAAAAGACTATTATAGTGGAATGATTTCACTCCCCAAACTATCTTAGTTATCAAGGTTTACTCCCAAGACTATCATAGTGGAAGAATTCCCTTACTAAACTAGGTTCAATCCTCATTCTAGTCCAATTTATCTCATGATATATCAATATTTACCCAATTCATTAGAGGGAGATATAGGCCCCACCCATCACATAATGAAAACCATAAATATGCGTGCCACAAAATCATAATGAATTAATCATATCAGAAATCCTGAAATAAAATTTCATCATAGAATAAACCATAAAAAAAGAAACGGGGTTCATAAACATTTCATCATAGCATAAAACATGGAAAAAATGGGTTTCATAAACATTTCATTATTTCATCACAACATAACCCATGGAAAAGAAACAAGTTTCATAAAAATTGTGACATAATATTCATAACCATCTAAGGAAAGAATAAGGATAGTATTCTTGGATCATATCTATAACAAGGAATAATTGAAATTAATGGGTTTTTTCATTAATTGGAGGAGAATGAAATTTATAAATTTATTGAGAGTTAGATCATAATATTTCATCATTAAAAGCTTAATTACAAACAATCCTGATAAATAATGAGATTATATCATAAAACCCTTACCACTTTGATAACTTTTTAATCATAAGACCCATGAATTAAATAAACTTAGATGGATATGTAAATCCCATAATTTTCAAAGTAATAATAATAATAAAATAAATTCAAATGTAGTGTGTACACCTCACAAAATAAAAAATCAGTGTATAAGGAATGTGTCTCACATAAATAAAGATGAGACGAAAATCCATTACCTTTGTTCCAACTTCCATCATATATATTAGAACCTCCTATATAATAAATACAGATTTAATATAAATATTTTATAGAACCATAATCATATATATCCTACCATATACTATTTACTTATAACATTTTATCACCTTTTTGTTAGAACCTTTATTAAAATAACTTTTTTGAGTGATATCTACTTCATTTTTCATATATGTTTTTGTTTGTTAGTTTTAGTCCTTGTATTTTGATCATGGTTACATCAGATCTAGAATATTAATCATGATATAAATATAATACATATTCATTGTATATATCTTTATATTCATTCATAAAAGTATAGATAGAAAAATAAATTACACCGTTCATGGAGATAGCAAGCGATGCGTACGCATTAATGCCGTTTTCATTTTTCGATAGATGGAATGAAAGGAAGATAAATATTAAAAAAAATTTATAGAATATTTTTTATATCATATATATCATATATATTCATAAAATTATTCCTCATTAACATCCATGTAAAATATAAATAAAAAAATAATCATATCGCTTCGTGGAGGTGGTAGTCCACACATACACATGAACTGAAGAGCTGACTTTGTGTATGAGTTCTATTTTTTGTCAATGATAATCATTGGTTTTCAAAGTTTGTTCCTTGATTTCAATATTACAAGGAAGTTCCAAATTTTATGGATTTTGTATGAAGTACTCAAGTATTATAAGTTGAATAAACATATAAATGGTTCGAAGACTTTCAAAGGTGATGCTTGGAGAATTGTTATGGATTCATTGAATGACATTGGATGGCATGATTGAATAATTATCCTTGAGAATCTAATTATTTTTGAACTTGTATTAAGTTTGTAAGACACTTGTCACTCAAGGTCTTGAAATTATATATTGTTTACAATAAATAATAAGGAAGTTGATCCATCCAATGGTTTCTTGATTTGGATGATGAAGAGTTGTTTGGAATGCTTATTCTTAAAAGAGAAGAAAAATATGAATTAAATATGATCATGAAAATGATTATTTTAAAGAATATATTTTAAATAACAGGTGTTGGCCTTTGTTTTTATATAATGGATATTTTCACTTAGGTTATTCTAAGTGTTAATTAAAAATATGATCCAACCCATTAAGATTCCTAAGCCACTCAACCAAGGGAACATGTGGGACTTGGTGGTAACCACACCCAAGGGAAAAGCTAGAGAAATCCCATGTGTGGAAGAGGGAATAATTCCCACAAGAGGAAAGAAATCCCATATATAAGGATTGCAAAGCATATGCATGAAGGAATGCATCAGTTAGGTCATATTGGGCTGATAAGGAAGCTTGTGGATCGTGCAGTGGGGCATGGCCCGTGGGGTGTGCTGTGCTGTGTATCTGGGTGCCGAACCAAGTGATAACTTGGATTTTAAAGTGGGATTGAGATCTTTGATATAGTGTGTCTAAAACATGATATAGTTATATGTGGGGTGGGATTCAGGCAACATTGTTCATGCATTTAAAAAGATACACATATAAGTGTAACTATCTGATTCATTTAATCTCAAACTCAAAATCAAATCCTTTGATCATCATCTTCATCTAGCTTTGTTAGAGATCTGTACACCATATTATTTGCATGCCATGATTTCCATCATTGATCTAAGCTCAAGTGACTGAGTATCTGACCCAATGATTCAATTAATCTTTAAAAACAAATGGTACAATGTACAAGTAGGTGTTTCTATAAAGAAATATGATTCAAATGAATACAAATGTAGTCTCATAGGTCAATTTGTGAATCTGATGTGCATGGTTTATGGTAATTCTTTTAAAAGGATATGAATCATGAATTAACTTGTATTTAGTCTTAAAGGAATAAATCCTATTCATGTAATAAAAGACCAAGTGATTTGAAATGTAATTAAAACCACATTAAAAGAAATCAAAGATGATATCTTTAGCTCTTTATTGGGTCATATACATGGCTAAAAAGTGGAGTAGAGGCCGTGCAAGGGCTGTGATCCACTCATATAAAAGGAGAAGCACCAAGGCCAAGCAAAGAGATTTTGATCATATTTTTATTCAATAACTCTCATTTTTCTGAAAAATAGAGTGGGTTCGAGCTTTATGTTATGTAAAGAAGACAAGGAGAACCATGATAATTCAAGGATTTGGGAAGAAGGGGAGTCCTGTGAACCTTCCTGGTTACATGAAGAAGAACCACGCACATCCTGTGTGAAGAAGAGTTGAAGACATGCAATTGGTGTATATATACCCTAATTATTCTTTATGAAGATGATCAGTTCTGCGAGCCAGTGCTGAGTATCATACTCTTATTGTGCTATGTGAAGAAAAAATTGTACTGATTTTGTGTATACACACAAATCCAGTATTATATGTATTCCACGAGAAGTCATTATGGCTTGTGTGAAATAAGAAACTAAAGGGAAATGTTTTTATACATGAAGGAAGAGGAATCCATGTTAAATACTATAATGAAGGTCCTATAAATAATAACTAAACCTTACATGAATTAGTGTCTTGAGAAGGTGTAATATTTCTGGATAGTCTGTACATACACCCAGTTTGTGTGAAGGAAGCAGAAGGTGGGGTTCACACAAGATAGTGAACACAAAAATACACTATGTACATATATATATATATATATATGTGTGTGTGTGTGTGTGTTTGAAGATAAATAATAGTGCATGCATGCATGCATTGATATGAGATTTCATATAGAAATGAATAATTAAACGAGATAGTGTGTTCACTTGCGTGAAGAAGGGAGAATAAAAAGTTAACAAAAATAAAATTAAGTGCACATGAATACATGCATAAACCCATATGCACATGAGATCATAAATTGATAAACTCTTGATCATGAATAATCATGTTCTAAAGTTGAAAATATTTAAAAGATCCACAGAAATTATTAAACATTCATAAGATGAGATGTTTAGTGAAGTGTAATTAGTGGTTACAAAATATTCAGTTTCAATAAGAGGAAGTTGATATTACACTCAATTATTTATATCTTGTATAAAGAAAGTCCAAGATTTCAATCCATAATAAAATTTAGATCATTGATACTGAACAATAGAAAGATGTTTCCTGATTATCAATTGATTATTATTTAGGGCAGTAAAATTGAGAATATTTTGTGTTGAGATGATCTTTACTGTTCTGATAATCACAAAGGAGGTTTGTGATTATAATAAGGGGAATAAAAAGTTTCAGTGGAGTTAGTTTTGCATTGAATAAGAAAAAGAGAATAAGAAAAATTGGCTGGACAATTTATATTCAGTTGATCATCATTTAGGTAAGGGTGAATCATGTTTATTAGTCCACATAATATTCATATCATTAGGACCGATAGAAGAAGAAATAATGCAGCTTTCTATTTTCTACTGTGAAGAAGAAAAATATTTTCCTTTATGATATTGTTCAAGTAATAGGTGAAGATCATGGAAGAACAATATAACACTATGAAATCCAAAAAAAGTACTATCTAGTGGAATAATTTATTTATTTTTTCAATTATCATAAAAAATAAGGAGAAGACTATCTTCAAAGTTAGTATAAAGAACCAGAAAGGAGCTTCAAGTTGGACCAGGTCTTCACTAATCAAGGAAAGAAGGATTATCCCCATTCGCCCCTCTTAAAGTACAGGGACCCACACTGGCTTAAATATTTTCTCCTAAACAAACCACTATAACTTAATATCTCATTATAGTGGAGAGTCTGTGTACTGGTCCTAACCATACATGGAAAGGACTAACTATTCTCATTGAATAGCGAACCATGTAAAAATATTATGTGCTATTTTTATTTCTTTCATATACTTTCATGTGAAAGGGAAAATAGAATAAGATAATCGAGATCCTAACAAGTCTAAGAGGTCAAGGGATAAAAAGTTGTGATTGGATTAAAAAGTCCCCAATACTGATTCACCTCCCCTCCCAAAGTTAGGCATATCCCAAACTGGTCCTTTCAAGTGGTATCATAGGGAGGTTCACCTTTATTGTATTCTCTATGTAAGCTATTATATTTTGAATATTTGAGCTTCTTTTCTATGTTAATAATGAAGTGCAGTCTTGGTGAAGATTAAATTATCTTAAAGAAGAAGTATTTTTCTACCAAGAACATGATGAATAAGAGAAATAAAGAAAAAAGAAATCTGAAGAAGAAGTCCCTCTTATCTAAAAAAGAGTAAGTATCAGTTTCTCAATGCCTTGGAAACAATGAGGACATGTCAGGATTGGAAAGTAAAGAGAAGGTGGATTAGGTTTCCACCAAGGAGAAGGATAACCTTGCTATCTAAAGTAAATAAATATATTCAACTGATCAGGAGTTATGTGCTAGCACCTTTGAAAATTTTACTCAAAATAAAGATCCTGGCACAAGTGGTTATTATGATCAATCTAAAATTTCTCAAGAAATATCAACTGATAGATTTAAATAAATTTCTCATGGTATTTTTAATGAAACAATCTCTCTTGTTTGTGGAGTCTTCCAATATATGTAGGAAGATATCACCCAACTAGAAGAAGAAGATGATTTTTTTGGAGAAGGGATTGCAAGAAAACATATTAAATGTTTAAAGATCTTCAGATAGGTTGGAACCTTTGAAGCAATAAAGTAAAATAAGTTACTCAAAATTAATCAAATAATTTTAAGAGAAAGAGGGAGTTGAGAAGACTCTAGAAGAAAATATCCTTGCACTTTAAGAAAAATTGAAGAATATCAATAATGTCAAGGGTTTACAATTAGAAGAAAAATCCAAGAAGATCAAATAATTTGACTCCTTGATTCAG
Organism: Viscum album; assembly: GCA_963277665.1. Taxonomy (NCBI): domain Eukaryota; kingdom Viridiplantae; phylum Streptophyta; class Magnoliopsida; order Santalales; family Viscaceae; genus Viscum; species Viscum album. The sequence continues at coordinate 70,272,958 of OY728135.1, forward strand.
AATAAAGTGAAGCTGCATGAATAGGAATTTGAAGGAATGAAGAAGACTTGTGAAGAAAATATGATTATGATTGAAGATCAAAAAATCATTATAGATATGAAATTTCTATATTTGTAAGTTCAGTTAGATAATCTTGGGAAGACACATATTGAGACTTAAAAAAAGAAGAAAATTGTTACTAATGATACTCAATTCTTACTAAAGGATTCTATAGCTAAAATACCTCTAATATGTGACAAGAATATCATGAAATCTTCTGATGATCTATCTCAAGTATCTGAGAAGAAATATGTATCATCCATACCAACTTGTATTAATGCTTCCAAACCTATTATCATGAAAAGTGTAGGTTTTGAAAAATGTGTACAAGTATGGATAAATAAAGGTGATGATAAATCTGTCACCATGACTAGAGTTGATAGACAAAAGAGAGTGTAATTTTGTTCCCTACAAAGATCAAAACAGGTCATGAAAAAGACCCAAAAAACTTATATAGAAGATATCAGGAAATCAAGATTTGTGTTTAAATGTTGGTGTTGAAACAAATTTGGGAATTGTGAATTAGATTGTTGGTACAATCCTCAAAATATAAAAGCACAAAGGAAGCCTATGTCAAGGGGGAGAAATCCATAGAAGAAGAAGAAACATACACATGTTCATAAGAATCTATATACTTCAAACAGATTTGGAAAGCATGATCACATCTTTGATGTATGAAATTGAAGTGTTCACAAGGCTGATGCATACTCATCTCAACATGTATCAAAAGATGATAAGAAAATAAGACCATAAAAGCTGGCTAAGAATAAAGAAGCTACCATGGGAAAAAATCAGAATAATGTTGTTGACAAAAATTCTACCAAGAATATTCCATGAAGGAAACCCAAGAAGACCTTGGATTCCAAATCCAAGAAGTTGAAAAGAAGTTCATCTAAAAGAACTGATAATAAGGATAACACTCAGAAGTATCCATGTGGAAGATCCAAACTTAATGCCACCATTCCTAATGACATGATAGTTATTTGGATAGAATATTAAGAAATAATGAGAAAATTGAATGATGCACAAGCTAATTCTAGTGAAATAGTCAAATAAAATATTCTACATGAAGATAAATCATCTTTGTGTGTGAGGTGAAATAGATCTAGTCATACTATTAGACATTGCATTGTAATTATTCCATCACAAGAAGAATTATTTAAGAAGATGAAATTTTCACCAGAAGATAAAAGTATTTTAAAAGATCTTTATGAAAGAAGTCTCACACACAAATACATTGAAGTAGTGATGAGATCCACACAACCTCAATCCAAATTGAAGATCATATGTGCTAGTGTGAAGAGAAAAATAAATAGAGAAACTTGATAGAGAGAACTATCTCAATATTTCTCTACACATTTATGAAGGAAGGAGGATCCACTTTATTCCATTAAATCTTTGTTTATTTTATTTGTTATTATAATGCAGTGAATTGAAGGTGAAACAATTTCTCAAGGGGATAACCTAAGAAGTAGTGAGTTCCATCAATTCTTGTTAGAAAATCTGAAGAAGTCACCATCCTTGAATGATTTCTGTAACACCCCAAGATTTTACGAAAAATATTATTTTTAATTTCATTAATGTCTTGTGTTTTAAGCTACACCGAAATGAGCTTGCACAACATGAATCTCTGAATTGGATTGCATTACATGCAAGCGCGACCTTCCACGACAGCGTGTGTTGTACACAATACCGAGTTTCGCTAAACAACGACATGCTATTAAAATATTATTAAAACTACCCGTTATGAAGAGTAATACCAACTTTTTTAAATTTTATAAATTTTATTTTTGAAAATGGACTTCATTTTTGGATTCGGAATATCGAAATTAGCCTAGGGTGAAATTTTGGTATTTTTCTGAAAACTTTCAATTTTTGATGAATAGTGAAAACACTGGGTTACTATTTAAAAACCGAATTTTTATTTAAATAATTATTTATTTTATTTAAATTTATTTTAGGTCAAAATAGATACATAATACCTATATAAGTTCAATGTAATTCATTGGAGTAATTTTATAATAATTTTAGATATATAAAAATTTCATTGAGCTTTTCACCGTCTTTTACCCACCTCCTAAGAGAATTTTCAAATTTACATAAAACTTAATTTTACCACTTTTGTGAATGGAATTTCAAAAATCCAAGACACACGGTTGATATCATTAAGTAAAATGTGGTTCAATGAGATGAAAATAATTTTTGGTGAATAGTAACTTTTTACTTTTTTTACCACGGTTAAAAGTAAATAGGGTAATTAAGGGTAAAAATGATATTATTATTACCCTAACACATGTCCTAATTATATTGGATAAGTGTAATTCGACCAAAAACAAACTTAGGAATAAAATATGACCATTGAGGCCCACTTGGATTAGATTAGGACATTTATTATTAATTTATTTAAAGAAGGGTTAAAATAGTTAAAATCAAAGTTTAATAAGTAAATAATTTTTAATATAGGGTTATACATAAGATAAATTCGACTATAAATATTAATTATAAAGATAAAAATATTTAATACATAATGGTATTTTATTTTTAATTTTTAGACATTGAATAATTTAATTTATTTATGACACAAAGATGATGCAGTAATTATCTTATTAATTAAATATTGAAATAATTGATGTTATAAATACCCAAATAAATGTAATTTGAGACTTTTTATGAATTCCAATAATTTTATAGGTTAATATGACATGTTATTATTGATTTAATTAACTTTTTTCGAACTAATAATTCTTTTATGATTTTCACAAAAATCAATTACTAAATAGTGTCAAAATTGACATAAAATAGTTTTTAAAACAAATATTATATTATTAATTGTTATTTTATTCCTAAAAATCTAAGGTTCAGATAAATGACTTATATAAGGTTATATATATTAATAATAAACAACTTGGGGTTCGTTTGGCTTCTAATAGTAAGTTTATTAACCTTATAGTGTAAGAACACAAAAAGACACGGTAAAAGTAAAATTATCTAAATTAAAGTTAAATCTAAATGATAAGGTTAAAATAGTAAACTAAACTTGTAAAAATTATATTGTATGAGAGGATTTCGATCCATCCCCACCTTATCTTAGAAATAAATCAATTTGGAGCTATTTAAAACTGAATATGGCTTTATAATAAAATTATATTTTTAGTTTTTCCAAAGGTGCCCCTCTCCTCCCTTATAAAAGGGCACCTCCTCCCTCTCTTCCTCACACCACTTTTAGCCTTCAAGCTCGGCCAAACCCTGCCAATTTCTTCTCTCCACTTCCATAGAGACATCCTAGAGGTCCTGGTATTCTTCAAAGACCAATTTTAGTGCCCTAATAGGAGGTCTCAAAGAAGCGCTTCAAAGAAGAGGTAATGTCCGTTACCGATTCTTTCAACTTTATTTCTTCTTCCACTTCTTCTTATTTAGTTGTTTCATTATGAAGTAATAACATAAGTATCACTCATATACTGATATGTTATTATAAGTATGAAACAACCATATTTCACCATCTATCCATCCTACGGAAAACGAAATCACCGCGCGTGCGTACGTACGGAATACCATCTCCACGCCGTGGTGTAATCTATTTTCCACCACCACCTTACTTGGATGGGTATAATGGTGTAAAGAATGAATATATATGATTATTTTAAATTGATATTGATTCTGAAATAGTATACATACACTCCAATACAATTCCACGATCATGGGAACAATATCATCGCTCGTGCGTACGTACGGAATACCGTCTCCACGATGTGATGCGACTCGTTCTACATGATTTTCATTACATAATTATTACATAAATGAATTGAGTTAATGAATATGATATATATTACACTAATAAAATTATGTAAATTAGGTATCTATAACCTAAAAGAAGAATAAGAATTTATTCGACAAAACACACATAAGAACAAAAAGCAATAAACACCCGAATAACAAGTAACAATGAAATATTACTAATAAGAAGCTAAGAATATGACCATATATGATATCATAACAATGCGTATGATTCTGGAATAAGTCAATTCCATTATTTAAATCATTATACAGGAGGTTCGGACACTTACGAAGCAAATCAGACCTAAGGTAAGGGAAAATATCACAATCTCATTTTTATCCGAGATTGTTTATACTTTGGTATTTACTGGGGTGTATTTTATCATCAAAGTCCATGTTCCCTAAATATATAATATTGTTTCCATCCACCTACAATTGTTTAAATCCAATTTTACCCTTCTATGAGTTTTTAGTAAAGGACATGAAAGGAATCTTTTTTCGTTTTTCATACGAGGTACTTTTTGACTTTTCCGACAAAAGTATGAGAAGAATGTTTTTTAACTTATATGGCATGAATGGATTTTTAAAACATTATTTCCAAGAAGCTTCCTTTACAAGTTTTCAAGTTTATTTTTAATCAACTTCTTTTATTTTAAAATTGTATGACATGTTAAGAAAGGAAAATGTTTTTGAAGTAGAAAGGATATTTTCCTCAAGAATGGAGTTCAAGTGTTTTATCAAAATTATTTTCCATCTAAGATAATATAGGGTTTTGTTTATATCCATATTTATTACATTGATTTTATTATGTTGTTATGGAATTATTTTTATGAATTCCTTTATCTTGTATGAATTGTTTTACGATGTCATGATGTTTAAGAATCCCATTTTTTATTACATGGGTTATGCTATGATGTATGGTTTATGATTTTGTGGCACACATAAGAATGGTATCATTATGAGATGGGTGGGACCTATATCTCCCTCCAATGCATTGTGTAAAGATTTTATATCTCATGAGATAGACATGGTTGGAATGGCAGATTAAACCGGTTCAGTGAAACAGGACTGAAACGAGGAGTGAACTCGGTTCAGAAATGGACTTTGTCCACTAAGATAGTCTTGGCAATGAGTCTTGACTAATAAGAAATGATTCTCTATGATTATGTGTGTATGCCACAAATTTTCATGTTTTAAGTTATGATTATTGGGATTACATTTTACTACTATGATTTATCCCATGTTATGATATTATGATCTCCTTTTCAGGTTAAGATTTCCAAAATGTTATGTTCTTATGAATATGATGTGATTGATATTTATTTTGTTTACCCTTACTGAGCATTTGAGATCACCCTTTTATGTTTTTTTCCCCAGGATATAAAGAAAGGTTTTAGGTAAAAAAAGGAAGATCTTTATGGGATATGTTGAAGATCTTTTACCACGATTAGAAGATTATATTCTGAGTTTCCAAAGACACTAAACTATTATGGTCCTTGTGTGTGTGTTTTTGTTATGTACTAAGTATTCTGCAAAAGTAATGTAATTTCCATGTACGTTAAGCTTCGGGTCTCTACAGTTGGTATCAGAGGAAAGGTTTAGTCAGCCTTTGGAAACTAGGATGTGAAAACGTTAGTGAGATCCCTAGAGATATTTCTAAGGTATGTCTAGGGATATCCCTAAGGATAAGTATACGTATAGGATATAGTCCTAGAACTATGGTAACAATCATAGAATTTAACCTAAGATGTTAGATATTGAGGGTACTCCCCCTTTACTATGTTGTTTTCCTTATCTTGATTTTTTCCTATCACACTATTCTTTTTGGGTTTTAGAAAATGGCTAGAAATAGGAATATTCACGATAATGGACGATATGACGGACAATGGAATGATATTTTTCATGAGAAACCAAATGAAACGGGATTTGGAAGTCCAAACATCGTTATTATGCCTAATCCAAAATCTCATAATATAATCAATAATCTCAACTTTGGTAAGTTTCCTGACTCAGATAATAAGAGAAATATGGAGTTTCATGATGATCATAAAGGAAAGAAAGTTCAATTTCCCTCATGTAAATCATGTGGGAAGAGGCATTAGGGAGATTGTTTCAAAGGAACTGGAAGATGCTTTGGTGTGGAAAAGAAGGACACAAAGCTAGTAAGTGCAAAGGAAAAGGTTTAGTTAACACTATGGACAAGGATAATGGTATTTCTACAACATCAACATTAGATGTTTTAAATTTGGAATGTATGGGCATTATGCAAACCAATGCCCTAAGGTAAAATCTCATAAAGAGAATCAACATAGTTATACGGGTAGTATTTATGTGGATGATGATGAAGAGACTACAAATGAAATATCAGATGAAATAAATGATGAAGCTCAGCTAGTGGTTTAAGAAGTTAGTGGAATGATTGTATGTTTATAAAGAATAATGTATGGTACTATGGAATAAAGAATCATCTAAGGATTGTTACACTATTGTTTTTCCTAAATTATATGAAAGTATATGTTGAATGGTACCGGTAACCATGGAAGGTTATTCAGATATTTTTGGAAAGTAGATGATATGTTCATAATGAAGGGATAAGAAGATAATGATATGTTTGATTGTATTCATGAGCTCATGACTGATATTAGGACTAAGTGATATTATGGTTTGATTATATATATTTTTTGGGATTTTGGTATGCGGAAAAAGTTACCTTTTGACAGTATTCATGTTTTCACTAAGGTTCTATGGTAATTTATGATTCAAGAGAATATATGACTAAGGTATCCATGTGTTTGGAATGTAACCAATAAGATATATCTTATGATATATGTGGGATAAATGCTTGTATTCACATTCTTGGTAGATAACCTTTCTAGTAATTGTTTTCTTTATACTTTGAGCTTGGACCGAAGTATTTTAGATAAGCCTAAAGATTGGAATGGATTAGGTTGGACATAAGTTAGTATTGTTTAAGGATAGAACTTTTTTTAAATATTATTGATGGGATGTTATAGTAATGTAGTTTTAGAAAAAGGACAACCTGCAGGACGGGTGATAGCCCATCACGTCGGACAAGGCTATGGAAATAGAACCCACAACCGAAGTGCGACTGGCCATTATCGCCTACCACTGGCCTAAAGGAAGTCCCTGTTTAGTAGAAATTAGTTTTATTATATTAAGTAGTATGATATATGAAGTATAAGTCCATTTTAGGAACCATATATGATTAATCTCACTATAGATGGACTTATGTATTTTTTGATAACTTTTCTAACCTTTTGTTTGAGACAAATGGAATGACCCTTCATTCTATCACATGATCTTCTAACACATCACGAATGACAAATTCAACTTCATTTCTTTAAGAGATGAAGTGGAAATTGTCCAAAGAACGACCAATAGTGAGACTATACCAAAATCACGAAAGTATTTCTTCTAATTCCAATTTCATCAACTTTAGGGAAATGATCTTGAAAACCAAAAATGTTGTCCTAGTGCTCTTATATCTGATGAATTATATGGTACCTTAGATCATCACAAATTTATGGCTTTGTGATTGCTAGCTTTTCCATAGCCATGTTCTCTACCACTCTCCATCAAAACATGATGTTTAGATTTCTCTTCCATATCCATATTTTCACCTATGTGGAAACCCAGTGATTAGTTTATTTGGGTAACCGTTACGTTTCATACTTTAGTTTTTAAAGCCAAGTTTTGATATCCCTTTTTACGATGTGGGTTTCTATTAAAGAAACTTTTGAGTAGTAAGCCATTTATAACCCCGACGAATTTCGAGGTCGAAATTCATTTTAAGGGGGGTAGAATGTAACACCCCAAGATTTTACGAAAAATATTATTTTTAATTTCATTAATGTCTTGTGTTGTACGCTACAGCAAAAGGAGCTTGCACAACACGCATCCCTGACTTGGCTTGCATTACACGCAAGCACGACCTTCCACGATAGCATGTGTTGTACGCAATACCGAGTTTCGCTAAACAACGATATACTATTAAAATATTATTAAAACTAGCCGTTATGAATAGTAATACCCACTTTTTGAAATTTTATAAATTTTATTTTTGAAAATGGACTTCATTTTTGGATTAGGAATATCGAAATTAGCCTAGGGTGAAATTTTGGTATTTTTCTGAAAACTTTCAATTTTTGATGAATAGTGAAAACACTGAGTTACTATTTAAAAACCGACTTTTTATTTAAATAATTATTTATTTTATTTAAATTAATTTTAGGTCTTAATCGATACATAATACCTATATAAGTTCAATTTAATTCATTAGAGTAATTTTATAATAATTTTAGATATATAAAAATTTCATTGAGCTTTTCACCGTCTTTTACCCCCCTCCTAGGAGAATTTGAAAATTTACATAAAACTTAATTTTACCACTTTTGTGAATGAAATTTCAAAAATCCGAGAGACACGGTTGATATCAGTAAGTAAAATGTGGTTCAATGAGATGAAAATAATTTTTGGTGAATAGTAACTTTTTACTTTTTTTTACCACGGTTAAAAGTAAATAGGGTAATTAAGGGTAAAAATGATATTATTATTACCCTAACACATGTAATAATTCTATTGGATAAGTTTAATTCGACCAAAAAAAAACTTAGGAATAAAATATGACCATTTAGTCCCACTTGGATTAGATTAGGACATTTATTATTAATTTATTTAAAGAAGGGTTAAAATAGTTAAAATCAAAGTTTAATAAGTAAATAATTTTTAATATAGGGTTATACATAAGATAAATTCGACTATAAATATTCATTAGAAATATAAAAAGATTTAATACATAATGGTATTTTATTTGTAATTTTTAGACATTGAATAATTTAATTTATTTATGACACAAAGATGATGCAGTAATTATCTTATTAATGAAATATTGACATAATTGATGTTATAAATACCCAAATAAATGTAATTTGAGAATTTTTATGAATTCCACTAATTTTATAGGTTAATATTACATGTTATTATTGATTTAATTAACTTTTTTCGAACTAATCATTTTGTTATGATTTTCAAAAAAATCAATTACTAAATAGTGTCAAAATTGACATAAAATAGTTTTTAAAACAAATATTATATTATTAATTGTTATTTTATTCCTAAAAATCTAAGATTCGGCCAAATGACTTATATAAGGTTATATATATTAATAATAAACAACTTTGGGTTCGTTTGGATTCTTATAGTAAGTTTATTAACCTTATAGTGTAAGAACACAAAAAGACACGGTAAAAGTAAAATTATCTAACTTAAAGTTAAATCTAAATGATAAGCTTAAAATAGTAAACTAAACTTGTAAAAATTCTATTGGATGAGAGGATTTAGATCCATCCCCACCTTAGCTTCGAAATAAATCAATTTGGAGCTATTTAAATCCGAATATGGATTTATAATAAAATAATATTTTTAGTTTTTCCAAAGGTGCCCCTCTCCTCCCTTATAAAAGGGAACCTCCTCCCTCTCTTCCTCACACCACTTTGAGCCTTAAAGATCGGCAAACCCCTGCCAATTTCTTCTCTCCACTTCACTAGAGACATCCTAGAGGTCCTGGTATTCTTCAAAGACCAATTTTAGTGCCCTAAAAGGAGGTCTCAAAGAAGCGCTTCAAAGAAGTGGTAATGTCTGTTACCGATTCTTTCAACTTTATTTCTTCTTCCACTTATTATTATTTAGTTGTTTCATTATGAAGTAATAACATCAGTATCACTCATATACTGATATGTTATTATAAGTATGAAACAACCCTATTTCACCATCTATCCATCCTACGGAAAATGAAATCACCGCGCGTGCGTACGTACGGAATACCGTCTCCACGCCGTGGTGTAATATATTTTCCACCACCACCTTACTTGGATGGGTATAATGGTGTAAAGAATGAATATATATGATTATTGTAAAGTAATATTGATTCTGAAATAGTATACATACACTCCAATACAATTCCACGATCATGGGAACGATATCATCGCTCGTGCGTACGTACGGAATACCGTCTCCACGATGTGATGCGACTCATTATACATGATTTTCATTTCATAATTATTACATAAATTTATTGAGTGAATGAATATGATATATATTACACTAATACCATTCTGGAAATGAGGTATCTATAACCTAAAATAAGAATAAGAATTTATTCGACAAAACATGCATAAGAACAAAAAGCAATAAACACCCAAATAACAAGTAACAATGAAATATTACTAATAAGAATCTAAGAATATGACCATATATGATATCATAACAATGAGTATGATTCTGGACTAAGTCAATTACATTATTTAAATCATTATACAGGAGGTTCGTACACTTACGAAGCAAATCGGACCTAAGGTAAGGGAAAATATCACAATGTCATTTTTATCTGAGATTGTTTATACTTTGGTATTTACTGGGGTGTATTTTATCATCCAAGTCCATGTTACCTTAATATGGAATATTGTTTCCATCCACCTACAATTGTTTAAATCCAATTTTACCCTTCGATGAGATTTTAGTAAAGGATATGAAAGGAATCTTTTGTCGTTTTTCATACGAGGTACTTTTTGAATTTTCCAACAAAAGTACGAGAAGAAGGTTTTTTTAACTTATAAGACATGAATGGATTTTTAAAACATTATTTCCAAGAATATTCCTTTACAAGTTTTCAAGTTTATTTTTAATCAACTTCTTTTAGTTTAAAATTGTATAACATGTTAAGAAAGGAAAATGTTTTTGAAGTAGAAAGGATATTTTCCTCAAGAATGGAGTTCAAGTGTTTTATCAAAATTATTTTCCATCTAAGATAATATGGGGTTCTATTTATATCCCTATTATTACATTGATTTGATTATGTTGTGATGGAATTATTTTTATGAATTCCTTTATCTTATATGAAATGTTTTATGATGTCATGATGTTTAAGAAACCCATTTTTATTACATGGGTTATGCTATGATGTATGGTTTATGATTTTGTGGCACACATAAGAATGGTATCATTATGAGATGGGTGGGACCTATATCTCCCTCCAATGCATTGGGTAAAGATTTTATATCTCATGAGATAGACATGGTTGGAATGGCAGATTAAACCGGTTCAGTGAAACAGGACTGAAACGAGGAGTGAACTCGGTTCAGAAATGGACTTTGTCCACTAAGATAGTCTTGGCAATGAGTCTTGACTAATAAGAAATGATTCTCTATGATTATGTGTGTATTCCACAAAGTTTCATGTTTTAAGTTATGATTATTGGGATTACATTTCACTACTATGATTTATCCCATGTTATGATATTATGATATCTTTTGCAGGTTAAGATTTCCAAAAAGTTATGTTCTTATGAATATGATGTGATTGATATTTAGTTTGTTTACCCTTACTGAGAATTTGAGCTCACCCTTTTATGTTTTCTTTTCCCCAGGATATAAAGAAAGGTTTTAGGTAAAAAAAAAGAAAATCTTTACGGGATATGTTGAAGATCTTTCACCACGATTAGAAGATTATATTCCGAGTTTCCAAATACACTAAACTATTATGGTCCTTGTGTGTGTGTTTTTGTTATGTACTAAGTATTCCACAAAAGTAATGTAATGTCCATGTACATTAATCTTCGGGTCTCTACAATTTCTAAAATAAAATTTTCAAATAAAAATCAGATAGAGGATCATCATTTAAGAAGTTGAAGACCGTGATGTAAAATCCTACACAACAAGGATAAAGAAGATACCATATTGGCTTGATCTTATTTTGTTATCTTGAAGAACAAGTGTTTGAGAAGATCATCCTTGGCGAGGTTATGAAAGTTTTCCAATCTATACAGTCAGAAGTTAAAGATCCATTCTAGGGTATTACTTATATTGAGACATATTAAAATCCATTATTGAAGAGATAAATCATTATGAAGATGTTGATAATCATTTACCTTGAAGGGGAGATAAATGAAGAAAGTTGAATAAGCCGTTAGAATCATTATTTCAATTGGTATTAAATCTAATTATTCTCTAATGTGTATGAAGATCATGGAATTGGATAAGGTATGCCTTTATTAAACTCTCATCCTTGGTTAGTCAAGATAAATATTATTTAAAAAAGGGGGAGTAATTTAATTAATCAATGACATAAGAAAAATTTAGAAGTGCTCCAAGTTCTCTTATCCTACATATTTCACTTGAATGTTTTTAATCTATTTATTAAATCAAATTCTGGAGTTCTAGGTTTATTTTTTTCAAAATTTTCATATCTTATTTTAGTATCTTTAACGTAGAATGAAAATAGAAAACCCTTGAAGTAAAGTAATTGTGTTATCATTTCATGAGGTATCAATATTATTTGGTAATGGAATGTTTTTTTCTAAATAAAATCCTCTTGTTTTCTCCACATAGCATAGTTGAAGTATACTTTTAGTGAAATGATAGATGGCACATTTCTTAAGAATTAAATGATACCCTTTTCCCATGAACTTTTAATTTCTTATCAACAAGGGGAGATAAAGTGAAATGAAAGTTGGAAAATTCAAGGGGATAGAGAAGATGATAATTTATATATCGACACATTCATTTGGAAATAACATTGAAGGTATTTCCAACAACTAAAAATAGGGAGATTGAAGATCCCATTTTGTGTATGATTTGTATTTGTTTTCAATTATCATCATTGGTTGTCAAAGGTTGTCAATTTATTTCAATATGATGAAGGATTTCCAAAGTTTATGTAGTTTGGATGAAGTTCTCAAGACTTATAATTTGAATAAATATATAAATGGTTTAAAGAATTTGAGTTTCAATGGTGATTCTTAGAGAATTATTATGGATTCATTGAATGAAATCAAATGTCATGCTTGAATAATTATCCTGGAAACTCTGATGATTTTTGAACTGGTCTTAAGTTCAGAATACATGTGTCACTCAGGTTCTTGTCATGAAATATTATTTACAACAAAGAAGAAGGAAGTTGTTCCATCCAATGGTTTCTTGATTTGGACGATGAAGAGTTCTTTGGAATGTGCATTCTAAAAAGAGAATAAGAATATGAATTAAACATGATTATGCTAATGATTATTTGTAAGAAGATATTTTGAAGAAGAGGTATTGGCCTTTGTTATTATATGATGAAAATTTTCACTTAGATTATTCTAAGTGTTAATTAAAAATATGAACCAACCCATTAAGATTCTTAGGAAACTCAACCAAGGGAACATGTGGGACTTGGAGTTAAACCACGACTAAGGGATTAGCCCTAGAAATCCCATTAAAGTAAGAGGGAATAATTCCCACAAGAGGCAAGTGGGCCTTTGTATAAGTACCATAGAGTGTACGCCTGAAGGTGCATATAGGTTAAGCCATATTGGGCCAGAAAAGAAGATTGTGGAATGAGTAGTGGGGCGTAGCCCATGTGGGTGTGCTGTTATATGTATTTGGGTGCCAACCCTAGTTCCATATTAAGCATAAAGCAAGATCAAGATCTTTGATATAGCATGGTTAATCTTAGCTGCGTGATCAAATCATTTAATCACTATCTTTCTCCATCTTCATCAGAGATTTGTATGCCAGAGTGTTTCATGCCACGACCGCCATCAACAATCTAAGATTGAATGGGTGAGAATTTGAGGAGATGAGTTTATGAGTCTTCATGAACACATGGTACAATGTACATGTAGGTGTTTCCATAAAGAAATATCTTCTGACCGAATGAAAACGTAGTTCCATCGGCCAATTCTTGCATCTGATGTGCATGGTTTGTGGTCGTTCTTTTAAAAGCAGACGAATCATACATTCATGTGTACTTAGTCTTGAAAGAATAAATCCTCTTCATGTAATAAGGGATAATGTGATTTTTGGTGTCATTTAAAATTGCATTTTAATAATTCAATGATGATATCTTGGGATATTTATTGGGTCTTTGGAACGTCTTGAAAAGTGGATTAGAGGTGGTGCAAACTCTATGATCCATGCCTATAAAAGGGGAAGCACCGAGGCTGAGAAAGGAGCTTATGCTCATGTTTTTATTCAAGAAATATCATTTTTATAAAAAATAGAGTGTTTCCATGCTTCCTATTATATGAATAAGGTAAGGGGAACCATGATCCTTTAAGGCTTCATGAGAAAGGGGAGTCCCATAGAACATATTGGTTGCGCAAAGGAGACCCACGCACATCCTGCAGGAGGAAGAGAAGCAGACATGTGACTGGTATTTATGCACCCTCTTCATGCTTCATGAAGATGACCTGATCCATTAGCCAGTGTTGGAAATCATATTCACACTCTGCTATGCGAAGAAGAAACAATACTACTTCTATGTATACACATGAAGCCAGTATTATATATGTTCTGTGTAAAGGTCTTCTGGATTACGTGAAGGAAGAAACTGAAGCACCATTTTGTGCTAGGAAGTGGAAGCCACGTTAAATAATACTATGAAGATTCTATTAATGATAACTAAACCTTAAGAGAATCTGGGTCTTGCAAATGTGTAATATTTCTAGACATTGTGCGCATAGACCCGATTTGCATGAAGGAAACATAAGGTGGACTTCACACGAGATAGTGAACACAAAAATACACTATGTGCATATATATATTCATGTGTGTGTGTGTGTTATAAGAGAAAGAACAGTGCATTCATGAAAGAATTAATATGATAATTCATATTCACATGAATAATTAAATGCGATAGTGTGTGAACTATTGTGAAGAAGGGAAGAAGTGAATATAAATTTAAGAAAGTGTACATGAATGAATAATTATATCAATATGCACATGAGATCATAAATTGATAAAATTTTGATCAAGAATAACTTTGTACTAAGGATTACAAGATTTAGAAGACCCGTTCAAATTATTAAACATGCATAAGATGACATGTTCTGTTTAGTGTAATTAGTGGTTTCAAAATATTCAATTTCACAGAGGAATTCAATACTTTACTCAATTTTTTATATTTTGTATCGAGTAAATCTAAGATTTTAGTCCACAATAACATTCATATCATTGATCTTGAAGAAGGGAAAGAGGTTTCCCAGCTATAAATTGATTATCATTTAGGGTAGTTAAGTTGTGAAGATGCTGTGTTAAGCTGATCGTTATTGTTCTGATAATCACAAAGGAGGTTTGTGATTCTATCAAGGTGAAGTAGAAGTTTTAGTGCAATAGGTTTTTCATTAAATAATAAGTAAAGAATAAGAATTTAATTTCCAATTTATATTTAGTTGATCATTATCTTGGTCAGGGTGAATCGTGTTTATCAGCCCACACCATATTCATATCATTGTGACTGATAGAAGAAGAAATAGTGAAGCTTTCAGTTTGCTACTATGAAGAAGAAAAGAAGTTTATTTAATACTGTTGTGAAAGTAACATGTGAAGGTTGTGTAAGAACAAAACAAAATTGTGATATCTAATTGAATTCTTATCTAGTGGAATAATTTATGGGCGTTACAAATCATCTTAACAAATAACGGGAAGACTATCTTTAGAGGCAGTATAAAAAACCAGCAAGAAGCTACAAGTTGTACTAGGTATTCCCCAGTCTAGGGAAGAAGGATTATCCCTATTACCCATCTAAAAGTATAGGGAGTGACAATGGTTAAATTATTTTCACCTATACAACCCAATGTATCTTGATATCTCATTAAAGTAGAGAATTTGTGTACTGGTTATAACCATACACAACAAGGAATAACTACTCTCATTGAGTAATGAACCTTATAAAAATATCGTGTGTTATTTTTACTGATTTAATATAATTTCATGAAGTTGAGAAAAGAGAATAAGATAACCGAGATCCTAATAGGTATAATAGAAAAATAGAAAAAAATTTGTGATTAGATTAAAAACTCCCGAACACTGATTCATCCCCTCTTAAAGTTAGGTATGTCCCAAACTGGTCCTTTCATGAACGACATTATTGTTTCCCAAATGAATGAATGGTAAATAGGTAGTTGTGATATTATAATTCACAAAGTATAATTATGTCATAAATATCATATATAATATAATGACCCATACTTTACATACATTGTTCACACTTCAAAATTGAATCACACTTATTACAACATATAACAAAACCATGAAAGGACCGTATAGGTATAGTGTCTTTAGAAATTTGGAAACATAAACAACTGGTTCATAAAGCATCTAAATTGTCTCCCATTTATTTCATCATATCTAGAGTCTATTTTGGAATATCCTACTTAATAACCTTCTTCCTGTCCTGGGGAAAGAAAACATACAAAAGAGTGAGCTCAAATGCTCAGTAAGGGTAAACAAAGGAAATATCATATTCATAAGAACATAGAATTTAGAAAATCTTAACCTGTAAAAGAGATCATAATATCATAACATGAGATAAATCATAGTAGTGAAATTTAATCCCAATAATCATAAAATAAAACATGAAACTTTTTGGCATACACACATAATCATAGAGAATCATTTCTTAGTAGTCAAGACTCATTGCCAAGACTATCTTAGTGGACAAAGTCCATTTCTGAACCGAGTTCACTCCTCGTTTCGGTCCTATTTCACTGAAACTGATTAACCTTCCATTCCAGCCATGTCTATCTCATGAGATATAAATCATTACCCAATGCATTGGATGGAGATATAGGTCCCACCCATCTCATAATGAAACCATTCTTATGTGTTCAACAAAATCATAAATCATACATCATAGCATAACCCATGTAATAAAAATGGGATTCTTAAACATCGTGCCATCATAAAATAATCCATATAAGATAAAAGGATTTCATAAAAATAATTCCATAATAAAATAATCAAATAAATGTAAAAATAGGGATATAAATAGAACCCTATATTATCTTAGATGGAAAATAATTTTGATAAAACGCTTGAACTACATTCTTGAGGAAAATATCCTTTCTACTTAAAAAACATTTTACTTTCTTAAAATGTCATATAATATTAAAATAAAATAAGTTGATTAAAAATAAACTTGAAAACTTGTAAAGGAAGCTTCATGGAAATAATGTTCTAGAAATCCATTCATGCCGTATAAGTTAAAAAAACATCCTTCTCATACTTTGGCCGGAAAAGTCAAAAAGTACCTCGTACGAAAAACGAAAAAAGATTCCTTTCATATCTTTTACTAAAAACTCACCTAAGGGTAAAATTTTATTTAAAAAATTTTATGAGGATATAAATAATATTAGGAAACATGGATGTGGATGATAAATATTCCCCAGTAAATTCTGAAGTATAAACAATCTCAGATAAAAATGAGATTGCGAGATTTTCCATTACCTTAGGTTCAATTTACTTCGTACGTGTCCGAACCTCATGTATAATGATTTAAATAATGTTATTGACTTATTATATAATTGTACTCATTGTTATGATATCATATATGGTTATAGTCTTAGATTCTTATTTGTAATATTTCATTGCTACTTGTTATTCGGGTGTTTATTGCTTTTTGTTCTTATGCGTGTTTTGTCGAATAAATTATTATTCTTCTTTTTAGTTTATAGATACCTCATTTCAAGAATGGTATTAGTATAATATATATCATATTTATTCATTCAATTCATTTATTTAATCATTAAGAATTGAAGATCATGTAGAACGAGTCGCATCACATCGTGGAGATGGTAGGCCGTACGTACGCACGAGCGATGATATCATTCCCATGATCGTGGAATTGTATTGAAGTGTATGTATACTATTTAAGAATCAATATAAATTTACAATAATAATATATAGTTATTATCTACAACATTATACCCATCCAAGTAAGGTGGTGGTGGAAAATAGATTACACCACGGTATGGAGACGGTATTCCGTACGTACGCACGTGTGGTGATTTCGTTTTTCGTAGGATGGATAGAAGGTGAAATAGGGTTATTTAATATTTATAATAATATATAAGTATATGAGTGATACTGATGTTATTACTTCATAATGAAACAACTAAAGAAGAATAAGTAGAAGAAGAAATAAAGTTGAAAGAATCGGTAATAGACATTACCTCTTCTTTGAAGAGCCTCTTCTTAACCTCCTCTTAGGGCACTAAAGATGGTCTTTGAAGAAGACCAGGACCTCTAGTATGTTTATAGGGAAGTGGATAAGAGAAATTTTCAGGGGTTGGCTGAGCTTGAAGGCTCAAAGTGGTGTGAGGAAGAGAGGTAGGAGGTTCCCTTTTATAAGGGAGGAGAGGGGCACCTTAGGAAAAACATAAAATATTATTTTATTATAAAGTCATATTCGGTTTTTAATAGCTCCAAATTGATTTATTTAGAATCTAAGGTTGGTATGGGTCTAAATCCCCTAAACCAATAGATTTTAGACAAGTTTAGGTTACTATTTTAACCTTATCATTTAGCTTTAACTCTAAATTAAATAATTTAACTTTTTCCGTGTCTTCTTGTTTTCTTACATTATATGGTTAGTAAACTTACTATAACAAGCCAAACGAACCCCAAGTTGTTAATTATTAATATATATAACCTTATATAAGTCATTAGGACGAACCTTATATTTTTAGGAATAAACTAACAATTAATAATATAGTATTTGTTTTTAAAACTATTTTATGTCAATTTTGACACTATTTGGTAATTGATTTTTGTGAAAATCATAACAACATTATTAGTTCGAAAAACGTTAATTAAATCAATACTAATATGTCATTTTAATCTATAAAATTAGTGTAATTCTTAAAAAGTCTCAAATTACATTTATTTGGGTATTTATAATATCAATTATGTTAATATTTCCTTAATAAGGTAATTACTGCATCATCATTGTGTCATAAATAAATTAAATTATTTAAAGTCTAGAAATTATAAATAAAATTCCATTATGTAGGAAATATTTTTAGATTTCTAATGAATATTTACAATCAAATTTATCTTATTTATAACCCTATATTACAAATGTTTTAGTTATTAAACTTTGATTTTAACTATTTTAACTCTTCTTTAAATAAAATAATATTAAATGTCCTAATCTAATCCAAGTGGACCTAAAGGGTAATATTTTATTCCTAAGGTTGTTTTTAGTCGAATTATACTTACACAATAGAATTAGGACATGTTTTAGGGTAATAATAATATCATTTTTACCCTTAATTACCCTATTTACTTTTAAGCGTGGTAAAAAAAGTAAAAAGTTACTATTCACCAAAAAATATTTTTATCTTATTGAACCAAATTTTACTCCCTGATATTAACCGTGTCTCTCGGATTTTCAAAATTCCACTCATAGAAGCGGTAAAATTAAGTTTTATGTAAATTTTCAAACTCTCATAGGAGGTGGGTAAAAGACGGTGAAACGTTCAATAAAATTTTTATATATCTAAAATTATTATAAAATGACTCCAATGAATTACTTTGAGCTTATATAGGTATTATTTATCAATTTTGACCTAGAATAAATTTAAATAAAATAAATAATTATTTAAATAAAAAGTCGGTTTTTAAATAGTAACCCAGTGTTTTCACTATTCATCAAAAATTGAAAGTTTTCATAAAAATACCAAAATTTCACCCTAGGATAATTTCGATATTCCGAATCCAAAAATGAAGACCATTTTGAAAGATAAAATTTATAAAATTTTAAAAAGTGGGTATTACTATTCATAACGGCTAGTTTTAATAATATTTTAATAGCATATCGTTGTTTAGTGAAACTCGGTATTCTGTACAACGCAAGCTATTGAGGAAGGCCACGATTGCATGTAAAGCAAGCCAAGATAGTGTTGTGTGTAGTGAAAAATTCCTTTGATGATGTATATAACATAAAAACAAAATATTTTTCATAAAAATCTCGAGTGTTACATATAAAATATGAAACCATCATAATACACATCTTAAAAATATGGTGATGAAAAATGAACTGTTTCGCTATATGGAGACAGTAAGCCGCACGTACGTACGAGCGATACTTTCACTTATAGTTAGATGGAAAAAAGGAAGTATAATGGTGTTTTAATAATCATTATAACATTTAATAATATTTAGGATATTGAATTTATTATTTTATGATAAATACCATAGATTTAGAGGAGGTAAAGATTAGGATAAAAGAAAGTGATCGGTTAAGGCGATTACCTCTTCTTTGAAATGAATCCTTTAGATATCTTCTAAAGGGATCTATGGTTGGACTTTTGGGAAGAATTGAACCTCTATAATGTGTCCAAGGAAGTTTAAAAGAAAAATTAGTAGTAGGTTCCTAATCTAGAAGGCTCAAAGTGGTTTAAAGAAGTGATGGAGAAGGTGGTCTTTTATAATTGAGGTGAGGGGAAATTTTGGAATTCCTCAAAAGATTAAATTATAATAAATTAATTCTCAAGAAAAATGAATTCAAATGAAGAGTGATTCTAAGATAAGGTTGGATAGGGTCGTAATACCATAAAAAAAATTTATACAAGATTTGATGTCATTTAAAACCTTATAATTTTGATTAACCCTTAGTTAATAAATTTTAATCTTAACTACAATAACTACTTTTTCAATAGTTAAAGGTTGTATTTTTTTAATTATTAGGTGAAAATTGGCCCACAAATAGACAATTTATGACATTTTAGACCATACCATATCCACCTCATCTTATTTCATGATTTTTATGATTTATAAATAATCTAATAAAATATTATTTTGATAAAATATCATAATTGTTGATTTTGAAAATATTCATTTAATTTGACTTACAAGACATAATGAAAAATATTTATTTAGAATATAATATTAAAAAAACACTAATATATCATATAAACCTATAACATTCTTTGAACACTATAAATTACTGAAATTATATCACTTTTAATATTTTAAAAATCATTTAATTTATTTTTCCATTAATTGAATAAATACTATTTTGGTGTTGTGTAAGAATTTAAGGTAATTATATAATACCTAAAAATTATAAATAAATTAGCATCATGAATATAATTTTCTTATACACAAAAAGAATATTAATATTTATTCATAACTGTTTTTTTGTCCTTATGTGAACACATAAAGGATATTTAAAACTAAGAGAGTGACATTTTGTAAATTTCTTTGATTTAAATAATATATAACTCATTTTCATAGAATGGTTTCCATTAAACAAATAAATTTAAATAATAAGGTGATAAGAGTCTAATTTCATTCATCAAATAATAATTATTATGAAAAATTATATCCTTATCACTTAGTTTTAACCTAGATTAACCCAATTTACTCTTTACCAAGGTGATAAATTTTACCACAATTACTATTCATATTGATCGAAAACAAAAATGTCATATTTACCAAATTTTAACATCATAATTCAAAATATGGAATCCGTTTTATCAAATTCGACACCTATATGTGGTTGTAATTAATTTTAAAATAGTTGCATAAAATACGATGAAAACCGCTTTTTAGAAAAATACAGTTTTTAAGCATAAAACTAGATTATTATTATCTCATGCCTAGAAAAATATTTGATGAATGTTAAAAAATTTGATCGAGTATATAATATATAAATTTTATTTAAATCATTCACCAATAGTGATCAATTTAATTTATTAAGTTAAAAACACATTTCACGCATAAAAACATTTTTTTTTCAGGAAAATGTCGTTTTACCTATAAAAATGAGTTTATACAAAATTCAAACATAAAATTGATTCCAATTCAATTAATTTTATTATTTAAAATATAATAAATATAATTTTACTTTGAAACCAATTTAAAAAAATGGAACTTTTTATATACAGTTTTCAATTAAATCATCATTTTTTTCTATTCATCAAAAAATAAATCTTTTAAGAAAATTCTCAAAAATTCATTCTAAGATAATTTTAATATATATATTTCAGAAATGATGTTAATTTTATAAAATAAAATTTCCAAAATTTATATAAATTAATCACAATATTTTCTTACAAAAAGCAATAAAAATACTTTTTGAAGATTAAAATGACTTCAAATAAAATTTGAGTGATTATTTATTAAGTGTTTATCAATACATTTATATTGGGTAGGAAATTTATATATATTTCATAAATTAGTTAGTCCTATTAATACCATCCAATTTGACGACTAGGTTATAACTGTCACAAATATTAACATTTTAATAGTATATTGTGGTTTATTTAAACTCAGTGTTGCATGTATGATAAGGTATCAAAGAAATAAAATTATTTAAAGGGAAATATTTTATAAAATATCAAGGTGTTACATCAAATCATATTGAACCATTGGGTTTAATCTGAGACGCATCACCTAAAAACATAAAATAGTAAGTCTTTTAATGTAAGAAACTGTCAAATCCAAAAGATTTGGATCTAAAATGTCCAATTAATGAGATAACTACCTAAATCTATGAAAAAAGAGAATTAATCAAAAAAGGTACCAGTGTAAATATATTCACCTGAAGTTCCTAAGGAAAATATCTAAAACCATAAGAGACACTACTGATCCATTGATAGATAACTATTGACCCAAGAAATCCAATCTTGGTCAAGATAAATTAATGATAAAAGGTCCATAATTCCTAGTAAACCTACCAAAAATCACTAAAAGGTTATAAAATTAATGTCATGAAGCACGGTTTCCATTCCAAGCATCCATATATGACACTAAAAACACACTACCAAGACCAATAACTAACCCATCATATTTCAAAACTAAGAGACAATAACCCTTCTAAGACACAAAATAGGGGAATAAAAAAAATAAATAAATACAAGATCACATATTAATGTATAAAGAAGATAATAGAGAAACAAAATCTAGAATGACCCTACCACACACCTTGATGCTAACCGGTAGTCTCACCCATGCTAACCACACATTGATCCCTCGTATCCTAGATTCAAGGACACAATTTCAGATAGCACTAGGCTACCTATGATCTCAACATGTAAGGCATACAGAACATAAGGAACAAAAAGAGAAATATATCAATAATAGAGAGAGGAAATATATCTAAAATTAAAAAAAAGAGAGTATGTGACCTAGATGTGTAACTCCCCGACCCCAGTTACCCAGAGTTGGTGCATTATTTTAATACATTGGCATGATTACAAGGAATCAAGTCCCAAAGGACCGATCAGTTTATTAGTTGTGGAAAATAGATTACATACAAGAATGTTACATTACACTTTATAACATATAACACAACATAAATAATACTTTATGAATTCCATTATCCCCTTAGCTTAACCCTACATATCAATCACAATACACTTCTTGGAATCATGGGAAAAATAAAACTTAGAAAGGGGTGAGCTCAGATGCTCAATAAGGATAAAAATATAACAGAAACTTTCATAAATAAGCATAAACATTTAAGGCAATGTATAAGAATAAAACAAAATCCTTTTAAACTTAAACTTCAGCATAATATTACAAACATAAAATAAAATAATTCCATTTACTTATTCACATGGATATTCTACTAGTCGAATAATCACAAGAAATATCAATAGCCACTTACATAATGATGGAATGCATAATGCGAAACTTCATAACTACATAGTAAAGGCCTTGTGCCAAGACTACAAATAAGATTTTGTCAAGTCCTTGTTCCAAGACACTAGTTTGTCTAATGAGACCTACCAATGAATCGAGGATTTATAGTGGGCTCCACCCATCACTTACTAAATCCAATGCATTCCTCCTATGAAAAGGTCTAAACATAACATAAAAATTCATATTAAAACTAGCATATGAAATGTCAATACTTTATCCCTAAACCATCAATGGTATAAAAATAAAACATCCGCAGTGAAACATATCACAAAACCTTCAATACAATATGAAATATTTGTATCATAATAAATCTACTACAAATTTTTTTAAAATCCATCAAAGGATGTTGACATAGATGAAAATGATTTGTAAAACTCTTTGAGAGAAATATCCATTTTTCATGAAAACATTTAAAAGTCACAAAATTTGGAAAGGAATAAATTTAAAAACATTTTTGAATCAAAGTGTCCCTTACCACTTTGAATGTTTTTAAAGGAATTAACATTTTAAAAACATTTACGTCCATATAAATAAATCCTTAAAAACCATTTTAAAAACATGGACATTAATGAGAATGATTTAGAAGAATAAATATTTAAAACATTCAAAATGACTTTTTAGTAAAAAATTCCCTTAAAAATAATCCCTTTGAAAACTATTTTATAAAACATGGACATGTATAATAAATATTTCCCAGTAGATACTTACGTAAAAACAACCTCGGATAATAAAGAAATTGTGAAATTAACCCTTACCTTGTACTTTCCTTTAGTCGAGGGTACGTTTAACCTCTTGTATAAAAACCGTAGTATGTTATTAAATTATACCAGAACCATATTAATATTTATGATACTTTAAATGAATCATTTATGACTTTATACTACCCATTTAATAATAATTTCCATGTTAAATTAACATTTCGGGTAATAATCGCTTTCTTTATCGTACGTGTTTTAACTTGTTACTCTTGATTGTATCACTTAGATCACGATTTAAATAATTATAGAATATAAAAATTGATTTATATATCATATATATTTAGAATATAAATATGTATAATATACATATATATGAAATGGAAAACACCGTTTATGGAGATGGTAGGCCGTACGTACCCATAAACGCTGTTTCCGTTTTCATATCGTATTGAACAGAACTAAGTGAATAAGATATATGTAAGTAAAAAAACACACACACACACACACACATATATATATATCTCTAGTATCATTATTATGTCATATATTAAATAATTATTAATGATATATATTTTTATAATCATCATTGAATGATGAACGTGAAAATGAATCTCATCGCGTCGTGGAGACGGTAATCCGTACGTACGCACGAGCGACAATATCATTATATTGATGGTGAAATTGTATATACTTGGATGGTATATAATATATAAATAATAATTAACATTTTATATTTATTATTTACATCAGTTATACTCATTATTATATCCATCCAAATAATGAATTGTTTGAATAACAAACTACACCACGACGTGGAGACGGTAATCTGTACGTACGCATGTATGGTGACTTTGTCATTTATAAGATGAATAGAATAATGAAAATGGTTGTAACATTTTTATAATAACATCATAGTATATATAATATACTGGAGTTATTATTTTATAATGGAAACAACAAATAAAGAGGAAGTGGAAGAAGAAAAGAACTTGAAAGAGGTGATGAAATATTTATCTCTTTTTCTGGTTCTTCCATTTGATTTGATCAAAAGGGATCCTTAGGTTGGATTTATGACCAAAGAAAGGCCTCTAGGATTAAGGGAGTAAAGTTGGGAGGATATTTGGTCAGGGGTTGGCCGATCCAAAATGCTTTGGAGGTGTAAAATTAAGAGAAGGGGAAGTGCCCTTTTATAAGAGAGGTGAGGGTCACTTTAGGAAAATCTTGAAATGTTATTTTATAATAAAATCATTTTCAGTTTCTAATGGATAAAAAATGAATTATTTAGAGTATTAGGTGGGGATGGGTCTAAAACCTCTCAACCAATAGGTTTTAGATAGGTTTATGTCATCATATTAACCTTATCATTTAGATTTAACTCTTAGTTAAATAGTTTGACATTTACCATGTCTCTTTGTATTTTTATATTATATGGTTAATAATCTTACTATAACAATCCAAGAGAACCCGATTTGGTTCATTATTAATATATATAACATTATCTAAGTCCTTTGACCGAACCTTAGATTTTTAGGCATATTATATCAATTAATAATATAGTATTTTGTTTAAAAACCCAATTATGTCAATTTTGACACTATTTAGTATTTGATTTTTTTGAAAGCCATAAAAACTTTATCACTTAGAATAAAATTTATTTAACCAAACCTAACATGTCATATTGAACTATAAAATTAGTTTAATTCATCAGAAGACTCAATTTTCATTTATTTGGATATTTATAATATCAATTATTTTAATATTTCATTAATATGGTAATTACTTCATCATCATTGTGTCAAAAATAAATTAAATTATATAATGTCTAAAAATTATAAATAAAATACCATTATGTATGAAGTATTTTTATATTTATAATGAATATTTATAGTCTAATTTATATTATGTATAACCCTATATTAGAAATGGTTTTGTTTTTAAACTTTGAATTTAACTCTTTTAATTTTCTTTAAATAAAATAATAATAAATGTCCTAATCTTATCCAAGAGGACCAAAGGGGGTCATATTTTATTTATAAGGTTTTTTTTGGTGGAATATACTTATCCAATAGAATTAGGACATGTTTTAGGGTAATTTTAATATCATTTTACCCTTAATTTCCCTATTTACTTTTAACCGTGGAAAATAAAAGTCAAAGTTACTATTCACCAAAAATTATTTTCATCTTATTGAACCACATTTTAATTTATGATGTCAACCATGTCTCTCGGATTTTTGAAATTTAAATCAGAGAAGTGGTAAAATTATGTTTTATGCAAATTTGTAAATGCTCTTAGAAGGTGGGTAAAAGACGATAAAATGTTCGATAGAATTTTATATATCTAAACTTATTATAAAATGAAGCCAATGAATTACATTAAAAATATATAGGTATTATGTATCTATTTTGACCTAAAATAAATTAAAATAAAATAACTAACTATTTATATAAAAATTCGGTTTTAAATAATAACGCAGTGTTTTTTCACTATTCATCAAAAAATTAAAGTTTTCAGAAAAATACCAAAAATTTCCCCTTAGATAATTTTGATATTCTGAATTCAAAAATGAATTATATTTTAAAAAATTCAAAACATATAAGTTTCATTTATTAATTTAAAATTAATTCCCGTTGTTAAAACCAAAAAATGGGTTTTTAAAAAGTAAAAACTATCAAAAGATTGACATGTGTTTATGTCAAATTTAAATGTGAAATTACTTATAATGACCTAAATTGTATTAAATGATAAAAAGTTAATCTAATTATACTTCCAAACCATTCAAATTCAAAATTTATCACTATAAATTATTTCTATTAAAAAAGTTGTTTTCAATTAAAACATAGTATTTTCACTATTCATCAAAATATGAAAGTTATCAGAAAAGTACCAAAAATTTATCCAAACTAAATTTTTATGTCCTGATTCTAAAGAAGAATTTAATTTCATTAAATTGAATATATAAAAGTGTCAAATATTGGTTTTTAAAAAGGGTTCGCCTTTAAAAGGCGGTAAAATTACATTTTTTGAAAAATACTTATTTTATCTGAAAAATGAATTTGTTCTTATATTATGTCTAAGAAACACATAATACATATTTTAAAATTATTTAGAGTATATAAGATTCAAAATTCAGTTAATACTATTCATAAGTATATCCCCATTCCACCATCACAGATCCAAGTAGAGGTCCTCCCCATGTAGTTCAGGAGTGGGGAATAGAATCAGGGTGTACACAAAGAAAAGTGACCTTAGAGACATGCTGAGATTTATACATGGTTTGTATCCCATTTCAAGAGGGATACTCTTGGTTGGAGTAGTATGGGGAAGTGTATGGGGCTTAAGAATGGTTAGCTACCTGGAAGGATCAAAAATCCTCATGGAGGAGGATCATGAAGATGTGTCCCAATAATGGAAGATGTCACATCATGAGGGTACATCCTTATGAGGGAGCACCAAATTTTACCATTGGTCGAGGATTGAACCTCAAGGAGGTGTCCTACGCACCTTGTATAGAAGACAGGGATCAAAAAACCCATAGTTATATAATATAGTTTAACTTCATGCAGGATGAAGGGGGAATATAGTTTAATGTCATGCGGTACGAGGGTGAACCGTTGTGAAGTGGTCAGGAGCAATGGGTGATGGGCTTGAACCTTAGGAATACTTCCTACGTACCTTACTTGAAAAGGAAAAGTATCAAAGTCCACGTAGTTCGATAAAGAGGGGAATGGGAATTATGCATGGTTAACAGCCCATCAGAGGATGTCATGTTTGATGCTTACTCTAATCCCACATGATTCATACTCGTTGTGAGAAATAAGAGGTTTCATCAGACCTGATGATCGCGTCATGAAGGACGCGACCTCAAATAATGGTGCGGGGCTTAAGCATGGCTAATAGCCAAGGGAGATAGAGATTGAGACTTACTACAGGAAGGAAGCCTGAGGAGGGTGTCCAGGTGTACGAGAAGGATATGTTAATTGTAAAGGGATAACCCCATCAAGGTGGGTCATGGATTATGTGGAGATTTCCCAAGGTGCACACAACGATAAAGAGTAGAGGGAGAGAGGAGGCAGATAAAAAAGGTGGCAAGTGAGAGGTTCCTAGTTCCCCCCCTTTATGGGCCTCTCAGTCCTACCACACATGAGAAAACTCATAGTTTAATGTCATGTGTTGGGGATGTGAGTTTCTTGGTAGTTTAACATCCTACAGCTCAGACGACGAGGACTTTCTGCTCACCCCTTAGACTTACATAACTTGCACTGAACCATGATTGGGGGCATGAAGGCACAACCAATTCCCTATGGTACTGAGGTGGAGAGAGTGGTCACTTTAGGGGATCACGTTACTGTGGCTATGCAAAGACACAATATCCATTAGCATGACTATGTGAAGAAGCATGAGGAAGATAAACACAACATGAGGTACCACTCGGGGAACCATGAAGTCACTTCACATGAGCCTGGAGGGTGGTACGGGAGAGGGGTTCAATAAACAGAAGGCCTCATAGAGAGGGGTCTCTCAAAGCTCGGGTACTTCGTTAAGAGCAGGGGGTTCTCAAAGGAAAGGGTCTTGTGAAGCATGGAGAAAATGACCTCCATGAAGGGAGGAGCTTAACGAATCATGAAGACCCAGTCGAGGTAGGAAGTCAACATGTTCTTGCAGGGTGCTTCGCAAAGACAGAATGCTCCACAAAGATCCAAGTACCCAAAAGGGAATCCAACCTTTTCAATGGCCATAGGGATTTGCGAAGGGAATCCCCACTTTAAGTGTAGGAAAAATATAGCAAAAGGAAGGTTCACAATTCACAAGCACCTTGGGTGATACATTTTTATTAATGGTTTATAGAGTAAAAGGTGCTTTGAAAATCGAGATCTCAAAAGGTGAAAGGTTAGAGTATTGATCCTTTTGAAGGGGGGAGCCGTATATTTATAGGCACCCAGGATCTCAATTATCTGAAGGTGAACTGCAAATAAAATCTTCAATTTACAATCGGATGAGGTCTATCAGATTGCAAAGGCTTTCATCTCTTTCCTCTGCAGCGACATCACAAACATATCTGTTGGATCACAGAGGATTTCGTCTATTTCCTATGTGGTGGTGTCGTAAACATATCTGTCGAATCATAGTGGATTCCATCTCTTTTCTCTTTGGCGGTCACATAGGAGCCTAGGCTTCCGGCTCTGTACTGCTCACACTGTTGGAGATCTTTATGAAGTGTCTTCACGAGTCAGACCCTTTGATGATTTTCTATGTTTCCATTGATCCATTTCTAGGCACTTATTTTGGTTCTAACATGCATCCTGAAGGACCTAATAGTTTAATATATTTGGAAAATAATATACATACATAAGTTCAACATTACAACTTTAAATGAATTACATTATATAGACTCCTTTGGAAACATTCTTATTCTTCTAGATTATCTTTTCATGTCATTCATTTAATTCATCTAGGCATCCTG
Source organism: Viscum album (assembly GCA_963277665.1). Classification (NCBI taxonomy): domain Eukaryota; kingdom Viridiplantae; phylum Streptophyta; class Magnoliopsida; order Santalales; family Viscaceae; genus Viscum; species Viscum album. The sequence continues at coordinate 70,302,420 of OY728135.1, forward strand.
GGGAAAATAAAAATAATAAATAGGTGATATATGGTGCTTAGTAAGGGTAATAATTCAACCGAAGCTCAAAATATACCATAATACAAGGTGAATAACTAAAAACTCTTTCTATTAAAACAAAACCTTGAGCATAATATGGAAGAAATAAAAACTGATTAAATAAAGGCATATAAATGATCATAAGAGAATGAAACTTAACCATATATATTATGATAGTTGAAGAATCACATGTAATATAAAATTCTAATCTCATAATGAGGGAATTCATAATGTGGGACATCATAAACATACCATCAAGGCTTCGTCCAAGACACCATACATAATCAGGTAGGATGTGAGCCCATACTCAAACTAGTTTGTCTCATGAGACCCACCAATGCACCGAGGGGCTATAGAGGGTACCAACCTACACTTACTAATTTTAATTCATTCCTAATATTAAAGGGATTAAACATAATCAACATATACATTCATATTGAAACTAACATATGAAATGTAAATAACGTTCCCTAATTAGTAAATATAATCACTAAACATTAAAAGTAATATGGTGAATGGAATCAAGGTAGAACATCCACATTCAAACTAATCATAAACCATTAAATAATTTATGGAATATGATATCAAAAAATATTAATCCCAATTAACCATAATAATCAACAAGGTTATTTAAATAGATGAAAATACTCTTATAAAATCATCGAGGAATTCTTGAGGGAAATACACTTTTTACATTTCAAAGAAGAGTTCTTTTAAAAAATCTTAGTATAAAACCATAAATAAACTTAGATATTTTTTCATTAAAAAAGTAGTTATTTTATAAAAATAATAGTGTCTTAAAATATATTATGGGTGATACTTGAAATTGGGTAAGAAATCAAGACATTCCCTTTAATTGGGCTTGCATATCGAGAAGAATTGAGAAAGACCCTTATAAAACATGTAACTCCACATAAAAAAGAAGGATTCTGATTGGTACACATATCTAGAAAATTAAAAAAGAATTTATTATTAGTAAATTATAATAATTAAGAATTTAATTGGAGTAAAGATAAAAAAAGAGTATCCTGAAAGAAAATGGAGGTTTGGGTAGAAACCCTTACCTTAAGTCCGAAGGTGTTCTGTACCTGACCCTATGGCCATGGAATATGAAATTAGACTCATTAATAATTTAATTAAGAATATATTAGCCATTTATATAGTTTATTATAATTTTATTAAGTTCATTTATGTCTTTTTGATTATTTATAAGATTGAATTTTGTCGTTCTAAAGTGTTTGATTCCTTGATTTTCATGACCAGTTCACTTGAATATGAGTATGAAAATTATTTTGGAATGGGTATGATTCTCCAGAATTGAAATTATATGTTATTTATAAACATTCATAAGTTTAAATGGTTATATATATAAATTGTTTATATGGTATTATCATGGATCATTAGATAAAACATTAGTGATATTCATTTAGATTATTTTGGTGTTATTTCGATCATCACGAACTAGTTTTTTTTGTATGAATTAATATAATGTATATATACCAGTTTCGAAACATTAAATAGGTCATAATACATATATTATAGTCTGTTTTAACCATAACATTTTTATCATGACTATCCTTGAAGGATAAATTGAAGAACGAAATTCCATCATCCACGAAGGTTGTAAATCAGCACCTCATGAACGATGATTTTTTTTTAAAATAAGAGAGAGAGAGGAAGAATATTGATAATGGATCTCACATTAACATGATATAATTATAGTATATAAATTATAATATAGTTATCATTATAATTGGATAATGGGAGGTGAGGATAGAATAAGAAAAGAAAATAAATTTAAATGAAATTAAAAGAAAAAGGAAGGGGGTTTACCTCTTGAATTATCCTCATTGAGAACCTTCTTAGAGAAAGGGTTTTTGGTATTTTGGAAAGATAAAAAGATATTAGATGTGAGGGATAGACTAGGGAAGATTATTTGAGAATAATTTTGACAATATTCAAGGCTTAGAGTTTTGAGGAGAAGAGAGGGTGAGGGGTGGTATTTATAGTGGAGGAGAGGGGGGTTTCCTCAAATTGTTTATTAATTACTCTACTATTTGGCTCAGAACTGTGAATGGTTTTTATTAACATGACTAAATATAGTAAATAGGTCATGAGAGTTAGATATTAGGGTATTAAATAATCTTTACATCATCTATGACTCAATAAGTCATGTATTTATCTTTTATCATAAATTATCGTATTTTACTATTGACAAAAAATTCAAATATTTTCGAAAAAATCCCAAAAATTCACCCTAACAATTTTTTGATGTGTATAATTAAAAAATAAAATACATTTTATGAAAATAACTTTCTAATTATGAGATATTTATTTTTAATTAAAACCACCATTCACTCAAAAAATACAGATTTTAAAATTATAACTGATTTTATAACACCCTAAAAAATTAACTAAGGTCTAATTAAATTATCAGAAAATCATAGGAAAAAAACATCAATTTATGAATAATTTTTATGAAAATTAATTTTCTTTTAAATCAATTTATTAATTATAAAATTTTAATTAAATTTTTATTACTCATAAAAATAACAACACTTAATTAATAATTTTTAAAATATTCATCTACTTATACTATGATATAATTATATCATAATTTTATTTATGAGATGCCCAAATTTTATTTATACATTCATGGGTAATGTTACTATTCATTTTGACGGTTTATTGTTCCTAATGTTCATATTACTAATCCCAAGGTCAAGTTACTATTTCATCAGTATAGGTTACCTAACTTCTAGAAATACCTCTTATTTCATTCATTCTTCATTTATAAAGTTTGTATGGTGCTCTATAAGTGATTTTATGTGATTCATACTATATTAAATAATTATAAAATAGGAAAATTTCATTGATATAATTTTGGTTCATTACATCCACTTCAGTAGAGTGATAGAACATGCCCTTCCTTGCTACCTTAGAGGTTGTTATTGTTGATAGTCTCTGACAACCCTTGGATTAGGTAATTAGACAACATAATGACCATGTTCCTTATAGTTGAATCACTACACTACATGATGAGTGTTGATATGAACCTTCCTTTCTTCTTCCGCATTAGTGGGATTGTTCAAATCCCTTCGAAAATATTTATCATGATTCCCCTCTCTTCCAAATTTGAAGCATCTCCTGGTTCCCTTTAGATAGTTATTGAGATGCTTCTTACCACACTTTTGACATGTGGGATGTTGGATTTTATTTCCTTCATGGGATTTATTTATTGATCCTCCCATATTAAACTCTATTTCCCTCTTTTTATCTTTGATCCCATGAGACCACTAAGAGTCACCAATCTCCATCTCAACCTTTAGGGAACATCAGATAATATCCTCATAGCTTTCAAAGTCTTGAATTACTAAGGATTTTTGTAGACTTGGATTTAATCCACTAAAGCAGCGATCCACCCTACTTTTAATGTTCATGACAAAGCCAAATGAATATCGTGCAAGCCTTGTGAAGTTTTCCTTGCATGCCCCTATAGATTCATATTCCTTTTTCTTTAGTCCGAGGAACTCCCTCTCCATCTTAATATGGAGATTTAAGGGAAAATATTTATTAAAAAATATTTTCTTGATTCCTTCCCAATTCATGGAATCAATTTCCTCCTTATACTTTATGTTTTTGATCAATGTTCACCATTGATTAGATTCCCTATAAAAACGATATAAAACCAGCACAAATTTCTCTTCTTATGAGCACTGGAGGGTAGAGAATATCTTCTCAATGGAGTTAATTAATTGTTCTGTGATGATGGGATCAGAAGATTCACTAAAGATAAGAGGCCTTTGTCATATGAAATATTCAATCGTGACTTTATCTTTCTTATGATAAAGAGTGAGTTCCACAAGATTCAAGTTATTTTTTCATAAATTAAGACAATTGAGCTAGTATTGTCATAAATTTATAGGCTCCCATTCCCATCAGGTTTGACATCTCATTAGGGCAATCATCACATTTACTATCACATTGATTATTGGAATGAGTTCTTCTATTTCCCACCATTAACTAAGAAAATTAAATAAAATACAATTAGGTGGATTTAATGCTTTAAAAATGAGTATATAAAAAAAAATTATGAACATATAAGGAATATCATATAATTGAAAATTAGATCTTAACTTAGGATTCTCTAAGTTTTAACATAGGTTATTCATGGTGATAGGATTATCCCTAGGGCTCTTAATAAAGTTTTCTATTATTAATATCCAAAAATAACTAAAACTGTCTATGATACTAACTATATTGACCCTATACTTTTACATATATTATTACATGATTTTAAGCACAATTATCCATTAAATAAAAACCAAGGATAAAATATTCTGGTGTCATTGGAAGACTAGGTACATAATTATAAATCATGAAACTATAATAAGAAATATTTTTATTAATCTTCCATAATGATATCCTAAATTATTTTGAGATTCTACATCTTTAAAGGATATCCTAGGGAATACATAGAAAAAATAGATGAGATAAAAATCCCAGTAAGGGAATAAGCATGGAAAATAAGCATAACACATGACTCAAAGACATAACATGATAACATAATAGGCATGACACATTTATAAATATATAGATGAATATCATAAAGAAAATGGAATCATATAATAATGTAAATATCAAAATGTGGTAGCAACACATAACATGACATAAACATGAGTCAAGTATAACTTCCAAGACAATATCACATGATGGACAAAGTCCCATAATGGATTAGGTTTACTCCCTAATCCCATAATTAATGTCTCATGGGACTAAATATTACCCAATACATTAGTTCGCTACCTAAAATCACCCATCACAACATGTACATGAATATTTGTGACATATAAAGAAATAAAACATAAGTAATAATCACGAGGGTTACCCATGGAGTTAAATGGGTTTTGTAATCATGTAATAAGGCATAACCAAAGGGTGTATCATAATGGTATCCATGAAAGAAGGGATTAAATCATTTTTAGAAAATCATAAAATAAAAATAATAATGGATCATGAATAATGATTTCCAACTAAAGTGAATACATGAAAAAAAGTGTTTAGGAAACTTTATAAATGATCCACTTTAGAGCGGTTTACCCATGGAAAGAAATGAGATTTATAATCATGTCATAAGGCATAAAAAAAGGTTGTATCATAATGGAATACATTAAATAAGGGATTAAATAATTTATAGACGATCATAAAATAAAAATAAGAATGGATCATGAATAATGATGTCCAAATTAAGCGAATACATGAAAAATAGTGTTTAGGAAACTTTAGAAATGAGCCACTTTAGTGTTGTTTAGGGAAAAGATTAAAGAGTATTTAAAGATGAAAAAGGAATAATTGTTTTTTATAAAACCTGAATTGAATAAAATAGTTTTTTCATGATAAAATTAAATATTTAGAAAAATATTGGTGGCTTAAAATAGTTTATGGAGTATACTTAAAAATGGGTAAGAAATAGAGAAGTTCCCTTTATTCGGGCTTTCTTATCGAGATGAAATGAGAAGGGAGGATTTTCAGAAATGTATTTCCCCAAAAAATAAAGATAAATTGAGATAGATAATTTTTTTGGAACATATAAACAGAATTTAGAAGAAGTATATAATAACAATGAAGAAACATATTGGGATAAAGAGAGAGAAAGTGTAACCTAAAGAAAATATGGAGGTTTAGAAAGATCCCTTACCTTATGTATGAATGCATTATGCACTTTCAATTGATGTACTCGATAATAAAATTATATTCATTAATTACTTAATTAAGAACCTATTATATATTTATTTTATTTATAATAATTTTATTATGTTCATTTATGATCATTATAATGAGTTATAAGGATTAATTTCATCATTTTGGGAGCATTCATTTCATGGTTTCATGATTGGTTCATTTGTGTAAAATTATGACAGTTCTTATCAAATGAGAACAATTATCCAGAATTGAAATTATATAGTATTAATGTACTTAAAAAGTTTAAATAGTCCCATATATCATTTTTTTCTGGTATGAGGATGATTCGTTTGATAAGATGTTAAGGACAAATGTTTAGTTTATTTTTGAGTTTTTTACGACCATCATGAACTAGTTTCTATTTATTTAATATTATGTCTATATATTAGTTAAAAAACATGAAACAAGTTATAATATACATATTAAAATCTGTTTTAACCATAATAATGGGTTTTTATCCATCCTTGAAGGAAATAATGGAAAATGAAAATTTGTCGTCCATTAAGGTGGTGAACCGACATATTACGGACGATGTTTTCATTTTTACAAAAAAATTAAGAGATAAGGGGATTTTATAATGGATATTCCATTAAAAAATAAAATAAAATATAAGTATATTTATGATACTAGAGTTATCATGTCACTTTGGATAGGGGTGAGGATAAGGTAGAATAAATAAATAATTTAAAAGAGAAAGATGGAGGATTTTACCTCTTGAATGTCATCTTCTTGAGAACCTCCTTAAGGCACTCATAATTGGCCTTTTGGTGAGACAAAAAACACTAAGTCGCAGAGAAGAGGCTTGGGAATGAAATTGGGTAGAATATTTGCAAGCTCCAAATCTTATAAGGTGTGAGGATAAGGGGTAGTGAGGGGTGGTATTTATAGGGGGAGTAGAGGGGTTTTTTTTATTATTATATTTATTAGTTTATTATTTTGGATCAAGACTATAAATAGTGTTGATTCCTATGAATAAATATAGAAAATATTTTATGAGAGTTTGAACCAATGAATTCTTACATCATCCATGACTAAAAAATTCATGTATTTAGCTTATAATGTTAAATACCGTAAATTATCACATTTTACTATTCACCAAATATTCAAGTATTTAAGAAAAATCCAAAAAATTCAACCTAACCATTTTTCGATGTCAAGATTTAAAAAATGGAATCCATTTTATGAAAATAATCTTTTAAATATGAGAAATTTAATTTTTAAATAAAATCATCATTTATTTGAAAAATACTGATTTTAATATTAAAATCGATTTTTCAACCCTTTGAAAAATTAATTAAGGTCACCTAAAATTATATTATAATTAAAATAAAACAAAATATTAATTTATGAATATATTTTATGAAAATAAATTTTCTTTTAAATCATTATATTAATTATAAAAATGTAAACAAACATTTACATTTTAAAAAAATTCCAACACTTAATTTATCATTTTTAAAACATTTATTTACTTATACCATGATATAATTATATAATATTTTTATTAATAAGATACCTAATTTATATTTTATACTTTCATAGGTGAGGTTACTATTCTAACTGCATGATTATTATTCCTAACTTCCAGATTACCACTCTAACGACCTGGTTACTATTCTAATGATATAGGTTCCTTAATTTCTATAAACACATCTTATTTCATTCATTATACATTAACTTATATTTTCTATTAAGGTTATATATATACATTAATTTTCAATATTCTATTATTAGCATTATGTTTTATTTCTAGAGCTTTGTTCGGGAGTGCGATCATTCTAGTGGATCGAGATGATCCAAATTTCCCCATTCATGTTATCTTATTTTCTATTTATTATCCTGATGTAAAATTTGACATTCTTATTGGTTTATTTGATAACTAATGCATCATTATTAATTTATGAGAATAATTTTTTTATTGTTTCCTCTATGTGATTCATGTTTTTTATGACATAAGATGGGAAATTCCATTTATAAAATTCTGGGTTATTATACAAGATGCCTAAATTCATGACATTATAAAGTTACTTTAACATGATAAAAATTAAACAAATCTAAACAAATGCATATAAAAACATACCTATACATACCCGGTCTATCCAATGTGATTATTCTAACAGGGAAGTTCCAACATATGGTAACCCATACCTATATAAAATAAAAAAAGTACCACCATACTAAAATAATGAATACCAAAACATATTAGAAAAATTAAAAATAAACAAAACTAAAAAAAAGATTTAAGAAGAAAAAATAAATACAAAACCACACATAAAATATAAATATATCTTTCTGCAATTAAAATAAAAGTCTCCACCAAAATTCATAAAAAAATAAAGGATCAAATATAGATACCCATAATTTTCATACATAGATATGACATCTTAATAGATGAATATTCATTGTGTAACATAAAAATCAATGCAATAATCATTTAGGTATAGTGAATTTGAAAACTTGGATATATAAACAACTGGTTCATAAAATATCTACATCATCTCCCACTAATTTCTTTATAACTAACACCCTTCTTAGTCACATCATACATAATATTTTTCTTCATAACCTAGGGAAAAGAAACATAATAAAGGGTGATATTAGATTATTATTAATGGTAAAAAAGTTATATATTAACGATCACTTGATAAATAAATGAACATAAGGGTATTAAAACATGATCCTAACATTTGAAAATTATATCCTGTATATCATAAATCATAATATTTAATCATGGCATAAATATTTCCAGATCATAAGACATGAATCATAAAGGAATTAATGAACATGATCCATGAGATAATAACATTAGAATAAGACATAAGTTTGTGGTATATAAATAAGCATAGAAAATCATTTCATTATTATTCAAGGATCATTGAAAAGACAATTATAGTGGAATGAGTTCACTCCCCAAACCATCTTAGTTATCAAGGTTTACTTTCAAGACTATCATAGTGAAATAAGTCCCTTACTAAACTAGGTTCACTCCCCATTCCATTCCAATTTATCTCATGATACTTCAATATTTACCCAATTCATTGGAGGGAGATATAGTCCTAACCATCACATAATGAAAACCATAAATATGTGTGCCGCAAAATCATAATGCATTCATCATATCAAAAATCATGAAAATAAAATTTCATCATAGAATAAACCATAAAAAAGAAATGGGGTTAATAAACATTTCATCATAGCATAAAACATGGAAAATAAATGAGTTTCATAAACATTTCATTATTTCATCACAAAATAACCCTTGGAAAAGAAACGAGTTTCATAAAAATTGTGACATAATATTCATAACTATCTAAAGAAAGAATAAGGATAATATTCATGGATCATATCTCTAACAAATAATAAGTGAAATTAATGGTTTTTGTCTTTAATTGGAGGAGAAGGAAATTTATAAATTTATTGAGAGTTAGATCATAATATTTCATCATTGGAAACTTAATCACAAGCAATCCTGATAAATAATGAGATTATATCATAAAACCCTTACCACTTTGATAACTTTTGAATCATAAGACCCATGAATTAAATAAAATTATATGGATATGTAAATCCCATAATTTTCATCATAATAATAATAAAATACATTCACATGTAGTGTGTACACCTCACAAAATAAAAAATCAGTGTATAAGGCATGTGTCTCACATAAATATAGATGAGATGAAAATCCATTACCTTTGGTCCAACTTGCACCATATACATTAGAACCTTCTATATAATTAATACAGATTTAATATAAATCTTTTATAGAACCATAATCATATATATCCTACCATATAGGATTTACTTATAACCTTTTATCACATGTTTGTTAACACCTTTATTAAAATAACTTTTTTGAGTGATATATACTTCATTTTTCATATATGTTTTGGTTTTTTAGTTTTATTCCTTGTATTTTGATCATGGTTACATCAGATCTAGAATATTAATCACTATATAAATATAATACATATTCATTGTATATATTTTTATCTTAATTCATAAAAGTATATATAGAAAAATAAATTACACCGTTCATGGAGATAACAAGCCATGCGTACGCATGAATTCCATTTTCATTTTTCGATAGATGGAATGAAAGGAAGATAAATTTTAAAAAAAAAATTATTGAATATTTTTTATATAATATATATCATATATATTCATAAAATTATTCCTCATTAACATCCAAGTAAAATATAAATAAAAAACTAATCACATTGCTTCGTGAATGTGGTAGTCCACATGTACGCATGAACTGAAGAGATGACTTTTTGTATGAGTTGTATTTTATGTCAATGATAATCATTTGTTTTCAAAGGTTGTTCCTTGATTTCAATATTACAAAGAAGTTACAAAGTTTATGGAGTTTGTATTAAGTGCTCAAGTATTATAAGTTGAATAAACATATAAATGGTTCAAAGACTTTCAAAGGCGATGCTTGGATAATTGTTATAGATTCATTGAATGACATTGGATTCCATGATTGAATAATTATCCTAGTGACACTAATTATTTTTGAACTTGTATTAAGTTTATAAGACACTTGTCACTCAAGGTCTTGACATGATATATTGTTTACAACAAAAAAGAAGGAAGTTGATCCATCCAATGGTTTCTTGATTTGGATGATGAAGAGTTGTTTGGAATGAGTATTCTAAAAAGAGAAGAAGAATATGAATTAAATAGGATCATGAAAATGATTATTTTAAAGAGTATATTTTAGATAATAGGTGTTGGACTTTGTTTCTATATAGTGGACATTTTCACTTAGGTTATTCTAAGTGTTAATTAAAAATATGAGCCAACCCATTAAGATTCCTAGGCCACTCAACTAAGGGAACATGTGGGACTTGGTGGTAACCACACCCAAGGGACAAGCTAGATAAATCCCATGGGTGGAAGAGGGAATAATTCCCACAATAGGCAAGAAATCCCATATATAAGGCCTGCAAAGAAAATGCATGAAGGAATGCATCAATTAGGTCATATTGGGATGACAAGGAAGCCTATGGATCGTGTAGTGGGGCATGGCCCATGGGGTGTGTTGTGCTGTGTATCTGGGTGCCAAAACAAGTGCTGACTTGGATTCGAAAGTGGGATTTAGATCTTTGATATAGTGTGTCTAAACCATGACAGAGTTATATGTGGTATGGGATTTGGGCAACATTGTTCATGTGTTTAAAAAGATACACATATAAGTGTAACTATCTGATTCATTTAATCTCAGCCTCAAAATAAAATCCTTTGATCATAATTTTCATCTAGCTTTGTTAGATATATGCACCCCAAATTATTTTCATTCAATGATTTCCATCATTGATTTAAGATCAAGTGGTTGAGACTCTGACCCAATGAGTCAATGAATCTTTACGAACAAATGCTACAATGTACATGTAGGTGTTTCTATAAAGAAATATGGTCCGAATGAATACAAATGTAGTCTCATAGGTCTATTTTTGAATATGATGTTCATGGTTTGTGGTAATTATTTTAAAAGGATATGAATAATGCATTAACTTGTACTTAGTCTTAAAGGAATAAAGCCTCTTCATGTAATGAGAGACAAAGTGATTTGCAATGTAATTAAAAAAAAATTTAAATAATTAAAAGCTAATATCTTCAGCTCTTTATTGGGTCATATACATGGCTTTAAAAGCAGTGTATAGGCAGTTCAAGGGATTTGATCTACTCCTATAAAAGGAGAAGCACCGAGGCCAAGCAAGGATCTTTTGCTTACATTTTTATTCAATAACTCTCATTTTTTTTTTTCTGAAGAAAAGAGTGGGTTCGAGCTTCATGTTATGTTAATAAGACAAGTATAATCATGATAATTAAAGGATTTGTCAAGATGGGGAGTCCTGTGAACCTTCTTGGTTACATGAAGAAGAACCATGCACATCCTATGTGAAGAAGAGTTGAAGACATGCGACTGGTGTTTATATACCCTCATTATTCTTTGTGAAGATTATCAGTTCTGCAATCCAGTGCTAAGTATCATACTCTTATTGTTCTATGTGAAGAAAAAATTGTACTAATTCTGTGTATACACACAAATCCAGTATTATATGTGTTCCGCAAGAAGTCATTTTGGCTTGTGCGAAGGAAGAAAATGAAGGGCACTATTGTTATACATGAAGGAAGAGGAATCCATGTTAAATACTATAATGAAGGTCCTATGAATAATAACTAAACCTTACATGACTTGGTGTCTTGAGAAGGTGTAATATTTATGGATAGTGTGTACATACACCTAGTTTGTGTGAAGGAAGCAGAAGGCGGGGTTCACACGAGATAGTGAACACAAAAATACACTATGTACATATATATATATGTGTGTGTGTATGTATGTATGTATGATAAGATAAATAATAGTGCGTGAAATCATGCATTGATATGAGATTTCATATATAAATGAATAATTAAATGAGATAGTGTGTGCACTTGCGTGAAGAAGGGAAAATAAAAAGTTAACAAAAATAAAATTAAGTGTACATGAATGCATGTATAAACCCATATGCACATGAGATCATAAATTGATAAACTCTTGATCATGAATAATCATGTACTAAAGTTGAAAATATTTATAAGATCCATGGAAATTGTTAAACATTCATAAGATGATATGTTTAGTGAAGTGTAATTAGTGGTTACAAAATATTAGCTGCAATAAGAGGAAGTTGATATTACACTCAATTATTTATATCTTGTTTAAAGGAAGTCCAAGATTTAAATCCATAATAAAATTTAGATCATTGAGACTGAACAATAGAAAGAAGTTTCCAAATTATCAATTGATTATTATTTAGGGAATTTAAATTGAGAATATTTTGTGTTGAGATGATCTTTACTGTTCTGATAATCACAAAGGAGGTTTGTGATTATAATAAGGAGAATAAGAAGTTTTAGTGGAGTTATTTTTGCATTGAATAAGAAAGAGAGAAGATGAAAAATTGGCTGGATAATTTATATTCAGTTGATAATCATTTGGGTTAGGGTGAATCCTGTTTATTAGTCCACACCATATTCATATCATTAAGACTAATAGAAGAAGAAATAGCGCAGCTTTCTATTTTCTACTATGAAGAAGAAAAATAAATTCTTTCATGCTATAGTTCAAGTAATAAGTGAAGATCATGGAAGAACAATATAACACTATGAAATCCAAAAAAAGTACTATCTATTGGAATAATTTATTTATTTTTTCTATTATCATAACAAATAAGAAGAAGACTATCTTCAAAGTTAGTATAAAGAGCCAGCAAGGAGCTTCAAGTTGGACCTGGTCTTCACTAGTCAAGTAAAGAAGGATTATCCCCATTCCCCCTTCTAAAGTGTAGGGACCCACACTGGCTTAAGTATTTTATCCTAAAAAAACCATTGAAACTTAATATCTCATTATAGTAGAGAGTCTGTGTACTGATCATAACCATACATGTAAAGGACTAACTATTCTCATTGAATAGCGAACCATGTAAAATTATCATGTGCTATTTTTACTACTTTCATATAATTTCATGTGAAAGGGAAAAGAGAATAAGATAATCGAGATCCTAACAAGTCTAAGAGGTAAATGGATAAAAAGTTTTGATTAGATTAAAAAGTCCCCAATACTGATTCACCTCCCCTCCCAAAGTTAGGTATATCCCAAACTAGTCCTTTCAAGTGGTATTAGACGGAGGTTCACCTCAATTGGATTTTCTATGTAAGCTATTATATTTTAAAGATTTGAGATTCTTTCCTATGTTAATAATGAAGTGCATTCTCAGTGAAGACTCAATTATCTTGAAGAAGAATTGTTTTTCTACCAAGACCATGATGAATAGGAGAAATAAAGAAAAAAGAAATTTGAAGAAGAAGTCCCGCTTTTCTAAAAAATAGTAAGTATCAATATCTCAATTCCTTGGAAACTATGAGGACATGTCAGGCTTGGAAATTAAAGAGAAGGTGGATTTTGTTTCCACCAAGGATAAGTATAACCTTACTACCTCAAGTAAATGAATATATTTAACTGATCATGAGTTATGTTTTAGAACCTTTGAAAATTTTACTCAAAATAAAGATCCTGACATAAGTGGTTATTATGATCAATCTAAAATTTATTAAGAAATATCAATTGATATATTAAAATACATTTTTCATGGTATTTTTAATTTAACAATATCCCTTTTTTTGGAGTCTTCAAATATATGTAAGAAGATATCACCCAACTAGAAGGAGAAGATGATAATTTTGGAGAAGGGATTGCAAGAAAAAATATTAAATGTTTAAATATCTTCTGATAGGTTGGAACCTTTTAAGAAATAAAGTGGAAACTTAAATAAGTTACTCAAAATTAATCAAAGAAGTTTAAGATAAAGGGGGATTTGAGAAGACTCTAGAAGAAAAGATCCATGTACTTGAAGAAAAATTGAAGAATAATAATAATTTCAAGGGTTTATAATTAGAAGAAAAATCCAAGAAGTTCAAATAATTTGACTATTTGATTCATAATAAAGTGAAGCTGAATGAAGAGGAATTTTAATTAACGAAAAATTCTTGTGAAGAAAAGATGATTATGATTGAAGATCAAAAAATCATTATAGATATAAAATTTATATATTTTTAAGTTCAGATAGATAATCTTGGGAAGACACATATTGATACTTCAAAAAAGAAGAAAATAGTTACTAATTCTACTCAATTCTCATTGAAGGATTATATAGCTAAAATACATGTAATATGTGATAATAATATCATGACATCTTTTGATGATCTATCTCAAGTATCTGAGAAGAAATATATATCATCCATACCAACTTGTATTAATATTCTAAACCTATTATCATGAAAAGTGTAGGTTTTGAAAACTCTATACAAGTATGGATAAATAAAGGTGATGATTAATATTTCACCATGACTAGGGTCAATAGACAAAAGATATTGGAATTTGGTTCCCTAAAAATATCATAACAAGTCATGAAGAAGACCCAAAAACCTTATATAGAAGATATCAAGAAATCAAGATTTGTGTTTCAATGTTGGTGTTGAAACGGATTTGGGAATTATGAATTAGATTGTTGGTACAATAATCAAAATATAAAAGCACAAAGGAAGCCTATGTCAAGGGGGGTAAATCCAGAGATGAAGAAGAAACATCCACATGTTCATAAGAATTTTTATACTTCAAACATATTTGGAAATCGTGATAACATCTGTGATGTATGAAATTAAAGTTGTCACAAGGCTGATGCATACTCATCTCAGCATGTATCAAAAGCTGGTAAGAAAATAAGACCATAAAAGCTGGCTATGAATAAAGAAGCTACCTTGGAAAAAAATTAGAATAATGTTGTTGACACAAATTCTCCCAAGAATATTCCATGAAGGAAACCCGAGAAGACATTAGATTCCAAATCCAAGAAGTTGAAAATAAGTGCATCTAAAAGAACTGATAAGAATGATGACACTCAGAAGAAACCATTTGGAAGATCCAAACTTACTGCCCCCATTCCTAATGACATGTTAGTTATCTGGATAGAATATTTGGAAAGAATGAGAAAATTTAACAATGTACAAGCTAATTCTACTGAAATAGTCAAATAAAATATTCTACATGAAGATAAATCGACTTTGTGTGTGAGGTGCAACATGTCTAGTCATACTGTTAGACATTGAGTTGTAATTATTCCATCACAAGAAGAATTGTTTAAGAATATGAAAGTTTCACCATGAGATAAAAGTATTTTAAAATATCTTTATGAAAGAAGTCTCACACATAAAGACATTGAAGTAGTGATGAGATCCACACAACCTCAATCCAAATTGAAGATCATATGTGCTAGTGTGAAGTGAAAAATAAATAGAGAAACATGATAGAGAGAATTATCTCAATATTTCTCTACACATTTATGAAGCAAGGAGGATCCACCTTATTCTATTAAATATTTGTGTATTTTATTTGTTCTTATAATGAAGTGAATTGAAGGTGAAACAGTTTCTCAAGGGGATAACCTAATAAGCAGTGAGTGCTATCAATTCTTGTTATAAAATCTAAAGAAGTCACCATCCTTGAATGATTTCTCAAATATTTATTCAAATAAAAATCAGATAGAGGGTCATCATTGAAAAAATTGAAGACTTTGCTATCAAATCCTATACAAAAAGGATAAAAAAGTTACCATGTTGGCTTGATCTTATTTTGGTATCTCGAAGAACAATTGTTTGAGAAGATCATCCTTGGTGAAGTTATGAAAGTTTTCGAATCTGCACAGTCATAAGTTGAAGATCCATTATAGGGTATTACTTATATTGAGACATATTGAAATCCATTATTGAAGAGATAAATCATTATGAAGATGTTGATAAGTATTTACCTTGAAGGGAGATAAATGAAGAAAGTTGAATAAGATGTCAGAATCATTATTTCAATTGGTATCAAATCTAATTATTCTGTAATGTGCATGAAGATCATGGAATTGGATAAGGTATGCCTTTATTAAACTCTCATAATTTTTTACTCAAGATAAATATCATTTTAAAAAGGGGGATTAATTGAATTAATCAATGACATAAGAAAATTTTAGAAGTGCTCCAAGGCCTCTTATCCTACTTATTTCACTTGAATGTTTTTAATCTATTTATTAAAGTGAATTCTGGAGTTCTAGGTTTATTGTTTTCAAAATTTTCATATCTTATTTTAGTATCTTCAACTGAGAATGAAAATGGAAAACCCCTGAAGGAAAGTAAATGTGTTCTCATTTCATGAGGTATCAATATTAGTTGGTAATGGACACCTTTTTTTGTCTAAATAAAATCCTCTTGTTTTCTACACCTAGCATAGATTAAGTATACTTTTAGTGAAATGATAGATGAAACATTTCTTAAGTATGAAATGATACCCTTTTCCCATGAACTTTTCATTTATTATCAACAAGGGGGAGAAAAAGTGAAATGAAAGTTGGAAAAGTAAATGGTAGAGAGAAGATGATAATTCATATATCGATACATTCATTTGGAAATAACTTTGAAGTTATTTCCAACAACTACAAAGGGGGAGATTGAAGAGACCATTTTGTGTATGATTTTTATTTGTTGTCAGTGATCATAATTGGTTGTCAAAGGTTGTCCATTTATTTCAATATGATAAAGGAGTTTCAAAGTTTACGTAGCTTGGATGAAGTTCTCAAGACTTATAAGTTGAAGAAATATATAAATGATTTGACAACTTTTGAGTTTCAAAGGTGATGCCTGGAGAATTGTTATGAAGTCATTGAATGAAATTAGATGTCATGCTTGAATAATTATCCTAGAAACTATGATTATTGTTGAACTGGTCTTAAGTTCAGAATACATGTGTCACTCAGGTTCTTGACATGAAACATTATTTACAACAAAGAAGAAGGAAGTTGATCCATCCAATGGTTTCTTGATTTATATGATGAAGAGTTCTTTCGAATGTGAATTCTAAAAAGAGAATAATAATATGAATTAAACATGATCATGCTAATGATTATTTGTAAGAAGATATTTTGAAGAAGAGGTGTTGGCCTTTGTTTTTATATGATGAAAATTTTCACTTAGATTATTCTAAGTCTTAATTAAAAATATGAACCAACCCACTAAGCTTCCCAGGACACTCAACCAAGGGCACACGTGGGACTTGGAATTCAACCACGACAAAGGGAGTAGCCATAGAAATCCCATTTAAGGAAGAGGGAATAGTTCCCATAAGAGGAAATCGGTAATTTGTATAAGTCCCCAGAGTGCACATCTGAAGGTGCGTATAGGTTAAGCTAGATTGGGCTAGAAATGAAGCTTGTGGAATGCGTAGTGGGGAGTAGCCCATGTGGGTGTGCTGTTATATGTATTTGGGTGCCAACCCAAGTGCCATCTTGAACATAAACTAGGATCAAGATCTTTATATAGCATGGTTAATCTCAGCTGCATGATCAAATCCTTTAATCACCATCTTTCTCCATCTTCATTAGAGATCTGTACGCCGGAGTATTGCATGCCACGACCTCCATCAGCAATCTAAGATCGAATGGGTGGGAATTTGAGGATATGAGTTTATGAATCTTCATGAACACATGGTACAATGTCCATGTAGATGTTTCCATAAAGAAATATGGTCTGACCGAATGAAAACGTAGTTCCATAGGCCAATTTTTGCATCTGATGTGCATGGGTTGTGGTCATTCTTTTAAAAGCAGATGAATCATATATGCATGTATACTTTGTCTTGAAGGAATAAAGCCTATTCATGTAATAAGGGATGATGTGATTTGTGGTGTCATTTAAAACTGCATTTTAAGAATTCAAAGATGATATCTTGGGATATTTTTTGGGTCTTTGGAATAGCTTGAAAAGTGGAGTAGAGGTGGTGTAAATACTATGATCCACTCCTATAAAAGGGGAAGCACCAAGGCTGAGAAAAAAGCTTCCGATCATGTTTTTATTCAAGAAATCTAGTTTTTATGAAAAATAAAGTGTTTCCGAGATTCCTATTATATGAAGAAGGTAAGGGGAACCATGATACTTTAAGGCTTCATGAAGAATGGGAGTCCCACAGACCTTCTTGGTTGCACAAAGAAGACCCACGCACATCCTGTGTGAGGAAGTGAAGCAGACACACGAATGGTATTTATGAACCCTCTTCATGCTTCATGAAGACGACCTGTTCCATGAACCAGTGTTGGGTGTCATATTCACATTATGCTATGCAAAGAAGAAACAATACTTCTTCTATGTATACACATGAATCCAGTTTTATATATGTTCTGTGTAAAGGCCTTTGGGATTACGTGAATGAATAAATTGAAGCACACTTTTTTGCTAGGAAGTGGAATATACATTAAATACTAGTATGGAGATTCTATTAATGAGAACCAAACCTTAAGAGAATCTGGGTCTTGAAAATGTGTAATATTTCTGGACATTGTGCGCATAGACCCGATTTGTGTGAAGGAAACATTAGGTGGAGTTCACACGAGATAGTGAACACAATAATACACTATGTGCACACACACACACACATATATATATATATGTGTGTGTATGATAAGAGAAAGAACAGTGCGTGCATGCATGAATTGATATGATAATTCATATTCACATGAAGAATTAAATGCGATAGTGTGTGAACTTTTGTGAAGAAGGGAAGAAGTGAATAGAAATTAAAGAAAGTGTACATGAATGCATAATTAAATCCATATGCATATGAGATCATAAATTGATAAAATTTTGATCAAGAATAACTATGTACTAAGGCATACAAGATTTAGAAGACCTGTTCAAATTATTAAACAGGCATAAGATGAGATGTTCAGTTTAGTGTAATTAGTGGTTTCAAAATATTCAATTTCACTAAGAGAAATTCAATACTTTACTCAATTTTTTATATTGTGTATCGAGGAAATATAATATTTTAGTCCACAATAAAATTCAGATCATTGAGCTTAAATAAGGGAAAGAGGTTTACCAGCTATATATTGATTATTATTTAGGGTAGTTAAATTGTGAAGATGCTATGTTGAGCTGATCATTATTGTTCTGATAACCACAAAGGAGGTTTGTGATTCTATCAAGGTGAAGTAGAAGTTTTAGTGCAGTTGGTTTTTCATTAAATAATAAGTAAATAAGAAGAAGTGAATTTCCAAATTATATTTAGTTAATCATTATCTTAGTCAGGGTGAATCCTGTTTATCATCCCACACCATATTCATATCATTGTGACTGATAGAAGAATAAATAGCGAAGCTTTCATTTTGCTGTTATGAAGAAGAAAAGGAGTTTCTTTCATACTGTTGTGAAAGTAACATGTGAAGGTTGTGTAATAACAAAACAAAATTGTGACATCTAATTGAAGTCTTATCTAGTGGAATAATTTATGGGCATTACAAAGCATCTTAACAAATAATGAGTAGACTATCTTTAGAGGGAGTATAAAAAACGAGCAAGAAGCTACAAGTTGGACTAGGTATTCACCAGTCTAGGGAAGAAGGATTATCACTATTCCTCCTCTTAAAGTATAGGGACCCACGATGGTTAAAGTATTTTCACCTATACAACCCAATGTAACTTGATATATCATTAAAGTAGAGAATTTGTGTACTAGTTATAACCATACACAACACAGACTAACTACTCTCATCGAGTAATGAACCTTGTAGAAATATCGTGTATTATTTTTACTGATTTAATATAATTGCATGAAATTGAGAAAATAGAATAAGATAAACGAGATACTAATAGGTATAATAAGAAAATAGATAAAAATTTGCAATTGGATTAAAAATTCCCTAACACTGATTCACCCCCTCTTACTGTTAGGCATATCCCAAACTGGTCCTTTCATGAACGACGTTATTGTTTCCCAAATGACTGAATGGTAAATAGGTAGTTGTGATATTATAATTCAAAAAGTATAATTATGTCATAGATATCATATATAAAAACTAAACCATAATAATACACATCTACACAATATGGTGATGAAAAATGAACTATATCGCTACATGGAGACAGTAAGCCACACGTACGCACGAGGGATACTTTCACTTATCATTAGATAGAAAAGAGGGTGTATAATGGTGTTTTAATAATCATTATAACATTTAAGAATATTTATGATATTGAATTTATTATTTTATGATAAATACCATAGATTTAGAGGAGGTAAAGAATAGGAGAAAAGAAAGTGATCGGTTAAGGTGATTACCTCTTCTTTGAAATGACTCCTTTAGAAATCTTCTAAAGGGATCTATGGTTAGACTTTTGGGAAGAATTGAACCACTAGAATGTGTCCAAAAAAGTTTATAAGAAAAATTAGTAGAGGGTTGTTGATCTAGAAGGCTCAAAGTGGTGTAAATAAGTGATGGAGAAGGTTGTATTTTATAATTGAGGTGAGGGGAAATTTTGGAATTCCTTAAAAGATTAAATTATAATAAATTAATTCTCAAGAAAAATAAATTCAAATGAAGAGGGATTCAAAGATAAGGTTGGATAGGGTCGTAATACCATAAATAAAATAATTTAGACAATATTTGATGTCATTTTAAACCTTATCATTTTCATTAACCCTTAGTTAATCAATTTTAATCTTAACTACAATAACTACCTTTTCAATAGTAAAGGGTTATAATTTTTTAATTATAAGGTTAAAATTGGACCATAAATAGACAATTTATGACATTTTTTACTATAACATATCCACATTTTCTTATTTCATGATTTTTATAATTTTTAAATAATATAATAAAATATTATTTTGATAAAATATCATAATTGTTGATTTTTATAGTATTCATTTAATTTGAATTACAAGACACAACGAAAAAGATTTATTTAGAATAAAATCTTAAAAAAAACACTAATATTTCATATAAACCTATAAAATCCTTAGAAATCTATAAATTACTGAAATTATATCACTTTTAATATTTTCAAAATCATTTAATTTATTTTTCCATTAATTTAATAAATACTATTTTGGTGTTGTGTAAGAATTTAAGGTAATTATATAATACCTAAAAATTAGAAATAAATTAGCATCATGAATATAATTTCATTATACACAAAATGAATATTAATATTTATTCATAACTATTTTTTGTCTTTATGTGAACACATAAAGGATATTTAAAACTAATAGAGTTATTTTTTTTAAATTTCTTTGATTTAAATAATATATAACTCATTTTCTTGGAAATATTTCCATTAAACAAATAAATTTAAATAATAAGGTGATAAGATTTGAATTTCATTCATCAAATAATAATTATTATGAAAAATTATATCCTTATCACTTACTTTTAACCTAGATTAACCCAATTTACTCTTTATCAAGGTGATAAATTTTACCACAATTACTATTCATATTGATCGAAAACAAAAATGTCATATTTAACAAATTTTAACCTCATAATTCAAAACATGGAATCTGTTTTATAAAATTCAACACCTATATATGGTTGTAATTAATTTTAAAATAGTTTCATAAAATATGACGGAAACCACTTTTTAGAAAAATACAGTTTTTAAGCATCAAACTAGATTATTCTTATCCCATGACTAGAAAAATATTTGATGAATGTTAAAAAATTTGATTGAGTATATAATATATAAATTTTATATTAAATCATTCAACAATAGTGATCAATTTAATTTATTAAGTTAAAAACACATTTCGCGCATAAAAACATTTTTTTTCCAGGAAAATATCGTTTTACCTATAAAAATGAGTTTATACTAAATTCAAACATAAAATTGATTCCAATGAAATTAATTATATTATTTAAAATATAAGAAATATAATTTTAATTTGAAACCAATTTAAAAAAATGGAACTTTTTATATACAATTTTCAATTAAATCATCATTTTCTTCTATTCATCGGAAAATCAATCTTTTAAGAAAATTCTCAAAAATTCATTCTAAGATAATTTTAATATATATATTTCATAAATGATGTTAATTTTATAAAATAAAATTTCTAAAATTTATATAAATTAATCACAATATTTTCTTACAAAAAGTAATAAAAATACTTTTTGATGATTAAAATGACTTCAAATAAAAGTTGAGTGATTATTTATTAAGTGTTTATAAATACATTTATATTGGGTAGGAAATTTATATATATTTCATAAATTAGTTAGTCCTATTCATACCCTCTAATTTAACATTTAGGTTATAACTATCACAAATATTAATATTTTAATAGTATATTTTGGTTTCTTTAAACTTAGAGTTGCATGTATCATAAGGTATCAAAGAAATAAAATTATTTAAAGGGAAATATTTTCTAAAATCTCAAGGTGTTACATCAAATCATATTGAACCATTGGGTTTAATCTGAGATGAAACACCTAAAAACATAAAAATAGGAAGTCTTTTAATGTAAGAAACTGTCAAATTCAAAAGATTTAGATCTAAAATGTCCACTTAAGGATATAACTACCTAAATCTATGAAAAAGATAATTACTCAAAAAAGGTACCAATGTAAATAATATTCACCTAAAGTTCCTAAGGAAAATATCTAAAACCATAAGAGACACTACTGGTCCATTAATATATAGCTACTTACCCAAGAAATCCAATCTTGGTCAAGATAAATTAATGATAAAAGGTCCATAATTCCTAGTAAACCTACCAAAAATCACTAAAAGGTTCTAGAATTAATGTCATGAATCCTAGTTTCCATTACAAGAATCCATATATGACACTAAACACACACTACCAAGCCAAATGACTAACCCATCATATGCCAAAACTAAGAGACAATAACCCTTCTAAGACACAAAATAGGGGAACAAACAAACAATAAATAAATACTAGCTCACATCTTAAGGTATAAAGAAGATAATAGAGAAACAAAATATAGACTGACCCTACCACACACCTTGATGCTAACCAGTAGTCTCACCCATGCTAACCTCACATCGATCCCTCATATCCTAGATTCAAAGACACAATTTTAGATAGCACTAGGATACATATGATCTCAACACCTAAGGCATACAGAATATAATGAATAATAAGAGAAATATATAAATAATAGAGAGAGGAAATATATCTAAAATTAAAGAAAAAGAGAGTATGTGACCTAGATGTGTAACGCCCTGACCCCAGTTACCCAGAGTCGGTGCATTATTTTAATACATTGGCATGATTACAAGGAATCAAGTGCCGAATGATCGATCGGTTTAGCAGTCTTGGAAAATATATTACATAAAATAATGTTACATTACACTTTATAACATATAAAACAACATAAATAATCCTTTATGAACACTATTATTTCCTTAGCTTAACCCTGCATATGAATCACAATACACTTCTTGGAATCCTGGGAAAAATAAAATATAGAAAGGGGTGAGCTCAGATGCTCAGTAAGGATAAAAATATAGTAGAAACTTTCATAAATAATCATAAATATTTAAGGTAATGTATAAGACTAAAACAAAAGCTTTTTAAACTTAAATTTAATCATAATATGATAAAAATAAAATCAAATAATTCTATTCACTTATTCACATGGATATTATACTAGTCGAATAATCACATGCAATATCAATAGCCACTTTCATAATGATGGAATGCATAATGCCAGACTTCATAACTACATAGTCAAGGCCTTGTGCCAATACTAAAAATAATATTTTGTCAAGGCCTTGTTCCAAGACACTAATTTGTCTCATGAGACCTAATGATGCATTGAGGAGCTATATCGGGCTCCACCTGTCACTTACTAAGTTGAATGCACTCCTCATATGAAAAGGTCTAAACATAACATCAACATTTGTATTAAAACTAGCATATGAAATATCAATAATTTATCCATAAACCATGAATTGTATATAAATAACACATCCGTAGTCAAACATATCACAAAACCTTCAATACAATATGGAAGATTTGTATCATAATAAATCAACTTCAATCAAGTTTAAAATCCATCAAAGGATGTTAACATATATGAAAATGATTTGTAAAACTCTTTGAGAGAAATATCCCTTTTTCATGAAAATATTTAAAAGTCACACAATTTAGAAAGGAAGACATTTAAATAAATTTTTGAATCAAAGTGTCCCATACCACTTTGAAACTTTTAAAAGGAATTAACATTTTAAAAACATTCATGTCTATATAAATAAATCCTTAAACCATTTTGAAAACATGGACATTAATGAGAATGATTTAGAAGAATAAATATTTAAAACATTAAAAATAATGTTTTAGTAAAAAAGTCCCATAAGAATAATACCTTTGAAAACTCTTTTATGAAACATGTATATGGATAATAAATATGTCCCAGTAGATACTTACGTAAAAACAACCTCGGATAATAAAGAGATTGTGAAATTAAACATTACCTTGTACTTTCCTTTAGTCGAGGGTACGTTTAAACTCCTGTATAAAAACCGTAGTATGTTATTAAATTATACAAGAACCATATTAATATTTATGATATCATATATTAATCATTTATTACTTTATACTACCAATTTAATAATAATTTCCATGTTAAATTAACATTTCGGGTAATAATCGCTTTCTTTATCGTACATGTTTTAACTTGTTACTCTTGATTGTATCACTTAGATCATGATTTAAATAATTTTAGAATATAAAAAATTATTTATATATTATATATATTTATAATATAAATATTTATAATAGAAATATATATGAAATGGAAAACACTGTTTATGGAGATGGCAGGTCGTACGTATGCATAAATGCTGTTTCTGTTTTCATATCGTATTGAACGGAACTAAGCGAATAAGATATATGTAAGGACACACACACACACACATATATATATCTAGAGTATCATTATTATGTCATATATTACATACTTATTAATGATATTTTTTTTATAATCATCATTGAATGGTGAACGTGGAAATGAATCTCACCGCGTCGTGGAGACGGTAATCCGTACGTACGCACAAGCGACAATATCATTATATTGATCATGAAATAGTAGGTAATTGGATGGTATATAATATATAAAGAATCATTAACATGTTATATTTATTATTTACATCTGTTAGATTCATTATTATATCCATCCAAATAATGAGGTGTTTGAATGACAAACTACACCACGACGTGGAGACGGTAATCTGTACGTACGCACGTATGGTGACTTTGTCATTTATAGGATGAATAGAGTAATGAAAATGGTTGTAACATTTTTATAATAACATCACAGTATATATAATATACTGGAGTTATTATTTTATAATGTAAACAACAAAGAAAGAGGAAGTGGAAGAAGAAAAGAACTTGAAAGAGGTGATGAAATATTTATCTTTTCTTCGGGTTATTCCTTTTGATTTGATCAAAAAGGCTCCTTCGGTTGGATTTCTGACAAAAGGAAGGACTATAGGATGAATGAAGGAAATTTGGGAGGATATTTGGGCAGGTTTTTTCCGATCCAAAAGGCTTTGGGGGTGTTCAATTAAGAGAAGGGGAAGTTCCCTTTTATAAGAGAGGTGATGGTCACTTTAGGAAAAGCTTGAAATATTATTTTATAATAAAATAATTTTAAGTTTATAATGGATAAAAAATGAATTATTTATAGGATAAGGTGATTATGGTTCAAAAACCTCACAACCAATAGGTTTTAGATAGGTTTAGGTCATCATATTAACCTTATCATTTAGATTTAACTCTTAGTTAAATAGTTTGACATTTACCATGTCTCTTTGTATTTTTATATTATATGGTTAATAATCTTACTATAACAAGACAAGAGAACCCCATGTGGTTCATTATTAATATATATAACATTATCTAAATCCTTTGGACGAACCATATATTTTTATGAATATTATATCAATTAGTAATATAGTGTTTGGTTTAAAAACTAAATTATGTCAATTTTGACACTATTTAGTATTTAATTTTTTTGAAAGCCATAAAACTTTAACAATTCGAATAAAATTTATTTAACAAACCCTAACATGTAATATTAACCATGAAAATTAGTGTAATTTATCAGAATACCCAATTTTAATTTATTTGGATATTTTTAATATCAATTATTTTAATATTTCATTAATAAGGTAATTACTTCATCATCATTATGTCATAAATAAATTAATTTATATGAGGTCTAAAAATTATAAATAAAATACCATTATGTATGAAATCTTCTTATATTTCTAATGAATATTTTTAGTTGAATTTATCTTATGTAAAAACCTATATTAAAAATGTTTTTGTTATTAAACTTTGAATTTAACTCTTTTAACTCTTCTTTAAATAAAATAATAATAAATGTTCTAATCTTATCCAAGCGGAAAAAAGGGTCATATTTTGTTCCTAACATTTTTTTGGTCGAATTATACTTATCAAATAGAATTAGGACATGTGTTTGGGTAATTATAATATCATTTTCCCCTTAATTACCCTATATACTTTTAACCGTGGAAAATAAAAGCCAAAAGTTACTATTCAACAAAAATTATTTTCATCTTATTGAACAAAATTTTACTTAATGATGTCAACTGTGTGTCTCAGATATTTTAAATTCAACTCACAAAAGCGGTAAAATTAAGTTTTATGCAAATTTGTAAATGCTCCTAGAAGGTGGGTAAAAGACGGTAAAATGTTCGATAAAATTTTATATATCTAAACTTATTATAAAATTAATTCAATGAATTATTTCGAAAAATATATAGGTATTATGTATCTATTTTTACCTAAAATAAAATAAAATAAAATAACTAACTATTTAAATAAAAAGTCAGTTTTAAATAATAACGCAGTGTTTTTCACTATTCATCAAAAAATGAAAGTCTTCAGAAAAATACCAAAAATTTCCCCTGTCCTAATTTTGATATTCCAAATTCAAAAATGAATTATATTTTAAAAAATTAAAAACATATAATTTTCATTTATTAATTTAAAATTAATTCTCGTTTTCAAAATCAAAAAACAGGTTTTTAAAAAGTAAAAATTATCAAAAGATTGACATGTGTTTATGTCAAATTTAAATGTGAAATTACTTATAATGAAAAACATTGTATTAAATGATAAAAATATAATATAATTATACTTCCAAACCATTCAAATGAAAAATTTATCACTATAAATTATTTCGATTAAAAAAGTTGTTTTCAATTAAAACATAGTATTTTTCACGATTAATCAAAATATTAATTTATCAGAATAGTACCAAAAATTTATCCAAACTAAATTTTTTTGTCCCACTTATAAAGAATAATTTAATTTAATTAAATTGAATATATAAAATAGTCAAATATTGGTTTTTAAAAAGGGTTCTCCATTAAAATGCGGTAAAATTTCATTTTTTAAAAAATACTTATTTTATCTGAAAAAAATGAATTTGTTCTTATATTATGTCTAAGAAACACATAATATGGATGTTAAAATTATATAGAGTATATAATATTCAAAATTTAGTTAATACTATTCATAACCTCTTTTTGAACGGTTAGTTTAGAAAGTTGTGGTGCGCTCAAACTCGGTGTTGCGTGTAGCGCAAGCTATTAAATTACTTTAACAAGTTAACGTATTATGAAATATTGGGGTGTTACATTATCCCATCCTTCAATAAATTTCATCCTCACAATTTGAAATTTTTCTTTGAAAATAAATGTTTAAAAATAGAAAAATACCTTTGTGGAAAACCCACATCGGAAATTGGTTTAATAAAATTTACTCTTAATAAGAGGGAAAGAGAAATGAAAAAGTCACCACCAAATTATGATCTCGATTAGGAGAAAATTGGTGGAAATTGGAGACACATAATTGGAGGAAAAACTTAAATATTTATAGGGAGAAATTGAGGTTATCAATCAAAATCAAGTTTAAAATTGAGGGTCTCAAAGCCATCAATCCAAGACGATGTAAAATATCATCGGTTCAACAAAACATAAGGTGTTATGATAACACATTTTTGGTTTTAAGATACATTCCCTAAAGTTTAAGAATTAATTAATTCATAGAATAAGAGGAAAAAAATATACTTGACAAGTAGAGTTTCATCCTTCAACTAATTACTACCAAAAACTCATCTTTCACTCCAAAAGATAATATAATTCAAAAGTATTCTATTTATCCTAATCATATAGGTTTCCAAAAATAATGAATTTATAATTCATTTGTCAGACTATTTAAAAAAAACTACATTATACAAGCTAGGACATCACGTAGGATAGTGGTAGGTGATGCACCCTTGTCACCCTTCGGTTGCGGGTTCAAGTCTTGCAGCTTTGCCGAACGCGACAGGTTGTCGCTCAACCTCCGGGTTGTCCTTTTTATGACAATACAAAAATAATCTCAAGAAATTATTTAACCTTAAAAATAGTATCGAATGTAAAACTTAATCAATTCCAACCTTTAGACTTATCCAAAATAATTTTTTCCAAACTCACAGTCCAAAATTTATAAGGAAGGTAAACACAATGAAGACCCTTTTTGCCCCATAATAACATGTGAATACCTTTATCATGTATTATTTTAAAACATGGTAACACCCTGAATTATCATATAACCGTATTGATTACATTTATGCTCCCTTATTACTTATAGAATACTAGATATACTCCTTATATCCAAAAATGTTGTAAACTCCAACAATGATGGAATATACAAATCATTAATCAATTTCAAGGTAGTCAAGAATATTCAATATAATTTATCCAAATCAATCATATATTATTCCAAAATCACTACCTCAGTATCAAAATCATATTAAGGTTTATCTTTCTCTCAACCATATATTTTCCAAAAATTTAACCTGCCATTGAGTCACTTTTCTTGGTTCCACACAATCTCAAGTACTTAATGAAATATTACTACAGTAAAATCCTTATATACTCTATAATTCTTATAACATGTACAACATTAATACAATACTCAAATGGAACAATACTTTAATAACAACATAAAAACTCTTAATCATTCCTCTTCATCTTCGGTAGTATCATAAATTGATTATTATCCAATAGCAGCATTTGGGGTATACTATGATGATTTAGACATTGATTTTCATAGTGTCCCAACTCCTTGCAGATGAAGAATTGTACATTTGAAACCTTTTTCTTACCCTTGCAATCACGTACTTGGTGTCCTTTTTCTCCACCCTTATAACAAACTCTCATTCCCTTCAAGTATTTACCAAGGTGATTCTTTCCACTGTTATCACATATGGGAAAATCCTTCTTTCCCTTATTCCCTTTATCTATCTTTCTTTGTACCATCCTTTTCTTCTCTGGATTCCCTTCAAATCCATAGGACTCAGATAATTCTTTACTTATCTTATTAACACATGATACTATTTCTTCATATGATCATAACACGTGGAAGACTATTTCCTTTCTAAATGTTGGATTAATACCATGAAAGATATGATCCTCCTTACTCTTTGGATCATGCGTATTGCTGGAGTTCTTATTCTATCTACTGGGTGCCTTTTCAAAACAATGGAATACACTAGGTTTGTTTATGAATCACAATGCATAATTCAAAACTTGTAAAATACCTAACGTAAATTAAAAATATTATGCACATAATCTATAATCATAAAAATATTTTCTTTGAAGAAGTATTTACTCCTAAATCCTTCATAATGTCTTGTAAAGAAAATTTAAATTATCCTAAGCCTATCCCCTGGTAGTGTCATAACCAAGAGTGAAGAAATGCCCATTGTCGTGTACCAAGATACCCCCAGTCAAGCCCAAAACTCCTTGTCGGAGTTTTCACACCTAGGTACATCTGTGCGAGAACCGACTCTACCTGCTCTTATCCAGAAAGGGATGTATTGCTTGGAAAATTCACAAAATATCTATATTACCAAAATTATAGGATGTTCTTCTATACTAATCCTCAAAGTCTATCTTGGGGTAATGTTCTCTAATCAGAGTTTTTCTAAATCTAGTTTCCAAAGTTATTGAAAAACTTCCTATGATACCAACTGCAATGCCCCGACCCCAGTTATCTAGAGGTAGTGCATTATTTTAATACATTGGAATGATTACAAGGAATCAAGTCCCAAAGGGCCGATCAGTTTAGCACTATTGGAAAATGTATTACATACATGAATGTTACATTACAATTTATAACATATAACACAACATAAATAATAATTTATGAATGCCATTATTCCCTTAGAATAACCCTGCATATCAATCAAAATACACTTCTTGGAATCATGGAAAAAATAAAACATATAAGGGGGTGAGCTCAGATTCTCAGTAAGGATAAAAATAGTGGGTACTTTCATAAATAAACATAAACATTTAAGGCAACGTATAAGACTTAAACAAAAGCATTTTAAACTTAAACTTCAGCATAACATGGAAAAGATAAAATCAAATAATTCCATTTAATTATTCACATGAATATTCTACTAGTCGAATAATCACATGAAATATCAATAACCACTTTCATAATGATGGAATGCATAATGCCAGACTTCATAACCACATAGTCAATGCCTTGTGCCAAGACTACAAATACGATTTTCTCAAGGCCTTGTTCCAAGACACCAGTTTGTCTCATGAGACATACCGATGCATCGAGGAGCTATAGAGGGCTCCACCCTTCACTTACTAAGTCCAATTCATTCCTCATATGAAAAGGTTTAAACATAACATAAAAATTCATATTAAAACTATCATACGAAATGTCAATACTTTATCCATAAACCATGAATGGTATAAAAATAACACATCCATAGTCAAACATATCACAAAACCTTCAATACAATATGGAAGATTTGTATCATAATAAATCAACTTCAAACAATTTTAAAATCCATCAAAGGATGTTGACATAGATGAAAATGATTTGTAAAACTTTTTTGAGAGAAATATCCCTTTTTTCATGAAAAAATTTAAAAGTCACACAATTTATAAAGGAATACATTTAAAGACATTTTTGAATCAAAGTTTCCCATAAAAATTTGAAACTTTTTAAAGGAATTAACATTTTAAAAACATTCACGTACATATAAATAAATCCTTAAAACCCATTTTTAAAACATGGACATTAATGATAATGATTTAGAGAAATAAATATTTAAAACCTTCAAAATGATGTTTTAGTAAAAAATTACCTTAAAAAGAATCCCTTTGAAAACTCTATTATGAAACATGGAAATGGATAATAAATATTTCTTTGTAGATACTTACATAAAAACAACCTCAGATAATAAAGATATTATGAAATTAATCCTCACCTTGTACTTTTCTTTAGTCGATGGTACGTTTAACCTTCTGTATAAAGACTATTGTATGTTATTAAATTATAACAGAACCATATTAATATTTATGATATCATACATGATTCATTTATGAATTTATACTACCCATTTAATAATAATTTCCATGTTAAATTAACATTTCGGGTAATAAACGCTTTCTTTATTGTACGTGTTTTAACTTGTTACTCTTGATTATATCACTTAGATTATGATTTAAATAATTCCAGAATATAAAACATGATTTATATATATCATATATATTTAGAATATAAATATATATAATAGACATATATATGAAATCTAAAACACCATTTATGGAGACGGTAAGCTGTACGTATGCATAAATGCTGTTTCGATTTTTATATGGTATTGAACGGAACTAAGTGAATAAGATATATGAAATCACACACACACACACAACCACAAAAATATATATATATTATATATATATATATATATATTCATTAGCATTATTATTTCATATATTACATACTTATTAATGATATATATGTTTATAATCATTGTTGAATGGTGAACGTGGAAATGAATCTCATCGCGTCGTGGAGACAGTAATCCATACGTATGCACGAGCGACAATATAATTATATTGATGGTGAAATCATATGTAATTGGATGGCATATAATATATATAGAATAATTAAAATGTTATATTTATTATTTACATTAGTTATACTCATTATTATACCCATCCAAATAATGAAGTGTTTGAATAATAAACTATACCACAACGTGAAGACGGTAATCCGTACGTATGCACATTTGGTGACTTTTTCATTTATAGGATGGATAGAGTAATGAAAATGGTTGTAAAATTTTTATAATAACATAAAAGTATATAGAAGATACTAGATTTATTATTTTATAATGGAAAAAACAAAGAAAGAGGAAGTGAAAGAAGAAAATAACTTGAAAGAGGTGATGAAATATTTATCTCTTCTTCGGGTTCTTCCTTTTCATTTGATAAAAAGGGATCCTTAGGTTGGATTTATGACCAAAGGAAGGCCTCTATAATTAATTTAGGAAATTTGGGAGGATATTTGGGCAGGGTTTTTCCAAGACAAAAGGCTTTGGAGGTGTGAAATTAAGAGAATGGGAAGTTCCTTTTTAATAGAGAGGTTGGGTCACTTTAGGAAAAGCTTGAAATATTATTTTATAATAAAATATTTTTTGGTTTCTAATCGATCCAAAATAAATTATGTATAGGATTAGGTGGGGATGGGTTGAAAAACTCTCATCCAATAGGTTTTATACAGGTTTAGGTCATCATATTAACCTTATCTTTTATATTTAACTCTTAGTTAAATAGTTTGACATTTACCATGTCTCTTTGTATTTTTATATTATATGGTTAATAATATTAATATAACAAGACAAGAAAACCCCATGTGGTTTATTATTAATATATATAACCTTATATAAGTCCCTTTTCATAATCTTAGATTTTTAGTAATATTATATCAATTAATAATATAGTATTTGATTTAAAAACTCAATTATGTGTATTTTGACACTATTTAGTATTTGATTTTTTTGAAAGCCATAAAAACTTTATCACTTTGAATAAAATTTATTTAACCAACCCTAACATGTCTTATTAACCTATAAAATTAGTGTAATTCATCATAAGTCTCAATTTACATTTATTTTGATATTTCATTAATAAAGTAATTACTTCATCATCATTGTGTCATAAATAAATTAAATTATATAATGTCTAAAAATTAAAAATAAAATACCATTATCTAGGAAATATTTTTAGAGTTCTAATGAATATTTATAGTCTAATTTATCTTTTGTATAACCCTATGTTAAAAATGGTTTAGTTATTAAACTTTGAATTTAACTCTTTTAACTATTCTTTAAATAAAATAATAATAAATGTCCAAATCTTATCCAAGTGAACCAAAGGGGGTCATATTTTATTTATAAGGTTGTTTTTGGTCTAATTATACTTATACAATAGATTTAGGACATGTGTTAGGGTAATTATAATATCATTTTTACCCTTAATTACCCTATTTACTTTTAACCGTGGTAAATAAAAATCAAAAGTTACAATTCACCAAAAATTATTTTCATCTTATTGAACCACATTTTACTTACTGATGTCAACCGTGTCTCACGGATTTTTGAAATTCAACTCACATAATCAGTAAAATTAAGTTTTATGCAAATTTGTTAATGCTCCTAGAAGGTGGGTAAAAGATGGTAAAATGTTCGATAAAATTTTATATATCTAAACTTATTATAAAATGAATCCAATTAATTAAGTTGAAAATATATAGGTATTATGTATCTATTTTGACCTAAAATAAATTGAAATAAAATAACTAACTATTTAAATAAAAAGTCGATTTTAAATAATGACGTAGTGTTTTTCACTATCCATCAAAAATTGAAAGTTTTCAGAAAAATACCAAAAATTTACCCTAATCTAATATTGATATTTAGAATTAAAAAATTAATTCAATTATACTAAATTAAAAAAATAGAATTTGCATTTATTAATTTAAAATTAATTCCTGTTTTCAAAACCAAAAAGCGGGTTTTTAAAAAGTAAAAACTATCAAAAGATTGGCATGTGTTTATGTCAAATTTAAATGTGAAATTACTTATAATGACCTAAATTGTATTAAATGATAAAAATTTAATCTAATTATACTTAAAAATCATTCAAATGAAAAATTTATTACTATAAATTATTTTGATTAAAAAATTTGTTTTCAATTAAAACATAGTATTTTTCACAATTAATCAAAATATGAATGTTATCAGAAAAGTACCAAAAATTTATCCAAACTAAATTTTTTATGTACTTATTCTAAATAATAATTTAATTTCATTAAATTGAATATATAAAAGTGTCAAATATTGGGTTTTAAAAAGGGTTCTCCATTAAAAGGCGGTAAAATTTCATTTTTTGAAAAATACTTATTTTATCCGAAAAAATGAATTTGTTATTATATTATGTCTAAGAAACATATAATATTGATTTTAAAGTTATATAGAGTATATTAGATTCAAAATTTAGTTAATAATATTCATAACTTCTTTTTGAACGGTTAGTTTAGTAAGTTGTGGTGCGCTCGAACTCGGTGTTGTGTGTAGCGCAAGCTATTGAATTACTTTAATGAGATAACGTACTATGAAATCTTGGGGTGTTACAAGATGAATATAAATAATCAAAGAATACTGTAAACAAAAATCCAAAATAAATCATTTTAAACATTGAATATATGATTTTTAATTTTTTATACAAAAAAATATTCCCGAGTTGGCTATGATACCAATTGTTATGGGCTTTTTTGTGTGGAAGTTTGCTTGTAATGACCAATACGAGGATCTTGGGTTTAATTTTGTTTCAAAAAATCATAAAATAAAAAATAAAATTACTGTTTAGTTTTTTAGTTTTATAACACATAAAAATAATAAATAATAATTAAATTTTAAAATCAATTCTAATTACTAGGAATTTTAAATGAATTCTATATAATGGATATATAAGAGGTAGTGGAATTACAAAAATCAAGCTTACATAAAAAAAGATTATAAAATAGAAATAACATTTTATATACAATGATTATTACAAAATAAAATCATTGACATGAGGATATCAATTCTAGATTAACTATATGTACAATATAAAAGAATTTGAAACAATTTTTTATACATAAATAATTTAACCAACAAGATAAATACATCATTTACTACACGTAATTGATAATTCAAGTATAACCAAATTTTATTATTCAAAAAATTTAAATAAAACTTTTCAAATAACATAACCGATTCAAAAATATACTCATCCCATTTAATATAATAATAATAGTTTCTTTATAAACATATAAACTCAAGATAGAAAAGGATTGAGTCAATAAATTCCAAGATAGAAGAAAATCACACCAATAATCAAAATAAAAAGTGATGTTCAATGTTCACCGGTTGATAAAGTGATAGTAGTAAAGATGACACAGGGGATATACCTAATTTATTTGATTAACCTATGTATAGGGGTAGGATCAAAACATGCTTTACTATGCAAAAAAATAAGAGTATAAGAATAGAAAGAAAGTCACAAACAAACAAGGACTACAAATATTATCTGAAGGTTAGGTTCTTACTGAACCAAGAGATCACTATACACCCAAGCTCAAAGAGACAACATATACTAGTTCCATGGAAAAAATAAATCATGAAACCAAAAAAACACTAAATAATTACATGTACAAGTAATGAAATTCTAGTAGAGGAATATTTAAGCTGAACTGGTACACCCTTTACTAGGGGATAGGTCTAGCCATGTCTAATAAGTATCTATGATAATTTTATAGGTAATCATTTTTATTGAGTCTATAAGATTCTTCACAATCTTCTTTTGGGAATAAAACAACTCTGTAAACTCTTAAAGTGATCCATGAATATGTCTAAGGATGAACCCAGACTCCTCTATCTCTCAGTCTCATAATTTTCTCTATAAAACCATGGAGTACTTCCAATGCATCTCCCTTCCTCTAATTTTTCTATTTGTGAAATAAGAAAATGAACCATAGGATCTCTCTAAACGAGTCACCTAAACCAGTCACTCATGAGAAACTAAGCATCAATTAAAGAAATCAATACATGCATCACCAATGGGACACCCAAATATGGCTGTTATATTAGGCACAACTAGAATAAAAGGGTGAATTATAAGGATGACACTGAAGAGATCAAAAGGATCAAATGTGTAACAAACTGAGGGACAAAAAATAAAAAACAATTATCCAATATGGGGGTGGGGGGAGACATGGATATGCCCAATCTATTTTACAGATAAAACATAAGGAATAAATACAACAAGGGACATATAATATTATTAGATCATAACCATCAGTGGCACTTAAAAAAGGTGGAGGGAGACATGGATAAGTGAGGTAAAATAGGACATGGCATAAACTAGGGATACAAACAAAGATATAGAGATAAACATGATGCCTAATGAGTAGTTCAATTTAAAAATTAAGTAAGAAAACTAAATGGAAATAAACCCATCTGAATAGATAATAAATTATACCACATGATATTAATAAATTAAATGAAAATAATCTAACCATAATAAAATAATAATAAAAATTAAATTAATTAATAACTAAAGTGAATTATAAATTCAAAATTCCATACCTTGGTAATTAAATTCATGGACAATATTTAATATGAAATAATTAGTGAAACACAATTTCATATTTCCATACTATTCAAAATAAATCCCTAATCTTATAATTATTCTTCACCACTTAAAACCATTGATTCAGGCATCACAATGTAAACAAAAAATGATAAGGTACAACAACATGGGTTAACTATCCCTTAACCTACATTAAAGTGTTACACACTACTTGGATTCATAAAATTCTAAATCTTATTTAACATGATATGAATTAATCACTAAATTAATGCATATAAAAAATATACCTACACTTACCTAATTAATCTATTGATATAATTTTAATAAGGAAGTCTCAATATCTACTAATTCATACCTATATAAAAGTATAAAAGTAATAACTTCCTCAAATAAAAAAGGAAGAACAAAGAATCTCAGAAAAATTCTAAATAAACAAAAATCAACAATGTTAGGTTCATTATGCAAACAACAGTGAAGAAACAAAAAAAAAATGTAAACCTGTAAATCTACACTTGAAAACAAAGACTACACCTGCATCCATAGAAAAATAAAGGATCAAATTATATTTTACCATCATCTTTATACCAAGACACATCATTAGAACAATATGAAAAAATAATTCTTTTAATGGAAAGAAATACCAAATCCAAAATAGTTGGATCCAAAATATCTACCTTAGGAGATAAATTACTAAATCTACGCCAAAGCATAATTCCTAAAATAGGGTACTAATGTAAATAACATTAAACTCAATTTTCTAATAACAATATCTAAAAACATGAGAAACACCTATGATCCATGGCCAGCTAGCTACCGACCCAAGAAATTCAATCTCGGTTAAGCTAAACACATGGTAAAAGATCCCTAATTCCCCAAAAAACTTTTCCAAACCACTAAAATATTCTAGTGATAATGTTATGAATCTTGGTGTCCATTCCAATCATTTTCATATGAAACTGAACCCACATCCATGACTAATCACTAACTATCTATAGGTCAAAACCTGGAGATAACATATAACGCCCCGAGCCCGCTCTTTCAGACTCAATGCTTAAAAACACTGTGTAATTTTTTATATATAAAAGTGACATAACAGTTAAAAAAAACTTTAAACAAACGAGGATTTTTTACTATTCTAGGTTCTGGAGGATTAAACAGAACCTTACATTTATCAGAGTTGAAATAAAATAAAACAATTGTCCACTACGCTTCTGCGCGTGCTATCTCCAAAAGTGATGTCATCTGTAAATAATCTCTTAATATACCTGTGAAAAATCATTTCTAAAATAAAAGGGTGAGCATTAAATTGCTCAGTAAGGAGTTTTGAAAACCTTTGATAAATCCATTTTAAAAATATCACTTTGATAATACATTTGAAATGTTTAACTAGAAATATATTTGTAAAATAATGCTTTGAAAAATAATTATAATTCAAAAATACTTTTAAATTAATCCAGTGATTCGATTGAAAATATTAAGAAAGCTCTTAAAAACAAAACAACTAAGGTCACTCGTAACTTTGAAGGCTATCTTAGGCCTAACCACTTAAAGTATGGATTCACTATCCAATTCCCTATCGTATTTACAAAGTTCGAGTACCAGTTTTTATAAAACATTTTTGTATTAGCTTTCCTTATATACATATAATTTTCACTGGGGTTTAGTTTTGAAAATATATTTATAATCATGCTTGGATCAAATAAATACTAATCTTTACTGAAAATTATATATTCTACTTGGTACGATCAAATCTCATGGTACATGACTTTACATAATTTCATAGAAGTTAAATCAACATCCACACACTTGAAATTTCAAAGAAAAATTTATTAAATTTATTTTATGCATGAAAGTATAAACTAATAACAATATTGAACATATAAAATTATCTTCTTAAAACCTATCAATAATAATAGATATTTATGCATCGCGCATAAAAATAATCAAAGCACCATTTCTTTACTAAATACAATCATCCTTTTATATGCTCTTAAGTTTTAAGGAACATGACTTTAAGTAGATATATATATATATATATATATATATGTCTGTATAAATGTCTTTATAACAAAATCTATGATGTATAGACATAATCTTGATTTCTATATGACATGAACATGATAAAATTATGAGATTCTTAATTTATAAATTCATATTTGAATTAATACTTGATTAATAATTTATTTAAAAACTTATATACTTAAACATCATGCAAGTATATATATATATAATATTAGATTGCAATGATAAATTCAAATATAAAAACATGTTTTATTTTTAATTAAACCAAGAGGTAATTTTCATCCTTTCAAAATTTCTTAACAACATAAACTCAATTTTAAAACTTAACCTTTTGATAAATTTGAGTAACACTTACCTATATATATATATATAACATAGTAATAATAATTGAATAGATGGATTACCCATTAAAATAAAATTTCAAATGATAAATTTAAAAATAAAATAAATGAATATATTTATTTCTAAAGAAGGTATAGATTTAATGAAATAAATAATTAAAAATATATCATTCCCTTTTTAGAAATTAAATATATTTTGAAGAAAAAAAATCCCATAAAAATTAACTATAAACATAAAATTTATTTATAAATCTAAATATTTGAAAACAAAATATTTTTCCCTTGAATAAAAAAATAGAACTTATAAATTGGAAATCAATAATCCAAATTTCCTTACTAAATTAATAACTAAATTTTAATGAAATTATACATAAATCCTTTACACAAAACTAAATAATTTGTGAAGACTTTAGATGAAAAATGGAGAAGAACTCCATTGAAGTCTACTTTGAATGTAAAGAAATCAGATATGAAATAAATAATTTGTGCGAAAATATAATTTGGATAGAAAAATAATTTGACAGAAAAGATATAATAAATCCCTTAAAATTTTTGGAATAAGGCTACAATACTTTAACCCTTCAATCTGCTACTCATATATCATACTCTCAGGACAAAAAAACAGAACACATCACAAATAAAAATATATCCCATACTCCCTCCCAGACTTTTCTATTTATGAATTTGGAAAGACTACTCTATTAGTATATTTTATTTCCACTTGAAAATGATCTTGCAATGCAAGCTGATCAAATTCAAGCCGAAACAGTGAGATATAAATATTTTATACAAGTGGATTATCCTAATAAAGAAAAAACCAAGTGTGTCCCCAAATAGATTATATTAAATTGATATAACTTTGAAAAACCATACTAAATTCAAAGGATGAAGATGAGTTCAATTAGTGTGAAATAAAAAAAATACCAAAATGAAATCAACTGATAACAGGACCACTAGTTTCGAAGAAAATTGTCAAACAAGCCTCAAAATTCATCCACACAACAAATGATCCAAAACAGATCAAAAAATATCGACCAGATAGATCACATATAATACTGGATAACGACCACTATTTTAAAATACCACAACATCAAGGACTAGAAATAGAATGACGTACAGAGATGGAAAAATCCAAAAATACAAAAAATTGACTTCTAAAAAAAATGAATCTAAATCTAGATTCGGATACCAAATTGCAGATCTAAATGAAATGAACCAAGAAGAAAGAAATGATGGCTCGTCATTTCAACTGCAACAAAGATCTGTAGCTCGGACCCATCGACCTCAACCTGCGCTTCGGCACATCTCTCTCGCGAACAAACTCAGACCTACATCGATCCTGAATCCCGATCGAGCATGCATTCCGAGCTCGGAAAAAACTCTCGGATGAACACCGGACAAACCCAATGGCTCCCAAAGCCTCAAAATCAACTCCTTTGGCATCGACCACTGCTCAACCTCCCGAATCGTGACCTAACCTCGACCCAACCTCCCTAAGGCCGCAATGTCAAAACTGAATCGAAACCCTAAATCCCCCTTTTTTAATTGTTTAAGTGTTTTATTTTTTTATTTTTTTACTAAAGAAATTATCTTAATATATGTATCATCAATATTAATTGGTTTAATTTCATTTTTATTGAAATTATTTATTTAAGCCATAATTAACATAGTTTCAAAACAAAAAATTTATACATTTTTATATTTAAAACATATATGTGATTTTATTTGATAACATTATTAATTATTTTAATTTCAAAAATGATTTATTATTTTTAAAGTAATATGAGTGTTTATATAAACATTAAAATTATGAATCATAATTTGTAATATATGTGTATATATTATAACTTTTAAATAAGTTCATCTATTTTTTTAAAAAATTTATATTTACATACGTACTTAAAAAAAATTATTTCTCAAATACATCATTCTAAAAATAATTTAAAATTATAAAACAAATTCAAAAAAATATATATAATGAACAAAATATGTTATGTTTAATATTAACTTTGATTATATTTATTTATTAAAATTATATATCATAAAATATCATGTCAATATACTAAATTTCATAAAAGTATAATTTATTTATATTATTTTAATATGTCATTATGTATTTAATTATTGAAATGCTGAAAAAACAATTAAAGTAAACATGAAAAATAATACAAATTAAAGTAAACAAATTTCATTTTGATTAAATGAAATTACATTATTTTATAAAAATATTTCATAACATTATTTATTTAATTACGTAAAATATCTAGGATGTTTCATTCTCCCCCCTTAAATGAATTGCGCCCTCACAATTATTTTGTCGAACTTTTAAAAATTCTGAATTTTCATCTTCAGAATTAAATAATTTCTAAGGGGTCTTACTTACCTAATGAAAATTCTAATGTGTACACTTATTTTTCTCAGAAGACAACATCTAATCTCCAAAGTTGTCTAGACCATTCCTCTAATACCAATTATAACGCCCTGAGCCCGCTCTTCTGGACTCAGTGATTAAAAATGCTATGTAATTTTTTTAATATAAAAGTGACAAAACAATTACACAACACTTTAAACAAATGAGGATTGTCTACCGGTCTAGGTTATGGAGGACTAGACAGAAACTTACATTTATCAGAGTTGAAATAAAATAAAACAACTGTACACTATGCTTTCACACGCTCAATCTCCAAAAGCGATGACATCTGTAAATAATCTCTTAAGATACCTCTAAAAAATCATTTTTAAAATAAAAGGGTGAGAGTTCAATTGCTCAGTGAGGAGTTTTGAAAACCTTTGATAAATCCATTTTAAAAATATCACTTTTATAATACATTTGAAATGTTTAACTTGAAATAAATTTGTAAAATAATGCTTTGAAAAATAATTATACTTCGAAAAAATTTTTAAATTAATCTAGTGATTCGATTGAAAATATTAAGAAAGATCTTAAAAACAAAACAACTAAGGTCACTCATAACTTTGAATGTTATCTTGGGAGTACCCACTAAAGGGATGGATTCTCTATCTAATTCCCTATCGTATTCACAATGTTCGAGTACCAGTTTTTATAAAACATTTTTGTATTAGCTTACCTTATATACATATAATTTTCGCTAGGGTTTAGTTTCGAAAATATATTTATAATCATGCTTGGATCAAATAAATACTAATCTTTACTAAAAATTATATATTCGACTTAGTACGATCAAATCTCATGATACATGACTTTGCATAATCTCATGGAAGTTAAATCAATATCCACACACTTGAAATTTCAAAGACACATTTATTAAATTTCTTTTATTCATGAAAGTATAAACTAATAACAATAATGAACATATAAAATTATCTTCTTAAAACTAATCAATAACAATAGATATTTATGCATCGTGCACAAACATAATCAAAGCATAATTTCTTTACTAAATACAATCATCCTTTTATATGCTCTTAAGTTTTAAGGAACATGAATTTAAGTAGATATATATATATATGTATGTATAAATGTATTTATAACAAAATCTTTGATGTATGGACATAATCTTGATTTCTATATGACATGCACATGATAAAATTATGACATTCTTAATTTATAAATTCATATGTGAATTAATACTTGATTAATAATTTATTTAAACACTTATATACTTGAACATCATGAATGTATATATATATATAATATTAGATTGCAATGATAAATTAAAATATAAAAACATGTTTTATTTCAAATTAAACCAAGAGGTAATTTTCATCCTTTCAAAATTTCTTGAGAACATAAACTCAATTTTAAAACCTAACCTTTTGATAAATTTGGTTAACACTTACACACACACACACACACACATATATATATATAAATAACATAGTAATAATAATTTAATAGGTGGATTACCCATGCAAATATAATTTCAAATGATAAATTTAAATATAAAATAAATGAATATCTTTATTTCTAAAGAAGATATATAGTTCTAAAGAAATAAATAATTAAAAATATATCATTCCCTTACTATAAATTAAATAGATTTTGAACAAAAAAATCTCATCAAAATTAACTATGAATATAAAATTTATTTATAATACTAAATATTTGAAAACCAAATATTTTCCCCTTGAATAAAAAAATAGAACTTATAGATTGCAAATCAATAACCAAAATTTCCTTACTAAATTAATAACAGAATTTTAATGAAATTATACATAAATCCTTTAAACAAAACTAAATAATTTGTGAAGACCTTAGATGACAAATGGAGAAGAACTCCATTGAAATATACTTTGAATGTAAAGAAATAAGATATGAAATAAATAATTTGTGCACAAATATAATTTGGATAGAAAAGTAATTTGATAGAACAGATATAATAAATCCCTTAAAATTTTTAGAAGAAGGCTGCAATACTGTACTCCTTCAATCTTCTACCTGTATCTCATACTCTCAGGGTAGAAAAACACAATACATCACAAAGAAAAATATATCCAATACTCCCTTCTAGACTCTTCTATTTATGAATTTGGAAAGACTACTCTATTAGTATATTTTATTTCCACTTGCAAATGATCTTGCACTGCAAGCTGATCAAAGTCAAGACAAAACAGTGAGATATAAATATTTTATACAGGTGGATTATCCTAATAAAGAAAACACCAAGTATGTCCCCAAATTAATTATATTAAATTGATATTACTTTGAAAAACTAGACTAAATTCAAAGGATGCAGATGAGTTCAATTAGTGTGAAATAAAAAAAATACCAAAATGAAATCAACTGATGCCAGGACCACTTGTTTCAAAGAAAATTGTCAAAAAAGCATCAAACTTCATCCACACAAAAAATGATCCAAAACGGATAAAAAAATGCCGACCAAATAGATCACATATAATACTGGATAACGACTACTATTTTAAAATACCACAACATCGAGGACCAGAAACAGAATGACGTACGGAGGTGAAAAAATCCAGAAATACAACAAATCGACATCTAAAAAAATTTGAATCTAAATCTAGATTTGGATACCAAATTGTGGATCTAAATGAAACGAACTGGGAAGAAAGCAAGGATGGATCGTCATTTCAACTGCAACATAGATCTGTAGCTCGGACCCATCGACCTCAACCTGTGCTTCGACACATCTCTCTCGCGAACAAACTCGGACCTCCATCGGTCTCGAATCCCGATTGGGCATGCATTCCGAGCTCAGAAACAACTCTCAAATGAACACCGGATGAACCCAACGGCTCCCAAAGCCTCGATATCGACTCCCTTGGAATTTTCCATTGCTCAACCTCCCAAATCGTGACCTAACCTCGACCCGGCCTTCCTAAGGACATGACGTCAAAACTGAATTGGAACCCTAAATCACCCTTTTTTAATTGTTTAATTGTTTTATTATTTTATTTTTTTACTAATGAAATTATCTTAATATATGTATCATCAATATTCATTGGTTTAATTTCATTTTTTATTGCAATTGTTTATTTAATCCATAATTAACATAGTTTCAAAACAAAAATTTTATAAAATTTTATATTTAAAACATATATGTGATTTTATATGATAACATTATTAA
Source organism: Viscum album (assembly GCA_963277665.1). Classification (NCBI taxonomy): domain Eukaryota; kingdom Viridiplantae; phylum Streptophyta; class Magnoliopsida; order Santalales; family Viscaceae; genus Viscum; species Viscum album. The sequence continues at coordinate 70,347,046 of OY728135.1, forward strand.
TTATTTGAATTTCAAAATTATTTATTATTTTTCAAGTAATATGAGTATTTATATAAATATTAACGTTATGAATCATAATTTATAATATATATGTATATATTATAACTTTTAAATAAGTTCATCTGTTTGTTTAAAAAATTTATATTTACTTACGTACTTTAAAAAAATGATTTCTCAAATACATCATTATAAAAATAATTTACAATTATAAAACTAATTAATATATATATATATGTTGAACAAAATATGTTATGTTTAATATTAAATTTTATTATCTTTATTTTTTAAAATAATATATCCGAAAATATCATATCAATATACTAAATTTCATAAAACTATAATTAATTTATATTATTTCAATATGTCATTATGTATTTAAATAGTGACATGTTGAAAACAAATTAAAGTAAACATGAAAATTAATACAAATTAAAGTAAAAAAATTTCATTTTGATTAAATGAAATTACATTGTTTTATAAAAATACTTCATAACATTATTTATTTAATTATGTAAAATATCTGGGATGTTACATAACAACCCTTCCATGAAACAAAAAAGAGGAACACACAATATAGTACAACGAGCGATTAATTACTAAGGAATAAGGCTAATACCATAGACATAAAAATTCAGAATAATCCAGACACACACCTCGATACTAACCGGAACTCACACCTATGTAAACCTCACACTGAAACATCTCATCCCAGATTCAGAGAAATAATTCTAGATATCACCTATATAACAAACCTTATCTTTATTTCATATTTAAACAAGGTTTATTAAATAAAATTACACTTAATAAAACTCAAAATATTGAGAGCTCTATTGTCTTTTGGGCTTAGGAACATTAAATAACAGTTTAAAACATGAAATACATATCTTTATTGAAAAATTATTTTACATGACCACAACATTCCTTCGTACTTAGCATTGCATGGGATATCCTGAGGACATACATAAGAAAAGGGTGAGCTATAAAGCCCATTAAGAGATCAAACAAGGCATAACATAAAGAATAAAATACATGTTAGGAAATATACATATCAATGGATTATAATAGAAACATGAACATAAAGGCATGATATAACATGATTATTATAACATGGAAATGTGGAAACATCTTAGAACAATGAATCATTAAGAAAAAGGAATAAGGTAAAACCCTATCCCAACATGGTGAAAAAAATTACTATAAATGAACCAGGTAAACCCCTATCCCAACATGATGTATCATGATACTAAACATTACCCAATGCATTGGAGCGCTATCAGGGTGCACCCTTTATAATCATTTCAATATCATGCTTAAGTGTTCCACATAGATCATATAACATGGATTCATTCAACCTAATAATTTATTACATGATCAAGTAATGTGGAATTAATACATGTAAGTCACCATTCTATAATTATGTGTTTATAAATGTGAATAACCTTGATATAGGAATGAGTATGGTATTCAATACATGATGATTTTGGCATGGAAAATCGCGGTGCAATTTTGGCAGCATAACAATTTCATATGGAAATTCATAAACTGGGTTGATGAGAGAAGAAGGGGTCTCTAATCATTTATACATGGGATTGATGATAAGGGTATCATGGAACATAATATCCAAACATGTGAAATGGAATTTATATGCATAATATAAAATAAAAATTCTTGAATGGAAATGAGATGACAGAAACCCCTTACGGAATTTCAGCATAGTAATAGGTGGGTTTAAAGGATCATAGGGGGGATTAATGGGAGTGAAAGAAAGATAGAATCATGTATACATCAAATGTATTGTAATTAGGTATGTAATAACATATCCCAAATCAAGAAAATGAAAATTAAAAGTCATGACATAAAAGAGGTGCTTGAAGAAAAAGGAGAGAGGGAGATACCTTACTTGAATGTGTGATCCCAAAGGCTTGTGGGAGGCTTATTGGGAGATTTGGGGTTCCTTGGGATGACTCTAGGGAGTAATAGGAAGAGGGTGGTTGAGCTTCAAATATATTTAGTGAAGATAAATGGGAGCTTGGGTGGGTTTATATAATAAAGGTGGGGGAATTATTTATTATTTTGGTTTTGGACCCTACACACTAAAATATTCAAAACCACAAACCATACCATGGGTTTTGACGATGGTTTCTTGAAAAGGGGAGTGGTATAAATTATTTTATAATTCTAAGGTCCAAATATATTAAAATATTACCCTTTATTATGTGGATTTGATCCACAATTTCAAGGAAATGATTTTAAAAATATTATGATATATTATAGGTCTTAAAGGATTCACTAAGGATTTATAAAATAAATAAACTAAACTTAAAATTAAATTATTTTAATTAAAAAATATGTATTTTTCTGAATATACCTTTTATAGTATTTATTACATCATTATTGGGGTTATTTTGATGTCATAAAATGCACCATATATTTATACGGTATTTAATTTTTACCAAAATATTTGACTGTTTCAGAAAATTATGAAAAATTCACTATTGTATAATTTTGACTTCCTAATTACAAAAATTATAATCATTTTATCTAAATAATTTTCTAAATATCTGAATTTTAACTTTTAAAATGAAAATCGACATTTATTGAAAATTGACGTGTTTTGATAAAAATAGTTTTCAAAAATTAATAAAAGTTACCTTTGAATTAATACAAATTATATGATCATTAATATTTAATAAATGTAATTTAATAATAATATTTTATTAAAATTTTATTTATTTCAAAAAATATTAATTCATCAAAATATATTTCTTAATTGAATTTGAATATTAACCAAAAATACTATTTGTGTGCCAAAAATAATTTACAAGGTAACATTAAAAGAATGTATGTGTATTAATTATTATATAAAAAAATAATATACATACTCATAATTCTTGGGTCTTGATATATATACCTTTATTAAACTAGTATATTCCATAAGAGTAAGGTGTGTGATGGTGGGGCTTTCTTGGGCCCATTCGGTGAACATGGTTTGGGCTGTGATCTCAATAAGCTTAAAATTCTCTTGAAAAAGATTTAGATCATGATTAAGTTATTGGATATATGTTTGGGATTGGTCTAGGTAAAATCCTATAAATTCTATGTCCCTCAGAAGCTCTAATAAATGGGCTTCATAGGGTATGACCCTACTGGTTGAGTCCATCACTTCCTTTGTCTGTGTCAAAAGGATTTGTCAAAACCCTATATTTATACTAGTAATTTTATCACTGTTAAATGAATATATTATCAATGGTAAGGGTAATTAAGGGCCATTTAAATCCAATTGGATATAATAAAACAAAAGGATGTGTGTGTTTTCTATATTCATAAGACATTTAATTAAAAGAAAGTGGATTTTATTCATAAATGTTTGGGTCGTTAAAACCTCCCCCCCTTAAGAAATTTCACCCTAGAAATTTCCTTTTCCCAAAATAAAACAAATGAGGGTAAATATGCCTCATCACTTCCTACAGTTCCCAGGTCGCTTCTTCAAACACGTGGTTTCTCTACAACACTTTCACAAGGGGAATTTTCATATTTCGTAGAACTTTTTCTCTACGATCAAATATCTTCACCGAATTATCCTCATAGGAGAGGTCATTATCCAATGGTACCACCTATAGATTGAGTAGATGTGATGGGTCAGGTATGTACTTCCTCAAGAGCGATACATGAAATACATCATGTACTTGAGAAAGATTCGGTGGGAGTCCTAGTCTATAGGCCACTACTCCGATGCGATCATGGATATCAAATAGTCAAATATACCTTGGACCAAGATTTACCTTATTCCCAAATCTCACAACTCTCTTCCATGGATATATGCATAGGAATACCATGTCTCTAACATCAAACTCTAGGTCTCATCGAAGATTTCCAACATAGCTCTTTTTTTGACTCTGGGAAGATTTGATGTGCTGTTGGATGGTCTTAACCTTGTCCACCATTTCTTATATCATTTATGGACCTAGAAGTTTTCATTACCCAACTTCATCCCAACATGATTGTGTTCTGCACCTCTTCCCATAAATGGATTCATAAGGATCCATTTGGATGCTTGATTGAAAACTTTTGTTGTAAGAGAACTCCACCAAAGGAATATGTTAGTCCCATCCACCTTTGAAGTCAATTGAGTAAGCTCTCCACATGTCCTAAAGTTTCTGGATAGTTCACTTAGATTAGCCATCAATTTGAGGGTGATAGGACATGCTTAAGTTCAACTCAGTCTTCATAGAGTATTGGATACTCTTCCAGAACTTATAGGTGAATCTTGGATCTCGATCAGACATAATAAATAGTGGTACTCCATGCATCCTTACCACTTATATTATTTATATATATGCGATAGTTGATCCAATGAGAAATCCTCTTGAATTTCAATAGAGTGTGCAGTCTTTGTAAGATGATCCACAATAACCTAGATAGAATTGTTTCTTTTGGATGTCTTTGGAAGTCTGGTGACAAAGTCCATGGTGACGTTTTCCCATTTCCATGTTGGTATGGGTAATGGTTGCATCATCCTATTAGACTTATTCCTCTCAGCCTTCACTTGCTGACATACCAGGAAATTTGATGTATATTCAGAAATCTCCCTCTTCATGTTTTCCTACCAATAGTACTCTCAGAGATCTCGATGCAACTTTGTGTTTCCTAGGTGAATGGATAAATTTGAACTATGTGCATCATACAAAAGTTATATTTTTTACTCCAGATTTGATGGAACACATAGTATTAACCCAAATCTTAAAATTCCTTCTTCACTAACATTGAACTCTAAGGATTTTCCTTTTCTGATAGTTTCTCCTTTCTCATGAATTATCACATCATCTTTTTGAGCATCCTTTAACCTTTCCAAAAGAGACGATTGAGAAATAATTTGTGAAAGTATTGATGATGTTCACTTATTTTTGATTCCCATGTCCATATTCATCAAATCTAAGAAGATTGGATCCTTTTCAATTCTCATAAATGATATAATTGTTAGGTCCTTTCTACTTAGAGCATCCACCACCTTTTTCACTTTCCTAGGGTGGTAATGGATTGAGCAGTCGTAATCCTTGATGATCTCTAACCATCTTCATTGGTGCATATTCAACTCTTTCTGTGTGAATATATATTTGAGACTTTTGTGATCCGTATATATTTTACACTTCTCCCCAAAGAGATAATTCCAATAGATTTTCAATGCAAATATCACAGCTACCAACTCCAAATCATGCATGAGATAGTTTTTCTCATGAATTTTAAATTTCCTTGAACCATAGGCAATGAATTTGTCATTATGCATCAACACACATCCCATACCCTTCTTTGAAAATCACTAAAGATTATGAAAAGATCCCCACTTGTGGGTAGTGTGAGCACATGGGCAATGAAAATACTTTTCTTCCAATCCATGAAGATTTCTTCACATTCATCATTCCAAGAAAACTTGATTCCCATCTGAGTTATTTTTTTAAGAGAGTTTGAAAATCATGAGAAATTTCTCACAAATCAGCGATAATATCTAGCTATTCACAAGAATCTATGGATATCTATCACAGATGTCAACCTCGACCATCCCTCAATTTCTTTTGTTTTGGAAGGATCCATAGATATCCCATTGATTGTGATAATATTCCCCATAAATGATACTTCCTTCAACCAAAACACAAACTTTCTATACTTTTCATAGATCTTATCCTTTCACAAGGCCTTTAACACAATGCTCAAATAATCCTCATGCTCCTCATTGGTTTTGGAGTATATTATAATATCATATATAAATACTACCAATTTTTTTGAGGTAATCTATAAAGACTCTATTCATCAAGTCTATGAATATTGATGGAGAATTAGTGAGACCAAAAGGCTTTACTACGAATTCATAGTGCTTGTACCTTGTATGAAAAGAAGTTTTGGGGATATACTCCTTCTTCACCCTTACTTGGTAATATCCTGACTGTAGATCCACCTTGAAGAAGTATTGTTCTACATTTAGCTAATCGAACAATTCATCAATTAATTATAAAGGATACTTGTTATTTATCATGATTTTGTTGATCTCATGATAATCAATGCAAAGGCGCATTGATGCATACTTCTTCTTGATAAAGAGGACTGGTGCACCCCATGGTGAAGCACTTGGGTGTATAAACCCTTTATCTAGACTCTCTTGTAGTTATTTATTTACCTCATAAAGCTCCACAATATCCATTATATACAGAGTCTTAGATACTAAAATTCCCCATGTATAAGATCAATTGACAATTCAACATCTCTTCTAGGAGAAAGACCATTCAATTACTCAAGAAACACATCAGCGAATTTCCTCACAATAGGTATGTATTCAAGGATGTTTCCTTCCTTAGACTCGATCATCTGAGCAAGATACATGTACTCATATGGAAGTAATATCCATGCTTGAGATGATGGTGCTAAAGAAGATTCATCCCCTTTTTTTCACTTTTTATAGAATCAATGGTTGATTCACCATATGGAGAGTGATTTACCTCTCATGGAAATTTATGTTGGCTCTATATAGGGAAATATAATCCATGCCCAGAATTACATCAAATTACACCAAGGGAAGTATTATGAAGTTCTACAGGAAGTTCAATCCATAAATTGTGATAGGGGAAGAGTCATATGCATGGGATTCTATAATTTACCCATTTTCCATTTTCACTGTCATCTCTACTTCCATGATTTATGGTGGTTTTTAGATTGTTCTACTAAACTTTTGGGATATAAAAGAATGTGTAGAACTAAAATCAAAAAGTACGTTCACTAATCTTGAATGAATAACCAACGTACCTTCCACCACTTCATTTTTGGGATTCACTTTGGTGGTAGTGATATAAAAAGATCACCCTTACTACCTTGGAGGTTGTTGATTACCTCCGAAAACCATTGTCTTAGGGCACTGGTTCACAAAGTTCCCTGGTTCCTTACAATTGCAGTAGTGAACAATGTGTTGAGGATCGAAAAAAGAGTTCCTTTCTTCTATCACAATAACAGGTTTTTGTTTCCAGTAGTCACTAGCAAGGTTCTATTCCTTCCTGCATCTAAAGAATTTTCTTGTCCCCTTCAAACAATTTCCAGGGTGATTCTTTCTGCACTTATGACAAGCGGGGTGCTGGAATTTTTTAGTACCATTGGATTTATCTATCAGACTTCCAGGATTAAAGACCACTTTCCTCTTCTTATCCCTATGATACCCCTGTTATTATTCAATATACATTTTGAATTTGAGGGAACATCAGACAATATCCTCATAGATGTCAAAGTCACGGATCACCAGGGCTTTCCATAGGCTAGGTTTTATCCCACCAAAGAAACGGTCAACCTTTTATTTGGGCGTAATGACCAAACCAGAGGTGTATCATGCAAGTCTGTGAAGTTTTCCTCATATGCCCCAACAAATTTTTCATCCTTTTTCTTGAGTACAGGGAAATATATTTCCATATTAAGACAAAGGGTGTGAGGAAAATATTTATTGAAGAACATTTTTTATAAATCCTTCAATCTTATCGCCTTGATATCTTCTTCATGCTTCGTATTTTTGATCAATTTCTACTATTTATCAGCTTCACTATAAGGAACTATCCTTATTACATTACATAATCTTTAATTTAGTCAAGAAATCAATTCCTTTAAAATTGAGGATATTTTCAAGTTTAGATATTTAGATAATTTATACATAATAAATTCATAACATTACACATCAATAAAGAGTGGATACTATAAAAATAGTATTTATTTCTTAAAAAATATAAAAATTTTCAAATAAAACATGATTTCTTTGACAAATATTCATAACATTTAACTTGGATTTCTTATATTTCTTACACATCCTTATAACATGTGAAAATAATTTAAGAACTTTTTATGAGAACAATAATCTCATTAAGGGATATAAAAATAAGGAAAGAACATATTAGTCCATTAATACTTGTAACATTTGAAATCATTTTCAAAAAGACATACATGTCACCCGTATAAACTTACATTGTGAAACTTGAGATTTCCATGAGATTTCCACAAAATATATAGAACATAAATAGAACCATAAAGGAATATTGGGGCATTATTTACATAATATTTTAACCCTCTATCCTACCTTATAATTTGTAACCCTCAAGGATACCTTACAATGTAACCCTCATGACTACCTTATTGTGTAACCATCACAGTTACATTTGGAGTAACCATACGGACGAACTCCAACTTACACATACCCAATGCATTGGAGGGAGATATAGGTACCACCCTTAATAATAAAAAATTACCAATAACCAGAACATAATCATACAAAATTAATAATTTCATAAAAACATTCACTTGGAATTTTGTAAAACTAGAAGTTTAAAGGAGGATTTTTAATGGAAAGTCCATTACAAAAGTCATATAATTGATGTGATAAATTAATAGAATGAAAGGAATATGTGTATAAAATATAAATACACATAATAAAACATAATATAAACAAAAATTCATCACAAAAATAATCTTAATACCACATAATGAATGATGTATAAGGTTAACCCAAAGAACATAAATTGGGTTAAGAATTCCCTTACCTTGGGGTTGTCTTACTTAAGAATTATTCAAAAATCCTATATAATCGTTAAAATAGTGTTATTAATATCTCATAGAAACATATTCATGTTTATAATACCTTATATGATCATTTAATTACATTATTTCACCCTTTAATTGTTAGTATTTTGTTCCTTCCATTGTTTTGGGTGTGTTCTTTACATGATTTCCATGGATGGTTTGTATTTGATTTTATTTTCATATGGAAATAAAATTACACAAGTGAGATTAAGTGGTATTAATGTGTTTAAATAATATATAATGATACCATAAATAATTTTCTTATCACATATTATGATGAATCATTAGATGAAACATTAATGATATTTGTTTCGATCATTTTTGGCGGTTCCTCGATAATCATGAACTTGTTTCATTATATAATTTAATTTCATGCTTAAAAGTTCATTATAGAACATAAAATAGGTTAAATAATAAACTTTAAATTCTATTTAAACCATTAAAATGATTTTAAAAATAGTTTTGAAGGAATTAAGATAAATTGAAAACACATCATCCATGATTTTGGTAAATGACACATCACGAATGGTGTCTTTATAAAAGGGGGAGGAGATGAAGTAAGTTGAGGAATTTTTTCCATAAACATGATAAAATACAAAATATATAATATTTTTGAGCTTTAATATCTCTTGTATAATTGGAAGAGAATATATTATAAGAAAATAAAAGGAATTGAAAATAAAACACAAGAATAAGAAAGAGGATTTTTACCTCTTGATCTCTTCTCATGGAGATCCTCCTTAAGGCCTTTGGTTTTGGCCTTTTGGTGAGACCAGAAGGTCTTGGACGTGGGGAATATACTTGAGGAGGTAATTTGGTAGAAAATAGACAATTATTAAGGCTTTATAGGTGTGATAGGAAGAGGGGAATGAGGGTGGTATTTATAGTGGAGAGGAGGGGTTTTACATTATTTTAATCATTAGTTTAATATTTTTGCTCAAGACTATGAATAGTCTTGATTTATGTGACTCAAAATAGTAATAAGTTAATTTGAGTTCAAAAAAAGTGGTATTACATCAGCGATGATGTCAAAAATAGTTTATTTAACTGATAATTTGAATATACGGTATTTTACCATATTTCACTATTCATAAAAAATTCAAGAATTTCTGAAAAATACAAAAAATTAACCCTAACCATTTTTTGATGTGTAGAATTAAAAAATGAAATCCATTTTCTAAAAACAATTTTCTATATATTATTAATTTAATTTTTAAATAAAATCATAATTTATTCAAAAATAACAAATTTAAATCTATAACTCATTTTTTAACACCTTGAAAAATTAATCAACATCTCATTATCTTATAACCTAAAGGAAATACAATAATAATAAAATTCTCTATTAATTATGGTCATATTACTATTCATAAGGGTATCTTAATATTCACCAAAAATCAAGTTGGTTCTACAAGACTCCAAATAACTTACTAATCACAACCGTAGATGGAATTTTTTTGAAATTCAAATCATAGAAGCAGAAAAATTATGTTTAAAGACTATTTATAACTATATACTTAAAACAAAATTTCATGAATTTTAAATTTATTTTGAAAACATTGGGGTGTTACATTATCCACACCTTATGGAAATTGCATCCTTTTAATTTTATTTACTTATTAAACAAGTGAGGGTACCTTTACCTCAGAGAATTTTCAGATTCCCATGTTGCATATTCAACCATGTGGTTTCTCCACAAAACATTTACCTAGTGGATTAACTTATTCCAAAATAATTTTTATCTTTGATCAAGAATCTGAACTAGTTTATCTTCATAAGAAATGTTTTCTTCAAGATGAACTGCCTTTGGGCTCAAAACATGAGATGAATCTGGCACATACTTTCTCAATATCAAAACATGAAAAATATTATGTACCTAAGATAAACTTGGAGGCAAAGCTACTTGGTAGGAGACTGATCCAACTCTTTCTAGGATTTCATAAATTCCAATGAACCATGGACTTAGCTTTTTTTCTTTCTTACCAAAATGCATAACACTTTTCCATAGTGAGATTCTAAGAAAAACATGATTAGCTACCTCAAAAGAAAAGTCCTTCCTTCTATTGTCTGCATAACTTTTCTTCCTACTCTGAGTTATCCTCATGCGTTGTTGGATTATATTCACATTCTCATCCACTTCCTCTACTAATTATGGTCCCATAAAATTCCTTTCCTCGACTTCATCCCAAAAAGTTGAAGTTTGATACTGCTTACCATACAATGCCTCCAAAGGTTCCATCTGTATACTAGAATAAAAACTATTATTATAAGAGAACTCAACTAAAGAAAGATACTGATCCCAAATTCCCTGATAGTCCATTGAACAAGTTCAAAGCATATCCTCCAATGTCTAAATCGTTCTTTCTAGCTGCCCATCTAATTGAGGATGAAAAGCTATACTGAAATTTAATTCCATTCCCAATGAATTTTTAAGGTCCTTCCAAAAGTTAGAAGTGAACCTGTGATCCCGGTCAGATACAATGGAAATAGGAACTCCATATAACATGAAAATATATTTTAGGTACAATAGATAAAGCTGATCCAAAGGTATTTTATCTAAGATAGAAATAAAATGTGAAGATTTAGTTAACCAATCAATAATAACCCAAATTGAATTGTTACCTCGAGAAGTCTTAGGTAGTCCCACCATAAAGTTTATGGATATATTCTACCATTTCCACTCTATAACTTGAAGTGGCTGAAGCATCCCCTTCAGTATCTGCTAGTCTGCTTTAACTTTTTGACATGTGAAACATTTCATAGTAAAATATGCAATATCTCTTTTCATTCCATCCCACCAGTAATACTCCCAAAGGTATTTGTACATCTTAGTACTCTCAGGATGAACTGAAAATGGAGAACTATGAGCTTCACACAAAAAATCTTTCTTCAAATAAGAATCACAAGGAACACACAATATTTTTATAAATCTCAAAACACAATCATTATCAAGGTTAAATTCTAGAAACTTACCAATTTTAACCAACTCTACCTTTTTCAATAGCTCATGATCTTCATTTTGCGCTTGTTTAATTATGTCTAATAACGATAACTACACTAAAACATGAAAACAAATGTATTTACTACACCAAAAAATTCTAATCCAAAATTAATCAAATCATTAATCAAGGGATCATGTTCCAAATGTAACATGGTTAATGATGCGTGATGTTTTTAACTCAAGGCATCTTCCAGTTTGTTTGGTTTTCCTAGATGGTAATTGATCATGCAATCATAATCTTTTATTAATTCAAGACATCTTATATGCCTCATGTTTAATTATTTCTAAGTGAATATATACTTTGGACTTTTATGGTCAGTATATATTTGACATTTGGATTTGTATAAATATTTCCTCAAAATTTTCAAAGCAAAAACCACAACTGCCAATTCCAAATCATGTGTGGAATAATTTAACTCATGAGGTTTTAGTTTTATTGAAGCATATGCAATTAAATGATCATTCTACATAAAAACACAACCAAGTCACTTCAAGTAAGCATCAATGTAGATGACAAACTCACCATTTTGGGAAGGCAAGTCCAAAACTAGGGAATTCACCAATTTATTCTTAATTTCCTGAAAAAAAACATCACATTCTTCTATCCAAAAAAATTTATCCCCTTTTCATGTTAAATTATTTAGTGGGATAGATAACCGTGAAAAATATTTAACAAACCATCGATAATAACCTAATAATCCAAGAAAACTATGAATATCTATAACATTTGTAGGTCTTGGCCATTCATCTACCATTTTTTTTGGTTGGATCAACTGTTATTCCATCATTATTTATAATGTTCCTAAGAAAAGAAATATGTTTTAACAAAAAATCAAACTTGCTGAATTTTCCATACAGTTTCATTTCCATTAAGGTTTGAAAAACAATCATTAGATGTTTTTCATGCCCCTCTTTACTCTTAGAAAATACAATAATGTCATCAATAAACACAACCAAAAATTTATCCAAGACCTCATGAAATATTCTATTCATAAGATTCATGAATACAATAGGTTCATTATTCAACAAAAAATGCATAACAACAAATTCATAATGCCCATATATAGTATGAAAAGCTATTTTTGGGATGTCATCCTCCTTCACATTTAGTTGATGGTATCTGGATCTCTAGTCTATCTTGGAAAAGTACTGAGCTCCATGAAACTGATCAAACAAGTCATCAATGTGAGGAAAAAGATACTTGTTTTTAATAGTGATTTTATTCAAGGCTCTATAATCAATTCAAATTATCATGGAACCATATTTATTTTTAATAAAAAAAAAGGATAACCCCATGGTGAAGTTCTAGGATGAATGAATCCTTTATTATGTAAATCCTGCAAATGATTTTTCAATTCAATAAGTTACATTTGAGCCATTTGATATGGGGGTTTTGAAATTGGATTAGCATCAAAAACTAATTCAATTGTGAATTATACTTCCCAATCAGGTATGACACTAGGTAACTCCTCAGAAAAAACATCAAGGTATTCATTTACCAATGGGACATCATTAATCTGAACAGTTACCTTTTTTTCAAAAATATGAGCAAGATAAATTTAATTTCCATATTTAAATAGTTTCTCTTCTTTCTAATTTATTATCAATTGTATGGGTTCATTATTATATACAAACTGAAACTATTTCTGAAAAAAAACTTCTTTAGATCTACAGACAATATTATAGGATAAACAGAAAGCCAATCCATTCCCATAATGACATCAAACTATAATAAGGGGGAAAAAGAAGTTTTGTAGGTAAATTCCTTCCACATACCACAATAGAAAGATTCTTATAATTCATCTTTACTATAATATTTCTCTCCTGGTGTTTTAACAATAAGTTATGGTATCATTTTTTGATGCGATGTTTCCAATTTATTAGAAAATTCCTCATAAATAAAAGAATGTGTAGACCCCGTATTAAACAAAACTTTAGAAAAATATGAGTAAAAAAACAAGGTACCTGATACAACTTCATTGGATGGCCCGACATCTGCTAACGTAGTCACAAAGGATCCCATTACACTTTTCTAATTATAATCTGACTTCTTTGCATCATTCAAATATCTCTTTGGGTAAACATTTTCATAATGAACCATCTCACCACATTTAAAACACTTTATAGTTTTTTTATCAGGATTAGTCTTAGGATCATTTTCATTACAATCTCGAGCCATATGTAAAAACTTACCACATCAAAAACAATTCCCAATTTTGTAAGTCATTCCCCAGGGTGCTTTTTTCCACACTTATCACAAACTAGAAACTGGAATTTCTTACCATCAGATTTCTTTGATTGATTCTTACGCATCTCCTTCCATATGAACCTCTTATTATATTTATTTTAAAAGTGCATGTGATTATCATAAAATTCCATATATACCCTCTCAACACATCAAAAAAGTTTCTCATAAATTTTTAATTAATGGGAGGCTAATTCCCTTCGATACCTTGGATTTAATCCTGAGTAAAAGCGGTTGATTTTTCTATCAAAACCCAAAATAAGATTTGGAGCATACCTCACCAGTTGGGTGAAGTTCACTTCATACATAGCCACTGAATTTTCCCCATTTTTCTTCAATTCAAGGAATTTATTCTCCATCCTAAGTAAAACCACCTTAGGAAAATATTTTCATAAGGAAAAGACTTTTAAATTCATCCTACTCTAAGGCATAAATCTCCTCTCTATCCCTGATATTCTTAACCATTGACCACCACTGATTAAATTCAAATTCAAAATGATAAATGGAAAGACTTAAAATTTGATTATCTGAACATACCATAACATCGATTATCTTTTCAAGGGATTTAATCCATCCTTTAACCGCTATTGGGTCAGAAGATCCATTGAAAACAGGAGGGTGTTGTCTCATAAAATGTTCCACTTCCACCATGTTCCTTTGTGGTACCTTTATTTGTTCTCTTGCATGAATTCCACGACCATTTATTTCCTGTATCATCTGATCCATTACTATCACAAAATTCTTAGTTTCAATCCCTACCATTTATAGCTATATATTTGGAAGAATATTGTTCTGTATGTACCTATCCACTTCAGCTTCCCTGTTTCTTCTGTGGAAAACCATTTTGAACAAACCTATCTTAGTTGAAGCAACATGGTAATATTTAAATGATATATCATTTCAAATTAACCATAGAGTAAATTTTTTATGGTATTCTATCATCATCATCCTAACCCCTAAATTTATCTAAACCATCATTTGATACCAACTATAAGTACCGAGGCTTATTACATTACACAATCTTGAATTTAGTCAAGAACTCACTTCCTTTCACATTGAGGATGTAACACCCCAAGGTTTTGAAAATAAATATTTAATGTATGAAACACCGAGTCCCTAAAAAACAAAACTTTTTTATAAACTATCCATTAAACATAAATTTTACTATACTATGTTTTGAATTTCAAAAAATGGTCATCTAGAGTTGTGATCAGTAAGTTATTTGGAGTCTGATAGAACCAAAATGATTTTTTGGTGAATAGAAACATTCCTTTATGAAAAGTAATATGAATAGTAATATGACCCTTATGAATAGTAAATCATATTATTATTTTATTTTCTTAAGTCTATAAGATAAGGGAATCTTGATTAATTTTTCATGGTGATATAAAATAAGTTATAGTTTTAAAATTGTTAATTTTTGAATAAAGTACGATTTTAATTAATAATTAATTTAATAATATATAGAAAATTATTTTCAAAAAGTGGAGTTTTTTTTAAATATAGACGTCGAAAAATGGTTAGGGTGAATTTTTGGGTTTTTTCCAAAATTATTGAATTTTTTATGAATAGTGAAATACGGTAAAATACCATATATAAAAATTATCAATTAAATACTCTATTTATGACATCATGAATGATGTAAGGACACTAGGTTATAAATCACATTCTCTATTTACTATTTTGATCATAAAAACCATGACTATACCTAGTCTTGAGAAAAAATATTAAAATAATGATTAAAATAATGTAAAACCCCTCATCTCTTCCACTATAAATACCACCCTCACTCCTCTCTTATATTCACTCATCTAAGCCTTTAAGCTTCTCAAAGTTCTCCCCAAATACCTTTACCTAGTCACTTACCACATCCAGGATCTCTTGGTCTTTAAAAAAGACCAAAACCCCTTCCCTTAAAGAGGTTCTCAAGGAGGTTATTTCAAAAGGTAAATTCACATTCTATTTCCTTTAATTTCATTTCAAGTTCCTTTCTATTATTATCCTTTCCTAACCTCCTCTGTCCAAATGTACATGATAACTCTAGTATCATCTATATACTGGAATTATATCATGTCAATGTAAGAACCATCATTAATATTCTTACTCTCTCTCTTTTATTTTATAAACGAAATCATCATCCGTGAGGTTCCAATTTAAAACCTTCTTGGATGACGAAGTTTCGTTCTTCAATTTAACCTTAAATAATGGTCATGAAACCATTTTTATGGTTTAAATAGGATATAATATATTTATTATAACCTATTTAATATTTATTAACAAGTATATGTACATAATATTAAATCATATGACCAAACTAGTTCCTAATAATAAAAATACCGCTAAAATAATTTAAGTGATTGTCATTAATATTTTATCTAATGATCCATCTTCATTCCATGTAACCAAATGATATAAATTAACATTAAAAACTATTTATGTTCATAAATAATGATAAAATTCAATTCTGGATATTTACATCCATTCAACATGAACTCCATTACATAAAAACAAGTGAACCGATTATGAAAATCAAGAAAACGAACACTCCAGAATGACAGAATTCAATATTATAACTTATCAATAAGGACATAAATGAACTAAAAAAGTTATTCTAACTAAATAAATTTATAATAGGTTCTGAATTAACTTATTAATTAGTCTAATTTCACATTCCAGGACCATAAGGTCATGAGCGGAACATTCATACTTAAGGTAAGGGTTTTCCACCCGAACCTCCATTTTCATTCGGGTTACTTTTATTTCCTACTTACCTCAATGAAATTATTTTGTATTATTATTTAATCCTATTAAATTATTTTTGAGTGTTCTATATATATTTACCAACCGTAATCCTTCTTTATTTAATGTGGAGATACACATTTTAAAAGGAAATTTCAAAATTCTTTCCAAAATACAAGCCCAATTCAATGGAATTTCTTAAATTCTTTTCTATTTTCCAGGGAACTATATAATATGTTTTTAGAAAATATTTTCTTCATAAAATAAAAAATTTTATTGTAAAAATACTAGATTACTTCACTTATGGTTTTACACAAATACATTTCCAAAAGAACTATTCTTTTCAAAATAAAAGAGTATTTATCTCAAGAATTACCCGATTATTTTATAAGAGAATCTTCATTTGTTTCAACAATCTTGTTGATTATTATGTATTATTGGGAGTAATATTTTATGATATAATATACCATATTTAATTGATTGTTTTATGATTAGTTTGATTGTGGA
Organism: Viscum album; assembly: GCA_963277665.1. NCBI lineage: Eukaryota > Viridiplantae > Streptophyta > Magnoliopsida > Santalales > Viscaceae > Viscum > Viscum album. The sequence continues at coordinate 70,364,136 of OY728135.1, forward strand.
TGTGCTATCTTTAAACCATTCACTAATTTACTCTGAATGGTTAGTGTTTATGCTTAATGTTCGAGGAAAGTTATTTACATTTCATATATTAGTTTCAATATGAATGTATATGTTTTTTATATTGATATTAATTCATATGAGGAATTAATTGGACTATTAAGTGTTGGGTGGGGCCTTCTATACCTCCTCGGTGCATCGGTAGACCTCATGAGGCAAACTATGGTCTTGGCATATGGCCTTGAAAAATGGATATTTATGGTCTTGGCACGAGGCCTTGATGGTATAATTATGATGTCCAAAATTATGAATTATATCATTATGAAACTAGTAATTGATATTTCATGTGGTTATTCAACTAGTAGAATACCCATGATTTTGTTTTATTATGACATTATTTATTCAGCTCTTATTCATTCTATAATGTGTTCATGTTTATTTTTAAAGGCATATGTTTTTAGTTATTCACCATGCCTAATGTTTATGTTTATGATATCTTCCACTATATTTATTACCCTTACTGAGCAATTGAGATCACCCATTTCTTATATTTTATTTTTTCAGGACATGGAGAAGTTTATTATAATTAAACTGCAAGGATAAACTTATAGTTGTGGAAGTTCCCAACAAAACTTATATGTTGTATTTATTTTCAAGTTTTAATGTGGAACTTATGTATGTATCTTGTTTCCAAATATATTAAACTAATCGGTCCTTTAGGATGCATATTCCTTGTATTTATGCCAATGTAATAAAATAAGACACCGACTCTAGGTAACTGGGGTCAGTTACTTATAGTTGGTATCAGAGGAAGTTAAGTAGAAAACTTGGAAACTTGATTTAGAGAATGTAGATTATGGAACAAAACCCTAAGATTGTATATGAGGATAAAACATAAAGAACATCCTGGATTTTTTTGTAAGGAATAGATTATGTGGATCTTTCTAGAAAATACATCCATTTTTGGATACTACAAGTGGATGTGGTTTTGGAACATATGTACCTAGGAGTGAAAACTCTGATAAGGAGTTTCATGCTTGACTTGAGGTATCCTAGTACATGACAACGAGCCTTACTAAGCACATGGTTTGACACTCTTAGAGGATATACTTAGGATAATTCATATTATCTTTACAATCCATTATAAAGGATTTAAATGTAAATTTGTCCTCAAAGAAACCATGTTTATTATTTTGAGATTAGATATGTATAGAATTTCAATTTATGCTAAGTATTTTTCTACGTTGAGATGATACATTATGATTCATAACCTAATATAGTGTATGCCATTATTTAGAAATGGCACCTAGTGGAAGGAATGGAAACCACATAAACATGTGTATCCCATGTAGGGATTTCCCTCTAATGAACTATAATGATGTTGGATCTAGAGATACGACTGGCGTTGACCAACTTATTACTATACTGTGAAAACTAACTTACGTTATGAACAATTACCTTACCCGTATAGAGCATCTTGATCCACAACATAGAGGAGCTATGTTGGATTTCTTTATACGACAATAACCTCCATCATTCAATGGGGCTAAAAACCATTTTTAGCTGAGTAGTGGATAAGTTCCCTAGAGAAGATATTTATCACTTTGGGATGTAACAAAAGGGAGAAGGTTATTATGGTAGTTTATCATCTATCGGGGGATGTGGATTAGTGGAGGTCGTTAAACCAAAAAAGAAAGGAGGAGGAAGAAATTTAAGAGATAGAATGAAGGGATTTTAAGTAAATATTTCTAGAAAAATATTTTCCCCACAAACAACGAGTGGATATGAGACATAAATTCCTAAATCTAAGGAAGAAGGAGAATTAAAATGTTTCAATGTATGAAGCTAACTTTACAAGGTTATCAAGACATGCCACAGACTACAACATAATCCAAGGAGCAAGATTGATCGATTCTTTGATGGTTTAAAACCATTCCTATGAAGGGAACTAGTATTCCGAAGTTTCTCATCATATGAAGATATAGTCTCAAGTGCTATCAAGGTAGAAAATAAATTTTCTAAGTCTTATGAATTTAAAGGAAAATAAGATATGAATAGGGTTGTTGAAAACTCTAGAAAAGGAAATAAGGGAATGGGGAATAAGGGAATAATTTACCTTCCATCCTACAGTAATTATGGGAAGAAACACCCTAGAACTTTCCTGAAGGGAATGAAAGTCTATTAAAAGTGTGGAGAAAAAGGCCACATGTATCAGGATTATAAGGGGAATAATAAATCTACCAATTTTAAATGCTATAATTGCAGAAAAATGGGAAATTATTCACATGAATTTCATAATCATCAGGGAAAAGTTCCTTAAATAAGGCCAAGGTATCAAGGCCAAGCTTATGTAGTCACAACTGTAGAGGTTAAAGTTCCTAATGATGTGGTGGCAGGTACTTTAATCATTTCCTATAACTTTTCCAATGCTTTATCTAATTTTTGATCATCACATTCTTTCATATATTACTAGTTTCCAAGAAAATAAGATTTTTCCAATTTGATTTAATAAGGGAGTTGTCATTAAAAACTCCTAAGGGAAGTATCATTAAAAAAAAGTTGTGTTAGGTAGTCCCCATTATGGCATATACACATGCTTTATCTGCTAATTTTATTGTCATACCCATGACTGAATTTGATATAATCCTCGGTATGGATTGTATTTCAAACCTTGATATAAAAATTTATTATAAGAAGAAGGAGGCTATAATTTTTGAGGACGATGTGGAATCCCTTATCTTTAGGGTAGAGACATCACCATATGATTCTAATATAGATCCACCCCCAATAGATCTACTGAATTCAATTATTGGGGAGTAAGGGAATACAATATCTATGGGTGAGGAAATTAATGTTCAAATAGAGGATGTACCTATTGTGCAAGAATATATTGATGTGTTTCCAGAGGATTTACCTGGACATCCTTTGAAGTGGGAAGTTGAGTTCTCTATTGATTTAATTCCTAGTTCAAGGCCTATATAAAAGACTCATTATAGAATAGTCACTGTAGAATTAGTATAACTGAAGAAAAAACTAGAGGAATTAAGTGATAAAGTATTTATTCTCCCTAGTTTTTCCCCATGGGGAGCCCTTGTTCTTTTCATCAAGAAGAAAGATGGATCAATGTGGTTGTGCATTGACTATAGGGAGATAAATTCTGTAACAATAAAGAACAAGTATCCCCTACCTCTCATTGATGATTTATTTGATCAACTTCATAGAGCCTAATATTTTTCAAAGATTGACCTTCGATCTAGATATCATCAGTTGCTAGTAAGGAAGGAATAGATTCTAAAGATATAGTTTTGAACTAGGTATGGGAATTATGAGTTTACAGTAATGCCTTTTGGACTAACTAACGCACCATCAGTTTTCATGGATCTAATGAATTGAGTTTTCAAGGAATATCTTGATAACTTTATGGTGGTATTTATTGATGATATATTAGTATACTCCAAAATCTATGAAGGTCATGAAAATCAATTGGTTACTATTCCTAAGACTCTTAGAAGAAATGAATTATATGGGAAGTTTAGAAAGTGTGAATTTTGGCTTTAATCGATTTTATTTCTTGTCCACATTGCCTCTAAGGATGGAATATCTATTGATCCTACGAAGACAAAGGCTATTCAAGAATGGCCTACTCCAATGAACATAATCGAGGTACATAGTTTTATTGGTTTATCAGGTTATTATCAAAGTTTCATTCAGAATTTTGCTCATTAATCTAACTCAATGACCAAGCTTACATGCAAATAGGTTAAGTTCGTATGGACAAAAGAATGTGAGGAAAGTTTTGAGGAATTGAAGATGATATTAGTGAATTCTATGATCCTAACTCTACCATCAGGAAATGGTGGATTTGTTATCTATAGTGATGCATCAAATAAAGGACCTAGTTGTGTCCTTATACATAATAAAAGAGTTATTTCCTATGAATCAAGGCAGTTAAAAATTCATGAACAAAACTATTCTACTCATAATATTGAGTTAGTAGCTATAATATTTTCTCTAAAGATATGAAGACATTATCTCTATGGAGAAAAATGTGAGATATATAAGGATTATAAGAGTTTGAAATATATTTTCTCACAAAAATAACTCATCATGGGGAAAATGTGATGGCTCGAACTACTAAAGGATTATGATTGTACTATACACTACCACCCAGGAAAGGAAAACAAGGTAGCTAATGCATTTAGCATAAAGGATCATGGAGTTCTCAACAAAACAAGGATTTAAAAGGATCCTTTGTACATGGATCTAGTGAGGATGGATATGGGAATTATCAAAGGAGGTGAAACATAAATACTTTTTCAAATGGTTTCCCAAAAGACTTTATTAGTAAGGATTAAAAGTTCTTAGTCTGATAACTAGAACCTTCAAAATAAAATTAATGCTGTGAAAGATGGGAAGATGGATGAATTTGTGTGTGAAGATGGTGTTTTGAAATTTGGGAAGAGGCTTTGTGTTATAGATATACCCGAGATAAAAAGGGATTTATTGGATAATTCCCACAATTTAAATTTCTCCATACATCCTGGTAGCACTAAGATGTATAGAGATTTGAAGGAACATTTCTGGTGGGATAACATGAAGAGGGAAATTGATGATTATGTATCAAGATATTTAGTCTGTCAATAGGTGAAGGCCGAACGACAACATCCTAGAGGAGTCATGCAACCTCTAACTATTCCTACATGGAAATGGGATGACATCCCCATGGATTTTGTTACTAGATTACCCAAAAATCCAAGAAAGAATGATGAAATATGGGTAATTGTTAACCAACTTATAAAATATTCACATTTTCTCACTATAAGGGAAGATTTTACACTAGAGCGTCTTGAAAGACTCTATATCAATGAAGTTTTAAGACTTCATAGAGCACCTCTTTCAATAGTGTCTGACCGTGATCCTTGATTTACATCGAAAATATAGAAAATTATTCAGAAATCTTTGGATACTGATCTTTGTTTGAGTACTTCTTATCATCCTCAAATCGACGAGCAATCATAAAGGATGATACAAACCTTAGAGGACATGTTGAGATCATGTTCAATTAACTTTCAAGGTATGTGGGATTAATATTTACCTTTAGTGGAGTTTTCCTACAATAATAGTTTCCATTCAAGTATTCAAATGGAACCATATGAAGAATTGTATGGGAAGAGATATCATACACCAACATGTTCAGATGAAGTTAGTGAAAGGAATCCTGTGATCCTAGAGATTGTGTAGGAAACAACAACAAAGGTAAAGACTAATCAAACCCATATTAAAGCAACTCAAAGAAGGAAACAGAGCTATGCTGATAATCAAAGGAATGATTTGAAATTTCAAGTCGGAGATCTTGTTTTCTTGAAGGTATCTCCATGGAAGGGTGTTATAAGATTTGGGAAGAAAGGGAAAATGAGCCCCATGTATATTGGTCCTTTTGAAATCATGGAGAGAATTGGAGCAGTTTCATATCGTTTGGAAATACTGCCTAGCCCGACTAAAGTACATAATGTGTTACATGTCTCATTGTTGAGAAAGTACATACTAGACCCAACCCATGTCCTCACTTATAAAGGTATAGAATTAGAACCTGAATTATCGTACTTTGAAGAGCCTATCCAGATTCTGGACTCTAAAGAATAAGTGTTGTGGAATCAGATGACTCAACTGGTAAAGATACTTTGGAAAAAGCATAAAATCGAAGAGACAAAATGGGATCCTGAGGATCTTATGATGAAAACCTACCCAAAATATTTTTGTTAGGTAACATTATTTGAATTTTGAGGATGGAAGTTTTGTAAGGAGGGGAGAATGTAACACCCAAAGGTTTTAAAAATAAATATTGAATGCATTAAACACTGAGTCCCTAAAAAACAAAACTTTGTTATAAACTATCCGTTAAACATAACTTCACCTCTACTATGTTATGAATTTCGAAAAATGGTCATCTAGATTTATGATCAGTAAGTTATTTGGAGTCTGATAGAACCAACATGTTTTTTGGTGAATAGTAACATACCCTTATGAATAGTAATATGAATAGTAATATGAACCTTATTAATAGTAAATCATATTATTATTTTATTTTATTAAGGATATAAGATAATGAGATCTTGATTAAATTTTCAAGGTGATATAAAATGAGTTATAATTTTAAAATTGTTAATTTTTGAATAAAGTATGATTTTAATTAATAATTAAATTAATCATATATAGAAAATTGTTTTCAAAAAATGGATATCATTCTTGAATTCTAAATGTAGAAAAATGGTTAGGGTGAATTTTTGGGATTTTTTTGTAATTATTGAATTATTGATGAATAGTAAAACATGGTAAAATACCGTATATACAAATTGTCAGTTAAATACACTATTTATGACATCATGAATGATGTAATAACACTAGGTTAGAACTCACATGCTCTCTTTACTATATTTATCATAAGAACCAAGACTATTTATAGTCTTGAGAAAAAATATTAAAATAATGATTAAAATAATGTAAAACCTCTCATCTCCTCCACTATAAATACCACCCTCATTCCCCTCTTAAATCTCCTCCAAGTTGTGCCCAAATACCCTTCCCTAGTAACTCCCCACGTCCATGACATCTTGGTCTTTCAAAAAGACCAAAATTCCTTCCCTTAAGGAGGTTCTCAAGGAGGTTATTTCAAGAGGTAAATTCACATTCTATTTCTTTCAATTTCATTTCAAGTTTCTTTCTATTGTTATCGTCTCCTCACCTCCTCTATTCAAATGACCATGATAACTCTATTATCATCTATATAATGGAATTATATCATGTGAATTTAAGAACCATCATCAATATCCTTACTCTCTCTTTTATTTTATAAATGAAATCATCATTCTTGAGGTGACAATTTACAACCTTCATGGATGAAGAAGTTTTGTTCTTCAATTTCCCCTTAAATACTGATCATCGAACCTTTTTTATGGATTTAAAAGGCTATAATATATGTATTATAACATATTTAATATTCATTAACCAGTATATGTACATAATATTAAATAATATGACCAAACTAGTTCCTAATAATCAAAATACCGCTAAAATAATCTAAGTGATTGTCAATAATATTTTATCTAATTATTCATCCTCATACCATGTAACCAAACTATATAAATGACCATTAACACCTATTTATGATTATAAATATTTTTTGAATTCAATTTTTTAGATTTATATTCATTCCATAGGAACTCCATTACTTAAAATCAAGTGAACCGATTATGAAAATCAAGAAAATGAACACTACAGAACGATAAAATTCAATATTATAACTTATAAATAAGGAAATTAATGAACTAAAAAAATTACTATAAACTAAATAAATGTATAATAGGTTCTTAATAATTTATTAATTAGTCTAATTTCATATTCCAGGACCATAAGTTCAAGAGCAGAACATTCATATTTAAGGTAAGGGTTTCCACCCAAACCTCCATTTTCATTCAGGTTACTTTTATTGCTTACATACCTCAATGAAATTATTATGTATGATTATTTACTCATCATAAATTCTTTTTGAGTGTTCTATATATGTTTACCAACCATAATACTTCTTTATTTAATGGGTAGATACATTTTTTAAAAAGAACATTAAATATTCTTTCCATAATACAAGCCTGATTCAAGGGAATTTCTCAAATTCTTACATATTTTCAAGGGAACTATATAATATATTTTTATCAAATATTTTATTTATAAAATCAAAAATTTAATTATTAAAATACTATCTTACATCACTTATAGTCTTACACAAATTATTTTCCAAAATAATTCTTTTTTTCAAAGTAAAAAAGTATTCATCTCAAGAATTACCCGATGATTTTATAAGAGTATCTTCATTTGTTTCAACACTCTTGTTGATTCTTATATATTATTAGGATTAATATTTTATGATATCATATACCATATTTAATTGAGTGGTTTATTAATAGTTTGAATGTGTATGTTCTATCTTTAAATCATTCACCAATTTACTCTGAATGGTTAGTGTTTATGCTTAATGTTCGGGGAAAGTTATTTACATTTCATATATTAGTTTAAATATGAATGTATATGTTGTTTATGTTTATCCCTATTCATATTAGGAATGCATTGGACTAATAAGTGTCATGTGGGTCCCTCTATATCCCCTCAGTTCATCGTTAGGTCTCATGAGATGAACTATAGTCTTATCATGAGGCCTTGACAAAATGGATATTTATGGTCTTGGCACGAGGTCTTGACTGTATGGTTATGATGTCCCACATTATGAATTCCCTAATTATAAAACTAGTAATTGGTATTTAATTTGGTTATTTGACTAGTAGAATACCCATGATTATGTTTTATTATGGCATTATTTATTCATCTCTTATTACTGCCATAATTCGTTAAAGTTTATTTTTAAAGGCATGTGTTTTTAGTTATTAACCATGCATAATGTTTATGTTTATGATATCTTCTGCTAGATTTCTTACCCTTACTAAGCATTTGATCTCAACCCTTTCTTATGTTTCATTTTTTCAAGACATGAAGAAGTTTATTATGATTGAATTGTAAGGATAAACTTATATTTGTGGATGTTCCCAAAAAAACATATATGTTGTATTTATTTTCAAGTTGTAATGTTGAACTTATTTATTTATGTTGTTTCCAAATCTATTAAACTACTTGGTCCTTCGGGATTCATATTCCTTGTTTGCATGAAAATGTAATAAAATAAGGCATCGACTCCAAGAAACTGGGTTTTGGTCCTTAGAGAGGATATTTTCAATTTTATAGCTTTATATAATTGGGACATAATAAATTCATAATATTATACATTAATATAGAGTAGAAACCATAAAAAAGTATTCATTTCTTCCAAAATAAAAAACTTTTCAAATAAAACATGATTTATTTGAAAAATATTCATAACATTTAACTTGGATTCCTTTTTTCTCTTAAATATCCTTATAACCTATGAAAATCATTTAAAAACATGGGATGGGAATAAAAATCTCAATAAGGGATATAAAAATAAGGAAATAACACATTAGTCCATGAATACTTGTAACGTATGAAATCATTTTCAAAAAGACATACTTGTCGCCCATATAAACTTACTTTGTGAAACTTGATATTGCCATGAGATTTCCACAAAATATATAGAACATAAATTTAACCATAAAGGTATCTTGGATAATTACTTACACAATCTTGTAACCCTCTCATATACCTTATAATTTGTAATTCTCATGGATTTCTTACAATGTAACCCTCATAGCTACCTTATTGTGTAACCATCGCAGTTACACTTGGAGTAACCATACTACCAACCTCCAAATTACATATACCCAATTAATTGGAGGGATATATAGGTCCCAAACTTCACTATAAAAAATTCTTAATAACTATAACATAATAAAAAAAATGAATAATTTCATAAAAACATTCACTTGGAATTTTGTAAAACTAGAAGTTTAAAAGTGGATTTTTAATGGAAGGTCCTGTAAAAAAGTTATATAATTGATGTAAAAAATTAATATAATGAAAGTAATATATGTATAAAATGTAAATAAACATAATAAAACATAATATAAAAAAAATTAATCCCAAAAATAATCTTAATAACACATAATGAATGATATAGAAGGTTAACCCAAAGAACATAAATTGGGTTAAGAATTCCCTAACCTCAGGTTTATATTACTTAAAAATTGATTAAACCTCCTATATAATGGTTAAAAGAGTGTTATTAATATCTTAAAGAAACATATTCATGTTTATAATACCATATATTACCATTTAATTACATCATTTCACCCTTTAATTGTTATTATTTTGTTCCTTACATTGTTTTGGGTGCGTTCTTTACATGATTTCCATGGATGGTTTGTATTTTATTTTCTTATCATATGGAAATGAAATTACATAAGTTTAATGAAATTTTATTAATGTGCTTCCATAATATATAATGATACCATAAATCATTTTTTATCATATATTATAATGAATCATTATATGAATCATTAATGATATTTGTTTCTGTCATTTTTTGGCGGTTCCTCGATAATCATGAACTTGTTTCATTATATAATTTAATGTAATGCATAAAAGTTAATTCCATAAAATAAAATAGGTTAAATAATAAAATTTAAATTCTGTTTTAACCATTAAAATTGTTTTACAAATATTTTTTAAGGAATTAATGGAAATTGTAAACACATCATCCATGATTTTGGTAAACGACAGATCAAGAATGATGTCTTTATAAAAGGAGGAGGAGATGAAGTAAGTTAAGGATTTTTTTCCATAAACATGATAAAATCCAGAATATATAAGATTATTTATCTTTTATGCCTCTTGGATAATTTGAAGAGAATATATTATAAGAAAATAAAATAAATTGAAAAGAAAATACAAGAATAAGAAAGATGATTTTTACATCTTGATCTCTTCTCATTGAGATCCTCCTTAAGGCCTATGGTTTTGTACTTTTGGTGATAAAAGAAGGTCTTGGACTTGGGGAAGAACCTTTTGGAGTGGATTTTTCATAACTTAGATAATTATCAAGGCTTGAGAGGTCTGAGAGGAAGAGGGGAATGAGGGTGGTATTTATAGTGGAGGAGAGGAGGGGTTTTACATTATTTTAATCATTAGTTTAATATTTTTGCTCAAGACTATCAATAGTCTTGATTCATGTGACCCAAAATATTAATAAGTTCATGTGAGTTCAAAACAAGTGGTCTTGAATCAGAGATGATTTAAAAAACAATATATTTAATAGATAATTTGAATATACAATATTTTACTGTATTTCACTATTCATCAAAAATTCAAGAATTTCTGAAAAATCCCAACAATTCACCCTAACAATTTTTTGATGTGTAGAATTAAAAAATAAACTCCATTTTTTGAAAATAATTTTCTAAAAATTATTTATTTAATTTTTAAATAAATACATAATTTATTCAAAATTAACAATTTTAAATCTATAACTCATTTTTAACACCTTGAAAAATTAATCAACATCTCATTATATTATAACCTTAAGAAAATAAAATAATAATACAATTTAATATTCATTAGGGTCATATTAATATTTATATTAATATTCATAATGGTATGTTATTATTCAACAAAAATAATGTTGGTTCTATCAGACTCCAAATAACTTACTGATCACAACTTTAGATGACTGTTTTTTGAAATTCAAAATCATAGAAGCAGAAAAATTATGTTTAAAGGATATTTATAACTATCTAATTAAAACAAAATTTCATGCATTTTCAATATATTTTTAAATCCATGGGGTGTTACATTCACCCTTCATATGATAAGCATCCATAAGAACCTTGTTTTGTCTGGAATAATGAAGGATGGATAAGATCTTCTCAATTGAGTTGATCCATTGTTCGATGATTGAGGGATCGAATGATCCATTGTATATAGGAGACCTTTGTCTCGTGAACCTATCTGTTTTGACTTGTTCTTTATTTGGGGGGGGGATGGACGTTCCTTTTGATTCAAGTCTCTCTTCAAAACTTGAGTTAACTTAGAGATTATCATGAAAGAGTTTGTGATTCCCACTCCCATCGGACTAGGAATCTCATTAGAGAAGTCATCACATTGATCTTCACATAGGTTGTTAGCCTGATTCCTCATATTTTTAGACATTGGAAAGAATAAAAGGAAAATTAGTGTTAAATATTTTAAACTATTAAATAGATAAAGTGGAATATGATGATATTAAAGGGATACATTATAAATTACATTTATCTCCTTAACTTATGAATTTCTAGGATTTGATCTAAGTTATCCGTGATCTATTTCCTAATGTATATTCTTATGGGTTTTTCCCTTAATAATGGTTTGTAATAATCTTATAAATTTACCAAATCATATCCATTAGGATTTTCGAACCAAAAGTTCAGCAAAGTCTGTTGTCATGCACCGGTTCCCGTTCAAGTCTAGCTCAAAGTGGTGTTTTCAGGTTTTACCCATAGATACATCTATTCCAGATCCACCTCTACTTGTTTGTATCCATATAGGGATTTATTTTCATGATAAACAACTTACTCTTTACTCACAAAAATTTAGGGATTATTTTCTTATAATTAGTCTTATCCCTAAGGCTTTCACTAGAGTTTTCTAATCCTAATGCCAAAAATAACTAAACCTATCCTCTGATTCCAACTATAAAAACCATTCTGTTTATTTCATATTTAAACAAGATTTATTACATAAAGTTTAACTTAATATAACTCATAAGATCAAGAGGTCTATTGTATTTGGGTCTTGGGAACATTACATAAGAACTTAAAACATGAAATACACATCTTTAGTTAAAACTTATTTTATATGACCACAACATTTCTTCGTACTTAACATTGTACGGGATAACTTGAGGACATACATAAGAAAAGGGTGTGATATAAATCCCATTAAGGGAGTAAAAAGGTATAAAATGGAGAATACAATACATGTTAGGCAATAGGCATATCAATAGAGCATAATAGAAACATGAACATAAAGGCATGATATAACATGATTATCATAACATGGAAATGTGGAAATAACTTAGAACACTGTATCATGAATATAAAGGAATTAGGTAAAACCCTATCCCAAAAGGGTAGAAAAAATTAATATAATGGATTCAGGTAAACCCCTATCACAACATGACATATCATTATACTAAACATTACACAATGCATTAGAGGGCTATCAGGGGACACCCTTCATAATCATTTCAATCTCATGCTTAAATGTTCGATATAGACCATATAACATGGATTAATTAAACATAATAATTTATTACACAATAAAGGAATGCGGAATTAATAAATTTAAGTCACAATTCGATATTTTTTTGCGCGTAAAGGTGAATACGCTTGATAGAGGAATGGTTATGGTATTCACTACACGATGATTTTGGCATGGAAAATCATGGTTCAATTTTGGTAGAATAACAATGTCATATAGAAATTCATAAATTGGGTTGATGAGAGAGGAAGGGGTATCTCATAATTTATACATGGGATGGATAGTAAGGGGATCATGGAAAATAATATCCTAACATGTGAAATGAAATTTAGATGTATAATATAAAATAAAAATGATTGAATAGAAATGAGAAGAGAGAAATACCTTACGGAATTTCGACAAAGTAATGGGTGAGTTTAAAGGATCATAGGGAGGATTAATGGGAGTGAAAGGAAGATTCCATAATGTATACATGAAATGGAAAGTAATGAGGTATGGATGAACATAACCCAAATCAAGAAAATGAAAATTAAAAGGCATGATATAAAAGAGGTGCTTGAAGAAAAAGGAGAGTGGGAGATCCCTTACTTGGATGAGTGATCCCAAAGGCTTGTGGGAGGATTCTTGGGAGATTGGGTGTGCCTTGGGAGGACTCTAGGGAGTAATAGTAAAAGGGTGTGTGAGATTCAAAGATCTTGAGTGAAGAGAAATGGGTGCTTGGGTGAGTTTATATAGGAAAGGTGGGAGAATTATTTATTATTTTGGTTTTGGACACTACACACTAAAATATTAAAAACCAAAAATCATACCATGGTTTATAGAAAAAGAGAGTGGTAAAAATTATTTTATAAGGTTAAGGTCTGAAGACATTAAAATATTTCCCTTTATTATGTGGAGGTGAGCCACACTTTCAATAAAATGATTTTAAAAATATTAAAATATATTATAGGTCTTGGAGGATTCACTAAGGCTTTATAAAATAAATAAATTAAACATAAAATTACATTATTTTAAATAAAAATAATATATTTGGTTGAATATACCTTTTATAGTATTTATTACATCATTATTGGGCCATTATGATGTCATATAACACACTGTATATTTATACGGTATTTAATTTTTTCCCAAAAATTTGACTATTTTAGAAAATTATGAAAAATTCACCATTGTATAATTTTGAAATCCTAATTCCAAAAATAATATTCATTTTATCTGAATAATTTTATAAATATGTGAATTTTAACTTCTAAAATGTAAACCTATATTTATTGAAAATTGACGGGTTTTGATAAAAATAGTTTTCAAACCTTAATAAAAGTTATTTTTGACTTCATAAAAATATATATGATCATTAATATTTAATAAATTTAATTTAATAATAATATTTTATTAAAATTTAATTTATTTAAAAAATAAATTAACCCATCAAAATAGATTTCTTAATTTAATATGAATATTAATCAAAAATACTATTTGTGTACCAAAAATCATTTACAAGGTAAAATTAATATTATGAAAGTATATCCATTATTATATAAAAGAATAATTTACATATTCATAATTATAGGGTCTTGATAAATATCCCTCTATTACACTAGCATATTCCCTAAGAGTAAGGTGTGTGATGGTGGGGCTTTCTAGGGCCCACTTGGTGAACATAGTTTGGGTCGTGATCTCAATGAGCTTGAACTTATCCCATAAACTAGTTTTCTCATGCTTAAGTTGTTGGATCTCAGTTTGGTATTGGTATAGGTCAAATCACAGAAATTCAATCTCCCTTATAATCTCTGATAAATGGGCTTCATAAGGTATGATCCCACTGGTTGAGGTCATCACTTCCTTTGTCTGTGTCAAAAGGATCTGTTAAAACCCTATATTTATACTTGTCATGTGATCACTATTAAACAACTATATCATCAATGGTAAAGATACTTAATATATATTTAAATCCAATTGTGTATAATAAAACAAAATGAGGGAATGTGTTTTCTATATCCATAAGAAATTTAATTAAAATAAAGATAATTTTATTCATAAATGTTCGGGTCGTTACAACCAAAATACCTATGGTCTCAAAATCTGTGGCTAGAAAAATAGAGAGAACAAAAAGAACTATATATCATTAAAAAACTAAGGAAATAGATTTAAAATTATGACCATAGAGAGTATGTGACCAATCTAAATAGGACTAATCAAATCCTACTTCAAATATTAATCCAAAAATATATCATTTAAAACAATGAATATGCAATTTGAATTTCATCAACAAAAAATTAAATCCAAGTTGATAAGACCTATCCAATGTATATTTTTGAGACTAGAGAGTTATACTACTACAAAATAGGCCTTTAACAATGCTAGAATATGCCTTTATCAGTGCTAAAAAACCATTGATAATCAGATCACGGTTAAAATCCCATAACTTTTAACAGCGCTAAAAAAATAACTATTAAAAGGGTCCTTTAATAGCGCTTTTTTTAATGCTGTTAAAGGCCCCTATTAACAACGCTTTTTTTAGCATTGTTAAAGGGTGCCTTTAACAATGCTTTTTTTAGTACTGTTAAAGGGGGCCTTCAACAGTGCTATTAAAGGCCCTGTTAATAAAGGTTGTATATTTTTTTTACATGCCCCACCACCCCCTTTATCAGCCCTTCCCACCCACCCCTTTATCAGTGCTTCCCCTACCCCTTTATTAGTGCTTTATATATTTCCACCCTCTCGTATGTGCCCCTTCCTCCAGTGAGTTTCAAACCTAGGACCTCTAGCTTATACACCCACACCCTTTCCACTCCCTTATATTGTTTTGTTTTATAGTTTATGATATATATATATATATATATATTTATATATATCTTAATACATTTTTTTATTCATATGTTTTTATATATGTTTATATGTAAATATATTTAATTATTTATTTATCAAATCAATTTTTTAGGTGTGAATATATACAAACTATGTATATATTGCTATATATTTGAATATAAATAATAGTACACTGTAAAAAATGATTAAATTTAAAATCTATAATATCAATATGAATGTAATCCATAGGAATAAATTCATCCCCCACTAAAAATAAAAAAGTCTCCCATAAATGAGGCTTAAAATCCATCAGATGTTAAAAAATTGGGGTACCCCGACTAAAAACACAATGTAGAGGTAGTATAAGCCTTTTTAGGCCTTGAAAAATGTAAACTGGTCTACCTATGTCACTAGTGGCTTTGATTTCATCATAGGTTTCGATTTGATATGTTGTAGAGCCCAAACGGACACCCAGATCAAAAGTTATGACCGTTTGAAGTTCAAGTTAGGTTTTCAACATATTTTATATATTTTATTAATTTTATGATTTTTTATCTTCCAATTGATATTAAATGACTATTAATCAATAATAATTAAAAAAATATTGATTAAAAATTATTTATATTTATTTTGTAATCTATTTTCACTAAATATCTTTTATATTAAGTGTAAATTCCTATTTACCTTATCTAAAATATATTTAAAAATATATATTATATTTATATCAATATAAATATATTTATACATTAATATGTTATTTTCAATGAAATATAATTTTTTTCCTAGAATATACCATTTATCGACGCTACTAAAAAAACACTGATAAAGGGGAATCTTTATCATCACTTCTAAAAAAGTGCTAATAAACCCTCCCTTTATCAATTCTTGTAAAAAAGAACTGATAAAGGTTCCACTTTAAGAATTATTTTCTTTATCACTGTTAAATACCCCCATTAACTGCGCTAAAAAAAGCACTGTTAAAGACCCCATTTAACAGTTCTTTTTTTAGCACTAACAAAGGGTGTCTTTAATAGTGCTTTTAACTAGCACTGTTAAATCCACAGTGCTGGATAAACCCAGTTTTGTAGTAGTCTTAGTGGATATTGTTGAGGTTTAGGAAGTTAAATCCCCTAGAATTGAAGTGTTTATCAAAGAGAGAGTTTTTTTTAAAGTGAAGTGAAGGTGAAGTGTATGCGATAATTGTTGTCATTTTTTTCTAAAATATTGATATAGTTAATCAATAAATTAATTATATTTAGAATTAAGTGATTCATTGTGTTTTGGTTGAAGTGAATTTGTTTTAAGATCTTATAAGAGCATGGAATGTGTTTGGATGTGGAAAATTAGTGTTTGAAGTTATTTAATAGGTGAAAGAAACAATCATGATATGGAGGATAATGGTCACACTATAATTCACTCTATGTATGTTTAAATTATAGAGAGTCAGAGTTGGTAATGCTATTATGGTTTTACTAAAAAAATTATTTAAGTTGAGAATATGATGATGTTAAAGTGAGTCGTTCATGGCATGGAAGTCGTACAACAATAAAAAGATGTGATTTTTTTATGATTTTACTATTTTGAGAAGAAGTATTATTTTCAATGTGACATATAAAAGTTATTCCACACATCAACTAGAGGAGAAAATATAGTAGATTAGAAAAGAGGGCTTGCATTTTGAAGAAGTTGATTTATCAGTGGAGCATCGAATTGTGTTGTAGTGTTTAGATCATGAATTTTTTATGCTTCTCTAGATTGTTGATGTTTTAGAGTTCACACTAAAATAGAGTCAATCACACTGCAAATAGATAAGTGATTTTTTAAATTAATTAAAGGATAAATTCTTGGTCACATTGTGATATATTGTATTGTGACGTGATTTTGATTATCAAACTGTAAGGACCATTTTCACACCATGATTCTTTCCGGAATCCAGAATTTGAGTTGTTTTCTAATGTGTACCACTCAGTGTCATAAGAAACACTTCTTATAGGGTTCTTATCCCCAAGGTTCCAACTTTGAGTTACAAGGGATTTGAGATTAAATCCATATAAGGGATGGAATGGTACCTTCCACATGGCTATGGAGGGGTTTATTTAAGGTCCCACATGTGGTGGTTTCAGATCTTATGGTTTGGATCATAACTGTATGGAATAATTCATAAAAAGTGGTTCAATCAATACTCTAACTCATTCCTTTATTCCCATCAATCATATACAATGGTTAATATATGGACAGTATTGATATGATGAATTGAAAAAAATCAGGATCAATTGAAGTATAAGTTACTCATTTATATTTGAATTTGGAATTTAGATTTTAATGAAGTGATAGAGGCCTATTGCAATGAGGTAAAGAGTTATATGAGGAGTGTTTGTGTGTGGTGGGATTCAATATAATTAAGAGAAAAAATAGAAGAGGAAGAATAATAGAAAAATAATGAGAGAAAGAGTAAGAAGAAAAATTATAGCTTAATGTAAGTTTACTTTGGTTGAAAAATCTCTTGTTGTTTATATATAAGATTATATTATCATTGTTTGTGTGGAAGCTCTTTACAAAAGTCAAGAGACACATTTTGTATCATGACTTCAAATATAATACATTTTTATTTTTGATCCATGATGATTAGTGGACCATGTTATCTTAAGTTTTACCGAATCATTATAAGGACATTATTACTTATTTTGAGTAGTGAACCTTATAAAAATCATATATGCCTACTATGTTTGTTACTTATAGTTTATGTGGATTTTTATATTTATATTTTAATCCAAATTAATAGGTGTTTATGAAGAAATATAAAAGTAAGTGAATTAAATTATTTAATCCCATTATAAGTGAATTATAATTATTTGTGTGAGACCCTTTTAAGTGGAATTAGATCATTACGAGTGTGCTTTAAAGATGATTCAACTGTTTGGAATTTTTGTAAAAAATACCCCCCTCTATTTTTCATGTTTCTATTTAGAAATTTATATATTTAATATTGATTACATTAATTCAGTGAACAAAAAGGGGATTCCCACTTTTAGGGGAAATATTATTATATTTGGAAAGATTCAATGCTTACATATCTTTTATCTTTAAGCGTGGTTATATTGGAGGTTTATACCAATGGTTTTACACATCATAAAAAAGGTTCTACTATGAAAATAATAGATAAAAATAATTTGGAAAATGATTTTCATGCCCTGAATTTCATATTTTGATCTATTTTTAAAAATTAATTTCTAAAAGTTAATGTGATTGCAACAAAAAAGTCATTTAGGATAAATTGGAAAACTTTTATGAATGTTATATGAAGGTAAATTAATATTAACTATATGTTTGGATATTTAAATATGAATATATAAAGATTAATGATGATGAAAAAATATATTATTTCTTTAACAGTGTCATTGAAGCTGTGAGAAACATCATAGGTTTTTTTAAAACTTTGAAGGAATATATGGTTTCAAAAAATATATTATTTATCTTTTCATAAAAATTTGATGCATAAGTTTTTTTCCTCAAATACTATGATCCTAACACACTTCTATTGGATAATATTAACAACATATTAGTTACTTATAAAATGAGGAGAGCAAGTTTTCTTAAAATGAAGAGTAAAGTTGGGAATTAAATATCCTCTAAAGCTTTGATGTAATAAAATAACATGATAAATATGGTAAATATGATGAATATTTAGAGGAAGAATAAAATATTGAAATTAAATTTTATAAACTCATGTCATTTATTTGAATAAGTGTGAGAAGTAGCAGTGGAAAGTATCATGGGAAAATTCCACTCAAATATTTTATTTGTGGTGTTATTGGAAATTTCACAACAAACTATCAAAAATTGAAGGAAGAAGAAGATTTTGAATATAAGTATGGGATACCAAGGCATTAATTAGAGAATAAATCTTCAAAATTTAACTAGTAAATGTTTTATTCAAAGAAAGGCAGTATTGTTTATAAACCCAAAATGAGAGATTTATAATCCAAGTTTCAAGATGAAGATAATAATGAGTATGAAGAGGAAGTTGATATTTCCGATGAAGTTTGTCAAAATAATTTGATTAAAAAAGTAAATAATGAATATTTTACTAGTGATGATAAAAATGATGATGAAATTGAGTAATAAACATAGATGTAGTTCATACTAAAGTAGGAACTCAAGTAATATATTTTAAATAATTCAATACTGGATAAGGAGAATAATAAACAAAAGAAATATAGTTAACCATCAAGAAACAATGACACTTTACATTCTATAAAATACTCATTTTTGATAAATGAAATTGATATCTTGAATAAGTTTCTTACCGAAGAGAAGAAGTTGAATATTAGAATTGAATAGAAGGTGAAAGAAAAGGAGAAAGATCTTGAAGTTGTTCAAAAAAATGAGTTAAGTAGAGAAGCAATTAAACAAGTTCAAATATAAATTTAAAAATTCTATTCATGAAGATGGAGAAAGATCAATGAATAATACGATTTAAGAGGAATATGTAATGAAATAGGTGTAGAGAGTTTAATTTTCTGTAAAGTAAACAAATTCTTAGAAAATTCAGAAATTATAGGAATTTTAACTTCAAAGAGAATATTATAAAAATTATGATTCATAAAATTTAGTAAATAAGAATAGAATAAATAATAATGTGTTTGTATTTTACCCTATTTTTTTAGAGAAAGAGGCCAAGGGTGATGTCAAAATGTGTAAGAAAAATAAATTTTCACTTCTTAACAAAAATATATTTTTCAAAGGAATGTACTCATTTTATAAACTTTCTTGGTATCATGGATTATTTGGGTACATATAAAAAATATATTAGTTCAAGTACCAATTTAACTATGAACCTATATTTTATGAGAGGCAAATTTTGAAGGATATTAAGATTACTGAAATAATAAAAATTTAGAAAAACTTTGAAAATTATGGTTTAAAGATCAGAAACAAGTTCCAATCATTAAAAGAAACCTGTGGAAGGTGTGAATAAATGGGTTAATTTGTTAAAGATTATCAAATTATACTACCCACCCAACTGAGTATGAATTTAAATTCTAAAAAGTCTCAAAAGTAGAATAATTAATGAAAGGATATGAAATTGGTTTTTTAAGTGGAACTCAAATTATCACAAAAGGAATTTCCATGGATCTTTGATAGTGTATTATCTTCACATATGATATGATATTTTAATATCTCGAAGGATTTTTAGAAGTACAAGGAAGTATGGATGACTCTTATAAATAGAGGGTCACTCAAGATAATAGGATTTTATTCAAATATCATTGTAGAGGACAAGATGAAAATGAATAAAAATTTATTTTTTGATGAGTTGAAAGACAACTTACTAAGTGTGTCTAAACTATTTCATGAAGGTAATGAAGTGGTTCTTCAAAGGAATTAGTGCTTGGTGAAGAGGTTAAAATATGGATGCATTTTTTATGAGAGGATATTAGACACATTGAAATTTGTTTCAGTTTTTGAATGTTAAAAAATCATGCTACTTGAGTACGAAGGATGAGAATCAATTATAACATAGAAGACTTGTCTACATTGGTCAAAATAATATTATAAAAATAACCCAAGGAAAGAATATTTGTGATGTGTTCATGTTAAAGAGAGAAATAAATTGGATGTGCATTACATGAAAAAAGGGAATATTGTTAACTCTTCACATAAGAAATTAGAGATTCAAACAGATCACATATTAAAGTTCATTCATTTAGATGTTTGTGAGTATATGTGGAAGAAATAAAATAATAGAGATAATTATTTTATTTCATTTATTGATGAATTCACTCATATTATATGAATTATTTTTAAAAATAATCATTCATAGGCCTTGAATATTTTTAATATTTTTAAAACAAGTTTAGAAAATGAGTATGGTTTCTCCTTGAAGAGGTTATAGATAGAAAATTATGTTGAATATGAAAGTGAAAATTTTGAAGTATATCTAAAAAATCATGGTATTAATCATTAATTTAGAAAACCATATACCTTATAAAAATGGTTTTAATAAATATAAGAACATGGACTTAGTGTAAATAGATCACACCATGTTGAAAAAGCACGATACTTGTCAATTTTTATGTAGGTAACCTATTAATACAATAGTTTAGGTTCAAAATCAATGTTTGTAATGACCCAATTAAAATTTATCTCCATAAAAGATATATAAATTCTAAAATATTTAAATACTTATATATATATGATAGTCCATGTATTAGCATGGTGAAAGGTGAAAACTTAGAGAATTTTGAACAAAGAGGAGTTGAATTTACCTTTCTTGGTTATCCCTTAAATGAAAAAGTATGTCATTGAAATAATAATTAAATAAAGAATATTGTGCATATTCTTGATTTGAAAGTTTATGAACATTTAATGAATGATGTCACACATCATGAATAAAGTTCCATAAGTGAAGATAATGAAGAGAAATTTATTGATAATCAAGATGAAGATTATGAAAATAATGGGAATTTAGAAGCAGAACAAGTTGAAGATGATGATTTCAACACTACCAGTGATGAAAAATAACCTTGTTCAACTCATACAAGGATGAAAAAGTAGGCGGAGGTCTAGAATATAGTTGGATATTAAGGACAATCAATTAAAATTAGAAGAATATTGAGGAAACAAACACATACCTCATTTTTCATCAGTAGAAAAAATGTCTTTAACATCATTTTTTTTATTTTTGATGTCGGTTTTTAACCGATGTTGAAGTCACCGACTTAAAAAATGTGACTTTTTACGTCGGGTTTTGTAAACCGATGCCAAAAAAAATTGCATTTATTTTTTAGCATCGGTTTTGTAAAATACCGAGGATAAAAAAACTCATCCGCATCATTTTTTACATCAGTTTATTTAAAAACCGACTCTAAAAGGTACAAAAAATAGTCTCAGCGTCGGTTCTTTAAAAAAACCGACGCCATAAACGAAAAAAATTATTTTTGGAGTTGTTTTTTTACGAAAACTGATGCCAAAATTTAATGTTTTTCATTTATGTTTTAGATAATTTCCTAAGCTTCAATTTGACTAGTCGTGGAGATAAAACGGAGTTATGGATCAAAAGTTATGGCCGCCGGAAGTTGAACCTGTCAAATTTTTGATTAATACAACTCGTCGTAAAGAAAACATAAAAAACATGAATTAATATCACATACACCAAATGAAATAAACTAAACATCACAATTCAAACATATTTCAATGGTTTTTGGAGCTTTCATTAAATTGATGTGTTGTTTATCATCATATCTCTTATATTTATTGTAGAACTCATGCGGTAATGAAAACGGTGATCGATAATTAAATTTACATAATGTTGGAAAATCTCATCTGAATGTTTTATATTTTTAACTCGATAATATAAGTAAATCATCATTATAAGAAAGCTAATCGAGTTGATTATAAATGAAGGAAAATAATAATAATGAAATTAAATGAATAGAATAGGTACCGTAATCAAATTAACGATTTTAACCACGTTGAACACTTGATTGAATCGAAGAAGTTGAAAATGATGAACGAAGGAAAAAAGGATTTATATATAGTAAATGAAAATATTTTCAATTTCTTTCTATGAAAATGTAGGCGGGATTTTAAAAAGTTAAACGCATGTTGTGAAAAAATTGAAATTTTGATCTTGCATATTGGAGAATACTCTTTGGCGTCGGTTTTGTTTGAAAACGACACAAAAGAGGATTCACATTGGTCTTTTGGTGTTGGTTTTTTTAGAAAACTGATGCAAAAATTGCCAATCGATATCATTTTTGGCATCGGTTTTTAAATAAACAGACAATAAAAATTAAAAAAAAATACTTTTCGCGTAGGTTTTTTTTAAAAACCGATGCCAAAAAGTAAAAAAAATTGTTTTTTGCATCGGTTTTTAAATAAACCGATGCTAATTTTTTTAAAAAACTTTTTGCATCCGTTTTTTTAAAACCTGACGTGAAAATTAAAAATATAAATTATTTTTGGCTTCGGTTTTGAAATAAACCGACACAAAAAATTAAAAAAAAACTTTTCATGTCCGTTTTTTTAAAAACCGACGTGAAAAACAAAACAAAATGTTTTGGCATCCGTTTTTATGAGAACTGACACCAAAAGTTAAAAAAAATTACCATGTTTTATAAAATTTATTCAACTTTTATTTGACTATTTGTGGAGCTAAAATGGAGTTACAGATTAAAAGTTATGGCCTTTGAAAGTTGGAATTCTTTAAGACTTCTCTTAGGGAAGATCAACTTCCAAAATCCATAACTTTTAATCCTTAACTCCATTTTTTCTCCACAACTAGTCAAATCGAAGCTTAGGAAATTCCATAAATCACTGTAATTTTTTTAAATTTTTGGCGTCGAGTTTCCTAAAAACCTATGCCAAATATATATATATTTTTTCAAGTCCGTTTTTTTAAAAACCGACGTGAAAATAATTTTTTTTAGTTTTTTGCGTCGGTTTTTAAAAAACCGATGCCAAGAAGTCTCTACAAACATATTTTACATCAGTTTATAAGAAACTAATGTCTAATTGATGATGTTAAAAACCATTTTTATACTATTGGTTTTCTCAGGTTGAACCAAGAGTTGTAAAATAAACTTTGGAGCATCAAGAGTGGATTAATGTTATGAAAGAAAAGTTGAATCAGATAAAAAATAATAACATTCAGGAGTTGTTACCTAAAATAACTAACAAAACTTTTATCTGAACAACATGGGAATTACATAACAAATTAAATTAAAAATGAGAGGTAATAAGAGATAAAGTAAGATTTATGTGAAAAGGATACTCAATTGTGGAAGTAATTATTTTTGATAAGATTTCCACACCAGTTTCTAGGATTGAGACTATTAGGATAATTTTTTCTATTACCATATAAAGATGATACATGATCTTCTAAATAGATTTCAAGTATTTCTTCCTCAATGGAGAGTTAAAAGATAAAGTGTATATTGTGTAACCTAATGGATTATTTCTTAGAGATGATAAAAGATATATTTTCAAGTTAAAAGGGGTTCTATATGGATTAAAACAATCCCCAAGATCATGTTATTACAAGTTAGACACTTTCTTGAAGTAATTTAAATTCAAGAAGGGAAGAGTAGAAAAAACCTCTATATCAAAGATGATAACGTGGTATCATTAATTGTTATTATTTTTATTGATGATATAATCTTTGATGGAAATGAATAATATTTTTTGGTGAGTTTTATTTGGAGATGAAGAAGATTTTTGAGATGTCTATTCTTGGAGAGATGAAATATTTGGGTTTGAAAATTTCTCAAAATAAAGATAATATTTTTCTTGTACAAGAGAAATATAGCCAAGAAATTCTAGAGAAGTTAGGAATGAAGGATTAAAATTAGGTTTAAACCTCAATTTAAGTGGGATAAAAGCTATCAAAGGATGAATATGGGGAAAATGTTGATTTAAGGGAGTTCAAAAAACTTATTGGGTGCTTACTTTACTTGATAACTTCACGACTGATTCTTCTGTATGCTTTTACATTATGTGCCAAATTTCAAAGCACACTAAAATTATCACATATTCATACTACCAAGAGTATTCTTAGATACACAATAGGAAAAATTTATTATGGATTAAAATATAATAATAATTGAAGGATCAATATCTATGGATATATAGATGCATATTAGGATAAAAATGTTGATGATAAAAGATCAATATCTTATGGAATTTTCTTTATATGAGAAATGTGTGTTGAATGGAACACAAATAAATAAAATTTAGTAACCTTGAGTATTTTAGAGGAAGAATATGTTCCTATAACCTAATAAATTACCTAATTGATGTTTATTTAGACTCAATTGGAATTTCTCAATGTGGATGTGAACTTTTCATTACTTATGGGTTCTATTAATCAAAGTCTCATCAATTTATCAATAAATTTGTTTCAAAATTATCAATAAAATCACATTGATATAAATAAATTATTTAACCAGAATTTGGTAGAGAAAGGTGATTGAAGATGAAGTTTGTTTGAACTAAGGAGAAAACAGTTGATGTGTCCACTAAACTATAGCCAAAAGAATCATTTTAGGAAATGATGTTGATGATTGGAGTTAAATCTCAATCCATTAAAGACTAAGGTATAGAGATTCCATCCCCTATCTTATTATCTTTGGATTTTTATTTATTAAAGGGGGAGTAGAAAACATAAATTCAAAGAATATGTTTTTTCTTAATGGGAGAAGCTATTTAGAGGGAGTTTTTAAATGGGGAAATAAGTGAATTCCACATGTGTGTGTGTTGGTGAAGTATGTAATCTATTATAATGATTTTTGTTTCGAATGTGTGTAGGAATTTTGTAATAAAAAAAACCTCAAGGCGTCATATCAATGTTTTTTGACTGATTGTATTTGTTAACAAAGCCAAGTGACTACAAATCAATATGGATGGTGTTTCCGAAGTCGATGCATTTGAGGTGGAGTAGTTTCCTATTTTTTTCCAAAATTTTAGGCCTTAAAATATGGAGTTTGTTTTATGGAAAAGGAATGTTTTTCATAGAGGAGTTCATGGATTATGAAGCATGGAGTTCATGAACCTCACAGTATCACAACTACACTATGCAGATCACAAAGGAGGTATGCGAACCATGAAGAACACTATGTGAAATGTGTAGATAAATAAATTCATGAAAGACTCATCATTCACAGAAGGCTAATCATTTGAAGATAAAAGGTGGTTATTTAAGGTAGCTGCAAAGGGTTTTTTGTTTGAGGATGACATCAGCCACCACAAAGGATAAAGGTGCTATGTGGATTATATAGAAAGTTCACGGTGAAGTTCGTACCGCATTAGAGTTTTGGTTATTTTTTATTAGAGGTTTTTGTGGGATTTATTTTACTATAAAAATGATCCTAATAGCCTAATTAGATAGAGAAAATTTTATTAGTGAAGATCACCGCTGCTAGAATAATTCCGGTAAGTTTGAAGTAGTTTGTGAGGGAATATTCCACTAAGGAGAAGAGTTTCATGAGGAAGAAATCCCAGGAAGGTGGATGTTCAGGAAGACAATTTGTAAAAGGGGTTTGGGGATATCAAGATCTCATAAAGGAAAATGTAACATAAAGAAAAGGAAGTCTATGAAACATTAGTGGTTCACAAGGCATTATCCATTCTTGAAGAAGTGGTAGTCTGCAGAGGGAAGGTAATCCACGGGGCACTCATGTCATGCGGTGCAAGGTAGTTCACGAGGGATAAAAGACAATCCATGGAGGGTGCAAGGAAGTTTACAAAGAGGCTAAAACTATTTTCAAAACAAATTTCTATAAAATAGAAATATACAGAAAAGTGTATTTCATCTTCTAGGTGAAAAAAGGACTTAATGGAACACTCATATATGTGTGAAACAATTCTAAGGTGATTCAGAACAATAGGAGTTTCTTTTGGAGGAGAAGTGAGGGCACTCCAGTTGAGAGAGAAGTGAGCTTTCAAATTGTGATTGGTTGTAAACCAGGAGGGATATTGAGTCTGATCCAATCTTTTTAAATGCAGTTAACCTAGACATAAAAGTGATCTATTCTGAACCTTGAATTGGTTGTGAGCCTTCTAAAATTTGGTACATTGGAACATTTTTATTATATGATCCTTGGATGTATCCCTGTGAGGGTGAACTAAGTAAAAATCACGGTGTCCTGTGCATGATTTCATTTCTGTTTATACATTACTATGGAAAAGGTAGATGCAATTGTTTTGTTTATTTATGAAATAAGATTCGAAGGGGCAGTTTTTTTTAATATTCCACACCCTGATTCACCCCCCTCTTAGGGTATTTAATCTAAGTGGGATAATAATTGGTATCATGACCAAGTTTTATTTTTAGTGTTTCTATCCAAGAGGCTTCAATGGAGGTGTTCAATCATAAAGGTATTCTAATATTCTATGGAAACAAGTTTCAATTATGGAAGAATCAAATGAAAAACTTCTTTTAATAATTTGGTATGGATGTGTTTAGATCTGTGATGTATGGTATTTCGGCTAGTATAGACTGTGGAGCTTTATCAGAAGTAGAATACAGAGAATGATATGATGAATCCAAAAGAATCAATTCATTTGGGGTATCCCTATCCAATGCAATCTATATGAAGGTGATGTCATGTAAAACATCATATGCTATGTGGAAAAAATTTCCAAATATTTATGAGGGTGAATGAAAAGTCAGAGAAGAAAATCTATAGGTTCTATAGAACATGTATGAGGATTTGCGAATGCACCCCAATGAGTCTATAGAGTCATTATTTGGCTGGGTAAATATTATCTTGGAAGACATGCGTGGTCTTGGAGAAATTATTTAAGACATAATGATCATTGATCACTTCATTAGATGACTTCCACCTTAGTTCAATATGAAAGTTTCTGTTTTAGAAGATAAATATACAAAGGTTCTTACATTGGATAGCTTGAACAATACTCTTATTTCATATGAGATGAGAAATGATGATAATGCGTCTATGAAAAAAGTGAAGTCCAAAGAGGTGTCATTCAAGTATATGAATAAGATCACTATTAAAGATAGACAAGAAGTAGAAGAGACAGATGATGTGATTTTAATCCTTTCCTAAAATATTCAATGAGGAAAAGCAATGTTCAAAGGGAAACTCCAACTTGCATGCTTTTAATGTTTAAAGGTTGGAAATCTTACAGCAAGGTGCCCCAAAAAGTTTCAATAAGATGATGAAGATGAAGTAATAATTCACATGAATAAGTCTTCAGCCCATGTGAAAGGTAAAAAAAGTTCAAGACAAATTTATTTTAAAAGAAGAATAATATTTCATAAGAAAATGAAAGTTTAGATGAGTCTAAGGTTGAATATTCGGATAAATGAGAAGGTTATGGTGAAAATGCTATAGTGGAAGTTGTAGGTGGCTCCAAGAAAAGGGAATAAAGCAATAATGATGAAGAAGAAGTCAAAGGAAGAGTTGATATGCATGCTGAATTAGAAGACTCTCATAAGTAGATAGATGTTTAGAGAGCCAAAATGAAGAAATCCAAAAGTGATTTGTGATTCCAAACATTATATGTAGCAGTAGGAAGGATAGAAGTCTGAGTTGAATGGAGAAATTGAAAACCCGAAGTCTTCAATTATAGATAGTTCAAAAAGGATATTGAGTAAAATATCAAAATCAAAGATCAAAAAATAGAAATCGATAGTTTAACTAAAACTGGAAGAGATCTAATCAAAAGTATTGAAGAACTTAAAGAGGAAGTATTCGGTCTGTGATGAAGTGTTAAGGAATAAGAAAAACTCTTGACTCTATGTATGACATCGAGAAATTAGATCATTTAGGAAAAATAATAGATGTAGGTTGAGCATAGAGGTCCAACAGAACAAATTAATTAATCAAATTTAAATGATAAGGTCGGTATGAGGCTTGATCAAAAACAAAAAGCAGTAATAGTTAAAGTGAGACCACAAGCACATGCTCTAAGATTGAATATTGTTTTGGGTATGAATCAGAACTGGACGATTCAAAGAACCTAAGGGAAAACTAGTAGTGCAGTATTGACACATACAAATAAACCTCACATGAGATGTTATTGTTGTGAAAAAATGGGACACTCACAAAATGTATGTTCTATAGCCAAGAGGTACTGAAGGGGAAAAGAGAAATAGAGGTATCCATACAGAGCTCAATATTCTAGGACATCATTTAATGGCCACTTTTTCAAGTGTAGAGGATTCAGGCACTTCGAAAGATATTTATCATCAACAATATATAGAAATGTACCAAAATAGACTAAATTTGGTAATAATTAGTAGTTCAATGTATCATCAAATGTTAAGAAAAATGTAAAATTTATTTGAAGATTTTAAAGATAAATCTGGTCCATCATATTCCAAGGAAGATCAAGACTATCATTCCATGTCGAGTAGGAAGTCAAAAACATGAGTAAGTCAATGGAGCAGGGGCCGCCGCCGAGAATGATGGTCACATGTCTAAAGACCGGCCGACCGGAGGGTGCACACATGAGTAGGGTTGGGAGCCGCTCACATGATAGAGGAGGGATCGAGGGGACATCCACGTGTAGCTGGTAAGGGGGGAAGGGGGGGGGGGGGGGGGCGCCAAGTAGTCTAGGGTTTCAAAAAGAAAAGAATAAAAAAAGATATAATAATAATAATAATATAATAATTATTATTATCAAACATTTATTTATTTATTTCATTTTATTTAACCCATTTTCATTTTATTTTATTTTAAATTCAATTGTATTATTTATTCTAAAAATTGGGTAACCCCATGGTCCACACACAGTTACCTGCAGCTGAACGTATAGTTGAGAAATCCATGCTCAACCCGTGTCACCCAGCACTGCCCGCTTATAGTGCTGAGCAACATGCTCATCACACGGCTTAAAAAAACCACACACAAGTTGTACTCTACAACCCAATGCACTTGGGAATCCGTGTGGGTGAACACACAATAGTGAAAAAGCTTCCAAAATTTTAAAACTCGACCCGCCTATTACCGAAAATCAAAATAATAATTAAATAAATTAAAAATAATAAATTAACCAGGTCGGGGTGTGACAATTCTCCATTCCACACAACTTTCTTCCTCTATAAAGTCACCAAGCCCAATGATAGCCGAGAATTTAGTCCATGCTCGAATGCAGCCAGAAGAAACAAAGAGCTTCATGGTAACTATTTATTCCCCAAGTCACACCCGAACAACCCTGAAAAAACCACAACTTGAAACAAGGGGGGGGGGGAATGAGAGGGTTCTCCCCACCACAAGGATTCAACTAATACAAAAAGAAAAAACCAAACATACCACCCTGACAAGTGGGGAAAGAAGCATGTGGAAACTTCAAAATAATCTAATACAACTTCTATATCATAAGAAAAACAATTCCACCATCAGAACTAGGATCTAAAACCATTACGAGACCAACCAGTATATCGAGACCCTGGTACAGAGGAATCCCCCACAAAATTGAAACACACTAGACGAAAACCCATAGAGAGGTTCCCGAACTAAAAAATGGATCAAAAGAAGCAACTATTAATTTGAAAAAACCAAACATCCCCCTAATGAACATAACTATGATCAATACTCAAAATCAAAACAGGTCTGTTTATCATTGGGCCCAACATCCTTCAAGGAATCTGAATGATCTAAAAACCACACTAAGAGCAAACAAGGCCCCATGGATTGTAGTAGAACAATATCATCACACCCCCACAACGAGGATGAAAATACGAAGGTGAAAAAAATATAACAAGGAAACATTGTATATTTACATCCCAAAATTGAAAACATAAACCAGACTGAGGTTCCACACACCCTCGGAAACTCTTGACTGTGCGCGAGCTTCACCCAAGACCTGTGGTTGGGGCCCTGATGGCTGAAGCATCTATTTCCTCATAGTCATACATTCACATCCTCCAGTTCCCAAATTCTTCTTCCTCCCGATGATTCAAAAGACTTCAATGGTAGATCATTTTCAAAGGTATGCAATATGATGGCTTAGAGTGCCCGAACTGGACATACTGGTGGCACACAAGAGAACATTCCGAAAAACTAGGAGCTGGTACCGACGAATATTGCTTCTTGGAGATTGGTTCTTCTGGAATGCACTCCTTTCCAGATGGAGAACCTTTGAAAGATCTGACCACCATTAAATATACCCAAAAATCTAATGAAAATGAGACATATCATCTTTACTAGTCCAGAATTGAACCCTCAAATAACTCTAGGATGATACGAACCTTAAAACCCTCAGGAGTTCCCAACAACCCTAAGGCCCACTATAACTCTACAAACCACACAATTGCCTCAAACGGACTTTGATCACCTTGATATATAGGAAACACACAAAAAGAACTGAAAACTAGGCATGAATCATTGGAAAACTTAGCAACCTTTCTGGGCGGCATACTCAGAACAACACGAAAAACAAAACTGTGGTCAACATCAGGATAAAGCTCAATCAAAGAAACAACCCAATACAAGGGAAATAGGCACACAAGACAAACATAAACAGACACAAGTAAAATTTTCTTTTACAAAAACTTCCATTCCTCTTAAATTTTAAAACTCACCTATGACACCTTATGAACCGTCACATGTGCGTTTATTCAATCCCGCTTATATCATCTTCAAAAAAGTCCCTTCCACACACTCTCCATACATACCCACACACATGTGACCCTCCATAAAGAATACCAAGGTTAGAACACTTCATTCCCTTATCAAATCCAAACACACACCAAAATTTTCCAAATAGAAACACTTTCTATTTAAAAACCCACTTCACCAATTTCAAAAAAATTTAAACAAAACACTTTTCCATTTTAAAAATTAATTTCATTTTTAACACACACTCACATAAACTGAGATCAAAACAAAACATAACCAACAATAATCCACTAGAATGAGGATCTAGTGCACATGCCTAACCCGATAACATGGTGGTGACACTATAGGAAAATGACCATTTCATGGCATTTGTTTGGAAATGATAGTGGTTTAAACCGCCTCCATATGATTCTACGATGGATTAAAAAAACTGTCGCTAAAGTGTGTGTTGGCATTCAACACGCGACAGTTTCCTAGATTTAGCGGTGGTTTATGGTAACCATCATAGTGGGTGAATTTCATAGTCGTTTTTATGGGTTTAGTGGGAGTTTTTCCTGGGGAAACTGATATTTTTTAGCGGCGGTTATAACCACCACTAAAAAAATATCACTTTCCCTGGAAAAAACTGCCGCTAAAACCATAAAAACCACTACGGAATAATAAAGTAATATGAAAACTATGTAGTAGTGGTTTTAACCATCGTGAATAGAAAAATACCATAATTTTTGTGGCAGTTAAAACCACTGCTAAATATACTATATTTATTTTTTGGTGGTTAAAACCACCGCTAAAGCCATATTTACAAAAAAAAATCTGCTGATACTACAAGACCATTACCAATCCCTTGAAAAAAACCATTCTAATTGATATAACATATAACACATAAAAATCACAACATATCGCAACCACCCCACATTACAACCACCCCACATCATAACCACTACACATCACAACCACCACGCATAATTTAGTTTCAATAAGGGTTTTTTTATCATAATTACAAAATTATTATGATGGATATTCACACCGAAATACAATATTTCATGGAAAACCAATTTAATAGTTTGATATATATTCATAGTCATTTTCATATGTGGTGAGGTTATACAAACATACATAGAAAGTTTTATAAAAACAAAAACAAAACTCTATTTCAAAATAAGTCATAATTGGAAAACTAAGTAAGTGTGGCCATGTAAGAATAAGTAGAAAGAATAAGTGAAAATCATGTGTTTTCTCCCTTCCCATTAAAATTCAATTAATCTTATTCATTATCTTTATTAAGATGATATGTACCATTTAACCAAAGAAATAAAAAAGCATGATATTTCCAAATGTACATATAAAGAAGGGGAGATGAAGGATCCCCAAACTTGACTGAATCTTCAAGGAGAAATGAACTAGAACTAAGGATAAACCACCACAGATCTCGAGTGAATCACTATTTAATCCAATGAATAATAAGTCTCCATCAAAAACCACCTAAAAAAGAAAATAATTACCACCATAATGAACTATTTAATATAATATAAAGATAATAAAAGAGTAATGGGGAAAGAGAGGGATACCATGAATCAAATAACTTCAATATAAATGATCCAATATGATCCAAGTGATTTGGAACAACAAGGTAGGTGATTGGGGAAGGAGAGGATGAGTAAGGGTTAACCAAGAATTGAGGGAAAGTATAAAATTTAAAACAAGGAGGTAATAAAAATCATATTTATAAGTGAATCACACTGGAATCTACTAAAAAATGGTTAATATCCAAAACTCATGTGGTGGGTTTGGTAAAAGTGTGATCTAGAACCCTCATTATAGTTTTATATTTTTTCCCATTTTAAAATGGAATTTGGCCTCCCAAAAATCTTATAACATGGAGTGATCTAAGCTATAGTGGTTCTTCTATATTCTTCCATGTATAAAATCTATGACCTAGTTCCCATTTCCTAACCATTTTACCCTCACCATGCCCAAGGCTACAATGTGGTGAGCTTGGGTTTTCTATTTTGGATAGATGGTCCTCCGATATTCCATGCCTACCCAAGGGAATTTCAAGATTCTCATGGTGCATAGGAAAACCACTAGGGAAACACTCATAGCACCATGTCATCCCCAAGTCATGGTCATATATCCCATTTTACACAAGAGCACACCCAACATAAAACTACCACCTTCACATCCAGACAAGTCATTGCACAAGCCGTGGTGACCTTAAAAAGGAAAAAACACGACATCAAACCTCAAAATCACCACAAAACTCTCCCTAAACACCCCCCAAGACTTGATAATGCACAAAGGGAAGTTCATAAAGGGCATGCAACATTACACTCATTCTATTTATTCTGGTTTCCCTATTATTTCTCAATTCTAAGTCAAGGTTATCATATTTTCTCTAAAATTATAAGAAACATGTGTGGATTGATTCCAATTTTCATGGGATACATAGCGATTCTTATATCTCTTATCTCAAACCCAACCAAAGAACTAATATCAAATCCCCCACTTTATCTTAGTTACTGGGTTTCTTCATTCACATTGGTTTTCCATCCATAGGGTTGGCATCAATACGAGTTTATTTCATTTTAAACATCAGTTTAAACTACATCAAACCTCATATAATAAGGTATTTTTCATATGATCTTAAACTATATATTATTTTAGTCATTTTCACATGATTTTAAACTATTTGATGCATGGTACATCTTGTCAGACTTGAAACTTCTTAGAGCAGTTTACCTAGTAAGACCTGTCTTCCTCTACATATTATCCAAATCTATATAAGGATCCTTAACATGTGGTTTTTTATACATAAACCCATGTTATGACAAAAAATGAATCATAAAAAATGATTCATGAAAAAAAGAATCAACATATATGGTGCATACCACACTCGAGAAATCAAGTCATAAAAGGAAACTTTAGAAATAAATAAAATACATAAAAGGAAACATTAGAAATAAAGAAAATGTTAGTTTATGAAAATGTTTAGTGGAAACTGTGTCCCACACATGATATATATACAAACCGACTGTTACCATATTTTTCCAACATATGAAGAAAACAACTAATCATGGTCTGATGATGAACAATGCTCGTCACCCTATCCACCTCCATCTCTACTTCCTACTACCACCTGAAAGAACATTATATTGAACATTAAATACTATTTTATATTTATATTTAAACTTAAAACCAATAAAATTTTGTAATATAAATGATTTTGAATTTTATGATTTACCTGCTCCCAAATAGTCGATGAAATACCACCGGGGGTAGATTCGGTCATCTTATGATATAAATCAATAAACGCTTTATGAAAAGTGGATATCTGAGCCCCCTGGTCATGAACTATGTTTCATAGAGAAACAATCTCTCTCTGAGTATCTCGGGGTATGGAATGACTAAAACCAAAAGTAGATGCAGCTACAATCCCCGGTGGCCTGCCAAAGACCTCAGATGGTATGGGTCCCAAACCCATCCCGTGCACTCTACCAGGATGCTCCTTCCCAAGGACTTTGGCAACTAAGTCATATTGGGAGACTGAGTAGGACTGTGCAGGATTGGAATACCACAGTTCTTTAATTTTTACCTATAAATCAAATATAATTCATATTAGAAGCAATATATATTAACATATTAATAATTGATAATAAGTTATTATAATGAAAAATAAGTTCATACCCCAACTTCTTTGGCAGGCTCATTAACGAAAACTTCCATCAGACTTTTGGTGAACATTCAACCACACTTCTGTTCGGGATGCTTCGCTCCCTAAACTCTGTGACTGCATTAAACAAACATAAATCAACAATTTAATATATTAAAAAAATAATATTGTCTTATGAATATTTAAACCAATGAAAATATTACCAGAGAGGATCAGATTCTAGAAAAACTCTTTGACCCCGCAGTGTGAGGGATGACCTGCTTAGCCCAGCTTGATGCATTCCTTCTTGAAAGATCCCAAAATAAATAAAATAAAATTTAATATTAATTTATTTAATGTAATATCCTCTTAATATACATGTATAAATGTAAAATTATATTATTATAGTAATATATATTTAAGTACCATATTCTTCTCATCATGATGTCTGTCAACAAAAACTTTCCATTTCTATTTGGGTACCCCATTAGGTAACTTTTCATACATATGTTGGGAAGTCAACAAACTACTATTGACATTGCCCCACAATCTCCATTTAAGGTCTTTCCATTTTTCCCAAAATTTTTCAATTCATACTTTCATTCTATCACATCAGCAACCATAAAGTGGGAAAACATCTGTACACATAAATTAATTTTGAAAATATTAATAACATGACATTCAATTAAACCATAATGTACTAAAATAACCTTTATTTGGGAATCCAAAACTTCATTTTTCCAACTTGTAGGCATATGTCTCCAATAATCATATGAAATAGGAAGGGAAACAGGTTCCATGACCAGCTGGCCTAAAATATGGCCAAGTAATCCCACGACGTCATCCGTAGGGACCCCATATTAATCAAATTAGAAAACTATATTCTCTCTAGTCAGATTCCATACATCTAAACTTTTTATATTTTTCTCCATAGTTGAATTTTTTACATATTTAATGAACAAAAAATTAGTATAAAAGAGTGCAATAAATTTATTCATATTAAAATTTGTACCTATAACAGTCACCCTCCTGTATCCCCATGAAGAACTAGAAGTGGCGCACTGCTCCCCCACTGTTGAGGCTCCTAAAGTGGGAGGTGATGAATGAGCTACTAAAGGGACACTCACAAAGGGTGCGAGAGATGGTGAAGTGGGAGATAGTGTAGGGGGTAGGTGGATGGTGGCTCAGATGTCGTAGGGAGGAAGACAGATGGATCGTCATCTGTCGCAGTGGTTGATGAAACAGTATATCGCTTCCTCCTTGGCATTCCTGTCATTTAATCAAATAAAATTAAGTTCAAGACATATATTTCAAAAAACTTATGCAGAAACAATAAAAATAAAAAAGATAACAGATTCACAGTACTAACAAACAAAATATACATAACAATGATAATGAATGATTGCACAAATAAAATAAGTGGTTGCTAAATGAATGCATAACTGTACATAAAATCATTTTCCCCTTCAATCATATTGATTTCCTACTCCATTACTTCATCCAATTCATTCATTATTACTAGACTAATATTTTCAATATCATGGTGGAAAAATAATTTTGATTCTTGTTGTTGATGAGATTCAATGTCAGAGGTCAAATCTTCCACTTCATCACCCATATCATAAAAATCTCTTTGTTTTATGTGAGAAACTACACTCCACCCTGCATCTACAAAATCATTCACATAATATACCATTTTTTCTTGCGATGATAAGATATATGGATCATACAGTTCACGATCACCAACATCTATCAAGTGAGAGAAGTTCACAGAATTAAATTGCACGTAATCTCTTTTAACACCTCTGATAATATCGAACCAATTGCATTTGAATAAACAACTGAAAAATTCCTGTGGTTGTTTAATTCAATAATATCGGTCAAATTTCCACAGTATCCCACTTCATAAAATGTAAATATACCACTATTCTGTGTTTTCAAAACCTCTTCTCGAACGACTTTACGAAATCTAAATCTATTCACGTTGTAATCATTGAACTTTCTAACTTATTTTAGAGGACCTCAAAAAAGAAACTTCAAATCTTCTGAAAACTATGCTCAAGTATCAGTATTCAGTATCTAAAAAAAGAAATATACTTTATTATAATTAAAAAATATATGTGTAAACCTAATATTCATATTTATTGCAATATTTATGAACGAACACGTCATGAAAACCATTCTATAATCTCTTTATTAACATATTTCGTTATATATTTCTCATTTAGTGTTCGGCCTCTCATTTGTCTCTTTATTTGTATCATCAACTCTTCAATAAATGGATATGAAATTTCAATATTCAGAAGCACATATCTATGTGCCTATAATAATTCCATTTCTGTCAGTGTAACATTTTAGGTCCTCCCAACTAATTGACCAATAACATGAAATATTTTTCATTTCCCATGTATTTGAGATTGAGTCGATGTGTCTTCAACATGTAAAACTCAATTAAATTCTGTCTCAATACCATAAAAGTATCTAGAACAAAAGGTAAGACAATATTTTTCCAAATAGACTTCAGCAATAGAGCCTTCTGGTTTATCTTTATTTCTATCGTATGATTTCAAATACCCAATATATTTGTGAAATAAACTAAAAAAACATAATTATGAATTAAATTAAGTGCCAAAAATTGTTTAATTAACTGAAAAACATATAAATAAAGTACCTCTCAATTGGATACATCCATTGATAATGAACAGGGCCTCCTAATTTAGATTCCTCAACCAAATACACAGTTAAATGCATCATGACTGTAAAAAATGACGAAGGAAATATCATATACATTGCAAAAAGTTTCAATAAAAACCTCTCCTGGAGGTTGTCAAGATCAAATGGATGTAGATATTTCTTACATAGTTGTCTGAAAAATGTGTAGAATTATAGTACAACAGTAGTAACTTTTTCAGGTAATAATGTACGCAATACCAATGGTAGTAACTACTGTAACAAAATATGTGAATCACGACTTTTCAATCCATGTACCTTACGATTATTTAAGTCAACACACCTAGATATGTTACTTGAATACCCCTTAGATACTTTTACATGCTTTAAAATTTTAAGGAATGTGTCTTTATCCCTATTTTTCATTGAAAAAATTTCAAGAGCATACTTTCCATTCTCATCTGGCCAGAGATTGCATTTTATGTTCATTACTTGTAAGTATTTCCAAGCATTGAGATGATCCTTCGAATTTCCATGATCATTAAGCAATGCAAAGATCAAATTTTCATATAAATTATTCTCAATATAAATCACATAAATATTATTCCGCAACAAATTAAATTCCTAATATGGAAGTTTAAAGAATATACTTTTTTCTTCCATTGTTGCGTTTTGATTTCACTTGACGATGCACTTAAAACCTGTTTCCTGCTATCATTCAAATGATAAACCTTCCCAAATTCTATTTCAACTTTTCCAAGTTGTGTTAATATTTCAGAACCAGTTAACAACTTTTGGAGGTGTTCTACGATCAATGAAACCGTTAAATTTTGATCTGTTTAGCCAAAATCTACGAGATGCATCGAGAAATATTCGATGGAAAAAGAAGCACCATTTTCTATTATGAGGTAGCCGTTTGGGATAAAAATAAAAGTTAAAAAAAGGACAAGACAAACCCATGTAAGTGTTCCAACTAGATAAATTCCCAAGCCCAGGGAAGTCACTAATGACCCATATTAAAGCAGCATTCATTTTGAACATTGTTTTAGAAGAAGCATCAAATGTCTCAACACTATTACTATATAAATCTTATAATTCTTCAATTAAAGGTTGCTAGTATAAATTAATATCACTTCTAGGAATTTTTTTCTTGGAATAATCATCGAAATGATAAAATAAATTTGTTGCATACACATCCACGATGGCAGATTGTAAGGGATCAAAACAACTGGCCAAATGTTATAACTGGTACTCAAAGTCCCAAATGGGTTGAATCCATCAACAACCAATCCTAATCGAACATTCCTAGGATTGGTAGAGAAATATGGATGTAATGAATCAAATATCTTCCACGATTATGAATCTTGTGGATGTCACATTAACCCATCATTGTGATTATCTACAGAATTCCACTTCATGTTTTCAGTGGTTTTCGATGACTTGAATAATCATTGAAATAAAGGTTTTAAAGGAAATTAATGCAAAACCTTTTCAGGTGTGTTCCTTTTATTATTATTCATGTTTGTATGTTGATTCAGACTTCCAACATCACCCATTCACTGGCTTCTAGAAGAAGATTATTTTTTCAATCCTGTCTACTTGAATCCTCTCTCCAATAAAGCATACAATCATTGGGACATGCATGTATTTTTTTTATAATTCAAACCAAACCTATTAAAAACTACTTTCATATCATAAAAAGTCTCAGGGATGTTTTCTTCAAGAAATTCATCACGTAACAATTCCAATATCATAGACATTGCATTATTTGTAATTCTAAATAGACATTTTATATGGTACAACTTCAGCAAAAAAGAAAGTTTTGAATATTCCAAACATCCACTATACAACTCTTGATTTCCATCGTCAACTAAATCATGAAATGTATTTTCCTCAGTGAAGTTTTCTCTTACATTAGTTGTAACATCCCAAGTAAGTAATTAATAATAGATATTTTTATCTATGTCTATTAATGATTAAGATAGTGTTTTAGAGGCTTAAAATGAAAATAAATACAATCTTATGCATGAAATACACTAATATTCTTAAAAGATTGTTTTACTGACTTTTGATGGAAAACCCTTTTTAAATATATCTTTTGACAATTTGATAAGCTATGTTTGTCAAAATAAACTTATTATTTATTATTGGGACATCAAAATATACTTTGTGTGAATTTTTGGTATTTTTCCGATAAAGTTCATTTTTTAATGAATAGTGAAAAATGTTGTATTTTAATTCAAAACATATTTTTAATATAATTTATTTATATGATTAGAATATCTTTTGAATTGGTTTTGAAGTGAAATTAGAATATATTTTTACCATTTTATCCAATGGTGGTCATTGGAATCAATTTCACTTTGAAATTGGACTTAAACTAGTGTCAATCTTTTGATACTTATTGTTTCATAAAAACACGCTATTTGTCATGACAACGGGAATTAGTTATTAAATTAATTAATTCAACTTACATGTTTTGAATTTTGTAAATAGACATCATTTTTGAATTTGGAATATCAAATATAGCTTAGGGTGAAGTTTTGGTATCTTTCTGAAAAACTTCAATTTTTGATGAATAGTGAAACCACTAAGTGGAAGTTAAAGAAACTGATTTTTCGTTTAAATGAAACTTTTCCACTTCTGTGATTTGATTTTCAGAAATCCGACATACATGGTTTTCATTAAGAAGTAAAATGTGGTTCAATGAGATTAAAATAATTTTTTGGTGAATAGTAACTTTTAAGTTCTTAATCGCGATTAGTGGTAATTAGTGTAGTTTAAGGTAAAAATAATGTTTTAATAATATGAGATGAGCTTGACACATGTTCTACCCTCATTGGATGTGTCATGGCCGACAAAGACAATCCATGGGTCAACTTGGGGACCCCATGGAGCCACTTTGGTTGGGAAATGACATAAACAATTTTTTATTTAATGTTAAAGTAAAAATGACACAGACATGAGATGTTTTACTAAATTTTTTTTTACATGGGGTTATACAAGTAAGATTTTTGATTATAAATAGGCATTGGAAATATAAAAAGATTTCATAAATCATAGTATTTGTTTTATAATTTTTAGACTTTAAATAAATTAAATTATTTATGACATCATGATGATGCAGCGATTACCTCATTAATAAAGGATTTAAATAAAATGAAATGATAATGTAAAATCTATGAACTACACATGTCCAAAACCCATTTTATGGGTGGATTTCGAACCCTTATCACCTTACCCTCGAATTATATCAATGTGGGACCTTTTGAATCTGAAAATCATTTTAAAATAATGTAACATTTCTTTACTTTCCAAGAGTGCCCCTCCTCTCCTCTTATAAAAGGCCCCCACCTCTACCTCCTTACCCACACTCCCAAAGCCTTTGGATTGGCCAACCCCTACCCATTTTGTCTCTCCACATCCCTATATTACTCTTTGAAGCCTCACTTTGGGAAGAAGTCTTCCCAAGGAAGCCTTTGAGCTCAAGCCAAAGGGAGTTACCAGATTTTAAGGTAATGTCTTCACTTGAGTCCTTTTGTTTTATTTTGCTTCTCCAACCCCCTAAACTCTTTTTATTCATTTCTTTTGTAAAAACTACAGTATCTTCAATATACTAGGATGTTGTTATAATAATTATTCGATCTACACTTACACACACCTACATCTAATGGTTAAAGAACATGCTATTTCTGTGGATGGCGAATTTCTGCCTCACGAAATGATGATTGTTCGATATTCTTTTAACACCTTAAAAGGTGGCCATTAAGATGACACTATATTTATATATGATATATAATATGTTTATGTTTTCCTTAAGCTTCTGTATTTTTCATTTTGGGCATACCTTTATGGTTTCCATTATGGGTAAACGCGATATCTTCATTTAAGGAAGTGCAGACTACCGCCCCCTCAAAGTGATTTGATTCGTTAAATACCATATGTGGGACGTATAAAGGATGGAACTATGATATTATATATGATATTATACTGAAATTATAATATACCTTTATATCATTATGATTACATTCTATAAAATACGAAATAGAAATGAAAGTAGCGTTCATGCGTACGTACGGCTTACTGTCTCCATGAACGGTGCATTTCATTTCTTACCTCTAAATGATTATGTAATATTATAAATGCATGAATGTACTGGATATATATGAAATATATGATATCTACATCATGAATACCATTCTGGATATAATGGATACATGAACAACTTGTAATTATAAAGGGCTTATTTTTTACTCAAGTACCAATGATCGTTAAAACGACCGTTATTAACTTAAATAATTACATAGTGTTCATGACATGGAAATAAGTGATATAAAAGGAATAATGAACTTGAAAAAAGTTCTTAAACAAGTAGAAATTAACTCAAGTTTATTAGTCAGGAGATTAAAGAACGACCGAGTCAAGTCGGACCCGAGGTATGGGACTTCGTCTCAATCTCCTTTCATTGAGGCATATTTTGTTTTATACACAACCTTCTTTTATACGGTGTATAAACCCCTTTGACTTTTACATTTAATAAAAAGGAATCTTTTTTATACGAAGCGTTTACTAAACGACAAAATGGAATGTTTTTGTCGTACGTATGTGGCGACAATGACTTCTCCGCCACCGTGACCATTATTTGAGTTTCGGCTTCCTCTACAAGCCATACTTTAAAAAAAATACCATGTTTTACTTTTATTTTATTTTGGTATTGAAAATTATTTTCATAATGTTTTTATATCAATGTGTTGTATTGATATCTTGTGATTGAAAGGTGGAAATGTTATGTTTCCTTTATACATGTTTTATGTGATACGATTATGTTGAGGTTCTTGGGCATTATTATGAAGACGGGTGGTTCCGTGATAGACTAAGGGCGGGTGAGCCCGATATAGCTCTACAATGCATTGGGTAACGCGAAGGAGTGAAACGTTAAGTTTTCTCCGAAGATATTTAGGGAATATACTGTGATGGGTATTCCAAACGTAACCAAGAGGGTTACTCCCTACGTAAGAATGTTAGGAATGCCTCAAGTTACCTTTATGTCTTATGATTTCTATGATTTATTCATGATTTGATGAGGTATGTTAAAGTGCTTATGTTTTATGGGTAAAGTATGCTTTCATTCTTATGTATATATGTACCCATGTTTCCTTTCCATATTTTTATATCCCTTACTGAGCTTTTTATGCTCATCCCAAGTTTTTTTGAAATGTTTTTCACAGGTCAAGGGAAAGGTACATGATATGATGATAGTGTCAAGGAAGTGTCAAGAAAGAATCCATGTTTTATTTTAAATATGTTTCCATTTATGGGAAAGAAGAATTCTATATTTATGTAACCACTTTGTTTATATGTGGAATGTAATGCAAGTTTTATGATCTAATTCTCTAAAACTCTAAACCCGAAAAGATCCTCAATGAGTAATCTTGTAATAACTCAAGATTAAGTAAGGTTTAAGGCTAGGGCCTTATATTAGTCTCCACATAATCAAGAGGAGGATCCACTGATATGTTAAGATCTTCATCTATTTGTCCTAAAGTCTCAAAAACATCACTTGTCATGTTGTTATTTGTAGCACCCTCATCTGGTTGTTCTGATATGTTTTGATGTTTATGGTGGTGTCTTACAGTGCCAAATTCATCATTTATAAGGGTTTTCATTTAATTTCCCATTTTTGACAAATTTGGGAGCTCATTCTGTGGATTGACATTAGTTGTCAACCTTTTTGTAATGTTTGATTCTCCATGACAAATCCAACACAAATATTGACCAAGGAATTGTTTCAATATTAAATGCACATAAAATTATTCTCTCTTCATCCATCTTCTAAATTTACATTTAGGAAATGGAAATCTTATTCTCCCTTCAACATATCTTTTGAAAATTGAAAAATATAAAAACTATTCCAAACCCTTAACATACTGAGGTGTGTTCCTTGGTAATGTGATATAACTTTTATCCATGTATATCACAATGTTCCTACACAATATTAAAAAAAATTAAACCACATAACTATTAATAAATAGATAAAGAGATTCATATATACTAGTTGAAAAAATATATAAATATGTTAAATATTAGTAAAAATTCTAGGATTAGATCAAAAAAATCCTCAAAGACACGTTTTCCCAATAGCCCATGGTAACTTAAGTCACTTTAAAATGATATCTGGCCAAGAAATTTCTCATAATATACCTATTAAGGCTCAAAAATAATATATCATATCTACTAAGAAAAATAAATAAGTAGAAACGTAATATCAATACTAGGAAATGTAATAAATATCAATAAGAACTAAAAACTCCCATTCCCCTTGAACTCCCTCTCATGTAAGGAAAACATTCCCCTCCAGTGGCCTTTCTTCTCCCACAGTCAGCTATAGCAACCCTTAGTCTGTTGAAAGTACTAAAAGCCTAAGTGGCCAATCCCATAAAAATAAAATAAAGTAAAACTAAAATAAAAACACA
Source organism: Viscum album (assembly GCA_963277665.1). Classification (NCBI taxonomy): domain Eukaryota; kingdom Viridiplantae; phylum Streptophyta; class Magnoliopsida; order Santalales; family Viscaceae; genus Viscum; species Viscum album. The sequence goes on from OY728135.1 coordinate 70,408,580, forward strand.
ACTACCATATTATAACTATAGAATTCACCACCCAACCAAATGAAACAAAACACCCCTTGGGTGAGAATAAAAGATATGCTGAAAAATGAAACTAAAAAATTATAAAGATATAGGCGCTACATAAAAATGATTGGTAGGGATATTGAAAGAGAAACCACTCTTTATTAAATAAATTTAAAGAGAATATAATTTCATTCTAGTTTGAAAAAATAAATATACAAATATACGGATTTCCATTCTTCTCTAGAACAACTAATAAGCCGATGATTCTTAAATACCATTTTACCTTTTATATTTTAAAAAACATTTACAAAGAATAAAATAATTTCAAAAAATCCATCCATAATAATATAATGAAATGAAAGAATATTTTTAGTGGGAAATTAAATAGTAGAAATCATATCCCGATGTGCTAAAAAATAAAGGAAATTAGAACAAGACACTTGTTATTTTAGACATAAAATGGAAACTAAGAAAAATATCTTGCAAATATAATAATATATAAATAGAAATAAAATGAGAGAAATAAACTTCAGAAAGAAATAAGTAGCTAGGTTATTTGGGTTCTAGGTACATCATATCCTATTGATCAAACATATAGGAATCTATTTCCATCATGACTCATTGGAGGGGATGCACCTAAGGTACATTGGTAAAATAAATTTCACTTTGTTGAGTAAGTGTTACATCATAATCAGGCTAGTGAAATCTGCTGGGGCCTTACTGACCAGCCTAGAAACTAGTCCTAGACTACCCACCTAGGTACCCAAGATTCCCATGTTCCATTCCCATAACTAAAATACATATGGGTGGTTTGGTATAAAAAAATATTGATGACACAACATTACAAGGAAAGAATATAATAAAACATCACCTCCCTATACTACCAATGAAAATCCACTTTTCTTAGAAACATAAAAATATTTCATTCATATCAAACCTAGGTCCAACAAATACATAAAATTATGGGCTTCAATTGAAGTTAATGTAATTTTTAAAAACCCATTAGAATATTCAAATTGGCCCACAAATTTTTAGAAATCAAAATCAAACATTTGGAAAATCACTTTTCACACTATAGATTTCACATTCAAAATGACACTTCACACTTAGACACATATACAAATTTATATATTTATATGTTCCCCTTTTAAAAATGTACATATTCCCAATTATTTACATATCTCAAACCCCAAATTGTTATGTCTTATAAATCCAATTTCTTCTAAATAACATATACCACTATTCCAAAACATGACCACAATGCTTCTCACATGAAAAATAGAGGTCACCACCCCACAACAAAATCACATCACACGTTTCCCAAAAACACATGTTCCATAACATCACAACCATCACAAAAGTAGTAGGGTATTGTGAATTTGAAGTACATCAACCTCGTTCAATCCTCCTACAATGCATGAAACCCATTATAGAATGCCCCACAACAGGGTCAAAAACACATCATTCCTGAAAACCCTTGGTCCACTACCCCACAACATGGTCATATCACATGTCACCCAAAATGACATGGGTCATCAGCTAGTTCACTAATATAAATATAGCCATCACATCCTGTGTATATCAACATTCCTAAAATAGAGAGTGAGGAATAGGGGTTATCCAACTATCCATCCCAATCCCCATAATTATGTAAAAAACCTCAACATGTGAATATAATTGTATCCTATCATAGTTCTCAATATGATTAAGGTGCATATTTAAATCAAAATTATTATAATAGAATATACGCATGACCACACAAAATACCAACATATGGGATTAAAAAAATAAACTATCTAATTCAAAACCAAACAACTTTTGTTTCTACCCCTAAATTCATAACAAGACACAAAAAAAATCCATTTCACAAAAATAAATAGTCCCATTATCCCACACATTCATTTCTATAATGGCCCTAAGACCTTCATTTTTTATTGATTTTGATAATACAACTTTAAAGGGGTGAGGTGGAACCCTTATAAGGACTATAGGCGTAAGAATTACATGGATCGTAGGCCTTAGAGGAATTCATTTCCCATAAACTTCAAAAATTACAAAAAACCCAGACTAACTAATTGTAACTGCTCCTCCCTTGCATCTTCATCGTGAAATTAACTCTCCACCTTCGCATGGCTATTAAAATAGGCTTTATCATGCATGCACAGGCTTCTCCTGATGGCAGGTTCCATACCCTCTCATTCTAGCATTCCTTTTAGCTTCTACTATGGTGAATATTCCTTGCTCATCCTCCTTCTAAATCTTGTTCCTTATAGGTTGTCTGGTTTTCATCTACATTTAAGGTGGCACAAAGGCCTTGAGGTGGCCTGAAGGCTTTACTGATCCAAATTCATGGGTGGCCCAAATGTCTTAAAGGACTCAGGGACCAAATCAGTGATCCGGAGGACCAAACGGGAGAATATTCCCAGCTTCTATAGTACTAAACAGTACCTTCAAAAGTTCCCACTACAGTACCTGCTATATTACTCTGTTACAATACTCCTACAGTACTGAAAATATGCCTCTGCCTGAATTTGATCCCGAGTTGCTTGGATGAACTTAATAAGTCCTCACCAACCGGGCTAAGGATCATGTTCCCACACATTCATTGAATTATCAATTATAAACCTCATTCAACCACACATCCCAACATGTTTTTTTTGATTAATCATTTTTATCCCATTAACTATTCTAAAACTTATCCATTTCATTCATTATTGAATAATTATTTAATCGATCAGTACCCAGATATCTAGAATGAAGAAATCATGCTTCAAAAGAAGTTCAACATCCATATCATACCATTGTCTTGTTTCCACAAAATAATAGAAAAAAGACCACAACCTCACTGCACCAAAAGAACAACCAAAAAACAACTACATCATTTCCACAACATTATAGAAAAAAACACCACCTCACTTACCTAAAATCATATCCAAACAACTACCACATCACCTCCCTAATAGAATGGGCACACCTCACCCATTTCCCCCACATTTCATTTATATAAAAAAATGCCGCACCATACACACAACCATATGTCACAAAACATCACAGAATATGAGGAGAAAAGCCTACCAAAGATGAACTTAGGATGAATCTGCGAGGCAGTAAGGGGCTAGAGATTTGGGGGTCACATAGGGGGGGGGGGTCTCGTGGGGGTCAGGTGGAGAAGGGGGTTTCAGGGTGGGGGGGGGGGTGGGGGGGGAGTGTTGGGATTGAAAAAAAAATTTATCGATAGTTTATTAAAAACCACCACTAAATCATTAATAAAAAGATTAGCGGCGATTTAGTAAACTGCCGCTAAAAAACTATTGAAAAAGGCTATTAATGTTGTAGTGTGAGCCATGCCCCAAGTAAGGTATAAAACTAAGAGGACCTTGAGTTGGGAACTTGGTCTTCACATGGTTCACCACCCTATGTGAGGCCACAATGTAAACCGATTCACCTCCATTGTCATCCATCAATCCAAAGCAACCCAAGACAAAAGACTCAAAACCCGGATTACCCCTAGTAACATAGGTCTCGTTACGAGCGGTGGTGATCAGGAACTGACCTGTAACCTACCTCCTGATCCTCGACAATCCAAATCTATATCTACCTAACATCCAAAAGATCAAGGGCCTCTTATGATACCATTTTGTCATGAACTAGCCCGAGTTGACCCTGAACCGGTCACCCGAGCCAGTCCGCATAAAGTCCCGAAGGGTGTTCCTGACCCCCCAGGATGGAAACTAGTGCTGGGAATCAAACCTAAGTAGGTGGGAAAAATTTTGATCATAAAGGAAAGAAAAATAATTTAATACAAACTAAACAAAGAAAAAGAAATAGAAACGATAAGAAAATAAGACTACACATTCCCCCATGTGACCTCTCGGCCACCTATAACACAAACAACCTTCCTCAATGGGAAAAATAAATAGGAACCTAAACGAAGAAACTAATCCTACATTTGAAATGATAGGATAGGAGTGAGCATTAAAATTATTAGTAGGGATGCCAAAAGTGAACCACAGAATCCATGAATTTTCCAATTCCAAAATAGCCCAATAATACTAGTTTGAAATACAGTTATAAAAATAAGGTTTTCATATATACACTGCATTTTGAAAACTAAAAATCACAATTCCATTTCCCTTATAATTCAAAAACAAGGAAAAGAAAACAAAAGAGGGTCTCACACAAAATTTTCCAAAACAGATACTTTGAAATACTTTTAAAAACTGACTATACATACAATTTTTTTTCCAAGAAAACACCAAAACCAAGTTCAAGTGTATGATTCCACACACAGAAAGGGAAATGGTAATAATAATTCTCGTACCAAAGGATCATGGAAAATCTAGGAAATCGGAGGAATACCAGAACATACTAATACCTATGACTCCATCCCCGGTAGCATGCCACATGCGATAGAATCAAACACCCTAATGCCCAGCCACACTTTCTCAGGTCAGACCGAGGGGCCCAATCCCATAGAAATAATCCCAAATATCCACCTACTATGGGCCACTGGACAATACATGAACTTCCAGTGCTACAATATTTCTTATTAACCCACTTTCTATGCTAGGTTTTCGTGCTATGTTCACAAAGAGGTGTTCCACATATTCAAACAACTAGCCATATAAATATATAACCAATCACACTACACAATATGGCACAACCCTGGCCGCCTCAAGATTAGTCTTATGCCTTAAAATAAATATAATCCAAAGGAGGACCCATCCTGAGGTCCCTCCCATCTCATGACCATTATCCAAGGCAAGATACCTAACCAAAGAGGGGTTTTTCGAACATACCATTTCAAAGATTCCAAATGGGTCTTATTCAAATCCCACACATAAAACCGTTTTCAAATATCAATTTTCAAATTTCAACCCGGCCTTAAGCTTCACAAAAATCAACCATTTACCAAAAAAACTTTGATAGATTTCCAACACAACAATAAATATTATTTTAAACATCCATGGCCAAATGGGCCCTTACACCAAGAATCTACCAAAACATTCCCAAACTCATTCTAAATAAAGTTAAAATAAAGAACGCTTAATGAATTTCCAAAGGGGATTTCACAACACTCATAAGCTAACACACTTTCGCAAAGCACCAAATTGGCCATAGTTTTCAACCAATCACCGAAACACATTTCAAGTCCAACCAGGCCAAACCACGAGGAACACATTTGAAATAATTCTTGAAACACAAGGAGCACCACTTCACCAATTTTGAAAAAACATGAAAATTTTTTAGGAAAAAAAATAAAGGAGAGAAGAGGTACTCTTATGGGGGATTGGATATAGAGTTCCATCTTCTCTTTAATGTACATCCATGTGTGCACATATTTCACCCATGGTTATGTATTCATCCAATGGAACATTCTAAAGCCAAATAAAACATTTGAAACTCATTTCCATCCATTTCACCCATTTAAAAATCACAACACATGCTCAAAACCCAAGGAGCTCTTTTGAAGTCAAGTTCCAAACCACTTTAAATGAAATCACTTTGCATTGCATATATAAAAAAATAAAATTCCAAATTATGATAAAAATCCATTTAATAAAACATTTCAAATTAGAAATCCTCATATAAACAACCAATTTCTCCTAAAAATGTTCACTAAAATTTTATCAATCACCTACGGTATAAAAAAACATGGGAATACACCAAGATTCATAAAAAACTCTATTTTTAACAATAAAAAACAACATTAAAGAACCAAAACAAGATATATAAGAATATCAAGGTGCAAAAAAAAGTTATAAATTTAAATATACATCAAGAATTAAAGGAAATGAAAAAAATGAAAATCATGGATTCACCTACCACAAAGAGAAACTGGGTCATGCTGAACACTCTAGAACTTGAAGAAAAAGGTAGTGTCCACCAAAAACCGGCCTACACTCATACACATATACCTATATATATATATATACATATATCCATAATACAATGCAAGTATTCCCCACACCATGAGGGAATACGTACTTGGAGGAAATATGTATATCATATATATATGTACCTTAAGTATATGTGTGAACACCCTATAATGTTGACAAAAATTCATTATAACAACAAAAAATACCCAAAATTATGGCGACAAAGACCAACACACGACCAAAAAAGTACCAGGGACTTGCATAAACTAAAAGACCCTAAATTGGATGATGCAAAAAAAAAAAACAAAAGGTGCATTAACCTTACTTGAAACATTTAACAAAACCATTTCCAAAACAATGCCACTTATCCAGATTCAATTGCATAGACAAAAACACGTGCATGATTGGAATGACATGTTAAAACCTAGTTTTGGAATGTTAAACCAAACCAAAACTCACTACCATAAACTAACTACACTTTTAATATATGTGTGAATCAAGGTTTAATAATTAAGTACTAAAACACAAGCATCACATGGAACTAAATTAGAAGAAATTTCTTGGAAGCACCTACCTCCACATGAGCGAATGTAGTGGAACCTCAACAGAGGTAATATCATTTATCCATGGACTAATCACACAACCTAGACACCAAATAAGATGCGCGAACATGACCCCAGAAGTTAGAGTTCTACTAATTAAAGAAACACCAAAATAGATGAAATATACCAGAGGGGAAACCACGCTAAGAGGGGAGGTGCAGGGGGTTTGGGCCACCAGAAACAGGGTGTGCAAGGGGTTTGGGTCGTCTTTCGGTAGGGTGTGTCTCTACCGGGAGGTACGACTGTCAGGAACCAAGAGAGCTGGTTGCCGCCGAGAACCGAGTGAACATGGGGGTTTTCCAGCATGATGGCAAGGGGAGGGGGCCGTCGACGGGATGGAAATAGGGAGGAGGAGCTCCGACATAGTGGGGCAGTGCAAGGAGACTGACAGTGATGAATCTGAGTAGGAGAGGGCGGTGTTGGGTTGTTGGATTACTACAGGTCAAGGGAGAAGGAGCTGCCGTTGGGAATGATGGTCGTGTGCCTGAAGACCGGTCGGCTGGAGGGTCCACATAGGAGCAGGGTCAGGCACCGTTCGCACAAGAGAGTAGGGATCAGGGGGGCCGTTGTGTGCAGCTGGTAAGGGGGGATGGGGGGGGGGGGAGCGCCGGGTAGTCTAGGGTTTCAAAAAAAAGAAGAAAAAAAGTTATAATAATAATAATATCATTATTATTATTATCAAAAATTTATTTATTTATTTCACTTTATTTAACCCTTTCTCATTTTATTTTATTTTAAATGAAAATGTATTATTTATTCTAAAAACTGGGTATCCCAATAGTCCGCGCATGGTTACCTGCAGCCGGACGCACGGTTGAGCGATCCATGCTCAACCCATGTCACCCGACACTTCTCGGTTACAGTTCTGATCTATGTGATCATCAAACGACTTAAAAAAACCACACGCAATTTTCACTCCACAACCCAATGCACTTGGACATCCGTGCGGGCTAACCACACAACAGTGAAAAATCTTCCAAAATTTTAAAACTCGACCCGCCTGCCACCGAAACTAAAAATAATAATTAAATCAATTCAAAATAATAAATCAACCAGGTTGGGTTGTGACAAGGTAGGATCATCAAAGGATTTACTATGAAAAAAATAATAGTACAAGAAATGAAATATAGTCAATGAAAAATAAGGACTACATAAACATTATGAAGTTTGGGTTCTTGCTGAACCAAAATCTCTCCATCAACCCAAGATTTTGGAGAGAATATATATTGACAACTTAGATGGACTCACTCATTAAAATGATGCAACACCAAAGTAATGTATGTACAATAAATTAAATACCAAAAAAGGAATATATAAACTGGATCGATCCCCCCTGTATTGGGTGATCAGTCTCACATTGTCAAAAAATACTCCTTGATAATGGTTCCAATAATCATTATTATCAAGTCTACAAGATTCTCCATCATTTAATCATGAAAATATAACAACTACAGGATCTCTCAAATTTCTCTACAAAGAATTTTGATATCAAACTCAAAGACATCTTTCAGTTGGTCTCATTTTCTTCTCTTGGGAACCAAGGATAAAGGCTAGTGTTTGTAAATTATTCTATATTATATCTCACACTACTAGAAATATGACTTTTACCAATGCTTCTATACCAACGGTTTGTAAAAACCGTTGCTATAGGTTCCCTTTCCCAACGGTTTGGCCAAACTGTTGGGAAATCCCACTTTGAGGCCACTTTTCCCAACAGTTTGGCCAAACTATTGGGAAAGGGTATGAATTTTCCAACGGTTTGGCCAAACCATTGGGAAAAGTCCCCTTTGTTACCACCTTTCCCAACAGTTTGGCCAAACCATTGGGATATGTATACCCTTTCCCAACGGTTTGGCCAAACCGTTGGGAAAAGTCCCCTTTGTGGCCAATTTTCCCAATGGTTTGGCCAAACCTTTGGGAAAGCCATACCCTTTCCCAACGGTTTGGCCAAACCGTTGGGAAAGGGTCCCTCAGGAATCAACCTTCACCCAGAATGAAATTACAAACTCAAAATCTATAACAACGGTTTTCAAAACCATTGGTATAGGTCTATACCAACGGTTTTGACAACTGTTGGTATAGATCCTTTGATTTTTTATCAGTTCTTCTTACCGAGAACATTATATAAATCAAAATTTAAAATAATTATGAGAATACATATATATATTTATGTAATTATGTTCACAAAAGTCATGTTAGGTTAGTGGTTAAGTCGTTCAATGATAAACTACGGGTCCTGGGATCAAATCCCAGTGGATGTTTTTTTTGAAATACATATACCAACGGTTCCATATCCGTTGGTATATATTTCCATATTACTTATACCAACGGTTTCCAAAACCATTTGTATAGGTCTATACCAAATGTTTTCCCAAAACCATTGGTATAGACCTATCCCAACGACTTACTTGGCAACGGTTCTCCAAACCGTTGGTATAGGATATACCAACGGTTTGGAGGCCTATACCAACGGTTCCAAACCGTTGGTATAGGTTAGTTTTCCAGTAGTTTCAATTAAATGATAAGTTGAATAAATGGATATATTTGTTTGATTTAATGAACTATTCTCCCATGAGGAACCTAGCATCACCTGAGGAAATTGAGGTAGGTTTTACTAAAGGGACACCCATATTTGGTAGTTAGATTAGGCATAACTGTGATTAGGTGGATGATTATGATGATGTTCAAGACATCATGGAGACATCCTATATAAAAAAAGGAATATGTAATGATATATAACTGGACAATAAGAGATTATGAGGATCTTCCCAATCTATTTTCTAGAGAAAACATAGGGAACAAACACAACAAGGGACACACAAAATTGATAGATTAAAACTATTAATGACTCTTAGAAAGATGTTGAGTGTGACATGGATAATCCAGAAAAAAGAGTCCAAGGAATTATTGGGAATTTGTGAAGCCTACTTCAGTTCAATGAAAGCAGTTAAACAGAAGTAGTGGTTCCAGAAGATCTTATTTTCATTGGAGTTGTGGTAGTGGAAGATTTTTTCTTTTATCATTTAGAAAGAAGGTTTCTAGAAGGAGGTGGTTCAAAAGAGGCTTATTTCAATGTTCTCAGTACATGGTAGTGTTGTTCCAAAAGTTTCATGTTGTATATGTTTAGTTTTTTTATGATGTGTTTACTAGTTTACCCTAGGTGGTACTCACATTGAATATTTATACAATATATCATTATTGGGAACAATGAAATGGACAGAATCCTAAATCTTTTAGAGGTTGGTGCAACTGGATGACAGAATGTTAATATCTATATATAGAGGGATGGGCCCATTGGATGATGTGTAAACTAAATGTGAATAATTATATGGTATTAATATAAGTGACTTCTTTAGAAGCAACGTTGTAAAGTTTTTTTCCTGAGGAATGTAATACTACAATGTTTCTCCCATGAACATAAGACTTTCAGTACGAACCATGTAAAACAAAATTGTTTTTTCTTTCTTACATTTACATTCATTTTATGGAAGTTTTATTTATATATTGGAGTGAAAAGGGATAATGGTTTTTCAACTTAGCGTAGTGATTTGGGTGAACTCCCAAGTTTTGGAACATTATGTTTGGAGAGTTCCATTTAGAATATGTTTTATACTATTTATTTTAAAACAAATTATTCTGATTTATTATCAAAAGAAAACAAATAGAAATTCTAAATAGTGTTACTAGTAAATTTGTTCATGGGAGACTTAGAAGTTCACTCACTAGTTTCAGAAAATTTCTTTTTTCTATATGTTTTCCAAATTTTAGTGAGAGTCATTGTTTTTTAGAAGGATGAAATAGGAAAAAGGTATTTCCAGATAAAAAAATATAGGGAACATATTTTTGTTTATAGAAAATACACATAGAAGACTACCTCATTCAGAAAGATCTGGTGCTTTTATTAAAGGGAATCCAACTAGAAGCAATGGGAAAAGGTAAATGTGAAAATCTAGACTTGATGGCACTTCGCTTGACATGAATGTCTTTATTTCAGAATGTGGTTTTTAACATTTGGTAAAATAAGACAACTATAGAGTTAATGGAATACCTAGAAGATATATAAGGGAAACCTAGAGCATTGAATTAGGTGTGTGTAATTCCCTGTTACCTTTTTTCACTTATTCTTTATCCATTATTTTGGTTTTACTTTTTCATTGGTTGAGTAATGTTGAACGAGAATTAAGAGGATACCTATAATAGTAAAGTCAGAGATTTTTTGGAATTTTCAACATAAAACCAGTAGTTTTTGCAGTCTTTTAGGGATTTACATGCTGTGTAATGGGGTTACACGACATGTAATATCTCTTGGGATATGTCATAAAATGGGTACACAATGTGAAATGTTACATGTTATGTAGATATTATATGCTGTGTAAATATTAAAGATCATTTTTTAAAAAGTAGGTGAGTTTTTCATCGTATCTATGTTTTATGGAATAAACAATGTGTAAAGGGGTTAAATTCCATGTAATTGTCACGAATTTGGTTTTTAGGGTGATTCAAGGGTGGTTTCTCATTTTATTCACTCTATCCATCATCCCTCCCGACCCAGAACTCTTCCTAGGAGATTTTAGTTGATTCCTTCCCTTTCAGATAACTTTATTCAGTGATTGATCAATGTTGCAGTTGGATTTATTCTCTCTGGGTATGTAATCCTTTTGGTTATGTTTGGTTTTGGTTGTGTCGATAACACCCTGAGATTTTTTGAATTATATTTTTTTAAATTAATTTAATCTTTTTGATATTTATCATTTCATGCAACACTGAAAATTGTTTAGATATATATATATATATATATATATATATATATCAAAGCACTAAGTTTGGATTGCATTATACATAACACCAATTTAACCATGCACTACACGCAATATAAAGTTTATCATTCTCTACACAAAACATTGAGGTTATCTTACATTACACGCAAGATTGATTTTCCTCGATGGCTTGTGTAATATGAAAGACCGACTTTACTAAACAAAAATATATTATTAAAATATTATTATTTAATATAATAAGATATAACCTAGACATTAAATTAGAATTTATGAATAGTATTAAATAACTTATGAAAATATATGTTTTACACAAATATAATAAGAATTCATAGGTTACTAATCAATTAGAAATGAAAATACAAGAACCAATTGAATATAAAGTATATATTTGTATTTTTATGCTCCCAAAGGTGTTTTTTATTAATAAATTAAATTAATTACAATTAGTGAGTAATATTAATGTAATATACATTCCATATATTCAATCAAATATTTTTTATATTAATTAAATATATTTTATAGACATAAGATAAGAACAAACCCAATTTTATGCTTAAAAACCTATATTTTTATAATGGTAGTTTTACCGCCTTTTAATGGAGAACCCATTTTAAATCCAATTTTGGGAAATTTTATAGATTTAATATGTCAAAATAAACTTCATATTTTTAATAAAAATATAAAAATCATGTTAGGATAAATTCTTGTTATTTTTTTGTAAGGTTTCATTTTTAATGAATAGTTAAAAATATTGAATTTTAATTCAAAATTACCTTTTCGTCTAATTTATTTATAAGGTTAAATTATATTTTAAATTGTTTTAATAGTTTAATTATATCATATTTTTATTAATTAATCCAATTTTGTTCATTAGAATCAATTTCACTTTGAAATTGGGTACAAAAACTTAGAATTTTTTTTGATGTTTTTTACTTTAAAAACATTTAGTGTCATCTCGTATAAGAGATTAATTTTAAATTAATTTATGGAAATTATGTGATTATAATTTGAAAAAATGGATTCTATAATTTTAATAAACATAATTTATAATGTCTAATAAGTTAAAATTAATTATTGACAAATTTTTTTAATGAATGCAGTTAAAATTAATTTCAATGATTAATGTAAAATTAAGCTTAACAAGGGAATAAACCTTAAAATTAGGAGAAAAAAATTACCTATACACTAGTATAAACCCATTATATGGAACTATTTAGGCCATAAAACTTCCATTATTTAATTTTTATGGTCTTTTATGAATTTTTTCTAGGTAAAAATGTGGGTATACCTAGTTTTAAAAAATGCCAAGTGTGTCCTTTCCCTCTCCTATAAAAGGACACCACCTATACTCTTTCCTCAAACCTATTAAATCAATTAGGTTGAACCTATATACCCAATAAAATTATTCCATTACTAATTTAATCTCTCATTTGGGCAGAAATACTTCCAAGGAATCCATTTGGTGCAAACCAAAAGGAGTTACCCAATTAAGTGGTAACACCCCCCCTCAAGCTCCATCCATTTATTTCCATTATCCACTACCTAAAATGTTTTTATTACATGATTGTATAATAAAAACAGTATCATAAATATACTATTATGTTTTTATGATAAGGTTTCAACCTACACTTACACATACTTCCATCTAATGGGTAACGAACATATTGTTTACGTGTACGGTGAACCACCACCTCACGAAATGACGATTCTTAATTTTTTACTTTTACACCTCTCATGGTGTACATTATGATAGATAATATATTTATAATATATTTATTCTCTCTTTAATTTTTATTTATAACATAAGCTTATGATTTCCATCTTGTGAAAATACAATAATTTTGTTTGAGGAAGTGTGGACTACCGCCCCCTCAAAGCGATGTGATTCGTTCACAAACTACATGGAATGTATTAAGAATATGTTTAGTGAAAATATATGATATATATGAAATAATAATTCCACTATAATTATATTATATACATATATAAATATACATATATGACATTTACTTTCTTTCTTTCAATACGTCAATAAAACGGAAGCATCGTTCATGCGTACGTACGACCTACCGTCTCCATGAACGGTGTATTACATTTCAAAATTCTATATTATATAGATTATTATAATAAAAAAATAATAAATATAAATGATATTTATATCATGTTTTACATTCTTTAAATCATGATATAATCATAAGGACCAAATATATAACAAATTAATACAAAAACAAAAAAAGCGAATATTACCCGAATCATAACCTTAACATGAAATTGTTAACAAGAGGCTAATATAAAGTCATAATAAAACCATATATGGTATTAGATATAATAATATGGTTCTATAAAATATGTATAATAAACATAAATTTATTATATAGGAGGTTTGAATGATTATGATGAGATTCAATACACAAGGTAAGAGAATTTCATTTCACCTTTTATTTTTGTGAGATACATGCCTTATTCACCACTCAATTATTTTGTGTGGTGTATATACTACACATGAATTTATTATTATCAAATTGTACTTAAATTTATGGGTATTTACATATCCATTTTATGATATTTCTTTCATTGGTTTTATGTTTCAAAAGTTACCAAATCGGTAAAGTAAATTTGTCTCAATTTTCCTTCTTTGAGACACATTCCATGTTATGCATATATATTTTTCCATGAGCTATATATAATTACTTTGAAATTTTATCTCATTAATATAATTATTTTAATGACATTTTAAGCTTAATGTGATTTCATTTTCTTAAATGGGGAGTATGGTTCAAAGATACCAAGTGGAAAGAGTTTATTAAAACAATCTCATCGCATTTTGAGATTGTTAATGTTTACGATTTGATGAAATATTATGATCCATATTTCAATAATACTCATGAATATTCTTATACTATATATATTCATGATATATTCATGTATTTGTACCATTTTTCCACTCTTTAGTACACAATATTGTTAAGAATTTGTTTTAATAAAGCCCAACTTTACCCCCTCTTCAGTCGGAAATCTATATCCCTTTAAAACCATGTTTTCTGAAAATGATTTCCAAGAATATTATACTATAAACTACAATATTTTAAATAAATTTTTACGCTTTTTTTATTTTACCAATGTTTTCAAATGAATATTTTTTTTACTTTCCAAAAAAATAAAATTTCTAACTTTTTACCATGCAAAAGGAATGTTATTTTTTACCTCATACAAGATGTACGAATTTACCCACCACCATTTTTGTGAAGCATACTTTTCTTGTTTAAAAGGTTATTTTTAAGGAAATATTTTTTTAAAATTAATTTTCAAAGAATTGGTTTTGAAAATATTTTAAATATTATTTTATATGTTTTTAAGGATTCTTTTTTTCAATTTTTTTCAATATTTTTTTATAAAGTTTTCAAAGAAATGGTTTTCAAAACCTTTTCAATACTATTTTATATGTTTTTAATGAAAAAGTTTTTCAAAAATGTTTTATGTTTAAAAAATTATTTTAAAAGTTTTCAAACCTTATTTTTATGTTTTCAAAGTATTTTTAAATAAATGGTTTTAAATTTTTTTTAAATATTCCTTTACAAGTTTTCGTGAAAATGGTTTTCAAAAGATTTTATGTTTTTAAAATCCTTTTCAAAGAAGAAAGGATATGTTCCTCAAGAAATTTTTTCAAAAGACATTTAAAAATTATTTTCTATCTAAGTTTAAATCTATTGATGTTACTCATGACTTTTTAGGAAATGATCTTGTGGTTCCAATCATATTATTAATGTAAATGGTTTATGCTTTGATGTTATGATTTTATTGAAACCCATTTATCTCCCATGAGTTATTTTCTTTTTAAAACCACTTCTTTTCACAGGTTATTCTTTCATGAAGTGATTATGAAAACTATATCTTTCCATAGGTTATTATGTGATGAAATGTTAATGATACACATTTAATTTCATGGGTTATGATATGATTGTTTTGGATTTTGTGGCACATGTATGTTTGATTTCATTATGAGGTGGGTGGGACCTATATCTCCATCCAATGCATTGGGTAATGATAAATGTTTTATGAGATCAAAGGGTACACTAGAGGGTATCCCATGACCAAGAAATAGGGTAAATGGGAGTAAATATCAATCTTGAAACAGGAGGGTACATGGGAGGACATCCCATGCCCAAAACAAGAGGGTACACAGAACAATATCCGAAGACTGAAACAAGATGGTACACGGGAGGAAATCCTAAGCCCAAAATAAGAAGGTACACAAGAAGGAATCCTAGGTTTGAAGTAGGTACACGAGTGATTACTCCAAGACTAAAATGTTACAAAGGTATTGGTATTCATCCTTGATATATGATTTTTATATGATTATGTGTATTCCACAATTCCATGTCTTATTCTTATATCATGCTTTCATGGATCATGTTATTTATTTCCTTGATTCATTTCTTTTTAATTGACAATATTTACTCCATGATTCATGTTTATGATATTTGATATAAAGGGTGTGATATTATAATGTTATGTTCACATTCTCATACCTCTATTCTCATGTTTATGCTTACAAGTCTCCCTTGTTTACACACATTGAGCATATGATCTGAACCCTTTTTATGTCTCCTTCCCCAGGTTATTGTGATTTATATTAAGTATTATTTGTATAAGAAGGGTTATATTCATGAAGAACATAGTGGGAGAGAATTCAGCACACTTATGTACCAGTGTTTACATTTCCATGTTTCTAAAGGGACTAAAATAATACGATAATTGGGCATCTATTTTTGTAATGTTTTAAGTATCCTGAAAATGTGATGTAATTCCAATGTATGTTAAGACTGGGTCATTATAGTATTGGTGTTTTGGATATGGTTATGTAATCAGATAGTGTTTTCTATTGATCCTTTTCAGTTTCTTAGTATGACTTGTCTTTTGAAGGCCGTTCTCTTGGTTTCATGTCACTATTGTCAAAATCAGCTAGGTTTCTACCGTTTTGTGGTAGGTGTTTCTATACTATGCATTAATTTGATGAATTTCATATTATTATTGATAAATTACATTGGGTTATTCATTGATAGTGATAAATTGTTTCAAATTATTTCTTGGGAAAATAAAATGTTTTCAAAAAGGGGTTTTTCATTGAAAATGAATTTTCTTGATTTAGCAATGGGTTTTCAAACTCTAAAGTGGATCAATTTGGATTTGAAAACATTTTTGGAAATTATGAGCATGGTTTGTAAAATTTATTGGATAATTTCACATTGGGAACCTTGGGTGCATTGGAAAAGTGACATGGGTAGCCTTATTGGGTGCTTTACACCACCATTAAAGCCTTCAGGCCACCTCAAGGCCTTCAGGGACACCTGATATGAAGATTCCCATAGAGATTATACAAGGAACCAACTCTATAATAAGATTAAAGAGTAGGAAACATTCACCAGTGCAAGGATAATAGATTTGTAAGAATGAGAGGGTATGGAATTGCCATCGGTATTGGGCTTGTGCATCTCTGCAGAGGAAAACTAGCCAAACAACCATGAAAAGGTGGAGATCTGATCATGATGCAGATGCTGGGGAGGGGTGATTTCATATAGTCATAGTCTGTATGATTTCCTTAAGACATATGGGTCCTATAATTTCTCTAAGTCTACGAGCAATGTAATATTTAAACCTACAGGCCTTATAAGGGTTCCCCCTCATCCCTTGAAAGGGGGGTTATCAAAAATCAATAAAAAATAAGGCCTTCAGGCCATTCATACCAGAGGAAAATTTTGTGATATTGACTAGAAGGAATCAATATCTATTGGATCCAACATATGTTTGTTTAGGATTGTGAGTGTATAGTACATAGTGTCCCATAAGGTAGAGCACAATATGTGATGTGATTTTTCATTTTCCATTATTTTTTGTTTATCACATTATTGTTATTATCATGGATTGTTATTCCTAGGTTTTTATATGCGTTTGTATCACATAGTTTCACATGGTAGGTTGTTTCATTGATATTTGTTTACCAATTTACCTCTTTATGCGTGGAATTGATTTTCTATTTTATCAATTAAACGTGTAATATTTCTAGTTTGAGAAAATGAAAGGACTTTATGAAAACCGAAGGAAAAAAGGAGACAAAGGAAAAATTATTTATAAAAGGTTTGGATTTATAAAAATTATTTGTAAAACTATTTTGTTTTAAAATCTATAATTTTTGTATTCTTAATATTATACCTTGTATATAAACTGTGGTGGTATCTTACTTGGAATTGTCTCACACCCTACTTATTCATTTTGTCATTTTTAGATGTTGTATTTTATGGTTTATGTAAAGGGAATAGAATATTGTTGTATGTTGGACACTCTTGTTGTTGCTTCTTTCGATTTAAGTTGGTATGTAGGTCACCGATGGTCATGTGGGGTTATGAATTTTTTTTGTTTTATCATGTTTTATCTGAGAATGTATATATTTTTGTTATCTCATCTATTTTTTCTTCATAATTTGGTTGTATGCCTTGTTTTAATTATATTCAAGATTGGTTTTAATATCCTATTTTACCTATATCCTATGACGAGATGACTTAGGAGGCTCATCTAGTTGAACTAGTTTGGTTTGTTACAATTTGATATCAAAGGGATGCTCATCTTTTAGTGTGTTACCACTTCCTGCATTTGGTTCTATGTATTGGGTAGACCGGAGTCAAGACCATTGTAATTCAGATAATAGGTGCAGAAAAGGGTCCTAGATAGCTCACTTTTGTGACTGAAACTGAGTTACCATGGGTGGTTAGGGACTTTTACCATGTTTGAGACTTAGAGTTTGGGGTAATTTGAATGAATAGTATGGTAAGTTTTTTTAAATTGAACTATTCCTTTTTAAGCGAGGTTTTTTCATTTCTATTTTCATGGTAGCATTAAATTATTATGATTTAAATCTTTGTTATCAATACCAAATTTTTTTCCAATGATTTACAAACTTTATCATGAATGAATGATTTTTCTATTTTTTTAGAAAATTCCTATGATAAGATCTCTTCCAAATATGAGAGAGGAAGTTACAAGACAGGTTTCTCAGGTGAATTATCCAATGGAACCTACTTTAATAGAAGTTATTATTCACACTATTAATACTCTGGGTAAGCAGGTGTTGGGAACCCAGGATTCATAGTGTATTTTGGACTAGAATTTAGTAAGAAACATCCACTTGTATTTCATGGTGATAAATGATCCCAATAACCCGAGGAGTGGATTTAGTGGATAGAAATGGTCATAAAATTATTAAAGAATCATGAATACTCTAATATGGGTTTTTCCAACTATATGATCGAGGGATTGGGGAGTATATTGATGGAATATGTTGTGCAAGTTAAGTTTTATGATGATCTTACCTGGGATTCATTCAAGAAAATATTTAACCGAAAATTTTATCCTATGAAATTTCAGGAAATGAATACCTAAGAGTTTCTGAACTTATAGTAGGGAGAACATACCATTCTAGAGTATTCTACCCATTTTGCTGAGTTAGTGCATCTAACACTAGAGCTTGTCACTAATGAGTACCGGAATTATTGAAGGTTTGAGATAAGGCTAAGGCTTGATATTTGATCAATGTTGATACTCATGTTCCTTTTAAACAATTTATAGGTATTTGAAAAGGAATATTTAGCTAAGATATACATAAATGGGAAGATAAGTTTGGGTGGAGCTTCAGTTGGTTTAGTGGTTGGATAGGGTGTATCTGTTGGCCAAAAAAGGAAGCATAAGGGTGGTCAGTATTCTTCAGGACTAGTTTCAGGGGCTACAACAAAACCATAGTATGTTTTCTACTACTAGTGTAGAATGTGAGGTCACACCAAGACTAAATGTGTGGAGGATCCTAGGACTTTTCATCTTTATTGATGATCTAGCTATCTACAGTTCTTTTATAAAAATATATCTCAAGGTAGTAGGTCAGGATCCATTCTCACAAAGGGTTAAAAGGTTTATAAAAATGCTTCCAAGGATGGTGGATATAATCATCGGGCCAAGGGATATGTTAATGTGTCTAAGAAAAAATGGATTTATATAGAATACTATGTTCTAGAGGAATCTGAATTAGAGCCAACGACTGTTAGAGGAATGGTGTTTATTTCTTATTCTATAGTACTTGATTTATTTTATATAGGCGTTACTAATTATTTTATATCATCATCGTTAGTTGGTATGTTGGGATTTAATTAAGAACTTATGCCATTCTTTTTGGATATTTCCATGCCATTGGGAAAGAGGTCCAGAAAAGGTTTTATATGTCCCATGTGTCAGGTGATGATAACTGATTTTAAGAAAGAGTGAGACTTCTTAGTTATTGATCTGAAAATCTTCAACTTTATTATCAACATGGATTGGATGATCAACATTAAGGATTAGATTGTTTTTTTATCATCATTAGGTTCAGTTATTTTCTGTTTATGGAGTCACTCATGTTTTACAAGGTGAGTGGGACTCTAGATTGGGAAGGGTGAGGCCTGTTGTTCCATATTCTGGGGCAATGTCATGCTAGTTTCTAGAGACGTTTCTTGATGGAGTTGATCCTTACCTAGATGGTAAACATTTTTATGTTGTGTGTGAGTACCTTGAGTACTTTCTGAATGATTTTTTTGGTTTTCCTTTATAGATAGAGGTTGGGTTTACTATTGACCTAGTCCCTGATATGATGCCTATTTCTATTCCTTCTTACCATATTAATCCAAATGAGTTAGTGGAACTTAAGGTCCAACTTGAGGACCTGAAGGCTAAAGGATATATTCATCCTAGCATGTCACCATGGGATTTTTCTATCCACTTTTCTAAGAAGGTAGATGAGAGCCTTAGAATTTGTATTGATTATCAAAAGTTGAATCAGGTGAATGTTAAGAAAAAACATCCTTGACCAAGGATTGATGATATATTTAATAATATTAGAGGGACTAATTGGTTTTATATGATTTACATGTGGTCATGGTATCTACATATGAGATTTCAATAATAAGAGACACCTAAGATAACATTTAGGAGTCGATATGGGCATTTATAGTTTCTAGTTATTCTATTCAGTATCACAAATTATCCTTCGGTGTTTATGGATTTGATGAACTAGATTTTTCATCGGTTATTGGAATATTTTGTTTTTGTATTCTTGGTTTATATTTTAGGGTACTTAGAGTCATAATAGGATAATCTAGACCATTTGGATATCATTCTTTGAAATTTTAAAGAACATCATTAGTATGGTAATATTTCCAAGTGTGTTTTTTGGATCTAAGAGGTGATTTTTTTGGGGAATGTGATATTTGAGAGGGGCGTCTGAGTATATCCTGAAAAGTTCCATGCAGTTATTTCTTAGGATAAACCCTAAAATGTGTTTGATATTTAGAGATTCTTGGGTTTGGATGGTTATTATAGATAGTTTGTTTAGGAAATCTCCAAGATCACATCTTTGATGATAGATTTAACCCATAAGAGTGTAAAATTTGATTGGAATGACTAATGATAGAGATATTTTGAGGATTTAAAGGTGGGGTTGAATTTAGCACTAGTTTTGATTCTTCTAGAACTGGGGCTAGGTTATGATGTTCTATGCAATTCCTCTGGTATGGGTTTGGGATGTGTCTTGATACAGGGAAAATAGGTTTTGGCTTATGGATCTCACTAGTTATGAAATCATGAGAAGAATTACCCTACCCATTATCTTGAGTTGACAACATTTATGTATGCACTCAAAATTTGGAATCACTATCTCTTTGGGGAATAGTTTAGGGTATATTCTGATCATAAGAGCATGGAATAAATTTTTAGTTAGAGGAATATGAATTTGTGATATAGATGATGGGTGGAGTATCTTTAGAATTTTGATTTTGATATTTCTTACACCCCTGGGAAAGGAAATGTGGTCGTTGATGCATTGATCATAAAAATTCCGACACAATACATGAAGTAATTAGTTGATTAGTGGTATCTAATGAGTCTATTTGCTGAGATGAGCTTAGGAGTGGAAGTGGATGGTAGACATGTGTTCATGTATTCGATAAAAGATGACTCGTCTTTTTATGAGTGAGTTTTGATCGAGTAGGTGATATACACTAAGTGGAAACACTTGAGTAAAAACCTTTATGATGGGGAGACCTCAAGTGAGTGGTCTAGGTCTTATAGAGGAGATTTGTGCTTCCATAGTAGGTTTTTTGTTCCATTTTCCCCAAGGTGGGTGTTGTTGGATAATGGACATCATTATTGTTGGTCTATGCACCCAGGTACCATAAATATTTATCATGATATGAGTTTTTGGTATTGGTGAAAGTGGATGATATGGTCGATAACATATTTTGTATCATAATGACTTACTTTCTAGAGAATTAAGATAGAGCATTATAGAACTACATGGTTACTACATTGCTTACCCATTCTGGTATGGAAGTGGGATGATATTTCCATAGAGTTCATCATTAGTTTTCCAAGTACTCTAAGTGGGAATGATGCAATTTGGGTGATAATTGATCAACTCATGAAATCTGTTCATTTCCTACCAATCAAGGTAATGAAGAAAGTGTAACAACTTGGGGGCTTGTATGTTTGAGAGATTATGAAACTTTACAGGTTTACTTTTTCATTTTTTTGAAAGGTATCCAAGGTTCACCTCCATGTTTTGGAAAGGTTTATAGGAGGTGATGGGTTCCTAGAATAAATTAAGCATATCTTATCATCTCCATATGGATGGAATAATAGAGAGGGATATCCATGTTCTTAAGGATATTCTCAAGTCTTGTGTGATTTATTTCATATGATATTAGGAATTTTTTTTCCTTTGGTTAAGTTTTCCTATAACAATAGTTATTAGGATTTGATAACGATGGAAACCTATGAGGCTTTCTATTGGAAGCCATGTAGATCTCTCTTGTGTTGGGAAGAGTTGGGAGAGTGATCCTTGGTTAGGCCGAGTGTTGTTTAGCTGATGATGGAGATGGTAAAATTGATCTGAAGAAATTTGATCATGAGATATATTCATTAGAAATACTATAAAGACCTTCGTCATTGGGAATTGGAGTTTGAGGTTTGTGATCAAGTCTTTCTTAGAGTTTCACCTTTCTTGTGATATCAATAGTTGGGTAAGTAGGGTAAGTTGGTACCAAGGTTTGTGGGACCCTTTGAGATCATTGGATGACTAGGGAAGGTGGAATATCTATTGAAATTACCATATGCCTTTAATTCTAGCCAAGATTTATTTCATGTTTTCTAGTTTATGAGGTATATACTAGATCCTTCCCATGTGATGAGATGGGAGAATATTGATCTTGATCATGATACCACTTCATTTGAGAAGATAGTTCAGATTATGGATCACCAGGATAAGTGACTATGTGGTAAAATGATCCCCCTAGTTTCGGTAATATGTAATTATGGAAAATACATCCAAGATATGTGGGATAAGGAGTCATTGATGAGGCAAAACTGTCCTTCACTTTTGGAGTATCAAATATGTTGAAGGATTTCTAGGGGTAGAAAGCATTTATGGTTTGGAGATTGTAACACCCCATTAATTTTATATCAGGTATGTTTTAACATTTGTTTTAGTTTTCCTTTTTTGTTGGTTGAGTAATTTTGAAATGGAATTGAGAGGATACCTAAAATGGTGAAGTCATGGATTTATTGGAATTTTTAGCATAAAAGAATAGTTTTTGTAGTCTTCTAGATATTTACATGCCGTGTAATGGGGTTACATGATGTGTAATCATCACTTGGAAGATTCCATGAAATTGGTACACAACATGAAAGGTTACACACCATGTAGATCTTACATGCCAAGTAAATATTAAAGATCATTTTTTTAAAAGATGATGGGTATTTTGGAATATCTAGGTTTCATGGAATACACGACATTTAAGGGGGTTACACGCTGTTTAATAGTCAAAAAGTTTGGTTTTAGGGTGATTTACAAGTGGTTTATCATTTCATTCATTTAATCCCACATCCCTCTGGACCTAGAGATCTTCCTAGGTGATTTTATGTGATTCCCTCCCTTTGGGATTGCTTTGTTCAACGATTGATTTTTGTTGCGGTTGGATTGCTTATCTTCAGATATGTAATCCTTTTGGTTCTATTTTTTTGGTTGTAACTATGGTTTAGATGTAGTTTGGTGACCAGATATTGTTTTATATAGATCCTTTCTAGTTTCTTGGAATGCCCTGTCTTTCAAAGGATTTTCTCTTGGTTTTCAGTCACTACTATCAAAAGAAGATAGGTTTTTACCATGTTGAGGTTGGGGTTCTTATAAAATGGGTTGATTTGATAGATTTTATGTCCTTATTGGTAAATTACTTTGGGGTTTTCATTGATTAAAAGTGATAAATTTTTTCAAATTTTTTCTTAGAAAAAAATGTTTTTGAAACGGGGATTTTCTTTGAAAATGAATTTTATTGATTTGGAAATGGGTTTTCAAACTCCAAAGTAGATTATATTGGATTTGAAAAAATTTTATGAAATTTTGAGCATGGTTTTGAAAATTTATTGGATAATTACACATTGGTAACCTTAGGTTCATTAGAAAAGATAAAAGGGTATCTTTAGTGGGTGTTTTTCTCTACCAGGAGGTAATTGTTTGTGATATCAACTGGTTGGACTTGATATTTATCGGATCCAATGTATGTCTATTTTGGCTTATATGTGTCTAGTATATAGTTTTCCATAGGCTATAGCCTAATATGTTAGGTCATTGTTTTTATTTTCCACTATTGGTTATTTGTCACATGATTATTTTTATCATTGATTGTTTCTCATAGGTTTTTATATGAGGTTTTATTACATAGATTCACATAATAGGTTGTTTCATGGATATGTTTTAACATGTTTACATCTTTATGCATGGATATTCTTCCTATTTTATCACTTTTACTTTTCATATTTATTCTTTTAGAATATGGAAGGATTTTATGAAAACCATAGGAGGAAAAGGAGAAAAAGGGAAAATGAATTATAAAAGGTTTTGACTTATAAAAATTCTTTGTAAAACTGTTTTGTTTTAAAATCTAGAATTGTTTCATTCTTGATATTTGAACTTTTATAGAAACTATAGTGGTATCCTGCTAAAATTTTTCTCATATCCTACTTATTACTTTGGAAGTTTTTAGATGTTGTATTGTAGGATTAAGGTAAAGGGAAGAGCATATGATAGTATGTTGGATTCTCTTATTGCTACTGCTTTCGGTTCGTCCTAGTTTGGAGGTGACTGATGGTCATGAAAGGTTTTGACATACTTTCTAGTTTATCCTATTTTGGATGGGATTGTATGTATTTATGTTATCTTGTCTATTTTAACATTGTAATTCAATTATATGTCTTATTTTTATTATATTCAAGACTGGTTTTCATTATCCTATTTTACCTATATCTTGTGATAGACTGACTCAAGAGGATCATCTAGTTGAATCGGGTTGGTTTGTTACAGTGTGCCTGATGTATATGATATTTAGCATGAGGTTATCATAAATAAGGTCTGCATCATATTTTTTAAGTGATTTCAACTTAATTTGAAGCTATATGGAGTCTATGATGTTTACCTTTTTAATTTATATTTGGGTTATTTTTGTTATCATCTCTTCCAGATTCTTAGGAGGCCATGGTCACAGTCATGAGCAGTTCAAGTGAAGAGAATAACATGATGTTCATAGATTCCTAGAACTTGATTCTCAATCAAGAGCTCTAAAGAAAAGAGTGTGAAAAATCTTCTAGTGATGTATTAAATACATAATTAAGATGATAGTCACAACATTTAAAGAATAAGTCAAAAAGGAAATCAAGGGGGAAGAGTAGAGGGAAGTATTTCAAAAGTGGACCTATTTATTAGAATTGTGGAAAGATTGGTCTCATTAAGAAATATTTTATGATAAGTAAAAGCTCATTTGAATAACGAGAGTTTTATTATAAAAAAGGAAGTGTGGAATATTCCAGGTCTCTGAAAGAACTTAATTTCATTGGGTTAGCTAGATGAAGTGGGTTTTAGAATGAGATTTACTGAATGAGTATGGAAGATTACTTTAATTTTTCTTATCATAGCTAGAGGCATGAAAGATGGATCATTGTATCTAACCAGAAGGGTAGTGGGAGCTACACTCACTGGAATAATATCTTCCAGAAGTTATTTTTGTTCATAATCATTTTGGTCACCTAAGTGAGAAAGGTATAAATATTATTACAAATAGAGGCATACTGAAGCTGGATTATTTAGACTTTGGAATATGTGAGAGTTATATACTTGGGAACCAGTGGAAGGGGTCTTTTAATTTGTCTATAAGAACACTTAAATGAAGTAATCTAGAGTTATTTCATACTGATATTTGGGGGACTACCCCATTTCATTTTTACAGAATAACTACATACTTTTTAACCTTTATTGATGATTCCACAAGAAAAGTAAGTGTATAATTTCGGAAACATAAGAGTGAAGTGTTTAAAATATTTATTTAATGGAAGGATATGGTGGAAATAAAAACCAAAAGAAAGATGAAATGTTTAAGATCAGACAATAGTGTTGCATTTATTGGAAGGATTTTATAGAATTACTATAAGAAAAGAGGAACCTGACATGTGAAGACTATTCCACAAACACTTAAACAAAATGGTGTAGTCAAGAGAATGAATAAAAAACTAATAGAGATAATAAGAATTATTATTCTATATTACAGAATTCCTATAGAGTTTTTAGAAGAATAAGTAGGAAAAATAACTTATTTAATCAAAATAAGTTCCCCAACATCAGTTGGAAAAAATTACCATAATTACATTGGTTTAGAAAATCTCTAAAAATTTCCCACCTTATAGTTTTCTGAAGTTTATCCCATATGAATGTGGATGAAAAATAAAGAGATAATACTGAAGCTAAATCTAGGGCATTTTTTTATAGGATATAGAGATGAAAAATTTGGTTATTAGCATTAGGACGATGAAAAGAAAAAAGTTTTTTGAAGATGGAATGTACTATTTAATGAGAAGATCACGTGGATAGATCAAAACTTAAAGTAGAAGGATGTTGAGAATAAAAATTCAACTTAAATTCAAGTTGATTTGAATAGTGGTTCCATAAGATCACACATTCCAAAAAGTTAAAATGCATATGAATCTATCGAAAGGTCTCAATTCTGGAAGGAAGTTCATAGATTAGTGTAGAAGGTTCATGTAAAACCCCGAGTCTTTACTATATATATTTATTTTTAAATAAATTTAACCACTTCAATGGCTTGCAATACACACAACCCTGAGTCTAAATGAACCGTAATATGGTATATCATTATAACATAGTTATTAAATTGGAAGTTATGGACAATACTAACTATGTTATGAAAATTATATGGTTTACACATGTATAAAATAAATCCACTAGTCATCAATTTATTATAAATGAAAATTAAATTCTTTTTAAAGTAAAAGAAATGATTTTTTAAAATCATTTTTATGATATTACTATGTTTTTTATCTTAATAAATTAAATTAATTATTATTGTTGAATAATTTTAATGAAATATTTATATTATATATTCAATCAAATTTTTTATCATTCATCTAATATTTTTATAAGCACGAGATAAGAATAAATATAATTTTATGCTTAAAAACTTTATTTTTCTAAAAATAGGTTCCATTGAATTTTTATCACTTATTTTAAAATTATTTTTTCCACTTTTAAAAAATTGAAAAGATTAATATTTTTATGAATACTGAAAATAATGTTTTTATTGAAAACAACTTTTTTGTTTAAAGCATTTAAGAAGATCCATTTTGATTTAAAATTGTTTTAAAAGAAAAAATATTTCTATTATATTATAATTAATCCATTTTAGGTCATTGGAATCAATTTTATTTTGTTTTTTTGATATAAAAAAGTTTTATACTTAAGAAAACTTTTCTTTGAAAAACTGTTTTTTCGACATGTTTGTGGCTTTAATTTTAAAATAAGTTTTGGAAATTCTTTTAATGGAATTGGGTAAAATGTAGTCCATATTTGGAATCATAATAATTAATATTAGGTAATAAGTTCAAATTTATTTTTTTTCATAATGAATCTTAAAAATAGTAAAAAAATATGTTATCACAGTTAAGGTTAAAATGAGTTTACTAGGGGGTTAAACTAAAAATATAAGAGTTAAAATGACATAAAAACTTGTATAATTTATATTTTATAAACATATTTTGACCTTATATCATCTATGGTTTGAGAATGGTCTATTTTTGAGCCATTTGGCTTGTGAAATATGCAGGTAAATGTTTTTATTTTCAAAAATTACAAGTGTGCCCTCTCCCCCACTTATAAAATGAAAACCCCTATCCTATCTTCACCTCTCTATTTTGATTCATTTGGTTTGTGAAAAATGTGGGTATAATTATTAACCAGGAATCTTCATTTTATTTCTTCCACTACCCATTTAAAATATTATGATACTATTTTAAAATAATAGAACCAATATCTATCATTTAGTTAGATTTTATTATTCCAATGTAATAACCTATATCCACCCCATTTTCTAAAAAATGGGAAACAAAATCATCAATTGTGCGTACAATGAACTACCGTCTCATGAACTGATGTAATTCGTTTTCCATCACCACCTATAATAGAGGGATATAATGATGGATTTAATGTTTATATATATATATATATATGATATTTTTGAAATAATTATACTTATTAAATTATAATATCACATCTTCCTTCATACCTTTCAATCCATTGGTAAACGATAACATTGCTCATGCATATGTGTGGACCACCACCTCCATGAAGCGATGTGATTTTTTCATTTTATTTTGAAATGGATGGTAATAAGGATATATTTAATTAATATTTATGATATATATTATAAAATATTTATTTTTGATGGGTGGAATATTATTTACCTTTATTTTATTCCATTTGTTAAAGAAATGGAAACAACGTTCATGCATACATACGATATACCATCACCATGAATGGTGTAATTAGTTTTTCTATCTCTAAATTTTATGGATGAATCTAAATATTTATTTTATAAAAATATATGATATTTAAATCTTGATTATAATTCTATAAATGAGGTAAATATGATCAATGTACAAAGACCGAAACTACCAAACCAAAACATACATGAAAAATGATGCAGCTATCACCCAAAATAGTAATTAAAGAAAGAATTGTTAATAAACGAGAGATAAAAGGTTATAATTAAATAATATATGGTATGATATATATAATTATGTGTATGGAATATATTTATAATAAATATATATTTATTATAAAAAAGGTTCGAACACATATGAAGGAAATCATACCTATGGTTTATTTCACAATCTCATCATTATTCAAGATTGTTTTTGTTTAAGTATCCACTAGAGGAATTATTTTAAATTTATATCTTAAACCTAATATATTTTCTTATCCTATGTTTATTAATATAAATTAAAATCTTTACTTTAAATTTCCTCCATTAAATTACTCAGGATACCAAAAACATGTTTTTAACGAAAACTGATATTGGTTTCCTACTCGGTTGAGAATCTTTCTCTTTCATGTCCATATTTTCCTTAAAATGTTTAAAAGTATGTTTTTATCATTATACAATTATTTATTAAAGTAATTTTTCCCCATGTTTTACTTTTTAAAAAATGGTTTAAAGGAAACTTCTAATCATTTTCTGAATGAGGTATTTTTTTACCCTTTTACAACAACATGAAAAAAAGATTTTTTAACTTATACAACTCTTAAAAAATTACCCACCTTCATGAAAACTCATTTTTTAAGATTCCTTTACACATTTAAAAGGTTCTTTTCAAATAAAATGTTTTATTTAATATTTTATAAGTATTTTAGACTCAAAACAAGTGGTTTTAAAGTGAAAATGGTATTTTCCTCAAGAAATATTCTAGTAATATTTTTAAAGTGTATTCATACTTTTCAACATTCATTGGTGAATATTATGCATTACTGTGGATGTAATAATTTAATACCATTCGTTATATTACTTCGGATGGTTTATTATTATGTTTATTGACTGTGAAAATTATTAACATTTTGTA
Source organism: Viscum album (assembly GCA_963277665.1). NCBI lineage: Eukaryota > Viridiplantae > Streptophyta > Magnoliopsida > Santalales > Viscaceae > Viscum > Viscum album. The sequence goes on from OY728135.1 coordinate 70,437,869, forward strand.
TACTTGTTTTTCAATATGAATGTTTACATTTATAATGTTTCACCCATTTTATTTGAGGAATGCATTAAATTAGTAAGTGACATGTGGGGACCTTATATCCCCTCAATGCATCAATAGGTCTTAAAGACAAAATATCTTGGGTATTTGGCTTAGGACTTACCCATTTATGTAATATTCCTTTTCACAAGGCCTTGATAATATATTTATGATTTAAAAAATTATACATTCCCTCAATATGAAATTAGTTATTGATGTACATGTTATTATTTGATTAGTTATGATATCTATGGAAAAGTTTTTATCTCATGTGATTATTTATATAGAATTATTTAATCATCATTTTCCTGAAATATCATTCATTGTGATCAATTTATTGATTAAATGGAATTTTTTTTAGTTATTTACCATTTCATATTGATTATTTCATATTTATTTATGATATCTTCTATTGTACGCATACCCTGACTAAGTATATGATATCACCCCTTTCTTATGTTTCCTTTCCCTAGGATTCCATGAAATTTATTATGATTGATATTTAGGGATATTTTAAATAGAATAATGGCGCTCTAAAAGAAAATACTATGTTGTATTTTAACTTTTCAATAATAATGTGAGATTCAGGTATGCATCTAGTTTTCAATGACTAATAAACTATTTTGTTCTTTGGGATATGATTCCTTATATCTAGTGACAATGTAATAAAGTAACCACTAACTATGGGCTACTAGGGTTGGTGCCTTTATAGTTTGTATCATTGAAAGTTTAGTAGAATCATTGGGAACTAGATTTGAAAAAAATATATTAGGGAATATAGTCCAATGATTGACTTTGAGGATATGTATATGTATATGATAACATCCTAAATTTTTGGCAAGGTAGAGATTATTTGGTTTTTATAGAAATTCATCCCTATCTAGATATTACTAGTGGATGTGGTTCTAAAAAAGTTGTACCTAGGGGAAATAACTCCAAAAGGTTTCATTGGTCTTTGACTCAATCGTCACATGAAGCACGGCACCAGGCCCTGCTATACACCTAGTTCGAAACTTTTAATGGAAATTCGCGTGATAATTAACATTTTATTCACAATACGTTATGAATGATTTTAAAATATTTTTATGATTTGAAATTTTTTCCTAATAATCCAAAATTTTGATTATGATAATAGATATACATTAAAATTTTAAATTTATGTTAAGAGTTTTACTAGTTTGGGAATTATACATCATGTTTCGTAATGTTATAATCTAATATAGTGTATTAAATTATTTAGAAATGTTACCAAGTATAAGGAATGAAAACCACAAAAATACATGTAATCCATTTATATATTTCCCTCATAGGAAATAAAATTAAGCTGGAGCTGGAGCCACAATTGTAGCTAAAAAAATTATAACTATATTGGTGTAGTTGACTTATATAACAACCCTACTCTTTATTACACACATAAACATAATTTATTACATTAACATGAACTTAATAAAACTTTAAGTATTGATAGGTCTAGTGTATTGAAAAAATTAGGAACATTACATAACAAATTAGAACATAAAACACAACATCTTTATTGAAAACTACTTTTACACGACCACAACATTCCTTCGTACTTAGCATTGCATGGGATAACCTAAGAACATGCATAAGAAAAGGGTGAGATATAAAGACAAATAATGGAGTAAAAACAGCATAAAATGAAGAATATATTACATGTTAGACAATAGTAATATCAATGGAGCAGAGGAGAAACATGAATATAAAGGTATGATATATCATTTATTATCATAACATGGAAATGTGGAAATAACTTTTAACATGATATTAACATGAGCCAAGGATCATTTCACATGGATCATGAGTAAAAAATCATTGAACTTGAATTACCATGAGTAAAACCTCATTACACTTGAATTATCATGAATAAACCCTCATTTCACTTGATGTATCATGATAATAATCTTCACCCAATGCATTGGAGCACTATCAGGACACACCCTTTATAAGAATTTCATTTCATGCATAAGTGTGCCACATGGATCATATAACATAGAATCATTAGAAATAATAATTTATTCCATGATAAAGGAGTGTGGAATAAATAAATGAAACTATATAATCAATAAGTATATGTGTATAAAGGTGAATACCCCTAATAGAGAAATGACTATGGTATTCACGTACATGATGATTTTGGCATGGGAAATTTTGGTAGCCTAATGATGTCAAATAGAAATCGTAAAATTGGTTGATGGGAGAGAAAGGGGTATCTCATAATTTATATATTAAATTAACAGTATGGGGGTCATGTAACATAATATCAAAACATATGTAATTGAATTTATATGCATAATATAAAATAATTTCTTGAATATAAATGAGAATAGAGAAATTCCTTACGGAATTTTGGCATGGTAACAAGTGTACATCTAAGGAATTAATGAGAGAGAAAGTGGTCTATAATTATTAAAACATAAGGAGGTAAATATGGGGGAGGTGATAAATCATACCCAAACATTTTTAATTGAAAATAAAAGAATATAACAATATAAAGAAATTTGGACAAAAATGAGAAAGGAAGAAATCCCTTACTTGGAAGTGTGATCCCAAAGTCTTGGGAGAGGCTTGATAGAGGTTTATTGGGAGATTGGGGAACCTTAAGAGGATTATGGAGATATGAGGGAAGAGTATAGATGTTATAAAAGGGTTTTTAGTGAAGAGAAGTTGGAGATTCAGTGGGTTCATATAGGAAATGAGAGGGAATTATTTATTATTTATGTTTTAGACACTACACATTAAACTAATCTAAACCACAAACCATCTCATGTTTTTTGCCCTTGTATTTTGAAAAATTGGATTGGAAAACATTATTTTATAAGACAAATGACCTAAATTATGAATATATTATGCTTAATTATTTAGATGTGATCCACACTCTCATGGAAATCATTTTTAAAAATTTAAAATATTTTATAAGTCTTGGAGGGTCCACTAAGGCATTGTAAAAAAAGATAAAAAAAATATAAAATCATATTATTTTAAAGTTAAAACATATTTTGGTTGAATATTAATTTTATATTATTTTATTACATCACAATTTGGTTATTATTATGTCATAAAACACATTATATATTTAAACAATTTTTAATTTTTATCCAAATATTTGACTGTCTCAGAAAATTATGAAAAATTCACCGCTGGATAATTTTGATGTCCTGATTCCAAAAATAATATTTATTTTATCTAAATAATTTTCTAAATATGTAAATTTTCCTTTTTAAAATAAAAATTGACATTTATTGAAAATTCATGGGTTTTGACAAAAATAGTTTTCAAACCTTAATAATAATTACAATTACATTCATAAAAATTATACGATCATTTATATTTAATAAAAATTAATTTAGTAATAATAATATTTTATTAAAATATTATTTAATTCAAAATAAATTAATTCATTAAAATATATTTCTCAATTGAATTTTAATATTAACTAAAAAAATACTGTTTGTGCTTTAAAAATCACTTTCGAAGTAACAATGATAAAATGAATGTATATTCTTTATAAAAAAATAATGCACATGATCATAGTTATAGGGTCTTGTTACATAACCCATTATAACACCCTTATAATACCTAAGGGTAAGGTGTGTGATGGTAACAGACTCTTGGGGCGGCTCGAATAACATCGCTTGGGTGGTAATCTCTATTAACTTCCACTTCTCCCATAGGAGATTTCATTCAAGATTAACATGTTGAAGATAGGATTGGGATTGGTCAAGAGAGAATCCCAAGGAAGCTACCCCCTTTCTGAGCTCCGAAAAATGGGCTTCGTATGGAGAAATTCTACTGGATGAGGCCATCACTTCCTTTTTCTGAGTAAATTGGATTTGTTAAAGCCCTATATTTATACTAATCATGTGATCATTGTTCAATGACTATATTAGAAATGGTAAAAATTATTAATGTTATTTTAAAAATTATAAAATCCAAGGAAGTGCATATGTTTTATAAATCCATTTTATATAATAAGGAATTTAATTAGATCAATAGGAATTTCATTAATAAAAGTTTGGTTCGTTACAATCTTCCCCCGTTCAGAAATTTCTCCCTCAAAATTTACTTTTCCCATAATAAAATAGACGAGGGTAACTTTTCTTTATCACGTCCTCTGATTCCCATGTTTTTTCTTTAAACTTGTGGTTTCTCCACTACACCTTGACAAGGGAATTGTCTTATTTCATAGAAAATTTCCCTATGATCTAAGATATTTAGTAGCTTCAATTCATAAGAGAGGTCATTCTACAATAGTACCACCTATGGATTGAGTACATGCGATGGGTCAAGTATTTATTTCCTCAAGATTTATAAATGGAATACATTATGTAGTTGATATAGGTTCGGTGGGAGTGCTAGTTGATAGGCCACTTCTCTAATGTGATCAAAAATTTCAAAAGGGCCGATGTACCTTAGACTAAGCTTTACCTTATTACCAAATCTCATAACTCTCTTCCATAGTGATATGCGGAGGAATACCATGTCTCCAACATAAAAATCTTGGTCTCATCCATGATTATCAACATAACTCTTTTGTTGAATCTGACCACTTTAATGTGTTGCTAGATTGTCTTAACCTTCTCCACCATTTCTTCGACCATTTCTAGAACTAGGTGTTTTCTCTCCCCAACTTCATCCCAACATGCCGGTGTTCTACACCTATTCCCATAAAGGTCTTTATAAGGAGCCATTTGGATACTTGAGTGATAATTATTATGGTAATAGAACTCAACCAAAGAAATATGTTGATCCAATCCTCCTTTGAAGTCCATCGATCATGCTATCAATATGTACTCAAGTGTTTGGATAGTATAATCATATTGGCCATCATTTTGAGGGTGATAAGACGTACTAAATTTCAGCTCAGTATTTAGTGTGTGTTGGATAATCTTATAGAACTTAGAGGAGAATCTTGAATCTCGATTTGATACAATTGATAGTGGTACTCCATGCAGCCTTACCACTTCTCTAATGTATATCCATGCCAGTTGATCCAATGAGAAATCCTACCAAATTTCAATGAAGTGTGCAATCTTTGTAAGATGATCCACAACAACCCAGATAGAATTGTTTCCTTTGGATGTATTCGGAAGTCTGGTGAAAAATTATATGGTGAGGTTTTCCCATTTCCATGTTGGTATGTGTAATGGTTGCATCATCTCCTTGTACTTCTGCCTCTCATCCTTCACTTGATGACATACCAAACACTTTGATGTATACTCATCAATCTCCTTATTCATATTATCCCCCCAATAATTCGCTCAGAGATCTCAATACATCTTTGTGTTTCTTGGGTGAATGGATAAATACGAACTATGTGCATCATCCAAAAATTATTTCTTTAACTCCAAATTTGATAGAACACATAGTCTTGACCCAAATATCACAATTCATTCTTCATTAACATTGAACTCCAAGTATTTCCCTTTTTTTTTAGAATTTCCACTTTCTTTTGAATTCCCACATCATCCTTTAAACTTTCAAAAAGAGATGGTTGAGAAACCATTTGTGAAAGGATTGATGATGTTCCCTTATTTATAATTCCCATGTTCATCTTCATCAAATCTAAGAAGATTGGATCGTTTTTAATTATCATCAATGATAGAATCACTGGGTCCTTTTTTCTTATAGAATCCACCACTTTATTCGATTTCCCACGGTTGTAATGGATTTTGTAGTCATAGTCTTTGATCAGCTCTAACCATTGCATTAGCGCATGTTCAAATCTTTCTGTGTGAATTTATACTTGAGGATTTTTACGATCCATATATATTTCTCACTTCTCCACAAAGAGGTAATGTAACAAAATTTTTAAAGAGAATATTACTGAATGAAACTCCATATCATGTGTTGGATAGTTTTTCTCATGAAATTTCAGTTTTCATTAAAGAATAAGCAATGAATTTTTCATTTTTTATCAACAAAAAACCCAATCCCTTATTTGAAGCATTATTGAATTCCAAAAACAAGTTCTCCACTTGTGGGTAGTGTGAGCATAGGAGAGGTGGTAAGAATACTTTTCAACTCCTTGAATATATCTTCAAATTCATCACTACAAGAAAACTCAACTCTCTTATGAGTTAAATTGGTAAGAGGGTTTGAAAATCATGATAAATTTCTCAAAAAGCATCGATAATATCTAGCTAACGCAAGGAATCTATGGATATAGATTATATATTTTGTCCTTGGCCACCCCTAAATTTCCTTTGTATTGGAGGTATCTATAGATATCCCATTGCTCATGATGATATGAACCAATAATGATACTTCCTTTAATCATAACTCACACTTGCTATACTTTTCATAGAGCTTCTACTTTCGCAAGGTCTCTAGTACAATGCTTAGATACTCCTCATGCTCCTTCTTGGTTTTAGAGTATATTATAATATCGTCTATAAAGAATACAATAAATTTGTGAAGGTAATCTATAAATACTCTATTCATAAAGTCCATTAAGATTTATGGAGCATTAGTGATTTTGAAAGGCATTACTATGAATTCATAGTGCCCATACCTTGTAGAAAATCATTCTTGGGGATATCCTCCATCTTCACCCGTACATGGAAATATCCCGACCGCAGATCCACCTTGGAAAAGTATTTTTATCCATGTAGCTAATATACCAAGTCATAAATTAGTGAGAGGGGATATTTTTTCTTTATCATGATTTTGTTGAGCTCATGATAATCAATGCAAAGGAGCATTAACCCATGCTTCTTATTGACGAAGAGGACTGGTGCACCCCATGGTGAATCACCTGGGTGTATAAACCCTTTATCCAAATTATCCTGTAGTTGTTTTTTTATCTCCTTAAGCTCCACAATATCCATTATATATGGAGTCTTTGATATTGGAAAAGCCCCAGGTATAAGATCAATTGAGAATTCAAAATCTCTTATAGGATGAAGACCAAACAATTCCTTAGGAAACACTTCAACAAATTCCCTCACAATAAGAATATCTTCAAGGATGGATGATTCCTTAGACTCAATCATCTGAGAAAGATACGCATGCTCATTGGGAAATAATATCCACATTTGAGATTATGGTGCTAAATAATATTCATACTCCTTACAATTGTACAGAATCGGGGGTCAATTCTCCATATAGAGAGTGATTTCCCTCTCACATTAATTTATGTCGGATCTATATAGAGAAAGACAATATATGCCAATAATTGCATCAAATTCCACCATAGGAAGTATGAAAAGGTTCGACAAGAAGTTCATACCACAAATTATGATAGGGGAGGACTTATATTCATGGGATGCAATGATTTCCCCATTTTCTGTTCTCACCGACATCTCTACCGCCATTATTTTTGGTGGTATTGGCATTATTCTACTAAAATTTTGAGATATAAAATAATACATTGAACCAGAATCAAAAATTACATTCACTATTATTGAATTAATAACCAGTGTACCTATCAACACTTCGTTTTTGGGGTTCTCTTTGGTAGTAGTTATGGAAAAAGATCACCCTTTCTACCTTGGAGGTTGTTGGTTGCCTCTGAAAACCCTTTTCTTAGGGAACTGGTTTGCAAAGTTCCCTGGTTCTTTGTAGTTGAAGTAATGAGAAATTTTTTAAGGGTATAATGAAGACTTCCTCTCCTCTGTTGCATTTGAGGGTTTTTCTTGTCGGTATTTAATGTACAGGTGCCCTTCCATTCCAAACCTAAAGCATTTCCTCGTCCCCTTTAGGCAATTTCTGGGGTGATTCTTTCTCAAATTTGGCAAGTGGGGTGCTGGAATTTCTTAGAAATATTGGATTTACCCATATGACCAGCAGAATTAAAGTCCACCTTAAAATTATTATCCCCATGATACCCCTGATATTCACTGATCTCTATTTCAACTTTGAGGGCACACTGGACAATTTCCTCATAGCTATCGAAGGCACGGATCGCTAGGGCTTTCTGTAGGCTTGGTTTTAGTCCACCAATGAAGCGACCAACCTTGTATTCAGGGGTAACAACAAATATGTAGGAATATCATGCAATCCATGTAAATTTTTCATAATATTATCCAATGGATTCATCGTCTTTTTTCTTGAGGGCAAGGAAGTCCATTTCCATATTAAGTCAGAGGGTGTGAGGAAATTATTTATCGAAAAACATTTTCTGGAAATCCTTCTATTGCAAAGCCTCGATATCTTCCTCGGGATTCATAATTTTGATTAATGTACACCATTTATTGGATTCACCCTCCACACCATAAGTATCCAAAATAAACTTATCTAGTTTGGAACATTGAAGGATGAATAAAATCTTTTTAATGGATTTGGTCCATTGTTCGGTGATTGAGGGATCAAATGATCCATTAAAAGTAGGAGGACTTTGTCTCATGAAGATCTTGATTGAGAATTTTTCTTTCTTAGGGGGTCTTGTAAGTTCCTCTTGACCCATATTTTTAATCAAAACTTGAGTTAACTGAGACATTATTGTGACAAAGTTTTCAATTCCCACTCCCATCAGATTGGGCATCTCATTAGAACAATCGTAACATTGATCTTCTCATAAGTTTTTAGCCCAAGTCCTACTATTACCGGCCATTGGATGGAATAAAAGGAAATTTAGGGGTTAAACATAAAGTGGAATCCAATGAAAAAAGGGATAAATTATAAATTACATTTATTTCATTAACTTATGAATTTATAGGCTTCAATATATGTTATTAATGACCTACTTCCCAACATATATTCTTAGGGGATTCTTTTATTCCCTTAACAATGGTTCATACTAAGATTATAAATTTACCAAAGAATATATCCTAGGAGTGTCATAACCAAGAGTCCAGAAAGTACTGTTGTCATGTACCAGTTCCTGTTCGAGTGTAGCTCAAATCGGTGGTTTCATGTTTTACCACTAGATACATCTGGGCCAGAGCCACCTCTACTTGTTCGTATCTAGACAGGGATGTATTTTCTTAATAAACCACATACTCTATATTCAAAAAAAAATTAGGGATTTTTTTATTATACTTATTATTATCCATAAGTATTTCACTAGGGTTTTATAATCCTAATCCGAAAAATAACTAAACATATCCTTTGATACCAGCTATAACAACCCTGCTATTTATTACACACACAAACACGATTTATTATATAAAAATTAACTTAAGTAAACTATGAGGATCTTTAGGTCTAGTGTATTGGGAAAATTAGGAACATTAAATAACAACTTAGAACATAAAACACAACATATTTATTGAAAACTTCTTTTACATGACCACAACATTCCTTCGTACTTAGCATTATAAGGGATAACCCGAGGAAATGCATAAGAAAATGGTGAGCTATAAAGACTAGTAATGGAGTAAAAAAGATATATCATGAAGAATATAGTACATGTTATGAAATAGTAATATCAATGGATCACAAGAGAAACCTGAACATAAAGGTATGATATAGCATGATTATTATAACATAGAAATGTGGCAACAACTTTTAACATGATATTAGCATAGACTAAGGTTCATTGCACATGGAGCATGAGTAAACCCTAATTGCACCTAAATTAGAATGAGTAAACCTCATTTCACTTTAATTAGTATGATTAAACCCTCATTTCACTTGACATATCATGATACTAATCTTTACCAAAGCATTGGAGCGCTATCAGGGCACACCCTTTACAAACATTTAATTTCATGTATAAGTGTGCCACATGAATAATATAACATGGAATCATTCAAAATAATAATTTATTACATGATAAAGGAATATGGAATACTTACATGAAACACTATAATCAATAAGTATATTTTCATAAATTTGAATACCCTTGATAGAGAAATGGGTATGGTATTCACTTACACGATGATTTTGGCATGAGAAATTTTGGAAGCAAAACGATGTCAAATAGAAATCATAAAATCGGTTGATGAGAGAGAAAGAGGGTTATCATCATTTATAAATGAAATGGATAGTAATGGGGTCATGGAACATAATATCCCAAAATATGTAATGGAATTTAGATGCACAATATAAAATAATTGCTTGAATGCAAATGGTAAGAGATAAATTCCTTACGGAATTTTAGCATGGTAATGAATGTACATGAGAGGAATTAATGAGAGATAAAGAAGTCTATAATAATTCAAAAATAAGTTGGTAAGTTTTTAGGAGGTGAGAAATCATACCCCAACATTTTTAATTGAAAATAAAATAGTATAACAACATAAAGAAATTTGAACAAAAATAAGAAAGGAAGAAATCCCTTGGAAGTGTGATCCCAAAGGCCTGGGAGAGGCTTAAGAGAGGATTATTGGGAGCTTGGGGTGCCTTGGGAGGATTATAGAGAGAGTAGAGTAGAGTAGGGATGTTATCAAATGGCTTTGAGTGAAGAGAATTGGGAGCTTGGGTGGGTTTATATAGGAAAAGAGAGGGAACTCTTTATTATTTAGGTTTTGGACACTGCACATTAAACTGATCAAAACCACAAACCATCCCATGGTTTTTTCCCATAGTATTTTCCAAAGTGGAGTGGAAAAAATTATTTTATAATACCAATGTCCTAAATTATTAAAATATTTGTCTTTATTATGTGGAGGTGAGTCACACTCTTATGGAAATCATTTTTAAAAAGTTAAAATATTTTATAAGTCTTAGAGGGTCCACTATGGCATTGTAAAATAAATCAAAAAAAATATAAAATAAAATTATTTTAAAGGTAAAAAATATTTTTTACGAATATACCTTTTATAGTATTTTATTAAATCACTATTGGGTCATTATGATGTCATGAAACACATTATATATTTAAACAATATTTAATTTTTACCAAGATATTCGACTGTCTCAGAAAATTATGAAAAATTCACCGCTGGATAATTTTGACATTATAATTCCAAAAATAATATTCATTTTATATAAATAATTTTATAAATATGTTTATTTTAAATTTTAAAATAAAAACTGATATTTATTGAAAATTCATGGGTTTTGACAAAAACAGTTTTCAAACCTTAATAAAAATTACAATTGTATTCATAAAAATTATATGTTCATTTATATTTAATAAAAATTAATTTAGTAATAATAATTTTTTATTAAAATATTATTTAATTCAAAAATACATTAATTCATCAAAATATATTTCTCAATTTAATTTGAATATTAATTAAAAATAGTATTTTTTACTTTAAAAATCACTTACAAAGTAACAATTATAAAATGAATGTATGTTATTTATAAAAAAATAATGCACATGATCATAGTGATAGGGTATTGTTTTATAACCCCTTATAACACCCACATAAGACCTAAGGGAAAGATGTGTGATGGTGAAAGACTCTTGGGGCAGTTTGGATAACATCGCTCGAGTGCTAATCTCTATTAACTTTCACCTCTCCTGTAGGCGATTCTGTTCAAGCTTAACATGTTGAAGCTCAGATTGGGATTGGTCAAGAGTGAAGCCCAGTAACACTACCTCCTTTCCAAGCTCCAAAAAATAGGCTTCGTATGGAGCAATTCTACTGGATGAGGCCATTACTTCCTTTGTTTGAGTAATTTGTATTTGTTAAAGCCCTATATTTATACTAATCATGTGATCACTATTCAATGACTATATTAGCAACAGTAACAATTCTTTACGGTATTTTAAAATTCCAAAAACACAAAACTAAGGAAGTTCATATGTTTTATATATCAATTTTACATAATGATACATTTAATTAGATCATGATGAATTTTCATTAATAAAAGTTTGGGTCGTTACAACTTAGGTTATGACCAATAACCTTTCCCATATGTATCATCCTACTAATCCATAATACAGTGTAATAATGTTAGACTTAGAAATGTGTAGATACACCCCTAGTAGCTCTTCTGAATGAGATTCTTAGGGAAGAAAAAAAATAAACAATCAATGAATGTAAAATGTATTATCTAAATTGAAGATGTACCTATTTTATAGGAATACATAGATGTATTTTTAGAGGAATTACTTTAGTATTCACCAGAGTGTGAAGTTTAGTTTTCCATTAATTTAATCCATGATGAAATAAAAATATCAAAGACTCCCTGTATAATTCTAACTGTAGAATTTATAGAGTTGAAGAAATAACTAGAGGAATTTTGTGATAAGGGATTTATAAATCGTATTGTTTCACCTTGGGGGGCCCCTATTCTTTTTGTTAAGAAGAAATATGGATCTACAAGGCCTTTAATTGACTATAGGGAAATCAATGATATTATAATAAGGAATATGTATCCTCTAACTCTAATTGATTACTTATTTTATCAACTTCATAAAACTCAATATTTTTGAAATATTGACCTGTGTTCTGGGTATCATCAATTATGAGTAAATAAGGAAGATATTCTGAAGATAATATTTCATAAAAGGTATAAACATTATGATTTTATAGTAATTCTATTTGGATTGAATAACACACCCTCTTTTTTATGGAAACAATTAATAGATTATTCAAGGAATATCTTAATGATTTTGTTGAGGTATTTATTAATTGTTCAGAGGTGTATTCTAAGGGCTATAGAGACTATGATAATAACATAAGAATCATTATTGAGACTCTTATTTGAAAAGAGTATTATGGGAAATTTTGAAAGTATTAATTCTAGATTCAAAAATTTTATTTTCTTAGCTATATTTTCTGTAAGGATAGGATCTTAGTTGATCCTAGAAAGGCAAATACAATCCAAGAATGGACTACACTAATGGAAATAACCAAGTTAAATAGTTTCATTGGTCTATCTGGTTATTATTGGTGATTTAACCAAAATTTTTCCTGATTGGATAACCCATTAACCAAGCATACTCATAAATGGGTTACGTTTTCATGAAAAAAGGAATGTGAAACATCTTTTGAAGAATTTAAGAAGAGATTGGTAAATGATCTTGTTTTGAATCTACCATCAAGAAATTATGGATTATTTATATATAATGATGCATCAAAGAATGGACTTGGTTGTGTCCTTATACAGAGTGATAAAATTATCACCTATTCAATAAGGTTGTTAAAGATTCATGAAAAAACTATCCAACCCATGATCTTGAGTTGGAATACATAATATTTTATTTGAAGATTTGGAGAAATTGTCTCTATGGTGAAATATGTGAGATATACACAGATCATAAGAGTTTAAAATATATATTTTCATAAAATTAACTCGACATGAGGCAAAGGTGACTGCTTGAGCTATAAAAGGATTTTGATTTCTCAACACACTACCACCAAGTTAAGGAAAATAAGGTATTGGATTCATTAAGTAGGAAATATTATAGATTTTAAACTGAAATGAGTGTTTATAGGGATCCTATGTTCATGGATCAAGTAAAGATGAATATCATAATTATTAAGGAAGTTGAGACATAACTCCTATTTTAAATGATTTCCAAAACATCTTTTTTAGAAAAGTTAAAATGTTCTGAACCTGATGATGAGAATTTTCAAAAGAAAATTAAATCTGTTAATGATGGAAAATTGGTAGACTTAATTTGTGAAGATGTAATTATAAAATATGGAAGACACTATGTGTTATATTTATAGTTGAGATATGGTGGGAATTGTTGGATGATGATCATAGCTCAAATTTCTCAAAACACTATGGTTTCACCATGATGTATAGAGATTTGAAGAAATTTTTTTGCGAGATAATATGAAGAAAGAATTTACTGATTATGTGTTAAGATGTTTAGTTTTTTCAATAGGTGAAGGATGAGAGATGGAATCCTAGAGGATTCTTGAAACCTCTTCCTATTTACACAAGAAAATGGGATGTAATTACTAAGGAAGTTTTCAATGGATTACCAAATACTCTAGTTAAGAATGATGCAAAATGGGTTATTGTTTATCACCTCAACAAATATACACATTTCCTTTCTATAATAGAATATTTACCTTTGAATCTCCTTTTATGAATCTATATTAATTAATTTGTAAGGATTCATGACACGCCTCTTTAAATTTTTTTCTGATAGGGACCCATGATTTACATTGAAAATTCATGAAAATTATTTAGAAGGATCTTTATACCGAAATTATATTGAGTTCCACTTATCACCCTAAAACTGATGGATAATATGAAAATATTATTCAAACATTATAAGATATGTTTAGGTCATTCTCTAATGACTTTAAAGGTATATGGGAACACTATTAACCTTTGTTATAGTTCTCCTATAACAATAGATTCCATTCAAGTTTTCAAATGGTGATGTATGAAGCATTATATGGAAAGAGATTTCATACTGCAAGTTGTTGGGATGAAGTTGGTGAAATAAAGACTATATGTCCATAAATTATGAAGGAAACTATGAAAAATGTAAATACTATTCAAACCCATATCAAATCAGTTCAAAGTAGGAAAAAGATATATATTGATAACCAGAGGAAATATTTGGAATTTCAAGTGGGAGGCCATATTTTCTTGAAAGTATCTCCATAGAAGAGTGTTATAAGGTTCATTAAGAAAGGGAAACTGAGGCCTAGGTATGTCAAACCTTTTGAAATCCTAGAAATAATTGGATCTATGGTTTACCATTTGGAAATACCACAAATTCCATCTAAAGTGTGTTTCATATATCATTGTCAAATAAGTACATTCTAGACTCGGTGCATGATGATGTGATCACCTATGAAAAAATAGAATTATAACATGAGATATTTTATTATAAATACCCAATATAGATTCTAGACACTAGAGAACAAGGGTTGATGAATCATATGACTCAACTGTTAAAGGTACTTTGGAGAAATCATAAGATATAAGAGGCGATGTGGGAACCTGAAGAAATTATGATGAATAACTACCCAAATATGTTCATGATGTATCATTCTAAAAATTTAAAGTATGAAATTTTTTAATTAGGGAAGAATTTAACACACTAAGAAATTATTATATATATATTTTAAATAAATTTAACCTCTTTGAAATATTGTGATACACACAACCCCGAGTCTAAATGAACTGTAATATGGTATACCGTTATAACCTTGCCATTAAATTGGTGAGTATGAATATGAATAACTAAGTTATGAATTTTATATGGTTTAAAGATTTATAAAATAAATTCATTGGTTATAAATTGATTAAAAATGAAAATAAAAACCATTTTAAAGTAAAAGAAATGTTTTTATGAAAAACAGTTTTTATGTGTGAAATGTGTTTTTCATCCTAATAAATTAAATTAATCACTATTAGTGAAAAAAATGAATGAATTTTAAATATTATGTATTTAATAAAATATTTTATTATTCATCAAATATTTTTTCTAAGCATGCGATAAGAACAAATCTAATATTATGCTTAAAAACATTATTTTTCTAAGAAGAGGCTACATCGTGTTCTGAAAACCTATTTTAAAATTAATTATTGATAATTTTAGAAAATATATTTCAAATATGAACTTAATTTTTGAAATTAGTATGTAAAAATTATCTCATGTTTAATTTTTGATAATTTTCTAAAAAGATTATTTTTTTGATGAATAATAAAAAATATTGATTTTTATTGAAAAAACATTTTTGTTTAAACCATTTAAAAAGATATATTTTATTTTAAAATTGTTTTAAAAGTAAAATTAATTAAATTATATTATAATTAATCCAAATTATGACATTTTAGTCAATTTTATGTTGAATTTTGATATAAAAACTTTTATACTTAAGAAAACTTTTCTTTGGAAAACTGCTTTTTCGACGCGTTTTTAGGATTAATTTAAAATTAAAATCTGGAAATTTTATGAATTTAATTTAGTAAAATTGATTTAATGTTTTGTATAAGAAAAATTAATATTTGATAATAATTTTAACTTAATTTTTAATCATAATGAATAGTAGAAACATCAAAACATCTGTTTCCATGATTAAGGTTAAAAGGGGTTTATCTCGGGATTAAAATACAAAATAAGGTTAAAATGAACTAAAACTTGTATAAATTATATTAGATATCAATATTCAGACATTATATCATCTGAGGTTTAGGAAAGGTCCATTTTGGAGCTATTTTGTGTGTGTAAAATGTGGGTATATTTTATTCTTTTCAAAAATTCCAAGTGTGTCCTCTCCTCCACTTATAAAAGAACACCCCTGTCCTCTACTATACACACTTAAAGGGATTTTTTTCATCCAATAATTCCAAAAATTTATTTATTTCATCCATATACATTAACTAGAGTCCCTTATTGAATCAGAAAACCATACTTGGATGGATTTAGGTATAAACCTAAAGAGGTTTTTCGAAGAAGAGGTATAGTTCTTAAACATGTGTCTTCATTTTATTTCCTCCTCTACCCACTTAAAATCTTATCCAACTATGATAAAATAAATTATAAATTATATTAAAAAATCTTACATGTTATTATGTTAATATCATAACCTATATCCATCTCCTCTTCCATTGAATGGGAAATAAAACTGTCAATCGTGTGTATAATGGACTACCAGCTCGCGAACCGATTTAATTCATTTTCCATAACCTCATATCACAGAGAGATATAATGATTATATATATATATATTATATACGGAATTATTTTACTTCTTAAATTATAATATCACATTTATATTCTTACCTTCAAATCTGTTTGAAAATGATAACTTCGCTTGTGCGTATGTGAGGACTCTCGCCTCCACAAAGCATTATAAAACAATTTTCATTTTATTTTGGAATGGATGATAAGAAGGATATATTTAATGAATATATATGATATATATGATATAATAATTATTCTTTTATGTTTAAATATTATTTACCTTTCTTTTGTTTCATCCATTAAAAAAATGGAAGCAACATTCATGCATGCATATAACCTACCATCTCAATAAACGATATAATTCATTTTTATATCTCTAATTTTAATAGATGAATCTAAATATGTTTATAATTAGTATATATAATATTTAAATCATGATTAAAATTATGTATATTATGTGACTGTGATCAAAGTACAAGGACCAAAACTACCAAACCAAAACATACATGAAAAACAAAGTAGTTATCACTCAGAATAGAAATTTAATAAATAATTGTTAATGAATAGGTGATAAAAGGTTATAATTAAATAATATATGGTAATATATATATTATTATGGTTATATAATATATTTATAATAAATATATATGTATTATATAGGATTCTTGTAAATTTATGAATGAAATTGGACCTAAGGTTAGAGTTTAGTTCACAATCTAATCATTATTCAGGATTATTTATGTTTAAGTCTCCACTAGGGGAATTATTTGATTTTTATATCTTAAAATCACTATATTTTGTTATCCTTTTATTATTAATATAAATTAAAATATTTCTTTTGATTTACTATATTAAACTACTCAGGATACCAAGATAATGTTTTTAAGGAAAACTGAAATTGTTTTTCTACTCGACCATCAATCTTTCTCTTATGTGTTTATATTTTCATTAAGTTTTTTAAAATAATGTTTCATGTTTTTATAATTAAATAATTATTTATTAAATAAATATTTATCCATGTTTAAATTTGTAAAAAATGGATTAATGGAATCTACTTTTTATTTCTGAACGAGGTGCTTTTTGGGATTTTTACAACAGTGTGAAAAGAGTGCTTTCTTATCTTATACAACATGCATGGAATTAACCACTGTCATGACCACTTCTTTATTTGAATATTACTTTACACTTTTACATTTTTATTTGAAAATAAAATGGTTTCCTTAATATTTGGGAAGTATTTTAGACTCTAAATAAGTGATTTCTTAGTGAAAAGGTTATTTTCCTCATGAAAATTTCAAGTAAAATTTTTAAAGTATATTCATCTATGTCAATATTATTTGGTGAATATTATACTTTAATAGGGATTTAATATTTTGATACCATTCAATATATTACTATGGATGGTTTATGATTATGTTTATTAATTTTAGAAATTATCAACATTTTGTATGCTAGTTTTTAAAAATGAGTGTTTACATTGATTATATTTCACCCCTTTCATATGAAGAATGAATTTGTCCTAGTAAGTGACGATAGGTGCCTACTATAGACAATAGATTAATCAGTAGGGATCATTAGATATACTATATTGGGTATTTGGCTGATTACTTACCCATTTATGTAACGTGTCTTGGAAAAAGGCCTTGATAATATGTTAATGATGTCTGAAATTATGTATTCCCTCATTATGAGATTAGTTATTGATTTCATTGTGATTATTTGATTATTTATGATATCCATGTATATGTTTTAATCTCATATTATAATTATATTAAATTATTTTATCATCATTATTCCTGCCATATTATTCTTCGTGCTTGAGTTATTGATTAAATGACATGTGTTTTCATTTATTTACCATGCCATATTGATTATGCCATATTTATTCATGATTTATTAAATTTCATGTATACACTTAATGAGCATATAAGATCACCCATTTATTATGTCTCCTTTACCAAGGATTCTATTAAGTATATTATGATTGATATATAGGGATATGCTAATGGGGATAATACTGTTCTAAATGAAAATACTCTGTTATATTTTAGGTTTTCAATCATAAAGTGAGATTCAAGCAGGTATCAAGTTTTCTATGAATACTAAACTATTAATTCCTTTAGGATGTTATTCCTTGTATCTAGTTCCAATTTAATAAATTAACCACCAACTCTATTCTACTAGGGTCAGGGTTTTTATAGTTCAGAAGTTCAGCTAGATGAAGGTGTATCAGAAAGCTCAAGAATTGGGGAAGCTTGATCAAGAATTATAGAAGGATAAAGTTTAGAAGTTAGAGTTTCAAAAGAAGATGAATCAAAATTTAATTTTTGTAGAGCTTAAAATATTATCTAGTTGATGAAAAGGTATGTAATTAATATAAGTTTATTAATTTTAATAGATGTATGAGATCTAAAGAGTTCGAAAGAAATGACTACTCTGGGTGATTTTAGAATGTGGGAGTTTGACACGTAGAAGGTGTTGTATTCAAAATGAGTGATTAAAATATGGGATCTAATATAATTATAATTTTGTAAGAGTTTACTTGAGAATAAATGGGTATTTTGTTTTAAATAAGAGGTTGGTATAAAGAAAAATATTTAAAGGAATACTGGTGGTGAAATGGATTCGGTTGAAGGAAGTTATTGAATTTTCTGAGAAATTATCTATGATAGTAAAGCATATTAATATATGAACTATTTTAACATTGATTAATTATGAAAATCTATACATCAAACAAATTTATGTGAATAAAAAAAATTTTCATCATAATTTATAGGAAAAAAATTATATTGAGAAAACTATTTTTTTATGGACAATCAGAATTAGAGTTTGGTGTAAAAACTAAGAAGGATCCTTCATGGTTTGAAACAATCACCAAGATATTGGAACCAAAAGTTTAATTACTTTGAAAAAAAGGTTTCACTACAAGTAACTTTGATCATTTTTAATTGGAAGGATTTTAGAAAAAATGACTTTATTATCTTATTTTTATACTCGAATGATATTTTGTTGGTAGGTGTAAAAATTTCAATTGATTTAGAAATCGAATGAGGATATGTCAAGAAGTTTTGAGGTGAAAGATATTGGTTACTCTAAGAAGATATTGGGTATTAGGATTAAAAGTGATTGTAAAATAAAAATCTTGGTTTTATCATAGAGGGATTTCATTTGTAAGATCATAAATAAATTTTTAATTAGTGGATGTAATCTAGCTTAAACTCCTCCCATCGATCACTTTAAAATTTCAATGAATAAAGTACCATAATAGGAAGAAGAAAATAATTACATGGATAAATTTTATTATTTCTTATCATTCATAATTTTTATGTATGCTATGGTGTGTACACGTTTGGATATTTATCATGTAGTGAGAGTTTTTATCCAGTTCATTCAAAATTCATATAAATTTAAATGGGAAGTTGTAAATTGGATTAATAGGTATCTAAAAGGAATAAAAGAAACAACAATTTATTTCAAAGATGATGACATGTTACTTGGTTTTTTGGATAAAAAGTTTGTAGTTGGTTTCAATTCTTATAAGAGCATAACTAAATATGTTTACACTTTAGAAGAAACAACATCAAGTTGGATGTTCATGTTACAAGTGGTTATTTCACTTTCTACAATGCAAGTAGAGTATATAGATGTTACAAAAGAAATAAAGAAGATGATATGGTTAAGTCATTTAGTTGAATAACTTATATTCAATCAAGGGAAATTGTTTTTATTTTATTATACTCAGAGTGTAATTAATTTGGCCAAGAATCTAGTCTTTAATTTAATAATTAAACACATTTATTTGAATAAATATTACGTTTAGAAGATTCTTGAAGATATTGAGTTAGAGTTAGAAAAGGTAGTTGAAAAAAATTCATCTGATATGTTTACCAAAATATTGAATCATAAATAACAAGACTGCATAATGCCTCAGTTGGTCTTGGGTGAATGGAATAAGGTGGAGAATCATTGTATGCACTGGGAATGAAAGGTTGTTCTATGGAAGTTAAAGGTGGTCTAGTGGTGTTTTATTTGAATAAGTATTCAAGTGAGAGATTATTAGGAATGTGTGAATCTTATTTCAATTTAATGAAATTAGTAGACCATATGGATTGGTTCTATAAGATTTTATTTTAATTGGAGTTATTGTAGTTGAATGTTTTTTCCTTTAGTCTTCTAGAAATAGGTTTCTAGAAGGATGTGGTTCAAAAGAGTCTTCTTACAATGTGCTTAGGGAAATGTGGTATTATTATGGAAGTTTAAGATCATACTTGTAGAAGTTGGGGACGTTAAATTTTTCTATGATTAGTTTTCTAGTTTACCAGAGGAAGCAGTTACACTGAAGATTCATATGGGAGATCAGTGGTGGGAACAATGAAATAGATGAATTCCCACATTTTTTAGAGGTCAGTGAAACCAGATTACCAAAAAGTTACTATATATATATATACAGAGGGTGAGGACCTTATGATCGTGTGTGGAATTGAATGTGACTACTTATATTGTAGTAATCCAAGTTACTTATTTATTTGTAAATTTATAATGCTTTTTTTTTCTGGAGGAATAAAATGTTTCAATGTTTCTATCACAGGCGTATGAGTTTTGGTCTAAACCATGTAAAACCAAATTTTTCCTTTATTTATTATATTTACCTTCACTGTATGAATTTTATTGTTATATGTTGGAGTGAACATGGAATAAGTTGTTTCAACTTAGTGTGGTGATTTGGGTGGACTTTGATTTCTTCTAAATTATATAACATTAAGTTTGGAGAGTTTAATTTAGAATATTTTTCCTCTAAGTATTTTTGGAACAAATACTTTCTATTTTTTATCAGAAGTACAATATTAGGAGTTATCAATAGGAATGGGATATGTATGTGGACAAAGATGAATGGATAAATATGAGGCTCAATGGATATGCCCAACCAAAAATTAATTAGCCAACTCGATAGAGATAATACTAGTCAAACAAACAATAAATTCCACCATAAGATGTTAACAAATTAAATGAATAATTCCGACGATAAAAAAAATTAAAAATGAAATTAATTAAAAAATAAGGTTAATTAAAATTTTATAATTCTCTACCTTGATAATTAAATATGTGGAAAATATTTAATATGAAATAATTATTGAAACACAATTTCATATACTACCACATTGAAAATTAATTTCCCATTCCCATAATGATTTCACACCACCTAAAAATTTCATTTTAGGAATCATAACCTAAAAAAATATGTGGTATGAAAAAAGATTCTAGATATCCCCTAACATGCATCAACGTGATACATGATATCATAATTCATGACATTCTAATGTTGATATAACATGATTAGAAATAAATTACTCTAAATGAATGCATATATAAAATATTCTTATACTTACATGATCCATCCATTGATAGAATTATAATAAGTAAGTCACAATATCTTCTCACCCTCAACTACATTGAAGTAAAAAAAATGAAATACCATTCTCAAACAAAAAAGTAAAAACAAAACATCTAAGATAAACTCAAAGGAAACACAACTCCAGAATAAAATTTTTTAAATGAAACAAATTCAAGGAAATAAAACACATAATGAAAACATAACAATTTGAAACTAAAAATTATACTTCACACGAGTTCATAAAAAAGAAAAGGATCAAATTATCTTACACCAATGGTTTTAAGACAAGATACACTACCCGAGAAGCACAAAAATAAGAAGTATTTTGATGAAAGGAACCATTAAATCAATAATATTTGGATCCAAAATCTCCACATAAGAAAAAAAATAACTAAATTTATGACACATTATAATTTATAAGATATGGTATAATATGAAATAACATGTACCCTAAGGTCCTGTGGACAATCACTAAAATCATGAAAAACACTGGCAGTTAATGGGAAGCTAGCTATTGACCCAAGAAATCCAATATCAGTCAAACTAACCTAATAATAAAAGGTCCCTAATTCCTAGCAAACCTATTAAAAATAATTAAAAGGTTTGAAAAATAATTTCATGAAGCCTAGTGGACATTCTAATAATATACACATGAAACTACACCCATACCTCGCAAGAAAAATCATTAAATCACTATAGATAAAACCTAGAGACCACAACCCTTCAAGAACAAAAAATAGAGGAAAAACAACTTAGATAAATTAAATCTCAACTCATATGGAATATGGAATATATTGGTGACTAAAATATCTAAACTAACCTTTCCACACAATTCATTTCTAACCATCACTCTCACCTATAATAACCTCACATTGAACCCTCCTCTCCTAGAATCAAAGACCAAATTCTAGAAAGCACCAGGCTAACTATGGTATCAATATCTAGGGAATAAAGAATGGATGGAACACCAAGTGAAATATAACAATAACTGATAGAAGAAATATATTTAAAATTATGTATATAGAGATTACACAAACATTCTAAATAGAAAAAATAAAATCACATTGAAAAAATAATCCACAAACAAGTCGGTTAAAATATTGAATATATGGTTTAAAATTTTTAACTAAAATTTAGGAAAAGTTGGATCTAATACCAATTGTTATGGGCTTTGTTGTGAGGAATTATATACACAATGACTAATGAAAATCCATTAGATTTAATTTTGGTTTATGAAATCCAAATATAAAAAATCAAATTAATGTTTTTTTTCCAGTTTTATAACTCATAAAACCAATAAAAATAAATGACATTAGAAAAAAAATCCAATTTCCAATAAATATAAAATGAATTATATCTAATGGATATATCAGAGGTAGTGACAATCACGTAATCAAGATTACCTAAAAATTATCATAACACAAAAGCAATATTATGTACATAATGATTATTACAAAATAAAATTATTTAAATGAGAACATCAATTCCAGATTTATCATACATATAAGAAAAAATATGTTAAATTAATTAATTATAAATAAATGATCTAACAAGTAAGCTAAATACATCAATGTCAACATGTAATTGATAATATTAGCATAACTAAATTTTCTTATTTAATAATATTGAATACAAATTTTCAAAAAAGTTAATAAATTCAATAATATTCTCATTATGTTTAGTGTAATAATAATAGTTTTGTTATAAACATTCAAACTTGAGGAAAAGAAGAACCGAATTAAGAAATATTAAGATAAAAGAAAATATCTTTAGGAATAAAAAGAAGAAGTGAGGTTCGATGTTCATAGATCGATAAAGTGATAAATAAAGTTTTAAAAATGACATAAAGGATTTATGTGCTTTGGAAAATTGAATTACATGCATAGGGTAGGATAAACACACGATTCACCAAGTAAAAAAAATAAGATTTGAATAGATGAAATCAAGTCATGAATAAATAAGGACCAAAAAAACTATTTTAAGGTTAGGTTATTACTGTACCATGATATATTTGTTAATCCAAGATTGCAGAGATAAAATATATTGAATCTTGGAAGGATTCACCCACAAAACCGATGCAACACTAAATAACAACATGTATTAGAAATGAAATGCCACCAAATAAATATTTAAACTAAATTGAGACCCCCTTACTGGGGGATTTATCTTATCTTTTTGAAGAATCATCTATGATAATGGTGCCAATAGTCATTTTCTTTGATTCCACATGATTCATCATCATCTTTTCCAATGAATACAATAACTCTAGGATCTCTTGAAGTGATACATGAAGCAGTTTAAGGTCAAGCTCAGAACCCTCTATTTATGGATCTTATCTTCTTATCTGGAGATATTGGGAGAATTTTTAGCATGTCTTTATTTTTATACTTTCTATCTTGGTGAGATAAGAAGACATACCCGAGGTTATATATAATTTAATTACCCAAATAAACCACCCATGAGGAACCAATCACCACTCAAGGAAATCAAGGTAGAAATTATTAAAGGGAAATCCTGATCTGGAGGTTATATTTGGTACTACTAGAATAGATGAGTGGATAGATGGGATGATACTAGATCAATTATGTGGATTATCTATGTAACAAAATAAGAGATATGAAACAAGAAACAACTGAATTATAGGGGTGTGATAGGGATCTATCTAATTTGTTTCATAAATAAAACATAAGGAAAAAATAAAAAGGGAAATATATAGCTTTTGGATCACAACTATCAATGAATATCAAAAATAGGTGGAGGGATAAGTGGATAAGCTAGTAAAAAGTGTCCAAGTAACGATAAAGGGAATTGAAAAGTGGTAAAAAGATAAACATGATCCCTAATAGATAAGACCATATAGAAATTAAGCAACAAAAACCAATGGAAATAAACCCAAATAGATAGATAATAAAAAAATTTATATGATATTAAAAAATTAAATGAAACTAATCCAATCATAGTACAATAAAATTAAAAATAAAATTAATTAACAAATAAGTTGAATTTAAAATTCATAATTCTCTACCTCAGTAATTAAATACATGAGAAATATTTTATATGAAATAATAAGTGAAACATAATTTCTCATTTTTCCACCTTTCAAATTAAATTCCTAATCCTATAATGATTTTACACAAAAAAAACCATCAGTTCTAGTGTGAAAACATAAAAAAACTATAGAGTAAGACTTTATGGTCTAGTTTCCCTTTAATAAGAAAAAAATTGATTTATTCTACCCAAATCCATATCATTATAAAGCTTATATGACAAGGTTATAATTAAATAGTTCTAAATGAATTTATATAATAAAGTTACTTTTACTTAAATAATTCATCCACTAATATCATGCCGGCAAGGAAGTCCCAATATCTTATCACCTATACCTACATTGAATCAATAAAAAAAGTAGTACAATATTCAAAAAAAAAAATGTAGAATACTTTTTTAGAAAAATTTAAATGGAATATAACTCAACAATGGAAGATTCAACATACAAAAAAATAAAGAGTCAACACACAGAATTTTAACAAAACAAGTTAAAATTAAAAACAAATTCTCCAACCAAATCTAAAAAAACAAAGGATCTAATCATGTTTCACTATGAAATTTAATTAAAGAAACACTTCTTAAATACTTTAAAAATAATAATTATTTTAATGCAATGAATTTCCAAATCTTAAAGTGTTGAATCTAGAATCTCCATCCAAGGATATAACTGCCTAAATATATACCAAAGGATAAGTCCTCAAATTATGTGCCAATGTAAATAACTTGTACCTGAGGTCCTAATTATAATATCTAAAACCATGAGAAACAATGGTGATCTATGTGAATCTAGCCACTGACCCAAGAAATACAATCCTAGTCAAGTTAACCTCATTATAAATGGTCCTCAATTTCTAGATAACTAATCCAAAATTTCTAAAAGGTTCTAGAAGTAAGGTCATGAAGCCTAGTGTCCATTATAAGAATTTACATATGAAACGGCACCCATAATTCTTAGACTTAATTACTAACTCTTTTTAGGTCATAACCTAAAAACAATAGCCCTTCTAGGACACAAAAAAAGGAAAAAAACAAAATATTTAAATGTAAGATAAACTTATGAGGCATAAGGTAGATACCAGATATAGAAACATCTGAATTAATTATTTCACACACCTCACTGCTAATCAACACTCTCCAAAAGGACAACCTAACACTATCCCTTCTTATATAAGATTTAAATACATAATTATAGAAAATGCTTCTTATAGTCTCAACACCCAAGGTATGAATATCATAGAAAAAACAAGAGCAATATATCAATAACAAATAAAATAAATGAATTTAAAATTATATACATATAGAGTACATAAACTTAATAAATAGAAATAATAAAATTATAATGTAAAAATTATAAAAAAATCATTTAAAACATTGAATATATGATTTTTAATTTTATCAACATAAAATTAATCCCATATTTGACCTGAATACCATTTTTTGGGATTTTTTATGAGAAAGTCCACATGGAATGACCAACAAGAGGCTGTAGAGATTATTTTTGGTTCATTAAATAATAAAATAATAAAATAATAAATCAAATTCATGTTTTTTTCCAGTTTTATAATACATTAAACCAATAAATATGAGTGAGATTGAAGAATAAATTCCAATAACTAGGAATTTTAAATGAATTAAATTGAATAGATATATCATAGTCAGTTGAAATTAAAAAAATAAAGAGTATATAAATGTTTTAATAACATAGAAAAAACCTTTTGTAAGAAATGATTGTTACAGAACAGAATCATTTACAAGTGAACATTAATTATAGATTTATTTCTTATATATAAAATAGAAAAAAATAAAAAATATTTGTTTTAAATAATTAATATATGAAGTAAGAAAGATACATCAACAAAAAAATGTAATTGATAATACAAACATAACTAAATATGCCTATTTAGAAAACTTTGATAAAAATTTGTGAACATCATAAAAATTTTATAGAGATTCTTATCATGTATAAAAAAAGGATAATAGTTTCATTATTAATATAAAAACTTAAGATAGAAAAATAACTTAGTTAAAAAATTTTGTGATAATAGTAAATCACATCAGGAATAAAAAATTATAATATACATTTAACATTCATAGGTTGATTAATCTATAAGGAAACTAGTAAATATTACAAAAAGTATTTATATGCTTTAATCAATTGACTTTCATGCATGGGGAAGAATCACCACAGGATTCACTATAGAACAAAAAATGAGTAAAAGAAATATAAGATAGACACAAAGAAATAAGGACTATAAAAACTATCTAAGGACCAGGTTTATGCTAAACTAGGAGCTCACCAACAACCTAAGCTCAAGAAGAATGAAGGATCCAGGTGCTATCGAAGCATGTTAGTGACCTAAAAAATATTAATTTTTGATGAAAATCTGATATAAAAGTATTATATTTTCATGTTATTGGTCCAAATCCTAGATCATGATCTACAAGTTAGTTTTATAAAACTTTTAACTCAATTAAATTAATTATTGATTGTTTTTTATTCATCATTTCCAATAGGATCCAAACTTAAATACCTTGAGTAATATCAACACATGAATCTATGAATCTCAAGAATCTAGTCTCGATGCTTTTTGTGCTAGTCTGATGGATCTAGATCTCTCGAGAATATATGTCAATATGATACTCTCATATTATGTGCGTTATTCTCTTAGTTCTTGAGAGAATAGGATAGATTTATTCAGTGCACACAAAAATTAAACTAAATCATCAAACTATAATCCATGACATAATAGTGTTTTTAATATATGGGATTAATAAAAAGGAAATAAAAAAACATACCTAGACCATTTTCCCTTTCTAAAAAAAACTCATGGATACCATTAACCATTTATTTAGTAAATAAATAAATGATCACCATGGATTAATAATATTTAATATAATACTTGTTAAATAAATAATCAGATTTATTTAAGAAATTTATTAAATAAAATTTCAACATGATAAAATAATTAAACTATTAAATAATCACATGGAATTCAATCATTAATTTGACTCTAATTATCCCATAAATAAATATTCAATTATTAATTAACTAAAATAACTTGAAAATATTAAATATGTATAATTTAATTATCTAATCCCAATAAAAAAACATGGGATTGAATTACGATCAACATAACTTGAATAGGAATCAATCTAAAAACATTAACCGACTCAATTTTAATGATTAGATTTATCCAAATCTAATGAGATTCTAGATCTACATATTATGTGACCCTCTAGACACCTTTCTTAATGGTAACATGTCCAATCTGTAGACCAAGATTAGTATCTAGAAACACATCACAGATCCCAAAGAGAAAAATAGAAGTCGTAGAAATAACAACTTCCTATGGGTTCTACTATGTAATATATCCCATTTTAACCAATATCTTAGTAATCAGGATTCATGTAATATCTTGAACATCTACAAATAAAATTCCCATTGTGATTGAATTAATTTCACTATTATGGTTATAGAAAACACATGCATTTATTTGGTTTTATTATATACTATCAGATTTAAAAGACCATTAATCATTATAACCTTTGATAATATAGCCATTGAACATTGATCATATACTTAGTATAAATATAGGGTTTTTAAAAATCTAATTGACATAGAAAAAGGAAGTGATGACCTTGACCAGTATGATCATACCCTATGAAGCCCACTTATCAGATCTTTTGAGGGAGATATAATCATTGGGATTTTCCCTTGACTAAACCCAAGATGAGATTAAATAACAAAATCATGAGAAAAACCATTTATAGGAGAAGTTTGAGGTCATATAGATCATAATACAAACCATGTACGCCAAGACACCCCATGGAAATATAACCATCATGAACTTTATCCGTAGGGAGTTTGCTGGTGTAATAAAGGGATATGTACCAAGACCCTAATAATATGAATATATATATTTTAGTTTTAATAGAATAATTTCCATATTTAATTATTATTATTATTATTACATTACAAATGATTATTGATTTTGACGAGAAAAAACAAAATATGTATTTTGTGAAATATGCAATTTCAATTAAGATATTATTTTTTATTGAATTAATGAATTTTAAAAATAAATTCTATTTTAATAATATAATAAAATGAAAAAAATTTATTAAATATAAATAATAATATAATTTTTATGTAGTCAAATGAACTTTTTATAAGGGTTATGAAACTGTTATTGTCAAAAAACCCATCATTTCTCAATAAATATCACTTCATATTTTAAAAGTAAAATTCAAATATTCAGAAAATTATTCGGATAAATAAATATTATTTTTGGACTCATAATTTCAAAATTATCCAATAGTAAATTTTTGATAATTTTCTAAAATAGTCAATTTTTCGGGTAAAAATTAAATATAATATAAATATACGGTGTGTATTATGACATCATAATGACCTTAAAGTGATGAAATAAATTCTATAAATGGAATCCACGAACAAATTCGTGTTTCTCCTTTAAAAATGTGATTTTTATTTTATTTTATTATTTTTATGAAGCCTTTATGAATCCTCCAAAACCTATATTATATATTAATGTTTTAAAACCTATTCTTTATAAACACGACTCACCTTCAAATAACCAAGGGTAAAATTTTAATGATTTCAGCCCTTTTAATTTGAAAATAATTAAAACTACTCCTCTTTGCTAGAAACCATGATAAGGTTTGTGGTTTTGATTACTTTATTATATAGAGTCCAAAAACTAATTTTGGGAAATAATAAAGAACCACCCTCTCTTTTCCTATATAAACCCCCCATGATCATATTCCTCTTCACTCAAAAACTTTAGAGAACTTATTTAATTTGACCCTCCACTCTCTAGATTCCTCTTAAGGCACCCCAAGCTCCTAATAATCTCCTTCCAAGCCTTTGGAACCATCTTATCAAGGTAAGGTATCCTCTACTTCTCGTCTTTATTAAACCATATTCTTCATTTTATGCCTTTTATTTACAATTTCTAATGTTGGGATATTTTTTTACACATCCCTATTACTTTTCATTTTATATAAAACTTATTAGAGACCCCTTTTACTCTAATTAAACCATTTTATGAATAATTAAGTACTGTATCATGTTTCTAAACTTTAATTATGATTTTCATGCCAAACCTTTCTATTGTGAATAACATCGCTATTTCCAATCAAGGGTATTAAAATATACATACCTATACTATTTGTTTGGGGAATTACATGTATATATTCCAAAATCCTTGATCATGGAATTAAATGTGATAAAATATGATCCTATGTTGAATGATATATGTGGAACAGTTACACATGTACATGATATGAAAGCGATAGGTGAACCCTGAATTATATAGCACTCTATTGCATTGGGTAATGTTTTAGTCTATTGAGATATCATTCAAGGGACCAAGGAGTGAACCTAATCCATCATGACACATTTTCCAATAGGTTATGTTGTCTTGGTATTTATCCTTTACCTATGTTTATGATGTCATGTTTAAAGTTGTTTCCACATTTCCCATACTACCTTTATGTTATGATGTTATATCATGCCTCTTTGTTCATGATTATGATTCTAACCCTTTTTATATCCCATTTAAATACTTATTTTTTAGCATGTAATACTTTATTTATGTTATTATTTGTTCATACCCTTAATGAGATTTATAGATCACCGCTTTCTTATGTATTCTCTTAGGTTCTCCCATGTAGTTTTATGAACAATGGAATACTATGAGCATGTTAAGGAAGTTTTCTATAATGCTGATGTACCACTATTTTATGTTGTTATATATTGTACCTAATTACCCAAGGACACTATACTTATCAATATTATTGGTCTCATTATGTGTAATATTATGTAATAAATCACGAATTAATATCTAATAAAGACAATTGTTTTCATAGTTAGTATCTAAGGAAAGATTATTATTTTTTGGATTATGATTGGAAAACTCTCGTAAAAGACATAGGGATAATAATAAACATAATAATAAATCCCTATTTTTTTAAATTATATAGTAAGTGGTTTTCAAGAAAATATATCCCTATATTTATACTACAAGTGGATGTGGATCTGGCATAGATGTACCTATAGGTAACATCCAAAAACACCACATTGAGCTATAATCAATCGACAACTGGTGGATAACAAAGGGCCTTGATGCACACTTGGTATTAAACTACCAAGAGATAAGATTTATTAAATTGACAATTTTATTATGAACCATTAATAATGGGAAAAAATGCCTATAAGATCCTATGTTAGAAAATAGATCATGGATAACATAGATTGAAACCTAGAATTCCATAAGTTAAGGAAATTAATGTAATTTATAAAATTTCCATTTGATGTTATTGGATTCACATTTATGTGTTTAATAGTTTAAAATTACTCATCCCTAATTTTCCCTTTATTCAAGCTAATTGTCCAAAATAGGAGGAACCAAGTAAACAACCAATGTGAAGGATAATCTGATGACTGCTCAAATGAGATGCTTAACATGATGACAGCTCTAGTAAGACATCTTGTTATTATTCCAAACTAGATATCTAAAATCATGATTAATGACTGAAATAAATTTTAATTTTGAAATATTTCATAGAATAAGAGGATGAAGTTTCAAGGATGTTCATCTAATAAAGGTGATGTAAGAAATAAGACTGAATTTCCTTTGTACAAAAAATGTGGAAAGAGGCACCAAGGGAAATGTCATAAAGGAACTGGGGGATGTTTTATGTGTGAAGAAATAGGTCATAAGGTATCTAATTTCCATGAAAAAATTTATAAAGTGATTGATAGGAATAAAGTTCAATCTAAGGTACCATATATAGCTCTTTATCGTAAATTTGGAGATTTTTGGAATTATCCTAGAAAATGCTCTATTCCAAGGGATAAAAATCATGATGAGAGTGAACAATATACAAGACTAAGGGAACAAGGAATGTCCTATGCTGAGATGGATCATGATGACTAAAGAACATGTAACCTATACTTCAGAAATGTGTATGTCATTTTGTATTTCAATTCATGCCATATTATAATATCTTGTATGTTTTAAAAGAAAATCGATTCACCACCTGAAATGATTTGATATCATTGGGGAAAAATTCTATGATTATTATATCACATGTGGAAGTTTTTGGGAATGTTCTTCTTGAAAATATTATTAGTCCCCTTTTTGTGGAATTTAATGTAATTATAGGAAAGGATTCACTTTCATTATATAAATCCAAACTAAATTTATATGAGAAGGAAATCACTCTCTTTATCACGAATCATACTCTAGTTCTGTATATGTTAAAGGAGGAGAATAAATATTATTTAGAATCAAAATCTCAAACATGGATATTATTTCCCTATAAGGAAGTGTATCTAGATGAGATTATTGAGTCTAGGGAAAAGATCATCCTTGAAGACATGCCCATTATGTGGGAATATGTAAAAGTGTTTCCTAAGAAATTTCATAGTCTTCCTCCTAGCCAAGAGGTTGGATTTTAAATCAAGATTATACCTGGGGATTTTCCAATATAAAAGAATCCATATAGAATGGATTTTTTAGAACTTGAGGATCTGAATAAACAACTACAGGATAATCTGGATGAAGGGTTCATACAACCAAGTGCTTCACTATGGGGTGCACCAGTCCTCTTCATTAAGAAAAAGGATGGGTCAATGGACCTTTTCATTTATTATTGGGATATCAAAAAAGATTATGATAAAGAACAAGTATCTTCTTCCATGGACTTATGACTTGTTTGATCATCTACATAGAGGCCAATACTTCTCCATGGTAGATCATTGGCTGGGTTATTATCAAGTAAGTGTGAAGAAGAATGATATCCCCAAGACTACTTTCTATACAAGGTATGGGTACTATGAGTTCATAGTAATTTCATCAAGACTTACTAATTATTCAGCAATATTCTTGGAATTTATGAATAGAGTATTTAGATATTACCTCAACAAATGTTTTGTAGTATTTATAGATTATATTCTAATATACTATAAAATAAAGGATGAGCATGGGGAGTAATTGAAAATTATTCTATAGACCTTACCAAAGTATAATATTTATGTAAAGTATAAAAATGTGAGTTCTAGTTGAAGAAAGTATCATTCATGGGGCACATTATCTCAAGCAATTGGAAGCATGTGGATGCTTCAAAGAAAAAGGAAATTGAAGGATGTACAAGGCTAACCACTATGATGAAAATCCATAGTTTCCTTGGATTAGTTGATTACTATCATCGACTTGTGAGAAATTTCTCATGATTATCAACTATATAAATAAGATAACATGGAAGGGAGTGAAATTTATTTAGAATAATGAATTTTAAGAGAGATTCAAAGAGTAAAAAAATATGATTATCATTGCACCTATAATTACACTACCCATAAGTGGGGAACTTTTCATGGTATATAATGATGCTTTGAAGAAGGTATTGGGATGTGTACTAATGCAAAATCATAAAGTGATAGAATATGACTCAAGGTAATTAAATGTTCATGAATAGAACTATCCAAAACATGATCTAGAGTTGGTGGTAGTAATCTTCATGTTGAAAATATGATGAAATTATCACTTTGAGGAGAAGTGTTAAATACATATGGATCATAAGATCCTCAAGTATATATTGACACAAAAAAGCTGAATATGAACCAATGAAGATGGTTAGATTTGATTAGGGTCTATGAATTCTCAATCCACTACCACCTTAAGAAATAAAATAAAGTGGTAGATGATCTATGTAGAAAGTATCTAACAATTTTATCATTGATGATAATTGAGAAGGATACAATCTTCTTAGACTTGAAAAGGATAGACAAGGGAATCATAAAGGAAGAAACATCATCAATCCTTTCACAAATGATTTATCAACCATCCGTTATGAAAACTTTAAAGGACGATCAAAGAGACAATGTGGAAACTTAGAAGAAGGTGGAATATATAAGTAAAGGAAAATCCTTAGAATTAAGAATTAATGAATAAGGTGTTATAAGATTTGGGAAATGAATATGTGTACCATAAAATCCTAAGTTAAAGAAGGAACTGTTGGATAATGCACATAAATAAAACTTATCTATATATCCAGGGAGAACAAATATGTGTTGATATCTTTGAGAGAACTATTTGTGGGACAATATGAAGAATGAGATCAAGGAATATTCATCATGGTGTCTATATGTTATAAAGTGAAGGATGAAATGAAAATATCCAAGGGGATGATGCAACTATTATCCATTCGAACATGGAAATGGGAAAACAAAAGTATAGACTCTATCACTAGTATTCTAAAGACATCAAGAAGAAATAATTCTATATGGGTTGTAGTGGATCATCTTATAAAGACTTCTCACTTTATTGTAATTATAAATAGCTTCTAACATGATCAACTAGAAGGATATAAATTAGATAATTAGTAAGGCTATATGGAACACAAATATCAATTTTATCTGATCAAGATCTAATATTTACCTCAATGTTCTGGAAGAATCCCCAACATGCTCTAAATAATGAGTTGAACATCACTACAACTTATCACCCTCAAACTGATGAAAAATATAAGCAGACTATCTGGACACTCAAGGAAATGTTGATAGCATTCTCAATGAACTTCAAAGGATAATGAGATAAACATATTCCTCCAACCAGGTTCTCAAAAAATAATAGTTTCCACAAAAGCATCCAAATGGATCCTTATGAATACCTTTATGGGAAGGAGTACAAAACATATGCATGTTGGGATGAAGTTGGTGAACACAAACATCAGGTTTCTAAAAAGGTAAAGGAAATGGTAGAAAAGTTCAAGAGCATTCAGTATAACATCAGAGATACTCATAGTCAAAAGAAGAGCTATGCTCACAATCGTCGAAGAGACTTGGAGTTTGAGGTTGGAGATAATGTATTAATTTTCATATCTCCATGGAAGAAAGTCATGATATTTGGGAAGAAGGGAAATCTTAGTCCAAGATATATCAATCCCTTTGAGATCTTTGATCACATAAGAGTGTTGGACTATCGACTATTTCTCCCACCTAACCTATCTCAAGTACATGATGTGTTCCTTGTATCCCTCTTAAGTAAGTACGTACCAAACCCCATACATGTTCTCAATCTAGAGGTGGTACCGTTGGAGAATGATCTTTCCAATGAGAAGTAACTGGTGAAGATCTTAGATTTTATAGAAAAATTTCTAAAAAATAATACAATGAACCTGGTCAAAGTGAAATGGAGAAACCAAAAGTTTTAAGAAGAGATTTTGGAACTAGAGGAGGTTATGAAAAATAATTACCCACATTTGTTTTAGTGTTTGGAATGAAAATTTCAAGGGTGAAATTTCTAAAGGGGGGAAGATTGTAACAAACTGAACATTTATAAATAAAATTCCCTTTGATTGAATTAAATTACCTATTATGGTTATAAAAAAAATGAGTTTATTTGGTTTTATTATATCCTATGAGATTTAAAATACTTTTTAGAATTATAACAATTGATAATATAGCTGTTGAGGAGTGATCAAATGATTAGTATAAATATAGGGTTTTCATGAATCCAATTGACATAGACAAAGGAAGTGATAACCTCAACTAGTAGGATCATACCATATAAAGGCCAATTATCAGAGCTTACAAGTGAGATAGAATCACTATGATTTTTCCTTGACCAAGACCAAACCAATATCCAAAAACTAAAGCATGAGTGGAATTGTTTATGGGAGAATTTCTAGCACATCAAGATCACATCCCAAACTATGTATGTTGAGCCACCCCATGAAAATATTACTATTTTGATCCTTAACTTTAATGAATTTTCTGGTATAATAAAAGGATATTCATCAAGACCCTAATAATATAAATATGTATATTATATTTTTAATATAATAATTTTTATATTTACTTCTTCTTCTTATTATTACTTTATAAATGAATTTTGATTTTGAAATGATAAAACACACATTGTATTTTTGTGTAATATGAAATTTCAATTAAGATATTACTTTTTTATGAATTCATGAATTTTAAAAATAAATGATATTTTAATAAAACAATACAATTTTTTATTAAATAAAAATGATAATATAATTTTTACAAAGTCAAATGTAACTTTTATAAGGGTTCGAAAACTGTTATGGTCAAAAAACCCATCATTTGACAATAAATGTTAATTATTTTTTTAAAAGATAAAATTCACATATTTAAAAAATCATTTGGATAAAATAAATTTTATTTTTTGAATCATCATGTTGAAATTATCCAATAGTAAATTTTTTATATTTTTATGAAATAGTTGAATTTTCGGGTAAAAATTAAATACGATATAAATATACAGTGTGTATTCTGACATCATAATGACCCTAAAATTATCTAATAAATTATATAAAGTGTATAAAATACTAAATATATGTTTCCCATTTAAAATAATGTTATTTTTATGTTATTAAATTAATTTTATAAATCCTTTATGAATCCTACAAAACCTATATTAATATTAATATTTTAAAATCAATTCTTTATAAACATGACTCACTTCCACATCACCAAGGATAATATTTTAATGATTTCGGCCCTTTTAATTATATAATAATTAAAAAAAATTCTTTTTTATGAAATAATGGAAAAAAACCACGGTAAGTTTGTGGTTTTGATTACTTTATTATATAGAGTCCAGAACCTATGTTTGAGAAATAATAAAGAACTCCCCTCTCTTTTATTATATAGACCCACCCAAGATTACATTAATCATCACTAAAAAACTTTTAAGAACATTTTTAATCTTCCCTCCCCTTTCCGGGGTCCTCCCAATTTTCCAAAAAGCACTCAAGAAGCTCCTCACAAGCTTTTGGAACGACCCTATTATGGTAAGGGATCCTATCCTTCTCCTATTTATTCAACCATCTTCTTCATTTTATGCCTTTTATTTCCAATTTATAATGTTGGGATATGTTTTTATACATCCCTATTATTGAACATTTTATTTAAAAATGATTATATACCACTTTAACTCTCATTCAACCATTTTATTAGTCTCTAAGTACTTTTATTATGCTAGAGAAATTTCACTCTTATTTTTCCATGCCAAACTTTCATATTGTGAATACCATCGCTATTTACACTCAAGGGTTTTCAAATAGATATACCTATAATCCATTTATCCACACTCCATGATTTTGTAATTAAATGTGATGAAATATGATCCTATGTTGAATGTGTTCTATACTTACATATGTAAATGATATGAAAGCGACGAGTGCGCCAAAAATTATATAGAGTTACAATGCATTGAGTAATGTTTTAGTCTCATGTGACATTGTGAAAGGGATTAGGGAGTAAACCTAATCCATAATGGGAATTTTTACACCATTTTATGATGTATTTGTGGTTATCCTTGACATATTTTTATGATGTCATGTTTAAAGTTGTTGTCACATTTCTCATGTTGCCTTTATGTTATCATGTTATATCATGCCTCTTTATTCACGATTATGATTCTCACCCTTTTTATGTAAAATTGATATTCTTATTTTATAAAATTTAATACCTTATTAATGTTATTATTTGTTTGATCCTTTACTGAGCATTATAGATCACCCCTTTCTAAATGTATGTCCCCAAGTTTTCCCATGGAGTTTTAAGAAATATGTAATATTATGAGCATGTTAAATATGTTTTTAATAATTAATATATACCCCCTATTTTAATTTGTTATGTATTGTACCTAATAACTCAAATACACTATACTTATCAATCTTATGGGGTGTATTATATATATTATTATGTAATAAATTCGAGGGTTGTCATAATTCATATCAATGGAATTATACCTTAAAGCTTTATATATCTTTCATTGAATTTTTGAGATGAAATTTTCTTTAACTACCATGAACACATATTTTTCTAAGTCACTTTCATCTAAGTGAAATGGACAATGATATCTTCCTCTATAACTCAAAAATGAAAAATCCTCTCTTAATCAATCTATCAATATTTATACTATTAATGATATACCCAATGCAGTCTACTTCACCAAGATAATATACAGCAAGATTTTCACTATAAATCAAATTACTCCCTTCATGGTATACATTTAAAGTGAACTCAAGTCCAAGGATCAATACACATCCTCACAGATAGCAATGTCCAATAACACTTATGATATGTGGAATTATTGTGAAGATCCTATCCTCATAAACCCCTTTCTTGGAAATCACTAGGTGTGAACTTTATGAGAATAAGTCTAAACAATTATGATCCTCCAAAACTTGATAGTGAAAAATCATCCTTGACTTGTCAGAATGATGTGTCTAGACCATAAGACGTATGTTTAAGAATATTTTCATATAATACCCAATTTATAATCATGGCTTGTAATTTACAAGACCTATCAACACAAATAATATTCTGAGGAAATTATCCAATAAAGAAAGTAGAAGTATAAAAAATACATGATAAGAATAATCATCATTCATATATCAAACTGTATACATGAAATAATAATCAAATGTATATAATATAAAGTTAGTTCCAGGGCACCAACTCTAAAAAAGATAATATATACCGATTCCTTGGATGGACTCATCCACACAATCAACAAAACAACTAAGAACAACATCTAAAATATTAAAAAGGATAAAAATGATATTTAAATTAGACTAGGATCCACCTTACCAGGGGATTGGTTTCACCTTATCGAATAATCCTCCTTGAAAATGATATAAATGGTTGTTTTTTCTAGTCCAAAAATATTATTCACGATCTTCTATAAGGAATAAAACTCTAAGATCTCTCAAAGTTATCTATAAATAATTTTAAGGTTGAACTCAGACTAATTTATCTATCAGTCTCATCTTCTTCTCTAGTGAATCAGGGAGATATTATAGTGTTCCACCTTTCCTTTATATCTCATTTAATTGACAATGCAATCATGGGGATATCTCTATTTGAGTCATTCAAATTAGTCAATCATGAGAAACTAAGCATCACTTATGAAATTTTTTGTAATGTATCACTTAAGGGAAACCTAGATCATGTGTTTAGATCAAGCACAACCAATTAAAGTAGTTATATAACTAGGATAGTACTGGAGTGATCATAGGGATCAACTATGTAATAAATATAGGAACACATACTGATCCACTATTAGAAAATAGGGGGTGGTAGGGAGACACCCAATATGTTTCATAGATAAGACGTAAGGAACAAACATAGTAAGGGACAAACACAATATTTGGATTACAACATTTAATAGATTTTAACAAGAGGTGGAGGGAGACATGGATAAGCCGGGAAATAGTGGCCAGGGCTATCACAGTCTTGAATTATTTCTGGTGGAATATAATTGATACCTATCAGGGAACTGCATGGGTGGGTACATAACCTAGGTGGGATGCACCACCATGACGTGTGGAAGCCCTTTCTTCATTAATCCCTTAAGCTTAATTATCCATTAATCCCTTAAGCATAATTATACATTAAAAACAAACCAAGGATAACAAAGACTAGTGTATTTTGGAATATTATATACCTAATTAGAAAACATGAAACAAAAATAAAAAAATATTTTTATTTATATACATAATGAGCTTATAACTCCCTTTGATCTCCTACAACTGCATAGGATAACCTAGAAAATATATAGACAAAATGGATGAGCTCGAAATCCCATTAAGGGGATAAACATTGTAATAAAACAAAGAACATAAGTTAGAAGGCATAACATGATAACATAAAAGGTATGGATCATGAATAAAAATATAGAAGCAGAACATATAGAACATAGAATCATATGATCATGGAAACATAGGAATGTGTTAGCAACATATAACATGACATAAACATGAGTCAAGGACAACTGCGAAGACTATATCACATAGTGGACAGAGTCCCATAATAGATTGGGTTTACTCCCTAATCCCATACATAACTTTTCATGAGACTAAAAAATTACCCAATTCACTAGAGTGATATCTTTGAGAACCCATAATAACATGTTAATGGATATTTATTTCACATAAAGTATCCAACATAAGGAATAAACATAAGGGTTAACCATGGAAAGAAATGGGTTTTGTAATCATGTCATAAGGTATAACTAAAGGGTGTATAATAATGGTATCTATGAATGAAGGTTTTTAAATCATTATTGGAAATTCATAAAGTAAATAGAAGAATATATTGGGGATAATTAATTCCAATTTAAGTGAAAACTTTAAAAATAGCGTTTAGGTAACTTTAGAAATGTACAACTTAAGCATAATTTTATGGAAAAGAATAAAGAATATTTAAAGAGGATAAAGGTATGATTATTTGAAAAAATGAACTAAAATAGTTTTTCATGATAAATTGAGTTATTTTATAAAAATATTTGAGGCTTAAAATAGTTTATGGAGTGTACTTAACATGGGTAAGAAAAAGAGAAATTCCCTTTAATTGGGTGTTCTTATCAGGAGGAATTGAGAAGGGAACCTTTTAAAATATGTATTTTCCCATAAACTAAAGATTAATTGAGATAGATATATATATTTTTAGAATATATAAATAATATATAATAATTATACAAGAATAATTAAGATATAACTTGAGTCAAAGAGATATAAAGCATTACCCAAATGAAATATGGAGGTTTTGAGAGATCCATTACTTTATGTTTGAATGCGTTCTGTACTTGAACTTAATATCCCAGATAATAAAATTAGATTAAATAATTTATTAATTAAGAACCTATTACACATTTATTTGATTTATTATAAATTTTTATGTTCATTTATTTCCATTTCAATGAGTTATAAGGTTTAATTTCATCGTTCTGGGAGTGTTCGTTTCAGGGTTTCATGGTCGATTCACTTGTGTATAATTATAGAAGTTATTATGGAATGGGAATACTATCATAGAAGTGAAATTAAATGATATTAATATACTTATATAAGTTTAAATGGTCCAATATATCATTTTTTCTGACATTTGGATGATTCATTTGATAAAATTATAATGATAAATGTTTAGTTTATTTTTGGTAGTTTTTCCAACCATCACACATTAGTTTCATTTTATTTAATATTAGGTCTATATATTAGTTATATAATATTATATAGGTTATAATATACTTATAAAAATATTATTTAAGATTAATAATATTTTTATGACCAACTTTGAAGATGGTAATGGAAAACGAAAACTCATTATCCATAGAGATGTTTAATCACCAAAATTTGGACAATGGTTTACTTTCTTTGAATAAGAGGAGATGAGAAAAGTGATGGATAGAAGATATTAAATTTAAAATATAACATTAAAGTATATACATGATACAAGAGTTATTATTCTTTTATTTATTAAATGGATAGGATAAGGTAGAAGAAGAAAATAAATAAAACCTGTAGTTTGAGAATGTTACCTCTTTAATATCACCGCCTTGGAGGATCCCTTGAGGAACTCAGAATTGGTTTTTTGGTGATCCCAAAAGCACTTTTACATGGGTAGAGTGGGTATTATAGTTTTTTATATATATTTTTAAAGATTTAATTCTTCGAATGTGTGAGGATAAGGGGAGGTATTTATAAGGGGATAAGAGGAGTGTTTTTTTAATTTCTCAAAATATTAAAATATAATAAGACTATTATAGAGAAAAATGATTTCAAATGGCCTATAAGTGAATATTTAATGGAATTTTTGATCATATATTACCCTATTTATGATTATATAATATTTTTCTTATTTTTAAATAATTTATTATAATATTATATTCATGAAATATCATTATTGTAAATTTTGACACTATTCCTTACTTTGGCTTTAAAATCATCAATAAAAAAAGTAAAATTAGAACCAAATATATTATTATATAATAAAAATATAATTATCATCTATATAATTCTTGTATAACCTTAAATATATTAAATTATATTTATTTTAAAAATCTTAATATCATTTTTTTTCATTTATTTAATAATTACTGTATCATTGTTGTGTAAGCATTCAAAGTAATCATTTCTTACATAAAAACTAAAAATAAATTACCATGATGGAGATAATTATATTAAATTTTTAAATAATATTTATGGTTGAACATATCTTTTGTATAACCACATATTAATTTTTTTTACTTATTAGAAACAATAGTGTGACATCATTGAATTTTCATTAAATAAAATACTATAAGGGACTCAACGTCAACCAAGTGAATATAAATGGTCATAAATTTTATCCATGGATTATTAGTGTCTAAAAATACACATATAATAAAATTTGAACAAATTTTTGGAAAATTATATAGTTCTAATCATATTATTTTTACTCTTAATTTCCTGATTTACCCTTTACCGTGGTAACAAAATTTACCAAGGTTACTATCCATGTTCACAAAAAATAAAAGGGTTATATTTTCTAAATTTGGGACTCATTATTCCTAATATGTAATAAAATTTTCAAAATTCAAAACCTATAAGTGGAATAATTTAATTTAATATTAAATCGTAAAAATTTAACGAAAAACAATTTTTCCAGAAAATACCATTTTAAGTATAAAATGTTTTTATACTAAACTCAAGTATAAAATTAATTTTAAAGACCCATATTAGATTTTTTATAATAAAAAGTATCTTATTAGTGTTTAAAACTAATCCAAAATATAATTTTACTTTGTAAATTCTTTAAAAGAAAATACAGTTTTCAATGTAAATCAGTATTTTCACTATTCCTTAAAATTTCAAACTTTTTAGAAAATTATAAAAAATTATACCTAAGATAATTTTGTCATTATGAATTAAATAATGAAGCTTATTTTTTCAAATAAATTCTATAAAAGTTTCCAAATTAATTATATTTATTTTCTCATAGAAAGTAATAAAATCATTTTTAAAGAAAACATTATTTTGAAGAATAAAATGACTTTACTAAAGAATTAGGTGTTTATTTAATAAAAATTAATATATTTAATTTCATATTTATTCCTATACATACCTACCAATTCAATGTCTAGGTTATAATGTTAGTGTTATAATAATAATATTTTAGAATTATATCACAGTTCATTTAAACTCGGTGTAGTGCGAAACAAAATTTACTGAAGAAATCAAATTGTTTAAAGAGAAATTTTTCATAAAAATATTAAGGTATTAAATTTTTACTCCATTATGAAAATTATTCATTTTAATTTCATTTTACCTGAAATGGTGAAAAAATGTTAGCATATAATGAGAATATAAAAAGGAAACTATGAATATAGAAGTATAAACTTATAAATGAAAAGTATATCCTAACTTTTGATTCCCTATGTTTTAGTCTAGGTTATCTATGGTGATAGAATTATCCCTAGGGTTATTAAAAATGTTTTCTAGTATCAATACCCAAAATAACTAGACCATTCTCTGATACCAACTATAGAGTTATGGAATTATTTATAGTGGAATATAATTGATACCTATCAGGGAACTCCATGGGAGGATGGACCTCTTGGGAGGGACAAACCACAATCCCTAGTGGAAGTAATTTCCCAATGAAGCCCTTAAACATAATTATCCATCGAATACAAACCAAGGATAAAAAATTATAGTGTCTTGATAAGATTATATATATAATTATAAAACATGAAACTAAAATAAAAAATATTTTTATTTATGTACATAATGACCCCTAACTCCCTTTTAGCTTCTAAAACTACATAGGATAACCTAGGGAATACATAGACAAAAGGGATGAGATAAAAACCCAGTAAGGAAATAAACATGGGAATAAAGCATAAAACATGAGTTAGAAGGCATAACATGATGAAATAAAACTCATGGATCATGAATAAACATATATAAGAATAACATATAGA
This sequence comes from Viscum album, assembly GCA_963277665.1. Taxonomy (NCBI): domain Eukaryota; kingdom Viridiplantae; phylum Streptophyta; class Magnoliopsida; order Santalales; family Viscaceae; genus Viscum; species Viscum album. The sequence continues at coordinate 70,481,606 of OY728135.1, forward strand.
ACATGAAATATCATGATCATGGAAACATTGGAATGTGTAAGAAACATATAACATAACATGAACATGAGTCAAGTCTAACTGTTAAGACTATATCACATAGTGGAAAGAATCCCATAATAGATTTTGTTTACTTCCTAATCCTAAAAATAAATTATCATGGGAATAAAAAATTAACCATTGCATTGAAGAACTATATGGGTACACCCATCATAACATGTTCATGCATATGTGTTCCACATAAATTATAAAACATATGGGATACACATAAGGGTTACCCATGTAATGGGTAATATAATCATGTAATAAGGCATAACCAAAGGGTGCATCACAATGGAATATATAAAACAAGGAATTTAAATAATTATTGGACACTCATAAATGGAATAGTAGAATATATCATGAATAATGAAGTCCAACTGAAGTGAAAAAATTTAAAATAGTGGTTAGGAAACTTTATAAATGTGACACTTAAGAACATTTTTTAGAAAAAGAATAATGACTATTTAAAGAAGATAATGGTATAATTATATCCAGAAATTAACAGAAATATTTTTTCATGATAAATTTATTTATTTTAGAAACATAATGGAGGTTTAAAATATTTTATGGAGTGTACTTGAAAATGGGTAAGAAACAAAGAAGTTCACTTTAATCAGGTTTGCTTATTGAGAGTAATTGAGAAGAGAACCTTTTAAAATATGTATTTTCCCATCAAAGAAATATGAATTGAGGAAGATATATATGTTTGGAATATATATAAAAAATATAGAATATGTATATAATAATAATGAAGATGTAACTTTAGTTAAAGAGAGATAAAGTGTTACCCAAATGAAATATAGAGGGTTGTAGAGATCCCATACCTTATGTCTGAATGCGTTCTGCATTTTCACTTAATGTCATAGATAATCAAATTAGATTATTTAATTTATTAATTCATAACCTCTTAAAAATTTATTTAATTTATTATAATTTTATTTATTTAAGTTATGTCTATTTCGATGAGTTATAAGGTTCAATTTCATCGTTCCGGGAGTGTTTGTTTCATGGTTTCATGGTCAGTTCACATGTGTATAATTATGAAAGTTATTTTCGAAGTGAAATACTATTAAAAAAGTAAAATAAAATAGTATTAATACACTTATAGAAGTTTAAATGGTCTAATATATCTCTTTTATCTAACATGAGTATTATTTACTTGATAAAACCTTAATGATAAACGATTAGTTTGTTTTTTGAGGCCTTTTCGAACATCACACATTAGTTTCATTTTATTTAATATTATTTCTATATATTAGTTTCGAGAACATTAAATAAGTTATAATATTCTCATTAAAATCTTATTTAACTAAAATAATAGTTTTATAACCAGCCTTGAAGATGGTAATGAAAAAAGAAAACACACTATCCATGGAGATGATTAACCGCCACGATTTGGACAATGATTTCCTTTCTTTGAATAAGATGAGATGAGAAAAAGGGATGAATAGAATATATTATGATAGCAATATAAAATTAAATTATTTACATGATACTATAGTTATTATTATTTTATGGATAAAATATGTGAGGATAAAGTAGAATAAGGAAAGAAATTAAAAGAGATAGTTTGAGAATGTTGCCTCTTTAATATCGCCTCCTTGAAGGATCCCTTGAGGAACTTGGAATTGTAAATTTGGTGAGACTAGAAACACTTATATGTGGGGAGAGTGGGGAGAGTGTGGGGAATATTTTTTTATATATTTGTAAATATTGAAGTCTTGGAAGGCGTAAGGAGAAGGGGTGGTATTTATAAGGGGGAAGAGGGGTGTTTTTTGGAATTTCTCAAAATATTAAAATATAATAATACTATTATAAAAAATAATGCTTGAAAACTTCCTATAAATGAATACGAGAATATATTTTAGATCATATATTATCCCATTCGTGATTATTTATTATTTTCATGATTTTTATATAATTTATTATATTCATGAAATATCATTATTGTCAATTTTGACACTATTCATTACTTTGACTTTAAAATCATCAAGAGAAAAAATAAAATTTGAACAAAATATTTTATTATATACTAAAAATGTCATGATAATCTAGATAATTCATAAATAATCTTAAATATATGAAATTATATTTATTTTAATATTTATAATATCATTTATTTTATTTTTTCATTTATTTAATGATTATTGCATCATTGTTGTGTAAGAATTTAAGGTAATTATTTATTCAATAAAAATTATAAATAAATTACCAGTGTGAATATAATTATTTTATATTTACAAATAATATTTAAGGTCAAATATATATTGTATATAATCACATATTAAAAATGTTATAATTATTAAAAATGACGGTGTGACATCTTTGACTTTTCATTAAATAAAATACTATAAGGGACTTAATGTCAAAAAAGTGGCTAAAAATGGTCATAAATTAGAACCATGTATGATTATGGTTGAAAATTACTCATATAATAAATTTTTTACAAGTGTTAGGGTAATTTTATATTCCTTATTATATTATTTGTACTCGTAATTACTCAATTTACTCTTTACCATGGTAATAAAATTTTCTAAGGTTACCATTTATATTAACAAAAATAAAAGGGGAATATTTTATAAATTTGGGATTAATTATTTGAAACATATAATATATTTTTCAAAATAAAAACACAAAATTTTTCAAATTTAATTTAATATTATACTGGAAAAACACAATGAAAAATAATTTTTCCTGAAAATTCCCATTTTAAGTATAAAATGTTTTTATAATAAATTCATGTATAAAATTCATTTAAAAGAATAATATTGTATTATTTATAATAAAAATGAATTAATTAGAGTCTAAAAGTAATCCAAAATATTATTTTACTTTGTAAATTATTTAAAAGAAAATATAGTTTTTAATATAAATCAGTATTTATCACTATTCGTTTAAATTTAATTTTTTTAGAAAATTATCAAAAATTAATCCTAAGTTAAATTCTACCTGATGAATTTAAAAATTAAGTATATTTTTTCAAATAAAATTTCTAAAAGTTTTAAAATTTATTATATTTATTTCCTATAGAAAGCAATAAAATTAAATTTTAAAGAAAAAATTATTTTGAAGAATAAAATGTCTTTACTAAAAAATTAAGTGTTTATTTACTAAGAATTAATATATATCATAATATGGTTATTACTATTTATACCCTCTAATTAAATTTCTAGGTTATAACAGTCATGTTATAATAATAACATTTTAATAGTATATCACGGTTCATTCAGACACTACGTTACGTACAACACAAGATATGAAAGAAATCAAAATATTACACGATAAAGTTTTGATAAAAATATTGGGGTGTTATAAGGGAATAAGAAAGGGATGTAGAAAATGCTAAAGGGATAAACGCAAGGCCCAATAAACTATATCAGAAAGAGATTAATCAAGGTGTCTCAATAGAAATAATTATAACCATGTAATAAATAAAATCCATAATATAATACTAATAAATTTAATAAAAATAATACATACATAATATAGGAAAATTTAAAATTAAATTAATTAAAAACTAAATTGAATTATAAATTCATAATTCCTCACCTTAGTAATTAAATAAATTAACTATATTTAATATAAAATAACAACTGAAAAAAATTCATGCCTCTCAAATGAATATTCTCTTCAAGATTCCAATAAAAAAAATTAGAATGAACAAAAAATATCCAGAAAAATTGTTATATAACTATATAATATTAAATTTTCCATAAAAATACTCAACTAAAACACTTCATCCAAAAATTAACCTGAAATCTATTAATTTAAATTCAGTCTCAAATTCCCAGTTCATTTACAAGAATCAAGGTTTAAAAAAATTCCAAGTATTCAACTCTAATATATGACTCTCATACCCATGAACATTAATCCAGTCTATTGTGCCTCCACAAAATATATACTAACGTAATAAATCATGCATGAAATTTGTTCTTTTAATAATACTAGATCTCCACGATTCATTCTGAAAATTTGTTATTATCATCAATATCTAACTCACCCAAATCAACGACACATGAATATTTATGAATATACCTTTGAATCTATTATTTTTGGAATATGTAGTGAACTATTTCTATATAGGATGGAAGTGATAACCTTTGCACTATTTCATTGATTTACTCCAATACCAAGAAAGGTCCAACATATTTCAAAGACAACTTGCAACCTCTATTAAATTTGTGCTATCCACGACGAGGAGACCTTCAAGAACACATGATCATTAAAATCAGAATCTAAGGGCACACTTCTATTATTTTTATATGATTTTTGATGATCCTATTCATTATTAATACATTTTTAGGAAATATTACAAATAAAAATAAAAGATATTTGAGTATGAAATATATAAATAACATATAAACAAGAACATTTTAATGTTATATGTATATTATATACTATTTTACATCCATTTATTAAATTATAAAAACATAATTTGGATCCCCTAGTCTAACCTAGATCACCACATGACCTCGAGCGAGCTTCCCAATCACTTGAGATTAGAACAAGTACCGAGGGATAAAGGTAAGCACATGGGAATAAATTTTACCTCACTGGTCCCAAAATAAATAACTAAAACCCAATTTCTAATATTATTCATAAATGATAAGAAATATTCATATATAAAAGGAATAAATAACTTCTATAACTGTTTAAATTAAAAAAATAGGAATGTATATTTCATTAATCAAATAAATCCCATGTACCCAAGACATATGGAAAATATAAGACCCCACTTTTCCATCTATACAAAGATGTCTCATTATATAATATTTATTCTCCTAGCCCATTTGAATCTATAATTTTATGAACTATCTAGTACTTTGAAATACATATAACAAAGTCTATACATTCCCCAATGTATATGCATTAGGTGTGTGTACATTATACTTTATAGGGAGTCACCACTTGACCCCTACCACAATGCCATTATTTTAAGTTTATATAGAATCAACACAAGACAAGTATAAAAAATATATTGAAACATCAGTTATTAATTTTAATGTCAATAATAGAATGACTAATAATAAATATAACATCCCCAAAAATTCACTCTCAAATTTAGTGCTAAAAACATAATATTTAAATTTCTGGCTTTGATTTTAATAAATGTGTCATAATTTCAACCATCCAAAAACAAACAAAATCAAAGGAAATATTGGTTCACTTACATAATGAAGTACATTTTAGGTTTAGAGTTTCATAGAATTAATAAAAACTCTTATATAGAAACCTAGACATATAAACAACTGGTATATAAAAATATATATCATCTTCCAAAAGTTCTTCACATCTAGTAACCATATTAGGTATAACATACTTAAACACTTTCTTCATAAACTTGGGAAAAGTAATCATAAGAAAGGGTTAACTCAGATGCTCAATAAGGGTAAACATGGGGATATCAATGATCACTTAAATATAACATGCGCATAAGGGTATGCGAATATGATCTTAAAATTTTAAAATCCATACCCAATATATCATAGATCATAATCTTGAATCATGACATAAATATGGGTAGTTCATAATACATGAATCATAAATGAATCAAATAAATGATTCATAAGAGCATGACATTATCATAAAACATAAGTTTGTTGCATACACATAATAATAGAAAATCATTTCCTCAGTAGTCAAGTCCCACTTTCAATTCTATAAAAGTAGATTATGTTTATTCCACATTTCATATTATTATTCAAGCTTCACTCCTAAGACTATCATAGTAGACAAAATCCCTTACTAAACTAGGTTCGATCCCCATTACAGTCTCATTTATCTCCTGAGATATCAATCTTTACCAAATGAATTAGATTGATAAATAATTATGGACCCAACCATAACATAATAAAAAAAAATACATATTTGTGCTATAACATCATAAAATATTCATCATAGCATAACCCATAGAAATGAAATAGGTTTCATAAAAATTTCATAATTTCATCATATCATAACCCATGAAAAAGAAATGAGTTTCATAAAAATCTTACCATCATAATCATAAACCATCCATATAAAGAGTAATGTTGGATTGATTGGATCATATCCCTATTAAAACATAAGTAACATCAAAGGATTTTATAATAGATGAAAAATGACTTTAAATGATCACTTGAAAAATTTCTTGAGAAAAATACCATTTTAAATTTTAAATCTAAAAATTTCCCAAATATTAAATATTTTTTTGATAATAACCATGGAAACTTATAATGGAAGACTCAAATCATTGATTGGTCATGATTATGAGAAATTATGTTCATACCATATAAGTTTAAAGAAAACATTCCTTTCACTCTTTTGTAAAAAATAATAATAATAAAGTACCTCATTTGGAAAACCATAAAAACATTACAACCATTTTATAAAAGGTAAATCATGGGTAGAAATGAATTTAAATAATCATAGGATATTATTAAAAACATTCTTGAAAACATTTTTAGAAAACATTTATATGGTAGAAATAGTTTTTTCTACCAAAGATAGAAAAAAAATCAGTTTTCCTTAAAAATATTCTTTTTGTCAATTGAGTTTTTAAAGAGAGGAAAATAAAAGAACAACATTTAATATCTATAAATAACCATAGGATAAGAAAATTATTTTGATTCTTGAGAAATTGGTTCAAAAATTTCTTCACTATAAACTCAATCATAAATATTCCTAATAAATAATGAGATTGGAACATAAATACCTTACCAATTTAGTAACTTTTGAATTAAAATCCACATAAAATAATAATTTAAAATGAAAATTTAAATATCATTAACATAATGAGAATCATGAAATAACATGTCAGCAAGTTAGTGTATAAAACTAATAAATATAAATAAGTTCATAACATCAAACATGTCTGAACGAAACAATATTGAGATGAAGAACTATTACTGATTTGGTAATATTTTAATCAAAATGTCATGAAAGAGAGAAATTTATATAGATTTTTAAATACCCATAATATACATGAAATAAATCATAAAATAATTGTATGGGTAGTATATACACTACAAAAATGAAACAAGTGGTGAATATGGAATATGTTCTACAAAAAAAAAAGTGAGATGAGAAATCCCCTTACCTTGAGTCTAGACTCGACATGTATGACCTTTATTTATTGTATAATAAAATTTTATAGTTATTTTATTTCATAATAATTTTCTTGTTTAAATATATTATTATTAAGACATTTATTTCATTTATTTTAATTAAATATCACTATTAGAAATTTACCCTATACCAACGATTTCAAATCATTCTATATTCCTTAAAACTGTTGGTATAGGCTACACCAATGGTTCTAGGAACCATTAGTGTCTGATCTGCTGGTATATCCCTATTGAAAAGGTTTCGATAAAACCTTCGGAATAGGATATCTTGAGTTACCCTATTCCAATGGTTCATTGAAACCATTGGAAAATTTGGTGGGGAAAGTTGTATACTCATTATTTTTTTCAAACCATTGGTATAAATGAATACCAATGGTTCAAGAATAGTGGGTATAAATTCTATCCAATATAACTGTATACCAATGGTTTATAGAACCTTTGGTATACCTTCCTATCCCCAGAAAACACAATAGGTCACCAATGGTTTAGAGAACTATTGGTATACCCTCCTCTCCCCAGCTAACATTGCAGGTCCATCATGCAGCTCTTCCATAACCCATAGACATGAAACAAACCGTAATTCACATTTGAAATATTTTTTTTTACATTATATCAATACAAGAATAATTATTTTTAAACAATTTTTACTTGATTTATCATATACAATGTTTTACTATAACTATAAACATGTTTGGAATTATGTTTAAAAACATAAAATTTTAACTAACATGTTGTCGTATCCACAAGTTTATGTTGGATCTATGTTAGAATTTTACATATTTTGAATACCATGATATTTTATGGTTTATAATTTTCATGAAAAATACTAATATTTTATGAACCATAAATAGATATATGTTTTTAGTGTCCTAGAAGTCCTAAAGTCGTGTAGTTTGTGTATTGGGAGTTTTACAAGTGTTGGAGCAGATCATCGAGGATGTTTAATGGAAAATGGTTTTGTCTTTTCATGTAAACTTTCAAACAACCCATTTTATTAGGGATTATTCTATGAAGGAGGATCTCTACATGAATTTGGTATGAATTTGATTATGTTTTGATGCATCAATTGAAATCACAAACTGGCAGTAGTTTCCTCATTAACAAAATTATATTGGTCATCATTATTCATGATGTTCCATATCACAATTTATTTATTCATCTTAATATGTATATCATATGTTTTCAATTGCATCCCTAACGACTTCCATGAGGAAAATACTCTCTTCCAGATTATTTATATTTTTTAAAGTGATGACCATTTAATGATAAATTGGGTGAATTTTATCTCGTGATAGAAAGAAGTTTTTCTCCCTTTCACTATTTTTCTTGAAAGTAGCACCACTTGATCTTTGAAACTATTTATATAAGTTTGGGTGTTTTGGGAGAGCTGGAAATTATTGTATCCATCCATATGAAATTAAATTGAGTTTACTTTATTTTTTCATTGGTTGTTTTGACGAATATATCTAATCTGTACTCAATTCCTAATATTTTATCTTGGATACCTTAAATATGTTGTAAAATCATTATTATTTCATGGTCATTCTCAAGAGAATTGTGAAGATGTTACCAATCCATCCCTAGTTATTCATTATTTCCTATTCCCACACATAGTTTAGAAATATTAATGACCTAGTTATACTCTAATATAGAAATTACTAGGATGGAATAAGGTGGATGGGCTATGCTCACGGGTCGGAACAAGTGTTCGGGCATCAAGAAATCAACAGTTGGGAATGATTTCACCCTCAAAAAATTTATTAAAGCAGTAGTGGAAAATAAATAAAATCTTTGTCACGACCCGCCCTCGGGGTCCATGCCGTGACTACCCCAAGCCCGCCTTCCATAGGCCAGGGGCTGGCGACTAGCACCAAGGCGTAAATCCCGGTAAAAAGGGAAGGCATTGCCTTTGTAAGGTAAACAAACACCACAGAGTAAGCAAGCGGAAAGTAAACACTAAACAAAAGCAGAGTACAACTGAAAGTGCGGAAAAGTAAATGGGCTAGAATACAAACCCAAACTGAAAGTAAAGTACAACTCTAAAGGGAAAACAGCAACTGAAAAGTAAAAGCCGCTACTCCGAGCTGTCCACTGGAAATCCCACCTGTAGGGTGGGTACAGATAGCTCCTCTGCTCCACAGGTCCCACCGTCTGCTCCGAGCACGTCCCGCCCAGTGGTCCACCTCCGGGTACCGTCCCGCTCTGCAAGCCTCAGCTAAGGTCAACGCTGTCCGTCGTCTGCAACCAACACAACGTAGTGCGGGCAAAGCCCGTGCAGGGGTGAGTATAAGCTACTCAGAAGGGACCCCGAGACCCCTGAAGGTCTCTCAAATCCACAATGGATAAATCACGAAGAAAGGTACAATCACGAAGTAACAACCGTCACTGTTTAGGTATATGCCCATACATATACCTAAGTCATCAAATTCAAATATGCTCCAACCTCCGACCCCAAGTACAACTCAGTCCACACAGGAAAGTAAACGTATTCCACACAGGAAAGCAAAACGTAATCCACACAGGAAAGCACAACACAATCCACACAGGAAAACAACAGGTTTCAGCTCAACCAGGATTTTCATTAACGAAACCGTAACTGTTGAAGAGTCCCATCTCTGAAGTGTACAGTGGTCCTGTCACGACTCCGAGGTACTGGTCACTAACCTAAGACTGCTGAAGTACTCCTCCTGTCGAGTACCGCGGGTCTGCTACCAACTACCGGGCGCTCCGTCCGCTGAGGGTCTGCTGCCAAATACCGGGCGCTCACCCAGATAGCCTACAGAGGTACTCCTCCAGTCGAGTACCGCGGGTCTGCTGCCAACTACCAGGCGCTCCGTCCGCCGTGGGTCTGCCGCCGAATACCGGGCGCTCCGTCCACTGGGCTAGTCGACTCACTCCAAGTTGAGTCGGTCGAGCAGTCTTCAGGTCTCAGCCGGTTTCACGGTCTCCGTACTCTGTACGCTCGTCTCCAGTATCGCAGGTCTGCCGCTACAACCGAGCGCTCCACTGCCAAGGATATGCTGCTACAACCAAGCGCTCCACCGCCCAAGGTAAACAGAAGATTCAACTCACACAGGTTCGGAAGCACTGTTCCACGTAGGATCGCTGAGTGCTGTAGTCGTCGTCGTCGAATCCACACAGGATTTCTGTACTGTCGTCGTCGCAGTCACAGTAGCAGTAGTAGTAGCAGTAACAGTCGCAGCCAGCACTAGGGTTCCCGCACACAACAAGTTCGTTCGGAGGGTCCGCTCCACGAGCCGAGAGGCTGATACATCAACTGTCACAAAGACCAGAGTTGATGTATCCAAAAGTTCCGTATCGTCAACAGGAACTCAACGCAACAGACGGCGCGTCGATCGGACGCCCGGTCTGAGAGTTATTGGCATTTTCGTCTCCGGGGCCCGGTTGGTTTTTAAGGCAAAACCAACCCGACCGTACTCCACCTGCGTCCAAACCTCGGGCGGAGTATGCCAAAAGATCTGTCTCACTAAGAGGAACACAACGCAACTGACGGCGTGTCAATCGGACGTTCGTAGCTCAAGATATGAGCGTTTCCGCTCCGAAGGCCCGGTTGGTTTCGTGAACGAACCAACCCGGCCGAACTCAAAGTAATCCGAAACCTTGAGTGCGATATACCGAAACGACCGTCTCGATCCAAGTATCGTGTTTCCGCAGACGGTTCGTCGATTTGAGGTCCGAGGCTCAAGTTATGGCCAAAAGACCGGAACAGGTTCGAAACGGGGGGGGGGGGGGGGGGGGTCCGGGTCCGGGCCGACCCGGCCCGACCCCCCCCCCCCCTAGGGCGGTCTGGCCGGCCGGCAGGCCGGTGGCGCGGCGGCGCGGGGGACCGCGGCGGCTTGGCGCCGCGAGGTGGTTGCACGCGGGGGGCTAAGCCCCCGCTGATTGAAAGGCGGCGCGGCCTTTGTGCCGCGCCCATTTTTTTAAAACGCCCCCCCCCCCCCCACGTGGGGGGCCTGATTGAGCGGAACCGGGGGGGGAAGGCCGGATGCCCCCCTCCCTTCAAAGAACCGCCCCCTCATAAAGAGGGGGGTTTTGAGTGTTGGCCGGGGGATTAATTCCCCCGGTTTAATGCCTTCTGGCCGGCCAGCTGGCCGGCCGGTTTTCTCCAACGGGACCGGAAATTCCGGTCCCCCCTTCGGCTTACGACGCCGGCGGCCCGGCCACCGGTCTTCTCTTCCCGCCGCGGCCCGGAACCGGCCGCGGTCTCCTCGTCCCGCCGCGGCCCGGAACCGGCCGCGGTGTTCGTCGTCCGGCGCGGTGCGACGGCACCGCGCCCCCTTCGCCGTGCCTTGATTCCTTTCAACGCGGCGCGACGGCGTCGCGTTCTTGAAGATTCTTCCTCGGCGTGGCGCGACGGCACCGCGTAAATTAATTGTATGATTATCCGCGTGGTGCGACGGCACCACGCCACTTTGCTTCCACCCGCAAGAATAAACAACAAGAACGATGGAGGGGGGTTCGGCCGTGTTCATGCGGTCCGGCCCCCCTCACGTTAAGCAATAACGCATCTTTAAATAATCCAAAGCTACACGTTAGTCTTGCTAAAATTCATGATCAAAAATAGAATAACTAAACAATAATCAACAACCCCTACCTCAGGTATAAGGTTCTAAGATTGTCAACGTTCCGCGGAAGACGACGTCGCGGAGGTCGGGCGTCGCGGTCGTCGTTCGTCAAATCCGTTGACGAAGAGATGCGTCCGATGCGACACATCGTTGGCGAAACTTCTTATGTCGACGAAGGGAATCCGAGGAGGAAGCGGCGTTCCCACTCGTTGACACGGAAGACGAAGAAGAGCGGAGCAGCGTTCTTCGTAGGGACTTGAGCGTTCTTCGTCAAGTTGAGCGTTCTTCGTGATCTTCGTCAGAGATGAAGAAGAAGAAGAAAAAGCTCTCCACCTCTCAAGAAGACAAACAATTAACCCAAAATAAAATAAGACTCTATCTTATTTTATTAACACAACAACTCACTAGAATTTCAAAAGTTTGAAATTTAAAATAACCCTCTTCAATTAATTAAGTCAAGTTGACAACATTAATTGAAATGAGTTAAAGGGGAGGTTTTGAGAGAAAATGAGGAGTTGGGGTTCGTGTGGACCCCACCTCACTTAATCCTCCCAAGGGAGGTTAAGTGGATGTGGGTCCCACTCCCAACTCCCTTTGGTAGGATTTAACTAGTTAAAATAAAATTTGTTCCTCACAAATTTTATTTAACTTAAACTAAAAACCCAAAAACTAACTTTCAACCCGCAACAAACGCAACTTCCGAAAAGGTCCCTTTAAGCGAATAACGGCGCTGCGAGTTCATCGGTGCCCTAGGATTTCAATTCCGAGCACCAGATCAAAAGTTAGGAATTTCCGCTTGTTCGTTCACTGAACGTACCCGAGCCAAACTTCGGAAATTGATTCCGGGCACTCCGGGCCTCGGAATCAGGTGCCGTCAGAAACCGCGCTCTTGTAAAATTCCAAAGAAAATTAAGAAAAAAATTTCCCTTGAATTTTACGGGTCTTTACATTACTCCCACCTCAGGGCTTTACGTCCCCGTAAAGATACATCAAAACTAGGGAAACAAAAGAGGGTACTGAGCACGCATCTGAGCCTCCCGCTCCCATGTGCTCTCCTGGAGATTCCTGTGCTTCCATCTGATGCGCACAAAAGGAATCGATCGCCCACGCAGGACCCGCTCCTGACGATCCTCTATCTCCACCCGGACCTCCGTAAAAGTCGCCCCATCGTCAACGTCAAGCTCCCCATGGTCAATGATGTGCGTCGGGTCGTGCACGTATCTCCTCAGCTGAGACACGTGGAAGACGTCGTGCACCCGGTGCAACTGAGGTGGTAGAGCCAGACGATAAGCCACCTCACCAACCCTGCTGAGGACCTAGAAGGGTCCGATGAAGCGCGGAGATAACTTGCCGCCTTGGCCAAAACTCCGAATACCACGTCGAGGTGAGACCCGTAAGAAGACGTGGTCGCCATCCTCGAACCCCAGTGGCCTCCGCCTCCTGTCAGCGTAAGAATTCTGCCGGCTCTGAGCTGTCCTCATCTGCTCCTGGATGACCTGGACCTTCTCTGTCGTGGCCTGGACCATCTCCGGTCCCATCAGAGCTGCAAGATTTTTTCTTTGCCGATAAGAGAAATCTGGTCCCATCCCCTGGATGAACCACATTATTTGCCTAAAACAGTCAATCCTAACATGGATGATACTAATCCATACCAAGGATGACGTCGTAAGGCCTCGACGCTACTACTAAGAGATTCAACCGTTACTCTTGCCTTGGGTTGATTCACACTGTCGGCATCAGTGTGTGGTAACTGGGTCTCCTCCAGTTGATGTCTCACAAGTGAGGGTCAAGTCAACAGCCAAAACTGGAACCTCTTAGTAACATCACGAAAGAGGACAGGAACGAAAATATCACAAAGGTATGCATCTTTTATTATTGCAGCTCATAATACAAGACGCTACACAAAAGCAACAAGGAACCAGAAGTACAAAGGATGTATCCACTAGTTCTGCTCCTGTCCGTCGGCTCCCAGAGCTCCATGATCAAAGGCCTCGGCTGCCTGAAGCTGAGCTCTCCCCTGCGGTCGGGGTGGACCTCCTGGTGGTGGTAGTGGCAGAGCCTCAAAGTGTCGCCCACCACCGTCTGTTCGTCCAGCTCCTCTGCCTCGTCCGCCTCCTCCCTGCGGACCGCTACGGTCGAACCTCTACCTCTGCCTGGGAGGTTCTTCACTTAACTGCTGATCATCAGCATGGAGGGTCGGACAGTCACGAGCCATGTGACCTATCCCGCCACAGGAGTAACATTGCCCACTCTCAGCACGCCTGGCTCTGACTCCACTCCGGCTTCCCCGCACAACTGAGCCTGAATCGTGCAGTCGGCCACTGGTAGGTCTGGTCTGCCTGGAACCCTGAGTCATCCGTCGGCTACCTGTTGCCAAAGACTCCGCTATCTGCCGCCCTGCGGTGGGTCGCTGTGCTGGTGTAGACTCAGCAAGGAAGCTCTCGATCAGAAGGGCCCGCTCCAGTACTCCTGTCTGAGTCGGTATGCTGAGGGAGATCAGTGATGCCCTGATCTCGTGTCTCAAACCCTGCTCGAAGGTCCGGGCCCGGAAGAATGGGTCCCGTACCATGTCGGTCGAGTAGCGCGAGATATCGGTAAATCTCGCCGAGTACTGAGCGACTGTCATGCTGCCTTGCCGCAGCTGTAGAAGCTCCTGGATACGCACCGCACGAAGGGTGGCTGGGACGAACTCCGAGCGGAAGAGGCTCTCAAAGTCCGTCCAAAGTAGAGATGCCTCATCGTGCACCTGGAGCATCAGGCTCCACCATCGTCCTGCTGCTGCGTGTAGTAGGCTCGCAGCGAGGATCACCATGAGGTCTGCTGGTGTCCTCACTAGCCTAAACACTCGAACCACTGCCTCCAGCCAGTCCTCTGCTGCCTGGGGATCCGTCTCCCCGCGAAACCTGGGCGGTCGCTGGCGCTGAAACTCATGCAGTGCGCTGAGGCGACGTGCATCGTCAGCGGCTGCTGCTGGAAGCATCGGGGGCTCGGCGGTTAGAGCTACCGCCGGTGCCACTGCTGACAAAGGGCCCTGCACCGAAGCCTCGTCGCTCAGTGGGCTGTCGTCACGCTCGACTCTCGGAACCCTAGCTGGCTGCCGTCGTGGAGCCATCCTGAAAAGGAAACAGGTGCGCCACGGTCAGAACAGTATACCTGGTGAGCTGATATAAGTAATCATAAAGAAAACTTTGAAACACACACGAAATCAATGTTTTCGTGCATTAAGTCGGAAATCAGAAGTCAGGGTCCTGGTGTACGGATACGTCAGCCGCCGCACCAACACTGGACTCCATGGACTGATAACCACACTCAATATGCTAAACATTATTGCTTCACATAGAAAAGATCAGAGTTCGCGGTAGAACCGAACTCCTCTGATACCAATTTGTCACGACCCGCCCTCGGGGTCCATGCCGTGACTACCCCAAGCCCGCCTTCCATAGGCCAGGGGCTGGCGACTAGCACCAAGGCGTAAATCCCGGTAAAAAGGGAAGGCATTGCCTTTGTAAGGTAAACAAACACCATAGAGTAAGCAAGCGGAAAGTAAACACTAAACAAAAGCAGAGTACAACTGAAAGTGCGGAAAAGTAAATGGGCCAGAATACAAACCCAAACTGAAAGTAAAGTACAACTCGAAAGGGAAAACAACAACTGAAAAGTAAAAGCCGCTACTCCGAGCTGTCCACTGGAAATCCCACCTGTAGGGTGGGTACAGATAGCTCCTCTGCTCCACAGGTCCCGCCGTCTGCTCCGAGCACGTCCCGCCCAGTGGTCCACCTCCGGGTACCGTCCCGCTCTGCAAGCCTCAGCTAAGGTCAACGCTGTCCATCGTCTGCAACCAACACAACGTAGTGCGGGCAAAGCCCGTGCAGGGGTGAGTATAAGCTACTCAGTAGGGACCCCGAGACCCCTGAAGGTCTCTCAAATCCACAATGGATAAATCACGAAGAAAGGTACAATCACGAAGTAACAACCGTCACTGCTTAGGTATATGCCCATACATATACCTAAGTCATCAAATTCAAATATGCTCCAACCTCCGAGCCCAAGTACAACTCAGTCCACACCGGAAAGTAAACGTATTCCACACAGGAAAGCAAAACGTAATCCACACAGGAAAGCACAACACAATCCACACAGGAAAACAACAGGTTTCAGCTCAACCAGGATTTTCATTAACGAAACCGTAACTGTTGAAGAGTCCCATCTCTGAAGTGTACAGTGGTCCTGTCACGACTCCGAGGTACTGCTCACTAACCTAAGACTGCTGAAGTACTCCTCCTGTCGAGTACCGCGGGTCTGCTGCCAACTACCGGGCGCTCCGTCCGATGAGGGTCTGCTGCCAAATACCGGACGCTCACCCAGATAGCCTACAGAGGTACTCCTCCAGTCGAGTACCGCGGGTCTGCTGCCAACTACCAGGCGCTCCGTCCGCCGTGGGTCTGCCGCCGAATACCGGGCGCTCCGTCCACTGGGCTAGTCGACTCACTCCAAGTTGAGTCGGTCGAGCAGTCTTCAGGTCTCAGCCGGTTTCACGGTCTCCGTACTCTGTACGCTCGTCTCCAGTATCGCAGGTCTGCCGCTACAACCGAGCGCTCCACTGCCAAGGATATGCTGCTACAACCAAGCGCTCCACCGCCCAAGGTAAACAGAAGATTCAGCTCACACAGGTTCGGAAGCACTGTTCCATGTAGGATCATTGAGTGCTGTAGTCGTCGTCGTCGAATCCACACAGGATTTCTGTACTGTCGTCGTCGCAGTCACAGTAGCAGTAGTAGTAGCAGTAACAGTCGCAGCCAGCACTAGGGTTCCCGCACACAACAAGTTCGTTCGGAGGGTCCGCTCCACGAGACGAGAGTATGATACATCAACTGTCACAAAGACCAGAGTTGATGTATCCAAAAGTTCCGTATCGTCAACAGGAACTCAACGCAACAGACGGCGCGTCGATCGGACGCCCGGTCTGAGAGTTATTGGCATTTTCGTCTCCGGGGCCCGGTTGGTTTTTAAGGCAAAACCAACCCGACCGTACTCCACCTGCGTCCAAACCTCGGGCAGAGTATGCCAAAAGATCTCTCTCACTAAGAGGAACACAACGCGACTGACGGCGTGTCAATCGGACGTTCGTAGTTCAAGATATGAGCGTTTCCGCTCCGAAGGCCCTGTTGGTTTCGTGAACGAACCGACCCGGCCGAACTCAAAGTAATCCGAAACCTTGAGTGCGATATACCGAAACGACCGTCTCGATCCAAGGATCGTGTTGCCGCAGACGGTTCGTCGATTGGAGGTCCGAGGCTCAAGTTATGGCCAAAAGACCGGAACAGGTTCGAAACGGGGGGGGGGGGGGGGTCCGGGTCCGGGCCGACCCGGCCCGACCCCCCCCCCCCCCAGGGCGGTCCGGCCGGCCGGCAGGCCGGCGGCGCGACGGCGCGGGGGACCGCGGCGGCTTGGCGCCGTGAGGTGGTTGCACGCGGGGGGCTAAGCCCCCGCTGATTGAAAGGCGGCGCGGCCTTTGTGCCGCGCCCATTTTTTTAAAACGCCCCCCCCCCCCCCACGTGGGGGGCCTGATTGAGCGGAACCGGGGGGGAAGGCCGGCTGCCCCCCTCCCTTCAAAGAACCGCCCCCCTCATAAAGAGGGGGGTTTTGAGTGTTGGCCGGGGGATTAATTCCCCCGGTTTAATGCCTTCCGGCCGGCCAGCTGGCCGGCCGGTTTTCTCCAACGGGACCGGAAATTCCGGTCCCCCCTTCCGCTTACGACGCCGGTGGCCCGGCCGCCGGTCTTCTCTTCCCGCCGCGGCCCGGAACCGGCCGCGGTCTCCTCGTCCCGCCGCGGCCCGGAACCGGCCGCGGTGTTCGTCGTCCGGCGCGGTGCGACGGCACCGCGCCCCCTTCGCCGTGCCTTGATTCCTTTCAACGCGGCGCGACGGCGTCGCGTTCTTGAAGATTCTTCCTCGGCGTGGCGCGACGGCGCCGTGTAAATTAATTGTATGATTATCCGCGTGGTGCGACGGCACCACGCCACTTTGCTTCCACCCGCAAGAATAAACAACAAGAACGATGGAGGGGGGTTCGGCCGTGTTCATGCGGTCCGGCCCCCCTCACGTTAAGCAATAACGCATCTTTAAATAATCCAAAGCCACACGTTAGTCTTGCTAAAATTCATGATCAAAAATAGAATAACTAAACAATAATCAACAACCCCTACCTCGGGTATAAGTTTCGAAGATTGTCAACGTTCCGCGGAAGACGACGTCGCGGAGGTCGGGCGTCGCGGTTGTCGTTCGTCAAATCCATTGACGAAGAGATGAGTCCGATGCGACACGTCGTTGGCGAAACTTCTTATGTCGACGAAGGGAATCCGAGGAGGAAGCGGCGTTCCCACTCGTTGACACGGAAGACGAAGAAGAGCGGAGCGGCGTTCTTCGTCGGGACTTGAGCGTTCTTCGTCAAGTTGAGCGTTCTTCGTGATCTTCGTCAGAGATGAAGAAGAAGAAGAAAAAGCTCTCCACCTCTCAAGAAGACAAACAATTAACCCAAAATAAAATAAGACTCTATCTTATTTTATTAACCCAACAACTCACTAGAATTTCAAAAGTTTGAAATTTAAAATAACCCTCTTTAATTAATTAAGTCAAGTTGAAAACATTAATTGAAATGAGTTAAAGGGGAGGTTTTGAGAGAAAATGAGGAGTTGGGGTTCGTGTGGACCCCACCTCACTTAATCCTCCCAAGGGAGGTTAAGTGGATGTGGGTCCCACTACCAACTCCCTTTGGTAGGATTTAACTAGTTAAAATAAAATTTGTTCCTCACAAATTTTATTTAACTTAAACTAAAAACCCAAAAACTAACTTTCAACCCGCAACAAACGCAACTTACGAAAAGGTCCCTTTAAGCGAATAACGGTGCTGCGAGTTCATCGATGCCCTCGGATTTCAATTCCGAGCACTGGATCAAAAGTTAGGAATTCCCGCTCGTTCGTTCACTGAACGTACCCGAGCCAAACTTCGGAAATTGATTCCGGGCACTCCGGGCCTCGGAATTAGGTGCCGTCAGAAACCGCGCTCTTGTAAAATTCCAAATAAAATTAAGAAAAAAATTTCCCTTGAATTTTACGGGTCTTTACAATCTTGTTATGAACCATATATACATTGGACATACACACCAAAGGAAAAGAAAATAAATAGAATCAACATAGTATAAAGGTAGATAAAAATGAAACACACTAATTAATCCGTCCATAACCTGGATCTCCCTCCCATGCAAAGAAAACCATGTAGCTGCCTCCAGTGCCCTTATATCCCCCTTTGAAGAATATAACTACCCTCCATATATATAAAGTGGTAAAAGGACTAATTGGGTGATGTGATAAATAAAATAAAATAAAAACTAAACTACAGCATATATGTTACCTGTGACTATATAAGTCACCACCCAACATATAAGAAACACAACACCCCATGGGTCAAATCATGTTCCTTCAAGAAACGGGGAAACATATCCATGTTTCAAGATGATACTTTCAAATAGTAAATTCCTATTAATTAACATTTACTCATCCTATTAATAGTATATAATCAGTTTGGAACAAGTTTCATCTTAGTTCAGTTTTGTTCAATGCATGTTTGTTTGGGAAAGTTTCTTTAAATTTAGTTTTTCTTGTTTTTATTTATATTATCTTGGAAAATTTCATTCATTTGGGTTCTAATAGATTTAGTTGGATTATATTTGGTTCATATCAGTTTAGTTTAGTTCAATTTAGTTCATGCCGGTTACAGTCATATTAGTTTGAATTCATTTTATTTGGTTTAATTTTATCCATCATTTGTAATATCTGATTAGTTTAAGTTAGATTAGTTAGACTTGGTCCAATTTAGTTTCATTAAATTTATTTTATAATTGAAATATATTTTCCTAATTTTGATCATTCTTGATCTATTTTGGTTGATCTGATTTAAATTTACACTATTAAGGTTTGGTTAGTTTGGGAATGTTTTTTTAAAAAGGTTTCATTGAATTTTTTATTTGGTTTTATTCTATCCATTAATGGTTTGTATAGTTTCACTTTATTTAGTTCAACTTGTTTTGGGTTTACTCTTCTTAATCATATTTCATTTGGTTTCCTGTGGTTCAACTTGGTTCATTATATTTGATGAAATCCAAATTGAGGTAGTTCAAGAGAGGTCTAACTGGATTATACTGACTATGTATGATTCACTTTGGTACAACATTATGTGATTTGTTTTAGATCTTCTTAGTTTTAGTTTATCTGTTCAGTATAGGATAATATAATTTATTCTATACTCATTTAGGAATATTCATTTTTACTCTTTATAGTTTAATAAAATTCATAATTTTTTTAATACTTATATTATGTCCCATTGCATTCAATTTAGTACAATTCAATGTAGATCAATTTTATATAGGTTAGTTTGGTTTTCTTTGAGTATATCTAGGATAATCAAATTAGTTTTTTTTATTTTTATTTGTTTTATTTTAAAATATTTTTATTTAGTTATGTTCATTTTAGTTTCATTGAGTTCATGTCATTTTCATTTGATTTTGTTTTTTTATGTGGATTGGGTTATGTTGATTTGATTTGATGAAATTTTTTAAAGTTTGGTTCTACTCGGTTCATGTCAGGTTAGCATAGATTTATGCATGTCTGTTCTATTTTGAGAGTTTCAAGTTTAGTTTGGTTCAATTTAGTTTTTTCATTCTATATGGAACAATTTATATCAAAAAATCTTTGATTAGACTGAATACATGTCACCTAGTGGGAATGTTAATAAAATTTTAGAAAACAAAAAAATGAATAATATAGTTGAATATTGTGTCGTAGTTTTTCTGTTTGGAAAATATATATTTCTGAATTCATCACCATGATTGTTATAGCTTGGAATTATACTATAGTCATGCTCCTATAAAAAATTAGTTAGAAATAAAAAGGTATGAATTCATATTTCTTGATTATTTTTTTAATCGAAACCAAAACACTTGGTGTGAAATTAGGAATATTGTCAAACACTTAGTTTGAAAGGTTTTGTAAAAAAAAAATCATACAATCCAAAACAAGGAGGAAAATAATTCATTTCATATCAAACAATTATTCTAGTAAATCTATATCAATATTTAGTACAGAAACGTGGTGTGGAATATAAAAAATCAATGGTTCTTTAAATTTAAAGGACAATGCATAAGAGAAGCTAACTCACACTCAAGGTGCTATGATTATGATAATGGAAAATCAAATATTCCCTTTAACACTTGAACAAATATTCACATTTTCATATATATAAGGACACCTATCCCCTATACATATTTTCATGGCCAAATATGTACAAGGGATCCTTACATATTTTCTTATACTTTCATATACACCTTTACCTTACACACGTATTCATTTTTAATATATATACATAAGCACACATAGCCCCAATATATATATTCATAACACCATGAGTGAATATATATATATATATATATATGGGGAAACTTATATATGTATATGCATACTTATGCATAGATGTGAAAGTCGTCTTTGACAACTTCAACCCAAAACCACCGCAACAAGGTCCAAAATACTCAAAAAACACCAAAAACTCAAAACCCCAAAACACATAAATTAAAAAAATAAAATAATTGAAATGAAGATAATAATAACCAAAACCCATGGATAACTCACTTCCCTTGACGGGGTGGTTAGAAATATCCTTAAAAGGACCCAAGAGCCTTAAACATCAAGAATAAACCAAAAGAAAAACCCCCAAAATAGGTTAGGGTTTTGTCAACACACATGAACCACTCGAAAGAAAAGGAAATAAAAAAATAAGGAAGATGAGAGGAGAATTGGATTACCAGAGCAGAACTCACCCAAGATCGAGAGGTGAAACAATGAACAAATGGAGCAGGAGGGAGGAGGTCAGGTACGTGAGGGAGCCCCCTGGGTGCTGGGTTGCATTGAGCAGAGTGTGGGGGGACCCATTTGGTGTTTATTAGAACCTAAACGTAATAATAATATTAATAATAACATTAATAATAACAATAATAATAGAATAAAAATACCAAGGTATCAACAAAGGGTATATACAGAAATGTAATTTGTAGACAACTAAAATTGTGCCTATTATCACCTAATTCTGATGTGATTTGTAGAAAACTAAAAATTCATCTATGATCACTTATTTATAATTACATACATGAATTGGAATAAAAATTTCACTTACAATACAAAAAATTTAGCAATACAATACACAATATATTTTAATAATTTTGTTAATTATTAGTGCAACACAATCAGAATTATTACCATTGACATAAAACAATGCAATCATAAATATTCTATCATTTGATATGATATAGACATATTCAGATCATATATATTCTTTTAATAAAATAAAAAGTTATATTATGCACATTAGTTCACCTATGAATTTTTAATTTTTCCAGAAAACCAGATTTTGGGATAAGGCCACAAATTTTGATAGAAATTTGTGAACCTACAAAAAAACAAAAAGGAATGAAGTTTCTTTACAATCAACAGATAATCCAAAAAATAATGATTAGGGAAAATAAAATGGATGGTTTTAGGACAAGATGAATATTGGACCTATTTAATGGATGTGGAATTGAATACTTCAAGAATTGGTGAGTATATATGTTCTGTTAAAGTGGTTAAAAATTAAATGAATTGTGATGAAGAAACCAAAAATATCACATAAGTCGATCCATCATAAAGAAAAACAAGCTAAAGTAAACAATACTTCTTTATGATTTTTATCACTAGGAAACAAAATAGGATCACCTAATAACATGGTGTCCCTAAACTTCAAAAAATATTCTGAGGATTATAGAAACAATACCACTTATAAAAAATCCTATTAAAAAATTGACTGAAAATACTCTAAAATCCAAAAATGGTAACATGAAATAGTAGACAACATAGAATTTAGATACATAGTATACAAAGAAATCATTTTTAAACTTATAATAATTGAAACATATTTTAAAAAACTTATAAAGAATATTAGACATTTATTTCTATAAATATTACAATGAAAACAAACAATATATTAAGGGAAACCATACAATCATTCATTTTTTTACATTGGGTTTTGAATTTGAAGTATGTATTTATAAGAGAAAGTACATGGGTATATAACCAAATTTCGGAATATTCCTATACATTTAAATGATATATAATAGTAAATGTGATAGATAATATATGAAGGACATGACCATTTATTACCGTACATTTCAGTTTATGAGATAGATAATAAATCAATGAAGTATTAGAAAAAATTAAAATTCATTATTTCTAAACTATGATATCCAAAAACATAAATGGGAAGGTCCTCCATTGAAATTAATAAGTACCAACAACACTAAGTATTTTAAAAAATTATAGTTTGTAACATTATATAGAAAAATAAATAAGTAGTTTATAATAGTAGAGAGTATTAAATGATAGTATACAATAGTAGAAAATATTAAATGACATTTTATAACAATATACATTAAAAATGATAGTTTATAACAATAAATAGTAATACATGACATTGTTTGACATTAGACATAAAAAATGATAGTGTATAACTGTATATAGTAATTAAATAATGTGTATACAATTATAAATTAAGTATGCATTCATTAAAAAAATTCAAACCTTCAAGATAATAGAGTAGTTAAAAAAAATATATTGGTAGATTTTCTTTTTATCAAAAGATTACCTTGATAATGCTGACAATGAATCTGTTTGAAGCAGGAAAAAGTTAATTTTTGTTCAATATATGATGAAATGGAATATAAAATATCAGATAAAATAAGAATATATATATATAAATTAATATATAATAAAAAAATTTCAAATTATAAATATGCACAAGGGTTTAGATTACATTGTTAATAAATAGAAACCGTTAAAAATCAACAACTGCTTGCTATTTGAGACACCAATTAGCTAATAAAATCTCAAAACCATGGTTATATCATAATATGTATAACTAATATAGAAATATAAGGAAATAATAATCAATAAATGCATCCAATATAAGTGGTATCAAGTAGTTCATCCTAAAAAGTTAATTTTAGTCAAAATTAAATGTTACAAATGAAATCAAATGCAACAAAAAATGATATAAAATACAAACATGTATAATAACAGGAGACACATAGATTTAATAATAGTAATAAGTTCAAGGTATAGGTAAAGATGGAATAATATGAAATGGGATAGGTAGAGATGGGAGATGAAGATGAAATGGGAGGTAGAGGCAGAGGCATATGAGGAAGTGGGGGATGATGCAATAGAGGATGATCAAGCCTGATGCTAAAGCTTTGAGCATCAATGGGGAGGATAGAAGATGAAGCTGGAATGGTGGAATCAGAAAGATTTAGAGCATTGGGGTATGGTTTTAGCTTTGAGTGGAAGATCATGATGGATGATAGAGGATCAGGGGAGAAGAGGGTTGGTGGGGGAGAAGATAAGGTTCATGTGTAGGATGAGCATGATGGAAGATTGTGGAATCATGGGAGAATATGGTTAGCATGGAGTTATATGGTATAGATCAACATATACCCATAGTTCTAATAAAAACCTTGGCATAGATTTATCTTGGAAATCTATCCCCACAATTTCTCTAAACTGTGGGTATAGGTGTGTGAGAATATCCCCATTTTCTAGTAGTGTATTGAATTAATTATTTAGTTAAGTATATGTTGGGTGTTTTGAGGATGTTCGGTCCAAAATCTCAAAACAACTTCAGTAGGATGAACATGGTAAAATATGTAATTATTCCATAATTACAAGAATAATAATCCTGAAATTATTATCTTTTTTTTACACTAATTATACTTTTAAAACCAACCATAAAAATTGATTATGAATAATGGACAATATTATAATCATGGAGATGGTAGCCATTACGTATGCATGAGTGATGTTTCCATTATTCAATGAACATGATAGAAAAAAGGTTTATATTATTTTATATTTTAAAAATTATAATTATATTATAAATACCATATTTTCTCTTAAAATTCACTTATATATATCATCTATACAAGGTGTTTATGAAAAATGAATCACGTCGCTTCATGTAGGTGGTAATCCAAACATATGTAGGAATGAACTTATAATTGTTCAATATATGGAATGGTAAAAAAAATAGATGATATATTAGAATTAAATAATGATAATTATTTTATGAGTATCATATATATACATTAAATTCATTCTTATAACCATTTGTGAGATGTGGGGATGGAAAGAAAATTACATCGATTTGCGAGGTGGTAGTCTGTTGTACACATAAACGATGGTTTTATTTCTCATTTGATTAAAGAGGAGATGGATATAGGTTAATTAATTAACATAATAACATCTCATTATATTTTATATAATTATGTTATTATATCATCCTGTTTGAATAAGATTTTAAGGAGGTAAAATAATAAATAAAACTAAACCATTCGGTTAAAATCTACACCTCTTCTTTGGAAAACCTGGGTTTCTTTAAACATTAATCCCTATAAGGTT
The DNA here is from genome assembly GCA_963277665.1 of Viscum album. Taxonomy (NCBI): domain Eukaryota; kingdom Viridiplantae; phylum Streptophyta; class Magnoliopsida; order Santalales; family Viscaceae; genus Viscum; species Viscum album. The sequence goes on from OY728135.1 coordinate 70,506,872, forward strand.
AGTATTATTCAAAAATAAGACCCATAGAACATGTGGAATTTATTTTAGGAAGGTATTTGTTTAGATATTAGATGAAAAAAATGAATCTTGTAGTGTGTTTAGGAGAGTAGAGGGGGTGACCTTCTTTAAGTGAGGGAAAGGTATTCTTGGAATTTCTTAAAGTACTAAATCAATATAAATTAATTTATCTGTTAAAGTAGATATAAATTGATATAATTTGAATATAAGATGTTTATTTTTATAAAAAATCCCATAAAATAAAATTTGGAGAAGTTTAGATGATGTTTCGACCCTTATCGTTTTGTTTTAACCACCAGTTAACCCTTTTGAAAAATACCGTGATAAAAAATATTTTTACTCATTAGGGGTAAATAATGTTACTATATAAGGATAAATGACATATAAAAAGATAATGGTTGATATTTTAAACCATATAAAATTAAATTTTCTAAATAAATAATTTTTATAAATTTTAAATCATTTAATAAAGTACTATTTATTTTAAAATATCATTAATGTCATTTTTGGAAACACATGAAATATTATAATATAATATGTATCCAAATAATGTAAAATGTTTCTAAAATGACTTGAATTATAATATAATTATTATATAATCTTAATATAATCAGTAAATAAAATTTAGGAAATTTTATATATCATTTTAAACCTTATCTTTTGGTTTAACTCTTTGGTTAATCAATTTTAATCTCAATTATAGTAATGACTTTTTCAATAATAAAGGGCTATACTTTTACTTATAAGGTGAAAATTGGCTCATAAATGGATACAATATTCCATTTTAGACCATTTTTTAAAATAATTTTCTTATTTAAATATTTTTATAATTTTTAAATAATTAAATAAATATTATTTAACATAAAATATCATTTACGTAATTTCTGACACTATTCACATAATTTGACTTTAAAAACAACTTGAATGAAATTTAATTAGAATATAAACATTTAAAAAATCTCTAATATGTTATAAGTATCTTAAAAATTCATGTTAAAATTTAACACACCCAAAAAATATTACTTTTAGTGTTTTTTAAAATCATTTACATGATTTTTCTACTCCTTGCACAAACACTATTTCGGCATCGCGCATGCATTAAAGGTAATTATTTCATCATTAAAAATTAAAAATAAATTACCATGATAAAAAATATTAATATTTAAAATAAAAATTAATAGTATAACAATATTTGTTTTTATACCTACCATAAAAATATTATATATATTAAAAGCAAGATAGTGACAATTTTGATTTTATATTTACTTAAAATATTATATAAGTCATTTTCATAGAAAAATGGATTTTTTCCATAAATTAGAATATTTTATTATTATGGTAGAAAAATACTCATAAAATATATTAAATTAAAGAGTTAACGTCATTTTTATTCCTTATCATATTTTTTAAAACCTTAATTTTCCAATTTACCATTATTGAGGAGATTAAGTTTACTACGATTTCTATTAATAACGCCTAAAAATAAAAGGAAAAGATTAAAAACATTTATACCTATTTATTAAAAATATAGAATCCATTTTTTTAGAATGAAATTTATATAAGTGGTATTAATTAATTTAATGTTAAATTTTCAAAACACGACGAAATGCGGTTTTCAGAAAAATACGTTTTAAGCCCAAAAATGAACTTATAACAAAATATGGTATTATGATGATTCAAATAAAATTAATTATATTATATATAATTAATTAATAATTAATTTGATATAAAATTAAAATCACAATGGGTCTTTTTAAATAATATAAGTTACAATTTTATGAAAATTTGTATTTTCACTATTCACTGAAAAATCAATTTTTTTAGAAAAATATAAAAATTTCACCTTAAGTTAATTTTGATATGTTGATTTAAAAAATGATATTATTTTTATCAAATAAAATTCCTAAAATTTTAAGAAATTAATTATAATATTTAATCATAAAAAAAGATAAAAAACAATTCTGAAGAAAATTTATTTTTGAAGAATAAAAATGGAAATACTAAAAATTGAGTGCTTATTTCCTAAGAATTAGTAAATAAATTTGTTTTTAGTTGAACCTTTATATATATATGTATATATTTCATAATTCAATTAACACTATTCAAACCCACAAATTTAATGACTATGTTATAATGATCATATTTAAAATAATATTATTTTGTGGTTCGTTTATGCTTGGTGTTGTGTATCATTTATAATATCAAACGTAATGATCTTTTAAAATATCATGATATTAAATTCTGTCCAATTTTAAAAATTTTGTCTTTCCAATTTTAACTTTATATGGGTAATTAGGGGTTTGATATTTGATAATTCCTTTATTTAAAACCCACATCGTCAAAGGGGTTAATAAAATTTCCTCTTGAAAAGAGGGAAAGGGAAATATGATGGTCATTTGGAATAACACATAAATAGGTTTTAAAATATTAAAATATAGAGGAAAATTGAGTTCCAAATAATTATGGAGAGTGAAATATATCATTGATAACAAGAAAGGGAATAACCCTAAGAAAGTTAATGACCAGAAAACTATAAACCAAAGAGATGTGAAAAAGACTATTGATTCATCAGAAATGAAGGTAATGGGATAATTTTTTTTATTTAAATATCATTTTCCTAAAGTTTTGGAATTAATTTACCATCTAGACTAAGAATATAAGGAAAAATACTTACAGGACAACACAATTTTATTCTTTAATCAATTTTCACCACAATCGCATCTTTTACTCTAAATGATGAGTATTAAAGATGATTTTTCATGATTAAAGCACTAAAATAAACTTATAATGGATAAAATAATAATAAAAAGGATAAAAAAATATTAATCCTTTATTTAAATATTAACCATAGTGGAAATGGTTAGCACAAGGTGAGATAATTCCAAAATGCATAAACCTTCATATGATGAAATAATACATTTAACTCCAAAATTTCCACAATAATAGCAAAGGTTCAACATAGAGTTTTCCATAAATAATTAACCCTATATAACATATGGCCTCAACAACCTAAATATTTTAGAATGGCTTAACCTCAAAGGATGTCTCATACCTTTCAACTTACATACCTAAAAATTTAATTCCATTCTTACCAAATAATATTTCGTGTTCAATATCATGTTAAACCTAAGGGTTATATATAACACAACCCAATGAAACATCCCCAAAAATATAATTAATCCCCATGAAAAATCACTATATAATATTATAATGTAGTGAACTTCACCAAAATACCATGAATCAAATTTAGATAATAACAGAAAAGGAAATCCTTAGCTTGACCATAAATATCTCCAAAAATATCACTTTTTCAAAGAATCACTTTTCAATAATAAAAGTTATCTCTATCCCACTATATAATAGACCAAAATTAAATTAACATCAAATCATATACTAACCTAAAGAGTTATGTAAACCTCAATAGAGTATTCTTCCTAAAACCTCCTACAAGTTACAAATAACCTTAAAATCCCACCACCTAAAAAATAAAAAGGGGGTATTGATGAATTTTAAATTATGATCAACCTTAAACTTATAAACCCATGATTGTATCCATAACCTTACATAAAAACATCATAATCTCCAAGGTTTTATAAACTGACCTATGATACAAACTATAATATCCTTGAAATCTCACTCACGAATCTAGTGCTAAAAATATAATCCTTTAATAAATTTGATGCCAATAAATGTGTCAAAATTTCAACCATCCAAAAACTTAGAACATCAAAGGAAATATTGGATCACTTACATACTAAATGAACCTTTATATTTATAGTTTCAGATAATTAGGAAAAAATCATACATAACCAATTGGATACATAAACAACTAGTTCATAAAAATATATATCATCTACCAAAATTTCTTTACATATAGTAACCTTTTTAGGAATAACCTAATTAAAATAATTCTTGTCAACCTGGGGAAAATGAAGCACAATAAAGGGTGAGTTCAGATGCCGAGTAAGGGTAAGCATGGGGTAATCCATGATCACTTAAATATAATATGATAACAAGTTTATGTAAACATGATAATAATATTTTAAAACCCACACCAAATATATCATAGATCATAATCTTGAATCATGGCATAAATCATGGTAGTTCATGAGAAATGAATCATAAAGGAATAAAAAAAACATGATCCATGATAGTGTAGCATTGACATAAGATATAAGTTTATGGAATACACATAATAATTGAAAATCATTTCCATATTAGTAAAGGTTCACTTCCAAGATTATCATAGTTATTTGGGTTTATCTCCATTCCATCATATTAGTCAAGGTTCACTTCCAAGACTATTATAGTGGACAAAGTCCCCTACTGAATTGGGTTCACTGTCCATTCCAGTCTTATTTATCTCATGATATATCAATATTTATACAATGCATTGAATGGATATATAATTTTATTCCCACCCATTATATAATGAAATTCATATATATGTGTTCCATAAGATCATAAAACATTCATCTTATCATAACACATTGAAAGGAAAGAGGTTTCATAAACAATTCATCATTAAATCACAACATAACCTATGGAAAAGAAATTAGTTTCATAATCATAATGTCATCATAATAATAAAACATATAGAGAAAGAATAAGGATGGTATCATTGGATGATATCTCTAGTAAAACTTAAGCAACATCAACAAATGTCATTATAAGTGAAAAATGCCTTTAAAAGATCACTTAGACCATATATTGAGGAAAATACCCTTTTCACTTTAAAATATAAAAAATTACCAAATATTAAAGAAATTGTTTTCTTTAAAATAAATGATAGAAACATATAATGGAAGCTTCAAATAATTGAGAGGTCGTGATGACATTAAATTCTTTTCATGCCGTATAAGTTAAAAAAACATTCCTTTATCACTTTTATAAAAAATAGTCAAAAAGTAACTTGTTTGAAAAAATATTCCTTATAAATCATTTTGTAAAAAAAATAATGGGTAAAAAAACTTTAAAAAATCATATGTGAATATTCAAAATGTAACACATAAGCTTCAATTTTATTAAACATTTCATTTTAAAAGAAACAAGAACACAATACATATAGTTGTATTCATGAATATAATTTAAACGTAAATTTTTAATTTAATAAATTTAATTTTAATAAATTTATTTAGTTTTTTAAATACTAATATAAAAATTAAATTAGGGTGAATTTTTTTTATTTTTATGAAATAAATAATTTTCTAGTGAATAGTGGACAATACTATTTTTTTTTGAAAACTCTATTTTTTATTTCAAGAATTTACAAAGTTATTTTTTTAAATAGTTTAAAATAAATTTAATTCTCTTATATTATTAATTACTCAATTAAGTTCATTGGAATCTATTTTATGTTATAATTTGGTATAAAAATATTTTTATACATAAAATACATGTTAATAAAGAATTGTTTTCGTTGCCTTTTGTGTTTTGGTCTTAAATTAATTTCTATCACTTATAGAGATTGAATATTGAATAATTGATTCCATATTTGGAATTAGAAGGTTCATATTCATTAAATAGGTCCATTTTATTTTTGATCATTATGAATATTAACCATAGTAAATAATTTCCAGCATGAGAAGGGCCAATGTGTTGCATTCTAGATTTTGAAAAAACTCAATGGGAGACCTCAATATCTTAAGGCGACTCAAGGTTTCAGATAATTTCCCTAAAAACCTTGGCACTTTGGAGGTATTTCCCCCCCTTATTTGAATGGTTAAAATGTAATACTGAGGGGGATTTTAGGGGAATGCCAGGGCCATCGGGTTATGGGGAGATGTTTAGGGACCACAATGGTGATGTTGCTGAATACATGCATGGTCTTTGTGGGCATATCACTACCTTGTAAGCTGAAATGATGGGATTTATTAAAGCGGTTGATATTGAAAGGAAAATAAATTACAGTAATATCTGGTTTGAGTGTGATTACACTCTCATTATTCAAGGTATTAGGATGGGAAAGATTCACCTTTCATGGAAACTGACAGAAAAGTGGGCTAACTATCTTGAAAAGATAGCTTCAATGAACTACATTGTCACACACATTTATCGTGAAGACAATCAACTTCTAGATGGTCTTTCCAATAAAGGTGTTGGTGAAGATATGTACATCCTCTCTAGTATCCTTTCTTGTGACATGGTTCCCATATTTCAATGAGAAAAATATAAAATCCCCCTTTTCAGACTTCTGTAATCCTTTTTTTTTAATAGAGGGACTTTGTGCTCACTTTTCTCAAAAAAAAAATCACCATGGTAAGGGTAAATAGGGCCATTAAATTTAAAAATAATATGATAAGAACTAAAAAATGACCCTAACACTTGAAATTATTTTATTTTAGGAGTATACTTCATCCATGACCATCCAATATTAGAATATATGAGCTTTTATTCCATTTGTCTATGATTTTGACATTTATATTATTTTATTTAATGAAAAGTAAAAAAATATAATTCTTTTTATTTAATTATCTTTAAAATTTTAACATAAGGATAAACAAGGTTATGTTAAATTATAAATATTTATTTCAAATATAAATGATTTTTATCATTTTAATTTATTTATAAATTTTATTGATGAAATTATTACCTTAAATTATTATGCAAGACCAACACAATATTTATTCAATTAATAAAAAAATAAAATAAATGAATTTAGGAATATGAAAAGTGACATAATTTATTAAATTAATGTGTCCCATGATTTATAGATATATATATCACTTTTTATGGAATTATTAAAGTATTATATTTAAATTACCTCTTTGTGTTGTTGTATTTAAAGTCATATTAAATGACTAGTGTCAAAAATGATATTAATAATAATTAATAATAAATATTATACTACAAAATGATTTATAATTCATAAAAATATTAGGTTCAGAAAAATGAATTAGATATGGTTGAAATCATCAACCATGGTTCATTTATGAGTCTTTTTTCCTTTTATGGTAACATTATGGACCCTTAAAGGATAAAAAACTTTGATATTGCAATTATTTTAAAAAGGGTTAATAGGGGGTTGAAACTAAAAGATAAGGGTGAAAAAATAACTAAAAAATGTAAAAATTTTATTTTAAGAGATTATTTAGACTCATCCTCATATTTTCTTATAATTTTATCTATTTGGATCCATTTTGACATAAAATAATTTATATTAATTTAATACTTTATGAAATTCCAAGAATATCCCTCCCATCGCTTATTAAAGGACACCCATTCTCTCTATTCTTCACACCACTTTTAAACTTATAGATTGAAAAAAACCTGAAAAGGCATCCTATTAATATCCTTATATATGTCTTTTATGTTCCATTATTCCAAAAATACCAACCTTAGTGCAGTTAAGAAGAGATACAAAGGTGGTTTCTCTAAGAGAAGGTAATCATTTTTACAACTCTTTTAAATTTATTTCTTCTTATACTTCATATAAATATGTTGTAACCATAATAAAATAATAAATATAATATAATAAATATATTTATATATTATTATTATTATACTATGACTAATTTCCATCTCTTTTACATCCTATAAAAATTTAAAACATCACTTGTAAGTACGTACAACTTATCATCTCCAAGTAGCAGTGTAATTCATTTTTCATAACCACTTTACAAGGATGGTTATAAAGATGGAAGTAATGAATATATATTATCTTTATAAAATAATTATTCTTTTTAAGTTATAATATCATATATAACTTTTTCCCTTCTAATTCGTTGGAAAACGCTAATGTCGCTCATGCGTACGTGTGGACTACCAACTCTACAAAGCGATGTGATTTTTTTTCATTTCTTCATTAAATGGATTGTAATAAGGATATATCTAATGAGTATATATCATTTATATGATATAATAATTAATCCTGAAAGGTAAATTATTATTTAAGTTTCTTTCATTCCATTTTTCAAAAAGTGAAAACAACGTCTATGCGTATGTATGACCTATTGTTTCCATAAATGATATACTTTATTTTTATATAACCACCTTTCAAGGACAATTTAAATTTTTTATATAAGAAATATATACGATATTTAAACCTTTATTAATATCTAGGATATACTTTAACTATGATCAAGATGCAATTTCTGAAACTACCAAACCAAAACAAACTTTAAGAATGAAGCAGTTATCACCCAAAATAGTGATGTTAATAAATGTTTTTTTACAAAAGGGTGATAAAATGTTATAAGTAAATAATATATGGTATAATATATATGATTATAGTTATTTAATATATGTATAATAAATATATACTTATTATATAGGAGGATAAAATCACATACAATGCAAGTCATACTTGAGTTAAGGGTTTATTTCACAATCTCAACATTATTTAGGATTGTTTATGTTTAAGTATCTAAAGGGGGAATTATTTGATATTTTTATCTTAAAAGTAATATATTTTACTCTTATCTATTTATTTATATAAATAAAAATATTTCCTTTCATTTTAATCTCTTTAAGTACCCAAGATAGCAAAATAAAATTTTAAGGAAAAATCAACCTTGCTTTCTACCAAGTATGGAATATTTATCTTCTTTGTACATATTTACCTTAAAATACATAAAATAGAATTTTTAATATTATAAATTTATTTATTTAATAAATTTTTACCATGTTTTTATTTTTTACAAAATGGTTTAAAAGAAATATTTTTATCATTTTCCAAAATAAGTATTCTTGATTATTTTACAAAAGTATGAAAGCAATTTTTTAACTTATATGAAATGAACATAATTTCGCACTATTATGAACAATAATTTTTTTAAATATTACTCTACATGTTTTACAATATTCCATTTAAAGAAAATATTTTCTGTAATATTTTGGAAATTTTAAATTTTGTACAAGTTATTTTCCTTAATAAATATTATAGTAAATTTTTATAATATATTCATATATACCAAAATTATTTGGTAAATATTATGATTTAATAGGTATATTATATTCTTATACCATTCAGCAATTTACTTTGGAAGTATTATGATTATTTTTATTAAATGGGGAGTTATTAAACTTTCATATGCTAGTTTTCTAATACAAATATTTTCATTAATTATGTTTCATCCCTTTCATATGATGAATGCATTGAAGTTAGTAAGTGATGGCCCGAGACTGATACAACCCCTAGATGGATTGGTAGGTCTCATGAGAAAAACTATTTTGGGTATTTGGAATTAGACTTAACTATTTATATATGTTGTCTTGGAACAATTACCTGACGGTAATATTATGATGTCTGGCATTATGAATTCGATCATTATGAAACTAGTTATTATTATCCATGTGATTATTTATGCTGTTATGTTATATATGGATTTAATCCCCTTATTATGGTATTAATAATATGGAATATTTTGATAATTTCTTATCTTGACCATATTATTCATGTTTTATTTACTTTATGATATATTTTGTTCTACGATTTCCCTTATTGAGCATCTGGGATCACCCTTTATTATGTTTTCATTTATCTAGGATACGAAGAAGGGATCTATGAATGAAATTATAGATTTAATATAAGAAATAATAAATTTAACACAATAATTATTATATTATATCTCATGTTTTCTAATATAATTTGATAATTATGTATGTATCCAGTTTTCCAAGACAATTAAACTTTTAGATCCTTCGGGATTAAATTACTTTTATTTATACCAACATTGTAAAATAACCACTAACTTTAGGATACTAGATTCAAGATGTTACATTTGGTATCAAAGGAAGTTTAATATAAAGCTTAAGAACTAGATTTAGGATAACATATATTTGGGAACATAACCCTATGTCTGACTTTGATAATATTCTTAATGAAACCAGGCTTATGATTTTGAGATTAGCTATACATAAAATTTCAATTTATGTTAATGTTTCACTAGTGTTGAAACTATACATTGTGATTTATAATGTTATAATATAATCTAGTGTATTATATTATTTAGAAATGGTTTCTAACAGAAGTAATGGAAACCATATCAATGCACATAATACATATAGGTATTGACCTCCTGGGAAAGATAATGAAGTTGGATCTATAGCTGGAGGTAAATAAATTGTAACTATTTTTAGGGAATATGACTCAGGTTATGACCAATAACCTTTCTCATATAGATTAGGCAGATTCAAAATCTGGTTAATAATTTTGAACCACTTCATGCATCATTAACCTCCATTATTCAATGAGACTACTAATCTATTTGAATCTAAGAAATGGATAAATTCTTTAGAGAAGATATCTCTTGCTTTGGGAAGTAATGAAAGTGGGGGATGTTATAATGTAAATTTATCATCTCATGGGGTATATAGGTCAATGATGGTCATTGATTCAAAACACTAAGAATGAGGAGGAAATAAAAAGCATGAAATAAAAGGATTTTAATGAACTTTTCTTGGGAAAATATTTTCCTTGTGAAAAACGAGTTGATATGGAGAGACAATTGTTAAGTTTGAGAAAAAAGGAAGAGGAAAACGTTGCTAAGTATGAATCCAAATTTACAAGTTTTCAAAGAAATACTACAGAATATGTATGAAATCCAAAAAGTAAGATTGAAATTTTCTTTTATGGGATAAATCCAATCCTTTTAAGGGAACTAGTATCCTAAACTTTCTCATCATATGAGGACATAATATCTTGTGCTATAAATATAGAGAAATAATTCTCTAAGAATTATGACTTTGACATAAATAAAGGTAAGAAAAAGGTAGATAATCCATCTATAAAAGTAAATACGGTAAAAGGGAATAAGTTAGGGGTTGAATTTCCAACTAATAATAAATGTGAAGAGAAACCCCAAAAAACATGCTTGATGGGAATGGGAGTCTACATAAAGTGTAGATAAAAAAGTCACTAGGATCATGATTTAAAGGGAAAGAAAAAATCTACAAATGTTTAATTCTTTTAATTTAAGGATATCAGGCATTAAGAAAATGATTTCTCTAGTGTCAAGGGTATTTTCCTTAGATAAGGACAATAGAGAAAGTCTAAGATTATATGATCACAATAGCTGAGGTTAAAGTTCAAAAATCTATTGTTGAAGGTACTTTATTCATAGCCTCAAATTTAGACAATTCTTTATTTTATTATGGATCCCTATAAAATTTTATATCATCCAAGTTTACCAAGAAAATTAGATATATCCCTAGAACCTTAAGAAGGGAGTTATTAGTCATGACTCCTAGTTAATGTCTCACCGTAATAAGGATATGTTTGTCAGTTCCAACTGTAACACATAAACATTCCCTATTTCTTGACTTTATTAATATACCTATGGTTGAATGTGATATAATTCTTGGTATAGACTGGATTTCAAAATATGATGCAAAATTTTAATGTAAAGAGAAGTAAAGTTCAATTTGTAATGAAGATATGAAATTACTTTTCTTTAGAGGTGAGACTTCATCTTCTGAGTCATGTCTAGATACAACCCTAGTAGATCTTCTGAATGAAGCTATTGGGTAACAAGAGAAGATATGACCTACATATGAAAAGGTTAATCTTAAAAATGAGAATATACCAATTTTACAAGAATACATTGACATATTTTCTGACAATTTCCTTGTATATACACCAGAGTGTGAGGTTGAATTTTACATATATTTAATCCATTATGCAAGACCTATATAAATACAATATATAGAATGGACACTATGTAATTAGTGGAATTGAATAAAAAACTTGAAGAGTTGTGTAATATGGGATTTATACACCCTAGTTTTTCACTTTAGGGAGCCCCTATTATTTTTATTAAGAAGAATGATAGATCTATGAAGCTATGCATTGATTATAGGAAAATAAATGCTATTATGGTAAATAATATGTATCATATTCCTCACATCAATGACTTATTTTATAAAATTCAAGGATCTCAAATTTTTTCAAACATTGACCCTAGATCTGGGTATCATAAATTTTGAGTAAATAAGAAATATATTTTGAAGATAACATTTGAATAATGTATAGACATTATTAGTTTACATTAATTATATTTGGATTGACTAATGAAAAATATTTTTTATTGATCTAATGGATAGAGTAATCAAGGAATATGTTGATAATTTTTTTTTGTTTTTATTGATGACATCTTCATGTACTTTAAGAGATATAAGAACCATGAGAATCACTAATGGATCATTATTGAGACACTATAAAGTGTGATTTTGGATTAATAAAGTTTATTTTCTTGGCCCTATTATCTCCAAGGATAGAATCTTAGTTGATCCTATTAAGATAAAGGTATTAAAATAATTAAATACACTAATTAACATAACTGAGTTACACAATTTCATTGGTTTGGTAGGTTACTACTGGTGATTTTTTCAAACAATTTCCCAATTGGATAATCCTTCAACCAAGCATACTTGTATAGGGGTTAATTTCATATAGACAAATGAATGTGAAGAATGTTTTGAAGAATTGAAAAAGATATTATTTAATTCTCTTATCTTGACTCTACCATCAAGAAATTATGGTTTGGTGATATATATAATTCATTGAATAAGAGACTTGTTTGTTTCCTTATATAGAATGATAAAATATTTCCTATGCATCAAGGAAGTTAAAGAATAATGAACATAACTCTAAAACCCATGATCTTGAGTTAGAAGCTATAATATTTTCTCTGAAGATATAGATATAGTCTCTATAGAAAAATATGTGAGATATATATAGACCACAAGAGTTTTAAATACACCTTTTTATAGAAAGAGATGAACATTAGTCAAATAAGATGAATTGATCTACCTAAGGATTGTGATTTTTAAATACACTACCATAAAAAAAGTAAATTTTTAGTCAGTATATGAAGATGATGTTATGAAATTTATAAAGAGGATATGTTTTCTATATATACCTGAGCTAAAAATTGAATTATTAGACAATGCTCATAGCATGAATTTCTCTATACACCTAGGAAGAACTAATATGTATAGATATTTTAAGGAACAATTCTTGTGGGATAATATGAAGTAGAAAATTGTTTATTACGTGTCTAAATGTTTTTATTTCCAACAGGAAAAGTCTGATAGAAAATATCCAATAGGTGTCATGTAAACTTTAACTATTCCTACATGGAAATTTGATGACATTATTATGGAATTTTTCACTGGATTAATAATAAATCCTTGAAGGAATGATGTAATATGGGTTATTATCGATTCCATACCAACTAAATACATTTCCTAGCTATAAGATAAGATTTACCTCTACATCACCCTATAAGACTCCATATTAATGATTTTTTAAGACTTTATAGTGAACCTCTTAAATTGTTTCTCATCATAATCCATGATTTATATCAAAATTATAGAAAATCATTCCAAAGGATCATGATACTAAGATTCATTTGAGAACCTATTATCATGTTCAAATTGATTGGCATGAAAGGACTATCCAAACTTTATAATACATGATTAGGTTGTTCTTAATTTACTTTCGAGGTATATGAGATCAATTTTAAATTTGGTAGAGTTGACCTATAATAATAGATTCCATTCAAGTATTCAAATGGTTACTTATGAGGAATTATATGGAAAGATATGTCATAATCTATCTTGTTTGGATTAAGGTGGTGAAAGGAAGCTTGTAGTTGTAGAACTTTTTCAGGAGATAATGATAAAGGTAAATACTATTCAGAATCATATTAGAACAGATCAAAGTAGGAAAAAGAGTTATGCCAAAAACCAAAGAAAATATTTGGAATTTAAAGTGTGAAATCATATTTTATTGAAAGTATCTCCATGGTAGGTTATTATAAGGTTTAGTAAGAAATGTGAACTAATCCCTAGGTACATCATACCTTTTTAAATTCAATAAAGAATTGGCATAATAGCTTATTATTAGGCAGTACCATTGAGCCTCTCTAAAGTACATGATGGATTCCATATATATTTATTAAGGAAGTAAATTATATATATTAAAAATTTTATAACCAATGAATAAATGTAATTGGAACTTGATTTATCTTACTATGACGATACTATCAAAATTTTGGACACTAGAGAACAAATTTTGAGCAATCAGACGACTCTGCTGGTAACGGTACTTTGAAAAAACCATAAGATATAAGTGATACTGTGGGAAAGTGAAGAAATTATTATTAATAACTACCTAAATATGTTCATGATATTTAATTCTATAATTTTTTAGTATGAAATTATTTGGAGGAAATAATGTTACACCTGCGCTTCAATTTTATTAAGCTTTTATTTTTAAAAGAAACAACAATAAAATACACATTTTTATAAATGAATATGATTAAAACATAAATATTCAATTTTTATAAATTTATTTTTCTTAAATTAATTTCATTTTTTAAAGCATAATATCAAAATTTAATTTGGGTAATCTTTTGGTATTTTTCTCAAATAAATAATTTTTCAATGAATAGTTAAAAATACAACTTTTTATTGAAAACTGTATTTTTATTTGAAGAATTTTAAAAGTACCATTTTATTTAAAATATTTTTAAAATAAAATTATTTAAATTATATTATGAATGACTAAATTAAGTTCATTGAAATTAATTTTATTGTTTAATTTCATATAAAAATATTTTTTCTGCATAAAAAGAATTTTTCTAAAAAACTGTTTCCATTGAGTTTTACATTTTATTCTTAAATTAAATTACACCACTTATAAAAATTGAATCTTGAAATATGAATTCCATATTTTAAATTAGGAGGTCCGAATTTGGTAAATAGTTCCCTTTAATTTTTGGTCATTACGAATAGTAACCATAATAAATAATTGTCACCATAGTAAGGGTAAATAGAATAATTAAGGTTAAAAATAATATGATAAGAACTAAAAAATGATCCTAACACTTGAAATTATTTCATTTTTTGAGTCTATTTTATCAATTATCACCCAATATTCGAATATTCGAATGTTTTTTCCATTTGGATGTGATTTTGACCATTATATTATTTTATTTAAATAAAACCCAAAAACTTTATTCTCTTTGTTTGACTATCTTTAAAATTATAACATAAGGATTAAAAAACTATTTTTTATTATCAATAGATATATTAAAGATAAATTATTTTTTATTATGGTAATTTATTTCTAATCTTTATGGATGAAATAATTACCTTAAATTCTTATGCAACACCGACACCTTATTTTTTAAATTAATTAAAAAAATAAATGATTTGAAAAATATTAAAATTGATATAATTTGAATAAATTAATATACCCCATAAATTATATATATATATATATTACATGTTAGGGAAGCGTGAAATGATTATATTCAAATTCACTCTTAGTCTTGATGTATTTAATGTTAAATTAAATAAATAGTGTAAAAATGACATTAATAATATTTTATAATAAATAATATTTTATTAAATGATTTGAAATTCATAAAATTTTAGGTTCAGAAAAATAAATTTTATATGGTTTATAAAATCAACTATATTCTATTTATTTTTCAATTTTCATTTTATTGTAACATTCTTGACCCTTAAAGGATAGAAAACATTAATATTGTGATAATTATCAAAAGGGTTAATAGGGGTGAAAAATAAAAGATAAGGGTGAAAAAATCACCAAAACTTGTACACATTTTATTTTATGAAATTATTTATACTCATAATCATTTTATATTTTAATTATAACAATTTGTATCTATTCTCACATAAAAAATACTATATATTAATTTAATACTTTATAAATTCCCATAATTACCCTACCCTCAATTATAAAAGGTGTAACGCCCCGACCCTAGTTACCCAGAGTCGGTGCATTATTACATAACATTGGCATGATCATGAGAAAGATCAAGTCTCGAAAGACCGATTAGTTTAGTAGCCTTGGAATAACTAGATACATCCATAAATTTTTACATTACATCATAAAAAAAAACATCTTGTCTTCATATCCCCTCATACTATCCCTGCAGGTCATTCATAAATTACTTCTTCATAATCCTGAAAAAAAAAATAAAACATTGAAAGGGGTGAGCTCGGATGCTCAGTAAGGATAACATTATAGCAGAAGCTTTCATAAATAAGCATAAACACTTAAGGCAATTTATAACTAAAACAAAAGCCTTTGAAACTTGAACTTCAGCATAAAATGGAAAAGGTAAAATGAAATAATGCCATTTACTTACTCACATGGATATTCTACTAGTCAAATGATCACATGCAATATCAATAACCACTTTCATAATGATGGAATGCATAATGCCAGACTATCATAACCACATAGCCAAGGCCTCGTGCCAAGACTACAAATAAGATTTTTGCCAAGGCCTTGTGCCAAGACACTAGTTTGTCTCATGAGACCTACCGATGCATCGAGGAGCTATAGCGGGCTCCACCCGTCACTTATTAAGTCCAATGCATTCCTCATATGAATAGGTTTAAGCATAAAATAAACATTCGTATTAAAACTAGCATACGAAATGTCAATACTTTAACCACAAACCATGAATGGTATAAAAATGGAACATCCACAGTCAAATATAACTCATTTGATACAATATGGAAGATTGTATTGTATCACATTAACCTCAATCATGAATAATGAAGGATGTTGACATAGATGAAAATAATCATCAAAACTATTTGAGAGAAATATCCCCCTTTTCTTGAAAACATTTAAAAGTCACACTATTTGTCAAGAAGCCATTTAAAAATAGATTTTTGAATCAAAGTGTCCCATACCACTTTGAAACCTTTTAAAAGGATTTTTAATTTCTAAACTTTAATGTCCATATAAATAAATCCTTAAAACCATTTTTAAAACATGGACATTAATGATAAAGATTTAGATGAATAAGTCTTTAAAACATTTAAAAATGGTATTTTAGTTAGAGATTCTAACCAAAAGAGAGACACTTGAATGAAAATAATTGAGGTAATCAAAACTTTGTAATATCATGAGAATAAAGGGAATTCATGATATACTATGTCAAAGTACATTATATACACCACATAAAAGTGATTTGGTGTATATCAATAAAGAAGTCTCAATGGAATGTAAGTTGAGATGAAATCTCTCATAAAGGCCATATCCTTAGGTTAAGGATAAATCAACAACATAATTATGTGTGAAAAATATAAATACACTAAATATGATTGGATATTCAGTGTAAAACAATCAAAGTATATTCACACATATTCCTGTAAAAACAACACCAACGAATTGGATGTTTAACTCAACAAATGGTGAAAGAGTTAAAATTACTCTTATCAAATTCATATCAATGACTTGAGAATTTTCAATGGAGTGATTATGTGTATCAAAATTATATCCACAGGAAGGGGAGTGGAAATTATGACATAATCAAATGAATAGTGATTCCACACATAATCTTGGGGTAATATAATCAATGAAATATGCGTAAAGCCAAATGAGTGGAAATTGAAATCTCAAATTCCCTTATTGATTAGGTAACTTAAGAAACAAACACCCATGAAAGAAAGATCACACCATGATGATGTAAATACCCATAAAATAATTTATATTACACAGTGAATACAATCATGGGTAGTACACATACACCACATGCAATAATTAAGTGGTGATCAATGGAATTCTCACGGAATTAAAAGTGAGACAAGAAACCCCTTACCACGTTAATCAACTGAGTCGCATGGCCAAAAGTTAATAACCACCAAATGATTTACAGAATAAAATGAATATAAAGTGAATCATGATAATATATATCAAATGGAAGTACACAATACACCACTTTCAATAATTTAGTAGCGAACAATGGAAATCTCACGGAATTGAAAGTGAGATAAGAGAATCCCTTACTTTGTACTTTTTCCTTGGTCGATGGTAGGTTTACCTCCTGTATAATGGTGAAATAATTGTTATTGAATAATACAAGAATCAGTTACTTTAATATGATATCATATATGATCTTTTAATATTGATTTGTTAATAATATCTTAGAATTATTGTCATTTCAGGTGTTAACGGGTTCATTTTACTTTATATTCTTTGTTATGTGAGCCATATTCGTTATTAATGGGATGTATATTATTCATATCCAGAATGGTATCAAGTCCTTAAACATCATTTTTAAATCATCAAATGATAATTATACTTGAATGGATACGATGGAGAATGAATCTCATCGCGTTCGTGGAGACGGTAGTCCGTACGTACGCACGAATGCTACTTCCATTTAATTTTTATTTTAAAAGAATCGAATCCAAATGATACATAGGTATATTACTATTCCAATATAATATTTTATATATGTTACTTAAGTTCATTAACACCATCCTTTATACGTTCCATGTGTGGTATGAACGAGTCATATCATTTTAAGGGGGCGGTTGTCCGCACTTCCTCAAATGAAATTATCGTATGTATATACAACATGAAACGAATAATTGTATGAAATAAAATGGAATTACAGAAGATTATATATAAAATATATATCATTAATATCATATTTAATTACAGTGCCATCCTAATGGCCACTATGAGAGGCGGTAATATGTATTTGAACAATCATCGTTTCGTGAGGCGTTAGTTTGCCATCCACAGAAACATTATGTTCATCATCCATTAGATGGAGTTGTGTGAATGTGTAGTTTGAATCCTTCTTATAACAACATCCTAGTATATTGTGTATACTGGTGTTGTTACAAAAGAAAGGAAATAAAAAGAGTTTGGGGGTTGGAGAAGCAAAATAATTGAAAATAATTTAAGAGAAAATGTTACCTTTAATTTAGGTAACTCACTTTGGTTGGAACCAAAGGACTTCTTGAAATGCTTTCTGCCTAAGGGGAAGCTTCAAGGAGGAGGAGAGGGATGTGGGGAGCTTAGTTGGGCAGAGTTTGGACGAGCCAAGTGGCTTGAGAGGTGTGAGGAATGATTAGAAGTGGTCTCCTTTTATAAGGGAGAGGAGGGGCTCTTTAGGAAAGAGTGAAAGTATTACTTTATAATATAATTATATTCGGTTTATAATGGTCCAAAAATCATTGAGGTAGAATATAAGATGACTCATATTCTAAATAACATCAACCAATAAGAATTGGACAGGTTTTAGATAATATGTTAATCATTATAATCTTATTTATTTAAATGATTTATTAATGAGGTAAACATTGCATCATTATTGTGTCATTAATAATTTAAATTATTTGATGTCTAAAAATTATAAATAAAATAAAATTATGTAGGAAATCGTCTTAGCTTTCTAATGAATATTTATAATCGAAAATCCAACATGTATAACCCTATGTAAAAAGTGTTCTTTTAAAAGATGTAAGCTTATGCCATTTTTGTATTCATTTTAACTTAATTAAAATAAAGTGTCATTATCACTTACAAGTGGATCAATGGGGTCCCAAAATTGACCCAAAGATGCCCATGGTCGACCATGTATCAACCAATAGGGTTAAGACATGTTTTAGGGTAATTTAGTATTATTATAATATTATTTTTTAACCCTTATTTACCGGATTTACCCTTAACCATGGTAAATAAAATATTTACCGTAGTAATTATTCAAAATGTCTAAAAATAAAAGTTACCTATTTACACAATTTGAACATCCTGATTCCAAATATGGAATCCATTTTTCTAAATTCAAAACACAGAAGTGGCAGAAATTAATTTCAAATTAATTCCCGCTGTCAAAACAAAAAGCGTGTTTTTAAGAGATAATAACTATCAAAAGATTGACACTTGTTTATGTTTGGTTTAATTGTAAAATTATGTCCAATGAACAAAATTATATTAAATGGTAAAAATATATTCTAAATATACTTTAAAACCACTCAAATTCATAATTTATCACTATTAATTATTTTGATTAAAAAAGTTGTTTTTAATTAAAATTTAGTAATTTTTACTATTCATCAAAATATGAAAGTTATCCGAAAAGTACCAAAATTTCACCTTAGGCTAAATTTGATATTCCGAATCCAAAAATGAAGTCCATTTTGAAATATAAAATATATATAATTTCAAAAAATTAAGTATTACTATTCATAACGGCTAGTTTGATCGGTTGTGGTGTGTGTTAAAACTCGAAGTTGCGTACAACACACGCTACTGTTTTATTCAAAGGAAAGCGTACCGTGGAAGCTTGGGATGTTTTATTTTAAATTTTTTGATGTACCCATTTAGTCAAAAAGTTTAAAATATTTTATTTAAAAAGGGTTCACTATTAAAAGTTGGTAAAACTACAATACTGAAGATGAATTTTTTCTTACATTATGTCTAAGAAACTCATAATATGGATTCTAAAATTATAAGGATTATATAAAGTTTAAAATTTAGTTAATACTATTCATAACCTTTTTTTGAACGGCTTGTTTGGTAAGTCATGGTGTGCTTGAACTCGGTGTTGCGTGTAGTGCAAGTTATTGAATTATTTTGAAGAAATAACACACTATGAAATCTTGGGGTGTTACATTCTCCCCTCCTTAAATAAATTGCGCCCTCGCAATTTGAAATTGTTCTTCGAAAATAAAAGGTTGAAAATAGAAAATATATTTGTGGGAAAACCCACATCGGAAATTGGTTTACTGAAATTTAGTCTTAATATGAGGAAAAGAGAAATGAAAGGGTCACCACCAAATTATGATCTCTATTAGGAGAATATTGGTGGCAATTAGAGACATATAATTGGAGGAAAAACGTAAATATTTATAGGTAGTGGTTGAGGTCATCAATCACAAACAAGTATAAAATTGAGGTCCTTAAACTCATCAATCTATGATGATTTGAAGTACCATCGGTTCAACAAAATATAGGGTATTGGGATCACACATTTTTGACATTTCAAAATATCTTAGTTGAAATCCCACATCGAAAAATGAATTAATGAGGCCTCTATTTAAAATAAAGAGTGGAAAGTATGAAGATTACTGAAAATAACACATACTAGGGTTCCATGTAGGAAAATATGGATATGGAGGAGAAATCTAACCATCAATTATCTGATGGAGAGTGGTAGAGAACATGGCTATGAAAAGGCCAACAATCCCAAAGACATAAATTAGTGATGATTTAAGGTACCATCTAGGACAACATTTTTTTTAAAGTTACATTACATAAGGAATAGGAATTCATTTATGATATTGACTAAGAACATTATGAGATATACTTAAATTTTAAGTAGATTTTCATTCTTTAATAAATTTCCACCACTAACTCAATTTTTTTTTAAACGATGAGTATTCAAGAAGACTTGGTCACACTGGAAGAGCTAGAATAAACTTCTATAGAATCACATGATCCATGCAGGATAAACCATATATTTACATTATCTTTGAAGATTAATCAAAACCAAAATGGTTAGTGAATGATCTAATGATCCCCCAAAAGGATATTCATTGAGATAAATATGCACTAATCTTAATTTCTAAAATTAAACCAACAATACCCCAAAGTTAAATAGATACCATTCAATAACCAATTGTCCTTAAAATCCTTTAATATAATCCAAACTAATATTGAAACCCAAAACATAGAAGAATTTGATTATGTAGTCTCCCATGTTACATTGTATTTCCAAATGACATCAAATACTCTTAAAGTCACATACTTAAAAGTAATTAACATCATCACATATTCTCTGTTATAGGTTAATCATTTCCATAAATAACCCAAATCACTATAAATCAACAATAAAAATGTAGATAAAAATCCACCATTACTCTACAAATGAAACCTCATTGTATTCTATTTTCCTTGGGCATATAGTGTTCCTAACAAAACGAACATCTTCCAAAATAACATTTATCACTTAATCACCAAATCATTTTCCTATACCAAGGGTATTCATTTGATAAGACATAAGAACCCAAATCATCTTATTATTGATCAATAAAATCATTTAACAAAAAAAATAGTCTTACTAACCAGGGACTTCACGTAGTCCAGTGGTAGGCGATAAATCCCAATCGCACTTTGGTTGTGGGTTCGATTCCCACAGCTTTGTCCGATGCGACGGGTTGTCACACGGTCTACGTGTTGTCCTTTTTAAAAAACTATATTCTATAATATTACCAAAATGAGATAAATTTTTCAAAATAACATAATTTATCCACAAATGTTATATCATAATTTGCATTTTCATCCCAAATTATAATAACTTATCATTTTCTCAAATCCCAATGATCATATAAAACCAAATGGTTATTTATACCTATATCCACAAGAGAAGAGACAATTATTCCTCAAATATCATTCTCACATGGCAAACTGAGGGGTTTCAAATACAAGAGAAAATTATTCCAAAGTAAACCCATCAACAAGGAGTGCTAATACTTTTTAAATTTTTCTCCAACCATTTATTTCCACATAGCTTCTTCTTTGAGCAAGAAAATATCCTATAAAATAGTACATTCACTCGGGTAATGGCCAGGTCCCCTACATTTATGGCAAATGACTGTAAATGGACTCTTGGGACCATTTTTATCTTCTTCCATAGCACTCTTTATTTTTCTTCGGCAATTCTTCACTTTATGTCCTTCCTTCCCGCACGTAAAACATTTCGTTGTCCCATTGAGACACTTTCCTAGGTGTCTCTTTCCACAATTCCTGCATGATGAAAATTGAGGTTTCTTTTCTCCATGGTCTCCATTGCTGGAGATCTTATCATTTATCACCTTTCTCTTCCTTGTTGAGTCTGGGAGTTGGTTAATATATATGTTGTTGATCATATTTTTGGAAAACTGATTTGGCATAAAGATGATATCTTTTACGCCTATCAACATTCCATTTTGTTGCTCATTTCCACCACCGTTCCCACCTTGTACATCATTCTCAAAGTCACTATGACTTCCTTGGAATCCAGCCATTGACTAAAACCAGAAAGCATTGTGTGAGTAATAGTAGTCGTAAAATCATTTAGAGATTAAAATGTCACCATATTCTCAATTTGAAACATATTAGGATTAACCAAGGTCATTTACTCTCATCTTATGTATATATTACTTAAATCGGTTTGTAAAGAAAATGTAAATTATTCTAAGCATATCCCCCGGGAGTGTCGTAGCCAAGAGTGCAGCAAGGCCCGTTGTCGTACACCAGTTCCCGTTCGAGTCTAGCTCAAAGCGGTGTTTTCGGGTTTTACCCCTAGGTACATCTGTGCCAGAGCCGCCTCTACCTGCTCGTATCCAGACAGGGATGTATTGCTCGGAAAACTCACAAAATCTCTACAATACCAAAATTCTAGGAAGTTCTTTTATACTAATCCTCAAAGTTCATCTTAGGTCTACGTGCTCTAATCAGAGTTTATCTAAATCTAGCTACCAAGGTTTGTACTAAACTTTCTCTGATACCAACTGTAACGCCCCGACCCTAGTTACCCAGAGTCGGTGCATTATTACATAACATTGGCATGATCATGAGAAAGATCAAGTCTCGAAAGACCGATTAGTTTAGTAGCCTTGGAATAACTAGATACATCCATAAATTTTTACATTACATCATAAAAAAAAAACATCTTGTCTTCATATCCCCTCATACTATCCCTGCAGGTCATTCATAAATTACTTCTTCATAATCCTGAAAAAAAAATAAAACATTGAAAGGGGTGAGCTCGGATGCTCAGTAAGGATAACATTATAGCAGAAGCTTTCATAAATAAGCATAAACACTTAAGGCAATTTATAACTAAAACAAAAGCCTTTGAAACTTGAACTTCACCATAAAATGGCAAAGGTAAAATGAAATAATGCCATTTACTTACTCACATGGATATTCTACTAGTCGAATGATCACATGCAATATCAATAACCACTTTCATAATGATGGAATGCATAATGCCAGACTATCATAACCACATAGCCAAGGCCTCGTTCCAAGACTACAAATAAGATTTTGCCAAGGCCTTGTGCCAAGACACTAGTTTGTCTCATGAGACCTACCGATGCATCGAGGAGCTATAGCGGGCTCCACCCGTCACTTATTAAGTCCAATGCATTCCTCATATGAATAGGTTTAATCATAAAATAAACATTCGTATTAAAACTAGCATACGAAATGTCAATACTTTAACCACAAACCATGAATGGTATAAAAATGGAACATCCACAGTCAAATATAACTCATTTGATACAATATGGAAGATTGTATTGTATCACATTAACCTCAATCATGAATAATGAAGGATGTTGACATAGATGAAAATAATCATCAAAACTATTTGAGAGAAATATCCCCCTTTTCTTGAAAACATTTAAAAGTCACACTATTTGTCAAGAAGCCATTTAAAAATAGATTTTTGAATCAAAGTGTCCCATACCACTTTGAAACCTTTTAAAAGGATTTTTAATTTCTAAACTTTAATGTCCATATAAATAAATCCTTAAAACCATTTTTAAAACATGGACATTAATGAGAAAGATTTAGATGAATAAGTCTTTAAAACATTTAAAAATGGTATTTTAGTTAGAGATTCTAACCAAAAGAGAGACACTTGAATGAAAATAATTGAGGTAATCAAAACTTTGTAATATCATGAGAATAAAGGGAATTCATGATATACTATGTCAAAGTACATTATATACACCACATAAAAGTGATTTGGTGTATATCAACAAAGAAGTCTCAATGGAATGTAAGTTGAGATGAAATCTCTCATAAAGGCCATATCCTTAGGTTAAGGATAAATCAACAACATAATTATGTGTGAAAAATATAAATACACTAAATATGATTGGATATTCAGTGTAAAACAATCAAAGTATATTCACACATATTCCTGTAAAAACAACACCAACGAATTGGATGTTTAACTCAACAAATGGTGAAAGAGTTAAAATTACTCTTATCAAATTCATATCAATGACTTGAGAATTTTCAATGGAGTGATTATGTGTATCAAAATTATATCCACAGGAAGGGGAGTGGAAATTATGACATAATCAAATGAATAGTGATTCCACACATAATCTTGGGGTAATATAATCAATGAAATATGCGTAAAGCCAAATGAGTGGAAATTGAAATCTCAAATTCCCTTATTGATTAGGTAACTTAAGAAACAAACACCCATGAAAGAAAGATCATACCATGATGATGTAAATACCCATAAAATAAAGTATATTACACAATGAATACAATCATGGGTAGTACACATACACCACATGCAATAATTAAGTGGTGATCAATGGAATTCTCACGGAATTAAAAGTGAGACAAGAAATCCCTTACCACGTTAATCAACTGAGTCGCATGGACAAAAGTTAATAACCACCAAATGATTTACAGAATAACATGAATATAAAGTGAATCATGATAATATATATCAAATGGAAGTACACAATACACCACTTTCAATAATTTAGTAGCGAACAATGGAAATCTCACGGAATTGAAAGTGAGATAAGAGAATCCCTTACTTTGTACTTTTTCCTTCGTCGATGGTAGGTTTACCTCCTGTATAATGGTGAAATAATTGTTATTGAATAATACAAGAATCAGTTACTTTAATATGATATCATATATGATCTTTTAACATTGATTTGTTAATAATATCTTAGAATTATCGTCATTTCAGGTGTTAACGGGTTCATTTTACTTTATATTCTTTGTTATGTGAGCCATATTCGTTATTAATGGGATGTATATTATTCATATCCAGAATGGTATCAAGTCCTTAAACATCATTTTTAAATCATCAAATGATAATTATACTTGAATGGATACGATGGAGAATGAATCTCATCGCGTTCGTGGAGACGGTAGTCCGTACGTACGCACGAATGCTACTTCCATTTAATTTTTATTTTAAAAGAATCGAATCCAAATGATACATAGGTATATTAATATTACAATATAATATTTTATATATGTTACTTAAGTTCATTAACACCATCCTTTATACGTTCCATGTGTGGTATGAACGAGTCATATCATTTTAAGGGGGCGGTTGTCCGCACTTCCTCAAATGAAATTATCGTATGTATATACAACATGAAACGAATAATTGTATGAAATAAAATGGAATTAAAGAAGCTTATATATAAAATATATATCATTAATATCATATTTAATTACAGTGCCATCCTAATGGCCACCATGAGAGGCGGTAAGATGTATTTGAACAATCATCATTTCGTGAGGCGTTAGTTTGCCATCCACAGAAACATTATGTTCATCATCCATTAGATGGAGTTGTGTGAATGTGTAGTTTGAATCCTTATTATAACAACATCCTAGTATATTGTGGATACTGGTGTTGTTACAAAAGAAAGGAAATAAAAAGAGTTTGGGGGTTGGAGAAGCAAAATAATTGAAAATAATTTAAGAGAAAATGTTACCTTTAATTTAGGTAACTCACTTTGGTTGGAACCAAAGGACTTCTTGAAATGCTTTCTTCCTAAGGGGAAGCTTCAAGGAGGAGGAGAGGGATGTGAGGAGCTTAGTTGGGCAGATTTTGGACGATCCAAGTGGCTTGAGAGGTGTGAGGAATGAGTAGAAGTGGTCTCCTTTTATAAGGGAGAGGAGGGGCTCTTTAGGAAAGAGTGAAAGTATTACTTTATAATATAATTATATTCGGTTTATAATGGTACAAAAATCATTGAGGTCGAAGATACGATGACTCATATTCTAAATAACATCAACCAATAATAATTGGACAGGTTTTAGATAATATTTTAATCATTATAATCTTATTTATTTAAATGATTTATTAATGAGGTAAACATTGCATCATTATTGTGTCATTAATAATTTAAATTATTTGATGTCTAAAAATTATAAATAAAATATCATTATGTAGGAAATCTTTTTAGATTTCTAATGAATATTTATAATCGAAAATCCAACATGTATAACCCTATTTAAAAATTGTTCTTTTAAAAGATGTAAGCTTATGCCATTTTTGTATTCATTTTAACTTAATTAAAATAAAGTGTCATTATCACTTACAAGTGGATCAATGGGGTCCCAAAATTGACCCAAAGATGCCCATGGTCGACCATGTATCAACCAATAGGGTTAAGACATGTTTTAGGGTAATTTAGTATTATTATAATATTATTATTTTAACCCTTATTTACCGG
The DNA here is from genome assembly GCA_963277665.1 of Viscum album. Classification (NCBI taxonomy): domain Eukaryota; kingdom Viridiplantae; phylum Streptophyta; class Magnoliopsida; order Santalales; family Viscaceae; genus Viscum; species Viscum album. The sequence goes on from OY728135.1 coordinate 70,533,896, forward strand.
ATTTACCCTTAACCATGGTAAATAAAATATTTACCGTAGTAATTATTCAAAATGTCTAAAAATAAAAGTTACCTATTTACACAATTTGAACATCCTGATTCCAAATATGGAATCCATTTTTCTAAATTCAAAACACATAAGTGGCAGAAATTAATTTAAAATTAATTCCCGCTGTCAAAACAAAAAGCGTGTTTTTAAGAGATAATAACTATCAAAAGATTGACACTTGTTTATGTTTGGTTTAATTGTAAAATTATGTCCAATGACCAAAATTATATTAAATGGTAAAAATATATTCTAAATATACTTTAAAACCACTCAAATTAATAATTTATCACTATTAATTATTTTGATTAAAAAAGTTGTTTTTAATTAAAATTTAGTAATTTTTACTATTCATCAAAATATGAAAGTTATCCGAAAAGTACCAAAATTTCACCTTAGGCTAAATTTGATATTCCGAATCCAAAAATGAAGTCCATTTTGAAATATAAAATATATATAATTTCAAAAAATTAAGTATTACTATTCATAACGGCTAGTTTGATCGGTTGTGGTGTGTGTTAAAACTCGAAGTTGTGTACAACACACGCTACTGTTTTATTCAAAGGAAAGCGTACCGTGGAAGCTTGGGATGTTTTATTTTAAATTTTTTGATGTCCCCATTTAGTCAAAAAGTTTAAAATATTTTATTTAAAAAGGGTTCACTATTACAAGTTGGTAAAACTACAATACTGAAGATGAATTTGTTCTTACATTATGTCTAAGAAACTCATAATATGGATTCTAAAATTATAAGGATTATATAAAGTTTAAAATTTAGTTAATACTATTCATAACCTTTTTTTGAACGACTTGTTTGGTAAGTCATGGTGCGCTTGAGCTCGGTGTTGCGTGTAGTGCAAGTTATTGAATTATTTTGAAGAAATAACACACTATGAAATCTTGGGGTGTTACAAAAGGACACCCCTTCTCTCAATTATTCACACCACTTTGAGAAATATAGCTAAAAAAACTACTGAAAAATTATCTTCTAAAAATCCTTAATTATGTTTTTGAGGTTCTAGTATTCCCAAAATACCAACCATAGGGTTTTTAAGAAAGATATCCAAATGAGGTTTCTATAAGAGAAGGTAATCATTTTTACAACTCTTTCAAATTTATTTATTCTTCTAATTCATCTTAATATGTTGTAACCACAATAAAATAATAACTCAAGTACCATAAATGTACCTATATGATATTATTATTATAGGAAGACCAATTCTATATCTTTTCTATCCCATAAAAAGTGAAAAAAACCACTCATGCGTACGTACAACTTACCTCTCCACGTAGCGGTGTAATTAGTTTTTCATAACATATTTAAAAGGATGGATATAAATATGGAACTAATTAATATTTATGAAATTTATGAAATAATAATTTTTATGAGGTTATAATATCATACATACCTTTTTTCCTTCAAATCCATTGGAAAACAATAACGTCGCTCATGCGTACGTGTGGCCTACCTCTTCCACAAAGCGATGTGATTATTTTTTCATTTTTTATTTTCATAGATGGTAATAAGGATAGATTTAAAGATTATATATGATGTATATGATATAATAATTATTATATAATGGTGAATTACTATTTAACTTTCTTTCCTTCCATTCACCAAAAAATGAAAACAACGTTTATGCATACATACGACCTACCATCTCTATGAATGATGTAATTCATTTTTCAATCTCCCCATTTCAAGGATAATTCAAAATATATATACAAGAAATATATATGATCTATATATCTTGATTAACATATTGGATATAATTGGAAAATGATCAAGATATAAGGACTGAAACTAATAAACTGGAACATACATGAAAAACGAAGCAGTTATCACTTGGAATAACAATGTTAATAAAGAATAGTTAATAAAAAGAGGATAAAAGGTTATAAGTAAATAATATATGGTATGATATATATTATTATGGTTCTATAATAGATTTATAATAAATATATATTTATAATACATGAGGATAAATCACTTATAACGCAAATCAGACCTGAGGTAAGGGTTTATTTCATAATCTCATCATTTTTCGGGATTATTTATATTTAAGTATACAATGGGGGAATTATTTGATATTTTTTTATTAAACACAATATATTTTTATTATTATATTGTTATTTCTATAAATCACCATTTTTCCATTTATTTTCCACTCTTTATGTACTCAATATACCGAAATAATGTTTTTAAGGAAAATCAACCTTTCTTTTCTACCTAGTCGAGAATCTTTCTCTTCCATGTCCATATTTACTTAAAAATTTCTAAAATAATATTTTTATATTCTAATATGATTTGTTAAAGTCATTTTTACCCAATTTTTATTTTTTTATCAAATTGATGAAAAGGAATTATCTTGTCATTTTTCAAATGAGGCACTTTTGAACTTTTTACAAATGTGTTAAATGAATGTTTTTTAACCTATACAGCATGAATGAAATTTACTACCACTATGATCACTCATTTATTTGAATTTTCCATGACAATGTTTACAATATTTCTTTAAAATAAAATGTTTTCTTTAATAAATAGTAATTTTTTAGATTTTGAACAAGTTATTTCCCTTAAGAAATTTTCCAATGATCTTTTTATTTTATATTTATCTATGTCAACATTATTTTATGAATAGTATAATTTACTAGGGATGAAATCTACTCATACCATTTAAAATATTACTTTTATTTGATTATGATTATGTTTATTAAATGACGAGTTAATAAAATTTTGTATGTTAGTTTTCCAATACGAATGTTTACATTGATTTTGTTTCAAAACTTTCATATGATGAATTAATTGGACTTAGTAAGTGATAGGAGAGTCCAAATATATCCAATTTATGTATAGGTAGGTCTCTTGAGACAAACTATTTTGGGTATTTGGCATGCACCTTTCCTTTTTAAGTATGTTGTCTTGGAAAAAATATTTTCGAGTAAGATTATGATGTCCGAAATTATTTATTAAATAATTACAAAAATAGTTATTTGTAATAACTAAGATTTTCTATATATTATTTTTTGATATTTTATGGATTATTTTTGAGTCCAAGTGCTAATTCAATGTATGATTCAGAGGACTAGTGTTTCCAGAATAAATGTTTGAAATATATTAAGTATATTAAATAGTATGCACAAGCAGTTTTCCTAAAAAAGTGGAGTAACATATAAATGGGGTCATGGATCAGAAATATGAGGCTACCATTTAGTTCAAAATGAGGGTTTTACCTTAAGTATGATATAACACTCGTTTGTTTGAGGTGTTTTTGGAAAATTCCTCATGGGTGTAAAATGAATAAAATAATTAACTAAATTATTTTATTTCATCCCATGATGTAGTGACCTAAATTCATCTATAAGTATATGGTTATGCCAAATATTCTAGGTTAGATGCAAAACCCTAGATCCATTGGAGATATATTCGGGGGAGCATTGGATAATCTCTTTCAGATTAATGGTAATCAGATCATATATTGATTATTAGTGGGAAATGAGAGTCATAGATCTCACAAATGATAATGAAACATTCGTTTTCTTCATTAGAAATCAATCCATTTCGAGGAAGGACATTTATTTATTTATATATCTTCCCCATTTATGTTTCCTATGATGAACGTGAATCAATAAACTAATGAATTGATTCACTGATCATGCGCATTGTAGGATGAGTTAGTTTATATCGATAATTGGGTGAATATCGTTATGATTATTTGATTACCTCTTTATTATTTATTTTAATGGAAACGAATCGAGGTCAAAAAAAAATCGAAAGAGGTTTATTCCTCATAATTATTCTTTTTTCTTTTCTCCCATGATTCTACATTCAGCATGAGTGTTCATCATTTGACCTGTGGTTCAACATACCCCGTGGAATCGATCATTACACACCTATTTATTAGAAAACTTATTTGATATTATAGATATGGGATTGACACAACATGATAGAGGTGAGACATCGGTAACATAGAATAGATGCGATTTGATTAGAGACATCCAATTTTATATGGTGCATGCGATGGAGACATGGATGAATGGAAACTGATTTTCATTAGAATTGTGTGACCATAATTTAGTGAGTGGTGTCTGAAAGGAAAGATTAGAGTAGATCCGTTATTTTTGGTGAGATCAAGGACAAAATCCAAGGAAGTAGTGGCACAAGCGTATGTTAAAGGAAGAACCAGGGTTTATATAAAATTTCAAAGTAAACGGTGTGTACTTTGGAGATACATGATGTGAGGGGCCCTCTCATTGAAGGAGATGATTTCAAGATGGAGTTAAGGATCACATGACATTTGAACCTATCAAACATCATGCAACCCCTCCATGATGGATATGCATGTACCTCGGAGGGTGTACAAGAAATAATTGAAGTAAACGGCCCGAGGCACACCATGTACTCCAAAATAGACACAACCAGTCCAAGAATACATAGACAAATCCATGTACAGGTACACCGAAAAAAGTACATGGGTAGTATCACGTCATGTACTATTACACAGACACATGAATAGACACAGACATAAGTCGTTTACATGGGATGTACCTGGGGTCAAAGGGACACAATGTGTACTCCTACTACACACCGTGTACTCCTTAAATGTTGTCTTGAAGCCCTTATCCTCTATATATTAGACAATTCATGAGGGTTCATTCCCCATATCCTTTCCTTGAAGGTTATTATGTAATCCACTTCTACATATAGGAAAACGATCCCTTCAATAGAAATTCTTGGATCAATTTGTTGGAATCCATCCATGATTCCAAGAGTAAGATCCTAAATTCATCTTTTTATACTAGGTGGAGTTCTTGGTATCATCATGACCAACACTACGCGGGCACCTATCCTCTACTTATCAGGTTTTTCTAGATTGAGTTGTTGGTATACCCCCATGGACTTGGGAGTGATACTCATTTTTGTATCATATCTCTTCAGACTTCCAGCATATATTTCTAATGGAAAGACCTGACAAACACTACCTCACAAATGGATATAATCAGTGCTATATGACTCATGAGGTGTGTTATCCTATATGAGTGCTATGTGTAACCTTCAAGCTGAAATCTTGGATGGAATTACAATTGTGACTTTACCTTGGGACTTTGTGTCTTTGTTGATTATATCTTGATATTCTTTTTATATGTTCTATTGAAATATACCAATGTAGATACGATTATTATAATATTTATATGCTTTTTGGTCTTAGTGTTTCATATTATGTATTGTTATACTCACCCCTGTATAGGCTTTTTTTGTACATGTCGCGCCATATACAGATGATCAACCTTTTGAAAGAGTCCCCAAGGGACCAAGACTAGGTGGTGCTTAGTGAGACTGGAAAGACTGAGGTGTGTTCTTGGGGTATCTTTACAATAATCCCTAGTTTTCGTTCAGTATGTAATTATTTTCCAACTCTTTTTGGTGGGATTTTATTTTGCCCTATTTAATTTTCTTTACTTCTTATTGTACATTGGTGGTAGTATTTATAGGTATGAATTCATGGTTGTTTAGTTGTTTTTACATTTCATCATTGTATGGTATTGGAGATGTGTGTGTGTGTGTGTGTGTGTAAAGTTACTTAGGCCAAGTCCTCCCATGTTAGTTATATGCCTACTCGATGCTAGTCTCCAGCCCCTGGCCTATTAGAGATGGGATTGGGGAGTCGTAAAATGAGACCAATATGGATGGGTCATGATAGAGTGGTATAAGAGGAGTCAGTTCAACCTTAGGATCGATGTTTGTGACATTTGTTTGGGGAAATATTGTTAAGTGTTTTGAGTTTGGCTTTTAAGACATAGACTCTAGTGTTGGTGCGGTGGTCAATGTATCCATACACCAGGACTCTGATCACCTACTTTTCAAATCGGTATATGAGAAAACTTGTTTCATGGAACAAATGGTACATGCAACATATTGGAATGAGTTGTGATTTCCATGTCCTTATTAAGTCATCTATCCAGATATACTTATTGACCATGGTATGTATTTTTTTACTCTTAGGATTCCTCAGTGATGTATTCCATCTAGGATTCAACATCAGGATCATGAGGATGATCCCCTCAATGATGAGGCATCAATATAGGAACTAGTTCTATAGGTTATACCTTTAGGTGGTACACCAGCTATACCACGACCTATTGAGTAGAATATGGTACCTATAGTACCGACAGATGAGGTGCACAAACTGAGCATGCTTCATGAGTTTCAGTGATAGAGACCCCTTAAGTTATGAGGAAAGTCCAAACTATACATGGTTGTCGACATGCTTGAGGTGGTGATGCAAGTTTTCCTTCTAGTCAAGAAACTAGCAGATCCGATGGTGGTCCTGGTGGTGATCCTTCTTTATGGCCCAATGGGACGATGGTGGGGTTTGGTGACCCAGTCTTATGACGAGGCAAACCTTTCATGGTTAGAGTTTGAGAACCTTTTAAGAGAGGATTTCTCTCCAGATACGTTGAGGGTTGTACATATTCTACAACATTAACAAGGTATAATGACAGTAAATGATTATTCATAAAGGTTTACCAAACTCTCTAAGTAATCAATGGATACGGCTTGGGATCAGTAATTTTGGGCTCAAACCTTGAAGAAAGGACTGTGTAGAGGCACATGAACCTCAACCCAGTTGGTGAGCTATCCTTAAGTGCATCCACAAGACCCAGGTTCAAAACAAGGTAGAGGAATATTTTTGGGTTTCTGTAGCAGTACTGTAGCAGAAAATGTAGTTGTATTGTACACTGTATGTGTACTATAGCAGAAATATACATTGTATAGGTACTGTAGCATAATTGTACACTGTAAGGGCACTGTAACAGGTACTGTAGCAGGTACTGATCAGTACTGTAGCAGATGGAACTATTCAACTTGGGCCACCGGTTTGGGCTTGGAGTCCTTAAGGCTTTCGGACCACCCTGGCCTTCAGGTCAGTAGGGATTTTGGGCCACCTTAAGGCCTTGGGGCCACATGCAGTTACCCCAGACACACTACAAAAAAAGAGCAGCCCCAGAAGAGGATTAAGAGCAGGTGAACTCACCAGAGAAGAGCCAAATGGATTTCTCAGAATGATAGGGTATGGCTATGCCATCGGGACCAGCCTGTACTTGCATGGGAAGCCTATCCATACGACCATGCAAAGGTGGAGAGCTAATATCATGACGCAGATGCTGGGGAGGGGCAGTTCCTTGTAGATAGTCTAGTTGAATTCCCTAAGACCTTCGGGTCATGTAATCTCTTAAGATTATTGGCCTTGTAATCTATGAGCCTACGGGTCTTGCAAGGGTTCCCCCTCATCCCTTGAAAGGGGGGGTTATCAAAAATCAATAAAAATGAAGGCCTTAGGCCCATTCAGGCTAAGGACTGTGTAGAGACATCTGAGCCAGCATTATACCTCTATGAATTCCTATATATGCTGGGGTACCAGATATATATTTCTTGGTTGAAAGTTTTGTGGTTGAGCAGACGTAGATGGTGGTTGTTGGCAGTGGGCACACTGAGGTAGAGACATCATCATCAGGGAGATGGTGTCAGTATTAGGGATCTAAACATTCAAGATTTTTGAGGGGGGGGGGGGGGTCCCAGGATATAATGGATTTGGTTCAAGAGTCAGAAGATGGATCCAGTCCACATAGGGATAGGAGATGGTACACATGCGATGGAAGGGTACATCATTCATGATATTTTTCAACCCTTCATGTGGCTGATAGAGAGACCATGGATGGGTTGATGAGTCAGAGGCAACAACATTAGAGGGTAGTGTTGTATTGTAGTAAACATGGTAGATGAGTTGGGAGGGAATATGGAGGTGGTAAATGCTTTGACTTGTTACTACCACTACCCCAGGCGATCCACACCAGGCTCAGGGGGGTGGACACTACTACAAAACCGACCTTTAACAGTGCAGGTATTTATCAGTGTAAGAAAAAAATGCCGATAAATGGAATATTTATCAGTGCTACAGAAAGCGCTAATAAATTTAACCTTTTATCAACACTTTTTTTTAGAGATGATAAAGGAAACCATTATTAGTGCTTTATTTTTAGTGATAATAAAGGATAACCTTTATCAGTGCTTTATTATTAGCTCTGATAAAGTGTACCCTTTATCAGTTCTTTATTTTTTGTGCCAATAAATATTTATTTCATCTTCCCTTTTTATCACTGATAAAGGTTCGAATAAATAAAATGAAATAATTAAATAGATTAACAATAAAAATCGATTTTATAAAAAAAATTATTACAATTGTTATTAATTAAATAAATATTGATAAAAATGAATAAATTGATTATACATTATTAAATATTAAACATTTTATTAATTAGAAAATTATGATAATTAAGGTTATTAAATTGTATATATTAAATATATAGATATATTTTAATGTATATAAATTTTATTTATATATTAAAAAATATTTATGTGCTTTACATTAAATAGTTATATATTTATTGAATAATGGTTTTTATTATTAAAAATGAATATGAATTAAAAACATTGACTAATTACATAACACTCGACATATAATTGACTGTCATTTGATTTTTCAATTTAAAATAGATCAAATCTATGTTATATTGACTTCACATATATGTAATTTATGCATTTTTATATACAATTCACACACATAAAACTTATCCATTTTTTCAATATTGTTAAAGTTTACTTATTCTTAATTTATTCAATTTCACTCATTTTAAACATATTTGTATGCACTTAAAATTAGATATTCATTAATAATGTCAAAAATATATTTGTAAAAAAATATTTATAAATGTACATTTAATATATTTATACAACTATGTACTTATAATTATTAATAATAAATATATTTTTAAATGAATTTATAAAACTATAAATAAATAATTATATATTTAAAAATTATTAAATTTATAATAAATTTACATAAATAATGAAAATATTTACTTTATTTATATTTATATTTATTTATTATATATATATATATATATATGTATAATTATATAAATATATATAATTATATATATATTATTTTTTAAAAATATTTTAATAATTATAAAAAATAATCATAAAATTATAATTAATATATTTACTATATTTATATTTATATATATATTTATTATGTATATATAAATAATAATTATTTTTTATTTATAATTATAATTATAAATCCCTTAAGAGAGATTAAGGAATAATCACTGATAAAATAAACATTTATCAGTGCTATAAGTTTAGCACTGATAAAGATTTATTTTATCAGCAGTTTTTTAGTGCTGATAAAGTCCTACCTTTATCAGTGCTAAAAAAGTGCTGATAAGGACTACTTTTATCAGTGATTAAGTATTAAGCACTGATAAAAGGACTTTATATCAGCACTTTTTTATAAGTTCTAATAAAAGTGTCCCAATCTAATTAAGAAACCAAAACCATTTGCAAACTCGTCATGATGACCGAATATTTCTGTGGAATCCACCTACTACTCATGCTCCTCCTTGTTTAATCGAAGCTTAGATCACACCACTAGGTGGCCTCTTGTTTCTCGAACATCTCATCCGACATTCGATGTTATATTGAAGTTAGCGTTTCTGAAGAGGGTATCTGATTTTCTTCAACCAAACAAGAAATTCCTTCTAATTTTCTTTATGTATTTGTGGTTTTATTTTTGATTTAATCTTTGATGATGTCATTATTTGTGGTCTGGTGATTTTATACTAGTGAATTATGCCTTCCAATTTTCTCAATTTCCAATTTTGATTCAACACTTGATCGCTCATGGAGAGTTTATTATTTCTGGACTCAATGGAAACACATGGAGTCACATAGAGTTTAGTTAGTTGATTTACTCTATTTACATTTCCCAAATTGATATCCCATAGTTATAAATATCCCATGAATTCTATGAATTCCATTATTATCCTATAAAAGACATCCCTCACATACATGAATTAGGAAATAAATATCCCATGAATTCCATGAGTCTCCTATAAACTAGGGAAAATTTCAACTCACTAATCATCAACATATAAACATTGGTAATTATTAATGTTGAAAATTATTATCATCATTCATCTCTTGAACCTTTATATATTATGTAATCCAAATTGATAAACACTTTCAATCTATCCATAAATTTAGTTTTTATGTAATTATTATGATTAATTTCTTGATTTTTAAATTAAAGTTTCTTTAATAATTCATATAACCTTCAACACCAAGATCTTAGTTATTGTTTCAATTAATGTATCACATTTTTCAATTTACAAACATTATTATCATATTAAAGAATGAGAAAACTATCTATTTGTTTGATGTAATTTATATTTGTGTAATTCGTTAGTAAATGATAATTTTACATCCAGTTGGAGTACCTTGAATTTCCTTAGGATGGGTCAGTGTGGTGATATGAAATCATAAGAGTCTTGAGATGTTTTCAAATATTTATATACCATTAATTTTAAATTTAATAATTCCTTAGGATGCTACATCACTTGTTCGAATACATTTTTATATATTATAGTTGATTGAATGAGAGTTTATTATTCTTGTTTATCTTATTTGAGTTTCTCATTACTTCTTCATTTCCTATATTATATTTTCATTTATTTTGGGTATTTAAGAAATATTTAATGTGGAGTAATTATTTTCTTAACTCAAATTACCCATTTTATTCAACATACTAAAATTATTTGAAATAATCAAATATTAATTCTCCCTTATAATTTTCTATAAAATTCACTTTTGATGATGAATATCTTATGTGTATTTATTTATATGTTATATAAAATTAATATTTTATTAACCCAATAGGATGGATATGAATAAAAAATGGTTTTATGCTAATAATTTTACAAACGAATATGAATATGGAGTTAAAGAGTTCTTCAAGTCTCCAAGAGAGTATGCATATAAACCTTCTAAAATTTTTTGTCCATGTTGACACTGTTTTTATTCAAGAAAACCTTGTCTAGAAGAGTTGGAAGAATATTGATTTCTATTTGGATCCATTGATCAATGGAGCCTAAAAAAGGATTGGATGTTCATTACTCAAAAATATAATAATAAAACTAATGATTCTCGGTGTACTTCACTACTATTAGTTAACTATTTCTTAGCATAGAACCTCACCTAAACTTACTGCCTGACATCCCTATGATTCTCTCATCCCACATAGAAAGAAAAAAACTAATTATATTATATAACATAGATATAATGGTGAGTGTGTGTGGGATGAGATAATTACGAGGTTATCAGGTAGGAAGTTCAGGATAGATTCTATGTTAAGCGGTAGTTTACCAACAGTAGTGAAGTGTACAAAGAATCCTTAGTTTTGGTATTAACTTTGTGAGTGATGTACAAACAATCCTTGTATTTGATCCATTGATCAATGGAACCAAATGGACATCAATATCATTAATTTTATCACATTTTACGAACATCTATATAGTCTTCTAAACTATAATGAAGTGTATAAAGAATGCTTAGTTTTTTTATTAGCTTATATTTAGACCAAAGAGACCCTTTGGAAAGATGTAAAGGTAATTTTATGATATACCTTTTCTATTTTACTGAAAAATTATATAATGAATCATTGATTTAATTTTCATCATTCCTTGTAGATTTCATTTATTTTAGAATATTTATATCCACATGTCATGAATTTTTTGGAAGATAAATGAGGTTTCCTCTGATCAATTATAGATGAAATTTTGATGTTTTTCATAGTAAAATAAATTTCCATAGAATTAATGTATTGTTTCATATTTATGTTTAATTTATTTCTTGTTAGTATTACTCACATAATAATTTTTTTATTATAAAGGTGAATTTTTTTCCGGGTTGAGGCATGTCCAACTTTAATGCTTCTTCTCCCTCAAAACATTTTCACCCCTACAATGTTGTATTTATCACTTTCTTTTAAGTTCTCTCCACTTCCTTTACAAGAAGAGAAACAAAGCTGCCTCTGCTCAATCACAGAGTTAATATTGATGTTTTCACAATAAAATTATTGTCTATAAAATTAATTCATTAATTCATATTTATGTTTAATTTATTTATTTTTAGTATTACTCAATTAATAATTTTTTATATAGGTTGATTATTTTTTTCAAGTTGGTGTGCTCTGTCCAATTTTCATTCTTCTTCTCCCTCAAAACCTTTTCAACCCTGAAATGTTGTATTTATTAGTTTATTTCATGTTCTATCCACCAACTTTTTAGGAAGAGAAACGATGCTGCCTCTACTCAATCATAGAGGTAATATTTATGTTTTCATAGTAAAATAATTTTCCATATAATTAATGTATTATTTCATATTTATGTTTAATTTATTTCTTATTAGTATTACTCACATAATAAAAGTTTCCTTATATTGGTGGATTGTTTTATTTGATTTGGGGTGCTCTGTTCAACTTTCATGCTTATTCTCCCTCAAAAACTTTTCTCCCCTACAACATTTCATTTATCACCTTACTTCATGTTCTCTCCACTGCCTTTGCAGGAAGAGAAACGACACTATCTCTTCTCAATCATAGAGGTAATCTTGATGTTATACATAATAAAATCATTGTCCATAGAATTAATGTATTATTTCATATTTATGTTTAATTTATTTAATTTTAGCATTAATCACATAATTATTGTTTTCTTATACATGTGCATTATTTGTTTTGGAGTTGATGTCATTTTTTCAAAGATTCTCATGCAGTGCTGACAGTTCGACAAATAAAGTCAAACAAAATTATAGTAACATTGACAGTTATAATTTTTTATGACTTTAAGACATGTAGGAATCAGCCACACCTCAATCCAACACATTATGTGATTAGTATGACTCTAATTAATTATTTCTATTTTAAATTGAAATTAATTTTAGTAAAAAAGAAAACTGACTCAATGTGTCCGTTATCAGTTTAAAACTGACATTTGACTTTAAAAAGTTTCCATCATTGAAAACCAAGAAAACTTCATTGTATTTTCATGATAATTTAGGAAATCGATTCATAAATCATTTGTGACATGTAGGAATCAGTCTCATGTAAAACTGATACACAATGTCATCCGTATGAGTCAAAGTGTTTGTTTCAAGTTTAAAATGACATTTTAGTAAAAAAGACAAGTTACATAATCAAAACCAAGGAAAAACATTTAGATTGTTTTGATACTTTAGGAAAACAATCCCTAAGTTATTTTTAATGTGTATGAATCATCCAAACCTCAATTTGATGCACAGTGTGACCGGTATGACTCTTAGTGCATCTTTATTTCAAATTGACATCAATTTTAGTAAAAAACTGACTTACTCAAAACAAAAGAAACACATTAATATTGTTTTGATACTTTAGGAAAAAAAATCCATAAGTGATATTAGATGTTCATGAATCATATGCACCTCAATTCGATGCACGGTGGGACCGATATGACTCTAAGTGTGTGTTTTTATTTAAAATTGACATCAAATTTAGTAAAAAGGCTAATTGAACTACTCAAAACTGAGAAAACACATTCAAATTGTTGAAATACGTTAGGAAAACAATCCATAAGTCATTTGGTTTTCTAGGAATCATATTTACCTCAATCTGATATCTAATGTGATTATTATGAGTCAAAGTGAATGTTTCAATTTTAAAATGACATTTTTCTAAAAAAGGTAAGTGATATAATCAAAACCAAGAAAAAACATTCATATTGTTTTGATACTTTAGGAAAATGATACATAAGTCATTTGGGACATGTAGGAATCAACTACAACTCAATCTAAGGTACGGTGTGACCAGTATGACCCAAAGTGTGTCTTTTTATTTAAAACTGTCATCAATTTGAGTAAAATGGACAACTATCCTTATCAAAACTAAGCAAACAAAATCTTATTGTTTTTATACTTTACGATAATGATATATAAGTCATTTTTGATGTATCGACATAAACCAAACCTTAATCTGATACATGATGTGCCCGGTATGACTCAACGTGCCCGTTATCAGTTTAAAATCAACATTTTAGTTGAAAAAGTTTCACTCATTGAAAATTGATCAAACATGCTCAGATTTTCTTAATAATTTAGGAAAATTATTCATAAGACATTTTTGACTTTTAGGAATCAGTTTCTCATCAAACCAATACATGATGCGATCTGAATGAGTCAAAAGTGCATGTTTAATGTTTAAAAGGACATTTTAGTAAAAAAGAAAACTAACATACTAAAAAAAGTTAAATCACATCCATATTTGTTTTGATACTTTAGCAAAACAATCCAAAAGTCATTTAAGACGTGTTTGAATCATAAAAACCTCAATTTGATGCACAATGTGACTGGTATGACTCCAAGTGAATATTTTTATTTAAAATTGACATCAATTTTAATAAAATTAAAACTTTATGTTGATTTATTTCGTTAAATTATTAATAACATAAGAATTTATTTCTTATATAGGTGCGTTATTTTGATCAGGCATGGTGGTTTTTTTATAAATAGCATGAGTTAGGTCAAGATTAAAAGTTAAAAGAACATTGTTGTTTTTGAATGTATGTAATAATTTTTATTTAGGTAATTGTATAATCTAATGTTTGAAATGTCTATAATATAGTGTCTCTTCTTGTGATTATTGCGTAAATTTCATTTCATTTAAATCCTGTATTGGGACTTGTTTGTGTTGATATATAGTATATTTTTGTTGCTGGAGTGTGCTGTTACATCGCACTGCAGAATGACCCTTTATCAGTGCTGATAGAGGCCACATTTATCAGTGATTTTAAAAGCACTGATAAATGAATACTTTATCGGTGAAAATATAAGTGGTGATAAAATAACCTTTATCAGCACTTGTATAAGCACTCATAAATTGTTCCTTTAGTGATGCTGTAAAAAGAACTTATAATTGGGATCTTTATCACTGCTTCTGAAAGTGCTGATAAAATTCCCATTTATTAGTGTTTTATTAGCACTGATAAAGGAACCCTTTATCAACATTTTTTTAGGGATAATAAATGTCCAGATATTTTAACCTCTCTCATGTAGTCAGTGCTTTTCTAGCACCGATAAAGTCCATTTCTAGCACTGTTAAAGGCTAGTTTTGTAGTAATGGGAGGATAAGGACGGGGGAAACTACTAGTAGTCGACGATTTTGACATAGAGGATTCAAGAATGATATGAGGTATGATATGTGTATTTTCTAATATAGTTGTAGTAATGATATATATAGATTCTAGTCATTTATTTATTATTACATATCTGGTTCGATACTTTGAGATTCTGGTCGAGCCCATCGCTCGACCCTTGCGCTTGGAGACTCCTACTAGAGATGAAAAAGCAATCACAAACTTATACCACAAATGTGACCTAACTCTTTGATGTGAGAGTTTATGATTGGGTCTATTTATATAAGATATGAGGCCTTATGGCATCATCTTAGCTGTGGACTGATTATCTATGGTTTATGCCTAGATAGAATATTTTAGGAAGAAGATGCATCATGTCCTCAATGATGGGACTAGGTTCTCCTTTGTCGGTGAAATGGAAACACAGGTTATAGAGGATGAACTCATGCATAGGAGGGTGAGTCTGAGTACTCATTAGTTGGATAGCATGACCCTTGGTGTAGTGGATGTTATAAGTTATCAGTTCCCTATAGTGATGGAAGATAATGAGGAATTCTTTCCTTGGGATGTTTTAGGATAACCTCCCAGCTGAGATATAGACTTATGCATTGATCTACACCCCAGGGTAGCATCAATATCTTCACCAACATATTGGATGGCTCTCGTAGAGATTTGCAAGATGAGGGTGAAGTTGTATGACTTGCAGATGAAGGGATTTGTTAGACCCAATGTTTTACCCTGGGTAGCCCCAGTTTTATTCTCCAAGAAGGCAGATGGTATCTTGAGGTTATTTGTGGACTACCATCACTTGAACCAGGTGACCATGAAGAAGATGTATTCACTACCAAGGATCAGTGACCTATTTTATTAGTTTATAGGGGAATTATGGTCCTCGAAGATTGACCTCATATCCGACTATCACTTGTTCTGAGTATTGGATGAGGATGAGCCAAAGACGACAATTAGATGTCACTATGGTCACTATGAGTACATAGTAGTTCCATTTTTCTTAACAAACACCCTAGCAGTGTTCATGGGATTCATGAATCAGATCTTCTAACCTTTCCTAAATCAGTTCCTTACAGTCTTCATCAACGATATCCTTGTGTACTCAGTGTCTAAGGATGAGCACATGATACACTTGAGGATGGTTCTAGACATAATCTGATAGCTCCATATTTATAAAAATCACTGAAAGTTCCAGTTCTAGATTCAAGAGGTCCACTTTATTAGACACATTATCTTAGTAGATGGAGTTATAGTGGACCCGACCAAATTCAAGGTAGTGTTAGCTTGGGGTCCACCCAAGAGAATGACGGAGGTGTAGATCTTCCTTGGGTTAGAAGACTATTACCAGAGATTCATACTTAATTTCTATAGGATATCAAGATCCATGATAGATTTGACCTGAAAGGGACAACCATTCATGTGGACTAAGAGGTTCTAGAATTCTTTTTAGGAGTTGAGGAAGAGATTGAAGAGTGACCCCTTCTCAAGAATACTAGAGGAGGGTGTCAAGTATGTAGTATTTTGCGACACATCAAGAACCAAGCATGGTTGTGCTCTGATGTAGAGGCCAGAATTGATTGGCTATGGTTCACATCAGTTGAGACCACATGAGAAGAACTACACCACCCATGATCTTGAGTTAGCAGTGGTAGTCTTCGCACTAAAGATATGGAGACACTTCCTGATGGGTAAACGATTTATCATCTATTATGACCACAAGATTATCAGGTATATCTCCTCTTAGAAGGATCTTAACTTGAGACAGAGATGATGGGTAGCGTTCCTCTAAGATTATGACTTCATGATTTTCTATACTCTTGGGAAGGGGAACATTGTAGCAGATGCTCTCAACAAGAGATCGTGTTCATAGTTTTTGAATGGGGTGTCAGAGAAGTTTTCCTCATTGTAGTTATCCTTTGAGGATAGAGATGGAGAATATTATCTCCATTTGATGGTTTTTACCCCTATGGTTTTATGAAAAGTTAGGGTGTTGAAACTTGGGGATACCGATTGCGAGACCCTATGTACTAAGATATCCAATGTACATGATCTTGATGGATTCTCTAAATGTGGGGAGCATGTCATTCTTTTTAGAGGATGCACAATTTTAGTGGATGTTGTAAGAGTAGGTTCTTATAGAGTTTCATATACCTCCTTTGGTGGTAAATCCAGGTGCATAAAATATGTACAAGGACCTCCAACATCAGTTTTGGTAGCCAAGGGTGAAGAAGGGAGTTGCGGAGTTTGTCTCTTGATTCATTACATGTTAGTAAGTGAAGGCTGAGTACTAAGTTCCAACCAGTTTAGATCAAACCCTTGGGTGATATAATGGAAGTGGAATGAGATATCTATAAACTTTGTGATGGAATTACCACGTATATCTAGGAGCAATATTACCACCTGGTGATCGTATTTGAATCACAAAGTTAGCCCACTTCTTAGCTATATGAGAGTAGAGTTTTGTAGATAGATTGTTATTCTTCTAAGTGTAGAAGATAGTTCAAATCCATGGATTTCCATCAATCAGAGTTTCTTACTATGATGATTATTTCACATATTAGTTATGGAGGGGATTTCAAGAGGATTTTGGGACTCAATTACGCTTGGGAATATTGTTTCACCCCCAGAGTGAAGACCAGACTGAGCAGACCATTTAGGTTTTGGAGGAAATTCTATGATATTTTGTGTTTTCCTTTGGATATAGTTTGTATGGTTACCTACCACTAGTGGAGTTTGTGTAAAACAAGAGAAAAAATTCCATTATTAGTATGGAAACATTTGAGGCTTTGATGGGGATACCCTGTAGGTCACCACTCTGTTGGACCGACCCAGGAGAGTTAGGACTCATGGGCCCAAAGTTGGTGTGAGATACAACCGAAAAGGTGCAGATCATCCAAGATAAGATCAAGACTACACAAAGACAACATAAGTCTTATGAGAATAGATAACAGAGGCATTTGGAGTTCTAGGAGGTAGACCATGTGTTCTTATGGGTTTCACCTCGATGTGGATTATAGAGATTTGACTAGGGAGGTAAGATATCTCCAAGATTCATTGTCCCTTTTCCATATAATACATATAGTTGATGAGGTGGAATACCTCTTAGCTCTACTTCTATAGTTAGATCGGGTACATGACATCTTCCACATGTCACAGTTGAGGAGGTACGTGTGTTACCCATTGTACGTTATCGACTAGGGTGAGCTAGAAATCAAGGATAGAGATACCTTTATTGAGTACCTAGTAGAGATAAAGTATATAAAAGAGAATATCCTTTGTGGGAGTGAGATTCCTTTAGTTTGTGTCTGAAATCAGTATGAGAATCTTCAGGAGAGAACCTGGGAGAAGGAGGCTCAGATTCATGATCAGTACCCACATCTCTTTTTATAGCCACTATTTTGGTTTTTTGGGATATAAAGCCCCAAGGTGGGGAGAATGTAATGAATCATATTTTCTTTGTATTTTTTTAGATATTGTATGGATTATTTTTTAGACAAGGTGCTGATAGGATATGAAAGTATGAGGCCCAATGTGCTCAAAATAAATTTTTGAAATATATTAAACATATTAAATAGTATGCATATATAGTTTTTCTTAAAAAGTGGAATAACTGCTAAACAGGGCCCTAGATCAGAGATCTGAGGGCACTGTTGAGTTTAGAATGCAATTTTTACCTTAAGAATGTCATAAAATTTTTGGGCACGAGGTGTTTGTGGAAAATTCATCGTGGGCATAAAATGAATAAAACAGTTAATTGAATTATTTTATTTAATTTGTTGACACATTTATCTCAGTTAATATATTAGTATATGGTTATACCAAATCCTTAGGGTTACCCACATAACCCTAGAGCTATTGGATATCCATTGTAGAGAGTGTTGGAAGATCTCTCTCAGATGAATGAAAAGAAGATCGTAGATCAATGATTTATGTGCAATGAAATTCAGATATCTCTCCACTGACAATGATGCAGGCCCATTATTCATCAATGATCGATCCATATTGATTTTAGATGTCTTCTTATTTTGTTTGCATACCCGTTTATGATTCTTATGATGAATCCGGATCAATCAACTAACCAATTGATTCATGAATCATCCATATTTTCTGATGGGTAAATTTATTTTGGGAATTGAGATAATATATTTGTGATTATTTTAGTATTTATTCACTAATAAATCTAAAGGAAATGAATTGAGTTTGACATGAAAATAGACTGAGGCACGTTCCTCATGATTTTTCTTTGTGCATTTCTCCCCCAATTCTATATTCATCGTCAAAATTATTCTGTTGGAGCGTGGTTCAATATACACCAAGGAATCAATTACTGCACACCCATTTCTTTGTGAAATGATACGATATTGTAGATCTGAGATAGACACCATGTGATGGAGGTGTGGTGTTGGTAATGAAAACAAGATCGGACTGGATTGGAGACCTATGGTTCTAGATGGTGTATTCGACAAAGACATGGATAAATAAAAACCTATTTATGAGAGAATAAGGTGATTGTAATCCAATGAGTGGTGATGGAAAGATCCATCTAGAGTAGATCCAAAATTTATAGTGAGATCAATGACAGAATCTGAGGTGGCAGCAGCACGAGCACACATAAAAGTAAGAACCTAGGTTTCTAGAAAATCTTGAAAAACACGGAATGTACATTGTATCTACACACTATGTGGTTCCCTCTCAACAATGGGTAGGTTTTTGGGATGGAGTTAAGGATTAAATGTGTATGAACCTATCACACAGTGTGTGACCCCTCCCTGATGGCTCGATGTGTACCTAGGAGGATAAATGATCATAGATTTAAGTACATGGATAGTGGCATGCCGTGTAACCCTACATAGACATGGACAAGTCATGTGTACATAGGCCAAGTCATGTACTAGTATATGAACAAAAGTATATGGGAAATATAATTCCATGCACTATTACATGAAAACGATCACAAACATGGATAATAGGCATTTACATGGGCATGGATCATGGTCGAAGGGATACAACATATACTCCTACCACAAGATGTGTAATCCTTAAATGTTTTCTTGGATCCCTTGTCCTCTATATCTTGGAAAATTCATTAGGGTGCATCCCCTATATCCTTTTCCTAATGGTTAGTATAGAATAACCTACTATGCATAGAAAAAGGATTCCTTTAGTAGGAATTCTTTGATAGAGTTGTTGGAATCCTTCCATGAGCATCCCGGGTGTGATCCTCTATTCATTTTTTATCCTAGGTGGAGTTCTTAGTATCATTGTGACCAGCACTACGTGGGTTCTGATCCTCTACATAACAAGTTGTTCCA
The DNA here is from genome assembly GCA_963277665.1 of Viscum album. NCBI lineage: Eukaryota > Viridiplantae > Streptophyta > Magnoliopsida > Santalales > Viscaceae > Viscum > Viscum album. Next base: position 70,554,331 of record OY728135.1, read on the forward strand.
GATTGAGTTGTTAGTATACCCTATGGCCTTGGGAGTGACCCTATTTTGTGTATATTATCCATTCAGACCTTTGGAACATAATTCTAATGATGATACATGATGAGTAATACCCATCTAAAGGACATCATCAGTTGTATTTGACTTATGGATCACATTTTCCTAGATGAGTGCTAGGTGAAACATTCGAGCTGTAATCCTAGGCTGACATTATGGTTGTGACTTAACCTAGAGATAGTGTTTCATTGTTAAGTATATCTTGATATTATTCTTATATGTGCTCTAGAAATATACTTGTGTAGAGATAATTGTTATACTTTTATGTATTTATTTTTGTCTCGGGGTGTTCTATTGGGTATTATTATACTCAACCCTACATGGGATTTTCCTGCATGTATCATGTCTTATGTAGGTGATTGACCTTTTGATAGAGTCCCTAAGGGACCAGGACCAGATAATTCTTAGTGATACCAGATAGACCGAGGTGTGTTCCTGTAGTATCTTGATAGTAATCCCCATTTTACTTTTAGGTTGGACTTGTTTTCAGACTTTTTGTGGTGGTTTTGTTTTTGGCTTGGTTTACTTTCCTTTAATCTCTATCATACTATGGTATTTAGAAGTATGAATGCTTGATTATATAGTATTTTTTTACATTTAAGCATTGTATGGGATTGAAGATGTGTGTGTGTGTGTGTGTATGTACTTAGGCTAAGGGATCCCAAGTTAGTGATATGCCTACTTGGTGCTAGTTTCCACCCCTTAGCCGATTGGAAGTAGGCTTGGGGAGTCACGACACGATCCCCATTTGGATTGGATATGACATTATTATTATCCATGTGATTATTCATACTATTATTTTATCTATGGAGTTAGCCCCCTTTTATGGTATTAGTAATATTTAATATTTTATTATTGTTTATCTCAACTACATTATTCATTTTTTAGTTACTTTATGATAGCCTCTTTTGTATACTTTCCCTTATTGAGAATATGATCTCACCCTTAATCACGTTTTCATTTCCATAGGATATGAATAAGGGATATATCAATGAAATCATATATTTAATATAAAAAATAATAAAGTTATCACAATAATTATTATATTATATTTCATGTTTTCATATGAAATGTGAGAATTTTTCATGTGTTTAGTTTCCTAAGACTGTTGAACTATTTGATCAATTTTGATTATATATCTTGTATTTATGCTAATCTTATAAAATAAAAACATTATTTGGGATACTAGTGTTAGGGTTATATAAATATAATTCTTAAAAATATTTTTTAAAAACACGGATATGGAAGACATTTTTTGTTCAACCAAAGACACAAATGAAATCTGTTTTTCTTAAACACATTATTTCAGTTTCTTCAGTTATTAAAGTGGGGAAAATGAAAGGAAAAAATATAATCACAAAAAATAACCAGAGTAGAATAAAATTTAGGGGATTTTTGAGAGATATGTTATAAAATTATATCATAAAAAATTTAATCATAAACAATCCTATTAAACAATGAGATTGTAACATAATTCCCATACCACTTTGGTAACTTTTGGATACTAAGCTCCATGAAAGAGTAATTTCAAATGAAAACATAAATATTGTGATCATAAGCATAATCATGATATAACATTCCAAATGGGGGTGTATACACCTCATAAACATAAATAGGATCATAACATCAAACATATCTTAATGAAATAATATCAAGATGAAGAACTCTTACCACTTTGGTAATCTTTAAATCAAAACCTCATGAAAGAGAGAAGATTATATTGATTTTTAAATCCCCATAATATTGAGGAAGACAATAAAATATATAAATTCATGGGTAGTATATACATAATATAAATTAAAAAAGTGGTGAATATGGTATATGCACCATAGAAATAAAGGTGAGATGAGAATTTCACTTACCTTAAGTCCAGACATTCCATATATGTACTTTATATCATATATAATAAACTTATATAAACTATTTTATTTATTTGGAATATTTTACAAGTTTAATACCATATCCTTGAACAATTTATTTCATTTATTTGAATGACATGTTTAATTATATATTCAGTTAAGTCTATATCGGGTGTTTTGAGGATGTTCAGATCATAATCCCCAAACGACTTTAGTATGATGAACATGATCAAAGAGGAAATTATAACATCATCCCAAAAATAATAATCAGGAATAAATTACCTTTATTATACATAAATTATACTTTTAAAACCAACCATGAAAAATAGTTATGAAAAATGAACTATGTTATAATCATGGAGATAATAGAATATATGTTTGTATAAGTAATGTTTCCATTTTTCAATGAAAATGAGAGGAAGAAGGTATGTATTATTTAATAATTATAAAATTATAATTATTTCATAAATATCATATTATCCCATTAAGTTAACTTACATGTATCATCCATGTGAGGTGTTGATGAAAAATGAATCACATCACTTCATTGAGGTGATAGTTCACACGTACGTAAGAACGACGTTAACAATTTTCAATAGATGAACGGATAAGAAAATATAGGATATATTATCCTCCTAGAATGATAATTATATCATATTTAACACCAAAATCTTCCACGGTATGTTTCCCTTTGAATAATGCAGTAGCTTGTGTTGTACGCAACTTGGAGTTTTAACACACCACGACGTGTGAAACTAGCTGTTATGAATAGTAATATCAAATTTTTGAAATTTTATAAATTTTATTTTACAAAATTGACATCATTTTTTGATTCAGAAAATCAAAATTAACTTAGTGTGAATTTTTTTATTTTTCTGAAAACTTTCAATTTTTGAGGAATAGTGAAAAACATCGCGTTATTGTTTAAAACCGACTTTTAATTTAAATAATTAGTTATTTTATTTTAATTTATTTTAGGTCAAAATAGATACATAATACCTATATATGTTCAATGTAATTCATTGGAGTCATTTTATAATAAGTTTAGATATATAAAATTTTATCGAAGTTTTTACTGTATTTTACCCACCTTCTAGGAGCATTTGCAAATTTGCATAAAAATTAATTTTACCACATTTGTGAGTGGAATTTATAAAATCTGAGAGACATGGTTGACATCAGTAAGTAAAATGTTGTTCAATAAGTTGAATTTTTTGGTGAATAGTATATTTTGACTTTTATTTTCCATGGTTAAAAGTTAATAGGGCAATTAAGTGAAAAATGTTATCATAATTACCCTAACACATGTCCTAATTCTATTGGATAAGTGTAATTAGACCAAAAACATCCTTAGGAATTAAATATGATCCCATTTGGTCCACTTGGATTAGATTAAGAAATTTATTATTTTTTTATTTAAAGAAGTGTTAAAAGAGTTAAATTCAATGTTTAATAACTAAACCATTTTTAATATAGGGTTACAGACTATATAAATTCGACTATAAATATTCATTAGAAAGATAAAATGATTTCCTACATAATGGTATTTTATTTATAATTTTTAGACATTAAAAAAAATTAATTTATTTATGACCCAATGATGATGCAGTAATTAACTTATTAATGAAATATTAAAATAATTTAAATTATAAATATCCAAAAAAATGTAAATTGAGGATTCTGATTAATTCCACTAATTTATTTTGGTTAATATGAAATTTATGGGTTAATTCTACAATCTCTTTACTTATCTAAGGTTGTTAATACAAAAGTATCTACTAGGACCTCTTTATCATGTACATCCGTGTTTTCTTACAAATGTATTTCAAAATATTTTTAATATTTAATAGACTATGGGTTAAAGTCATTTATACCCTTATTTGACCTTATATGTTTTAAAAGGAATCGTTCCATCATTTTTCAAACAAGGTACTTTATGACCTTTTCGAATAAAATAAGGTAAGAATGTCTTTTTTAACTTATACGATGGCTGTGACTATTTTCTGCCGTTATAACATCATCAAAGCTTCCCTTACAAGCTTATAAGAATATTTTCATAAAAAAATGTTTTCTTTTATAATTATGTGACTTTTAAATGATTTAAGAAAACGAATGAGATATTACTCTCAAATAGTTTTGATTTCATCTATGTTAACATGTTTTGATGGATTTTACACTGGTTTGAAATTGATTCATTATGATACAAATCTTCCATATTTTATTGAAGGTTTTCTGATAGGTTTGATTGGGGATGTGTTATTTTTATACCATTCATGGTTTATGGATAAAGTATTGACATTTCGTATGCTAGTTTTAATATGAATGTTTATGTTATGTTTAAACCTTTTCATATGAAGAATTCATTGGACTTAGTAAGTGACGAGTGGAGCCCACTATAGCTCCCCGATGCATCGATAGGTCTCATGAGACAAACTAGTGTATTGGCATAAGGCTTCGACAAAATATTATTTGTAGTCTTGGCATTGGGCCTTTACTACATGGTTAAGAAGTCCGACATTATGCATTCCATCATATTGAAATTGACTATTGATATTACATGCGATTATTTGACTAGTAGAATATCCATGTGAATAAGTAAGTGGAATTATTTGATTTACCTTTTCCATATTATGGTGAAGTTTAAGTATAAAAGGCTTGTGTTTTAGTTTTATACTTTGACTTAAATGTTTATACTTATTTATGATAGATTTATCTATATTGTTATCCTTACTGAGAATATGAGATCACCCCTTTATATGTTTTATTTGTCCTAGGATGCAAAGAAGTATATTAAGATGGACCTGAAGGGATAGGCGAAGGGAAATAAGTGTGTTAAAATGAGACAATGTTGTTTTTTTTTATTTTTTAATGTAATGTAAATCTTATAAATTTATCTAGTACTTACAAGGCTACTGAACTGATCGGTCTTTCGGGACATGATTCCTTTTATCATGCCAATATTATGTAATAATGCACCAACTCAGGGTAACTAGGTTCGGGGTGTTACAGTTGGTATCAAAGGACGTTTAGTACAAAATTTGGAAACTATAGTTAGATAAAATAAGATTAGAGCACAATACCCTAAGATAGACTTTGAGGATTAGTATATAAGAACTTCCTAAAATTTTGGTAATGTAGATATTTTCTTTATTTTAAACTCAATACATCCTTGTCTGGATATGAGAAGGTAGAGTCAGCTCTGGCACAGATGTACCTAGAAGGGAAAATTCTGACAAGGAGTTTCGGGCTTGACCTGAGGTATCCTGGTACACGACAACAGGCCTTGCTGTACTCTTGGTTACAACACTCCCGGTGGATATTCTTAGGATAATTCACATTTTCTTTAAAAACCATTATGAAGGATTTATGAGTATATACCTCCTCAAAGAAAATATTTTTATAATTATGGATTATATCCATAAACATCTCAATTTATGTTAAGTGTTTTACAAGTTTGGAATTTTTTGTTGTGATTCATAAACTAATCTAGTGTATGCCATTTTTTATAAAGGGAGCCTAGTGGAAGTAATGTGTACCATATAAATGCACATAATCCATATAGGGACTTCCCTCCTACTCAAGATAATTATATTGGAGTGGGTGATGCAACTGGTGTTGATCATATTATCACCATACTAGGAAAACTCACTCAGGTTATGAGTAATAACCTTACCTGTATCAAGCACCCTGATCCACAACGTGGAGGATCAATGTTAGACTGCTTCATGAGGTAAAAACCACCAACATTAAATGTGAGTAAAAATCCATTGGTATTTGAGAAATGGATAAGTTCCTTAGAGAAAATATTTCATGCTTTGGGGAGTAGCGAAAGGGAAAATGTTGTCATAGAAGTTTATTGCCTCATGAGAGATGCAGATCAATGGTGGTCATTAACCCAAAACACAAATGAATATGAAGTATAAAACATGTAATAGAGGTATTTTAAAGAGATTTTCTTAGAAAAATACTTTCCTCATGACCATCGAGCAGATATGGAAAGACAATTTCTGAGTCTGAGGAAAAAAGAGGATGAGAATGTTGTAAAGTATGAGGCTAACTTTATAAGGTTTTCAAGTCATGAAACAAATTATATACGTAACCAAAGGAGTAAGATTAATCAATTATTTTATGGGTTGAAACCATTTCTATATTGAGCATTAGTCTCACAATCCTTCTCATCATACGGAGATATTTTCTCATGTGCTAGCAAGAGAGAAAAGGAATTCTCTAAGTATTACGACTTTAAAGAAAAGCAAGAGAAGAAGATATCTACTAAAAACTTTGGAAATGAAAATAATGGGAAGAAGGGAAAGGTTTAATATCCATCCTATAGTAAATGTGGGAAGAAACACGCTGATACTTTCCTGAAGGGAATATGAGTTTGTTACAAGTGTGGTGAAAATAGCCACCAAGCTTGTGATTGAAAGGGAAAGAAAGAGGCTGTCAATGTTGAATTATATAATTATATAGAAAAGGGGAATTATGAAAATTAATTTCCTAAGAAACAAGGGAACTTACCTCAAAAAAGGCCAAGGGAGCAAGGCCAAGATAATGAAATCACTACTGCGGAGGTTGAATCTCTGAAAGACGTGGTGGCAGCTAATTTAATGGTTTCCTCAAGTTTAGCCAATGCTTTATTTGATTCTGGATCATCGTATTGTTTCATATCTTCCCAGTTTTCTAAGAAAATTTGATATTTTCAATTTTACATAACAAGGGAGTTTTCATTCAAAACTCTTAAGGGAAGTATCATTGCAACAAAGTTTTGTGAATCAGTTCCCATTATGAAATATAAATGTTCTTTATCTGCTGATCTTATTGTCATACCCATGATTGAATTTGATATAATCCTCAGAATGGATTGGCTATTGGAACATTATGAAAAAATTTATTGTAAGAAGAACTAGGTTACAATTTTTGATGATTATAAGGAGTACCTTATTTTTATAGCGGAAACATCACCATCTAATTCTTATCTAGATCCACCCCCATTAGCTCTACTAAATTCAATTATCAGGGAGGAAGAGAATGAAATAACTGTGGGTGAGGAATATAATGTTAAAATATAGGATGTACCTATTGTGAAAAAATACATTTATGTATTTCCATAGGATTTACCTATACATCCTCTAGAATGATAAATTTAGTTTTCCATTGATTTAATTCCTTGTTCAAGGCCCATATCGAAGACCCCATATAGAATGGCCACTGTGGAATTAGTGGAACTAAATAAAAAACTAGAGGAATTGAGTAATATGGGATTTATTCTCCCTAGTGTTTCTCCATGGGGATCCCCTGTCCTTTTTGTTAAGAAGAAAGACGGATCTATGATGTTGTGCATTGACTACAGGGAGATCAATGCTATAACAATAAAGAACAAGTATCCCTACCTCGCATTGATGATTTATTCGAACAACTTCATGGAGATCAATATTTTTCAAAGATTAACCTTTGATCTAGATATCATCAATTATGTGTGAAGAAGGAAGACATTCCAAAAACATCATTTCGAACCAGGTACATGCATTATGAGTTTACAGTAATGCCTTTTGGACTAACTAATGCGCCCTCTATTTTCATGGATCTAATGAAAAACGTTTTCAAGGAATATCTTGATGACTTTTTAGTGGTATTTATTGATGATATATTAGTATACTCCAAAATCTAGGAATATCTTGAAAATCTTCTTCTCATTATTCTAAATACTCTTAGAAGAAATGAATTATATGGGAAGTTTAGCAAGTGTGAATTCTGGCTTTAAGAGATTTCTTTTCATGGGCATATTTTCTCTAAGTATGGAATCTCTGTTGATCCTTCAAATACCAAGGTGATACAAGAATGGCCAGCACTGATGAGTATATCTGAGGTATGTCATTTTATTGGTTTCAAATGTTATTAACGATGCTTCATCCATAATTTTTCTCGATTAGAAAACCCATTAAACAAGCTCACACATAAAGGGGTTAAATTTGTTTAGATAAAATACTGTAAAGAATGTTTTCAAAAACTGAAGAGAAGATTAGTCAATGATCCAATATTGACTCTACCATCAAGGAATGATGGGTTTTTTATTTATAGTGATGATTAAAATAAAGGACTTGGTTTGTCCTTATGCACAATGATAGAGTTATTGCCTATACATCACAACATCTAAATATTCCTGAACAAAACTATCCCACTCATGATCTTGAGTTAGTAGTTGTAATATTTGCTATGAAGATATGGAGACACCATCTCTATGGTGAAAAATTTGATATTTATTCGGATCACAAGAGTTTTATGTATATTTTCTCACAAAAAGAACTCAACATGAGGCAAAGTAGATGGATTGAACTGCTCAAGGATTATGATGGCACTATACACTACCACCCGAGGAAGGAAAATATGGTGGTAGATGCTTTGAGTAGAAAGGATCATGAAGTTTTGATCAAGATGAGAGTTAAAAGGGATCCTATTTTCATGGATCTAGTAAATATAGATATGGGAATAATCATGGAAGGTGAAACACCTATAATTTTTCAAATGGTTGCAAAACCATCTTTAATAGAAAGGATAAAAACTTCTCAGACTGATGATGAGGAGTTTCAAAAGAAGATTAAAGCTGTAAATGATTGGATATTGAGTGACTTCGTATATGAAGATGGAATTTTGAAAACTGGGAAGAGACTTTGTGTTCCCGATATACCTGATCTAAAAAGGGAATTGTTAAATGATGCTCATAGCTCCAATTTCTCTATACACCCTGGGAGAAACAAGATGTATAGTGATTTGAAGGAACATTTTTGGTGGGACAATATGAAGAGGGAGATTTATGATTTTGTGTCAAGATGTATGGTTTGTCAACGAGTGAAAGCTAGAAGGAAACATCCTGGAGGATTCATGCAACCTTTTCCCATACCTGAGTGTAAATGAGATAATATTACGATGGAATTTTTCATGGGGCTACCAAAGACTCCTATAAGGAATGATGTAATATGATTCATTGTTGATCGTCTTACCAATTCAGCACATTTTCTTTCTATAAGAGAATATTTAACACTTGAAAGTATGGAAAGACCATATATTAATGAAGCTGTAAGACTTCATGGTATACCCCTATCGATTGTTTCTAATTTTGATCCCCATTTTACATCAAGATTTTGGAAAAGTATTCAGAAGGCCCTGGATACTGAATTTCATTTGAGAACTGCCTACCACCCTCAAACTAATGGAAAATTAGAATAGACTATTAAAACCTTAGAATACATGTGGATATCTTGTTCACTTGACTTTCTAGGTATATGGGATCAGTATTTACCTATGTTAGAATTTTCCTATAACAATAGTTTCCATTCAAGTATTCTGATGGCACCATATGGAGCGTTATATGGAAAGATATGTCACACACCAACGTTTTGGGATGATTTTGGTGAAAGAAAACTCGTAGGCCCAGAACTTGTTGAAAAAACAATGGAAAAGGTGAAGATTATCCAAACCCACATAAAAGTATCTCAAAGAATGCAAAAGATCTATGCTGATAATCGGAGGAAGGGTTTGTAATTTCAAGTAGGAGATCGTGTTTTCTTGAAGGTATCTTCATGGAAGGGTGTTATACGATTCAGTAAGAAGGGTAAATCGAGTCCTAGGTACATCAGACCTTTCAAAATTTTAGAACGAATTGGAGTTGTGGCTTATCATTTGGAAATGTCTCCAAGTCTCTCCAAAGTTCATGATGTGTTCCACGTATCAATGTTGAGAAAATACATTCCTGAACCAACGCATGTACTCACCTATGAGGAAATTGAACAGGAACATGATATGTCTTATTGTGAAGATCCTATCAAGATTATTGATACTAGAGAACAAGTTCTGAGAAACTGGATGACTCGTCTGGTAAAAGTTCCATGGAGAAACCATAAGATGGAAGAGGCAACGTCGGAACCCGAGGAACTTATGATGAAGAACCACCTGAATATTTTTATGTAGTAATATTCTAGAAATTTTGTGGATGAAATTATTTTAAAGAGGGGATAATGTAACACCCCAATCTTCCACGATATGTTTCCCTTTGATTAATGTAGTATCTTGCATTATACGCTACTTAGAGTTTTAACACACCATGACATGTCAAACTAGCCGTTATGAATAGTAATAACCACTTTTTGAAACTTTATAAATTTTATTTTTCAAAATGGAGTTCATTTTTGGATTCATAATATCAAAATTATCTTAGGGTGATTTTTTGGAATTTTTCTGAAAACTTTTAATTTTTGATGAATATTGAAAAACAAGGTGTTATTGTTTAAAATAGACTTTTTATTTAAATAATTAGTTATTTTATTTTAATTTATTTTAGGTCAAAATAAATACATAATACCTATATATGTTCAACGTAATTCATTGGATTTATTTTATTATAAGTTTAGATATATAAAATTTTATCGAACTTTTTACCGTATTTTACCCACCTTCTTGGAGCATTTGAAAATTTGAATAAAAATTAATTTTACTGACTCTCTAAGTTGGATGTCAAAATTCCGAGAGACATAGTTGACATCAGTAAGTAAAATTTGGTTCAATAAGATGAAAATAATTAATGGTGAATAGTTATTTTTGACTTTTATTTACCACATTTAAAAGTAAATAGGGTAATTAAGGGTAAAAATGATATCATAATTACCCCAACACGTTTCCTTATTCTATTGGATAAATGTAATTCAACCCAAAACAAACTTAGTAATAAAATATGATCCCATTTGGTCCACTTGGATTAGATTAGGACATTTATTATTATTTTATTTAAAGAAGAGTTAAAAGAGTTAAATTCAAAGTTTAATAACTAAAAAATTTTTAATATAGGGTTACACGCAATATAAATTCCCCTATAAATATTCATTAGAAATATAAAAAAAATTCCTAAATAATGGTATTTTATTTATATTTTTTATACATTAAATAATTTGATTTATTTATGACCAAATGATGATGCAATAATTAACTTATTAATGAAGTATTAAAATAATTGATATTATAAATATCCACATAAATGTAAATTGAGGCTTCTGATGAATTCTACTAATTTTTTAGGTTAATATGACATGTAAGGGTTAATTATACAATCTATTTACTTATCTGAGGTTGTTAATACCTAAGTATCTTTTGGGACCTCTTTGTCATTCACATTCGTATTTTCTTAAAAATGTATTTAAATTTTTTTTACTATTAACTAGACTATGGGCTAAAGTCATTTATACCCTTATTTAACCTTATATGTTTTGAAAGGAATATTTCCTTTGTTTTCCAAACAAGGTACTTTATGACCTTTTCGACAAAATTATAGAAAGAATTTCATTTTTTAACTTATACGGTGGGTGCAGTTATTTTTTGCCGTTATAACATCATCGAAGATTCCCTTATAGGCTTATAATAATATTTTAAAAATTAATGTTTTCTTTTATAGTTATGTGACCTTTAAATGATTAAAAAAAGGAATGAGATATTTCTCTCAAATATTTTTTATTTCATATATGTCAACATCCTTTGATTTATTTTAAACTTGTTTGAAATTGATTCATTATGATACAGATATTTCATACTATATTGAAGGTTATGGATATGTTTGACTGTGGATGTGTTATTTTTAAACCATTCATGGTTTATGGATAAAGTATTAAAATTTCTTATGCTAGTTTTAATACGAATGTTTATGTTATGTTTAATCCTTTTCATATGAGTAATGTATTGGACTTAGTAAGTGATAGGTGGAGACCGCTGTAGCTCCTTGATGCATTGGTAGGTCTCATGAGACAAACTAGTGTCTTGGCACAAGGCCTTGAAAAAATATTATTTTTATTCTTGGCACAAGGCCTTGACTATGTGGTTAAGAAGTCTGGAGTTATGCATTCCATCATTATGAAATTGGATATTGATATTAAATGCGATTATTTAACTAGTAGAATATCCATGTGAATAAGTAAATGACATTATTTTATTTATCTAGGACATATTATGATGAAGTTTAAGTTTAAAAGGCTTGTGTTTTAGTCTTATACATTTCCTTAAATGTTTATTCTTATTTATGAAAGTTTCCGCTATATTGTTATCCTTACTGAGCATTTTAGCTCACCCCTTTCTATGTTTTATTTTTCCCAGGATGCGAAGAAGTATATTATGACAGACCTGTAGGGATAAGCTAAGGGAAATAAGTGTGTTTAAATGAGACAATTTTGTTGTTGTTTTTCATTTTGTAATGTAAGGTAAAAATTATGAATGTATCTAGTACTTCCAAAGATACTAAACTGATCGGTCTTTTGGGACATGATTCCTTGTATCATGCCAATGTTATGTAATAATGCACCGACTCTGGGTAACTAGGTTCAGGGCGTTACATCACAAGTATCATATATATATGTTAAATCTATCCTTATAAAAATTCATGATAGGTGGTGATGGAAAATGAATTAAATCAGTTTACAAAGTGGTAGTCCTCTGTACTCAGAAACAGTGGTTTAGTTTCCCGTTTAATGAAAGAGAATATTGATATAGGTTAATATATTAACATAGAAACATATAATTAAATGGTATATAATGAGGTTATTATATCATCATATCTGAATAAAATTTGAAGGATGTGGAAGAATAAATAAATCTAGACCATTCAGTTAAGAACTATACCTATTTTTTGTACAACCTCATTTTCTTTACACATTAATCCCTATAAGGTTGGTATTATACGCAAAATAATACCTCTAGAAGACAAAGAGAGATGGTATTAAGGGATTTGTATAGAGATTGGATGAACCAAATAAAAATTGAAGTGTGCTGGGGTGAGGAAAGGGGAGAATCTATTATAAGTGAAGGAAGGGAATTATTGTAATTTATTAAAACTAAACCATTCTTTTAAAAATAGACTTATTCTTCATAAAACACATTTTATTTACACATTAATCCCTCTAAGGTTGGTATTATTCCCAAACTAAAACCTCTAAAACATGGGGAAGGATGTTAGGAAGTGATTTGGGCATAGATTGGTTGAACCAAATGGCTCTTGAAGCATGGATAAAAGAGGAGAGGGGTGACCTTTTAAAAGTTAGGGAAGAACTAGAACACCCTAAAATTATATAACATGTTTTTTTAAATAAATTTAATTTTGTTGATAGTTTTCGTTACATACAACATCGGGTTTAAATTAACTGAAATATACTATTAAAATATTATTATGTGACCATCATAACCTAGCCATTAAATTAGAGGGTATGAATAGTATTAATTGATTTATGCATTATATATAAATTTAATACTAAATATAAATAAATTCTTAATAATTTATCACTCATTTTTTATCAAATACATTTTATTCTTAAAAAATACATTTTCTTAAAAAATAGTTTTTAATGATTTTTGAGAGATAATATTGTAATTTAATTATGGAACATAAATAAATTTTATTTTATAAAAATAATATCATTTTTAAATAATCATATTAAAATTATCTTAGGGTGATATTTTTTTTAATTTTTTGAAAAAATTGATCTTCCTGTGAATAGTGAGAAATACTAAATTTTAATAAAAACTATATTTTTGTTTTAAAAATTTACAAATTAATATTTTTTAAAATGGTTTAGAATTAAAATTAGTTCAATTATAATATTAATAATCCAATTAAAGTCATTGGAATCAGTTTTACTGTTCAATTTGGTATGAAATAATTTTGTACTAAAAATGCATTTTTTTTGAAAATCTGTTTTTTGTTGGATTTTAATAATTTAAATCAAAAGTAATTTATATCACTTATAGAAATTGAATTTGATTAAATTTAATTTATTTATGTATTTTTGAATTAAAATTTATCCAAGGATTATTTTTTTACATTTTTCTTAAGAAGATAAATTTTTAGTGAATGGTAAAAAATAGTCTTTTTTGAAACACATTATCATTTATGATGCCACCAAGACATGATCATAATTATAATTTTTTATGAAACCTATGTATTGAATAAATTATGATATAATAATAAAAATATCATTCACAAATAATTCAAATCACATAAATTATAATCTATTTCATAATAAATAAGAAAATCATTTTCAGTGCCGACGTAGAGCCGGCACAGTGCTGAAAAGGTCAAACCTGGTATTCTAAAGATACTATTTGATATGGAATAAGTATTTTATTGACTTTTTTATTAAATATTAAGTAATATTTATTATTTTTATGGTTAGACTCAATTTTGTATATAAATAACAAGTGTTTTATCCAAATTCTTATGCAATTCTTGTGCAAGGATGAAAAAGTCAAAATAACATATTAAATAAGCTTTCATGACATAAATGTGAGTAAAAATACAAATTGAATGTATGTAAATGGATATTTTAAAAATAATAAACTTATTTTCATGATGATAAATTATTTATAATTATAGTTATTAAATAAATACCCTAAATTCTTTCACAATGCTGACACATCATTTATTTAGTTAATAGAAAAAATAAAATAAATGATTTTAAAAATATTGAAAATAATATAATTTAAAACAATTAATATTTCCCCTTAATTTTATAGATATATATGACATTTTAGGTAATTTTAAATGGTTATTATTTAATTTCCCCATTTTCATGAGGTATTAAAAGTCAAATTAAATGAATAGTGTCAAAATTGACATTAATTATATTATATGAAAATAATATTTTATTAAATTTTTTGAAATTCCTAAAAATATTATATTCTTCCCTATGACTATAATTATGAATAATAAAACATCCATGATCAATTTATCAGTTACTTTACCATTTATGCTACCATTATTTACCCTTTGTGATTAAAATAGTGGTTACCACAGTTAAGGTCAAAAAAAATTAACCAGGGGTTAATAAAAACCAAATGTATTAAAATGATTTCAACACTTTTATAAATTTCATTGGATATTTTAATTTTAAATCCATACACTTTCTTATAATTCATTACCATTTTGAAGAAGTTGTCTCTAGAATAGTCTTATTATATTTTATTTTTTTATGAAATTACAAAAGTGTCCCTAACCTCATTTATAAGAGGGAACCTCCTCCCTTAGTTCTTCACACAACTTCGATCCATATAGATCAACTGAACCATACATAATTATCTTTTAAAAATCCTTTTATAGGTTTTTGAGGTTATTTTATTCTCAAAATACCAACCCTAAGTTCCTTAGGAAAGTATCTAAAGGAGGTCTCCCGAAGAATAAATGTTAGGTCCACTAGGCTGAGTACCCTGAGAGGGGGGGTGAATCAGGGTATGAAAAATTAAAAATTAAAGCCCATTCTGATCTTGTTTCACTATTAAGCAAAACACTCTTCTCTCACTTTCCTGTTTGGACAATATAAACAGAAGGTAAATCATGCACATGACACAACAGTTTTTACTTGGTTCACTGCTAAGGGCTACGTCCAAGGATCATACGCCAACATGTTTCCGGTCGTACCAAATTCCACTATTCTTCACCAGATGTGGATTACAAGGTTTGGGTATAGTCACTCTATCCCAGGCTCACTGCCTTTACAAGATTTAGGGTCAGCTCACTGCTTTTCCAAGGGTCACTCCCTGTTTCTCTCTCTCTAGCTCACTGCCAGTAGAGAGGATCACCTTCTTCCTCTTCCTTTGCTCACTACAACGGAAAGGATTCACTCACAGTTTATAGACCTATTGGTCTCTTCATTTGCATGAAGGAATGCATCTTCCTCTATAAGTAGATGCTCTGTTGAAGCCCAATTTTCACCCGTAGATGAATCTCTCTTTGCACCGAAGGTATCAGGAAAACATCCAGCTTCCACGCAGCCTGAAAATCACTGCTGGAAATAAACCTTACTTGGTGCGCAAGCATCAGCGCGCAAGTCACAACGGGTGTGCAAGTCCTCCTCAGACACTTGCGCGACTCAAGCTTCCTCAACTCCAAACTTGCGCGACACACTTCCTTTTCCGCCAAAACCAACATTGGCGTGCAACTGCCAACCGACACGAAAATTCTCACACTGGCGCACAACTTCAACCACCGGCGCGCAACTTCATATGCGCGACCACACACCACTTGCGCGGCCACCACACCTGCACGATGGGAGCTCTGAATCTTCAAAGCGTTGAACTCTGGTCCAGAATGAAGAGGGGTGGTCCAGTATTTATAGGCATTTGGTCACCCCTACGCGACGACACACAACTCTCCCTTCGGTGCACAAGTCTTAGCACGCAGGTCTCATCCTCTGCAAGTCACTTGCACTACCCAATTCCAAACTTGCGCGAACCTCTTTCCTTTTCCATATTTTGATCTTCTGATCTTGAAAAACCATAGGCGCGCAAGTTCTCAAGCCTCCAAGGCATCCGCGCGCAAGCCTCTTCATGGCACGCAATTCACCTGTGCGACACCACCAATACTTGCATGAAACTTATCCCTTTGCCATATTTTGATGATCTGATCTTGAAAAACATATGGCGCACAAGTTTCCAAGACTTCATGTACACGACGCGCAAGTCCCTTTGCCAAAAATTACTTTTCTTCATTTGTCGATTTTCAGGCCCAAAAATTTGGCAAACACTGGAAAACAGCGCCACCTTGTATCTGTTCTTTTGTACCGCCTCCAGATCATCCATTACTTTTGTCGACATTCGTGAATCAAACATGGATCGTTGAACTCAGCTCTTGAACTCTAAATTCCATCACGAAATCCTCTTTGTCAAAAAATTTGTATGTCATTATTTTTCTTTGTCAACAATCACCACTCAGATGTCCACTTTGTTAACAAAAACAATCACCTCAAAAATGCTTCAATGATGCCTTGAGGGATTTTTTCCCAACAATCTCCCCCTTTGGGTTTGTTGACAACTCTTCCATAAAAAGATACATCATTGATTATTCATCCATTATAAGCCTTTTGCGATTTTGATAGTGATCAAGGATTTACTCAACACATACTCTAATCCCACATGAGCAATGCTCGACATGAGAAACAAGAGTAAATGAAAAGTTCATCAATGAATCACTTCATCTCTGGAACCCACTATTGACACCAAACTGATACCAATTTGTACTAAACTGATACCAATTGTTGAAGGACTTGTTGGAAGACCAATGTTTGTTTGGAAATATTTTTACCACATTCCAACACTACTCTTCTTCTTTTATCACGATCCGCAACTGTCGTGATATCTATTATTTGATCGATCACTTCTAGCATCGTCAGATTTAAAAATCTCCCCCTATCTGCCTTCTCCACTGGTCAGCTTCTCCCTGTATTTTTAATGATTTCTCAAATAGCCACACTGTCTCCCCCTTGAACAATCACTATTTTCTCCCCCTTTGTCAACGAACCCAAAGGTCACTCCTTTGTATACTGTAACATAGTAGAGAACACATATCAGCACATTAGGGAAAACACATTATACCTCAGGGAGAGGGGGTGTGTCACATCCACACGCTTTTAAGTGCGGGGAATCGACTGAACTACCAGATCCAGTCGATGCCTTTCGAATGCTTCCTTAGGTAAGGCCTTTGTCAGAATATCTGCAACCTGTAACTCTGTAGGAACATACTCCAACTTTACAAACCCTTGCTCTACTTTCTCCTTGATAAAATGATATTTGATCTCAATATTCTTTGTCCTTGAGTGATGAACTTTATTTTTGCGAAGATTGATAGAAATTGAGTTATCACATTGGATTCCAATCGGAGACTTCACTTCAACTCCCATATCGTCAAGCTACTGTTTCATCTATAATAACTGTGTGCATGCTTGAGTGGCCGGAATATAATCAGCTTCTGTGGTGCTTAATGAAATGCAATCTTGCTTCTTTCTTTAACAAGAAATACAAAATCCACCAAGATAGAATGCACTACCTGACATTGATTTTCTATCATCTGCTGAACCGGCCCAGTCTACATTAGTATATCCCAATAACCCTGTCTGAGATTTGTCAGTATATGTCAAGCCAAAATCCACTGTGCCCTGGATATACCGAAGTATTATTTTCACTGCAATCATGTGGATTTCCTTGGTATTGCTCTGATATCTTGCTGCTTGGCATGTGGAAAAAAATATATCAGGCCTTGTTGCAGTCAAGTAAAATAGACTTCCAATAATTTCCTTGTATTCTGTGATATTAACTAGCTTTCCATCCTCATATTTTGATAATTTCATCCAGGTAACAACCAGAGTCTTCATCTCCTTTTAATTCTCCATTCCAAACCTTCTCAGGACCTCCTTGTCATATTTAGATTGAGAAATTAATGTTCCATTCCTTCCTTGTGTCACCTTTAGACCAAGGAAAAACTTTAGCTCTCCAATCATTGACATTTCAAACTCATTTTTCATGAATTCGGAAAACAATCTACACTGAGCTTCATCTGATCCACCAAATATTATGTCATCGACATAAACCAACACCATCATCCTTTGATTACTTTCATTGCTGAAATAAAGATTGTAATAAACTCCCCCACGCTTAAAACCTAGCTTCTTTAAGTACTAATCAAGTCTTGAGTACCATGCCCTTGGTGCTTGTTTCACCCCATACAACACCTTCTTCAGCCTTCTAACTTTGTTCTCATCCTCCCGAATGAGAAAACCATCTGGATGCTCAATGTACACCTCTTCTTATAGAACCCCATTTATAAATGAAGATTTGATGTCCATATAGAACACTTTGAACTTTCTTTGCACTACTATGGCAAAAAATAATCTGATTGTCTCTAGCCTTGAAATCGGTGAAAATGTCTCATCTACATCTATTCCCTCTATCTGGGATTATCCCTTGCACACTTGTCGTGTTTTGTTTCGAATCAAAGTTCCATCTTCATTTATCTTATTGCGATAGACCCATTTAGTACCGATGATATTCTTGTCTGTTGGCCTCGAAAAAATCTCCCATGTCTGGTACTTCACAATCTGATCAAGCTCTTCATTCATAGCCTGAACCCAGTTTTCATCTCCAGCTGCATCGGAAAAACATTTCGGCTCCACCTGAGATAAAAATGATGTTTGCTGTAATGACTTCATTCTTCGAGTCTGAACTGGAGCAGTCTGATCACCAATGATATTCTGCCTATCAATTTCAGCTCGACTATTTGGCTTCCTTGGATATATAGACTTGACACTTTCTTGTTCATCGAAAATATATTCTTATGAGTCAGCCTCTGCCACTTCTACTCCCCCTGTGTCTCTTACCTCATCATCACTTTCATCCATAAAATGTTCACTAGGTCGTTGAGTATTTTGTTTATTTTTGACTATAGTGACATCATTTCTCTCAACAATTTTTCCCAGCATTTTGTTGAAGCATTTATATGCTTTACTTTTCCCTGAGTAGCCAAGGAATATCCCCTCATCTCCTCGTGCCTCAAACTTCCTGTGATTTTCTTTGTTGAGAATTAAACACTGACTTCCAAATATTAGAAATTATTTCAACGTTGGATTCTTTCCATACAACAGTTCATATGGAGTATTCCCTTGCTTCAGACACAACATAGACCTATTCGAAATATAGACCGATGTCAAAACTGCTTCCTTCCAAAATTTCTCTGGTATGACTTTAACAATAAGCATCGTTCTGGCCATGTTGTTGATGATATGATTTCTCCTTTCAAATACTTCATTCTGTTGTGGAGTTCTCATTGATGAAACTTGATGTCTTATCCCATGTTTCTCGAGATAGTCTTCGACATGACTATTTGTGAATTCCATACCATTATTAGTACGAAACTTCATAATTTTCTACCCAAGCATCTTTTCTGATTACCTCCTATACTGATTTATGAAACTGAACACCTCTGTCATATGGGTAATGATGAATACCTAGGGAATTATACTATAATCATCAATGAAAAGGACATAGTACCTTTTCCCATTTATAGCTCGTGGTGAAATAGGTCCACATACAACAGCATATACCAATTCGAGGACTCCGGATGATTTCTGTTCCTTTGGCATGTATGTTTTTCTGATGATCTTCCCTTGTTGACAAGCATCACATGTATGAGTACGATCACGTGATAGTTTGGGAAGGTCTCCAACAGCATCACACTTTACCTGATATTCCATAGATGTTTGGCATAGATGACCAAGTCGCTTATGCCATAGCTGGTTTTCTTCCTCTCTAGATAAAAGACATATATCTTCTTCCCCACTTACAAGGTAAAGATTCCCCTTTTTCCTTTTTCCTTGCAGAAAAACTGCCCCATATTTTCCCGTGACAGTACAGGTCTTCTTGGTAAACCGTATAGAATGTCATGAGTCCCTTAATTGACTGACACTGAGTAAATTGTGACTGAGACCTTCTACAACCAAGACATCAGCACATCTGATTTCTTTGCCCCCAAACCTAGACTTTCCTGATCCAATTATCTTCAAGCCTTTATCATTTCCAAACTGGACAACTCCTTCTTTGTCATATTTTATGCCTGTAACCAGATCCTTATTTCTTGTCATGTGAGATGTACAACCACTATCAATAATCCACACACCAGAACGATCTGATGCTTTAAGGGAAATTTGAGCAACTACTGCTTTATCTGCTCTCTTCTTCTTAGTCCATATTTTTGTCTCCATACTCGGTATAGATTAAGACTCATGATCATTCTCAGAGTGCGATAGACCAGCTTCATCTTGCAGAGCTGCAAATCTATTCTGAACTTTTAACTCACTTGTCGGTTTATTGATCTGCTGCTTGCGAACATTTTGATTCTGCTTTGGCACATTTCCATGAACGATCGAAGTGCAATACCTAGCCATGTGCCCAAATCCTCCGCACCAAAAATAGTGTCCTTCAAAATATGTTCTGGAAAACCGTTCTCTATTTGGCTGTCACCTCTGTTCCTGTTCCCTTCTATATCTCTTGGCTATGGAACACACATACTGTGAATATCCCATCTTCCCACAACAATAACACCTGATATAGGGTGCATTCCTTCGTGTTACTTCAGCACTACGATTTTACCTCTGGGATCTCAGAATATTCTAATTCTCTTTTGTGCCCAAATCAAACTTCAATTTCGGGATGGGTGCTTGCAATCTGAAATCAACTACCACATATTTTTGTTTCTTATCAATCCCTGAATCAACCTTAGCATTTGAGATTTCTTGCTGCTTCACTCCCACTGAACTACGAGCCTCCTCTTTCATCTTGTCTGTCTTCTAAATGGCCTACTTCTCTGATATCACATTGGGGGTTAAGAGTTTTTCTTGATCCTTCATTTTTCGTCGCAGACTGACCACTTCTTATTCAAGATATTTGATACGTCGGACCTGCTCTTTTCCTGTGTTAGTCAAACAATTAATTTCCTTCTTTTTTTCCTCAATTTTAAGCTTATGATCAACAATATTTTCTGAGATCTCTGGTGTTGGGGATTTTAGTCTTTCAATTTCCTCTAATAGCTCAGAATTTTCTTCATTCTGTTGTTGCATATAGAGTTTGGAGTCACTAACCACTTTATTGGCTTTCTTCATTTTGGCTCTCCAAATGTCTATCTCTTTAAGAGCTGCTTCCGATTCGGCTTCCAAATCAACTCTCCCTTCAATTTCCTCTTCTTATTCAATGTCAGCTTCTTCCTTTTTCTGAGAACTACCAACAATCGCCACCAAGGAATTTACCCCACGATCTCTACAATTTTCTATCTCCTCAACCTCTTCATCCTCAGACTCATATGAACTTTCAAATTCTTATGAAAGAAGATTCTTCTTCTTGAAGAAATTTCTCTTGAATTGTTTCTTCCCTTTCACAAACCCTGAAGTCTTCTTCCTGAGAATTTCAACTTCACCATCATCATTATCGTTATCTTGAAACTTCTTTGGGAATATTGCCACAAGATGACCAACCTTTACACATCGAAATCATGCGAGTAGAAGTTTCCCTTTAAACTTTCCTCTTACTCTTTGCATATCTGATGAAAGGAATGACATCACCTCATATGTATCTTCTTCTTCTTGAGAATATTCAATGGTGAGCTTCTTCATGGCCTTGAATTCCACTTCTTTGGATTTCCCCTTTTCCACAGCCTCATTGTCATCATTCCTCATCTCATATGCAACCAAGGTATTGTGCAAGTTTTCCAGTGTCAGCTCTTTGGGATCTTTATCTTCTAGTACAGAAACTTTCGTATTGAACTGAGGTGGAAGCTTCCTTAAGATGTGCTTTATGATCTTTATGTCTTCAATGACTTCACCAAGAACTTGCATATATTCCACTATAGTATTTATCCTGTCAAAAAAATGCATCAACAGACTCATTCGGGTTCATCTTTGGATCTTCATACTTATTCCACAACACTTGCAGCTTTGCCTCTCTGACCTTTATATCTCCTTCATATATATTCAATAGCTTTTCCCACATGGCACATGACATTTTTCATGACATCACCTTTGTATATATAGGATTGGATAAAGCTCCCCCTAAGGCATTAATTTCTTTGGAATCTTCATCCAACTCTCTACGTTCAACTTCTGATAATGCGCCACTATTAATATTAGTTGTTATGCCATGCATTGCTACTGTGAATACATCCATTCCCAAAGATCAGAAGTAGTGTTGCATCCGATTCTTCCATAGCTGAAAGTTGTTCCCATCGAAGATCAGAAACCCTTTATGATTGGTGACCTCCATTGAGAGAAGAACTAATATCAACCTGCCTCTGATACCAATTGTTAGGTCCACTAGGCTGAGTACCTTGAGAGGGGGGGGGGTGAATTAGGGTATGAAAATTTAAAAATTAAATCCCGTTCTGATCTTGTTTCACTGTTAAGAAAACACACTTCTCTCACTTTCCTGTTTAGACAATATTAACAGAAGGTAAAACATGCACAAGAAACAAATTTTTTTACCTGGTTTACCGCTAAGGGCTACGTCCAAGGAGCATACACCAACAAGTTGCCGGTCGTACCAAATTCCACTATTCTTCACTAGATGTGGATTAAAAGGTTTGGGTACAGTCACTCTATCCCAGGCTCACTGCATTTACAAGACTTAGAGTCAGCTCACTGCTTTCCCAAGGGTCACTCCCTATTTCTCTCTCTCTGGATCACTGCCGGTGGAGAGGATCACCTTATTCCTCTTCCTTTGCTCACTACGTCGGAAAGGATCCACTCATAGTTTATAGACCTGTAGGTCTCTTCATTTGAATGATAGAATGCATCTTCCTCTGTAAGTAGATGCTCTGTTGAAGCCCAATTTTCACCCATAGATGAATCTTTTTTTTCACCGAAGGTATCGAGCAAACTTTCAGCTTCCACGCAGCCCGAAAATCACTACTGGAAATAAACCTTACTTGGCGCGCAAGTCAACCTTGGCGTGAAAGTATCGACGCACAAGTCACAACAGGCACACAAGTCCTCCTCAGACACTTGCATGACTCAAGATTCCTCAACTCCAAACTTGCACAACACACTTCCTTTTACGCCCAAACCAACATTGGCATGCAACTGCCAACAGGTGCGCAACTTCTCACACCGGCGCAAAACTTCAACAACCGGCGCACAACTTCACCTGCGCGACCACACACCACTTGCGCGACCACTACACCTGCGCGATGGGAGTTCTGAATCTTCAAAGCATTGAACTCTAGTCCAGAATGAAGAGGGGTGGTCCAGTATTTATAGGCATTTAGTCACCCCTGCGCGATGGTGCACAACTCTCCCTTCGGCGCACAAGTCTTAGCGCACAGGTCTCATCCCCTGCAAGTCACTTGCGCGACCCAATTCCAAACTTGCGTGAACCTCTTTCCTTTACCATATTTTGATCTTCTGATCTTGAAAAACCATAGGTGTGCAAGTTCTCAAGCCTCTAAGGCATCGACACACAAGTCTCTTCACGGCGCGCAAGTCACCTGCACGACCCCACAAATACTTGCACGAAACTTATCTCTTTTCCATATTTTGATGATCTGATCTTGAAAAACAGATGGCGCGCAAGTTTCCAAGCCTTCATGTACACGGCACACAAGTACCTTTTCCAAAAACCACTTTTCTTCATTTGTCAATTTTTAGGCCCAAAAATTTGGCAAACACTGGAAAACGGCGCCACCTTGTATCTTTTCTTTTGTACCGCCTCCAGATCATCTATTCCTTTTGTTGACGTTTTTGAATCAAACATGGATAGTTGACCTCAGCTCTTGAACTCGACATTCCATCATGAAATACTCTTTTTCAACAAATTTGTATGTCATTTTTTTTCT
This sequence comes from Viscum album, assembly GCA_963277665.1. Lineage (NCBI taxonomy): Eukaryota > Viridiplantae > Streptophyta > Magnoliopsida > Santalales > Viscaceae > Viscum > Viscum album. The sequence goes on from OY728135.1 coordinate 70,578,412, forward strand.
TTGTCAATAATCACCACTCAGATGTCCACTTTTTCAACAAACACAATCACCTCAAAAATGCTTCAATGATGCCTTGAGGGATTTTTGCCCAATAATAAATAATTGTCTTACCCGACCACATTCATTTTATTTATTTTTTAACTGTTCCAAATCAATTAAATTTACCATAAAATAATGAATTAAGTATCCTAAATATACTAAATATTATTATGATTATTAAACCTCCATTATCCACCCTCTTTCATATCGAATGGGAAGTGAAGGTATCGCTCATGCATACGTACGACTTACCGTCTCCACGTAGAGATACAATTAATTTTTCATCACAACATTTTTTGGATGAGTATTATGATGAATTTAATTTTTATATATATAATATTAAATTATTTAATATCTATAATTATAATAGCATAACTACATTCTTTCCTTTTAATCTGATGGGAAACGATAACATCGCTTGTGCGTACTTGTGAACTACCACCTCCATGAAGCGATATGATTTTTTTCCTTAATATTTTATTTGGATGAAATAATCATTGATTTTATAAATATATATAATTTATATTATATAATAATTATTTTTATAGGGGAATTATTAATTTAATTTTCTTTAATACTATCCGTTGAAATGTTAAAGCAATGTTCCTGCATAGGTATGACCTAAAGTCTCGATGAACGACATAATTAATTTTCTATCTCTAACTTTTATGGATTACTATAAATACAAATACAATGAATATATATTATATTTATATCTTTATTAAAATTATTAATATGATTTAATCTTGAAAAAATTATGAAGACAGAAACCATCAAACCAAAACATACATGAAAAACGAAGCAGTTATTACACAAAATAGTTTTTTTAAATAATTGTTAATAAATGGGTGATAAAAGATTATAAGTAATTAATAATTGGTATGATATATATAAATAATTATATTTATGATATATATGTATAACAAATTTATATTAATTCTATATTAGTTCTGAACACATACAAAATAAATTATATCTGAGGTAAGAGATTATTTCATAATCTCATTGTTATTCAGGATTATTTATGTTTAAGTCCTCGTTGGAGGAATATTTTTCTTCCACATAAATATTTTCATTAGAATATTTTAAATAATATTTATATTACACTCCAATGATTTATTAATGAAATTTTTACCTATGTTATAATTTTTAAAAAATGGTTTGAAAGGAATCCTATTTTTCTTTTATGAATGAGATAATTTTTAACCTTTTTACAACAGTGTGAAAGGAATGTTTTTTTAAATTATATTGAATGAAATTATTTTCCACAATCATGAATAATATTTTATTTTAATATTAATTTAACATTTTAAAATCTTCTTTTCAAATAAAAGTTTTTCCATTATATGTGTGTAGTTTTTTTAAATAAGTGATTTGAAAGTGAAAAGAGTATTTTTCCTCAAGAAATTTATAATGATATTTTTAAAGTATTTTAATATATGTTAAATCTTATGATTTAATAATTTTATTATATTATGATACCATATAACATATTTTATTGGATTTTTTGTGATTAGTTTTATTGGGGATGTTCCATTTTGATACGATTCACTATATTACTCTGGATGGTTTGTGATTATGCTTATTGATTGGGGTAATTATAAAAATATCATATGATATTTTAGATATGAATTATTATGTTGATTATGTTTCAAAACTTTCACATGATAATTAATTAGGCATAGTAAGTGATTTTTGGGGCCCTTTATGGCTGCTCGATACATTGGAAGGTCTTATGAGACAAATTAGCGTGAGTATTTGGCCGCGACCTTACCCATTCATGAAAGATATCTTGGCACATGGACTTGGCGTTTTGGTTATTATTTACAACATTATGAATCTCCAAATTATGATATTATTTATTTATATCCATGTTATTATTTTATTAGTTAAGATATCTAGGGAAATGTTTCAATCTCAGGTGATTATTTATGGGGCATTATTTGATTATTAATTATTCCTTTCATATTAATTCTTAATGCTCTTGTTTTGGATTAAATGGAATTTGTTTTCAGATAATTTTCTTAAAATATTATTATTAACTATTTATTTATGTTATATTATATTGTATGAATTCTTTTCCCTAGGCTGATAAAAAAATATTATATGACTTATATATAGTGCTATGCTAAAGGAAAAAATGATGTCCTTGATGAAAATACTATGTTGTATTTTATATTTTCAAATGTAATGTGGAATTCAAGTACGTATAAAGTTTTCATATAATAATAAACTAATTTTCCATTAGGTATGAAATATATTACATCTAGTGCCAATATAATAAAGTAACCACTGACTCTGGGCTACCCGAGTTGGGGTCGTTAAAATGATATACTTGGAATTTCATAAATTATTAAATTAATATATATTAATTTTCATGTTCAAATGGATCCAAAATTTTATAATTCAAAGATAAGATGAAGAAGAGTAGAAATAATATAATCTAAAAAAATTTCTAAATGTTTAGATGATATTTTCAACCTTATCTTTTTGTTTTAAACCTTGTTAACCCTTTTGATAATTACCATGATAATAAAGTTTTTTACTTATTATGGGTAAAGGAAGTTGATATAAAATGGAAAGTGATCCACAAATGGACCATGGTAGATATTTTAAACCATAAACTATTCACTTGACCGAACATAATATTTTTAGGAATTTTAAATAATTTAATAATATATTATTTATTATAAAATAATATTAATGTCATTTTTTGAAACACATGAAATATTATAATATAATATGTTTCCAAATCAGGTAAAATTGTCCCAAATTAACATTAATTTTATAATAAGGACTATATAGTCTTAATTTAATCACCCAATTAAATTTATACAAGTTTATATGTCATTTTAATCATTATCTTTTGGTTTGATCCCTTGGTTAACCAATTTTAACATTAACCGTGGTGATGGATTTTTCAATATTAAGGGTTTATAATTTTAAATATAAGGTGAAAATTAGATCATAAATGGATAGATGATGAAATTTTAGAATATTTATAATCCTAATTTACCTCTTTATTCTTTTAATAATTTTTAAATAATTAAATAAATTATTATTTAACATAAAATATCATTTATATCATTTTTGACACTATTCACATGATTTGTCTTTGAAAACATTGTAATTTGAATATAAATATTTCACACATCTATAATATCTTATCTTGAGAATTTTTTTGACACTTTAACTATCCCAAAAATTATTACTTTTCACGTTTTTTATAAACATTTACATAATTTTTCCACTCTTTGAACATGTATTGCGTCAGCACTGTGTAAGAATTCAAGGTAATTATTTTATCAATAAAAATTAAAGTAAATTACCATAATGAAAAATTATTCATATTTAAAAACACCATTTAGAGTCTAATATAAGTTGTTTTTATCCCAACCACAAAATATTATAAATATTAAAAGTAAGAGAGTGTCATTTTTGACTTTATATTTACTTAAAATATTATAAGTCATTTTAAAGAAAATAAGAAAGAAAAATTAAAAAAATTAAAAATTATATGATTATGGTTCAAAAACACTCATAAAATAGATTAATTTTAAGTTCCAGGGTCATTTTTAGTAATTATCATATTTTATACCGTAATCACCAGATTTACCCTTATTGATGTGCTAAATTTTACCACTGTTACTATTCGTAATGCCTAAATATAAAAGGGGAATATTTACCAAATTTTAACTTCATGATTCCAAATATGGAATCTATTTTTTTTTTCAAAATTAAATTTCTATAAGAGGAAGTAATTAATTTAAAATTGAACCTACAAAACGCAATGAAAAGCAGTTTTTATAAAAATGGGGTTTTAGGCCCAAAAATTAACTAATAAAAAAATAAGGTATAATAATGATCAAAATGTAATTAATTATACTATATATAATTAAATAAGTATTTTTAACTTTGATATTGAATTTAGACCATGATGATAAATTTTAATGAAAACAAATGGCATTTTTTTAAGAATCAGTAGTTTTCACTATTCATTAAAAACCTAATTGTTTTTAGAAAAATATCAAAATTTCAACCTAAGATAACTTTTATATGATAATTTTAAAAATGATAATATTTTCATCAAATATAATGTCTAAATATACCATAAATTAATTATAACATCCTCTAATAAAAGTGATCAAAATCATTTTTAAAGAAAACACATTTTTGAAGAATAAAAATGACTACTAAAAAATGAGTGATTATTTTATAAGAATTAATAAATAAATTATTAATACGTATTAAATTTATATATTTCATAGTATTTTTAATCTCATGCATACTCTCCAATCCAAAATATTGAATGTAACAATTTCATTTTAAAATATATTTTCTCATTATTCATTTAAGCTTAGTGCTATATATCTTGTAGGCTATCGAACATAGTGTTATTTTAAAATATAAAAATATTTAAATAAATACATCTATATTGGAGATTAGTTTCCCATGGGATACCCAATACACCATGGAAAATAAACATACCTTTAATAAATATTTCTTGTAATCTCATTGGAATAAACATGACATCCATAATAGAAGAGAAAATTGTAAATTAAAAATATTTTCTAGGAGGAAAAATTACTAAATAAATAACTTTAATTTAAGGGAATGTAGAAAAATAACTCATATAAACTGAAGAATCACTATTCATAAAAAGTCAAACATGTAACATGAAATATATATCAATCACAACTTATTCTTAATTATAAAAAACAAACAAAATTATCTACTTATGAACCTACCATATACATACTATTAGGTGGTCTCTATCATTTCCATGGATTCTGACATGTCCCTATCATGAGGTGTGGGAAAATTATTTATTTACTAAGTTAAAATTCAGGATAGTTTCCAACTTATGTTATCTCTAGAGAGGAGCTCACAACAATCATTTTTGTCACTTCAAATTAAAGGAAAAATGGGGTCATTTTTTATATTGTTTGATTTTGAAAACAAAATAAATTAATGAAATAAGAGATTAAAAATAGATTTATGAGGAAAGTTATTGAAAATAGTGATATGATAAGGTTTATTAGGTCTGGTTTGGTCTTCTAAAAACAATGATATCCTATTTCCCAGTTATTAAATCAGCTTCTACTAAGATGATCAATCTGAGATTCAACAATTTCTTCCTCTCACTTCCTTAGTGAAATTGTGATGGTGATAATAATAATTTCCAAATTCACAACTTGGTCTACCCTAAATCCTTTGTGTAGTAGAGTTTTGATTAATACCCTTAATTAAATTAGGCAATACCAAATTGGGTATTGTTTATTCCAAATAACCAAGAGTTTCCACTACCCGTCCCACACATACGAACAATCATTGAATACTTCACCACTATGAAATGGTCTATTTGATCACATATAAATCAGAAACATATAGAGGTATGTAATTATAATCAACCAATTTAATAACAATAAGAAAATATAATACCATATATGAATGTACTTGATAATAAAAAATACTATTTGAGTATTGAAACAAACTTAATATAATAAATGAATGGATTTTATTCCATAAAGTGTAGGAAATAAAGAATTAAAAAAAGGAAAAAACCCATATTAACTAATCACTCAGATGCTTACCCCTTAATGTTGAGGGTAACTTAGAATAATTCAGAAGATAAATCCATTACATAAAAATAAAATATAAAAAAGAAGAACATAAAATTTCATCTCTAGAAATTGTCTATTAGAATTTAGCACCATTTTTCCCACTAGACAGCCAAAAGTCAAAAAAATTTATTATTAAGAGTTGTTTAAAATTATATTGTATATTTACCCTAAAAATTTAAAATCCTGTATACATGTTTAGAAAAATTTATTCATGAATTACCGAAGCACACTTTTTCGGTCTGAAGAGACACTTCATAATCCTCCACTTTGATGTGTGAAACAACTTCCATAATGAAATAATTTATATATGAAATTTAATGAGAAAATGATAATTATATATTTCTTTCATATACAACTAGAAAAACATCATTTTTATATATCATATGATATACCTCATTTAATGTGCAGTGGACCATTTGATTAGCCAAAAATATTTTCCTCATTGATTGATTTATTTGGCCCCCATGGAGTTCAAATGAGCATATGTTCCAATTGAAGAAGTTGAATCCCAAAAACAATTTAAGCCTAGAAAATGAATTACACCATTTGTATTAATATTGAAAATGTTATTATCTAAATAGAGAATCAATATAAATAGTTAAAATTACAAGATTAAGTAAGTTTGACATTTAATCTCAAAACATCCCTAAAAACCAAAAATTCTTTAATTAAGGTAAAATCGAAATATTGGTGAGGATTAAATCATTTAAACACACATGAAAAATAATTTATATATTATCTCTATCAATTCCCCCACACAATTGGTCTTCTGGACAAGTAGGCATCAAAATCAAATCAAAGAAGATTGAAATTCATATGCATGAAATCCACCAATTTAACTCCATGAAGCAAAAGATATCACGCCTACTAAAAAAGAATAATAATTTAAAGTTCTCAATTCATATAATTCTATAAATTTACACTTAATTTATCCTCTAATTCACAAAAAACACTTACCTCACATTAATTTTCTCTCGTCACTCAAATGTTAATTTTGAATAATGATTTTCTCATCCAAACTCATGCAAGAATCACTATAGGATTTATAATATTATACATTACCCCCAAATGTGAGTCAAGAACATGTTTTTATCATGATTATTTTTTAGGGTCACTTAGTGGATTTCAGTTGGTAGGTTTTAGATGTCAAAAATTATAAGTAAGAATAAGGAGGATTTGGATATTTTTGAAGAAAAATTGTAAGATTATAATTCTCACTCATGTATGGTCTCCTCATCACTCCCCTTAGTATCAAATAATATCTAATATTTATGAAAAAATTATTTAAAGTTTACACCAATTAAAATTTCAGTAGTAAACATGACATCCAATCAACTCCCTTTATCATAATTGAGTTTTGATGATATTTTTGAATTCTGTATAGCTTGATTTATTAAGGAAGTGAGGGTGATTTTAATTTTAATTAGTGGTTGTGACTACCCAGACCTTCTCTAGAATTAAAATAAATATTTTTATCTTAAGAAAATTTAATTCTCATTTATTTTTCTAACATATTTAGCATAGATGAATTTTTAGAATTCTTCTCAAAATATCTAGTAGGGCACAAATTTTATTAGAATACCTTTTTCAACAACAAACACACTTCAATTTTTTATTTTTATTTTCAACCCAAAGTATCACCAAGGATGTATCACAATACAATATAGCTTCCCCCAATCTTAAGTTCAACTACATCATGCAATTCCACTTCTAGAGCAGGTTGGATAGGGAAAATTAGTTTTTAATCTGGATAAACTAACAGACTGTTCATGGATACTACAGGATACAAGGACTAAATGTTTAGGGAAGGAAAAAGGATTCTCTTCAAAAGGTGGATTTTAAAACCAAGTAAATGCCTACATCATTTAAAACACAAGTACCTAAATCCCTCAAGTTTTTACAAAAATAAATTAAATTCTATATTTGTTCTCTCAATAAATGAGGTGAATGAAGAGAATATATCAAAAGGGTACACAAGACTCATGATAAGATGATTTTAAATATAAAGATCTTGAGATGTGTCAAGAGATTAAAAAAAATAGAGGTATTGTATTTAAATTATCAATGTTTTAAATTTGAAACAAAGTTATTTTCAACATTTTTTATTTTTGGTTTCATGATATAAATTCATTCACTCATTGAAATTCGTTTCAAAAATAGAAATTATAAGAACATTAGCTCAAAAGTTTAAAAATACACACGAAATTGAAAAAGAAACACATAAAAATATAAAAAAACAAAACATTTTGAAAAAAAAAATTAAAATGATATACTACAAAGGTTACCTCCCCCAAACTTAAATGATGAAGTATCCTCAATGAATTCAAGTTTATTTAACATGTAATAATATTTTTAATTGAACCAAAAAAAATTAATATTAATAATATGTACAACCTAACTTATTGTAAGTTAAACATTGAGTTAATCTACTAAGTGACATTCACTTAAAACCTACAAAAAATAGTAGAAAATGAAAAACATATATTTTTTTGAAACAAAATAAAATCAAAATATAATGAAAAAAATGAATGAAAAGAAAGATATATCGTGATTTAAACACCCAAGTGGACCCTTGGTTTTGAGTACCTCTAGATGGGTATTGCCAACTATTATCCAAAGTATGATGGTGGGTGAAGTTTTATTGATTTGAACCACCAATAAATTCTACTTTTAGATTTCAATTATTACTTTTTATTGAACACTCCATGGATAGAGTAAACCAAATCCATCCCCATAAAAATGGGATACAACTTCATGGTGGGGGTAGGATGAATTATGAGTCCTCCTCCTTCTTGGTTGTTACTTTATAACCCTCTTATTCATTATACAATGCTTTCTAGAGATATACAACATCAATGAAATAATCATAAGGAAAGTTATAGTGTAATTATATTTGAATAAAATTAAGTCATAAAGATTAAATATCAAATTATTTCCCTTAAAATTAACCATATTGTGCCTCTCTTTTACTAGAAAAATCCACTTCGATATCCTCATGTACTCCATCAAATAAATATTAAATATGTTTGTGGAGCTCCATGTGTTCCTTATCAGGTGAATATTCTTTTTCTTATTCTTAATCCTCAGAAAAAAATATGTAGTCAATTATGAAAATTGAAAAAAATGAGAGGTGATACTTCATTCAGTTTTAATAAAATTTTATGAGGATTATTTTAATAAAATATCATCTCCCTAAGTTTTTCAGCTCCAATATATTCTTTAGTTGAGAGTGCCCCATGGAGTAGTCTGGTAATATATAGTGGTAATTAGTCAAGCTCCTCCATGTGAAAGATGAGTGTAGAAATATATTCCACCACTAGTTTTGATTCTAGTTCAGGTTGAGGGCCATCATCCAATGAAACTTACTCTTTGACCTTCAGTCTTTGATAATCATTTTTGACTTGATTAACCATGGACATCAGTTCATGAAATGAGATACCTAAAACATATATATTCAACATATGTGCTACCTAAATAGTGAGTTCATCAACCCTTTTTAATATAACCTCCTAATAATTGTCAATGAATTTTCCTTACACCAGTGAGTTATTAATCTATACATAATAATTATAATTATAATTTATTATGGATTTTTAATATATTTTTTAATGATATAAAACAAATATTTACAGAATCTGAGAACTATATTTTTGGCACTGCCTCCCCAACAACAATGCAAATTTTTAGCACATAAATATCACGAGGTGTGCCAAAATAATTATTTCCTAATTTAAAATTTACTATATTGGTCAAAATAGGTTTTATCTAAAGATGATCTTACAATAATCAAGTTTGTCACCTTAAATTTGAGGAAACATGGGGAGTTTTTGAAATTATTTGATTAAAAAAATCAATAGGAGAAGTGATTAAAAATATATTGACGAATCAAGTGATTAAAAACAATGATATGATAAGGGTGGTTAAGTCATGATTAGTCTTCCAAATTTAATGATTTCATAGTTCCTAGTTATCCAATCCACTTCTATTAATCCGATTAAAGTGAGATACAAAAATCACTTTCTATCACTCCCTCGGTAAAATTGTGATGGTGAGAATGAACCTTTCAAAAATATCAGTTTGGTCTACCCTCCTTCTTATGTATAAGAGATTTTTAGTGAATACCTTCAATTGAGTTAGGAAAAACCCATTTGGGTCTTGTTTATCCCAAATAATCAAGAGTTTCCACTACCCCCTCAAAACATATTGATAATCACTGAGTACTTCATAACTAATACCTAGTCTATTCCATTTTTTATAATTTGGAACCTAGTAGAAGGATATAATTATCATAAACCAATTCCGTATGGTTAATAGAAACTAAGACCAAATACAATCGTACTTGATAATAAGAACTGATATTAGAGTACTAAAACTAACTCAATAAAAGAAATAAAGGGATTTTATTCTATAAATTGTAGGGAATCAAGTATAAACAAAGGAAAACCTACCATTCCTCGATCACTTAGATGTTTACCCATCCATGTAAAGGGTATCTGAGAAGAATGGGGAAGAGGAATCCATTAAAAAACAAATAAAACAGAAAAAGTAAGAACATAAAGTTTCATATCTAGAATCTATCTATTGGAAATTCTCATCGTTGAATCCCATTAAGTGGATGAAAATCAAAAGAAAAATGTATTCTTAAAACCTGTTTAAAATTATCTTGTATATCGACCATAAAAAAGTTAATTCCTTTAGACATGTATAAAATATTTATTTTCAAATTATCAAAGATATACTTTTCTGTCTCAATAGACTCTTAATCTTCCTCCACTTTGACCTGTGTAAAATAGTACCTTAATGAGATAAATTCTCCATGAAATTTAATTTGACTACTAAAATTTGTGTCATATTTTATATAATCCTAGAATAACCTAATTTAATTCTTTATATCTCATGACATTCCTCATTAAATTATGAGTGGTAACTTCTACATCCAATTTTTTTTCACATTGATTGATTTATTTGATCCCTATAGAGATTTAATGAGCATTGGGTCTAGTTGAAGAAATTTAATCCCATAGATTTTTAAATCCTAAAACAATTACTCCATTTTGATCAATATTAAAAATGTTATGCATGAGATACAAAAGTGATAAAAATAGTTAAAATTGTAAAATTAAAAAGTTTTGACATTTAAGCTCAAAAAATATCTAAAATAAAAAAATTTATTCATTAAATTAAAATTGATAAATTTGTAGGGATTAAAACATTGAAATACATATGAAAAATAATGGAAATATTAGATCTAACATTTCCCTCACACTTAGCACTTGGACTCCTAAACAAGTAGGTATCAAAATCCAATCAAATACAATTTAAAATAGAAACCCATGAAATCCACCAATTTAAAACCAAGAAACAGAATATATAATAAATACTAAAAAACCACTATTTTATGTTCTCCCTTAATCTTATTAGATCCATTTCCAATTAATTTCTCCTACCATGCACACAAAACACTTACCTCACATTAATTTTCTATTATCACACAAATGTTAATTTTCAACATGCGTTTTCTCATCCAAACTCATGTAAGAGTCACCATAGTATTGATAAACCACAAAATCTATAACCGATTTGAATAAAAACATGTGTTTATTATGAAGAATTTTTATGTTTATTCAGTGGATTCTGTTTTTTAGGTTTTAGATGTCAAAAATTCAAAGGTATAATAAGGAGGTTTTGACTATTTTTGAAGAAAAATTTCACGATTCTAGTTTTCAATTAAGTGAGGTCTCCTAACCACTCTTAGTAGAATATCATCCTAATAATCATGATAATTTTAATGAAAGTGAATACCATTTATCATTTCAATATTAAACATGATATCCAATCAACTCCATTTATCATAATTGAGTTTTTAAAGATAATTTCAAATTCCACACAACTTGATTTTGGAAGAAAGTGAGGGTGATTTGAATTTTAAGCTGTTAGTGTTACTTTCTAGAACTTATCTTTAATTAAAATAAATATTTTAATTTTAAAAACTTGATTTTTCATTTACATTTCCAATAGATTTATATTAGATTAATTTTTAGATCTTTTCTCAAAATCTTCACCAAGGCACAACTTTTAGAATTATAACCTTTTCAGTAGCAGAAACAGTTTTTCAAAAATTTATTTTCCTCCCAAAGTAGAACCAAATTATGTATAACACTACATTAAAACCTCTCTCCACACTTAAGTTAAACTATATCATGAAATTTCACTTCTAGATCAGGTTGGATAGAGAAATGTACCTTATAATGTGGTTAATATAACTATATGTTCATGGATACTAAGGGATAAAAGGATTAAATATATAGGACATGCTAGAAAAAAGTATTCTCTTGAAATGGGGGACTTTGAAACCAAATAAATGCCTCAATAATTTAAAATATAAGTACTTTAAACCATTAATATTTGAGAGAACTAAATAAAATTCTAGTTAAAGTAATCATAGATTGGTTATCTCAAGAAATGATGTGATTGTAAATAATATGTCAAAAGGGGTTTAAAAACCTCATGGGATGGTTATTTTAAAGAAAAAAGGTAGTGAGATGTTTCATGAGATTCAAACATTATAGGTACTTTAATGAATTTTTTTTGTTTTGAAAATGGAAAAAATCATTTTTAGCATTCATTTATGTTTAGTTTCATAAGATAAATTGGTTCAATCAATGACATTGGTTTTAAGAATGGAGAAGAAAATCATTTTAGATTACATGTTTCAAAAACACATAAAAACTGAAAAAAACCACACAAATGTTTAAAAAACTCACAAAATCAGAATTTTTTTTAAAATCCTAATGTACAATGGTTCCTTCCCCCACACTTAAATGTTGTAGCATCCTCAATGCTTTCAAGTTTATTTAACATATAAGTAGATGTTTTATAAAAGTGAAATAGGATATTAAGTGTTAAGGATTGGTATAAAATGAGTAATTAGTAGTGCAATGTTGAGTTATCCTCTTAAGTGTTGCTCACTGAAAACCTCATAGAAATATAAGAAAATAAAACATAAAAAATTTATTAAAAGAAAATAAAACAGAAATAGAAATATAAAGAGAAATAAAATAAGGATAAATATTGGTCTAACCCCCTAAGTGGGCCCTAGGTTTTGACTACCTCAATATAGGTAGACAAATTTTTATCCAAAGTCTTATGAGGGTTAATTTTTATTTAATTTGAACCACCAATGATTCTTATTTATAGCTTTAACTTCCTCTATTTTTTTAAGGAATCCATGCATAAAGTACACCAAATCCATCTCCATAGCAATGAGATACAACTTGTATGGTGGGAGTAGGATGAAATAAAAGTCCTCCTCTATATTTTTTGTCACTTGAACAACCTCTTATTAATTATCCTATAGTTTCTCAAGATATAATTCATTAGAGGAATAATCAAAAGGAAATTATATTGTAATTATATTTGACTAAAATTAAATCCCGAAGATTCAATTTAAAATTCTTCCCCTTAAAAGTAAGTATCTTGTGTCTTTATTTCATTAGAAAAAACCACTTCGATCTCCTCATGTACTCCCTCTAATTATTGTTCAACATGTTTAGGGAGATCCATGTCTTCCTCATCAAGTGAATCTTCCTTTTCTTTATCATCCTCCTTGAAAAAATATGAGGTTAAAAATTATGAAAAATTGAAAAAATGAGAGGTGATACTCAATTCAGTTTCATTAAAATTTTAAGATAATGAGTTAAATAAAAGATCATCTCCCAAGGTTTTTTTGGCTTCAATTAGTTATTCAATTTAATTTTCTCCATGGAGTAGAGTGGTAATAGATGGAGGTAAGTAGTTTGGATCCTCAATTAGAAAGATGAGTGGAGAAATATATTCCACCACTAATTATGATTCAGGTTCAAGACGAGTTTGAGGTCTCATATCTAATGGAACTTCCTTATTAGCCTTAATTCTTTGAATATAATTTTTTACTTGATTAACAATGTTTATGATTTCTTTAAATGAGAGACCCAAAACATGTCCATTCAAAATATGCTTATCCAAAACAGTGAGTTCATTAACCCTATATAAGTGGGGCTCATCATCATTTTCAAGCACTTATCATTTAACCCATGAGTAATTAATAAATATATAATAATTTTAATTTTAATTCATTAAGGAAATTATTTATTATATTTTTTTTATAATGAGAGAACGAAGCTATTTACAAAATGCACGAATTATATTTTTGGAACTACCTCCCCAGAAACGATGATAGTTTTTGAAACATGTATGTCATGGGGTGTGGAAAAAATAATTATTTACTAAGTTAAAATGAAGAATAGTATCCAACCTAGGTTGTCTCCATAGAAGAGCAAACAAAAATCATGTTTGTTACTTTAAATTGGAGGAAAAAGGGGAATGTTTTTGAAATTATTTTATTTTCAAAACAAAATAAAGTAATGAAACAAGTGATAAAAAATAGAAAAATTTATAAATTTATTGAAAATAGTGATATGAGAAGGGTGATCAGTTCAGATTTGGTCTTCCAAATTTAATGTTATCATAGTTCCCAGTTATGCATTCCTATTTTTCTAAGATAATTAAAGTGAGATTCCACAATATCTTCCTCCCACTCTCTTGGTCAAATAGTGATGGTGAGAGTAAACCTTTCGAAAATCTTATATTGGTATACCCTACTTCATATGTGAAATAGAGTTGTATATAATACCCTAAATTGACTTAGGCAATACTCATTTAGGTCTTATTTATCCCAAACAATCAAGAGAGTTCACTTCCCCTCTAATATGTACCATAAATCACTGAGTACTTCACCACTAAATCATAGTATATTCCATAATATATAAACTAGAACATAGTGGAGGTAGATACTTATCATAAACCAATGAAATACCAATAACAAATTCTAAGACCAAATATGACTGCACTTGATAATATAAATTTCTATTAGAGTATTGAATCAAACTTAACAAAAAAAGGAAAGGGTTTTTCTTCCATGAAGTTCATGAACTAAATCATTAAAAAAAGAAAAACCCATGCTTCCCCAATCAATTAGAATATTATGCCTCCATGTGAAGAGTATCCAAGAAGAAGGGGGAAGAGGAAGCCATTACAGACCAAAGAATATAAAAAAAAGGAAGAATAAAATATTTCTTCTCTAAAATATATCCATTAGAATTTTGTACTATTTCCACCCAAAAGATGGCCTAAAATCACAAAAATTTATTATTACACGTTTTTATAAAATTCATTTTCTATTTATTATAAAAATTTCAAAGACTTTGTAAATTTTTAAATACTATTATTCTTGAATTAACTAAGATATCTTTTTTAGTTGAAGAGACTGTTTATCATCCTCTAATTTGATTCATACAATAACTACTTTAATTAGAGAACTTATATATAAAACTTAATATGACCATAAAACTTTGAGTCCCATTTCATATACAACAAGTATAATCTCATTTTTTCCTATAGCCCATGATATGCCTCATTTAATGAGAAGTGGCACATTCTATCAACCAAAAAGATTTTCTATATTGATTTAATTATTTGGGCTCCATGGAGTTTGAATGATCATTGGGTCTAATTGAAGAAGTTGAATCCAAAGAACAGTGGAGCCTAAAACAATAATTACTCCATTTAGATCAATATTGAAAATGTTATGATCAAAATACACAAGTGATAAAAAGTAGTTAAAATTACAGAATTAATGATTTTTGATATTTAAGCTCAAGACATCCCTAAATTAAAAAAATAATTCACTTAATCTCATATTGAAAATTTTTGGGGATTAAATAATCGAAATACACATGAAAATAATGGATATATTATCTTTATTAGATTCCAATAAGAAACATTGATCACATCCTTATTTTAAGGATACCAAATCATGTTTATTTTGTTTCTAAAAAATTTAATGTTTTATGTTTTATGACAGTAAATCATATTCTGAAAAATTGTGAAATTATGTAAAAGTATTTATATACCATTAGTTTAAAATATATACTATCAGCTAAGGAGTGCTACCATCACTCTTTGATACTATTAGAACAACAAATCTACCGTCGAGCACTACTACCATCACACAATAATTTTGTCTATTTGTTACAACAACTATTAGATGGTTCTACAATTAAACGATACTACCACCAGTATCTTATACAATCACTCTATGCTACCACAGATCAAAAGATACCACAATTGAAACATTTGAACAATGCTACAACTAGGATAATATACCTCCAAACACTGCTACCACTAGGATATACTACCACTACCTCCACAGTGTTACTACCATCAAATCACTTACATATCAAAGATGCTACCACTAGTAATCTACCACAAAAGGCTACTACTTTCAGTTCCAGATACTAGCATCTGGTCATTTACTACTAGTAGAGCTCCCATGGATATCCAGAATTAATTTCAAAATTAGTTCTTTAATGTATATTTTAAGGCATTTAATTTTTTACCTAAGCACATGGATTTAAGAATGATTACTCTTAAAAAACTCTATGAAAGACTAAAATAAAAATTCATTCTTTCTATATTTTCTACATAGTACAAGGATCCATATTTTATTATTATTATGCAATGGATAATTGGATTTCATTATTTGATACTTATTCTGAAGATCCTCCAAGTGTGAAAAGAGTTTTGAATGTGGGGTGTGCATCATGAGTATGTGAAAAGTGTGCAAAGGTATGGTGACATAAAATAGAAAAAGAACAAAGGATTATCTATAAATTTTATGGAAACCTATTTTCATTGAACATTCTATGAAAACCATATAGATGCTTCTCAAAAATATTTTTAGAGACTTATGAAAAACCAAACCCATTCAGACCAAGCATCACTGCATTTTTATTATTTATAAACTCTTTCACTTTTTTTATGTTTTATATTCGAGTTGTGTGTTGTTTTTCAATATTTATGTATACACACGGTCTCCTGTACAAAATTGTAGAGTGCTTTTCATTATATTTAAATTTTATTCATATATATTCCAAAAAAAACTATAGAAGAGGTCATGAGTGACCTCTACTTGTTTTATCCCATGTATAAGTGTAAAAGAGGATCTGTGCTTGGACAACCTTGTGAGAAATTATTTGTAAAACCTGATCTTGGTTGAGAATTCGTTTTTATTTTAATAAAATACATGTAAAATGATTATTTCTATATGGAGGGGATGAAGTCTCATATTTAGATTGAACCCCTTATTAAATTTCACTATGCTTTATTTATTGTAACTTGTTTAATGCTCTTTCATTTTTTTTGTTTTCCTAAATTAATTTTTGGGTTTTCTAAAACCATTGAATAAAATTATACTCTGATAGTTAATATTAATTTTTGTTTTATATAGAATTTTTGGTTAATCAAATTGGTTTCAAAAGTTTAAGTAATTTCTAATTTATTTTAACTATGCATTGATCCAGCTTACGATAAGCTATTTGAAAAATAAAATTATATATTTCTACATTTTTAATTAACTGGTTGATTTTATTAAATATTGGATTTAGTTTCTATTTTTTTAAACAGAAATTTTATTAGAAACTCAGTTCACCCCTCTTGAATTTTCCACTCAGACCAATATGTGGTATCATATGATTAAAAATATACTTTAACTACAATCTAGTTGTATTTAAAGATTTTAAAATTATGTAATTTCTAAATTTAATTCCTTATGGATAAAAATAAAAAAAATAACTTCCACTAATCATCCTCTTTATTTTAATAGAACATATTATTGTGAATATAAGATTAAAATTAAAAGGCATATTGAAATCATGGGATATGAAAATTTTATTGTGATTAAGGATAACTATGAACTTCCTAAAACTAAGAGAGCTACGTGGAGAAATCCTCCCAAAACTGCTCATAATAATAACTATAAATCTATGAATTAATTATATTTTGAATTAGAAGATGAATAATTTAATAGGATACCTTCTTTCACTACTAATTTTGAAATTTAGGATACCCTGGTTATTTTTCATGAAGGAACATCCAATGTCAAAGATATTCTCTTGAATATTTATACTATTAAATTTGATACTTTCAAGATGAAACCTGATTAACTAATTTCTTATATATATCTCAGGTTTAATGAAATTTTATACACAACTCATTCTATTGAGAAACCAATCGATGACAAGGATCAAGTAATGTGTTGGCTCAGATGTTTACCAAACAGGTGGAGAAGAACTTCAATTTCAATAAGAGTATCATATGAAATAAGTATGTTATCAATAAAGAGATTATTAAAAATATAATGATGTATGGGGAGGAGCTCAAATTGAATAGATAAGAAGATGATAGACCAAATAAAATTTTATTAGCTTTGAAGATATATAACTCATAGGAAGAAATAAAATATCAAGGATGAAAGTTCCAGTGATGATGAATTATTAGAAAGTGATGTAGAGGTGGCCCAATTTTCTAGAATATTTAATAATTTTTACAAGAAGAAGAAGTTCTTCAAGAAACCCAATTATAGAGGTAATAATGATAAGGGTAATTTGAGAAAATATTGGAGAAAGGATGATTCTATAAATTAAGTAATCTATTATGAATGAAAGAGAAAAGGACACATTAAAGAAGACTATCACAAGATAATGTATAAAAAAAGTATGAGGACAAGGATAAAAGATATAAAAAGGCTATGAAATGCACATGGAGTGCCTTTTAGGACTATTCATGTGATTATGATTCCATCAGAGAAGACAAACATGATAGATAAAATATGTTTTCTATGAAAAATACATCTAAGGTAAATCATTTTTCTTTTATGGATCCTAAACACATATCTTTTTATTATAAAAATACAAATTGAATAAAATATGTCCAGTTATGAATTATTTGAATATTGTAACATGTTTCAAGACAAATTTAAGAAATTAAAGGATAAATTCAAAATTTTAATGAAGCATAATGTTATGCATGCTCACCTTAAAACTGATCTTACAATAGATATTGATAAGAATGATAAACTTCTTAAAGAAAATAATGAGTTGAAATTATCAAACTAGTAATTAAAGAAAGATCTAGAGAGGCTCCAAAATGGAAGTAAAACATTAAAAATGATTCTTGGAACACAAACTTCACATAACTATACCACTATAATTGGTTACCAACTTAGAGAAAAACTATTTATAAATTTTTTTTGTCCCAAGTTCTTTTTATGATAATTCAGTTAATAGTAATTATTCAACTGGACCCAAAAATGTTTTTAATTATGAAATTATTAAGTATGATTATAATAAACCATTAAAAAAATTATGGATTCTTAAATCTCTTATCACTAACATATATGGACCCAAGAAAATTTGGGTACCAAAGTCATTTTTGGGTTAAATATTTTTATAGGGAACATACTTCAAAAGTTATAGTAACCATTTATGGCATATGTATAGTGGATGTTCTTGAAATATGACTAGGGACTACTCGACCTTTAAAAATTTAATTAAAGTTAATGGTGGAAATGTCACCTTTGGAAACAATGCTAAAGGGAAGATAATTGATATTGGTCAAATCACTAACTCTAATACAGTTTTAATTTCTACATTATTATTTGTAAATGGAGTAAAATATAATCTTCTTATCATTTCAAAATTGTGTGATGATGGTTTTCATGTTCATTTTGAAAATAATTCTTACAAATATTTTCATACTAAAAATATTATAGTTTTTACTACTATGAGAAATGATAATGTTTATTCTGTTATTTCACTCAGAAAATGTGTTGACCCGAGTTTAGGAGACAAGGTACCTGATGCCTATAATTATTTTGTTATTATTCCAATACATGTATTCACACTGGGTCTACCATTTTTGTTTTACTCTTGATGGTTGATTTGTGGGGGTTACATTATGGTTACAAAATCATTTACACCTATTTCACCATTTTCATCTCTTAAAAATTTTCAATGGATCCCACATCCATAACAATGTATAAACCATTTTCTAAATGGAAGATATCATTTGGGGTTTCATACCCAACGTCACTTAGGAACTCACACTGGTAGAGATGATGGGAGGTCAATCTCATCACACCCTTTTGGGGGGAATTATTTCATATTCTTGGGCTCTCTTATATATTTAAGATATGATTACGAATCTCTTCCTAATCCTAATATGCGACTGATTACCCTAATAAAATGATTGAGTGTCAAATCCTTTTGTGTGTAATGAGGGGTTCTATTAATGATAACATCTATGTATATCTGAGGTTCTTTATCTATTTCCCATTATTGCTTATAAATGTGTACCTTATTATATTTTGAAGACATATAACCAAGTACTTTAGAGTTTACTACCATACCAGGAAGGAATTGTTATTTCTAGGATGGGATTGAACCTTCACGAGGTGTCCTACAAATCCTGTGTATAATAGGAATAAAAACCCTCATTGTTTTTTTAAAGCCATGAATTTTAGCATCATGTGGAAAGGACATATAAGAGGGTAATTATGAAACAGGTATTGAGATCAATCCTTTGTAAATCATCCTATATATCCTATTTATAACTGTAATCATAATCATCATAGTTTGATCCTCCCTTAAACCACTGATGGTTGGTGATAGATAATAAATTCCCATGAGGGTTATTTCCTTGGGGATTAAAAATATTGGAATTCCTTCAGGACTTACACTGAGGTGGATTCCCTTGAACAGGGGAAATAATATTGTGTCACCGAATGGGGATTACACACTAAGGTTTCCCTAGCATGGAGAGATTTATAGTGCGATTGATATGATTTTTTTCAAATCCATAAACCCATGTGATCCATTCTTGGTGTGAGAAACAAGGTATAACAACCTATCAAACTCACTATATATGGATTTGGGACTTATACACTAGGGATACTCTAATGGGGTGTTTGATATAGATCTTATGCATTAGGAAGATATCCTATGTATTCTATTTCGATATGATTCATAGTTCTCAAAGTTCAATTAACATCTAAATTTGTGGATGGATGAGTAAGAATAATGAAATCATATGAGAGTTGGACCCCATAGGTTAGAGTGTCTAAGATATGGATAAACTTACAACAAGGTGGATTCCCATTTGAGATCGAGCCTTAGGAAGTAATGTTATATGTCCCATTTGAGAAGGAATCAGAGTTCTCATATCTTAGATTAGGGTATTATCGAGTATGTCTAATAGAAAAGGTTATCATTTCCTAGGGTATCTTTCTAACATGTCCTGAGTGCCTTCCTGACATGTCATGAGTATCTGTTTGATAAGGCTGACATGTCTTTGGGTGATTTTTAGAATTGAAGTAGACATGTCAGAGGTATATTACATGATCTGGATGTTGTGTCCAGAGGATTAGTTCATGACTCGGTTGACACGTCCAAGAGTCTTTTCATGATCAATACTGACATGTCCAAGGGTGTTGTGTGACCAAGGCTGATATTTCAAAAGGTTGTATCATGACTTGGATGAAATGTGTGAAGGACTTCTCAATACTTGGGTGATATATTGAGAGGACTTCACAAGACTTGGGAGACATGTTGAGAGGTCTTCTCAAGACATGGGTGATATGTCTAGAGAACTTCATAAGACTTGGTTGACATGTCCTAGAACTGTATCATGATCTAGATATGTCATCCGAAGAACATGATTCCTTCACATGACAGTCAACATATCCATATTCACATAATTATTCCATTCTTTTTAATATTTATTGCATATGTTCCTCAAGGTCTGTTAAGAATTAGCTTGTTTAGATTTCATGTGACCAAGTCGACATGAGAAAACTCCTTTGTATTATCTAGATAGCCCACCAGAAGTCCTTCCCATGATCTATATAGTGATAAACAAATATCATATTCATGCTACATTATCCCATAATTCATTCCCTGGATTTTACCTGGTGGAAGACCCTTGTGATGATGTCACTTTCCACTATGAGAAGTATTCTCTTCTGTTCTCCTGTAGGTATGCCTTTCCTATACTGAATGTCATCTTTTTTTTGGGTGCCAAGAAGGAAGGTTTTATAGGACTCACTTCCATAGTTATATGAAGAATTTCACATTATGTATATCACAGATATTATCTGGAGTCAATGGAGGTAGTATTACATTACACACATTGTATGATATAGCCATAGATCACCCAAGGTGCCACATGATAAACAATGACCTAGAGAACACTCCACCATTTTTGTATTTATTGGAACCATAGATTACCAAAGCGATTAACATAATCATGTTGACATGTCAAATGGAAATTTCACCATTGACCTGACATGTATGATAGTCATTAGGAGATCAAAATGCCCGAAGAAAGGCTTTTAGATGATCGAAGAAGATTTTTCTGGGGTCCTTCGTGAGATTAAGATGGATTTTCAAGGGACTTTAGTGAGATTAAGATAGTTTATTAGGGGCCTATCATGATATCAAGCTAGATTGTAAAAGTATATTTGCATGATCAATGGAAATCAAATGAGGCACATAACCCATTCACATGAAAATCAGTGTAACTTCCCTTCATGAGAGGCTTCCTACTTTTTCAACATTTTATTACTTATTTTCCAAGACCTATGGCCTTTTTCCATTGGATGTTTTTCAAGGCATCACATGATCAGTAAAGGATCTCACAACAATATATGTGAATTATCATGGAAAATATACCTGCTTTTCTATGATGCACCATGTGATCAATGCTGGATTTCATGATGGTGTGTGAGATCTGACAAGAACAATCCCTATGATTGTTTGTGGAGCAAAATGGTCATCACATGACTGGAAGGATATGTACGAGGTCCTTCACACGATGAAGGTGGTATGCTAACATGATCTCTCACATTACAAGGTCGAAATATCGCTAGGGGGATGTGTGGGGTCTTGTGAATTGTATAATCACATCACATGAAAATCAACATATATTCTCTTCAAGAGATGCTTTCACCTTTTTCAAAAAAAAATTTCCTTATTTTCCAATACATAGAGACTTTTCCCATTTTTTCCCCTTCTAGGTTTCACATGATCAGTGAAGTATCTCATGATGACATGAGAGAATTATGATGGACAGTTTCTCTGTGTATCTATAATGCATCGCATTATCAATATTGGATCTCAAGATAGTGTGCAATCATTGTCACAGACAATCCATACACTTTTATATAGAGATGAAGGGGAATCACATGATCAAATGGACGTGTACGAGGTCCTTATCAAGATTAAGGTGACATGCCAACATTCTCTCTAATGTGATAAGGTTGACATATCTCTTGGGGGATTCATGGGATCTTATGAATCACATAAGAAAATAACATGAAAAATCAATGTAACTCTCCAGCGCATGATTTTTCCTCCTTTATCCAAATTTATTTTATAAGGGTCTTTGAGTGATTTTATACCATCTATCTATTGAAAATAATCAGGATCATAGGAAGTCATATTGAATCATTTGCATGATCATCAACACTTCTTCAGATTCCTTTTCAAGAATAGAAGGGTTTGTTAGAGGGGATTTACATGACCATAAAACTTCCATTCATTGTGTATGATCTATTCACATGAATATCCCAAGTTCATGCGATCACGTGTCCTTCTGTATGTTACATTATCTGCATGATTTGGATGTCTAGACTCCATGTAGTCATGATACTCCTTCCATTGTTTTTAAAATCAAATAATACCCATGATTTGAGAATTTCATCAATTCTAGAATTACCAATGCTCATTTGGAGGGTGTTAATAAATCCCCTCCCTCAATATCAAGGTCTAAATGGAAAAAAACACAGTTCCATGGAGAGTAATTGACCTCGTGAGTCCTTTAGACTTTCTCTAATTGGTGTCTTAGATAACTTTTGGTCTTCTCGGTGAACTTTTTTATTCCATGAAGAATCCTATAAATAGGGGAGTGAAGGGGGCATCTCATTCCACTAGTGACTTAGAACTCCATAGTTCTTGTGATTTCTCCCATCGCATGACTACTTTGCAAGACCTCATAATAATAACCATTTCACAAGTGTGGATGCTGATTTTGTGCCATTGTCGAGTCATCATAGAAAAACATGATATAACTAATAGGTATAAACCTTATGGAATATCCTATCTCATATTTCCACATGTACCATTCTATAATATATAATTCTTCCACACTAAAGGTTCAGATGGTTGCCTAATTGGGACCTTCAATCAGGGGAGCTTCTGAATGAATAGGGGTTACATCTTTTAGGTGAAGTATATCACCTAGAAATTTTCTATAGAACAAAAAAATATCAGTTATGAATCCATATGGATATCCAAAAACATATCCTACTGTAATAAGGTCTTGATGGAAGACATAGTCAGCTGATTGAGTCCAGATACAAATACATTCCACATGACGCAGGGAGAAGTGGGTATCATTCTCTAGGTAGTCAATCAGATTTATAGATTTCTAAAATTGTGAGAGATGTATGATGAGTCCCCCCATCATCCACATGGGATGACATAGAGATGAACCATACAGTTTCCAAGGAGTTTATCAAGTTAGTTAAAAAGTCCCCCGATAAGGACCCGATTCATGGGGAACACACCGTTTATGTAATGGATAGGATATTTAATCCTGAAAGTTCATTTTGAACCTAAATCCAAGAGTCCTAAGGCCCATCCTATTGAGGATTTCCATAGTGATGAGGGTTCCTATTGGCTCATAATTGAAGATGGTTCATTTACCAATTGTGGGTGGGAGATTATTCCAAACATATATTAGAACGTTCAGTTGGATGATCTTCTTTCCATGTACCTAAGTGGGTACCTAATCCTGACAAAGGAGAAGGGAAGAGGCAGAATTTAGAACTTTATAATGGAAACCTCTAAAGTAGGAGGGAGTCACATTGGGGTAGTTATTCCTAATTTGTCCAAAATTTATCTCCTCATACACCATGTTTATATGGGAAGAGACCCACACAAAATGTCTATCCCCTTTTAGTTACCACGGTGTCATATGGGGTCTCATATGTATGTATATGAGTACATGAGCATCAAAAACATCCCCGATGTTCATTTCAAACCCTTTTTTAGTGCATTAGTGGGGTGAGTCTTGTCAAATTAAAAGATTGGGAAATCAAGGCTTTCTTGAGCCATCATGAATGCTTCTCCTTGAAACCCTATGAGTTGATTATCACTAGTAGTATTTTTGACAATGGTGGGGGAAGCTCTGAGGCTTGGGCCTATATGATGTCAATTAATGAGGAAATCCTTTATACCCATATTTATGGGAGAATTCTCTATGAATGTTATGAAACTTGTCAGTTTAGCCTTTAATTTTTATGTATTTAGTCAAAATTTCCTACCACTCTTTAAATTTGGTTTGAAAATCATCCAATAGTGGCTCAAAAGTTCTTGTTGATGTTTATTAGGGAAGAAACTCAATTCCAAATAGACATCCCTTCAAAATATGATGAGATCAGTTTGTCTGGATATTATGCCAATATTTGGATCTACTCACATTAGAATATGAAATTATCCATACAAGTTCATGAGGCTGAAAAAGCTTCCAATGATTTCCAAAGTCAATATGAGGCCTCAGAAGAATCATTCTTCATGAAAAACGACATCCCCAACAATGCCTTGTAAGGAAGTTAATTTTTAACCAATAGTTATTTTCAGGAGAAGTGTCAACTAGCACAACTGTGGTGGGAATGGATAATGTGAGTGAATCCACACATGTACTATTATTTTACACTACATTTTATTGATGTATGATATGGAGGGAAGAAAAATAAGATGTTGAGATCAGGGGAATACTGCGCCAGATAGAGATACATTTTGAAGGATTTACTCATGTTACTACTTCTCAGGGTGTCACTTTCAAAGACCAACCCCATAAGTTGAAGTATTTCCTTTGATTCATCGATGTGATGATGGAAATCATGAAATATTGGATCAAATACTCACCTTTAGTGTAGAATATGATGGTTAGGGGGTATGTTAGAGGTTTCCATGGATAAAAAGGCCCATCCCATTGTCAAGACGGTGGTAAGACTAATATTTCTACCATATTCAAATGGCCATCATTCCATTGTGAATGTAATGATATTGTTTTCATTTTTACTAATATGGAATGAATTTATAAAAGACAGGTCACTCCCGCCATCCCTAGTATATTCTTTTGGGGGTACACCTACCAGAGATGACTTGAGCGGTGACTAGGGGACCAATTAAGAGGGCTCCAAGGTCAAATGGATATTATGAGGGTAGGAATTACTATCCTTGGGGAATCATAATATAAACATCCATCAGTTATATCATCAACTCCTTTATTGTTGTCACCTTCTTAGCCCCTTCCTTTGAGAGGTAATAGAAAAGGAAGCATTTTGAACTATGAGATCCCTCTCACCCATAATACTCAAGTAATAATTTCGCTTTTAACTTTCCCCATTTTGGACCATTAAAATATCTAATTTTGTTTTTAAAAAAAATACATAGGTCCCCACCAATCCCTCTTAGAGGAATATACATCTGTTCCTGAGGATACGAGTAAGCATTCTATTTCTAGTAGAAACTTCACTACTGGGCCCAGCTCGTCAAGAAGTAGAGATGGCTAAATTGCTATCTTAGTTTGTCCTGTAACCTACTACTAACATTATAGTGTTCATTCCATTTGAAATTTAATATGATAATGTACTTAGAGAGTAAAATAATACAAGTAGACACTCCTCTACAAATTTAGTTTTGATGGAGGCATGTTTCAGATAAGGTGAGAACTTATTCAGAAACATGGAACATGGTTCACTTTGTGTCTTTTATTCTAAAATTTCATTCAATATTACATACTTTAAAGGAGGAGAGTGATGTATGATGATATAGAAAGCACCAATGGTTCCACTAGGCCACTCATTGCAAGAGGGTGTTGCCTTTTCACCTAAAGATGGGGTTGGGGAAACTAACATTGCTAGTGATGTAATCGAGAAAGGTATGTTTCCAACATCAATCACATCTGTTGGTTATATAATATCATCATACCATCTATCCAATAAATGAAAAACCTTTGTGTCTCTTAGTTTAGTACCTTCACCCCATAGCTCAAAATTTCTAGTCTATTATTCCTCGGGAATTCCTCTGATGAAGTCAATGAATACAGATACCGAATTTATACCCACTTCATCAAAGAAATCAATCAAAAGTTGTAACACCCCAATCTTCCACGATATGTTTCCCTTTGAATAATGCCATAACTTTCATTGTATGCAACTTTGAGATTCTAACACACTCCGACCAATCAAACTAGCCATTCTGAATAGTAATACCCACCTTTTGAAATTTTATAAATTGTATCTTTCAAAATGGACATCATTTTTGGATTCAGAATATTGAAATTATCTTAGGGTGTTTTTTTTGTATTTTTCTGAAAACATTCATTTTTTGATGAAGAGTGAAAAACACTGAGTTATTGTTTAAAACCAAATTTTTATTTAAATAATTAATTATCTTATTTGAATTTATTTTATGTAAAAATAGATATATAATACCTATATATGTTCAATGTAATTCATTGGAGTCAGTTTATAATAATTTTAGATATATAAAAATTTTATTGAACTTTTTACCGTCTTTTACCCACCTCCTAGGAGCATTTGCCAATTTTTATAAAACATAATTTTTTACAGCTTCTGTGAGTTGAATTTCGAAAATCTGAGAGACACGGTAGATATCAGTAAGAAAAATGTGGTTCAATAAGATGAAAATATTTTTTGGTGAATAGTAACTTTTTACTTTTATTTACCACGATTAAAAGTAAATAGGGTAATTAAGGGTAAAAATTATATTATTATTACGCTAACACATGTACTAATTCTATTGGATAAGTGTTATTAGACCAATAAAACCTTTGGAATAAAATACGATCCTTTAGGTCCACTTGGATTAGATTAGGACATTTATTATTATTTAATTCAAAGAAGAGTTTAAAGTGTTAAATTCAAGTTTTCAGAAATAAAACATTTTTAATATAGGGTTAAACACAATATAAATTCGACCATAAATATTCATTAGAAATAAAAAATTATTTCCTACTTAATGTTATTTTATTTATAAATTTTAGACATAAATAATTAAATTTATTTTTGACACAATGATGATGCAATAATTATCTTATTAATTAAAGATTAAAATAATTGATATTTTAAATATTGAAATAAATATAATTTCAGTATTTTAATGAATTCCACTAATTTTATATGTTAATATGAATTGTTAGGTTTAATTAAATTAATTGTTTTCGACTTAATAATGCAGTTATGAAATTAAAAAAAACAAAATAGAAAATAGTATCAAAATTGACATAAAAGAGTTTAAAAAAAATATTATATTATTAATTGATATTCTATTCCTAAAAATATAAAATTTGGAAAAAGGTATTAAATAATATTATATGTGTCATTAATTAACCACTTGAGGTTATCTTGGATGTTTAAACTAAGTTGATTAAACATATAATATAAAAATACAAAGAGACATGGTAAATGTCAAACTATTAAACTAAGAGTTAAATCTAAAAGATAATGATAATATATTGACCCAAAACTGTATAAAATATTTTGGTTGAGATTTTTTCAATCCATACCCACATTAGCCTTTAAATAATTCATTTTGGAGCCATTATAAATAGAAAATGATTTTATTATAAAATAATATTTCAATCTTTTCCTAAGGTGCCCCTCACCCCTCTTATAAAAGCTCACTTCCCCTTCTCTCAAATTCACACCTTCAAAGCCATTTGGCTCTGCCAAACCCTGCAAAAATATCCTAAATAATATCCTCCCTTCATCCTAGAGGCCTTACTTTAGTCAGAAAGCCATCCTAAGGATCCATTTTGATCAAATCAAAAGGAAGAACCTGAAGAAGAGGTAAATATTTTTTCACCTCTTCCAAGTTCTTTTCTTCTTACACGTATTCTTTCCTTGTTTTTTCCATTATAAAATAATAACTCTAGTATATTCTATATACTATGATGTTATTATAAATATGGTACTACCATATTAATTATTTTATCCTTCCAATGAATGACATATCACCATACGTGTGTTCGTAGGGCTTACCGTCTCCACGTCATCATGTAGTTGTTATTAAATACATTATTATTTGGATGAATATAATAATGATGTATAATTGATTTAAATAATAAATATAAAATGTTAATGATTCTTTATATATGATATACCATCTATTTACATACGATTTTAAATCAAAAGAATGATATTGTCGCTCGTGCGTACGTACGGATTACCGTCTCCACGAACGCGATGAGATTCATTTCCCCATCGTAATCATTCAAGACTAATTTTTATCTGATGATTAAATATAATGTTTAATGACTTAATATAATTATGAATATGAATAACATATATCCTATTCATAATAAACATTACTTACGTAACAAATCATATAAAGGAAAACAAATCAGTTAACACCCAAAACGATGATACTACCAAAATATCATTAACAAAGAAATATTAGAAGATCATATATGATACTATATTAATGTATATGGTTCTTGTATAATTTAATAAAAATGATTTCACTATTATACAGGAGGTAAATGTACCCTCGAAAAAGGAAAAGTACAAGGTAAGGGATAATTTTACAATCTCTCTATAATCCGAGGTTGTTTTTAGGTAAGTATCTTCTAGGACCTCATTATCATCCACATCTGTGTTTTCTTAAAAATGTAATTCAAAACATTTTTAATATTTTCTATACTACAGGTTAAAGTCATTTATATTATTATTTGACCATATATTTTTTGAAAGGAATCTTTCTGTCATTTTCCAAACAAGGTACTTTAGGGCTTTTCGAGAAAATTAAGGTAAGAATGTTTTTTTAACTTATACGGCAGGTGCGGTTATTTTCCGCCATTATAATATCTTTGAAGCTTCCCTTACAGTGTTATAAGAATATTTTCAAAATAAATTTTTTCTTTTATAATTATGTGAATTTTAAATGATTTCCAAATAGAAAGAGATATTTCTCTAAAAAAGGTTTGATCTTGTCTATGTCAACATCCTTTGATGAATTTTAAGATTATTTGAAGTTTATTTATTATGATAAAAAACTTCCATATTGTATTGAAGGTTTTGTGATATTTTTGACTATGGATGTGTTATTTTTACACCATTCATGGTTTATGAATAAATTATTGACATTTCGTATGCTAGTTTTAATACAAATGTTTACGTTATGTTTAAACCTTTTCATATGAGGAATGAATTGGACTTAGTAAGTGACGGGTGGAGCCTTCTATATCTCCTCGATGCATCGGTATGTCTCATGAGACAAACTAGTAACTTGGAACAAGGCCTTGAAAAAAATCTTATAAGTAGTCGTGGCACAAGGCCTTGACTATGTGGTTATGGAGTTTGGCATTATGTATTCCATCATTATGAAAGTGGCTATTGATAGTGCATGTGATCATTAGACTAGTATAATATCCATGTGAATAAGTAAATGAAATTATTTGATTTTATCTTTTCCATATTATTATGAAGTTCAGGTTTAAAAGGATTTTGTTCTAGTCTTACATTGCCTTAAATGTTTGTGCTTATTTATGAATGTTTTCACTATATCGTTATCCTTACTGAGCATCTGAGCTCACCCCTTTCAATGTTTTATTTTTCCCAGGATACAAAGAAGTATATTTTGACTGACCTATAGGGATAGTCTAGGGGATATGAGTGTGGCCTATGGTGACTATGTTTTTTTAGTTTTTCATTTAATAATGTAATGTAAAACTTATGAATGTATCTAGTATTTCCAAGGATAATAAACTAATTGGTCTTTCGAGACTTGATCTTTTGTGATCATTCCAATGTTATGTAATAATGCACTTACTCTAGGTAAATAGGTTTAGGTCATTATAGTTGGTATCAGATGAATTTTTGTACAAACCGTGGAATCTAGATTTAGATAAACTCTGATTAGAGCACATTACCCTAAGATAGACTTTGAGGATTAGTATAGAATAAATTCCAAGAATTTTGGTATTGTAGAGATTTTATGAGTTTTCCAAGAATTACAACTTTTTCTGGTTATGAGAAGGTAGAGGCGACTCTGGCACAGATGTACCTAGGGGTAAAATATGAAAACACCGCTTTGAGCTAGACTCGAATGGGAACTGGTGCACGACAATGGGCCTTGCTGCACTCTTGGTTACGACACTCCCGGGGAATATGATTAAGATAATTATCATTTTCTTTACAAATCATTATTAAGAGTTTATAAGTATATAATTCCTCAATGAAAACATTTTTATGATTATGGATTATATCCATAAACTTTTC
This sequence comes from Viscum album, assembly GCA_963277665.1. Taxonomy (NCBI): domain Eukaryota; kingdom Viridiplantae; phylum Streptophyta; class Magnoliopsida; order Santalales; family Viscaceae; genus Viscum; species Viscum album. The sequence goes on from OY728135.1 coordinate 70,609,318, forward strand.
AGTTTATGTTAAGTGTTTTACAAGTTTGGAATTATGTATTTTGATTAATAAACTAATCTAGTTTATGCCATTGATTAGAAATGGTTCCTAGTTGAAGGAATGAAAACCATATCAATGCACGCAATCCATGTCGGGAGTTCCCTTCTACTCAAGATAATTATAGTGGAGCTGGTGAAGCAACTGGTGCTGATCAGCTTATCACCATACTGGGACAACTCACTCAGGTTATGAATAATAACCTTACCTGTATGGAGCACCCTGATCCACAACGTGGGGGATCAATGTTAGAACACTTCATGAGGATAAAACCACCAACATTCAATGGGAGTACGAATCCATTAGTAGCTGAGTAATGGATAAATTCCTTAGAGAAAATATTTCACTCTTTGGAGAGTAGCGAAAGGGAAAAAGTTGTCTTGACAGTTTATCGCATCACGGGAGATGAAGATAAATGGTGGTCATTAATCAAAAACACAAAGGAAGATGAAGAAGTATCATGTATAGAATGGAGAGAGTTTTAAGATATTTTCCTAGAAAAATACTTTCCACATGACCATCGAGAAGATATGGAAAGGCTATTTCTGAGTCTGAGGAAAAAGGAGGATGAGAATGTCGCAAAGTATGAGGATAACTTCAAAAGGTTATCAAGACATGCTTCAGATTATATACGTAACCCAAGGAGTAAGATTGATCGATTCTTTGATGGGTTAAAACCATTTCTCCGGCGAGAATTAGTATCACAATCCTTCTTATCATATGTAGATATTGTCTCATGAACTATCAAGAAAGAAAAGGAATTCTCTAAGTCTTCTGACTTTAAATCAAAGCAAGAGAAGAAGAGATCTGCTGAACAATCGGGAAATGGAAATAAGGGGAAGAAGGTAAAATTTGATTATCTATCCTGCAGTAAATGTGGGAAGAAACACCCCAGTACTTGCCTGAAGTGAATGACTGTCTGTTACAAGTGTGGTGTAAAAGGCCACTAAGCTCATGATTGGAAGGGGAAGAAAGATGCTATCAATGTTGAATGCTACAATTATAGTGCAAGGGAGCATTATGCAAATGAATGTCCTAAGCCCCAACGAAACTTACCTTAGAAAAGGCCATGAGATCAAGGCTAAGCTTATGCTATCACTACTACTGAGGTTGAAGCTCCAAAAGACGCGGTGGTAGGTAATTTAATGGTTTCCTTAAGTTTAGAAAATGCTTTATTTGACTCTGGATCATCGCATTGTTTCATATCTTCCCAGTTTTCTAAGAAAATTAGATATTTTCAATTTGAATTAACAAGGGAGTTGTCAGTCAAAACAACTCAGGGAAGTATCATTGCAACAAATTTTTGTGAATCAGTTTCCATTAGGGTATATAAATTTTCTTTATCTACGGATCTCATCATCATACCCATGATTTAATTTGATATAATCCTCAGTATGGATTGGATTTTGGACCATGATGTGAAAATTTATTGTAAGAAGAAGAGGATACAATTCTCGATGATGATAAGGAGTACCTTATCTTTAGAGAATAAATGTCATCACCTAATTCTTATCTAGATCCACCCCCAGTAGCCCAACTAAATTCAATTATTAGGGAGGAAGAGAATAAAATAACTGTGGGTGAGGAATGGAATTTTCAAATAGAAGACGTACCTACTGTTCCAGAATATGTTGATGTGTTTCCAGAATATTTACCTGGACATCCTCTAGAATAAGAAATTGAGTTTTCCATTGATTTAATTCTTGGTTCAAGGCCCATATCAAAGACCCTTTATAGAATGGACACTGTGGAATTAGTGGAACTAAATAAACAACTAGAGGAATTGAGTAATAAGGGATTTATTCTCCCTCGTGTTTCTCCATAGAGTGCCCCTATTCTTTTTGTTAAGAAGAAAGATGGATCTATGAGGTTGTACATTGACTACAGGGAAATCAATTCTATAACAATAAAGAACAAGTATCCCCTACCTCTCATTGATGATTTATTCGACCGACTTTATAGAGCTCTATATTTTTCAAAGATTGACCTTCGATATGGATATCATCAATTATGTGTGAATAATGAAGACATTCCGAAAACAACATTTCGAACTAGGTACGAGCATTACGAGTTTACAGTAATGCCTTTTGGGTTGACTAATGCACCCTCTGTCTTTATGGATCTAATGAATAGAGTTTTCTAGGAATATATTGATGACTTTTTAGTGGTATTTATTGATGATATCTTGGTATACTCCAAAATCAACGATGATCATGAAAATAACTTGCGCATTATCCTGAAGAATGTTAGAAGAAATGAATTATATGGAATGTTTAGAAAGTGTGAATTATGGCTTTGAGAGATTTCTTTTCTTGGACATATTGTCTCTAAGGATAGACTCTCTATTAATCCTTCAAAGACCAAGGCAATCCAAGAATGGCCAGCACTGACGAGTATAAATGAGGTACGCAATTTTATTGGTTTAGCAGGTTATTATCGACGTTTGTCCAGAATTTTTCCCGATTGGAAAACCCATTAACCACAATCACATGTAAAGGGGTTAATTTTTTTTGGAAAAAAGAGTGTGAAGAATATTTTGAAGAACTGAAGAGAATATTAGTCAATGCTCATATATTGACTCTACCATTGGGGAATGATGGGTTTGTTATTTATAGTGATGCTTCAATGAAACGACTTGGTTGTGTCCTTATGCAGAATGATAGAGTTATTACCTATGAATCATGACAACTAAAAATTCATGAACAAAACTATCCTACTCATGGTATTGAGTTAGAAGCTATAATATTTTCTTTGAATATATGGAGGCATTATCTCTATGTTGAAAAATATGAGATATATACTGATCACAGGAGTTTAAATTATATTTTCTCACAAAAAGAACTCAACATGAGGCAAAGGCGATGGATTGAACAACTCAAGAATTATTATTGAACTATACAATACCAATAGAGGAAGGAAAATAAGGTGGAAGATACTTTGAACAGAAAGGATCATGGAGTTTTGAACAAGATGAGAGTTGAAAGGGATCCTATTTTCATGGATCTAGTGAAAATGGATATGGGAATAATCATAGAAGGTGAAACATTAATAATTTTTCAAATGTTTTCCAAAGCATATTTAATATAAAGGATAAAGAGTTCTTAGACCGATGATGAGGTGTTTCTAAAGAAGATTAATGCATTGAATGATGGGAGAATGAGTGACTTCAAATATGAAGATGGAATTTTAAAATTTGGGAAGATACTTTGTGTTATCGATATACCTAATCTAAAAAGAGAATTGTTGGACGATAATCATAGCTCCAATTTCTCTATACACCCTGGGAGCACCAAGATGTATAAATATTTGAAGGAAATTTTTTGGTGGGACAACATGAAGAGGGAGATTGCAGATTTTGTGTCAAGATGTATGGTTTGTCCACATGTGAAAGATGGAAGGCAACAGCCTGGAGAAGTCATGCAACCTCTTCCCATACCTGAGTGGAAATGAGATAATATTATGATGGACTTTTTCATGGGACTACCAAGGACTCCTATAAGGAATGATACAATATGGGTCATTGTTGATCATCATACCAAGTCAACACATTTTCTTGCTATAAGATAAGATATACCACTTGAACGTCTAGAAGGACTACATATAAATGAAGTTGTAAGACTTCATGGAGTAACCTTATCGATTTTTTCTAACCATGATCCCCATTTTACATCATGATTCTGAATAAGTCTTCAGAAATCTCTGGATACTGAACTTCGTTTGAGCACTACCTAACACCCTCAAATTGATGGAAAACCAGAATGAACTATTAAAACTTTAGAAGAAATGTTGAGATCTTGCTCACTTTACTTTCAAGGTATATGGGATCAATATTTGCCTCTAGTAGAATTTTATTATATCAATAGCTTCCATTCAAGCATTCAGATTCCACCATATTAAGTATTATATGGAAAAAGATGTTGCACACCAACCTGTTGGGATGACATTGGTGAAAGAAAACTTGTAGGGCCAGAACATGTTGAGGAAATGATGGAAAAGGTGGAGGTAATCCAAACCCACATCCAAGCAGCTCAAAGTAGGCAAAAGAGATATGATGATAACCGAAAGAAGGATTTGGAATTTCAGGTAGGAGATCATGTTTTCATGAAGGTATCTCCATGGAAGGGAATTATACGATTCGGTAAGAAGGGTAAACTAAGTCCCAGGTACATCGGACCTTTCAAAATTCTAGAACTAATTAGGGATGTTGCTTACCGGTTGGAAATGCCTCCAAGTCTCTCCAAAGTTCAAAATGTGTTCCACGTATCACTATTGAGAAAATACATGCCTGACCCAGCACATGTACTCACCTATGAGGAAATTGAACTGGAACATGATCTATCTTCTTGTGAAGAGAATTTCAAAATTCTTGATACCGGAGAACAAGTGCTGAGAAACCAGACGACTCATCTGGTAAAAGTTCAATAGAGAAATGATAAGATGGAAGAGGCGAATTGGAAACCTGAGGAACTTATGATGAAAATCAACCCGAATCTTTTTATGTAGTAATATTCTAGAGATTTATAGGATGAAATTATTTGAAGGAGGGAATAATGTTACACCCCAATCTTCCACGGTACATTTCCATTTGAATTATGAAATTTCTTGCATTGTACGCAACTTTGAGATTCTAACACACTGCGACTAATCAAACTAGCAGTTATGAATAGTAATACCAAATTTTTTAAATTTTATAAATTTTATATTTTAAAATGGACTTCATTTTTGGATTCAAAATATTGAAATTCACTTAGGGTGAATTTTAGTTATTTTTCTGAAAACTTTCAATTTTTGATGAATAGTAAAAATCACTGAGTTATTGTTTAAAACCAAATTTTTATTTAAATAATTATTTATTTGATTTAAATTAATTTTAGGTCAAGATAGATACATAATACCTATATAAGTTCAATTTAATTCATTAGAGCCAGTTTATAATAATTTTAGATATATAAAAATTTTATTGAACTTTTTACCATCTTTTACCCACCTCCTAGGAGCATTTGAAAATTTATATAAAACTTAATTCTACTGCTTCTGTGAGTATAATTTCAAAATTCTGAGAGAAAAAGTTGATATCAGTAAGTAAAATGTGGTTCAATAAGATAAAAATAATTTTTGGTGAATATTAACCTTTTATTTTTATTTACCATGGTTAAAAGTAAATATGGTAATTAAAGGTAAAAAAGATATTATTGTTCCCCTAAAACAAGTACTAATTCTATTGGATAAGTTTTTTTCTACCAAAAAACCTTAGGAATAAAATATGATCTTTTATCTCCACTTGGATTAGATTAGGACATTTATTATTATTTAATTCAAAGAAGAGTTAAAAGTGTTAAATTCTTGTTTTCATAACTAAAACATTTTTAATATAGGGTTACACACAATATAAATTCAACTATAAATATTCATTGGAAATCTAAAAAGTTCCTACATAATGTTATTTTATTTATAATTTTTACACATTAAATAATTAAATTTATTTATGACATAATGAAGATGCAGTAATTATCCTATTAATGAAAGATTAAAATAATTGATATTATAAATATCCAAATAAATGTAATTTGACACTTTTAATGAATTACACTAATTTTATAGGTTAGTATGACATGATATAGTTTATTAAATTATTTTTTTATTGTAATAATTCTGTTAGGAATTTAACAAAAACAAAATATCAAATAGTGTCAAAATTGACATAAAAGAGTTTTAAAAATATATATTATATTATTAATTGATATTCTATTCCTAAAAGTCTACAGTTTTTCCAAAGGTCTTAAATAATATTATATATTTCATTAATGAACCACTTTATGTTCTCTTGGAATTTTATAGTATGTTTATTAACCATATAATACAAAAATACAAAGAGAGATTGTAAATGTAAAACTATTTAACTAAGAGTTAAATCTAAAAGATAAAGTAAATATAGTGACCCAAACCTATCTAAAACCTGTTTATTGATATGTTTTTGACACATCCCCACCTTAGAATTTAAATAATTCATTTTTAAGCCATTATAAACTGAGAATGATTTTATTATAAAATATTATTTCAATCTTTTCCTAAGGCGCCCCTCACCCCTCTTATAAAAGGGCACTTCCCCTTCTCTCAAATTCACACCTTCAAAGCCATTTGGATCAGACAACCCCTTCCCAAATATCATCCATACTGTCCTCAATTCACCCTAAAGGTCTTCCTTTAGTCATAAATCCAACTTATAGATCCCTTTTGGTCAAATCAAAAGGAAGAACCCGAAGAAGAGGTTAATATTTCATCACCTCTTCCAAGTTCTTTTCTTCTTCCACTTCTTCTTTCCTTGTTGTTTACATTATAAAATAATAACTCCAGTATCTTATATATACTGTGATGTTATTATAAATATGGTACTAACATATTCATTATTTTATCCATCATATGAATGACATATCACCATATGTGCGTGTGTACGACTTACCATCTCCACGTCATGGTGTAGTTGTTATTCAATACATTATTATTTGGATGGGTATTATAATGATGTATAATTGATGTAAATAATAAATATAACATGTTAATTATTTTTTATATATGATATAACATCTATTTACATATTATTTTAAATCCAAATAAGGATATTGTCGCTCGTGCGTACGTATGGATTACCATCTCCACAAACGCGATGAGATTAATTTCCCCATCGTAATCATTCAAGAATAGTTTTCATTTGATGATTAAAAATAATGTTTAAAGACTTAATATCATTCTGAATTTGAATAAGATACATCCTATCCATAACAAACATTACTTATGTAACAAATCATATAAAGGAAAACGTATCGGTTAACACCTGAAACGATGATACTACTAAAATATCATCAACAAAACAATATTAGAAGATCATATATGATATAATATTAATTTATATGGTTGTTTTATAATTTAATAATAATGATTTTACTATTATACATGCGTTTAAGTTACCATCGACCAAGGAAAAGTACAAGGTAAGGGTTAATTTCACAATCTCTTTATAATCTGAGGTTGTTTTTACGGAAGTATCTTCTGGGACCTCTTTGTCATCACCATCCATGTTTTCATAAAAATGTAATTCAATTTTTTTTACTATTTACTATACTATAGGTTAAAGTCATTTATACTCTTATTTGACCATATATGTTTTGAAAGGAATCTTTCCGTTATTTTCCATACATGGTACTTTTTGACCTTTTCGACAAAATTAAGGTTACAATGTTTTTTTAACTTATACGGCAGGTGCAGATATTTTCCACCATTATAACATCATCAAAGATTCCCTTAAAATATTATAAGAATATTTTCAAAATAAATGTTTTATTTTATAATTATATGAATTTTAAATGATTTCAAAATAGAATGAGATATTTCTCTTAATAGGGTTTGATTTCATCTATGCCAACATACTTTGATCGATTTTAAGCTTATTTGAAATTGATTTATTATGATACAAAACTTCCATATAGTATTGAGGGTTTTTTGATATGTTTGACTGTGGATGTGTTATTTTTACACCATTCATGGTTTATGGGTAAAGTATTGACATTTCGTATGCTAGTTTTAATACGAATGTATATGTTAGGTTTAAACCTTTTCATATGAGGAATGCATTGGACATAGTAAGTGACGGGTGGAGCCCAATATAGCTCCTCAATGCATTGGTATGTCTCATGAGACAAACTAGTGTCTTGGAATAAGGCATTGAAAAAATTTTATTTGTAGTCTTGGCACAATGCCTTGACTATGTGGTTATAAAGTCTGGCATTATGCATTCCATCATTATGAAAGTGGTTATTGATATTGCATGTGATTATTCGACTAGTAGAATATCCATGTGAATAATTAAATGGAATTATTTGATTTTATCTTTGCCATATTATTCCGATGTTCATGTTTAAAAGGCTTTTGTTCTAGTCTTACATTTCCTCAAATGTTTATACTTATTTATGAAAGTTTCCACTATATCATTATCCTTAATGAGCTTTTGAGCTCCCCCCTTTCTATGTTTTATTTTTCCCAGGATGTGAAGAAGTATATTATAACTAACCTATAGGGATAGTCTAAGGGATATGAGTGTGGCCTATGGAGACTATTTTGTTGTAATTTTCATTTAATAATGTAATGTAAAACTTATGAATGTATCCAGTATTTCCATGGATACTAAACTAATCGGTCGTTCGAGACTTGATCTTTTGTGATCATGCCAATGTTATGTAATAATGCACCAACTCTGGGCAACTAGGGTCGGGGTGTTACACAATGAAATCACTTATTTTTGGAAAAAATACCTCAATGTGTCCTCTCGATATGTTTTGGGTGTGATTATAATTGTTGGAAAAGCCACATGAACACAAATATGTATGTCTAGTGTTTTCCAAAGTAGGTGTGTAAGGTGGTGCAATTTGCTAGTGTTTTCAATATTTTTGGGCCTCAAAATCAGAATTTAGTTTTTGTAAAAGAATGATTTCTATGTAGGTGTGAACATTACACAGACCGCGAAGGCCAATTAGTGGATCGTGAATGGTGGTTTACATAACATTGAAGGAAATCAACAAATGAAGGGAACCACAAATCGTGAAATTCAGACCACATATAAGAACAGTTTTTGAGTAAAAAATAGTTTGCAGCAAAGTCATGTGGTACGCGGTATGGATTTTCATTCACGAAAACATGATGGTGATTTGGTCCACCATGAAAGAAGAAAGGCAGTACCCAGACCACGTAGGGAATAACGGTTCGCAGGAGAAGTAGTATGTGGTGAAGGCGATACCACATTCAAGATTTGGTAAATATCAAATTATCTGATTATGTGGATATATTTTCCTATATTAGGAGCACTAATCCCATAATTAAAGAAGATACATTTTCATTAGATAACATGTTTACTATGGGAGGAAATTCAACTAAGTCCAAAAGATTTCAAGGGGAGTCCGCAAAGGATAAGTAGTTCATAGGGAAGCGATTCTACGAAGGGTGAAGCAGTTTGAGGAAGCAATTCCATGAAAGGTTTTTGTGAGGCACTTATTCCCTCAAAGTAAGAAGTGGTCTATGGAATATGGAATTCCACAGGTGGTTTTCAGAATCAAATATGGTACACTAAAGTTGGAAGAGGTACGTAGAAGGAGGACGATACACGGATGTTGGAAGCGATACATGGAAGGTGGAAATACATGGAAGTAATACATGAAAGTGGAGGTGGTATGTGGAAGAGGAAATCCTCATAGCATACCCTCTATGCACTTTGTGGAGGAAGGAAAACAGTTTGCAGAGGACTCAAAGAAGCTTTAAAAGGCACTAAAATAGTTCTCAAAAGTAATTTCTGCTAACCTAAAAGTACATGAAAAGGTGGATTTCAACTATGGGTGATGAAGGGAATTGATCATAGCATCTACCAATAGATGAGTATGTGTTATTTCAATCAAATGAAGGGACCTACAAGTATATAAAACTTTGTGTGGATCCCTTCCAAGAGAAGTGAGTGAAGAAAGTTGAAGACGGTGATCCTTTCCACTAGCAGTGACCCAAAGAAAGAAACATAAAGGGTGACCCTTGGTAATGCAGTGAGCATAACCTAAATCTTGTAAAGACAGTGAGCCTAGGAATAGAAGTGATCTAGTCTGATCCTTATTATTAGTAGTGAGATTTAGTGGATTTGGTACATCAACACATCGTCGTTGTATGCTTCTTGGATGTAGCCTAGTGAGGGTGAACCAAGTAAAATCGTTGTGTCCTATGCATGATTTAATTTATGTTCATATTGATATAGGAGAAAGAGAGAATTTTGTAACAAAAAAATAAGATATGAAGGGGAAAGTGTTTTAATACTTCGCACCCTGATTACCCTGCCTCTCAGGGTATTTGACTTAGTGGACCTAAGAATTCGTATAAGAGGGAAAGGTTAAAAGTTAGTGAATCTATATCAGTAGAATAAATGGAGGTGGTCAATCATAAAGGTATTTCAATCTTTGATGGAAACAATTTTCATCTATAGAATAATTAGATGAAACAATACTTCTGATCTTTGGGAATGGATGTGTTTATAGCAGTGATGCATGGTATTTCAGCCAACATTGATAGTGGTGGTTTATCATAAGGTGAATGAATGTAATTGGATATCGATACTAAAGGGATCAATGCCTTAGGGGGAGCCTTATCAAATAAAATTTATATTAAGGTGATGTATTGTAAAACATCACATGTTATGTGGGAAACATTGTTGAATATCTATGAAGTCGATTTAATGGTCAAATAGGAAAAGCTACAAGTTTTGTGAAACAAGTATGAAGATCCGATTATGAACTCAATTGAATCTGTTTATATACCTAGTTGAATCTATTGATATATTATTTGGCATGGTTAATATTTTAGTGGAATACATGCATGGTCTTGGGGAATTCATTGAATATATAAATTTTGCGAAGCGCATCTTCAGAAAACTTCAACCTCAGTTTTATCAAAGGTTTTTGTATTAGAAGAAAAAGATCCGAAGGAGATGACACTGGATAACTTGCATAGTGATATTATTTCATATGAAATTAGAAATGATGATAACAATGTAGTGGAAAAGGGGATGTCCAATGGAGGGTCATTCAAGGACATGAATAATCTCTCTGTTGAAGATAGTCAGAAGGAAGATAATTTGGATGATGTCATGTCATTTATATCCTCAAATATGCAAAGAGGAAAAGGTGTGTTTAGAGGTAAACATCAATTTTAATGCTTTCTATGTGAAAATATTGTGAATTTTTCAGAAAAGTATCCTAAGAAGATTGAAGATGGAAATTAGGAGAACGATGACAATCTCCAAAAGAAGTATTAATCCAATGTTAATTGTATCCAAAGTAATAACATAAACTTCTTCAAAAAAATAATCTTCTTTCAAAAGAAGATAAACTTTTAGAAGAATACAAGGAAGAAGAGTTGTAGGACTGCCTGGATTGTGAAGTAGATGATTTGGTGGAAATTTTTGGAAATTCCTTAACAAAAGAAGAAAGAAATAATTAATAATTTGATGTTAAAGGAAGAGTTGATCTTCTGGTTTAATTAGAAGCCACTCTTGAATAGACAGCTATTTGGAGATCAAAAGAAATAAAAGCTAAGGGAGTGGTTTGTGATTCCAAACTTTATATATAGTAGCAGGAAGAAGAGAAGTATGATATGAATGATGAAATTTATGAACTAAAGTTTTCAACGGAAAAAATCCCAGAGACAATGTTTTAGTAAAAACTAAAATTGAAGATCAGTATAAAGAGATAGATAGTTTAACTAAAATTAGAAAAGTTCGAATCAAATGTATTGAAGAACTTGAAGAGGAAGTCCTCGATCCACGATGAATCTTTAATGATAAAGGTAAACTGTTGACTCATACAATAACATCAGGAAAAAAGATAGCACAAAAAAAAAGATTAAAGTAGATAATATATGTCTAATAGAGAAGAAGAAATAGTCAAATCCAAATGATAAGGCTAGTATGAGGCTTCATCAAAAATAGAAACTAGTAATGGATGAAGATAGGATAGAAGCACCCACTCAGAGGATGAAGATTTATTTGGGCACGAAGCTGAATAAAATAATTTAGAGAAACTAAGGGATAATCAGTTGTAATGTATTACCACACAGTAATGTACCCCGCATAAGATTCTGTTGTTGTGGAAAGATGGGACCCTCACAAAATGTTTGTTCAATAGAAAAGAGGTACCAAATATAACAAGAACAACAGATGCAGTCATACAGAGCCCAATTTTTGAGGTATTCATTTGATGGTCACTACTTTAGGTGTGGAGGATTCAGACGCATGAAAAGGTATGTCTCATCAACAATACAAAGGAATGTGAAGATGCTGATTGAGTTTGGTTATGAGTAGTAGATAAATGTATCATAAAATGATGTGAAAATGAAAAATTGATTTCCAGCTCTATAAGATGAAGCTGTTAAATCATATTCTGAGGAATTCCAAGAGTATCAATCAGTTCTAGGAATAAATTTAAAAACATGGATAAAAAAGAAAAAGTCTGAGCAGGTAGTGTTGTAGAGATTTTATTCAAGGCATTATATTACACCAGGATATGGATCATTGATAGTGGATGAACCTCAAATATGACAGGAAACAAGGATTTGGTGATGGGAATTAGGTATGATAAAGAAGGTATCCAAATATTTTGTAATTATAAAGGATTGAAAATTATTGTCTCTTGGAAAGAAATGTTTGGGGGAAAATACATAAGGCGTGTAGATGAATTGTTTGTTGAAGGTCTTATTCATAACTTATTAAGTGTAAGACAATTGTGTGAATTATGACATGCCATAATATTTTCCAAGAAATTATGCATCATCAATTAAAAATATGGTGTTTTTGTATTTTAGGGAAAGCGTACAAAAGGAAATATCTATCACGTGAGTGGCGAAGAAGATATGTGCTTTCTGTCCAACAAAGAAGAAAATAAGTTGTGACATAAATGTCTTGGCTATGTGAGACAAACATCCTTGGATGATCTGGTGAAACATAACACTGCTCTAAATATCCCTAGAATATCAAATGCTTATACACATGCATGTGAATCCTTCCAACAAGGGAAGATCATTCGAAATATATATAAGGAAAAAGAGAAAAGGTCAACAAGATTGGTTGAGTTTGTTCATATTGATGTGTGTAGACCAATTTCAACAATATCTCTTGATGGGGGGAGTTATTATGCTCTCTTAATTGATGATTATAATAGAATGGTATGAGTATCAATCATTAACCACAAGTATGAGGTGTTCAGTTGAATTAAAATATATCAACGTGAAGTTAAAAATACTCAAAATTAGAAAATCCAAAAGATCCAGATAGATAATGGAACTGAGTCCACAAACATAAAAGTGGAGGATTATCTCTAGAAACATGGTATACGACATCAAGTTTTAGTGGTGAAAACTCTATAGTAGAATAGTGTAGTTGAGAGAAGAAATTGGGTTATCAACAACATGTCTAGAACAATGCGCGTTGAGGAAAGACCTTCTAGAGAAATTTTGGAAAGAAGCATTGATGAAGACAGTCTAATCACCAAATAGTGAATTACTATGTTTTAAAGAAGAAAAGACTCCATATGGTCTATGTTATATAAAGAATCCATCATTTAAGTACCTTCCAATATTTATAAGTGAGTGTTTCATTCTCAAAACGGAGAATTATAGGATGTTTTAATCCCATGGAGATGAAGGAATATTTATTAGATACTCGAAAAAAATAAAACCATATAAATGCTTTAATAAGAGGCTAGGAAATATTATTGAAATCCATGATGTAACCATAGTATATAATGAGCATAGTCTTCAATATAAACATGATTAGTCTTAAGAGGATAATGATGAAGAGATAAGTAGGTTAGGGGATGAAGAAGTTCTAGAGGCTGATTATAAGAAGATTCAAATGATGAAAAAGATGATAACAATTCAGTATATGAACAAAGAGATAAGAGTATATCTGAAATTGATAGACATAACTTAATTAGTGTTTAGACAACTACAGTGAAAATGGGGAGGATTAAGACTCTATAGAGGGAATCATACTTATCAGAGGTAGAGCCTAAATGTTTTGATGAAGCAGTTGGTGATGAGAACTAGGTTCATGCTATGAATGAAGAGCTTGACAAAATTGAGAAGAATCAGACCTGAGAGATTATTTTGAGGCCAACAGATAATAATTTCATTGGGATAAAGTGGGACTTTCAAAAAAATGAATAAGGATGGAGTTGTGATTAAAAATAATGAATGGATAGTGTGTAAATGGTACTATTAGATAGAAGGTATCGATGTTGATGAAACATTTTCACCTTTTTTAAGGATAGAGACAATCTAATTATTCATGGAAATTGAAATGAAAAATAAGTTCAAGGTTTTCCATATGTATTTCAAGTCATAATTTCTAAATGGGATTCTGTAAGAAGAAGTTTATATTGAGAATCCATATGGTTTTCTCATTCATGAATATGAGAACAGGGTTTTTTAGCTGAAGAAGGATTTCTATGTTTTGAAGTGAGAACTAAGAGAATGGTATTCAAGACTAGATCAGTATCTGAAGAGGCTCAGTTTATTTCATGGTGGAGTTGATTACAATATGTATGCCAATAATTAAAGTGATCAAAGGATTATGGTGTTGGTATATGTTGATGAAAAACGTTTTAGTGGATCAGATGATGTACAGTGTAGAAAAATTTCTAAATTCATGAAAAGTGAGTTTGACATGTCAATGATTGGTGAAATGACATTTTTTCTTGGTTTACAGGTAACACAAAGAAATAATTTCACATTAATTTCTGAATCTAAATATGCTAAGGATGTTTTGAGAAGGTGTGGAACGGATAATTCCAGAGAGATGAAGACTCCAATGGATACCTGGATGAAACTTTCAAGGGATGATGAAGTCAAAGTAGTTAATGTTAAAGAGTACAGGAAAATCATTGGTATTCTACTATACCGAACCATGAAAATACCTGATATTTATTTTCCACATTCCGAGAAGCACAATATTAACGCAATTCAAAAGAAAGACACATTATTGTAGTAAAAAATAATACGTTTGTATTTCAAGTGCATAATGGATTTTGGTTTGATGTACAATGATAAATCTCAGAAAGAATTTTTGGGATATACAGATACATATTGATCCAATTCAGTGGTTGATATAAAATCAACATTAGGTGGTGTATTTTTTCTTGGTGGATTGTTTATTTCTTTACTGAGAAACAAAAAATATTTCATTTCATTGAGAACCATAGAAGATGAAGATATTACATCTACTCAAGCGTGAACACAATTATTGTGGATGAAGAAACAACTTAAGGATATGAGAGTTGAAGTTAAATCTCTAATCAAATTCTACTATGATAATATATGTTAAATAAATCTTAAAAAAATAAAATCCATCACTCAAGGAAAGAACACATTAAAATAAAATATCATTTTATTAAGGATAAGGTTGAGAAAGGGCTAGTGAAGTTAGAGTATGTGCCTACAGAACAACAAGTTACAGATATTCTGAAAAATTCCTTACCCAAAGAAGCATTTGAGAGTCATTGACTAGCTCTAAGAGTTCGGTCAACTCCACACACTTGAAAAAGTGTGGATGCGGGACCCCCTCTCCCTAAGGTATGGTGTGTTTTCCCCTAATGTGCTAATATGTGTTCTTTACCCTATTACAGATCTAAAAGGAATGACCTTCAGGTTTGTTGAAAAAGGTGGAGAAATTGTGGCTATATAAGGGATAAAATGGATTAGTCAAGACACATGGAGAAGTTTTTAGGGGAAGCAAGGAGATAGGGGGAGTATTAAATCTGGTAAATTATAGATGTGATCGATCAAATGATATATATCAAAACAACTGATGTTTTTAATCAAATCAGAAGAGTGGTTTTGGAATAAAATGAAGTGATTCATCAATAAAATTTTCATTATACTCTTTTTTCTTATCCTGAGCATGGATCATGTGGAATTATAGTAAGTGTTGATTAAATCATTGATCACTATCTCAATCGCAAGAATAAAATGCTAGCAGAAGTTGGAAGAATATTTAATGAGATATCAGATTATAAAAGTGTTCTCAACAACCCAAATAGGGATATTGTTGTGAAAAAAATCCTTCAAGGTGTCCTCTCATTATTTTTTGGGTGTGATTGTGTTTGTTGAAAAATCTAGATAAACAGAAATGAGTACGTCTGGTGTTTTCCAAAGAAGGTGATTAAGGTGGCGCAGTTTCCTAGTGTTTGCCAAATTTTTGGGCCTCAAAATAGAATGTTTCTTTTTAGAAAAGGATGATTTCCGCATAGGAGTGAATAGTACATGGACTGTGAAAGATAGTTCATGTACCACAAATGGTGGTATGTGGAACTTTGAAGGAAATCAACAAAGGAAGGGAACCATGAAGTGTGAGACACAGTCCATTTAAAATAATGGTTCACATGGAGAAAATAGTTCAATGAGAATTCATGTGATATGTGGGATGGATTTTCATTCTCGAAAACATGATGGTGATTTAGGTCGCTGTGAAGGAAGAAATGTAGTACATAGACTGTGTAGGGAGGAATAATTTGTGGGAGAAGGAGTACACGGTGAAGGCAATAACACATTGAAGATTTGGTAAATCTTGGATTAGTAGATTATGCAGATCTATTAGCCTATATAAGGATCACCAATCCAACCATTAATGTAGAGAAATTTTCATTATAGAACAACTTTACTCGGGGAATATATTCGGCTAATTCTGAAAGAGTTTGCAGGGATTCTGGGAAGGATAAGTGGTTTACAGGGAAGTAATTCTACAAAGGGTGAAGCAGTTTCCAAAAGCAATTCCATAAGAGGTTTTTGTGAGGCCCTGAAAACTGAAAAGGAAGAAGTGAATTCAAAATAATTAATTCCATAGGTGGTACCCAGAAGTGAAGAAGGTATGTGGAAGTTGGAAGCAGTGTGCGAAAGGAGGATGGTACGCGGAATTGAAAGTGGTATGCGGAAGGAGACGATATGTGGAAGCAGTACACATAAGCTGGGGAAGTACGTGGAATTGGTAATATGTGTATTATACACTCTATGAAGTTCATGGAGGAAGGTAGATGATTCATAGAGGTCCCAAAGAAGCTAGAAAAGGCACTAAAATAGTTTGTGAAATCAATTTCTACTAAAGTAAAAGTACACAAAAAAGTGATTTCATCTACAGGTGAAGAAGGGAAATTAATAGAGCATCTACCTATAGATGAGGATGCATGATTTCATGTAAATAAAAGGACCTAAAAGTCCATAAAACTAGGATTGTGTCCTTTCTAAGAGTAGTTAGCAAAGGAAGAGGAAGACAATGATCATTTCCACCAGTAGTGAGCCATAAAAAGAGACATATAGTGTGACCCTTGGGAATATAGTGAGAAGACCCTAAATGTTGTAAAGGTAGTGATCCTGGGTATAGAAGTGATCTGGAATGAACCTTGTAATTGGAAGTGAGATTTAGTTGATTTGGTAAATCATTGCATCTCCATTGTATGCTCTTTATACGTATCCTAATGAGGGTGAACCAAGTAAAATCATTGTGTCAGGTGCATTATTTCATTTCTGTTCATATATTTCTAAAGGAGAAAGAGAGATGTGTGTTTTGTTTAATGACGAATCAAGATCCAAAGGGGTAGGAGTTTTAATCTTCCATACCCTGATTCACCCCCTTATAAGGGTATTTGACCTAGTGGACCTTACACTTAGTGACTTAGTCCTAGAATATATTTTTTGTCCCCCGATTGGTCATGAGTTAAGGATCGGAGTC
Organism: Viscum album; assembly: GCA_963277665.1. Taxonomy (NCBI): domain Eukaryota; kingdom Viridiplantae; phylum Streptophyta; class Magnoliopsida; order Santalales; family Viscaceae; genus Viscum; species Viscum album. The sequence continues at coordinate 70,626,653 of OY728135.1, forward strand.
CGCATCACTCTATTATTTGATGTAGTGATAAGTGTGGATAGAGATTTGGACTTTAATTTCAGAGTCCCCTTTGGAAGAGATAATGATCAATTGAGTCACCTTATGTCTATGTTTATCACCCTTGGTTATGAGGGCTTTGACTATACCGCTCTTCATGCCTAGGTGAAGGATGAAATCCTCATAAAGGAGAAGATGAGGGCCCTTTAATTAAGGGTAGTAGTTCAAAAGGAATCTTATTTAGTAAAGTGAAGTCATGATAAGTCTTTTAAAGAGGCTTCCCAATGTGTGGTGGAGGTGTTAACTCATTGAGACATGGTCAGTGCTAGGAACATTGAAATCAGTAAATTATAGTTTGAAACTAGAAATCACCTAGAAGAGATATCTCAGTGTCATCATGCACTAAAAATATCATAGAAATCTATATCAGAGAAATAAGGGATCCTCAACCTAGTGGATAAGCCCATACCTGATACAAATACTAGGGTGGAGGCATTGTAGTGGATTGCAGAGGCAAAAAATAAATATGCTGATCAATTGCACCAATCCATTGCCTCCCTAGAGAATAAGTCTATAGAGGTCAAGGAAACCTTCGAACACATGATGTGATGGGATTATAGTTTGTGACTATCACTTTATTTGTGTATTCATGGGGGAGAATCAGGTATGTGGATATTACTCCTTCTTTTTCACTTTGTCAATAAATAATCCTTCTAATCTTAATATATCATTATCGATCCCTCATTCATGATGTGCATGAAATTTCATTGACCTTATTTTATATAGATCATCAATGATACCCATCCTTTATATAATTCCAGTTAAATCTAAACTCATGGATTTGAGTACTTGAATCAAAAAAAATTTCTTGAGAAATGCACATAAATTCTCATCAACATAAGATTCCACATTAATGTACCTGCTCCAGCTGTATTGAGATCACATAATTTAAAAGTATAATTTGGGTAAGATATATGTACCAAAGGTAGAATTTTCTAATATTTTCATAATTTAGTAGATTTAATGAGCATAGATCGATTTATTCTATGGAAAAATTATGATCCCTATAAGATTTTCATCACTTTTTTTATATTGTACTAACTTTTTACTATGATTCATATGGGGAAAGCTTAGAGGGTGAAAACATGGATTTTTCTCAGGCTTCTCTCTTACTGGTTTTTAACCTGAAACGTTTTGTGAATTTCTTCTAATTTATGACTGATTAATATTGCATGGATCACAAACAGTTCATGTCTATCAAGCAGAGGCTTGAATTTTGTCAAGGGTTACCTTTTGGGGTTTTTAACCTGGAGATAATTATGTCTATTTCAATAGGGTTTTTATGTTCATGTAAACTAAACAATTCTTATGATTTTGTTCAAGATATTTCAGATCAGGACATCTATTATTGCAGTTTAGGGTCTTCTAGCTTTCTCCTTATATTGCTAGTAATGTACCGTTTGCAAAGTAATGTTCTCCGTGAAGTTTAATGTCATACAGTAAGGACATATTCTATGTAGTTTAATGTCATGTAGTAAAAAAATTATTACATACAGTTTAACATCATACAGTAAGGACATATAATGATATACATTTTAAATTATTTTTTCCAGGATATGTGACAAATTGAGGGAATAGGTAAGGCATTCTAGGGATGACCCAAAACACCCTAAGGTGATGGGCTCCACCGTGGTGTTTCCAAGGATCATGAGGATTGGATTTCCTTTCCTACAATGAGGGGATACCCGTATTTGGTAGGTTAGAGGATATTATTCATGATCCCATAAGGCTTATATGCAAGATCAAATAGGGATTCCCAAACTCTATTTTGAGGCCCATAGGGAATTTTTTTAGATGGTATTGGTGCTTGGTAAGTTTATTAGGGAACTTGAATCCACTGGGATAGTTGAAATATGAGTTGAGTAAATCACATTTACAGGATCATGAATCGATGAATAATGAATTGGTCTGACATACTAGGGATGAACCAGAACACCCTAAGGTGCTGAGTTTCACTACAATGATATCAGGTATTTTAAGGATTAGAGTTCCTTTCTTATAAGGAGAAGATGGGTATAGTTGGTAGGTCATAAGCCCTTATCCATGGGTCAATAGGGATTACATGAATGGACATTTAAATTAGATCCCATATATTTTCTAAGGGATATGGATGAGTTATGAGGACTCAAATGTTTAGACTATGAAGTGGGGGATGAATAAAAGTTCTACCGAGAAAGGGTTATAGAACCCTAGGGATGTTCATATTTTAGTAGGGAATATAAGTCCCTATGCCATGTGGTTTCAAGTCATATTATATAGGCCCTAAAACTATTTGGGAAAGTATTGTCACATTCTTACATTTAGAAAGGGTATAATACATGGGGACATAATGTCCAGGATGTCGAATCTTTTGGAATAGTCAAGTTATGGGTCTTGTAAATCCTGGTCTAGGAATACCAAAGTTAACTGGGGGTAAGAACTGGTAGTTATAGGTCAACCATTGGTAATGGTGGGAGCCTATAATGTTCCATGCAGTTAGGATAATAACCTTTGGATTTAAGGGGGGACTTCATGGGACCAAAGGGTCCATTTGGATAAACCAATCCCTATTACCAATTTTAAATAGGGAAGAGCCAAGATCAAGAAATCCTAAAGTCCATGGGGGTCCATGAGAATGGTATCAACTTGATGAAATGGTTGTGTAATGTCATAATTCAAATGCATCAAGGTGGTTTATAAAAAGTTTAAGATTAAAATAGGGTTCAAGAACCCTATAACATGTGTCACCACCAAATTAACTCCTTATCACAATGAGGAGATGAAAAAAATCATTACTCTAACTTTTTCATGGACTAGGGGGTCCAGAAAGAATGGATTAGATTTTACTAGGGAACAAAATTGGTCCCTATGAGATTTTTGACTTGTTAATTTATGCTCTAACTTTTTATTAAACTCTAGAGATAAAAATTTTAGCAACCAGAGACTTGAATTTTTCTCTAGCCACCTTTTGAGGGGTTTTAACCTAACAAGTTTTACATATATTTCACTAGTAGTTTTAAGGTCTTGTGATTTGTAACATCAAAGTATAAAGTTTAAGGTAGTAAAAAATTAAAGAAAGTGAATTAAATTTATGGTCAAGATACATGCGGCCTTGGTATGAGTGTAATATTACACAAAAACAAAATTAAGATACCTACGGTCAAGAGTAATCCTTTGTCATTTTTCATGGGAGATGAAAATGTTGTAAATCTGGGATCGATGTTCTCAATTCATGAGTAATGATATTGGATAATCATGCCAAGGATGTCCTAGAAAACCCTAAGGTTCTAAGTTATTACATCATGACATCATGGAACACAAGGATCATAAAACATTTTAGAAATTTATGAAACATTTGGTTGACATAAGGGAGCTCGTATGCATGAACTTCAGAAAGACATGCATATTCAAAAAAATAGTCCCTTGAAGCTAGGTTTCCTTTTATAAGGGTCATGGAAGGATGTAAGAAACCCTAGGAACTTAATACATGAATTTTGATTCATGGTTCATGGTGCATAAAAGATGATAGAAGCACCCCATACTCTAGTTGAGCAAGGTTTGGATCTTATAGTCCTTTTATAAGGAAGGAAACTAGGTGATGGTTTTCACATTTTAACATAATGTAGTGGGAACATATCTATCATGCAGTTTAACATCATTTGGAAAAGAATTTTTCCTTATATTTTAACATAATGAAGTAAGGATGTGGGAATAGATGTTAAATTGCGCAAGATATCATAGGGACAATTTTTACTAGTTGGGGAAATTTATGTGTAGGGAAAACCATTTATTTATCCACTGGAATATTTGTGGGTAACAATATATAAAATCCCTTCTTTTTAAGATTTATCATGTGTGCTAGAGAGTCACATTTATATCTGACTCGTGCATAGGATGAGCGAGCGTGTATAACTCAAACCTATTTAAAAAGAGGTATATTCAATATTTATGGCTAGGCTTACCTAGGTTTCCCTATGCATATTTTGAGGACACGAATCCTTCAATAATAATATCCTTTATAGAGATCCCTATAAATAGATCTTAATTGTATGTAGGGGATACGATTAGGAATGATAACGACCCATGACTGGGATTGCGATGAAGGATCCAGGCATCACTACATATCCTGTGATGGTAATAATCAAGTCATGATTAGTTCTTATATAGCTCATTATATAGGTCTAGACCATATGCTGGAGGGATGAATTTTTATAATTGATATTGTTACTGGACCTAGGATTTGAGATTCAAGCATCACTATGTATCCTGTGATAGAAGGTTTCAAGACACACATAGTTGTTGAATGAGAAAATCTCCATGAAAGTCTTTCCCATACATAGAGGGGGAAATTGTTTTCATTGATTTTTGAGGCTAGACATTGTATTATAGATATGGTCATCACTATATATCCCATTATTATAGGAATAAAGACACATATAGTTCTTTAATGGTAAACTCTCCACATAGGTCTGACCCATACACAGACGGGGGCATTGTTCCCATTGATTGTTAAAGATGGACCCAAGATTAGATATCTTCGTGTCACTACATATACTGTGATTATAGGAATTAAGAAACCCATATTTCTTGAATGGAGGTGTGTTGGGATAACAACACCAAGGATAGTGGTTCTCATGGGTGAGGTCTATAGTAATGCACAGTTTTATGTCATGCAAGAGACATAAACCATGCAGTTTAACATTATGCGGTAAAGACTTATGGTGGTTTAAGGTCTTCTATCTAGAACCATGCTAACCTTGATGTGAAATGATATGTATTGATCATGCGGGGAAGCCTTACAAAATTCCTAACCCCGCATGAGCTATGATTGGGGTGAGAAACATGGAATGGAAAAGGATTCTATCATGAAACAAAGGCAATCAATGGAAAGGTTATGGGAATTTTCATCATTTTGTGGCTGGGACAACATATAGGATCTAGATATCTCTATGTGTCTCAGTTGAATGAGAATCAATCCATATGTAGTTCTTGGAAAAACATACAATTTAATGTCATAAGGAAAAGATGAAGGTTCCTCGACTTGAAAAAGTAGGAATGAAGCTCTATAAATGTTGTCCAGGTATTTAAGAAATCATCTTATGGAAGGTATCCCATGTTTATGATATGAGGCTTATAGATATAGTTTCCCAGTGTATCATATTCTTAGTATATAGGGTAATACCATATTTCAATGTCATGTTTTTATGAAATTTCATATAGTTTAATTTTTGGTGACCAAGATTAATCTATTACATATAGACCCAGGATTTGGGATCTGGGTGTCACCACATATCCTGTAATGAATGGAATCAAGCCACACATAGTTCTTGAGTGGATATATTCCCTTTTTGGATTTGAATCACACATAGGTATAAGAGAAATTCACTTTTCTTTCACATAGATCTACCTAATTTACAATTAATCATCTATGAAGTGATGTTCTCTATGTAGTTTAATGTCATGAGGTTGAGGATACATGACATCGGGTAGTTTAAAGTCTTACATCCAGTACTTAGGATGATGTGTATCTTAGAGTATTACGTCCATGACTTAGGATGTGTTTTAGTTTAGAGTATTTTTTCCAGGAATTATTCTATTTATTTTAATTTCATATGGTGAAGATGTATCTCTCGTACGGTTTTACATAATGCAACAAGTTTATTTTCATTATAGTTTAACATCACGCATTCAGGAAGTCTCCCATTAAATTTAATGTCATGTGTCCATGACATAGAAAAATTGATAAAATATATGAAAATTATTTCATGAGAAATATGTCATTTATGGGGGGGGGGGGTGTTCGTAATGCATTCCCCATCCATTGTGACCAATGAGTAAGCTCTATTAGAATGAAACTTATGTATGATGCAAGTCCCTTTCCATTTCAGTTTCAACTTTGTAGGTTTATTTCTTGGTATAATTGGGGTTATGAGATCCAATACCAATTCTCCTTGATGGATTGAGTGAAGAAGACCATTTTTTTATGGATTATGCAATCTGATTGTGATGGACTTCAAGGTTGTGTAGTGTACACAACATTTTTTCATCAAGCAATTCCAACTCATCTAGCGGATTTTGTTATTGCTTATTGTTTTAGAATTTTCCATAGATAGTTATTCAAATAAAGGGAAATTAGATTTCTATGGGAAATACTGTTTTGATTCTGTACACAAATGAATAAATGGTTGCTTGTTTAGCAGTTCACATGGTGGTACGGTAAGTCCATAAAGCACAAATGAGCTTGACCATCTATGACTTCTTGTCCTTATCAACCACTTTTGGAGTATATTTCATAGAGTCTTATTAAAGGCCTCTATTTTTCCATTTTTCATGAAATGTTAGTGTGATGAATGGTTGGATTCTATGTTGTACTCCTATTACAATTTCTTTAACCTTTTATAAAAATAATCGTTCCATTGTACATCAGTATCATGTGAGGGACTCTGAATCTAGTAATGATATTCAAATTCATGAAGTTAATGATATTCTTCATCCGAACTTCCTTGAGGGGTATTTCCTTATACCATTTGGAAAAGAAGTTAGTAATGGCAAGGATGTACACAAATTACATATTTATAGCTGAGGGATATGGTACCACAACATCAATTCCCCATATAGAAAATGATCAGGTATATTTAGCTGTATGTAGCAGTTCTAGTGGTTGATGGATGATGTTTTCATGAATCTGGCATGTATGACCTTTCCCGGTTAATTCCACAAAGTACTCTATCATTTGTTTTCTAGTAGAAAACAATCATCCTAATATTTTGGAAGATATTGGTCCTAAATTGATTAGCACTCTAGGGGATTTAATGAACTTCTCCCAGGATGGTGAGAATCTTAACTTTTACTCTGCATTTTAGGAGGATTCCATCGAAGCCTCATTTGTGGAGGTATTTTTTCTCATTTTTTATATGTCAATGGCTAAATTTTTCTTCTTAGTATCAAGTCTAATCCCTTTTATCTCAATCTAATGGGAGTGACTCATTTTGGAAGTAATCGACTATAGGATCCATCCATCCAAGGGTGGATATCAGTTCATCACACTATAGACAGGTGTTTATCTGATTGATTTCCTCAATGTCATAGAAGATGACTAATGATACCATCCTTTGGTATACATGGTGTAAGAACACCACATATTAATCAAGACCGACCATAACAATAACTGTATTAGAAACTACATTGACATGATCATTTTTTGATCAAGGTACATGATGAAACATTGGTTCAAAAGATAACTCTGACATCAGTCCTATGACATAGCCTATAAGAGGGGAAATTATTCCTTTTTGATGGAATATCCACCATTGATCTATTTTATCACTAACTCCGAATCCCCTTTGATGTTCAAGTAGGCTACTTACAGTTGTAGGGATAGTTCCAATCCATAAATTAGGGCCTAATATTCTACCTCATTATTAGTGTAACCTTCAAATAGTGATAAATATAAGGGAAGAATTTTTTTGTCTAGATAAACATATAAAATTAATAAACCAACCTGATTAAGCTTCATGTTTTCTATCATCTTTATAATAAATCTTTATAAGGCACTATCAAAATATATCTCCCATGTTATGGAAGAGTCAGGGTCATAAAAAACTTCTTAATTTTGATTTTTGGTTTCAACTAGTGTGCTTTTCGGGGTGTAGAGTGCTGCAACGAAATTAGTCAAGGCTTTCCCTTTCATTTCATTCTATGAAAAAACTATATTCCATACTACTATAGAATAAATTCTCTTCTGAAGGAATTCATAGTCAGCATAGGGAGGCTAAGTATGTACATGATAAGGTCAATATGAGATTCCAAGTTGACTTTTTGGCGCTACAAGTAATGCCTTAGATTTTTCACTATAAATATGAGCATGAGATAGTTCTTCTCTACATCATAATACCGAGTCTTAGTACCTAGTAACATTTGATTGAAGTAGTTGAGACTATTCTCATTCCACTCATCCTTTTTTAGTGAGAGGAGAGAACCAAGTGATCATTCCATGGTGGAAACATATAATATGAGTGGATTTCCTTCCACTAATAACATCAATACAATTGGGTGAAATAAGTACTGCTAGAGACTCTCAAAGGTTTCTTAGGAGTCCTCATACCATTAGTAGTTGAATCCCTTCTTCATTAATTTAGTGAAGGGGGGGTATTTTCCATCTATGTTAGATAATAAACGCCGAATGTACATGAGTTTACCTTAGATACCCCTAAGTTATTTAAGATTCCTAGGGGGTGACATTGATAGGATTGCTTGAGTCTTTTATAGGTCGACCTCGATGCTAGAGTGGCGTCCAACATAGATAAGGAATTTCCCTAATGTTACCTTGGAAGTGTAGTTCAGTGGATTCATCTTCAAACTGTTTCACTGCAACTTGTTTAAGATTGGTTGAACATCCTTGAGTTGATCACATTTATGTCAAGATTTTATTTCTAGGTTATTGACAAATTTTTTTCTATTCAACCCGAGAAGGTATTAATGATATGATTCATGGCACATTGGTAGGTACCACTATCATTATTTAATCCAAAGGGAATGACATGATAGTAAAAGTTACCTTAAGTTTCTATAAAGGTGATGGATTCATTTTCTTCAGGGGATATCTTTATTTGATTGTACCCTGAATACCCATCCATGAAGGAAAGGGTTTGAAAGCGAGAATTTCCATTAATCAAGAGTTATATGATCAGAAATGGGAAATTTTACATCGGGATGTATATTTGTATATATATATATATGTATATATGTGTATATACATATGTATATTTAAATATATATACATATATATACACATATATGTATGTGGTTTGAAAACATGAAACACTTTCATCCGAAAGGTTTCAGAAGCTAATATTTGAAAACAATAACCCTCATATATGTGATTATACTGAAATGAATTGATATATATATATATATATATGTGTGTGTGTGTGTGTGTGTTTGTGTGTGTGTGTGTGTCTATATTCATATGTATATACACATATATACATATATATATATATATATATATATATATATAAACATCACCCTTGTATCATCATTTTGAAAAATAAGACTCTCCCATTTTCAAAAAAGTTTTAGAAATTAAGTTTAAAATAAAAGAACCCCTTAATCACACACAAATATATATATACTGAAAATATTGTTCTATGTAAGTGTATATACACATGTATATTCACATATGTAATTCTTTGTTTAAAGATCATTGCTTGATAATCAAAATCATACCCTTACGACTATAAGATTTTAGGGGAAATATCATTTAAAACTGGAAGACTTATGATATATGTAACTTGGACTAAATGATATTGTTTTACACACACACACACACATATATATAACTATATGTATATATATTTTCATAAATAAAAAATAATAAAATTCCTTAATTGATTTAGATTAGAAGTGAGTTGTTGATTTTTAAATTTTAAGAAGACGGAAACTAAGACTTTGAGAGGAAGGAGGTCGGGTAAAACAAGGTTAAAAAGGGGTTTAATAGAACCTTATTTTCAATTCGCATAATTAAAAATTGAAAAATTGAATGGATAAAGTCTAAACTAACAAAAACATTGATGAGAACAAAGTAATGAGCAACACGTTGATTGACACACTAAAATATAAAATCGATGTTGTGAAGGGGGATCCGAGTCAAGGATAGGGATTTGGTTTTAAAATAACACTATCCTTGGAAATAAATTAAGGGAATGAATATAAAGGGGCCTTAATGAGGTTGGAAAGATGGAATCACGGGAAAGTGGTGATGAAGGGGGGCCTAGGACAAGAAGTTGTGATAGAGACTAGTGTGTATCAATGAGTAAGAAGAAGAGGAAAGGAATGGATGGATCAAATCAATATTGATCTGATCCACGGGCTAGAAACAACCCTAAAAACTTTTAACAGATGGAGCTGTGTAGCTATGGAACAGACGACCCAAATGCGGCCTTGGGGTTGATAAAATGGTCAAGGATGAGTGGTGTGATTCTAAAATAAACGATGACTGAGATTAGATTGGGCAGGACTAGATGACTATGGGAAATCAATCAATTTTAAAAAGGCCAGACGGTACAGATCTGGCGAATCCATATTGGACGTTTGATATAAAAATGTGGCTATGAAATGCAGTGGTAGGGTTTGAGTGTGTAACTGGGGAAAATGACCATGATCTCTTGTGGCAAGATCGCACACCCTGGTAATACCCACATCCCACATCAAAATCTCACCGATTTTAGGACTTCCATATAAGGTGTAATGCATGGTGTATATCTTTGATGACATAAACACACAAACCAAGGGTTCCATATACATGAGACCCCTCCCACAGAAATTGGCCTAACCTCTACGTGTGCTTGACCGGGTCCATAAACACAGGTCCGTGCCTGACCTGGAACACACTATGCTTGCTTGGGTTCATTATAGTGGTACTCAAGTGTACCTATGATAAGTTCCGATGGGACCATGAGGTCTTGGCCTATAAGGATGCCCTCAGTTGTTGTTGCTTTGCCAAGATTTTAGTAATAATTTTTTAAATATACTAAAAATATATGTTTCAAAATACAAAATACACATATCCTTATATGTTTAACATAAAAATTAAATTATTTATTTATTATATGTCTATATTAAAATTAGTTTTCCATTATTGTTTTTCTCTTTGCTTATTTTATTAATAAAAACATTAGATAAAATTAAATCCATTTTAAAATTTTAAAACTCTCCTTAATTAAAACACAAATTCTTTAAATACCCACGTTTTAATTTAAAACTAATTTCTAAATAACAAACATAATATTATTTAATTAGAAATATTATTTTAGAAAATAAAAATAAAATAAAATACCCAATAGTTTAAAAACATCAATGGTCACCTTGAAACCCAACGACTATTTACAATAGTCATATTAAGCCTTTTAAATACCCATTCAAGGTATTTAAAAGATCAAAGAGTATTTATTTATTTAAAATAATGGGTCTCTACATTTTATTTACTCTTATAATTTTTGTTATATTAATTGACATATTGTTTTTATGGCCAATCAAAGGGATTTCAGCAACACCATTGACCATCTTGTCATACTTAGTATTCTTCTATTTATTCTACTAGGTCTTGCGATTAGTTTTCCTGAGTAGTTGTAACCTCTTGTATTAATGTAATATTTCAGTGTTTGAATAAAGTGTTTCTCATTGTCTTTTGTGCATCCAAATTAAATTACGCCAGTTTTTATAGAAACAAAAATAATTATAACTAAAAATATTATTATTATAGTTATAATTATGTTTTGGGTGTTACATTCTTCCCCCTTTAATGGAATTCTGCCCTCACAATTCTCTTACTCACACAAAACCACTAGAAAAAGACATTCAGACAACCCTTGATGCCCTAAAAAAACATCTTAATTATTATTAATTTGTAAAATTTGAAATGAAATTAATTTATACCTTAACCAGTTCCACTACTGTGGATAGTATGCTGATGAACTCAAATTAATTCCCATGGTAGTTTTAAGTTCCTCAACTTATTTATGCCAAATATACCTTGAGCAGTTAAGATCAAACTCACGTATAAAACAACTGGGTTTCTAGAGAGAGGCATGGAAGGTGTAGAGCTCAAAAATATTGAAGTGGACTCAATCCTTATAGACCTATCAAAAAAAAATTTGTTTTTAAATGGTTTGATATCATAGTGTCTCCTATACCGTCTAAATCTTAGAACGTGAATCAGGTAGGCTGCACGAAGGTCACCCTCCTCTACAGCTTCTTGGAATTTTCTTAAGGCCAGGTAATTGTAAGACATGATGAAACATAGAAAGAGTCCTTCATTGTACATTCCTTTATTCCAATAATATTTAGGTTGTTAATATTTCATAAATTGATAGACATGATTCAGTCCTTGGTATAATTGAAGGAAATTTGGGTTATTTGACAAGTGGTAGAGTTGTTTGTAGGAAAAACCTAGGTTTGCGAATGGCCGGTATGCATCTAAACATGATTTGACAATCGTGGTCTCAAGTAGCTTAGTAGGAAGAGATAAGAGGTTAGCTGGTGAACCCTCCTCTTCAATCTGAAATCTTAATAATGGAATTTTAATTAATAATACATATTTAAATTATTGGGTTCATTCTAATTTTCATAAATTAACATGGCCATTCCTATGATACCAATTATAAAGACCCGAGACCGAGAAACCAGACTCAAGCCTTATAATTTTTTTCTATTTTTTAATAAAATAATTATGAATAAATACACAACATGTATTAAAAAACAAGGCCTTTTAATAGTATATGATCTATAAATTTAGATACAAGACTTACATTTCAAGAAAATACACAAATTGAAAACTATGATTCTTTATCATATTTCTTTCATAATAGAGTGTCAATGCCGCAGGTTTGTTAAACCTATAAAAGTGATTATAACTTTTAGGGTGAGAATAAAATTACCATTAAGGGGTTCAACACAAAACAATTAATAAATACCTTTTAAAACATTTCTTTAAAATACATACTTTAAATCATTTTCTCAAAAATAAATTAACATTCCTCATAACATGTCATCATCATTTTATTGAGATATTTGGAAATATATTTTAGGATAATCTCATGCACAAAATTTATAAAATTATTTAATGGTTATGAATGAAATTCATTATAAAAGATGCACATACTTGACTAAAAATTCATGGAATACCATTCATAAGTCAGAAAATGACCCCACATAATTATCCAGGACATACCACGTGTGCATATACAAATTTTCACATAAAATATTAATTGTTTAGAATTTGCAGCTAAAGTGATATCAATTATCATTTAACACATAAATGAAAACCATGAAATGATAGATGAGTTTATGAACTTTTTTTATGGAATGGAAACAAATTATTAATCCTTCTTAATAAATGATTGTATATATAAGTATAAACATAAATGTAAAACCTTATACCATGTGAATTTGATTAATTAATTCCATACACATGATTATAAGAGAATGATTCTTAACCATAGATATTATACTTCTAAAATAATCACATGGAGGGTCAAATACTAATCTCATAATGAGGGAACACATAAATCCAAACATCATAACTACAACATCAAGGCCTCCTTCCAATACCATATATAATCATACTGTCAAGTCCTCATTCTAGGACTCTAGTTTGTATTATGAGACCTACCGATGCATCGAGGGGCTATAGTGTTCCCCACCCATCACTTACCAAGTACATTTAATTCCTCATATGTCTAAAAAATATCACTTTAAATAAAAGTGTCCTATACCACTTTGATTCATTTGAATCTTAATCGTAGATGAAAATAAATTCATTGATAAATTCTTGGGGTACACAATCTTTAAGATGGTGATTTTTTTGTCAAGGGCGTGGATCAAGGCGGACCGTTGCTAGAGATTTGGCGACACAAGGCACTGTGATTGGTCCAAGGCACGTCGTTTTGAATTTAAAATGTGGTTATTGTGGCTCTCTTTTGAATTTAAAATTTGGTATGTGATGGTGTGAACATCTTGAATGTGAGGTTCCCACTTATCCATAAAGTGGAATATTTGAAAATACCAAAAAATGGATTTGGCAAGGTGAAAGATCATTTAAAATAAGAAGACTTATCATATATGTAACTTATATTAAAAGATATGGATTTACATATATATATATATATATAACTGTATTTATATATATATTCATAATTGAAAATAATTATATCAATTACTTGATTCAGATTAGAAGTGAGTTGTGGCTTCTGAATTTTCAAGCAGAAGGAAACTGAGACTTTGAGAGGAAGGAGGTTAGGTAAACCTAGGTGCAACAAGTGGTTTAATAGAACCAAAATTTCAATTAGAATAATTATTAATTAAAAAAAATATAAGAAAACAAAAACATTAATTAGTGAAAGTTAATGAGAAATTGGTTGATTGACACCCTAAAATATAAAATTGAAGCAATGAATGGGATTCGAGTCAAGGATAGGGATTTGGTTTTAAAATAACACTATCCTTGGAAATAAATGAAGGGACCCAATCTAAAGATGAATAAATGAGAGTGGAATTATGGAATCATGGGAAAGTGGTGATGAAGAGGACCCAACCTATCTGCATGCTTGACGAGGGACTTAAACATGGTACCATTCTCAACCTGGATCACACTATACATTCTTTGATTTGTTCCAACACTGCTCAGGTGTACCTACGCTTAGTGCCCACCGGAACATCAGGGATTGGACTATAAGGATGCCCTTGATTGTGGGTTCTTAGCCAAATTTAAGGTCAAAATTTATTACATATAATAAAAATTCATGTTAAAAAATAAAAAATATACATATCCTCATATATTTAACACACAAAATAAATTATTTATTTCTTATATGACTTTAATAAAATTAGTATTCCATTATTGTTTTTATCTTTGTTTATTTTACTAATAAAAATATTTGATAAAATTAAATTCATTTAAAAATTTTAAAACTCTACTCCATTAAAACATCAATGATTTAAATAACCATGTTTAAATTAAAAACTAATTTCTAATTAAAAATGATAATATTATTTTATTGGAAATATTATTTAAAACATTTACCAAAATTTTAAAAAATAAAATACCCAATGGTTTAAAAACATCAACGATCACCTTGAAACCCAACATATATTTATAACAGTCATTTTAAGCTGTATAAATACCCATTAAAGGTATTTAAAAGATCAAATATCATTTATTTCTTCAAAATAATGATGATATACATTTCTTTGACTCTTAGCATTATTTCTATACTACTTTCCACATTGTTTTTTGTTATGGTTGATCCAAGGTATGGGAAATACACTATCAACCTTATTTTCATGTCTGTTAGTCTTCAATTTATTATACTAGGTTTTATGATGAATTTTATTGAGAAATTTTAACCTCATGTATTAATGTAATATTTTAGTGTTTGAATAAAATGTTTCTCATTGTCGTTTGTGCATCCAAATTAAATAACAAAAATTTTCATAAAAAAAATAAAAAATAAATATTATTATTATAGTTATAATTAAGTTTGAGGCATTACATTCTTCCCCCATAATGGAATTGCGCCCTTGAAATTCACTTACTCACCCAAACCAACAAAAAAAATACCTTTTGACACCCCCTTGATATTCTATAAAAACTGCTTAATTATTATTAATTAACAAAATTTGAAAGGAAATTAATTTATACCTTCACCAGGTATACCACCTTGGATAGTCTGCTGATGACCTCAAATTAATTCCTAGGTTATTCTTAAGTTCCTTACCTTATTTATCCCAAATACAACTTCAGCAGCTAGAATCAAACTCATACCCAAAATTGATGGGTTTCCATAGAGAGGAATGAATGGTGTAGAGATTCAAAATATCAGAGTGGACTCAATCCATATAGACCTATCGAACTACTTCATTTTTAAAAGGTCTAATATCATAGAGTCTCCCATACCTATTAAATCTCAGAACATGAAACATGTAGTATGCATAGAGGTCACCCTCCTCTTCATCTTCTCAGAACTTTCCTAAGGCCGTGTAATTCTCAGAAAGGGTAAATCATAGAAAGATACTTTCATAGTACTTTATTTAATGCCTATAATATTCAAGTTATTCATATTCCATAAAGTGATAGACATGATTTGGTCCTTGGTAGAATCGAAGGACATTTTGGTTGTTTGAGACCTAATAGAGGTGTTTGCAGGAAAAACATAGGCTTTCGAAAGGCTAGAATGCATCTAAACAGGATTTGACAATTATGGTCTCAAGTAGATCACCGGGAAGAGACAAGAGGTTAGTTGGTGAACCCTCTCCTTCTATCTAAAAATTTATGAAAGGAATTTTACTTAAGAATGGATATTTAAATTATAAGTTTTGTTCTAGTTTTCCAAAATTAACTAGGTCATTCCTCTAATACCAATTATAACGACCCGAGCCCGAGCAACTGGACTCATCCCCTGTAAATGCCGTGTATTTTTTTTATAAAATAATTATGAATAAATACAAAAACAATTTTACAATAGAGGACCTTTTACCGGTCTAGGCAATGGATAATTAGATTCATGACTTACATTTCAACAAAATAAAAAAACTAAAAACTATTATTCTTTATCACATTTATTCCATAACAGAGTTTCAACACAGTAAGTTTTATAAACCTGTAAAAGTGATTATAATTCGTAGGATGAGCATAAAATGCCCAGTAAGGGGTTTAAAGAAAAACAATTAATAAATAATTTTTAAAACATTTCATTAAAATAAATTCTTTAAATCATTTTCTTAATAAGAAATTAACATTCCTCATTACGTGTCATCTTTATTTTCTTGAGAGATTCTAAAACATATTTTAGGATAATTTCATGCTCAAAATTGTTAATCTTATTTAAGTGTTACGAATAAAATGCATTATAAAATATGCATGAACTTGAAATTTTTTTATAGATTAGAAAGATATTATTAATCCTTCATAAAAAATTATTTTTTATATAAGTATATACTTAAATATTAAATATTTTATCTTGTGTATATGATTAACTAAATCCATACATGTGTTCATAAGATAACGATTATTAAACATGGATATTATACTAGTCCAATAATCACATGTAGGGTCAAATACTAATCTCATAATGAGGGAATTTATAATGCTAGACATCATAACTAAAACATCAAGGCCTCCTTCCAAGACCATATATAATCATACTGTCAATTTCTTGTGCCAAGACTATAGTTTGTCTCATGGGACCTACCAATGCATCGTGGGGCTATAGCTAGCCCCACCCTCCACTTACTGAGTCCAATGCGTTCCTCATATGTTTAATAAAAATATGTCTTCAAATAAAAGCATCCCATACCACTTTATTTGAATCTTAATCATAGATTAAATTAAATTCATTGATAAATTATTAGGGTAAATAATATTTAAACAATCCAAAGTGTCCCATTCCACTTTGAAAAGTTTAATTCTTAATCCATATAATATCATAAAAATATTAATCCCATACATGAAATAATTGTTTCTATTTGTAATGAACAAATATGCAGTATAATGAAATAAATACATACATGTTATCTAAAATGCATGGAATGTCATTTATAAATTAGACATTGGCCATAAAAAACTATACATGAAATACCATGAGGGAAAAACGTAGTTTCACATATGAAATGATAGATTTCACACATAAAATAATAATATTTATCACATGAAAATGTATAAACATAGTTAATAAAAGAGTTTAATCATTCATTGATCTTTAAACACAAGTTTGATGGGTGTTAAACACCGCTTATAAATTCTAAATAAATGAGAAAAAATAACTATACTTAAGGTGTTTATATTTCTATGCATATATATATATATGTGTGTGTGTGTATATATATATACATATATGTATGTGGTTTGAAAACATGAAACCCTTGCATCCGAAAGGTTTTAGAAGCTATGATTTGAAAACAAAAACCCTCTTGTATGTGATTATACTAAAATGTGTTGATATATATATATATATATATTCATATGTACCTACACATATATACAAATACACACACACACACACACAAATATACATCACCCTTGTATCATCATTTTGAATACTAAGACTCACCCAATTTCTCAAAAGATTTAAACATAAGGTTTAAAACAAAAGAACCACGTAATCAAACACACACACACACACATACATATATATACTAAGAATATTGGGATATGTATGTGCATATAGACATGTATATACACATATTTAATTCTTTGTATAAATATCATTACTTGATAATCAAATTTATACCATTAAAACTATAAGATTTTAGTGGAAAGATCCTTTAAAACAAGTAGACATATCATATATGTAACTTGGATTAAAATATATGGCTTTAAATATATATATATATATAACTATATTTATATATATGTTCACAAATTAAAATAATAAAATCCCTTAGTTGATTTAGATTAGAAGTGAGAAGTGGCTTCTGAATTTTCAAGCAGAAGGAAACTGAGACTTTAAGAGGAAGGAGGTCAGGTAAAAATAGGTGTAAAAAGGGGTTTAATTGAACCACAATTTCAGTCAGCATAATTATTAATTGAAAAATTTATTTTAGAAAATTGAAGTAAACAAGAACATTTATTAGTGCAAATAAATGATCAATAGGTTGATTGACACCCCAAAATATAAAATTGAAGCAGTGAATGGGGGTCCGAGTGAAGGATAGGGATTTCATTTCAAAATAAAACTATCCTTAGAAATAAAAGAAGGGAACGAATCTAAAGGGGCCATAATGAGGGTGGTAATTTGGAATCATGGGGAAGTGGCAATGAAGAGGGGCCAATAGCTATAAGGTGTGATGGAGACTGGTGTGGATCAAAAAGAAAGAAGAAGAGGAAAGGAATGGATGGATAAAATCAATCATGATCTAATCCAAGGGTTAGAAATAACACAAAAAAATTTAATAGGGTGAGCTGTGTGACTAAGGAAGAGATGACCTAGATTTGGACATGGGGTTGATCGAATGATCTAGGATGAGCGACATGATTTAAAAGGAATGTATAGATGATATTTGATTAGGTAGGATCAGACAACTATGGGCAATCACATGATTTTAAAAATGTATGATGGACTAGATTTAGTGAATCTATATTGGATGGTTGATGAAAAACAAAACCATGAAATGTGGTGGTAGGGGTTCAAGAGAAGAACCGACATAGATGGAAGGATCTCGCGTGGTGATATCTTATGACCGAGATCATATGCCCCAGTAAAACCAGCATCCCACATCGAAACCTCGCTATTTTTGTGATATCCATATAAGGCTCGATGCGCGGAACATATCTTCAATAACACAAAAACACAGACACCAAGGGTTCCTTATACACATGACCCCACCCACGGGCCTTGGACTAACCTTTACATGCACTTGACCAGGGCCCTAAACATGGGTTTGTGCATGACTTGGCTCACACTATTCCTACCTGGGTTTATTCCAGTGCTGCTCAAGTGTACCTGTGCTAAGTGCCCACTGGACCTTGAGGGATTGACCTATAAGGATGCCTTCAGTTGTGGTTTTTAAAAAAAATATTTGGTAATATTTTATAACATAAAATAAAATATATCTTACAAAATAGAAAATATACATATCCTTGTATTTTTAACACACAAAAAAAATTATTTATTTATTATATGTCTATATTAGAATTAGTTTTCCATTATTGTTATTTTCATTGGTTATTTTATTAATAAAAATATTAGATAAAATTAAATTAATTTTAAAATTTTAAAACTATCCTCCATTAAAACTACAAAGATTTAAATACCCGTATTTTAATTAAAAAATAATTTCTAATTAAAAACAATAATATTATTTAACTGGAAATAAAATTTTTAATATTTTTAAAAAAAATTAAAAATAAAATACCCAAGGGTTTAAAAATATCAACGGTCATCTTTAAACCCAAAAAATATATATAATAGTCAATTTAAGTCGTATAAATACCCATTAAAGGTATTTAAGAGATTAAAGATCATTTCAAGCTTTGAAAGAATGGTGATCTACATTTCATTGAATCTAAACATTTTTTCTATACTAATTTCCATATTGTTTTTAGTTATGGCCGATCCAGGGGATTTCAACTACACTATCATCCATCTTGTCATGATTGGTAGTCTTATGTTTATTCTACTAGGTCTTTGGATGATTTTTCTTGAGTAGTTGTAACCTTTTTTTATTAATGTAATATTTCAAAGTTTGAATAAATTTTTTCTTATTTTCTTTTGTGTACCCAAATTAAATAACACCAATTTTCATAAAAATAAAAATAATAACAACTAAAAATATTATTATGATAGTTATAATTAAGTTTAGGGTGTTAAATTCTTCCCCCCTTAATGGAATTGTGCCCTCACAATTCGCTTAATCGCACAAACCCACCAACAATAGTCCTTCTGACATCCCCTTGATGTCCTACCCAAACATCTTAATTATTATTAATTAATAAAATTTGAAATGAAATTAATTTATACCTTCATCAGGTCAACCACTATGGATAGTCTATTTATGACCTCAAATTAATTCCAAGGGTAGTCTTATGTTCCTCAAATTCTTTAGCCCAAATACATTTTGATCAGCTAGGATCCAACTCACGCATAAAATAGGTGGGTTTCTGGAGAGAGGCATGGAAGGTGTAGAGCTCAGAAATATCAAAGTGGACTCGATCCTTATAGACCTATTGAACTACTTAATTATTAAAAGGTATGATATCATAGATTATCCCATACCTGCTAAATCTTAGAACATGAAATAGGTAGACTGCATAGAGGTCACCCTCCTCTACAACTTCATAGAATTTTCCAAAGGCCAGGTAATTCTCAGAAAGGCTGAAACATAGAAAGATACCTTAATAGTAATTTCCTTTATGAATATAATATAAATTTTGTTCATATTACATAAAGTTATTTACATGATTTGGCCCGTGGTAGAATCGAAGGACATTTGGGTTATTTGACACCCGGTAGAAGTGTTTACCTGACAAACATAGGTTTGTGAAAGACCGGTATACATCTGAACATGATTTAACAATTAGGGTCTCAAGTAGATCAACAAGAAGAGATATGAAGTAATTTGGTGAAACCCATCCTTCTATATAAAAATTTAATAAATAAATTTTACTTAAGAATCCATATTTAAATTAGTAGTTTCGTTCTAATTTTCTAAAATTGACTAGCCCATTCCTCTAATACCAATTATAAAGACCAGAGCACGAGCAAATGGACTCAGCCCTTATAAATGTTGTGTATTTCTTTTTTGTAAAAGAATTATAAATAAATAAACAAAATTTATTACAATAGAGGACCTTTTACCGGTATAGGTTCTAGAAAATTAGATACATGAATTACATTTCAACAAAATACACAAATTGAAAACTATGATTTTTCAGCATATTTCTTCGACAATAGAATTTCGATCCTGCAAGTTTGGTAAACATGTAAAAGTGATTATAATTTATAGGGTGAACATAAAATACACAATAAGGGATTTAAGACAAAACAATTAATAAATACGTTTTAAAAAATTTCATTAAAATCCATGATTTAAATAATTTTATTAAAAAGAAATTAACATTCCTCATAACATGTCATCATCATTTTCTTGAGTGATCCTGAAACTGATTTTAGTATAATCTCATGATCAAAATTTCTAAACCTATTTATGGGTTAATAATAAAATTAAATAAAAATGATGTGCGTAGTTGAAAAAAAATTCATGGAATACCATTTATAAGTTATACAATGATCACACATAATTATCCTTGACAAACTAGGTGTGATAATACAAATTTTCACATGAAATATTACTTTTTTAGAATTTTCACCTAAAATGATCTCAATTATAATTTAACACATAAATTCAAACCATGAAATGATAGATTAATTTTTGATCTTTTTTATAGATTAGAAATAGATTATCAATTCTTCTTAATAAATGATTATATATATATGTATATACTTAAGTATAAAACATTATACCATGTTCATCTGATTAATTAAATCCGTACACATGTTCATAAGAGAATGATTCTTAACCATGGATATTATACTAGTAAAATAATCACATGGTGGATCAAAAAATTATCTCATAATGAGAGAATTCATAATGCCAAACATTAGAACTACAACATCAAGGCCTCATGCCAAGACCATATATAATCATATTGTCAAGGCCTCATGCCAAGACTCTAGTTTGTATCATGAGACCAACCGATGCCTTGACGGTCCATAGTAGACTGCAACCTTTACATCACAAGTCCAATGAACTCCTCATATTTCTAATAAAAATATGTCTTAAAATCAATGTGCCTCACATGACTTTATTTGAATCTTAATCATAGATGAAAATAAATTTATTGGTAAATTCTTGTGGTACATAATCTGTAAACAATCCAAAGTGTCCCATAACACTTTCAAAAGTTTTATTCTCATTTCTTATAATATCATAAAAAATTAATCCCCTGCTTGAAATAATAATCTCTATTTTTAATGCACAAATAAGCAGTATAATGAAATAAATACATAATTCTCTATAAAATGCATCGAATGTTATTTTTAAATAAGACGATAGACATAACTAACTATTCATGACGTACCGTGAGGTAAAACTGAAATTTCACACATAAAATGATAGCTTGTGCACATAAAATGATAAGATTTATCACATGAAAATGTGTATATATGGAAAATAAAGGAGTTTAATCTTACATAGTTCTTTAAACACAAGTTTGATGGGTGTTAAACACCACTAATAAATTCAGAATAAATGAGAAAGAATAACTATACTTAAGGTGTTCATATTTATATGAATATATGTGTGTGTCTATATATATATGTATATATAAACACACACACACACACATGTGTGTGTGTAGTTTGAAAACATTAAACCCTTGCATCCGAAAGGTTTTAGAATCTATGATTTAAAAACAAAAAACCCACTTCTGTGTGCTTACACCAAATGCGTTGATATTTATATATGTGTGTGTGTATATTCATATGTATATACACATATATACAAATAAATATATATACACACACTAATATACATCACCCTTGTAGTATCATTTTGAAAACTAAGACTCTCCCATTTTCACAAAAGCTTTGAAAATAAGGTTAAAAAAAGGATCCCATAATCACACATACACACACACACACATATATATATACTGGAAATATTTTTCTATGAATATTTATATATGCACATATATACACATATTTAATTTTTTGTTTAAATAACATTATTTTATAATCAAAATCATACCCTTAAGACTATAATATTTTAGGGGAAATATAATTTAAAACAAGAAGACTTATCATATATGTAACTTGGATTAAAAGATATGATTTTACACATATATATATATATATATATGTATATATATTTTACCAAAAGAAAATAATAATATCCCTTAATTTATTCATATTAGAAGTGAGTTGTGGCTCTTGAATTTTCAAGCATAAGAAAATTGAGACTTTGATTGGAAGTAGGTTGGGTAAAACTAGGTGAAAAAAGGGGTTTAATAGAACCAAAATTTCAATTAGCATAACAATTAATTGAAAAATCAAATTGAAAAAATATAAGAAAACAAAAAACATTAATTAGCACAAAGCAATGAGAAATAGTTTTATTGACACCCTAAAATATAAAATTGAAGTAGTGAAGGGGGATCTGTGTCAAGGATAGGGATTTGGTTTTAAGCTAACACTATCCTTCGAAATAAAGGAAGGAATTGAATCTAAAGGGGCCACAATGAGGGTTGGAATATGGCATCATGGTAAATTGGGGATGAAGAAGGGATATGGACTACAAGGTATGATGGAGACTAGTGTGGCTCAACGAGGAAGAAGAAGAGGAAAGAGACGGGTGGACTAGTTCAATATTGATCTGATAAGGGTGAGAAATAACCCTAAAAAAATTTAACCAAGGGAGATGCACGAATAAGGATTAGAAGGCCCATATGTTTATGCGTGGTTGATCAAACAACCTAGGATGAGAGACATGATTTAAATGGAATGAACAACTGAGATTAGATCGGATATGATCAGATGGATATGGTCAATCGTGCGATTTTAAAAATGTCCAAAGGTCATGATCAGGTGAATCCAGATTGGACGGTTGATAAAAAATGCCTCTATAAAATATGGTGGTGGGGGTTCGAGGGCAGAACCGATGCAGATGGCCAGGATCTCACGTGGCAAGATCGTGTGGTCTAGATTATACACCATGGTAAAACCCATATCCCACATAGAAACCTCATTGGTTTCATAACTTCAATATAAGGCTCAATGCATGGGTTATATCTTTGATGACACAAACACACACACCAAGGGGTCCTTATAGATGAGACCCCACCAGTGGGCCTTGGCCTAACATCTGCACGTGCTTGACCAGGGCCCTAAACATGAGCCCATGCGTGACTAGGCTCACACTATGCATTATTGGGTTCATTCCAGCACTGCTCAGGTGTACCTGGGATAAGTTCCCACTGGACCACGAGGGATTGGACTATTAGTATGCCCTCAGTTGGGGGGTTTTAGCCAATTGTTTTGTAAAATTTTATAACATACAATAAAATATATGTTTCAAAATACTAAATATATATATCCTTATATGTTTAACACCAAAAATAAATTATTTATTTCTTATATATCTATATAAAAATTAACTTTTCATTATTGTTATTCTCTTTGATTATTTTATTGATTAAAATGTTAGATAAAAATAAATTCATTTTAAAATTTTATAACTCTCTTCAATTAAAACACTAATTCTTTAAATAATCGTGTTTTAATTTCAATAATTTCTAATTAAAAAAATAGCATTATTTACCTAGAAATATTATTTAAAACATTCAAAACATTTAAAATAAAATAAAATATCCAATGGTTTAAAAACATCAACGGTCACCTTGAAACCCAACAACTATTTATAACGGTCATTTTAAGTCGTATAAATACCCATTCAAGTTATTTAAATGATAAAAGATCATTTATTACTTCGAAATAATGGTGATATATATTTCTTTGACTCTTAACATTTTTTCTATATTACTTCCCATATTATTTTTTGTTACAACCGATTCAAGGGATTTAAACTACATTATCGACCATCTTGTCATAATTGGTAGTCTTCTGTTTATTCTACTGGGTCTTGCGATGAGTTTTCTTGAGTAGTTGTAACCTATTGTATAAATATAATATTTTAGTGATTGAATAAAATGTTTCTCATTTTATTTTTGTGCATATGAATTAAATAACACCAATTTTCATAAAAACAAATATAATAATAACTAAAAATATTGTTATTATAGTTATAATTAATTTCGAGGTGTTACATTCTTCCACCATTAAAATAATTGTGCCATTGTCATTCCCTCACTCGCACAAACCCAGCAACAAAAGTCCTTTAGAAATCCCCCTTTATGTTCTATAAATAATTATTAATTAATATTAATTAATATAATTTTAATGGAAATTAATTTATTCATTCACCAAGTCCACCATAGTTAGTCCTCTAATGACCTAAAATTAATTCCCACGGTAGTATTAAGTTCCTCAACATCTTTAGCCTAAATACACATTGAGAAGCTAGGACCAAACTCACGCATAAAATAGTTAGGTTTCTGGATAGAGGCATGGAAGGTGTAGAGCTCAGAAATATTTGAGTGTACTCGATCCTTATAGACATGTTGAACTAATTCATTTTTAAATGGTCAGATATCATAGAGTATCCCATTCCTTCTAAAGCTCAGAACTTGAAATAGTTAGTCTACATGGAGGTCACCCTCTTTTTTACCTTTTTGAAATTTTCTTAAGGTCAGGTAATTATCAGAAAGGGTGAAACTTAGAAAGAGACCTTCATAGTACTTTCCTTTATAACTATTATATAAAGGTTGTGCATATA
Source organism: Viscum album (assembly GCA_963277665.1). Classification (NCBI taxonomy): domain Eukaryota; kingdom Viridiplantae; phylum Streptophyta; class Magnoliopsida; order Santalales; family Viscaceae; genus Viscum; species Viscum album. The sequence continues at coordinate 70,652,135 of OY728135.1, forward strand.
CCATAAAGTGATATACATAATTCAGTCCTTGGTAGAATCGAATAACATTTGGGTTGTTTGACACTTGGTAAAGCTGTTTGTAGGAAAAAAATAGGTTTGTGAAAGTCTGGCATGAATCTGAGCATGATTCCATAAGTATAGTCTCAAGTATCTATGTAGGAAGAGACAAGAGGTTTGTTATTGACCCCTTGACTTCTTTCTGAAAATTTAAGAAAGGAATTTTACTTAAGAATAAATATTTAAAAGCATTTTTGTTCTATTTTTTCGAAATTAACTAGGTTGTTCCTCTAATAACAATTATAAAGACCCGAGCCAAAGCAACTGGACTCAACCCTTATTAATGCTGTGTATTGTTTTTTTATAAAATAATTCTAAATAAATTCACAACATTTATTACAACAGATGAACTTTTACCAATCTAGTTTCTAGAAAATTAGATACATTACTTACATTTCAACAAAATACACAAATTGAAAACTCTAATTCTCCAGTATATGGCTTTCATAATAGAGTTTAAATGCAATAAGTTTACAAAACCTATAAAAGTGATTCTAATTAATAGGGTGAGCATAAAATGCCTATTAAGGGGTTTAAAATAAAACAATAAATAAATAATTTTTAAAACATTTCTTTAAAATACATGCTCTAAATCATTTTCATAAAAAGAAATTAACATTCCTCATAACATTTCATCACCATTTTATTTATAGATTCTGAAACAACTTTTTGGATAATTTGATGATCAAAATTACTAAACAAATTTAAGGGTTTCAAATATAAAGCATTATAAAATATGGGCGTACTTGAACAAAAATTCATGGAATACCATTTATAACTCAGAAAATGACCACACTTAATTGTCCATGACATACTAGGTGTACAGTTACAAATTTTCACATAAAATATTACTTGTTTATAATTTGAACCTAAAATGATATCCATCATCATTTAACACATAAATTAAAACCATGAAATGATAGATGAGTTTCTGACCTTTGTTTATGGATTGGAAATAGATTATTAATCCTTCTTAATAAATGATTTTCTATCTAAGTATATACTTAAATATAAAACATTATACCATGAGCATCAGATTAATTCAATCCATACACATGTTCACAAGAGAATTATTCTTAATCATGGATATTCTACAAGTCGAATAATCACATGGAGGGTAAAATACTAATATCAAAATGATGGAATGCATAATTCCAGACATCATAACAAAAACTTCAAGGCCTCGTGCCAAGACCATATATAATCATACTGTCAAGGAATCATTCCAAGACTCTATTTTGTCTCATGAGTCCTACCGATGCATCGAGGGGAAATAGAAGGGCCCACACATCAGTTACCAATTCCAATGCGTTCCTCATATGTCTAAAAAATATATGTCTTTAAATCAATGTCTCCCATACCAATTATATTTATTTTAATCTTAATCATCAATAAAAATAAATTCATTGATAAATTCTTAGGGTATATAATCATTAAAAAATCAAAAGTTTCCCATACCACATTGAAAAGTTTAATTCTTAATTCAATTAATATCATAGAAATATTAATCTCATGCTTGAAATAACTATCTCAATTTGTAATGAAAAAAAGGTAGTATAATGAAATAGATACATACATGCTCAATAAAATTCATGGAATACCATTTACCAATTAGACGTTGGCCATAAATAACTATGCATGACATACCATGAGGGGAGAATGAAGTTTAGCACATGAAATTATAGATTTCACACATAAAATGATAATATTTATCCCATGAAAATTTGTAAAAATGGTGAATAAAAGAGATTAATATTACATAGATCTTTAAACACAAATTTTATTGGTGTTAAACACCACTTAAAACTTTTAAATAAATGTAAAAGAATAACTACACTTAAGGTGTTCATATTTATATGCATATATATGAATATATATATATATATATACACACACATATATATTTATGTGGTTTGAAAACAAAAAACCCTTACACCCGAAAGGTTTTAGAAGCTAAGGTTTCAAAACAAAAACACTCGTGTATGTGCTTATACTGAAATGTGTTGATAAATATATCCCTGTATGTGTGTTTATATTCATATGTATATACACATATAAAAAAAATATATACACACACACACACACACACAGAGATATATATATATATATATCTGTGTGTGTGTTTATATTCATATGTATATACACATATATACAAATATATATATATATATACACACAAATATATATCACCCTTGTATCATCATTTTGAAAACTAACACTCACCCATTTTCAAAAAAGTTTTAGAAATATGGTTTAAAAAAACACCCCCTTAATCATATATATATATATATATATATATTCTAAAAATATTGTGATATGTATGTGCATATACGCATGTATATACACATATGTAATTATTTGTTTAAAGATCATTACTTGATAATAGAAATCATACCCTTGCGACTATAAGATTATAGGGGAAGGATCATTTAAATCAAGAAGACTTACCATACACATAACTTGGATTAAAAAATATGGTTTTACATATATATATATAAATATATTTATATATATGTTCATAAATGAAAATAATAAAACCCCTTGATTCGGATTAGAAGTGACCTGTGGCTATAGAATTTTCAAGAAGAAGAAAATTGAGATGTTGAGAGGAAGGAGGTTGGGTAAAACTAAGTGAAAAAAGGGGTTTAATAGAACCAAGTTTTCAATTAGAATAATTATTAATTGGAAAATCTAATTGAAAAAATATAAGCATACAAAAACATTGATTAACATAGATAAATGAGAAACATGTTGATTGACACCCTAAAATATAAAATTGAAGTAGTGATCAGAGTCAAGGATAGGGATTTGGTTTTAAAATAACACTATCATTGGAAATAAATGAAACGAACAAATATAAAGGGGTTGAAATGAGGGTGGAAAGATGTCATCATAGTAGAGTGGCGATGAAGATGGTCCGAAGACTACAAGGTTCAATGGGGACTGGTGTGGCTCAATGGGGAAGAAGAAGAGAAAAGGAATGGATGGATCAGATCAATATTGATTTGATCCAAGGGATAGAAATAACCCTACAAAAAATTAATGGTGGGAGATGTGAGGCTAAGGAACGGACAAACTAGATGCATTTGTGGGGTTGATATAATGGTCCATGATGAGTGGCGTGATTTAAAATGAATAGATGGATGAGATTACATTGGGAAGGGTTGGATGACTATGGGAAATTGTGTGATTTTAAAAAGTCCTGAAAATCAAAATCAGGAAAAGACAGATCATTAGGTTGATAAAAACCACAGTGATGAAATGAAACAGTGGGGGTTGGATCATGAAACTAGAACATATGGCCAGGATCTTGCGCAACAAGATCGGGAGATCGAGATCGCATTCCCTAGTAAAACCCATGTCCCACATAGAAACCTCACTAGTTTTAGGACAACCATATAAGGTTCGATGCATGAAGTATATCTTTAATGACACAAAAACACACACCACAGGGGCCTTATACACGAGACTCCACCAGTGGACCTTGGCCCTACCTCTTCACGTGCTTGACTAGGGCTCTAAACACGGGTCCGAATCTGACCCTGGATCAGACTATGCTTGCTTGGGTTCATTTCAGTGCTGCCCAAGTGTACCTGTTCTAATTTCCCACTGAACCTTGAGGGCTTGGCCTGCCACGACCCGTCCCTATGGGGCCCGCGCTGTAACTCCCCAAGCCTGCCTCCAATAGGCCAGGGGCTGGTGACTAGCACCGAGTAGGCATATTACTAACATGGGAGGCATTACCCTTGTACCTGTACACATGCACACATCTCCAAGCCCACAATGCTGAAATGTAAAAACCACTATGGATAAAAATGCATGCATAAAACTAAACCCAACCAATAGAGTACGATGAAAGGTAGAGTACTATAAAAGTAAACTGGGCCAGAATACAAGCCCACTAAAAAAAGAGTATGAAAACTGAAAAGTCAAATCTATAAACACAAAAGGTATTGCGACTACTGCTCATAGCCGTAGGAACGCCTCAGCCTGTAGGGAAATCAGAAATCTCAGTCCTATTCTGGTCCACCCTGGACTCTGTCAAAAGGTTTCTCTTCTGCACAAGACACCAGACGTGCGGGCAAGGCCCGTGCATGAGTGAGTATAACAATACTCAGCAGAGGACCCTGAAAACCACAAACCAGTAACCAAAGTAAAGGTACAGTCATCTATTCACAATTTATGTCTACCGAACATATAGAAAAAACCATATATACTCAAAACCAAGACCCGTGGTCTAGAGACAAGTCAAACAACCACATACCCCTGTTAGGGATTCCGTTCGAAGATTCCGTGATGCACTCATTCTGGGAGAACACACTCCACGAGTATTATAGCTCTGATGATGTCCGTCCGAGAAGTTCTGTTCATCAGGAACCGTCAAGAGGAGTAGCCACACTCATCATGGGAGACACACTCCTGAGTGGAAAGGTTACTGTAGGTAGAATAACTCATTACGGGAGACACACTCCAGAGTGGGAAAGATCACAATACACAGATGAGGATCACTGACAGGGCCATGGCAGATACCGTGACTCATCCGTATTCACCAGTTGGGTGATACAACAGCTAGGTAGAGGATCAATTCCCAGTAGAGTTGGTCATGTCGATGCCTGACTCTACCTAGGGTCAGGAATGGATAGAGGATCTCGATCCGGGCCTCTCAAATAGATTCCTGACTCTATCACAGAAAGTCATACTAAAGGGATCATACTCTGTCGTGAGGAAATGATGCCTAACCTTTAGGGGAATGAGAAGAAGGGGCACTAACCCAAATGAAATATGTCCAAGGTATGGTGAAATAAAGGACCATGTCATTTTACAAAAAGTACACGGCGTGTAGAAAAGATACACGCCGTGTTCCCTGACCCCGGGTACTGCCCGTGTACAATGACCCATGTGATAGGTTGGTCGTATATAAAACAATAAGTACATGGTGAGTAGTATGGCATACAAGCCATGTCTGGGTAACTGGGATTGGCTCCGTGTACTCTGGCCAGGTGCCCGTACATGGACATCAACCCATATACTCCAACCAGTGTAGTCACCACATGGGGTGACCCGCGTTACTGGCCTCGCTTGGCCGTGTGACGGAGTAAACGGTTGTGTACTCTATTCCATGCTCGTGTATCCCCGAGAAACACGCCGAGCTCCACGTAGCTACCTCTGCCATGCTGTACACACCGTGCCTCCTAAAGCCGTGTAGCTCATCCCGTGTCCGTGTACTACCCAAAGTACACACCGAGCTTCGAGGGAAGTCCAACACGCTGTGTGACCTAGGTCACACACCGTGCGATTCTTCTCTGACCCCTAAACCCTAGCCACCACCACCAGTACTACACGACGTGTTCTTTGGATGTACATGCCATGTATTCTGGAAATTTCCAGAAACATGGAACTCCGCCGTCACACCTCCGGTGATGATCCGTTTTTCAATCCGGCCGCTTGATCACCACAGAACCTTCATGTTTTGGTCGCCCCGTCACCACGAAGCCGCTTCCGGTGTTTTTGGGCCTCCAATTGGCTCCGAAAACGTGCTTTTATCTTCCCGCACGAAGAACGCTCGAAGAACGCCCTTTCCTGATCCGGTCTGATTCGTCGTCCGCCATTGTGACCACACCTACACAAGGTCGTTGCGGTGTCGAACCTTCGATTTGGGATTGTTGCATCACGGAACGGATGCGCAACGATCTGTTGTTCGTTTCCCCGTGAAGAATGCGAAGAACACATGAGAAAAGAATGGGGGAGGAAATCCAATAAACAAATCGAGGAACAAACCTCCACCGTCGTTCGTCACTGCGTTGATCCGCTCCCGTTAATAGGTTTAAACAGATAAGAGATCAACATAAATAAAATCATGGATTATTTCCTCAAATTCATCCCAAAGAAAACCCTCCCACAAGAACGTACAAATCTACGGATCAACTTGTTCGTGGTTGATCCACGTTCATCGTTTAAACTCAAAAATGGGGAAAAGAAAAATTGAAATAACAAACCCCTGCCTTTCTAAAGGATCGATCGTTGACGAAGGCGTCGTGCTGCCGTTGTTGTCAAGATCCTTCAACGTTAGCGCAACGATTCTCGATTTCGATCCATCATCGTTCGTTGCCCAGAATTCTCTCCAACGCCTCGTGGATTCTATAGTGGTTCCTCTCAAACATTGCCAATGATCATCACTTGATTATCCCAATAAAAAGAGAAATGTGATGGCATTGAATTACACAGAAGTATTAATGATGAAAACTTTCCATTTTTGAGTCATTATGACATGTCATTAATTGAGGAAACAGGCACCCTATCATTGCGCTGCAGCGGATGTTTCCATAAAAATAAAATAAACATTTAGCAATTTATATTATTTCCATTTTTCTAAAAACGTACGAAAATCAACTTTTTCCCTCGACCCGCGCTGGTCGAGGTTAGACTCGTTCTAAGGTAAAGTCATCATCTCGGACACAACGATGCCCTCTGATTTTTAATCTGGGAATCCGTTTGGAAACCACCACAACCGTGCACAATCGCCAACTCACATAACTTAAAAAAGTTCAAACCACCATTCCGGGCTCATTGGACCTTGGAATGATGGTCCATCTTCGCGCCCGGTCTCGAAATAATTCCATATAATATTTAAAAATAATAAACAGAAAATCTGAGACATTTCATTCTCCCCACCATGGGGCTTTACGTTCCCGAAAAGCCAAAATAAGGGCTACTCAAAAATATGTGGGTACTGGGCACGAATCTAGACCTCCCACTCCCACGTTCTCTCCTGAATATTCTCGTGCTTCCACTGGACGTGCACCAAGGGAATCGATCACCCAAAAAGGATCCTCTCCTGCCGATCCTCAATCTCTACCAGGTACTCAGCAATGGTCACTCCATCCTCAATGTCCAACTCACCCTCGTCAATGACATGCGACAGGTCTTGGACGTACCTCCTAAGCTGCGACACGCGAAAGACATCATGTACCTGATGCAACTGTGGTGGTAGATCTAGGCGGTATGCCACCTCGCCAACTCTGCACAGTATCTGGAAGGGTCCGATGAACCTCGAAGATAGCTTGTCGCCTCTGCCAAATCTTCGCAACCCTCGTCAAGGTGAGACCCAAAGGAAGACGTGTTCTCCCTCTTCGAACTCCAAAGGTCTCCGTCGTCTGTCATCATAAGACTTCTTCCGGCTATGTGCAGTCTTCATCTGCTCCCAGATGAACTGCAACTTCTCTGTGGTGGCTCACACTACCTCTGGACCCATGAGTGCTGACTCTCCGGGGTCGGTCCAGCAATGTGGTGACCGACAGGGTCTCCCATACAATTCCTCGAACGGTGCCATACCAATGATGGAGTGGTAGTTGTTGTTGTACGCAAACTCTACCAGTGGTAGGTGGTCCTCCCAACTGTGACCAAATTCCAAGACACAGGCTCATAACATATCCTCAAGAACCTGAATGGTCCTCTCCGTCTGACCATCCGTCTGGGGATGAAACGCTGTTCTCAAGCGTAGTTGAGTCCCAAAAGACTTCTGCAATCCCTTCCACAACTGGGATGTGAAGCGGGAATCTCGATCCGAGACTATAGTCAAGGGGACTCCATGAATCAGAACTATTTCCTACACGTAGAGGCATCCCAAGCTCTCTACAGAACTCTGCTCCCTGATAGCTAAGAAGTGGGCCGACTTGGTGAGTCGGTCAATGATCACCCAGATGGAATCATGCCCCTTGGATGTATGTGGTAAGCCTGTCACGAATCCCATTGATATTCCATCACACTTCCACTCGGGAAGTTTTAGGGGGTGAGATAATCCCGCTGTAACCTGGTGCTCAGCCTTCACCTGCTGGCATGTGAGGCATCGAGAAGAGAACTCTGCTACTACATTCTTCATGCCTGACCACTAGAACTGTCATCCGAGATCTTGGTACATCTTTTCCACTCTAGTATGTACTGCCAAAGGGGATGTATGAAACTCCCTCAGGACCTCCTCTTGCAATGCCATTGGTACAACAGTGCGTCCTCTGAAAATATGTACGTGCTCCCCAACTTGTGAATATCTATCAGGAGCATGTCGTGTGGATAACTGAGAACATAAAGCTACACAATTGACATCCCCAAGATGTGACTCCCTAACATGATGTAAGAGTGGAGGGGTGACAGCCATCGACTAGAGGTAAGATGTATCCTCTCCATCCACAACGGATAAGTGTAACACGGATAACTACTGTGTTGCCTCACTCAATAGTTGTGAGCTCGAACTTCTTCTAAGGGAATATTCCACCTTGTTCCCCTTTCTAGGAGTATAGATGATCTTAAAATCATAGTCCTGGAGGAACTCTAGACAATGCCTCTGCCTCAGATTCATATCCTTATGTGAAAATATGTACTTGAGGCTTTTGTGGTTAGAGTAGACAATAAACAGCTCTCCCATGAGGTAGTGTCGCCACATCTTTGATGCGAAGACTAATGCCACCAACTCGAGATCATGGGTTGAATAGTTTTGCTCATGTGGCCTAAGCTGGTGAGAACCACAAGCAATCACTGCATGCCGCTGCATCAGGACACAGCCGAGCCCGGTCCCTGATGCGTCGCAGAAAACTACGTACTCGACACCCTCCTCCAGAAATCTCAAGACTCGGGCGCTCATCAAACTTTGCCTCAACTGCTCGAAAGCCTGCTGGCACTTCTCTGTCCATACGAAGGGTTGCCCCTTCCTGGTCAAGGCCATCATCGGTGCTGATATCCAGGAGAAATCAGGAATGAATCTCCGGTAATATCCTGCCAACCCAAGGAAGCTCCGCACCTCCGTCACGCTCCGAGGTGTCTCCCATGCTAACACAACCTCCACCTTGGCTGGGTCCACAACTACTCCATATGCTAAGACAACATGTCCCAGAAAGTGAACCTTTTGAATCCAGATCTGGCACTTTGAGAGATTCCCATAAAGCTGGTGCTCCCAAAGTACGTCTAGAACCATCTGTAGGTGTCTCACATACTCCTCTTCTGATGCCGAGTACACGAGGATGTCGTCGATGAAGACCACTATGAACTGGTCCAAGTACAGCTGGAAGATCCAGTTCATCAGTCCCATGAACACTACAGGGGCGTTATTCATGCCAAAAGGCATACCCAAGTACTCATAGTGACCGTAGCAGCATCTGAAATCCATCTTTGGTATATCCTCATCCCGCACTCGTAGCTGTTGATAGCCTGATCGGAGGTCAACCTTCAAGAACCACTGTCCCCCTCTTAGCTGATCGAAGAGGTCATCGATTCTCGGGAGTGGTACTAGTTCTTCACCATCACCTCGTTCAGGTGCCGGTAATCCACACACAACCTCAGACTCCTGTCTTCCTTCTTGGTAAACAAGACTGGGGCCGCACAGGGTGAGGCACTGGGTCTTATGAAACCCTTACTCTGCAAATCCTCCAACTGCACCGTTAGCTCGCGAAGATTTTCGGGTGCCATCCGATATGCTGATGAAGAAATCAGTGTCGTCCCGGGGTGTAAGTCGATGCAGAAGTCAATTTCCCCGCAGGGAGGTAATCATGAAACATCTTCCGGAAATACGTCCTCATACTCCGCCACCACTGCTAGGAACTGAGAGCTCATAACATCTAATACTCTGAGGGTAAGGCTAGCCAACTCATGAGTGATCGGCTACAACCTCCTATGCATGAGCCCATTTTGTGCTGCCTGGGTTTCCTTTTCTCCGGCAAAGGAAAAACTCGTTCCATCATGACAGACACACCACACCCTTCGCCTAAAATAATTAATATGGGCATGGACAAAAGATAACCAATGCATACCGAGAATGACATTGTAAGGCCTCGACGCTACCACCAAGAGGTTCCAACCGAAACTCTCACCTCCAAGGGTAAGATCACACTGTCTGCAAAGGTGCGTGATCATCGAGTCTCCTCCCATAGGTGTCTCCAAGTGTAAGGATCGAGTCAATGGTTCTACCGAAATCTCAAGTTATTTTACAAGACATGTGGCTATAAGGGAATGACTGGAACCTGTCTCTATGAGTACGATATCTAAGGTAGAAAAGAAACAGATCATACCTCGAATCATCCCAGGAGCCCCTGGGTCGTATGCATCGACCACATGTAGCTGTCCCCATCCCTCTCCCCCAGCTCCCTGAGCCTAGTGCGGACCTCCTGGGGGTGGTGTTTTAAGTAAGTCAAAGCATATGCCACCACCTACATCCCTCCATGCTCCTCTGCCTCGTCCGCCACCTAGAGGTAATGCCTGTTCTGTTCTCTACCTCTGCCCCGATGGTTCATCCACTGCCTCCCTGTCAGCAGCTTGATGGGTCAGGAAATCTCTAGCGAGATGTCCCCTACCGTTGCATGCGTATCATCGCTTCTCCCTAGGCTGACTGGATCCATCCTGAGATCCCTAGACTGTCGATCCCCTGTCTTGGGTCCTCCTATGACATTTCCCACGTCCAGATCCCTATGCCTAACATCGACTCCCTACTGCCAGGGTCTCCACACCTGTCTGCCTGGTGCTGACTGCCATCGGCTTCCTCTGCTCCACCAAGAAACTCTCGATCACCAAGGTTTGCTCGAGCACTCCAGCATAAGTCAATATGCATATAGGCAAGACACTAGCTCGGATGTCACGTCATAGACCTCACTCGAAGGTCCGAGCTCTAAAGTATTGATCCCTAACCATATCCATCAAGTACCTGGCATGGTTGGTGAACCTCGATGAATAGTCAGATACTATCATACTACCTTGCTAGAGCTAAAGAAGCTCCTGGATGCGTACAACTATCAGTGTAACTGGAGAGAAATCCTCCATGAAGAGTCGCTCAAACTCCATCCATGAAAGAGTCTCCTCGTCGTGAGTCTGCGTGGTCAGACTCCACCATCATCCCACCCAAACCTGAAGAAGTCTCGCTCCTAGGACCACCATATCGTATGCTGGTGTCCTCACTAGACGGAAAACTCTGGTCAATGCCTCAAGCCAGTCCTCAGCCGCCTGGGGGTCGGGCTCGCCTTGGAACCTGATGGGTCTCTTCCTATGGATCTCATGGAGGACGCTAAGTCTGCGCTCCTAGCCGGTTGGAACTGCAGGTACCACTGACTTCTCCACTAGTGGTGGTATAGCGGGCGCACCACCTGGTGGCAATGTCGGGGGAACTGGTCCCTGTATCGAAGCCTCGTCACTGAGGGTATCATCCTCATGATCGTGCTGCTGAATCCTAGAGGGTATGCATCACGGAGGCATCTTGTGAGGAAACAAGATGTACCATGGTGAAATAGTATATCTAGATAGCTGACACAAAGGACATGGAAACCACAAACCATTATTATATGATGCTTGTACCTTTTATTTCCCCACAACTAGTGTTTTTGTGTACCGAGTCGAAAAGCAGGTTATCAGAGTCCTGTTGTATGGATACATCAGCCGCTGCACCAACACTGGAGTCTCTGGCCTGAAAGCCGAACCCGAAATCTTAACACTGTTTCCCCAAACCAAACTCACAGACTCTTGGTCCTAAGGTTGAACCGACCACCTCTGATACCACTCTATCATGACCCGTCCCAGTGAGGCCCGCACCATGACGCCCCAAGCCCGCCTCTAATAGGCCAGGGGCTGGTGACTAGCACCGAGTAGGCATATTACTAACATGGGAGGCATTGCCTATGTACCTGTACATACACACACATATCCAAGCCCATAGTGCTGAAATGTAAAAACCATTAAGTAAAAAAAATGCATGCATACAACTAAACCCAACAAAAAGAGTACGATGAAAGGTAGAGTACTGTAAAAGTAAACTGGGCCAGAATACAAGCCCACCAAAAACAAGATTCTGAAAACTGCAAATTCCAACCTGTAAACACAAAAGTTACTTGGACTGCTGCTCTTAGCCATAGGAACACCTCGGCCTGTAGGGAACTCAAAAAGCTTGGTCCTGTCCTGGTCCACCCTGGACTCTGTCAAAAGGCTTCTCATCTGCACAAGACACCAGACATGCAGGTAAGGCCCGTGCAGGGGTGAGTATAACAATACTCAACAGAGGACCTTGAAAACCACAAAGCAGTAGACAAAGTAAAGGTACAGTCATCTATGCACAATGTATGTCTACGGAACATATAGAACAAACCATATATACTCAAAACCTAGACTCGTGGTCTAGAGACAAGTCACACAACCACATACCCCCATTAGGGATTCTGTTCAAAGAGTCCATGATGCACTCGTTCCAGGAGAACACACTCCACGAGTATTATAGCTCTTATGACGTCCGTCTGAGAAGTGATGTTCATCAGGAACCGTCACGAGAAGTAGCCACACTCATCATGGGAGACACATTCCTGAGTGGAAAGGTTACGGTAGATAGAAGCACTTATTACAGGAGACACACTCCTAAGTGGGAAAGATCACGATACACATATGAGGATCACTGCCAGGGCCATGGCGGATACCGCGACTCATCAAGATTCACCAGTTGGGTGATACACCATCTAGGTAGAGGATCAACGCTCTGTAGAGTTGGTCACATCGATGCTTGAATCTACCTAGGGTTGGGAATGGATAGAGGATCTCGATCAAGGCCTCTCGGATGGATTCCTGACTCTATCATAGAAAGTCCTGTTGAAGGGATCATACTCTATCTTAAGGAAATGATGCCTGACCTTCACGGGAACGAGAAGAAGGGGAACTAACCCAAATGAAATATATCCAAGGTACGATGAACGAAATGACCATGCCTTTTTCCAAAAAGTACACGGTGTGTAGAAAAGATGCACGCCGTGTTGTCTGACCCCGGGTACTGCCCGTGTACAACGGCCCGTGTCGTAGGCTGGTCATGTAGAAAAAACTAATTACACGACGTGTAGTATGGCGTACATGCCGTGTCTGGGTAACTAGGGTTGGCTCTGTGTACTTTGGCCAGGTGCCTGTACACAGACGTCAACCCGTATACTCCAACCTGTGTAGTCGCCACACAGGGTGACCCGCGTTACTAGCCTCGCCTGGCCATGTGACGGAGTACATGGTCGTGTACTCCTTCCCGTGCCCATGTATCACTGAGATACATGTCGAGCTCTGCGTAGCTACCTCTTCCATGCTGTACATGCCGTACCACCTAAAGTCATGTAGCTCATCCCGTGTCCGTGTACTACCCAAAGTACACGCCGAGCTTCAGGGGAAGTCCAACACGCCATGTGACCTGGGTCACACACTGTTTGATTCTTCTCTGACCTCGACACCCTAGCCGCTACCGCCAATACTACATGACATGTTCTTTGGAAGTACATGCCATGTATTCTGGAAATTTCCAGAAACGCGGACCTCCACCGTCGCGCCTCCGGTGATGATCCGTTCATCGATCCGACCACTCGATCGCCACAGAACCATCATGTTTTGGTTGCCCAATTACCATGAAGCCACTTTCGGTGTTTGAAGACCTCCAATTGGATCCAAAAACATGCTTTGATCTTCCCGCACAAAGAAGGCTTGAAGAACGCCCTTTCCCGATCCGGTCCGATTCGTCGTCCGCCATCGTTGCCGCACCTCCACAAGTTCATTACGATTTCAAACCTTCAATTTGGTATAGTTGCGTCGTAGAATGGATGTGAAATGATCCGTTGTTCATTTCCCTGTGAAGAACGCGAAGAACGCGCGATGAAAGAATTGGGGAGGAAATCCAATAAACAAATCGTGGAACGAACCTCCACCGTCATTCGTCACGACGTTGATCCGCTCCAGTTAATAGGTTTAAATGAAGCAGAGATCAACATAAATAAAATCATGTATTACTTCCCCAAAATCATCCCAAAGAAAACCCTCCTGCAAGAATGTACGAATCCGCAGATCAACTTGTTCGTGGTTGATCAGCGTTTGTCATTTAAACTCAAAAACGGGGAAAAGAAAAATTGAAATAACTAACCCCTACCTTTCGAAAGGACCGATCGTTGATGAAGGCTCTGCACTGCCGTTGTCATTGAGATCCCTCAACGTCGGTGCAATGATTATCGATTTCGATCTGTCGTTGTTCATCGCCGAGAATTCTCTCCAACGCCTCTCGGATTCTGCAGAGGTTCCTCTCAAATGTTTCCAATGATCATCACTTGATTATCCCAATAAAAGGGATACTTGATGGCATTGAATTACACGATAGTATTAGTGATGTCAAATTTCCATTTTTGAGTCATTATGACAAATCATTAATTGAGGAAACAAACATCCCGTCGCTGCGCTGCAACAGATATTTCCATAAATATAAAATAAACATTTAGAAATTTATTTTATTTTTATTTTTCTAAAAATGTCTGAAAATAAAATTTTTCCCTCGACCTTCACCGGTTGAGGTTAGACTCATTCTTAGGTAAAGTCACCATCTCGGATGCAACAGTGCCCTTAGATTTTTAATCCAGGCATCTGTTTGGAAACCGCCACAACCGCACACAATCGTCGACTCACTTAACTTAAAAAAGTTCAAACCACCATTCTAGGCTCATTGGACCTCGGAATGATGGGCCGTCTTTGCGCCCTGTCTCGAAATAATTCCATATAATAAATAAATATAATAAACGGAAAATCCGAGACATTACATGGCCTATAAGGATGCCCTTAGTTGCGGGTTCTTAGCCAAATTTTTGGTTAAAATGTATTACATACAATAAAAATATAAGTTACAAAATACAAAAATATACATATCGTTATATGTTTAACACAGAAAATAAATTATTTATTTCTTAAATATATATATTAAAAAAATTTCCATTATTTTTATCCTCTTTGGTTATTTTATTAATAAAAACTTTAGATAAATTTAAATTCATTTGAAAATTTTAAAACTCTCCTCCATTAAAACTCTGATGCTTTAAATAATTGTGTTTTAATTAAAAAAAGTTCAAATTAAAAACCATAATATTATTTAACTTAGAATATTATTTAAAAAATTTAAAACATTTAAAAAAAATAAAATACCCAATAGTTTAAAAACATCAACGGTCACCTAGAAACCCAATGGCTATTTATAATGGTCATTTTAAGCCGTATAAATACCCGTTCCAGGTATTTCAAAGATCAATGATAATTTCTTGCTTCCAAAGAATGGTTATCTATATTTCATTGAATCTTATTATTTTTTATATACTAATTTCCATATTGTTGTTTTGTTACGGCCGATCCATGGGTATGAAACTACACCACCAGCCTTTTCATGCTTGGCAGTCTTCAATTTATTCTAATGGGTCTTGTGATGAGTTTTCTTAAGTAGTTGTGACCTCTTATATTAATGTAATATTTCAGTGTTTTAATAAAATATTTCTCAATTTATTTTGTGAATCTAAATTAAATAACAAAAATTTTCATAAAAAGAGAATAATAACAACTAAAAAATTATTATTATAGTTATAATTAAGTTTTGGGCATTACATTCTTCATCCATTAAATTAATTGTGCCCTCTAAATTCGCTTACTCAAAAAAACACACCAGAAAAAGGCCTTATGAAATCCCCCTTGACTTCCAACAACAACATCTTAATTATTATTAGTTGATAAAATTTTAAAAGAAATTAATTTATACCTTCACGAGTCCCACTTCCATGGATAGTCCAATGATGACCTCAAATTAATCCCCTTGGTAGTCTTAAGTTCGTCAACTAATTTTTCCAAATAAACCTTGAGCAACTAGGATCAAACTCACACATAAAAAAACTAGGTCTCTAGAGAGAGGTCTGGAAGGTGTAGAGCTCATAAATATCGAAGTAGAATCGATCCTTATAGACCCATAGACCTACTTAATTTTTAAAAGGTTTGATATCATAGAGTGTCCCATACTGCTAAATCTCAGGACATGAAACAAGTAGGCTGCATGGAGGTCACTATCCTCTGCAGCTTCTCATAATTTTTCTAAGGCCATGTAATTCTCAGATAGGGTGAAAGATAGAAAAATACCTTCATAGTACATTCCTTTATTCCTATAATATGTAAGTTTTTCATATTACATAAAGTGGTAGACATGATTCATTCCTTGGTAGAATCGATGACATTTGAGTTGTTTGACACTTGGTAGAGGTGTTTTCAGGAAAAACGTAGGTTTACAAAAGGTTGATATGAATCTGAGCATGATTTTACAATTATGGTGTCAAGTATCTCTACAAGAAGTGACAAGAGGTTAGTTGGTGAAACCTCACCTTCCATCTGAAAATTTAAGAAAATAATTTTACTTAATAATACTTATTTAAATTATTATTTTTGTTCTAATTTTTCAAAATTAACTAGGACATTCCTCTGACACCAATTATAAAGACACGAGCCCGAGCAACCAGACTTAACCCTTATAAATGCTGTGTTTTTTATAAAATAATTTTGAATAAATATAAAACATTTATTACAATAGAGGAAATTTTACCGGTATAGGTTCTAGAAAATGAGATACGTGCGATACATTTCAATAAAATACACAAATTGAAAACTATGATTCTTCAGTGTATTGATTTCATAAAAGAGTTTCAAAACAACAAGTTTTCTACACCTATAAAATTGATTTTAATTTGTAGGGTGAGCTTAAAATTCCTAGTAAGGGGTTTAAAACGAATCAATTAATAAATACTTTTTAAAACATTTCTTTAAAATACATGCTTTAAATAAATTTCTTAAAAATAAATTAACATTTCTCATATATGTCATCATAAATTTCTTAATAGATTTTGAAAGAAATTTTAGGATAATCCCGTGGTCAAAATTGCTAAACTTATTTAAGGGTTACGAATAAAGACCATTATGAAATATTCTCTTACTTAAAAAAAAATTCATGGAATACCATTTATATGTTATAAAATGACCAAACTTAATTATCCATGACATACCAGGTCTGTTGATTCAAATTTGCACATGAAAAATAAATTTTTTAGAATTTGAACCTAAAATGATATCAATTATCATCTAACACATAAATGAAACAATGAAATTATAGATGAGATTATGACCTTTTTTATGGATCTAAAACATATTATTAATCCTTCATAATAAATTATTTTCTATATAAGTATATTATTAAATATAGAACACTATACCATGTGTATCAGATTAATTAAATCCATACACATTTTTATAAGAGAGTGATTCTTAACCACAAATATTATACTAGTCAAATAATCACATGTAGGGTAAAATGATAATATCATAATGAAGAAATTCATAATGGTAGACATCATAACTACAACATCAAAGCCTCGTTCCAAGACCATATATAATCATACTGTCAAGGAATCATGCCAAGAATCTATTTTGTCTCAGGAGACTGACCAAGACATCAAGGGGC
Source organism: Viscum album (assembly GCA_963277665.1). Lineage (NCBI taxonomy): Eukaryota > Viridiplantae > Streptophyta > Magnoliopsida > Santalales > Viscaceae > Viscum > Viscum album. The sequence continues at coordinate 70,669,476 of OY728135.1, forward strand.
TAAGAGGTCCCCACCCATCACATACCAATTCCAATGAATTCCTCATATGTCTAATTATAATATGTCTTTAAATCAATGTGTCCCATAAAAATTTGATTAATTAGAATCTTAATCATAGATAAAAATAAATTCATTGATAAATTCTTGGGGTATATAATCTTGAAACAATCCAATGTGTCCCATACCACTTTGAAAAGTTTAATTCTTAGTCCATATAATATCATAAAAATATTAATCCCATACATGAAATAATTGTCTCTATTTTTAATGCAAAAAAAAGCAGTATAATTGAATAAATACATACATGCTCTATAAAATGCATAGAATGTCATTTATAATTTAGATATTGGCCATAACTAACTATGAATGACATACCATGAGGGGAGAATTAATTTTCACATATGAAATGATAGATTGTGCAAATAAAATGATGATATTTATCACATGAAAATGTGTAAATATGGTGAATAAAGAAGTTTAATCTTACACAGATCTTTAAACACAAGTGTTATGGATGTTAAACACTACATATAACTTCTAAATATATGGGAAAGAATAACTATACTTAAGGTTTTCATATTTATATCCACATATATGTATGTATATGTATGTACATAAATTTATGTGGTTTAAAAACATGAAACCCTTGTATCTGAAAGGTTTTAGAAGCTAATCATTGAAAACAAAAACCCTCTTGTATGTGCTTATACTGAAATTAATTTATGTATATATATATGTGTGTGTGTGTGTGTGAAATCATATGGACACACACACACACACACACAAAAATATACATCACCCTTGTATCATTATTTTGAAAACTAAGACTCCCCCTTTTCAAAAATGTTTTAGAAATAAGGTTTAAATCAAAAGAACCCCTTAATCACTTATATATATACTAAAAATATTGTGCAATGTATGTGTATACCCCCTTGTATATACCCATATGTAATTATTTGTTTAAATATCATTACTTGATAATCGAAATCATACCCTTGCAATTATTATATTTTTGGGAAATGATCATTTAAAACAAGAAGAATTATCAGATATATAACTTTTATTAAAATATATGGTTTTACATATATATACATATATATATATAACTATATATATATATATATATTCATAAATTAAAATAATAAAATCCCTTACTTGATTCAGATTATAAGTGATATGTGGCTTCTGAATTCTCTAGGAGAAGGAAACTAAGACTTTGAGAGGAAGGAGGTCGGGTAAAACTAGGTGAAAAGGGGGTTTAATAGAACCACCGTTTCAATTAGCAAAATTATTAATTGAAAAATAGAACTGAAAATATCTAAGAAAATAAAAACATTGATTAGTGAAAAGTAATGAGCAACAGGTTGATTGACACCATAAAATATAAAATTGAAGCAGTGAAGGTGGATCCGAGTCAAGGATAGATATTTGGTTTTAAAATAAAAATATCCTTGGAAATAAATAAAGGGACCAAATATAAAGGGGCCAAAACAAGGGTGGAAAGATGGAAACATAGGAAAGTGGTGATGAAGAGGGGCCGACTTCTATAAGCTGTGACGTAGACTGTTGTGGATCAATAAAGAAGAAGAATAAGAAATGAATGGAAGGATCAAATAAATATTGTTCTGGTCCAAGTGTTATAAATAACCCTACAACAATTTAACTGAGGGAGCTATGCGGCTAAGGAATAGATGACCCATATGTGGATTTGTGTTTGATCGAATGTTCAAGGATGAGTGGTGTGATTTAAAAGGAATGAATGACTGAGATTAGATAAGGCATGATCAGATGACTATGAGTAATCACACGATTTTAAAAGGTTATGATGGTCCAGATTAGGTGAATACCGATTAGATGGTTAATAAAAAACACGGTGAAGAAATTCAGCAGTGGGGGTTTGAGTACGAAACTGGCATGGATCGATAGGATCTCGCATGGCGAGATCATGCATCCGAGATCGCATACCTATGTAAAACTCGTGCCCCATATGAAAACCTTACTAGTTTTGGGAATTTCAAATAAAGATCAATGCACGACACATATCTTCAATGACAGAAACACACACACCATGGGGTCCTTATACATGGGACCCCGCCCGCAAGCCTTAGCCCAACCGCTGTGCTCACTTGACCAGGGCCTGAAACAAGGGTCTGTGCGCAACCTGTCTCATACAATGCCTACTTGGGTTTATTCCAACACAGCTTAGGTGTAGCTATGCTATGTTCCTACCTAACCTTGATAGATGGGCCTATATGTTTCCTCTCAGTTGTGGGTTCTTAGCCAAATTTTTGGTAAAAATTTATTACATAAAATAAAAATATATATTAAAAAATACAAAATATACATATCCTTATATTTTTAACACAAAAAATAAATTATTTATTTATTTTATGTATACATTAAAATTATTTTCCCATTATTGGTATTCTCTTTGGTTATTTTACTAATAAAAACATTAGATAAAATTAAATTCATTTTAAAATTTTAGAACTCTCTTCTATTGAAACCCCAATTATTTAAATACCCATGTTTTAATTAAAAACTAAATTTTAATTAAAAACCATAATATTACTTAACTGGAATTATTATTTAAAATATTTAAAACGTTTTAAAAAAATAAAATACCCAATCGTTTAAAAACATCAACGGTCACCTTAAAACCCAACAACTGTTTATAACGGTCATTTTAATCCATATAAATATCCGTTCAAGGCATTTAAAAGAGAAAATATCATTTCTTGCTTCAAAAGAGTGGTTCTCCACATTTCTTGTCTCATAGATGTTTTTCTATACTACTTACCATGTTGTTTTTTATTGTGGACAATCCCAAAGATGTCAACTACACTATCGACCTTCTTGTCATGCTTGGTAGTATTCTATTTATTATATTGGGTCTTGTGATGAGTTTTCTAGAGTAGTTGTAAAATCATTTATTAATGTAATATTTCAGTGTTTGAATAGAAAGTTTCTCATTGTGTTTCGTGCATCCGAATTAAATAACACAAATTTTCATAAAAAATAATAATAACTAAAAATATTATTATTACAGTTATAATTATGTTTGGGGTGTTACAGATAGTGACATAGAATTTTGATGGCATAGTCTCCACTTGATAAACCTCAGCTGTAGTGAATTTTATTTCAAAATCTTATGGGATCTAGAGGGAATAAATGAGTTCCTATTTGTGTTCCTTTGAAAAATGGAGAGTATTTAGTATTGTGAGTTTGGATGGAACAACTTTCAACTATTTCATAATGTCATACTTTATTTCTAAAGTTATTTACTTCCCAAGGTGGAAATACTATTTATTTTTTGGCTCAGGTGTTGAGGTGTTCATGGTGTATGAGAATGGTGCTTGATAAGAGGTTGAAGGAGCATATGTTTCAAGTGGTGGAGGTCAGGTTGACCTCCCCCATTGTCTGGGATTATCATAAAACCACCTCCCCACCAAAAGATCATGTAAGATTACTAGGCTTGGACAACTTCTGGAGTGCTCTGGGATCCTTTTTGTTTCTTTTAGGTTTTTTGGAGTTCCCTCCGGTGGGTATCAACTACATATATTTCCATATCGTGGATGTGACCAAGATATTGGGTTCGACCATGTTCGCACTATCCCTAGTATCATTAGCTCTTGGACCTTTGGTCTCTATCTCCCTTATTAAATATAGGGGACTCATACTTGGATGAATTTTCATCATCAAATAAGAGATACGTTATTTGAAAATTTTTAATAGAAAAAAAATGAGATATTCATCCAATGAAGATTTTATTTGGGGGTGGTGTCTGCTCTCCGGATGTTAAAGGAAAGAAGTTTGTAAGAGTCAATTCTTACAAAGGGGATGAACATGACTCTTCCTCTTATATCACTTCCTATGTTTAATGATTAAATACTGATCTTATAGGTGTATTCGATGTTACCTACCTAGGTGATGGGATTTTTACGGGTTTGAGAAGATGTTATCTCAGGGAGGCATGACCTTGGCCAATTGTCTTTCAAGTCATCCAGTTATTGAACTTCTATCCACGCTTAGCTGAAAATTATTATTAGACACCCTCTTCTTTTGGTTGGGATATGGCTATACGATTCTCATATTACAAGGAATTTTTCGGCATTATATATCAAAAATCAAAAATTCTTTAGAGAATATATTTGAAGATGAATCAGTCTGGGATGGTGTGACCCAACCTCATAAAGGAAGAGAAGTAGTTAGAATGATCAGTGAGGTTGAACTCATTGGGTTTCTTGGGTTGTGGTTGCTTGATTAGTTTATTTTACATGGTTTTAAGGAAATAATCAGAGATATTAACATTTCATAATGAGTATCTTTATTCAAATGTTACTCAAATCATGAGCAACCCTAATCTTTTTTTTTTATTCTAGTAGAGGCTGATTTTATTGTTTCTATCGCACGAAGGGAGGTGTTAGGTGATTAGGGCCTAAACAGGTGCTTGAATGGGTGATGATACTGGTTTGAGGGTAATAATGATAGTTTCTAACTTACCAATCCTTTTTACCTATGATGTAGGCATGATTTGAGAATTAACATAGGTTTAATGAATGGAATATTCTAGGAATTTTTCATTTCTGAAAACTCACAAAATCTTCCTGGATACTTCATTGGGATAAAATTTGTTGCAACTCATTCTGATGATTTTCAGTACAATGTTCTAGTAGTATCTCTTACGATATATAGATTATGAGTGAATAAGTTAAACCTTTCCATCTGGTGATGAATTCTAGAACCCTATCGTTTTTAGGTTGTTCACAGTTTGTGAGGTTAAGAATTGTCATTTTCCATAGTGCATAGCTAAACTAATAATGGAATTGAGGAAGAAGGTCTTCCCATTCCACAATTGATCATGTTATAATGTTTCTATACCGAATAAGGGCTAACCCCACTAGATTCTATAAAAACAATATCTGCTTGGTCTCCTCCTATTAATCTTTAGGGAATATCATCGGGCTGCATCGCGACACAAACTGTGTGCGATTCTATTCTGGGTCCCCCATACAGTCAAATGTTGAGTGGGTAGAATTTCTAAAATTTGGTGTGGGTAAACTATCATCCACCCATTCGGGACATGGATTCTTCTTAGGCTACATGGGTGTGGGCTGTCCTTCCATGGATTCTACTCGAGTAGCCAAGGATGCAATGAAATTGAGAAGTTCTAAAGGCACCGCTCTCTAGGAAACCTCCCATCTATTGGGAGAAGATGGGGATTATTAATGTTTCCATGTTTTCATATCCCATTGATTTTCAATCCATGATAGGACTGAATGATTTCCCTAGTGGGGGAGAGGCTATCACTATAATGGAGGTAAGTTGGGATCATCTTCAACTACCTCATTTTTGTAGACATGCTACCTGGATCCGGAGTTGACTTGATGCTTATATGGTGATTTTTAGGTTTATTATCTCTCTCTTGATGTGTGGGATGATGGATATTTTTCTCTATCTAAGGATGATACCCAATGGGAATGCTTTCCCCAAGTAGTTCCTCATTGTGATATCACAGATTTTGTATCTAGTTCTCATACTATTCCAACCATTCCTCTGCAGAAGGAATTTTGGATATTTTGGGTGGTGAGTGGGATGTAGCCACACGTTTCCCTTTATCCTTGGAGGTTTTACATGGTATAAGTGGCAATTCACTGTTCTAGGGTTCTAAATTCATTCTCCTTCACATATTCTACAAACTTGAAAACCTAGTTTTTGTATCCAAATCAACCTTTTGTCAAGGTATGACTTTTATATTGTGTCCCTCTTCATTTTTTTCTTGATCCATATCTTCCATTTTTTATGATGACACCATTAATTGGGGATTATCAAGAAATTATAGTTATCCCATTACTCCCAATGAAATAGGATGATTCTACATTGCTTACTACTCTTTCAAGGGTTTCATTAGGGTAATTTATCTAACCCTTATCTATATTAGACCATTGTAGCTTATAAACCCAACAGGGTTTTATTGTATTTACTTTACATTCCTACCATCTTAGTCTATGAATAGTGACCCTGAGGGAGTTTCTGGTTGTATTTTCTGAACATTACCCAAATAAGAAAAGTTTGTATTGTGGTGGTAGGAATGGATGGGATGCTGACCATTGATAATTACCTTCTAACCTAGAGAAGTTTTATTCATTATAAGGTGATGATAATGATAAAAATACCCCCATACTTATGGGATGAGGATGATTCATGGCCCCTATTGACACTTTTTGATCATATTGTTGAGGATTTTATGATTCTAGTTGAGGATTTGATGACTCCTAATATGAAAATTGATATATAAATTCCCCCATCCTTGCAGGATGTGGTTGAACTGGAAATTCTAATGATTTCTCTAGGACCCCCTCAGAGTCTGATGAACATGGGGATGGTGATTGAGATAAAATTCCCTAGCCCTGTGGGATGGGGTTGTTTTGTCGATTTTGTTGATATTTCTTGGATATTCTTACGGATTTATAACCTAAGGGGTGGATGTAGTGGTAAATATTCCCCTATCCATATGGGATAGGTTAACTCCAATATAGATGTTATGGAATATGTTATTGTGATCCATTTGATTTTGCACAATTTTTCTCATGTATGAGTTGGGTGCAATGGCAGCCCATGATGTGACTCATTTTCTATGAGAAGTTTTTAGGTTGAACCAAACTTCATCTTACATGATTGAAATGTATTACCATTATTAAAATGGTCTTAACTTAAAGGTCTATTGGTATCCCTCTCCCTATGTCTGTGATGTCATTGTATCTTTAATGTTGGGGTATTTCATCATATTCACCAACTGTCTTACACGTTACTCATTCCCCTAGTCTTCAAAGGCCATGAAATTATAGGACGTCATATCTATGGAGTTTTACTGTCTTTGGATTGCGATGAAGTGAAATTCTCTACACTTTCCCTGTCCTTGAATAAATATACTAGACGAGGCATCCATGATTAGTTTTTGAAGAGTTGTGATGCAATGGAAGAAAGTGTGTTGTATATTTTTGTTGTGATTTTCTAGTATCAGGTCCTAGGCTATGAAGATAGTATCAAAGTCAATTTGACGATAGAGTATATTTATGGTTTGAAGATGACCCTCATTTCAATGATAAGTGAGGTGTCTAGACTATAATTACTAATTATTTTCCCATATATTTTTGGCATAGTCAAGGCAGGCATTACTTATCTAGATCATCCGAGATCTCACAGTAAGATATAGTGAGGGGCCATATCATGGTAGGGTGGTTGTTTCAATATAAATATCTCCATATATCCATGTTGACTTATTCTTTATCAGATTTATATGCCTCCACCTAGTTAGGTCACAGAGGTTTCTTCTCAAGGTCTCCTGCTGACTGTGGTAAAGTGTTGATGATAGTTTATGTGGTTTTATATACAGTTAACCATGATGTTTTGAGAAACTCTCTATAAAAGTTTTTATAAGTTTTTATTTCCTATCTATATTGAGGTGTTTGAGAAAGGTTAGGATATCCGTCTCTGAGAGAGATATCACCATGGGGAGTTTGACCACGATATATGTAAAGAGTAGAGTCCCTTTGATTCATCTTTGCCCCACCACATGGAGGAATATCAATGTAATGGTAACCTTATAATTTATTATAAGAGTTAATAGACCCTTGAGGTGTTTTAGATAAGCATCTAATACCCTAAAGGACACTAGAATTGAGTAGATCAAGAAAGTGAGCCTTATTGTGCGTTGTGGTCAGAATATTCTGACCTTTCTTTTTCGGTAAACTAGGGATATGTGTATGCTCCATGATGAATGTTGTAATATATTGATAAAAATCTAGTGTTGTGGGAGTATGATCCTTCTGGTGAGAAACCAGTAGATTATACTGACAGGATTCTATATTTTTTGGATGGGATATGAGTCTACCTTTAGGTGGTTGTTGGAATATACTGGTCAATCCTATATGAAATGAGGATATGAGCCCAATTCAAATATTTATTACCCATTTTAATATGATGTCAGTCATAAATAATGGGAGAAGGGATATGAGCGTCCACATATATGGCCTCTGATAGGGGTTGGTGTTGTTGTTCATTGGAAGAAGTAGGGATATAAGCCTATCTTCCATGAGCTTCTGGAGTATGGAGAGTAACTTCACTGATAGGAATATGAGACTATCCCGAGACATGTTTTTCTCTCACATGGTGAGCCCTGATCAAAACTAGGATATGATCCCGTTCATGATCTATGAGAGTATGATTCTAGTCTTTTTATATAGAAATATGAGCCTTTCCTAAGGCATGTGTCACTCTCACTTAGTGAGCTATAGCCGGAGTAGGGATATGAGCCTGGCCCTACACCTTTGGTATGTGTCTCTGGTCTTTTTTCAATAATAATTTTCACCTGTACCAATGAATGTGATGCTCTCACTTGGTAAGATCCAATTGGAAGGAGGATATGATCCAAGTCCTACGCCTCATCCTTGAATATAATATGCTGATAATCCTCTTAGACATGATCAAGAATGTGCAATTGCTTCTGAGTATCCACCTATTCATACTGATCATGGTGATATAATACTCTAGATATTTTTATAGGAATATGTGATCATCCCTATATCTATACTAGTTAAGGAAAATGCCAAAGGAGTTCTTAAGCTGTTTCTAGAATATAGTGACACTTTAGAAAAATATGTGCAAGAATGTAGGCCTGCACATTTATAATAATATATAATGGAAGACATCATTGATTGAAGTGGTGATATAATTCCACTCATTTCCTCCTTATCCCATCAAAATATGTGTGTGGAATTCATGAATGGTGGAAGGGACATGTTTCTCCCCCATGATTACTACAAAATATGCATGCAGCCCAGATCTGAGTGGGTAGGGATAGATCCTACCCATTGGATACCTGTAGTATATTCCAACAAAATTCATCAGTGGAAGCAGAGGTATAATCCCACTCATATTTCCCACATATTTATGCACCCTATAATCCTTCCTTGTTACTCATGCATGAGTGTCCCAGGTTGCGAAGTGTTGGCGGTTCCCTCAACAGGTGACTAAGGGGTATGAGTGGGATGATCATGGGGAAAAAGGTTGACTTGAGACCTCCTTGATGGCTCCTAAACCTGGATGGAGTCGTAGTTTATTCATTGATCGAACTTCCTAATATATGGAATGTGCTGATTGTCATTCTTTGATGATAAGAATCCAATGAAATTTGGAGGTGGCTATGAGTTCCACTAGTTTCACTACAACTTTCCCTAAATGATATGGAATCATTGAGTTCAGCATCTAGAGAACCTTATGTATATCCTTGAAGGTCGGGATCATATTTTGTCAATGGTATTCTAAAACTTTTGAATTTTCCACCTAAAGCTGAAGGTGTTGGGTGGTTGAGGTTGTTATATGACCTACAAGGTTTATAGACATAGATGATGTTCCACAACCATCACTTGATGAAGATATGATCTCGAGTCAGGGTGTTGTTTGTGAGAGAAATGTCTGCAATCAAAAATACAAAAAAGAACAAGGTCATCGATCATTGCATCATTTTATGTATGAAACATGATCAATCATATATGAATAAGTAACAAAATTACCATATATTCTTCCCGATTTGTCCATTTTTATCATGTGGACTTATCCTAGTGAGAATGAACTAATTTCATGGGAACCCAGGTTATGTTGGATTTTACATTGGGTGTACCATTTTAATTTTCATAAGAGATGAAAAATAAAATTTACAAACCTTTGCAAACTGATTATTTTTATCATTTTAGAGTTACACATTGAGTTCACCATTTTTTTCATTTGAAAAATGCATGGTGACCTGGGTTTAGGAGATAAGGTTCCCAATGCCACTAATTATTTAGTTATTCTACCATTTCATATATTCACACTAGGTCTACCATTTTTTACTCTTTTAAGGGTTTATTATGAGTGTTCAAGTATGGATACACAATCATATACATCTAGTTTTCTATTTTAATCTATTATAAACTTCCAAATGGATCCCAATGCCACTAATTATTTATTTATTCTATCATTTCATTTAAAAAATGCATGGTGACCTGGGTTTAGGAGATAAGGTTCCCAATGCCACTAATTATTTAGTTATTCTATCATTTCATATATTCACACTAGGTCTACCATTTTTTACTCTTTTAAGGGTTTATTATGAGTGTTCAAGTATGGATGCACAATCATATACATCTAGTTTTCTATTTTCATCTGTTATAAACTTCCAAATAGATCCCACATTTATAATAATGTAAAAACCTTCTTTGCAAAGATATACAGTAATTTGGGGTTTTAAAACCAATAAAATTTACAAACCTTTGCAAACTGATCATTTTTATCATTTGAAAAATGCATGGTGACCTGGGTTTAGGAGATAAGGTTCCCAATGCCACTAATTATTTAGTTATTCTATCATTTCATATATTCACACTAGGTCTACCATTTTTTACTCTTTTAAGGGTTTATTATGAGTGTTCAAGTATGGATGCACAATCATATACATCTAGTTTTCTATTTTTATCTGTTATAAACTTCGAAATGGATCCCACATTTATAATAATGTAAAAACCTTCTTTGCGAAGATATACAGTAATTTGGGGTTTTAAAACCAATAAAATTTACAAACCTTTGAAAACTGATCATTTTTATCATTTTAGAGTTACACATTGAGTTCACCATTTTTTTCATTTGAAAAATGCATGGTGACCTGGGTTTAGGAGATAAGGTTCCCAATGCCACTAATTATTTAGTTATTTTATCATTTCATATATTCACACTAGGTCTACCATTTTTTACTCTTTTAAGGGTTTATTATGAGTGTTCAAGTATGGATGCACAATCATATACATCTAGTTTTCTATTTTCATCTATTATAAACTTCCAAATGGATCCCAGATTTATAAAATGTGGTTCTATAAGATGAAATTAATTTTTTTTGATTTGTAACTTTTTTAGTTTTATTTACCACAGTTAAAAGTAAATTGGGTAATTAAAGGAAAAAATGATATTATTATTACCCTAACACATGTCATAATTATATTGGATAATTTTTATTCGACCAAAAACAAACTTAGGAATAAAATATAATCCTTTTGGTCCACTTGGATTAGATTAGGACCTTTATTATTATTTAATTCAATAAAGAGTTAAAAGTGTTAAATTCTGGTTTTTATAACTAAAACATTTTTAATATAGGGTTACCCACAATATAAATTCAACAATAAATATTCATTAAAAATATAAAAATATTTCCTACATATTGGTATTTTATTTATAATTTTTAGTCATTATATAATTAAATTTATTTATGACACAATGATGATGCAGTAATTATCTTATTAATGAAAGATTAAAATAATTGATATTTTAAATATACAAATAAAAATAATTTGAGACTTTTAATGAATTCAAATAATTTTATAGGTTAATATGACATGTTAGGGTTTATTAAATGAATTTTTTTTGAAGTAAGAATAACATTATGAATTTAACAAAAACAGAATAGCAAATAGTGTCAAAATTGACATAAAAGAGTTTTTAAAACAAATATTATACTATTAATTGATATTATATTCATAAAAATCTAAGGTTATGCCAAAGGTCTTAAATAATATTACATGGGACATTAATGAACCACTTGTGGTTCTCATTCAAGTTTATAATAAGTTTATTAACCATATAATATAAAAATTAAAATGGAAATGGTAAATGTCAAACTATTTAACTAAGAGAAAAATATAAAAGATAAAGTTAATATAGTGACCCAAACCTGTCTAAAACATATTGGTTGAGAGGTTTTCTATTCATCCTCACCTTACCCTTTAAATAATTAATTTTGGATCCATTAGAGTTCGAAAAGGATTTTATTATAAAATAATATTTCAATCTTTTCCTAAGGTGCCCCTCACCCCTCTTATAAAAGGGAACTTCCCCTTCTCTCAAATTCACACCTTAAAATCCATTTGGGTCTTCCAAACCCTACCCAAATATCCTAAAAACTTTCCTACCTTTATCCTAGATTCATTCCTTTATTCAGAAATCCAACATAAGTATCCCTTTTATTCAAATCAAAATGGAGAACACAAAGAAGAGGTAAATATTTCAGCACCTCTTCCAAGTTCTTTTCTTCTTCCACTTCTTATTTACTTGTTGTTTCCATTATAAAATAATAACTCCAGAATATTATATATACTGTGATGTTATTATAAATACGGTACAACCATATTCATTATTTTATCCATTATATGAATGACATATCACCATACGTGCGTACATATGGCTTACCGTCTCCACGTCGCGGTGTAGTTGTTATTCAATAAATTATTATTTGGATGGGTATAATAATGATTTATAATTGATTTAAATAATAAATATAACATTTTAATTATTATGTATATATGATATAACATCTATTTAGATACGATTTTAAATCAAAAGAATAATATTGTCGCTCGTGCGTACGTATGGATTACCGTCTTCACGAACGCGATGAGATTCATTTCCCCATCATAATAATTCAAGACTAATTTTAATTTGATGATTAAAAATAAGGTTTAAAGACTTAATATCATTGTTAATATGAATAAGATACATCCTATACATAACAAACATTACTTACATTACAAATCATATAAAGGAAAACGAATCAGTTAACACCCACAAAGATGATACTACTAAAATATCATTAACAAAGCAATATTAGAAGATCATATTTGATATAATTTTAATGTATATGGTTCTTTTATAATTTAATAACAATGAGTTCACTATTATACAGGATGTTAACATACCCTCGACCAAGGAAAAGTACAAGGTAAGGGTTAATTTCACAATCTCTTTATTATCCGAGGTTGTTTTTATGTAGGTATCTTCTGGAACCTCTTTTTCATCCACATCCATGTTTTCTTAAAAATGTAATTCAATATTTTTTTAATATTTACTATACTATAGGTTAAAGTAATTTAGACCTTTATTTTACCATATATGTTTTGAAAGTAATATTTTCGTCGTTTTCCAAACAAGGTACTTTTGGACCTTTTCGACAAAATTAAGTTGGGAATGTTTTTTTAACTTATACGGTGGGTGCAGCTATTTTCCGATGTTATAACATCGTCAAAGCTTACCTTACAAGATTATAAAAATATTATCAAAATAAATGTTTTATTTTATAATTATATTAATTTTAAATGATTTCAAACTAGAAAGAGATATTTCTCAAAAAAGGTTTGATTTCAGCTATGTCAACATCCTTTGATGGATTTTAAGATTATTTAAAGTTGATTTATTAGGATACAAAACTTCCATATTGCATTGAAGGTTTTGAGATATGTTTGACTGTGGATGTGTTATTTTTACACCATTCATGGTTTATGAATAATGTATTGACATTTAGTTTTCTAGTTTTAATACGAATGTTTATGTCATGTTTAAACCTTTTCTTATGAGGAATGAATTTGACTTAGTAAGTGACGGGTGGAGCCTTCTATAGATCCTCGATTCATTAGTAGGTATCATGAGACAAACTAGTGTCTTGGCACAAATCCTTGAAAAAAATCTTATTTTTAGTCTTGGAACAAGGCCTTGACTACGTGTTTACGAAGTCTGGCATTATTCATTCCATCTTTATGAAAGTGGCTATTGATATTGCATGTGATTATTCGACTAGTAGAATATCCACATGAATAATTAAATGAAATTATTTGATTTTATCATTGCCATATTATTCTTAATTTCAAGTATAAAAGGCTTTTGTTCTAGTCTTACATTGCCTTAAATGTTTATGCTTATTTATGAAAGTTGCTGCTATATCGTTATCCTTACTGAGCATCCGAGCTCACCCCTTTCAATATTTTATTTTTCCAAGGATGTGAAGAAGTATATTATGACTGACCTATAGGGATAGTCTAAGGGATATGAGTGTGTCCTGTAGACAATATGTTGTTTTAGTTTTTCATTTTATAATGTAATGTAAAACTTATGAATGTATCTATTATTTCCAAGGCTAAAAAACTAATCGGTATTTCGAGACTTGATCTTTTGTGATCATGCCAATGTTATTTAATAATGCACAAACTCTAGGTAACTAGGGTTGTGGAATTACAGTTAGTATCAGAGGAAGTTTAGTACAAACCTCAGAATCTAGATTTAGATAAATTTTGATTAGAGCACATTACCCTAAGATAGAATTTGGGGATTAGTATAGAATAACTTCCTAGAATTTTGGTATTGTAGAGATTTTGTTATTTTTCAACGCAATACATCCCTGTTTGGATATGAGAAGGTAGAGGAGGATCTGGAATAGATGTACCTAGGGGTAAATCCCAAAAACACCGCTTTGAGCTAGACTCGAACGGGAAATGGTGCACGACAACGATCCTTGTTATACTCTTAGTTACGACACTCCCAGGGGATATGCTTAGGATAATTCTCATTTTCATTAAAAACCATTATGAATGGTTTATGAGTATATACTTTCTCAAAGAAAACATTTTTATGATTATGGACTATATCCATAAACTGTTTAGTTTTTCTTAAGTGTTTTACAAGTTTGTAATTATGTATTTCGATTGATAAACTAATCTAGTTTATGAAATTGTTTAGAAATGGAGCCTAGTGGAAGGAATAGAAACCATATCAATGCACACAATCCATGTATGGATTTCCCTCCTACTCAAGATAATTATAGAGGATTTGGTGAAGCCACTGGTGCTGATCAGCTTATCACCATACTGGGGAAACTCACTTAGGTTATGAATAATAACCTTACCTGTATGGAGCAACCTGATCCACAAAGATAAGGATCAATGTTAAAATGATTCATAAGGTAACAACCACCGAAATTAAATGGGATTACAATACCATTAGTTGCTAAGAAATTGATAAATTCCTTAGAGAAAATATTTCAAGATTTGGGGAGTAGTGAAAGGGAAAATGTTGTCATGGCAGTTTATCAGCTCACGGGAGATGTAGATCAATAATGGTCATTAATCCAAAACACAAATGAAGATGAAGAAGTATCAAGTATGGACTGGAGGGAGTTTAAAGATATTTTTGTAGAAAAATACTTTCCTCATGACCATCGAGCGGGTGTGGAATGACAATTTCTGAGTCTATGGTAAAAGGAAGATTAGAATGTCACAAAGTATGAGGATAACTCTACAAGGTTAGCAAGACATGCAGCAGATTATATACGTAACCCAAGGAGTAAGATTGATCGATTCTTTGATTGGTTAAAACCATTTCTCCAGCAACCATTAGTCTCACAATCCTTCTTATCAGACGAAGATATTGTCTCATGCGCTATCCAGACAGAAAAGGAATTATCTACGTCTTATGACTTTAAAAAAAAGAAAGAGAAGAAGAGATCTCCTAAACAATATGGAAATGGAAATAAGGGGAAGAAGGGAAAATTTGATTATCCATACTACAGTAAATATGGGAAGAAACACCTCAGTACTTTCCTGAAGGGAATGGGAGTCTGTTACAAGTGTGGTGAAAAAGGCCACCAAGCTCATGATTTCAAGGGGAAGAAAGAGACTATCAATATTTAATGCTACAATTGTTGAGAAAGGGATGACTATGCAAATGAATGTCCTAATAACCAAGGAAACATACCTCAGAAAAGGAAAAGGGATCAAGGCCAAGCTTATTTTATCACTACTGCTGAGGTTGATGCTTCGAAAGATGTGGTGGCAGGTAATTTAATGGTTTCCTCAAGTTTAGAAAATGCTTTATTTGATTCTGTATCATTGCATTGTTTCATATCTTCCCATTTTGCTAAGAAAATTAGATATTTTCAATTAGACTTAACAAGGGAGTTATCAGTGAAAACACCTAAGGGAAGTATCATTGCACCAATGTTTTTTCAATCAGTATCCATTAGGGCATATAAATGCTCTTTATCTACTGATATCATCGCCATACACCTAATTTAATTTGATATAATCCTCTGTATGGATTGGATTTCGGACCATGATGCGAAAATTTATTATAAGAAGAAGGAGGTTACAATTCTCGATGATGACAAGAAGTACCTTATCTTTAGAGGAGAAATATCATAACCTAGTTCTTATCTAGATCCACCCTCAATAGCTCAACTAAAATCAATTATTGGTGATAAAGAGAATGAAATAACTATGGGTGAGGAAAGTAATGTTCAAAGAGAATATATACCTATTGTGAAAGAATATGTTGATGTGTTTCTAGAAGATTTACCTAGAAATCCTCCAGAATGAGAAATTGAGTTTTCCATTGATTTAATTCCTTGTTCAAGGACCATATCAAAGACCCTTATAGAATGGCCACTATGGAATTAGTGGAACTAAAGAAAAAACTAGAGGAATTGAGTATTAAGGGATTTATTCTCCCTAGTGTTTTTCCATGGGGAGCCCCTATTCTTTTTGTTAAGAAGAAAGATGGATATATGAGGCTGTGCATTGAAAACAGAGAAATCAATGTTATAATAATAACGAACAGGTATCCCTTACCTCGTATTGATGATTTATTCAAACAAATTCATGGAGCTCAATATTTTTCAAAGATTGAACTTCGATTTGGATAACATCAGTTGTGTGTGAATAAGGAAGAAATTCTGAAAACAGCATTTTGAACTAGGTACGGGCATTACAAGTTTATAGAAATGCCTTTTGGGCTGACTAATGCAACCTATGTCTTCATGGATCTAATGAATAGAGTTTCCAAGGAATATCTTGATGACTTTCTAGTGGTATTTATTGATGATATCATGGTATACTCCAAAAGCTATGAATATCATGAAAATCAATTGCTCGTTATCTTGAAGACTCTTAGAAGAAATGAATTATATGGGTAGTTTAGAAAGTGTGAATTCTAGCTTCAAAAAATTTCATTTCTTGGCCATATTGTCTCTAAGGATGGAATCTCTGTTGATTCTTCAAAGACCAAGGCTATCCATGAATGTCCATCAATGAAGAGTATAACTTAGGTATGTAGTTTTATTGGTTTAGCAGGTTATTATCGACGTTTTGTCCAGAATTTTGCCCGACTGACAAACCCATTAACTAGGATCACACGTAAAGTGGTTAAATTTGTTTGAAAAAACGAGTGTGAAGATTTTTTTGAAGAAATGAAGAGAATATTAGTCAACGCTCATATATTGAATCTAACATCGGGGAATGATGCGTTCGTTATTTATAGTGATTCTTCAAAGAAAGGAATTGGTTGTGTCCTTATGCATAATGATAGAGTTATTGCCTATGCATCACGATAGCTAAAAATTCATGAAAAAATCTATCCTACTCATGATATTGAGTTAGCAACTGTAATATTTTCTTTGAAGATATGAAGAAATTATCTCTATGGTAAAAAATGAGAGATATATACCGATCACAATAGTTTGAAGTATATTTTCTCACAAAAAACTCAATATGTGGAAAAGGTGATGGCTTGAACTACTCAAGGATTATGATTTCACTATACAATGCCACTCGGGGAAGGAAAATAAGGTGTCAGATGCTTTGAGCAGAAAGGTTCATGGAGTTTTGAACAAGATGAGAGTTGAAAGGGATCCTATTTTCATGGATATAGTGAAAATTGATATGGGTATAATCATGGAAGGTGAAACATCAATACTTTTCAAATGGTTTCCAAACCATCTTTAATAGAAAGGATAAAGAGTTCTCAGACTGATGATGAGGAGTTTCTAAAGAAGATTAATGATTTGAATGATGGGAGAAGGAGTGACTTCATATATTAAGATGGAATTTTTAGATTTGGGAAGAGAATTTGTGTTCCCGATATACCTGATCTAAAAAGAAAATTTTTGGATGATGCTCATAGCACCAATTATACACCCAGGGAGCACCAAGATGTATAGAGATTTGAAGGAACATTTTTGGAGGGACAACATGAAGAGGGAGATAGCTGATTTTGTGTCAAGATGTATGGTTTGTCAACAAGTGAAAGCTGGAAGGCAACAACCGGTAGGAGTCATGAAACCTCTTCCCATAACTAAGTGAAAATGGGATAATATTACTGTGGAATTTTTGATGGGACTACCAAAGACTCATAGAAGGAATGATGCAATATGGGTCATTGTTGATCATCTTAACAAGTCAGCAAATTTTCTTTCTATAAGAGGAGATTTACCGCTTGAACGTCTAGAAAGACTATATATTAATTAAGTTGAAAGACTTCATGGAGTACCCTTATCGATTGTTTCTAACCGTGATCCTCATTTTACATCAAGATTCTGGAAAAGTCTTCACAAAGCCCTGGATATTGAGCTTCATTTGAGCAATGCCTACCACCCTAAAATTGATGGACAATTAGAATGGACTATTCAAACCTTAGAAGTCATGTTGAGATCGTCCTCACATGACTTTCAAGGTATGTGGGATCAATATTTACCTATGGTAGAATTTTCCTATAACAATAGATTCCATTGAAGTATTTTAATGGCACCATGTGAAGCATTATATGGAAAGAGATGTTGCACACCAACTTGTTGTGATGACGTTAGTGAAATAAAACTCATAGGCCCAGAACATGTTGATGAAATGATGGAAAAGGTGAAGGTAATCCAAACCCACATCAAAACAGCTCAAAGTAGGTAGAAGAGATATGCTGATAACTGAAGGAAGGATTTGAAATTTCAGGTAGGAGATCATGTTTTCTTGAAGGTATCTCCATGGAAGGGAATTATAAGATTTAGTAAGAAGGGTACAGTAAGTCCCAGGTACATCAGACCTTTCGAAATTCTAGAATGAGTTGGGGTTATAGCTTACTGGTTGGCAATGTCGCCAAGTCTCTCCAAGGTTCACGATGTGTTCCACCTATCACTGTTGAGAAAATACATGCCTAACCCAACACATGTACTCAACTATGAGGAAATTGAACTGGAACCTGATCTATATTATTGTGAAGAGCCTGTCAAAACTCTTGATACCAGATAATAAGTTCTGAGAAACCGGATGACTCATCTGGTAAAATCTCTATGTAGAAACCATAAGATGGAAGAGGCGATGTGGGAACCCGAGAAACTTATGAAGAAAAACCACCTGAATATTTTTATGCAATAATATTCTAGAAATTTTGAGAATGAAATTATTTTATAGAGGGAAGAATGTAACACCCCACACTTCCATAGTAATTTTCCCTTTGAATAATGCAATGGCTTTCATTGTACGCAACTTCAAGATTCTAACACACCGCGACCAATCAAACTAGCCATTATGAATAGTAATACCAACTTTTTGAAATTTTATAAATTTTATCTTTCAAAATGGACATCATTTTTGGATTTGAATATTGAAATTATCTTAGGGTGAATTTTTGGTATTTTTCTGAAAACTTTCAGTTTTTGATGAATAGTGAAAAACACTGAGTTATTGTTTAAAACCGAATTTTTATTAAATAATTATTTATTTTATTTAAATTTATTTTAGGTAAAAATATATACATAATACCTATATATGATCAATGCAATTCATTGGATTCATTTTATAAAAATTTTAGATATATAAAAATTTTATTGAACTTTTTACCGTCTTTTACCCACCTCCTAGGAGCATTAGAAAATTTACATAAACCATAATTATACCCCTTCTGTGAGTTTAATTTCGAAAATCCAAGAGATACAATTGATATTAGTAAGTAAAATGTGGTTTAATAAGATGAAAATAATTTTTTGGTGAATAGTAACTTCTTACTTTTATTTACCACAGTTAAAAGTAAATAGGGTAATTAAAGGTAAAAATGATATTATTATTACCAGAAAACATGTACTAATTTTATTGGAAAGTGTTATTCGACCAAAAAAACCATAGGAATAAAATATGATCCTTTAGGTACACTTGGATTAGATAAGGACATTTATTATTATTTAATTCAAAGAAGAGTTAAAAGTGTTAAATTCAGTATTTCATAACTAAAACATTTTTAATATATGGTTACACAAAATATAAATTCGACTATAAATATTAATTAGAAATATAAAACTATTTTCTACATAATTGTTTTTTATTTATAATTTTTAGACATTAAATAACTAAATTTATTTATGACACAATGGTGATGCAGTAATTATCATATTAATGAATGATTAAAATAATTGATATTATAAATATCCAAATAAATATAATTTTATACTTTCAATGAATTCCAAAAATTTTATAGGTTAATATGATATGTTAGGGTTGATTAAATGATTTTTTTGAAGTAATAATGCTGTTATGAATTTAACAAAAACCAAATAGAAAATAGTGTCAAAAATGACATAAAAGAGTTTTTAAAACAAATATTATATTATTAATTGATATTCTATTCCTAAAAATCTAAGACTTAGCCAAAGGTCTTAAATAATATTATATGTGTCATTAATGAACCGCTTTAGGTTCTCTTGAAAGTTTATTGTAAGTTTATTAACCATATAATATAAAAATATAAAGAGACATGGTAAAGGTCAAACTATTTAAGTAAGAGTTAAATCTAAAAGATAAATTTAATATAGTGACCCAAACCTATCTAAAACCTATTGGTTGATAGTGTTTTGACCCATCTCCACCTTAGCCTTTAAATAATTCATTTTGGAGCCATTATAAATCGAAAATGTTTTTATTATAAAATAACATTTCAATCTTTTCTTAAGGTTCCCCTCACCCCTCTTATAAAAGGGCACTTACCCTTCTCTCAAATTCACACCTTCAAAGCCATTTGGATCAGCCAAAACCTTCCTATATATCCTCCCAACTGTCTTCCCTTCATCATAGAGGTATTCCATTAGTTATAAAGCCAACCTAATGTGCCATTTTGATCAAATAAAAAGGAAGAACCCGAAGAAGAGATAAATATTTAATCACCTCTTCCATGTTTTTTCTTCTTCCACTTATTCATTCCTTGTTGTTTCCATTATAAAATAATAACTCCAGTATATTATATATACTGTGATGTTATTATAAATATGCTACAACCATATTCAATATTTTATCCATCCTATGAATGACATATCACCATACATGCGTACGTACGGCTTACCGTCTCCATGTCATGCACTACTACAAATATGGTTTATAATAGTGCTAAAAACTGCCTTTAATAGCGCTAAAAAAGCACTATTAATCTCGGAAAAGATAAAGGGGGGTTCCCTTTATCAGCGCTAAAAATGCACTGATAAAGGTGTGACTTTATCAGCGCTTGCTTAGCACTGATAAAGGGAGTCTTTATCAGTGCTATTTTCAGCGCTGATAATTGTATAATATATCAACACAAAAAATAGCACTGATAAACACTACCTTTATTAGTGCTATTTTGAGCACTGATAAACACTACCTTTATCTATGTTGCTTTGAGCGCTGATATATTATCCATTTATCAACGCTAAACTAGCGCGGATAAAGGCCAAATTTCCTGTGCAAAACCAGAACCTACCCAGAACCTGCATAGAACCTACACACATATGACAGAACCTGCACACAACACAAACAAAAACCACACACAAAGCACAGAAGAACAAAAATTCTACATACATTAACTTGAAATCATGAATACAAAACAAAACACTGCTATATACATTTCAAATAATGTTTAATTTGGTTATAGTTACAATTATCCAATAAACAGTAAAAAAACATTGATGTTTCATTCTTTTTGAATCCATTATCCCCTCTAAAAAATTGTCGTCCATGGCGGTAGTTTCCAAACAAAGCATTCGAACTCAGGAAAAAGATTTCTCTTATATAAGAAAACAAATATTTTGTTAGTAATGCACTAATGAAATAAATTAAACATTAATATGAAAGAATACATTAATAAAATTTCAATTGCTACCTATGACAATATTTATTTTCATTAGTTCATAGGTTTAGGGGAGATGACTATAGAGCGAAAGTTCCTTCCCCATTGTGATGTGATGACCTGGGTAGGTAAATATTTGTGGGATGGTTTGTGGATTGTGGGACATGCATGAGTATTTCAGGCTATGATGACACATAGGGGACCCAAGAACATTCCCAAGATATATGCGCTCATGTTAGTCTATATAAGAAATGAAAAACACTCATGAAATGGTCTTGATACATTTTAATATCTTGTACACGCTCCAAGGGTTTTTTTGATGATACCTACTTGAATGCTATGGATTTAAAGTTTGGATGTTTTAGGCTCCTACCATGTTATATATATTGGTGATTATAATGGGGGGCCCAATGTGGTTCCTTCTATCTTCCATAGTAAAGGTTGTGGGAATGACCAGTTCTTATAATACCTGAGGTTATCCATTGGGGGTTATGGAAAGGGTAGGTCCATAGAGCACCTGTTGGACTAATCATTTTTTTCTCATTTAAAAAGCCAGATTATGGGTTGTCGGTACCCAAAACAAGGTTCAAGACAAGGACAGAAAAAAATACCTGCACCTCTACAACCAAAACTAGCAATATAGCCACAAACAAAAGAAAATAGAACCACACTAAAAATCATAATACCCATAATCATCTCTGCATCCCATACCAGATTCATCTTCCATAGTGGACGATTACCAAACAGAAGTCGGTCCATGCCACCTCCCAAAATCACCAAGATCCCAGCTCCTCAACTGATCCAGAGGCAGATGGGTTCCACAAAACTGTTTGACCAAGATATCTTTCTTAAAGGCAAGAATCGACCCACTATCCCGCTCAAAATTATATCTAGTCCGCGCCGGGCGCGGGAGATAGGAGTAGTCTTTCCTAGTTCTTCTTCTTGGAGTCACTGTCAAGGTTCCTTCACACTCGAACATCCTATTTTTCCCCCTTGTACTAGATCGTTGTATGAATGAATATCCGGTCCATTCATATTTTCTTTATCACCCCCATCCTACTCCTTCACTTTACTGAGAAAATTCTCTGTGGCACAACCATTTCCCCCACTATTACTCCTCCTTCTTTGGTTCAAAGTATTACCCTCAATCTGAACAAGACATCCAACCCCATTAGTATAATTATTCATAGCCCTAGAGACTTCCTCTTGACCTAGACATCCACCAATGTGCTTCTACATGGATACCCCGGCACCCACACCCCACCTTATGAATTAGGACATAAACCAGAATCAAAACTGACATTGGTGAGGCCTTCAAACCTATTTCTTGAAGGGATAAAAGGCCAAGCCGATATATCCATACCTCTATCCCCTGTCTCTGGTTGAACTGGAGGCACCTCCACCTCATTGTGTTCCTCAAAGCGACCCCCTTCAGCAACCAGCACCGGCCCTTCCGAAGAATTCACCCTGCCAAAAATCACCACAGTTCCCTAGCTATCCTCAACCAACTCTCTACTGACCTCCTCCCTCTGATCATCCACCACTACTGGTTGAGCCTCCCTGCCACTTCCTTCTGGTCTTTCTTCCTCTATAACAGGTACCACTCTCACACCAACCTCCAATGCCTTACTCAGGACACCTCCTTCTCCTCAAACAGAGCCAAGACCAACCAAATCCTTCATTCTAAAGTCCTCAACCAGTTTTTGTTCCACCATTGGGAGGTGAGGCTCTTTACCCACACCTTCAGGTATCGTTTTCTCCTGTCCTAGACCCACCCCCACACCAGCCTCTGAAACCCTTCCCGAAGCACCTCCTACCCTTCGGGTAGACACCTTGGAATCTGAACAGCGATCCTACCATGTTCCTCCCTTATTGTAAACCGCCAATGAATGAACCAAGTGGTGACAAAAAGAACAATAATCCGTCCAGTCCTCATAAATCACCTGGTGTTTTCACCTATACTCTTCTCCAATTGTAATCCATATGTGATCAAAAGGTATCCGGGAAGCATCCGCTTCCACAGAAACCTGGGGATTAACCGGGTGACACACAACTTCCATTCGAGAATCAGAACATAAATACCTTCCTATGAGATTACCTCACATGCAAATAACAGCCGGATTCTGAAAAGGCATTAGAATACCCCACACATCTTCACCTCCAATGGTAAGTGAGTAACCAAATCCAATATATGGATACAGATAATATATATATATATATATATATACTTAGTTAGAATAATCCCAAATGAGATGGTAAGGGCAGTGTTGTTAAAGACGCACACCTTAGGGCGCCTTGGTGAGAGGCGAGGCAAGGCGCAGCTGGAGCGCCTCATCACAGGTGAGGTGAGGCGACCTCAAAGAGGCTCGCTGTAACACCATGAGATTTTATAAGATATATTATTTTTAATTTCTTTTATATATTCTATTATACACTACACCAATATTAGCTTGTACTATACACAACACCGTATTAGCTTGCAGTATATGCAACACTATTCTTGGCTTGTGTTACAGACAATTTCATGTTCGTTTTGTGGAAATTATTCTACGCAACATTATGTAAATATTTTGTTTAATTTATAAATGAAATAAGTTTTGATTATGTTATACGCAACACCAAACGGAGCTTTCACTACACGCAGCCCTAAATTGGCTTGCATTACACACAATCAAGACCTTCCTCGATATCGTGTGTAGTACGCAATACCGAGTTTCACTAAATGAGATATTATTATAATATTATTATGAACTAGACGTTATGAATAGTAATAACAAATTTTTGAAATTTTATAAATTTTATCTTTCAAAATGGACTTCATTTCTAGATTCGGAATATCGAAATTAGCCTAGGGTGAATTTTTGGAAACACTAGGTTACTATTTAAAAACCGAAATTTTATTTAAATAATTATTTATTTTATTTAAATTTATTTTAGGTCAAAATTGATACATAATACCTATATAAGTTCAATTTAATTCATCGGAGTCATTTTATAATAATTTTAGATATATAAAAATTTTATTGAACTTTTCACCGTCTTTTACCCATCTCCTAAGAGAATTTGAAAATTTACATAAATCTTAATTTTACCGCTTATATGAGTGGAATTTAGAAAATCTGAGAGACACGGTTAATATCAAGGAGTAAAATGCAGTTCAATAAGATAAAAATAATTTTTGGTGAATAGTAACGTTTTACTTTTATTTACCACGGTTAAAAGTAAATAGGGTAATTAAGGGTAAAAAAGATATTATTATTACCCTAACACATGTCCTAATTATATTGCATAAGTTTAATTCGACCGAAAAGAACCTTAGGAATAAAATATTACCCTTTAGGTCCACTTAGATTAGATTAGGACATTTATTATTATTTTATTTAAAGAATAGTTAAAATAGTTAAAATCAAAGTTTAATAACTAAAACATTTTTAATACAGGGTTATACATAAGATAAATTCGACTATAAATATTCATTATAAAGATAAATTTATTTAATACATAATAGTATTTTATTTATAATTTTTATACATTATATAATTTAATTTATTTAGGACACAATGATGATGTAGAAATTACCTTATTAATGAAATATTAACATAATTGATGGTATAAATACCCAAATAAATGTAATTTGAGACTTTTTATAAATTCAACTAGTATTTTTGGTTAATAGGACATGTTATTAGTGATTAAATTAACTTTTTTGTAACTAATCATGCTGTTATGAGTTTCACAAAAATCAATTACCAAATAGTGTCAAAATTGACATAAAATAGTTTTTAAAACAAATATTATAATATTAATTGCTATTTTATTCCTAAAAATATAAGGTTAGTCCAAATGACTTAGATAAGGTTATATATATTAATAATGAACCACTTGGGGTTCGTTTGGCTGGTTATTGTAAGTTTATTAACTATATAGTTAAACAAAACAAGAAGACACGGTAAAAGTTAAATTATTTAACTTAGAGTTAAATATAAAAGATAAGGTTAAAATAGTAACCTAAACTTGTCTAAAACCTATTGGTTGAGAGGGTTTATACCCATCCTAACTTTAGCTTCTAAATAATTCATTTTTTAGCTATTATAAACCGAATATGATTTTATTATAAAATAATATTTTAAGTTTTTCCTAAAGTGCCCCTCTCCTCCCTTATAAAAGGGCATCTCCTCCCTCTTCTCATTACACCCTTTTGAGCCTTTACTCTCAGAAATACCCTGCCCATTTAACTTCTAAACTTCCCTATAAACATTATAGAGGTTCTGGTCTCCTCAAATGACCCACTCTTGTGCCTTAAGAGGAATCATAAAAGAGGTGCGTCGAAGAAGAGGTAATCTCTTCTTCCGATTCTTTCAAGTTTATTTATTCTTCAAATAATTCTTCTTTAGTTGTTTCATTATAATGTAATAACATAAGTATCAATAATATACTGATATGTTATTATAATTATGAAACAACCCAATTTCACCTTCTATCCATCATACAGAAAATGAAATCACCGCGTGTGCGTACGTACGGAATACCGCCTCCACGCCGTGGTGCAATTTGTTTTTCCACCACCACCTTACTTGGATGGGTATGATGGTGTAAATAATAACTATATATAGTTATTATAACATCATAATTATTCTGAGATATTATATCATTCACTCCAATTCAATTCAATAATTATGGGAATGATATCATCGCTCGTGCGTATGTACGTATTACCGTCTCCACAACGCGATGAGATTCATTATCCATGTTAACCATTCAAGAATGATTATAAAGTATATATAATGAATAATAATGAAATATATGACATGATAAAGCTAATTTATTTATGTATATATATATATATATGACATCTACTTACTTTCATTCAAGTCAACAAGGAAAGGAAAACAACGTTCATGAGTACGTACGACCTACCGTCTCCATGAACGGTGTATTTCATTTCAATTATCTATATATTATATATATATATACTGAATATATATGTTATATAAATCATTATTTACATTCTGGAATTATTTAAATCATGATATAAGTAATAATAATATCAAGAACAACAAGTCAAAACACGTACAATAAATAAAACGATTTTACCCAAAACGCTACTTTAACATGGAATTTACAAAAGAACGGGTAATATAAAGTCATAAGTAAACCATATATGATATCATGACAATGAATATGATTCTGTAATAAGTGAATGAAATTATTTAAATCATTATACAAGAGGTTCAGATACGTATGAAGCATATTGGACCTAAGGTAAGGGATAATTATTCCAATCTCGTTCTTATATGAGGTTGTTTATTCGTAAGTATTTACTGGGGTTATATTTTTCATCAATGTCCATAAAATGTTTTTTATAGTGTTTAATATTCTTTCATGTATGTTTAAAGTCATTTTTACCCTTATTTGACTTTTACTTTGTGTTATGGGTGGAATCTTTCTTTTGTTTACCATACGTGGTACTTTTTGACTTTTCTGTTAAAAGTCCGATGATAATGTTTTTTTAACTTATACAGCATGAATGGATTTTTACGGTTTCATAACACCTTATTTTCAAGAAGATTACACTACTAGATTTCATGATTATTTTCAAAAAAATCCTTTTCTTTTAAAATTTCATGGAATTTTGTGAAAAGAAAATGATTTTGAAGAAGAAAGGATATTTTCCTAAAGAATTTATTTCAAGTATTTTATCAAAACCATTTTCCATCTAAGAAGACATTATTTCATATTTGTATGTTTATAGTATAATGTCTATATGATTTACATGGTTTCACTTCTCTTATGATGAAATGATATCCATTTGTTTTATATGGATTATGTTATGATGGTATGATGTTTATGAAACCCATTTTATTCTTTGGGTTATGATGAATGATTTATGTTTATGTTGTGACACACATAACAATGATTTCATTATGAGATGGGTGGGACCAATATCTCCCTCCAATGCATTGGTTAAAGATTTATATCTCATGAGATATACATGGTTGGAATGGTAAGTTAATACGGTTCAGTGTTACAGGACTGGAACGAGGAGTGAACTCGATTCAGAATGGGACTTTGTCCACTAAGATGGTCTTGGCAGCAATGCATTGGATACTATGGAAATCATATCATGTGATTAATGTTTTTCCACAATTACAACTTTTATTACCATGCTATTCTATCTATATTAATGTTATTTATGATCTATGCCTTACGTACTGCCATGTTTTATGTCATTGCTCAAGATTTTGAAGTTTAAACATTATGTTCATGATTAAGTTCAAATGTATATGATTTGTAATATTTTCTCCATGCTTACCCTTACTAAGCATTTGAGATCACCCTTTATATGTTTTCTTTTCCCCAAGATTTAAATAAATGTTTTAGGTATGAAAACAAAAGGGGAAGATCTTTACAGGAGATTTTGAAGATCTTTCACCATGATTAGAAGATTATGTTCCGAGTTTCCAAAGACACTAAACTATTACGGTCCTTTGGTGTCTGTTTTTGGTATGTATTAAGTATTCTTCAAAATTAATGTAATTTCCATGTACGTCAAGATTTGGGTATCTACAGTTGGTATCAGAGGAAAGGTTTAGTTAACCTTTGGAAACTAGGATGCGAAAACTTTAGTGAGATCTCTAGAGATATTTCTAAGGTATATCTAGGGATATCCCTAAGGTTTAGTATAAATATAGGTTACAGTCCTCGAGTTATGTTGACGATCATGAATAACCTAGGGTGAACCTAAGGTATCATGGATTAAGGAATGCATGATAAGTTAGACATCCCATAAGTGACTTTTAATGAGAATGTGGTTCCTTGTTATTTTAAACGTTTCTTACGCAATCTTTTCTGGTTTTAGTCAATGGAGGAAATGAGAAGGAATTCATTTAACGTTGATTACTATGGAAAAATTGGTGACTGTGATCAATAAAATCATGTAATGCCTAGAGAGAATGATATTGTGATTATGCTAAATCATTCATCATGATATATGATTAACAAGGTGAACTTTGGTGGTAGTCCAAATTCATCAAATAAAAGGAATATGCACTATTATACATGTTCCCAAGGAGAGGAACATAGGGTAAGGAAGAAGAAGATTTCTACGTATCAAGAAGAAGAGAAGAAGAACCTTGAGGAAAACCTCAAATGGAGGGGAAGATGTGATCTATGTGGAGAAAAGGTTCATAGAGTGATAGACTGTTATGGAGTTCAATGTCTTATTTGTGGAGAACATGGGCATTACCCAACTCAATGCCCTGACCTAAGAGGTTACTTATAAATCAAGGAAGGAATTATTCCCTGGAAATCATTGAAGAGGATGGATTAAAGTGTTTATGTATTGGTATTCAAGAATAATGTTGTTGAGGTACTTTTATGGTATATTGGAATATCTATATATTGGTCTATTGTGGTTTTCCATAAGAATATGGCATCAGTAACCATGAAAAGTGATTGAAATATTTTTAGAAAGCAGATGATGTGCGCATAATGAAGGGATAGAGAGAAAATAATATGTTTGATAGTATTCATGAGCTCATGACTAATATAAGGACAAAGTGATATCATGGTTTGAATATAAAGAATGTTTTGGATTTTGGTATGTGGAAAGAGATAACTTTTGACAACATTCATGTTTTCACTAAGGTTCTATGGTAATTTATGTTTTAAGAGAATACATGATTAAGGTATTCACATGTTTGGAATGCGATCAACAAGATGTATCTGGGATAAATGATGGTATTCACGTGCTTGTTATGTGACCTTTCAAGTAATTGTTTTCTTTATACTATGAGATTGGATGGAAGTATTTTGGATAAGACTAAAGATTGGAATGGATTACGTTGGACATCATATAGTATCATTTAACGCTAGAACTTTTTTCAATATTATTGATGTGATGTTATAATAATGTAGTTTTAGAAAAAGGGCAACCTTCAGGACGGGCGGCAACCCATCGCGTCAGACAAGGCTGTGGGAATCGAACCCACACCCAAAGTGTGACAGGCCTTTATCGCATACAACTGGCCTACAGGAAGTCCCTGGTTAGTATAAATTAGTTTTAATTTATTAAGAGGTATGATATATGAAGTATAAGTCCATTTTATAAACCATATATGATTAATCTCACTATAGATGGACTTATGTATATTTTATAACTTTTTCTAACATTTTGTTTGAAATAGATGGAATGACCGATCATTCTATCACATGATCTGCTAACACTTAACGAATAACAAATTCAACTTCATTTATTTAAGAGATGAAGTGGAAATTGTTCAAGGCACAAACAACAGTGAGATTGTACCGAAATCATTTAAGTATTTCTTTTAATTCATCAACTTTAGGGAAATGATCTTGAAAACCAAAAATGGTGTCGTAGTGTCCTCATATATGATGAATCAGATGTTACCTTAGATCATCACAAATTTATGTCTTTGTGATTGTTGGATTTTTCATAGCCATGTTATCTACCACTCTCCATCAAAACCTGACGGTTAAATTTCTATTCCATATCCATATTTTCACCTATGTTCTCCTATGTGGAAACCCAGTGATTAGTTAATTTGGGTAACCATTAAGTTTCATACTTTAGTTTTTAAAGTTAAATTTTGGTATTCCTTTTTATGATGTTGGTTTCTATTAAAGAAACTTTCAAGTAATAAACCATTTATAACCCCGACGAATTTCGAGGGAGAAATTCATTTTAAGGGGGGTAGAATGTAACACCCCAAGATTTTATAAGATATATTCTTTTTAATTTCTTTTATATCTTCTATTGTACACTACACCAAGATTATCTTATACTACACGCAACACCGTATTAGCTTGCAGTATACGAAACACTATTCTTGCCTCATGTTAGACACAATTTCATGTCCGTTTTGTGGAAATTATTATACGCAACATTATGTATAGATTTTGTTTAATTTATAAATGAAATAAGTTTTAATTATATTATATGCAACACCAAACGGAGCTTTCACTACACGCAGCCCTAACTTGGCTTGCATTACACGCAATCAAGAACTTCCTCGATATCGTGTGTAGTACGCAATACCGAGTTTCACTAAACGAGATATTATTATAATATTATTATGAAATAGCCATTATGAATAGTAATAACAACTTTTTGAAATTTTATAAATTTTATATTTCAAAATGGACTTCATTTTTGGATTCGGAATATCGAAATTAGCCTAGGGTGAATTTTTGGAAACACTGGGTTACTATTTAAAAACCGACTTTTTATTTAAATAATTATTTATTTTATTCAAATTTATTTTAGGTAAAAATTGATACATAATACCTATATAAGTTCAAAGTAATTCATTGGAGTCATTTTATAATAATTTTAGATATATAAAAATTTTATTGAACTTTTCACCGTCTTTTACCCACCTCCTAGGAGAATTTAAAAATTTATATAAATCTTAATTTTACCGCTTCTGTGATTGGAATTTCAAAATTTTGAGAGACACGGTTAATATCAAGGAGTAAAATGTGGTTCAATAAGATAAAAATAATTTTTGGTGAATAGTAACTTTTTGCTTTTATTTACCACGGTTAAAAGTAAATAGGGTAATTAAGGGTAAAAATGATATTATTATTACCCTAACACATGTCCCAATTCTGTTGGATAAGTTTAATTCGACCAAAAACAACCTTTGGAATAAAATATTACCCTTTAGGTCCACCTGGATTAGATTAGGACATTTATTATTATTTTATTTAAAGAATAGTTAAAATAGTTAAAATCAATGTTTAATAACTAAAACATTTTTAATATAGGGTTATACATAAGATAAATTCGGCTATAAATATTCATTGGAAAGATAATAATATTTCCTACATAATGGTATTTTATTTATAATTTTTAGACATTAAATAATATAATTTATTTATGACACAATGATGAGGCAGTAATTACCTTATTAATGAAATATTAACATAATTGATGTTATAAATACCGAAATAAATGTAATTTGAGACTTTTTATAAATTACACTATTTTTTTAATTTAATATGAAATTTTAGTATTGATTAAATTAACATTTTTAGAAGTAATCACGCTGTTATGATTTTCACAAAAATCAGTTACCAAATAGTGTCAGAATTGACAAAAAATAGTTTTTAAATCTAATATTATATTATTAATTGTTATTTTATTCCTAAAAATCTATGGTTCGTAAAAATGACTTATATAAGGTTATATATATTAATAATGAACCACTAGGGGTTCTTTAGGTTGGTTATAGTAAGTTTATCAACCATATAGTGTAAGAAAACAAGAAGACACGGTAAAAGTTAAATTATTTTACTTAGAGTTAAATCTAAAAGATAATGTTAAAATAGTAACCTAAACTTGTCTTAAACCTATTGGTTGAGATGATTGCGAACCATACTAACTTTATCTTTGAAACAAATCAATTTGTAGCTATTATATACCGAATATGACTTTATTATTAATAAATATTTTAAGGTTTTCCTAAAGTGCCCCTCTCCTCCCTTATAAAAGAGCACCTCATCCCTCTTACCATTACACCCTTTTGAGCCTTGACAGTCGGCCAAACCCTGATCATATCCCTTCTCAAATTCCCTATAAACATTATAGAGGTTCTGGTCTCCTCAAAATTCCAACTCTTGTGCCTTAAGAGGAAGCTTAAAAGAGGTGCGTCGAAGAAGAGGTAATCTCTTCTACAGATTCTTTCGAGTTTCTTTATTCTTCAACTTCTTCTTATTTAGTTGTTTCATTATAAATTAATAAAATCAATATCAATAATATAATGATTTGTTATTATAAATATGAAACAAACCTATTTCACCTTCTATCCATCCTACGGAAAATGAAATCACCGCACATGCGTATGTACGGAATACCGTCTCCACGCCGTGGTGTAATCTGTTTTTCCACAACCACATTACTTGGATGAGTATAATGGTGTAAAGAATAACTATATATAGTTATTATAACATCATACTAATTCTGAGATATTATATCATCCACTCCAATTCAATTCAATAATAATGGGAATGATATAATCGCTCGTGCGTACGTACGGATTACCATCTCCGTGACATGATGAGATTCATTCTCCATGTTAACCATTAAAGAATGATTATAAAGTGTATATAATGAATAATAATGAAATATACTACATGATAATGCTACTAGATTTATGTATATATATATATGACATATACTTACTTTCATTCAAGTTAACAAGGAAAGGCAAACAACATTCATGCGTACGTACGGCCTACCATCTCCATGAAGAGTGTATTTCATTTAATTTATCTATCTATTATATATATATATACTGAATATATATGTTATATAAATCATGATTTACATTATAGACGTATGTAAATCATGATATAAGTAATAATAATATCAAGAACAACAAGTCCAAACACGTACGATAAATAAAATGATTTTACCCAAAACGCTGCTTTAACATGGAATTTACAAAAGAACGGGTAATATAAAGTAATAAGTGAACAATATATGATATCATAACAATGAATATGATTCTTTAATAATTCAATGAAATTATTTAAATCATTATACAGGAGGTTCAGATATGTACGAAGCTTATCGGACCTAAGGTAAGGGATAATTATTCCAATCTCGTTCTTATCCAAGATTGTTTATTCGTAAGTATTTACTAGGGTTATATTTTCCATCCATGTCCCTAAAATGTTTTTCATAAAGTGTTTAATATTAATACATGTATGTTTAAAGTCATTTTTACCCTTCTTTGGCTTTTACTTTGTGTTATGGATGTAATCTTTCTTTTTTTACCATACGTGGTACTTTTTGACTTTTCCGTTAAAAGTACAAGGAGAATGTTTTTATAACTTATATGGAATGAACGGATTTTTATGGTTTCATAATGCCTTATTTTCATAATGTTTACACTACAAGATTTCATGATTATTTTCAACAAAATTCTTTTCTTTTAAAATTTCATGGCATTTTGTGAAAACAAAATGATTTTGAAGAAGAAAGGATATTTTCCTCAAGAATTTATTTCAATTATTTTATCAAAACCATTTTCCATCTAAGAAGAAATTATTTTATATGTGTATGTTTCAAGTATAATGTCTCTATGATTTACATGGTTTCACTTCTCTTATGATGAAATGATATCCATTTGTTTTATATGGATTATGTTAGGATGGTATTATGTTTATGAAACCCATTTTATTCTTTGGGTTATGATGAAAGATTTATGTTTATGTTGTGGCACACATAAGAATGATTTCATTATGAGATGGGTGGGACCAATATCTCCCTCCAATGCATTGGGTAAAGATTTATATCTCATGAGATAGACATGGTTGGAATGGTAAGTTAATCTGGTTCAGAGTTACAAGACTGGAACAAGGAGTGAACTCGATTCAGAAAGGGAATTTGTCCACTAAGATGGTCTTGGAAGCAATGCCTTGGATACTATGGAAATCATATCATGTGCCTAATGCTTTTACACAATTACAAGTTTTAGTCCCATGCTATTATATCTATATTAATGTTCTTTATAATCTATGTCTTACGTACTGCCATGTTTTATGTCATTGCTCAAGATTTTGATGTTTAAACATTATGTTCTTGATTAAATTCAAATGTATATGATTTGTATTATTTTCTCCATGCTTACCCTTACTGAGCATTTGAGCTCCCCCTTTATATGTTTTATTTCCCCCAGGATTTAAAGAAATGTTTTAGGGAAGAAAACAAATGGGGAAGATCTTTATGGGAGATGTTGAAGATCTTTCACCAGGATTAGAAGATTATGTTCCGAGTTTCCAACAAAACTAAACTATTATGGGCCTTTGGTGTCTATTTTTTTTATGTATTAAGTATTCTGCAAAATTAATGTAAAGTCCATGTACGTCAAGCTTTGGGCCTCTACACTCGCTAAAGGTGCGTGCCTCATACGCCATCTTAGGAGGTGCTAAGGTGAATGGTGGTGTAATGGCGCACCCCTAGAAAAAAAACCCTCATTTCTAAAAAGCAGTAGCGGCGAGGGTGGAAGTAATGGATAAAGATATAACAGAGAGGGGAAGTAGAGATCACGGGGCGATGAAATATAGGATGGTGGTGGAGATTGAGACATGACGATGAAAATCAGGCGTGGGTGAGGTCGATCAGCGAAAACCGTGGTGCACCATGGGAAATCGGGGTATGTTCAATTAAATAGAATATTTAATATATTAATAAAAACATAACATACTATAAAAACATCACTTACTAGCACCTCAATACCATTGAATTTGATTAAATGTATTAATTTGTAATTTTTTATTGAATTTATGTTTTTTAAAATTGAAAATATTGTTTAAAACTGTATATAATTAATTATTTGTGCGTGAACATTATTTGTACCTCACCCCGCACCTTGCGCCGCATCCCCAAGCGGCCTTTTCACCTTATTGCGCCACACACCATTGAAAACAATGGGTAATGGGATATCCATCTTACAGCTCATTCAAGGAAGAAGAGAAGCCAACAGTTCCCAAAGTCCCTCAACGATACCCATTATTTCATGCATCTACCTAGAAATAATTGTGCAAGTAAGACAACAACTAATGTTCTCAAATACAAGATCAAACAAACTAGATACAAAACATTGAAATTTCTTAAGAATGAATCTAAGGGTACACGACATGTGAGAGGAACCAAACGGTGTCTGTTACCACTCCACCTATGGACCATGTCCATGGGGCTAAATGGACCCAATTACATGTAGCAGTACATGTTGTACATGTGGAATAAATGGCGTGTCCAAACTAACTGGGACTAGGTCGTGTGTTTTTGGTCATGTGCTGCTGGTCGTGCCCATGTACTTGGGTATGCAGTCATGTACTTCCACATGGGATCCCATCAATGTGATTCACCAAATGTGTTGGAATACTGTGGAAGGGGTACACGATGTGTTGGAGAACTACATGAAACTCCATAATTATGATTTCCTGAAACCCTATCCACCACACACACTGGGCTACACACCGTGTGTTCATCCTTGTACACAACGTGTAATTGGGTTTTCTCCAGATTCTCAAATACTATCTCTGCATGTTGAATATGATCCCTCTACTTTAATTTCAGAAATATTTATATTTAGGCCCAATATCTAACAGAAAATGGTGGATATAGTCCATATTTGTTGTTTCCATCCATCGTTTGATGGAAAATGGATTTTGTTGATCCTCAAAGGTTTCGTTGTTCACCCCATATGCACTTCACACCATCGTGCCTTACTTCAATATTGATTTGTGCAAAGATCAATAATATGATTCCGGGGATAGAAAACATTGAGTAATAAATTAAGATTTCAATACATCGAAGCATTCTCAATCCACAATTGTTACATATCCATAGAAGGGATCGATCTGCTCAAACTATTTAATAAACAAGGGTTTAAAAATAATATTTAAGATTCCTACTTGGATATTGGATCATTTTTCATCAAAAATCATGCTATCTAATGATTAAAGGAAGTCAATATGTTAATTAAATCTTGATCTACTCTAATATGTCATTTCTTCATCATCCAAGGTTATTCACCAAAGAAGGTTGGAGGATAATCAATGATCATATATGGATAACATAAGTAGTAGGAATTCACCTTCATCCTATTTGTGTACAATCTTCAATCAGGTATGCTGTCCATTCGTTTCAAAACACATCTATATCATCTTTGAATATGAGTTTTTGTGACAGTCATGGTAGTACTGAAAAAATATAAATACAGAAAGGATTAATAAATATTTTAAATGAACTCGTAATTATTTTTAAAAATACCTCATTAGGGATGCTAGGTTGTTGATGAAATACGAACTCTTTCATAAATTTACAAACATAATAACCAGAGTCCTTTACACTTGTTTGTTTTGGACACTGCCGAAACATCGACAAAAATAAGTAATTTGTTTTGATATGTGTTTGGATAGTGAAATGTTATTATATATACCAGGATACTTTTCCATTTTTAGATCTTGTAGGCGTTCTTATCCTTAGGCCCCAGATTCATTCCATGCATTAGACGATATTGATGCACTGCCCTATAATAACAGAATCCTCATTAAATGATAACATAAATTATATAACTAGATATTTAGTTTTAAAATTTGGCATCTAGTGTATAAAAAATTAACAAACGCCATAACACGTGGTCAGTTTGTTGGATATCCATGAATTGAATCCATAAAACAAATCTTTGGAGTATCCAAATTGACTGTAATCAGCTTCCAATGATCACTAAAAATAAAAATAATAATAAGAAAAAAAAATAAATGAAAATATAGTTGATATGATTAAATTGTAGAGTTTTACCCCTACATCGTTGGTATTAAAAAGAGTCTTTCATCCATAATTTGGTTTTCAAATGATTTGAGCAGGGACGACATTATTGTAGCCTCTTTATCAGAATCTAGTTTGTCTTTTGAAGAGGTGGTGTGAGGACTAACGAGTCCAAATTTTTGTTCATGGGGAAATCCCTTCAATCGTTTTTTCATATATACGGTTGGGAAAAATATAAAATTTATTTAGTCATAATTATCAGAGTATATCAGCTTTTTCAAAATCAAATCATGAAAACATACCTCATGTATACATTTATAACTGCGGTTCCTAACCATTCATACTTGAGGAGTTCATTTACATATTCAGCACTAATGAAATATGATGTTTCCTCTCCATACATATTTTATTCAAAACCAACTGTGTGAGTATTGAGTCTTTCAACTTTGTATCCACATGAGCCTGCAATGATATTAAATGTGGATATAGAACGGGCGGGGAGAAGGTGATTTCTGTAGACCGTTTCAATCGGTTGGTTGATCCTTGAGATAGTTTTGAGCTGATATTTTGTGTCACCCCATTCTCTTTGTCATTCTGTAATAAAATTCATCTGTTCATACCTTTTTTCATTAAATGTTAAAGGTCCAGCTTGAAAAATAAATTGGAAATGAATACCTTTTTGTTGACATGTTTTTTACAAGAATTGTCGGCCATGCAATGAATGTTCCAACAACTTGTTCAACCGTATGAATGTCGTCATCTTCATTTGGAATAAGTACCTCATAAGTCGGCTCATTAGCTATATTAATTGACACTCTGAGATGATCTTTTGGAAGCTATCTGTTGTATAACATGTAGTTCTGCGTATTGAACACCGTAGCCCTCGTTACAAGGCGATAGGTGAGAGTTGATAGATATAAATCATAGTCATTTCACCCTGTAGAATATTAGTACAGGAAAGGTATCAGTGTCTATGTGAATCACATTTCACAGAAACAATTATTAAAACATTTTTTACCTCAGCTAATTCAGGTTTTTTAGGGGAATGTCTTGCCTCAAAGCTGGTGGGGGTGGGGAGGGATCGTCACACACGGGTTGTTGTTGAGTTGTTTCTTCTCTTTGTCTCTCCCCAATAAATTTTTCTATAATATCTCTCTGGTATTGTAATTCTTATTGAAAAACATCTAATTGTTCTTGCATCTTTTCCATTTTTTCATTTTGATCTTCTGATTGTTTTTGTTTTTGAAAAAATGTTCGGGGTGCCACCCCAAAACCCGCACCTCTGACGCGGCCATACTATTCTAGCTACTTCAAGGCTGCTGAAATTATGTCTACATCTGGTGCGGTTGTTGTTGATTCTTGTGACTATGTCAGAAAGATAATATAAAAAAATAAGTAGTTATTGAAATGTACTAGTGATTTAAACAAATCAAATTTATATTATGTCATACTTACACATTTTTCTCACACTTTTTGTCTGTTTTCATCTATCAGTATCCCCTCTTTATTTACACGAGCCTCCTTCTATAACACATGGCATGGGATAGATATGGATATGGATTTCGATTTTGATTCATCAATCTGCATATAGATAGAGAAACATGGTTATGGTGTTTTTTTATGTCACATACAAGTAGTACGATATAATTAAAATACATACCAATTTTTTCTCAAGTGAAGAGTACCCCATCCTTGCTTTACGGTAAGGGTACACTGGTTTTTTTGCACGTTTTTTATTTTCAGCACTCAGTTGCTGTTTCATAAATAAAAAACTATCAATCAAAGTGATGAATACAAGAAAACATCTAACAACGTATTACCCCACAGAATGTACCTGAAAAGTATGCTCTCCACGACGGTTGCTAAACGCATCCCACGCTCCCTAGGATATCAAGTGTCCATAAAGAGGAGGTGTGTGCGGATTGATTTTCCCTTCCGCATCTTTAAGATGATATTTCGTTAAAATGTGCAGAATCCTCTATGAATCCTTTTTTGCATATCTTAATACATATTCCTTGTGCGAGGAATCTACTATAAATGCACTCTACAATGGATGATGAAGAGTAAGTCAATGTTTCGGTATTTTATTTTATTTTAATAAATTAAAAAAATGATATCATAATGTTACCATAATCTCTTCCCACATTAGTGTATTCATCCCGGTGACAACATGGTGCCATGACTATACATCACTCGGCACGTATTGTTGAGTGATGATTCCAATATAGCTACTAAAGATGGCTCTGTTGGGGTTAACATGTTGGCCTCGATGATTCAATCCCA
Source organism: Viscum album (assembly GCA_963277665.1). Lineage (NCBI taxonomy): Eukaryota > Viridiplantae > Streptophyta > Magnoliopsida > Santalales > Viscaceae > Viscum > Viscum album. Next base: position 70,708,831 of record OY728135.1, read on the forward strand.
CCTCAAATTTGATGCCTTTGGCTTTTGCCTTAAGTATTTTGGCTAACATTGTAAAACTATGATGCACTTGTATTTTTTCGCTTTCATGGTTTCATTTCCTACCATTTACTCATAAGTATCATCAATATGTTCCCCCGGAGCGCTAGCATCGGTACTGGGACCATCATCAACAGGTTGAGAAACCTATTGTACCTCAGCATTGGGACCGACAACAACAGGTTGAGAAACCTATTGTTGCTCTGCACTGGGACCACCAGAATCTGGTTGAGAAAACTGTTGGTGCTCTGCAGTGGGACCACCAACAGCTAGTTGAGAAACTAGTTGTTGCTCTGCACTGGGACCACCAGCTACTGGTTGAGAGAACTTTTATTCCTCGGGATTGGGCGCATCAACAGGTGCATAAGTCATTATCTGTAGAAGTGGATTAATATTTAATTTAGATTAATTAAAAACAGCAGCGAACTGATAATAACATAATGTAACGCAATGTATATTACAATAAACAAATAACATGATTATTGTACTCTATTTTTTTTATTTAAAGGATGAAGATATTTGACTCTTCTATCGACTATCTAAATCCCTTCATTGTGCTCTCCTCTAACATACAAAACACCGTCTACATTGGGACTACTGTGAAATGATTGTGAAGTCCCTATAAAATGGTCAACCTCCATTGAACTTTCATCTCACCCTTCAGTTGTATTGGTCGATAATAGAATAATTGACCAATTTCGGTTTGAGGGGTCTGGAACAAAAAATAATTATACTGCCTATGATGCCATTATAAATGGTTCGTTTTTCTCCCCTTCCTTACTGAAATCAACTTTCACGAATCCTAATTCATCTATTTTAACATCACTATTGTTATCAAACCAATTTCATTAAAAATCGGAACTTTTAATTTCGTATAATTCAACTCCCATATTCGTTTGATGAGGCCAAAGTATGACATATTCACATAAATTGGATTTTTGTCCTTAGAACCAGAAACATGCATCAACTCAGCCACAAGTGTAACCCCACTATTTTGCATGGTACTCTCTTCATCATGTTCATTAGTATAGAATGTTTAACCATTAACTGCATAAGCATTGTAAGATAATATGTACACACTTTCTCCTTCAGCTATCCATCGAAGTCGTTCTGAAATTGAGTCTAGATTTTCATCTAACTGCTTAAAAATATGGTCCCAAAACCATCCTATAAACTATCGATTATGTGTATCTGATATCCATTTTTCAGTCCTAGAAGGATTCAAATGCCTAAGAATTGTTTTTGTGGGATTGAACATATGGGTCAACGTCGAAACTGTTATGAAAAATGTAAAGGTAGGCCTGCTCCCTATGTATAATATTGATTGTGAAAACCTCTCTTCTAGATATTCCTTCACCCTCAAGCCACTCAGTGTGAAGAGATTCTGGTAGGCCAATGATTTCCACACCAGACAGGTATTCGGTACAAAATTCAACAGCTTCCTCAAAAATATATTGCTCTATAATACAACCCTCTGACCGACTTCGGTTTTTGAAATACCCTTTCAAAATCTTCATATACCGTTAAATGGGGTATATCCATCTAAAATTTACAGGACAACATAGTCGAATCACTCTCACCAAATGAACCATTAAATGAACCATCATATCGAAAAATATCGGCGGGAAGAACATTTCCAATTCATATAATATGACGGAAATTTCTTTTTCCATAGTTGGAAATTTCTCCAGGTCTATAACTTTGCTACATATAGCTTTGAAGAAGAAACAAAGCTTCATTAATGTATGGAAGACATTCTTGGGAAAAATGAAACTTAAATCTATAGGAATTATATCTTGCATCAAAACCTGGAAATCATGTGATTTCAGACCCTTTAATTTTAAATCGCTCATTGACACGATGTTATTTATATTTGATGAATACCCCTCTAGAACCTTTATGTCATTCAAGAAGTTTCAAAACTGATATCTCTACTGTCTGGAAAGAGTGTAAGCAACAGGAGTAAGAAATGTTCATTTTTCACCCTTCACTAGTGCCAACTCTTCTCGTATTCCCATCTCAACCATGTACAATCTAGCTTTAATTCCATCCTTTGTTTTTCTGGGTGCAATTAGCAACATGTTGATGACACTATCACATAATTTAGTTCAACATGCATAACATCAAGAAAATTTATAACATACAGACAATTCCAGTATGGTAATTCAAAAAAAACTCATCTCGTTTTCCAACCATTTTTCGTAAGGTTTTTTGAAAATGGTTTACCAAAATTAGTGTCCATATATTTTAATTTCTCAAAAAATTGATCACCTGTTAGTGGAGACGGTGATGTACATTCTTATGAACTTTCGGCGAATGATGTCGTCCAAGATCGGTACTTATGTCCTCAGGGTAGAAATATGCAATGTTATGGAAACAAAGTTTTCAAAGAATGTTTCAACCTAATTTACTGTGTACCTTGTTCGCAAACGGGACACCCTTGAGTTCCTTTAATGCTATATCCTCACAAACTTCCATAAGCAGGAAATTCATTTATCATCCCGTACAACATGGCTTTCAAAGTTAAATATTCATTTTTGTAAGCATCATAAAACGTAACACTTGAATCCCACAATATTTTCAAATCCTCGATCAATGGGGCCAAATAAACATCAATATCATTACTCGGTTTTTTTGGTCCTGATATAAGCATAGATAACATGATGTATTTTTGTTTCATGCATAAACATGGTGGTAAGTTATAGTTTACCAACATAACTGGCCATGTACTGTGACTGCTGCTTTGAAAACCAAAAGGATTCACCGCATCTAAAGATAATGCTAGACGAAGGATTCTCGGCTCATTCCCAAATTTAGGATACTCGTGATCAATTCTCTTCGACTGAGGAGATTTTTCCAGGTGACATAGTTTTCCATCTTCAATTCTTGTATCTGCATGCCATGTCAATTGTCCTGCGGTCTCCTCACTTCCAATAGGCGCCTAAACCTTATAATTATTGGAAAGTACCATACAAATTTCATAGGACTAGAATCATCTTTCTTGTATTGAGAAGCACCACACTTTGGGAATTCTTTAAGTGATTTTTGGTCCTTGAAAAACAATATACAATCATTCGGGCATGCATGTATTCTTTCCGAGATCATACCCATCGATCGCAGAATTATTTTGGCATCGTATGTTCGGCATGGGAGTTCATTATCTTCTGGGAGCATGTCATTTAGGAGAGAAAGTAGTTCCGTAAAACTGGTGTCACTCCACCCATTTTCTATATTCAAATTATACATCTTAAATACGACTGAAAATGCTTTCTATTTAGTGAAACCATCATACAATGGCATTTTTGCACAACTCTTTAACTTCTCAAACAATTTTGGGAAATCACGAAGTTCATATTCAACTGTCCTTGTCATTTCTTCAATATGATCTTCATCATCATTCACATCTCTAATCACACCCTCCATATGATCGTCTTCACTATTCACGCTTGTAATCATATCATATGATCTATAAAATTCCATGTTATTTGAGCCACTACCTACATTCATTTTTTACCCATGTTTATTCCAACATCTATAACATTGATATATTCAATGACAGATCAGGTGTTCTTCAAACTCCTTTGGACTAATTTTTCTTGAATAAAAATAGCATAAACATGGAAAAAGGATTTGAGAAGGGTCACATGCATGATATTATACAAACTTGATAAACTCTTTCATGCCATCTTCATACTCTTTTGTCAACTGATTGGAATTCATCCATTCTTTATTCATATTCATCGTCTTTATGTGTTCGATCTTGAACATTCCTAATATTATGTTTTAATTAATCAAGTATCATTGATTGGGTTTTATAAAAACAAATCATGGTACAAATGCCTCTAAACTCATGTGAAATCCACATACATGGTGTGTTCAGTAGGGTGAACATCGTGTATGGATAAGATACCTGATTTAATCTGACATATATCAAATTAATTCAAAGTTAGTATTACAAAGAATGAATGATGCCTTTGAAAATACATGAAATATAGAAAAAATTGAGCTAAAGGCATGTACTTTAGATACATACTGAGTGACCTCACCAGCTATGCGTCACATTTTTGTGGAATACACGGTGTGTAGTCCTTACATGACCACTAGGGGTGTATAGTCTATACACATCAAGTTTCTATGGTATCTATACATGGTGTGAGTGAAGTAAAACACATGTCATATGGTTCTACCATTATTTCATGGCATGCACATGGTTTTATGCTGAAGTATATGTCTTGGAGATACATTGTGTGTGACCTAGGTTCACATGACATGTAACATTTAAAATGAAACTTATTCCAAGTTTGAGTAAGAATATTAGTCATGTGGTGTAAATTTTGGAGATAAATGTTGTGTGGAATTAAAATCTATATGAAATCCATGTATGATGAAGCATGTTCCATTTAACAAGACTACTTACCATTTATTTTAAGGTGTCTCATAGAGTCCTCTAGAAGTGGTTTTCTAGGATTCAGTGGAATTGCACTAGTAACAAAGTGGTGGTGCCATTGAAATGGGTAATGTTTGGATTGATATTCAATGGTGGAAGAACTACAACATGGAAAAATGGCATATCAATCATGCCAACAACCTCAACACCATACCAAAACACAATCGTGATCAGAATCTCAACACCATACAAACTAAATAATCACAATTTTAGATTTTACAAAGCATCCCTTATTCAATTTTGTTTGTTAATTCAGGGGTTATCACAGAAGTTTTATAATCCTGGGGTGTTCATTAATATGTCAAGTATACATAAAGTACCAATTTTTATATTCTAATGTTCAACAAGAACCAACCAACATTCAATTCATTTAGTGCGCAAACAAGGACCACCAACGACCATGATTTTCAGCGGGGCATTTAGCCCATACATTCCACATTATAACCATCAATATCAAATAGTAATAACGTGCGAACAAGAGGAAACCAATGAGTAATAGGAGAAAACTCACCGCGAATGTGTCGTTAAGCACATGATAGAGATGCATTCGTGGAAGAGGAGAGGCGGACAACAGAGGAGATTTCCAACAGGAAAGAAAACATAAAATAGGGGAAACCCATGAGAATAAAATAACATAAAACCGAGTACACCATTTACCACATCCCACAAACCCCAATAACCCACTAAAACCAAAATCAACCCAAACCATGGTTAAACACACCTTAAGATAATAGGAAATTATATAACCCACCATTGATAGAACAAGTTCAATAGACATTTTAAAATATAAAAGATGAACATATAATGGGTACGACCTAACTAATAGGTCCTCCTTACTAGGTATAATCCCCAAGTTTATTATATATAGTATATCCCAAATGAGTAAGCCCTGATCAATCCTATGTTATCACACCTTTCGCGACATGCCCTATCCTAATGATGTTCATTATTAAGAACACCACAATCCCACCCTGACAGTGGTTGTTATCCTTAGATGATGGAATGTCCCAACCAATTTTTTTTGACATAATTAGATAACACATCACCCTTGCCTGGAATTCTACCACCTCATCCTATATCTGATGGATTCTTGACCAATACACATTCTACAAGTAATTCAATAACATAAAAAATATACACTATATAAAGGAATAATATGGAATATCAAGAATAGTTCACAAGGAGATATAAACTAACCATTAGATCATATATAAAGACCAAGTTTCAAGGTCTACTCACACTTTTGCAAGCAACAAAATAATGATAAAAAATCAAGCATAAACCATTAATCATTGAAAAATCATATACAAAGAATTATTTATAAAGGAACTTCCTACCACAATCTCTACATTAACATGAATGTTAATCAGGTGTTTTGTATCCTAAAACATTTTCAAAGACCCACTAGAATAATCTATCTCTCTAATAACTTCCAAAACCAATTCCAAATAAATAAATGGTTTTAGATAAAGGAACATGGAAGAAAAATCCAAGTAGTAGAAAAAAAATACCTGAAAATGAATTTCAATAATGGTAGAATCCATGATTATTTGAATTAATAAGAAACTATTACTCTTGGATAGTGATAAGAGGAGAATTCACCAAGAGAAAACCTATGAGACATCATATAACTCCACTGATCTCCAAGAAGATTGTTACTACACTGACACTAGAATTACCTTTCTAGATGACATAAGGCATCATAATCTAAGACATAATAACTATATTCCATTACCAAATAAGAAAAAATTAAGGAAATTTATCTAAATATGAAGACTCAAAAAAAAATCATTAAATTAACCAAATTTGCAATCACCAGTGAAAAAGGATGAAAGGATACCTTATATCGAAGGTGGAGGCAGTGACAACGGTAGAGGTAGTGGTGGAGGTGGAGGTAGCGGTGGCGGTCGCGGCAGCGGGGGCAGAGGCAGCGGCGCGGCGGAGGCAGCGGTGGTGGAAGAGGCAGCAGCGGTCGTGGTAGCGGGGGTGGAGGCAGTGGCAAAAGCGAAGGAGGAGGAGGACGACGAGGAGGAGGAAGATGAGGAGGAGGATGAGGAGGAGGAGGGTGGGGAGGAGGAGAGGTCGCGGAAGACGAGGGGCCTGGTTCAGCTTCTTCGAAAACTTGACCTCATGCAAGTGAGGAGGGATTGTTAGAGTTATTAAATAAAAACCGATGGAACCTTTATCAGCGTTCGTTAAAAGTGATGATAAAGGTATGTTTTATCAGTTCTAAAATAAAAGCACTGATAAAACATTCATTTATCAGCGCTTTTTTAGCGCTGATAAAGAGCTAGATTTATCAGCGCTAAAAAAAGCGCTGATAAAGGGTACACATTTATCGGCGCTTATTTTAGTGTTGATAAAGGTAACATTTATCAGTGCTTTTAGCTAGAAATGATAAAGTCATACCCCTTTATCAGTGCTTTATGTTTAGTGCTGATAAAGGGCAGTGCTTCCCTTTCCCTGTTTTGTGGTAGTGGTGGTATAATTGTTATTCAATACATTATTATATGGATGGGTATAATAATGATGTATAAATGATGTAAATAATAAATATAACATGTTAATGATTATTTATATATGATATAACATCTATTTACATAATATTTTAAATCAAAATAATGATATTGTCACTCATGCGTATGTACGGATTACCGTCTCCACGAACGCGATGAGATTCATTTCCCCATCATAATCATTCAAGACTAATTTTCATTTGATCATTAAAAATAATGTTTAAAGACTTAATATCATTATTAATATGAATAATATACATCCTATCCATGACAAACAATACTTACGTAATGAAGCTTATAAAGGAAAGCGAATCAGTTAACACCCGAAACGATGATACCACTAAAATAACATTAACAAAGAAATATTAAAAGATCATATATGATATCATATTAATGTATATGGTTCTTTTATAATTTAATAATAATTATTTCACTATTATAAAGGAGGTTAACATACCCTCGACCAAGGAAAAGTACAAGGTAAGGGTTAATTTCACAATCTCTTTATTATTTGAGGTTATTTTTACATAAGTATCTTCCGGGACCTCTTTATTATCCACATTCATGTTTTATTAAAAAGGTAATTCAAAACATATTTAGTATTTACTATACTATAGGTTAAATAAATTAATACCCTTATTTGACCATATATGCTTTTAAAGGAATCTTTCTGTCATTTTCCAAACAAGGTACTTTAGGTCCTTTTCGATAAAATTAAGGTAAGAAATTTTTTTAACTTATACGGCGGGTGTGATTATTTTCTACCATTATAACATCGTTGAAGATTCCCTTATAAGCTTATAAGAATATTTTCAAAATAAATGTTTCTTTTATAATTATATGAATTTTAAATGATTTCAAAATAGAAAGAGATATTTCTCTAAAAAAGGTTTGATTTCATCTATGTCAACATCCTTTGATGGATTTTAAGTTTATTTCAAGTTGATTTATTATGATACAAAACTACCATATTGTATTGAAGGTTTTGTGATACGTTTGACTGTGGATGTGTTATTTTTACACCATTCACAGTTTATGCATAATGTATTGACATTTAGTATGCTACTTTTAATACTAATGTTTATGTTATGTTTAAACCTTTTCATATGAGGAATGAATTGGACTTAGTAAGTGACAGGTGGAGCCCACTATAGCTCTTAGATGCATCGGTAGGTCTCATGAGACAAACTAGTATCTTGGAAGAAGGACTTGACAAAATATTATTTGTTGTTTGGCACAAGGACTTGAATATGTGGTTATGAAGTCTGGCATTATGTATTCCATCATTATGAAAGTGGATATTGATATTGTATATGATTATTTGAGTAGTATATTATCCATGTTAATAAGTAAATGTAATTATTTGATTTTAACTTTTCCATATTATTATGAAGTTCAAGTTTAAAATGATTTTGTTCTAGTCTTACATTTCCTTAAATGTTTATGATTATTTATGAAAGTTTCCACTATATTGTTATCCTTACTGATCATCAAGGCTCACCCCTTTATATGTTTTATTTTTTCCAGGATGTGAAGAAGTATATTATGACTGACCTGCAGGGATAGACAAAGGGATATGAGCGTGTCCTATGAAGACTATGTTGTTGTAGTTTGTTATTTTATAATATAATGTAAAACTTATGAATTTATCTAGTATTTACAAGGCTACTAAACTAATCGATCTTTTGAGACATGATCTTTTGGGATCTTTAAAATGTTATGTAATAAGGCACTAACTCTGGGTAAATAGGGTCAGGGCATTATAGTTTGTGTAGGAATTAGAGTTCTTGTAGTTTAAATAACTTGTTAATCCACTGATGGATGAGGGAGAATGATGAAACTATCAGAAAGTTTGGACCCCATGGGTTATAGTGTTTCAGACATGTAGGGCCTTACACCGAGGTGGATGCCCATTTTATCTCAGTAATTAGGAAGGCATCCTACATATCCTATTTGGGAAGGAATCATATTTCTTGTAGCTTAGTTCAGGGTATGTCTAAATATGTCTAATATACAGGGTTATAATATACTAGGGTGCCTGCCTAACATGTCTTGTGTGCCTTCCTGACATGTATTGAGTGTTTTTTGATAAGTTTGACATGTCATAGAGTACTTCTCATGATTTAATTAGACATGTCGGATTTCTATCGCATGACCTGGATGACTTTTCTAGAGGATTGTAGCATGACTCGGTTTACAAATATGAGGGTCTTAATATGATCAATGTAATCATATCCACATGTGTCACGTGATCAAGTTTTACTTTTTGGAAGGATGCCTCATGACTTGGATGACATGTATAGAGGACTTTTAAAGACTTGGGTGACATGTCGAGAGGACTTCACCAAAATTGTATGACATGTATGGATACCTTCACAAGACTTGTCTTACATGTTCTATGACTTTGGTATGATTTGGATATGTCATCATAGTGTACAATTCCTTCACATAAAAGTTAGCATAAGATTCTTCGAAAAAGTATTATTTCCTTTTTAGTCTTTATTTCATATGTGCCTCAGAGAATCATTAAGCATTAGTTTATTTATATTTCACATGACTAAGTCATAATATGGAAATTTATTTTCATAATATGGATAGAATGCCATAAGTCATTCACGTGATCTATAAATTGATTATACGAAGAACATATTCATGTCATGTGATCCCTTAGGTAATTCCTTGGATTTTACATATGAAATACCCTTGTAATGAGGTGTCTTTACTCTATGATAAGTCCTCTATTCTACACTCTTGCGGGTATTCCTTACGTCCCCTACGTGTTAACTTTTTTTTTGCGTCAAGGGAAGGATTTTATAGTCCTTGCCTCCCTAGTTATATGCTTCCTTGTATGAAGTGTATATTTTATATATGTACTGGAGTTGGTGAAGGGAGTATCAAATCAGAAGCTTCACATGATCATATCATAGATCATCTAGGGCATCACATAAAAAACAACAACCACGAGAACAATTCATCATCATCATATTTATTTGACATGTCTCTTACCAAAGGGATTTATCATAATCATGTTGACATGTCATATGGTATTTTTACCATTGAGATGACTTGTCTGATAGTCTTCATGAGGTCAAGAAACCTATGAAAAGGCTTTTACATGATCGAATAAGACTTTTCTGGGGTCCTTCACAAGATTAATACAGACTATCAGAACCCTTTAATGAGCTCAAGATGAATTTTCAGGGTCCTCTCATGAGATCAAGTTGGCTTGTCAAAGGGTCTTCACATGTGCAATGGTAATCACATGAGGTGCATAATCCCTTCACATGAAAATAAACATATCTTCCATTAGTGATAGGCTTCATCCTTTTTAAACCTTTTATCCATTATTTATCAAGACCTATATCCTTTTACCATTTGTTTTCTGTCAGGACATCTCTTGATCAATAAAGGATCTCATGATGGCATATGAGAATTGTAAAGGATAATAACTATGCTTATTTGTGATGTGTTGTGTGATTAGTACTGGATCATGTGATGGTGTACAATCATTATCATAGAAAATTCCTATGACTGTTTGTGGAGTTTAAGGGGAACCACATGATCAAATGGATTTTTATATGTTCATTCATATGATAAAGGTGACATGCCAACAAGCTCTCTCATTTGAAAAGGTCGACGTGTCGCCAAGGGGCTTCTCAGGGTCCTGTAAATTACATAAGCACGTCGAATGAAAATCAACATATCATCCCTTCATAATAGGATTAAAACCTTTTCAACCTTTTATTACTTATTTTCCAAGACATATAAAATTTTTCCATTGGTTGAACATCATGGCATTGAATGACCAATAAAGGATATTGTGACGATGTGCGAGCATTATCATGGATAGTTTCTCTTCTTGTCTATGACACGTCACATGATCAATGATTTATATCACAATGGTCTTCAAGAATTGTCATTGAAAATTCTTATGCATTTATGTGGAGATTCTGGGGAATCACATGATTGAATGGAAATGTATGAGGTCCATATCATGATGAAGGTGACATGCCAACAATCTCTGTCACGTGACAAGGTTGACATGTAACTAGGGGTCATCATAGGGTCTTTTGAATCACATAAGCACATCACATGAAAATCAACATAACTCTCCATCACAAGAATATTCTTCCTTTTTATACCTTTATTTTATAAGGGGTTTTCAGTGATTATCAAACATCTATCAATAGAAAAGATGCATGACCATAAGAAGTCATCTGACAACCTTTACATGATCATTAGTGCTTGTCACGATGCCTTCACAAGAAAAAAAGTGTTTTCCTAAGAGGAAATACATGATAATAAACAGATCATGTGCAATAGATGAACTATTAACATGACCTTCACAGGTTTATGGGATCTTGTGTCCTTTTAGAGGTTACATGATCCAAACGATTCAGTTTTCTAAATTCTATGTAGTCATACCACTCCTTTGTTTTACATAGAAAACAATACCCATGCTTTGGGTACTTCTTCAATTCTAGAATTAGAGATGGTCATTTGGCCGGAATAAATATATAATGATTTAAATTTATTATTTTCTAAAAATATTTCTTATTTAATTTCATTTTATTAAGAATATTCCATCTGGCATTGAAGGCTAGTCTTTTTCAATATTCATTCACTTAAAAATATAACCTGGAGAGGTTTAGTTAAGGATCTACCTAAGATAGAATTCCTAATTAAAAAAGTATGTAATATCTATCAAAAGGGAAAGTAGCATAAAATCACTTTCAAATCAAAGAAATAAATTTCATCTTCTCAACCATTAGAGTTGATTCACATGGAAATGTTTTTACCATATATAGTTTCTAGTTTAGAAAGAAAACATTATAATTATGTTAAAGTGGATGATTATTCAAGAAATATTTGGGTGTTTTTCCTTGATTATAAAAATGAATGACTTTCATATTTTTCCAAATATGAAAAATCTATAGAAAATATTAGTGTATTTAAAACTAATACTTTAAGAAGTGGCCATGGAAGTGAGTTTCAAAATCAAGAAATTGAATAATTATGATCAATAAATAGTTATAATAATAATTTTTCTACTCCCAGGACCCCATGAATGAATGGTTTTTAAAATATAAGAAATATAACCCTTCAATAAATTTCTCTTAAAATGATTAATAAATATTATTTACCTATTTATTCTTGGGAATAAACTGTGAATACAACAATCTATACAATTAATTTAGTTTTAATTAGAACTATTTTAAAGAATTATACTTATGAATTATGAAATGGTAGAAAAAAAAGGTTAATTACTTTAAAGTTTTTGAATATAAAGTATTAATACTAAATAAAAAATAGAATTTAGAAAAAATTTCTTCTAATAGTGATGATGGAATTTTCCATGGATATTCTACATCCATCAAATCATAAATGATGTTTAACAAAAGGAATAAGATTTTATAAGAATATTTACATGTCAAATTTGATGAGACAGACCCACATGAGCCTAAAACTTATTTAGAAAATCTAGATGATGAACATTCATGTTTAGAAATAAATGAAAAAAATAGTCAAAATATTTTAAAACCTATAGAAAAATATTTTAGTTCTCATGAACACTTTGAAACCGAACCTGTATAAGATAATGAAGTATTTGGTATATATCTTCCTAGAGTTGTTAGAACTCATAGGCATCATCCATTAGATATTGTTGTTGGTGTCCAAGATATAGGAACTCAGGTTAGAGATTCTCTTTGAAATAAGGTTGAACATCAAGATTATTTTTTACAACTAGAAACTAAGAACATCACAGATGCAATAAATAAAAAATTCTAGGTTATGAAAATGAAAGAAGAGATAAATAAGTTTGAAATAAATAATGTATGGGAATTTGTTTAATGACCCAAATACTACCTAACTATTGGAACCAAATAGGAGTTCAGAAATAAGGTTTACAATTTAGGTATATTTTAAGAAATAAATCCAGTTTGGTTACATAATGATATAGTCAATAAAACGGTATTGATTATGAGGAAACCTTTGCACCATTATCTAACCTTGAATCCATTATAATGTTTCTTTCCTATTAAACACATTTTAATATAAAATTATATCAAATGCATGTCAATTGTGCATTCTTAAATGGTTATATTATTGAGGATGTATTTGTAGAACAACCCTATGAATTTCAAAACCCTCAATTTCCAATTAACTTGTTAAAATAAAAAAGAAATATTTATATGGTTTAAAACAAGCACCTAGAAATTAGTATGAGAGGATCATATCTTTTCAAATTTCAAAAGGTTTTTCAAAAATAATAACCTAAACTACTTTATTTATTAAAATAATTTTAGAGTTTGTTTCAGTAGTACAAATCTATGATGATGATATTATTTTTGGGTCATCAAGAAATTATTTAAGTACCAAGTCTTAAAAAATGATCAAAATTGAATTTGAAAAGAGTTTGATGGGAGAACATAAATTCTTTATTGGTATTCATATTTTAAAATTAAATATGGAATAATTTTAAATCCAAACAAGTATAGTAAATATCATTAATGTTTTTGTTATGGATATTACTAAAGGTTATGATAATTCCTTGAGTACTAGATTCAATTTGGATCTTGATTGGACTAGGATATCAGTTGATTAAACAACTTATAGATTCATTATTGGAAATACACTATACTTGACTACTAGACGTCTAGATATAATGTTTAGTGTGTGTATATGTTCCATTTTTTAAGAAAATACAAAAGGGTCAAACATAATTTATATTAAAAGGAGTTTTAAATTCCTTAAGAGTACAACCAACTTTGGACTATTTTATCCTAGAGGAGAAGAATTAGATTTAGTGAGTTATTGAGATTCACATTTTGGTGGTTGTATATTAGATAGAAAAACCACCTCTAAAATATGTAACTTCTTCAAAAAGTATCTAGTTTCATGGTGTATTAAGAAACAAAATTGTATTGCATGATCTACCATTAAAGCTATGTACATAGCTATAGACAATTGTTTTCAATAAATTATGTGTTTGAAACACACTTTACTAGACAATGAATATCAATTTTGAGATTTCCCTACAAATTGTGATAACACAGGTGCTATTAAAATTTCCAGTAACCCTGTGTCTTACTCGAGAGCCAACTATATTGATACAACACATCAATTTTTGAGGGAGGATTTTAAAAAAGATGATATAACTCTTGAAATCATAGGCACTGAGAAACATCTTACTGACATATTCACCAATACTTTGAATATTGAGAGAATAATCTATATCAGAGATGAAAATGGCATGATAAATCCTATTAATATCTAATTTTTAATGTTTTGTTACTTCAGGTAGAAAATTCATTATAATGGTATTACTATGGTAGATCTACCATTAATTTTGATACTGTTAGCTATGTACTGTTAAGTATACTACCATTTTATTTATATTGATAACTATGCTACTTTTATCTATGTTCTGTTATCTATGATACTATTTTATTATACTATAGGAATGATAGAATTGACATGAGACTATTGTTATCTACCATTGCATGATACTTTTAGCTCTACAGTTGGTACCTACCATCCCATGTGCTATTATTCTCTCTTTCATACCATTGAAAACATAGAATTAAAATAAATTTTAATCTAATTTTATTATATTTACATAAAATATATTTTCAGATTTCAAAATCCTTTAATGATAGTCTTACCTAATTTTGAATATGAGGATCTCCTTATGGCGTGATCCTCCCTCGAAACCTCTCACCTTATCCCTTTCTCTCTCAACCTCCTATGCATTCAGCCTTTAACCTGAAAATATTTCGAAAAAATGGTTTGTATAAAACATCTATATTATTCAGCTAATAATCTTTTAACACTGAAGAAATTAAAAGGATAATCTAATAATTTATTGGAACTAAGGAACTCAAACCATGCATCATGATTTATTGTTCCAGAAAAATAAATAGATGCGGAATGGGTATTCTCAAGTAAGTCACTTGTATTGAAAGTGATCTAGGACCCAAGACGGATCAAATGGTTTTTGAAGAACGAACAACCATTCTATCCTAGTATGGTTCACTAGTTCTATTTTGTTTGTAGATCATTCTTTTATAGAAAATAAATATGTGATTAAAATAGAGATATATTGATGAAATCTCATTTTCTCATTGTAGTACTGGGCTAAATTCTTTAATGTTTCTCACCAAGGTATTTATGAGGATTATCTAAGATATTTTCCAAATTTTGAATATTTTTTATTTATGGTGTTATTTTAGTGATAATTGGGAATGATTTTATCTGAAGACTAGCTATAGTGGATTTATATAGGGAACTAAATCTACCATTTATGTTTATCCAGCATATGATTTGTCATAGGAAGGGAGAATTTATCATTACGAGGTATCAATATATATTTTTCCTAATCCTTAAAAAAATGGTATAATATTAAATTATAAATATATCAAATGTTATACATGACGTAGATTTGAAAATAAAGTTTCTAGATCAAACTCCTTGGTCTACCTTAAAATTATCTCAGCCTTGTGGGAAACCAAAGGTTTTATGCCTAAAGATGAAGATAATGTAACCAGTTATGGATGTTTTTTCTTGATTCAATAAACTAGTAAAAGGATGAGCGCAAATTGGAATACATGGTTAATAAGATGGGTGGAAGATAATTAATATATGTTTGAAATATTCAACCTTGCTCATCACCCTACTAAACCAAGTGATGGGGATAACCCCAGCTTAGTGCTAGATGAATTGGTGGTGTAATTATTTGATGAGGAAGTTGAGTTTTATACTAGTATGGAAGTTGAGGGAGTTGGAGATGAGTCTAATACTATTTTATTAGAATAGGTAAGTGACCCTGATGTGGTCAAGAGTACCAATTTATCCTATGATTATCCATCCTTTCTCTTTCTCCTCCAAATAAAGAAATATAGTTTAAAGAAGGTGATTATTCTGAAGAAATTTAAGTGTCAAAGGAACCTCATTTAGGGAAGTTTTCCTCTAATAGTTAAAAAGTGGTAGTTGGAATTTTAAATGAATCTAATGATGATCATAACAGAGATAAGAAAAAATAGTCTAACTCTTCTTAGAGTAATTATACATCAAATAAGTCTAATGGAGAATTCATGCCTAGTTCATCTCAACATGGTTTTTCCATCCAAGAAACAGGTCACAGGGGTAAACTGGTTTCCCCAGAAGACGAAACACCATATAAGGGGGGTCGATCTTCTAGGTTTAAGCTTCTAGACATCACATACCACAACTATAACGGAGAAGATTATTCTAGTTGTGATGATCAGGGAAGTTCACATAATCATGATGGATTTCAATTTATTTTGCTAAGAAAGATTCTAAGGGATCATTGATTGAGAAGATATATCATGCAGAATAGGGAGAGGTTATTTCTTCAAGTCATTATGGTGTGGAAACTGGTCATGAAGAAGACATTTTACCTAGTCGGGATAGGACTCATCCTCCTCCTCCTTATTGTAATCCTACTCCTAGTTTTATAACCAAATATAATTTAGATTTATTTAGGATATGTTTTCTACTTGGAATCATTGGGATTGTCAGATCTACACCTTCTTAAGAGACCAAACTTAGTGAAGATGATACCGATGGTTATTTTTATCAGTCATTTATCACATACAGTATATGATATTGATTAGAATGAATGAATTTTAAATTTATAATAGGAGGTTGGATGATCAGATAGAATATGTTTGATCTATCATGCATGAAATGAGAGGAAGCTTTATTGAGAGACAATTATATCTTTTAGAGAGATTGGATTCCCTGCCTATACCTGGTTCTTCCACCTCTAGTGGTACACCTATGTCTCATATCTTGGTTGATACTAATTTGACCAGAAAATTTTTGATAGAATAGATTTAGGCTTCTGTGAGTGCTTCTACTTATCTTCATCAATAATAACTTGTCTATATAGAAGCACATGGTGAACATGTTTGTAAAATGGATAGATAATTATTGAATGAATATAAGAGTGATATAAAAACTATCAATAAGTCTATAAAGTTTTACCTTTAATGTATTTATAAAACGTATCTGTTGAATTATAATTTTATGTTTTTTGGATGAGAACCTAAGTGTTCCTCCTACAACTAGGGCCTTCAAATATAAAGTGAACCAACTAAAGACTTTATCTCCTCTTCTCAAGATTTTCATGGAAGAAAAGGATGATTTTTTAAAAGTTATGGAACATGGTGTATGTGTGAATACACAGTTTGTAGAGTTTATGTGAAAATGTTTTATACTACAAAGATCATAGTGATAGACTATATATATCATTATCAAGCCATTACCTTGACATGATATATTTCTACACTTCTCTCTACACCTATTTAGACTACTTCTGTTGTAGTGACCCCTTCGGCCTCACTCCTATTGATGTTGTGCGACATTATAAACATGTGGTAGATTCAGGTATTTTTTGGCCACCTCCATCTCAAATTTCCTCTTATTACATTCCTCCTTTCCCAATAAAAGGAAAGGATACAATGGATCCTTCCATTATTAGCAAGAAGTATGGTTCCCCTGATTTAAATTAGGCTTTGATAAAGAATAATTTTGGTTTCTCCCTTTTATGATGTACAATGTACCTTTTAATTATTAATGAAGGAACTCCATTGTTATTAATTATTTTGTTCCTTGTTTACTATTTTATTAATTACTTTTTACCTTTTTGATAATCCCAAAAGGGGGAGTACTTAAATTAATGTCACTTCATTTCATATGAATAATTTTATAACTTTCGTGGATAACCAAGTGTATCACATATATACTTGAGATGTTAATAAGAATATTCATTTTAATGTTATTTATCTATTAAATATTTATATATGGTTTTATAAATTTCGTGATTTTTTATCATAAAAAATGAGATATTATTGAGTACCTTCTTATTTTAATGATCCCAAATAATTTTTTTATATTTCTAATAATTTTAATGTCTTATGATAGTAAATCATATTCTGAAAAATTGTGAAAATATGGATAAGTATTTATCTACCATTAGATGAAAAGTTCTACCATCAGTTAAGGAATTCTACCATCTCTCTTTTCTGTTATTAGTACAACAAATCTACTACTGAGCAGTGCTATCATCTCATGGCACTTCTATCCATTTTCTACCACAACTATCAGATAATGCTACTGTTGAAAGATCCTAATTCTAGTATCTTCTACCATCACTCGATTCTATCACCAATGAAAATATACTACTAATGATACATTTGAATAGTGCTATCGTTGTGATGATATACGATCGCATCCTGATTCACTATTTTATTTCACCATTACATCCCTGTGTTAAACTAATTTGGTATTATAAATTCCAATAATGATAAAAAATATAAATTCATGATTGACTCAATTATTTCATGATTATCAATGTTAAAAAGGGTGATTTCACTTGTTTTGATGATTTCATTTTAATTGGAGGTGACTTTGAGGTTTGAGAATGATGTTAATTCAAAGCGGCCCAAACTACGTAGGAGCCCAAGAAACCATGTGGACTAAATTTCACATTGAAATCAATTCGTGTATTCAATTGGGCTGAAATTTTATGGGATGATCTAAAAAAAGTGGTATAAAAAACTTATGAAGAAACCCAAACCCAATTCATCCATTAAGGGCCCCAGCCAAATAGTTATGTCCTAGAAACAAAATCTTCTCAATGTGAAAAGGGGTGTTCTATATTTCAAGTATATCTAGAGATGTGAGAATACAAATGATTCCAAATTTTTGGTGGAGATATTAAAGAGTTGGTTAAAAAACATTGTAGTTATTTTAAAATCTAGATAAGACTGTGTGGATGCTGAAATCCATGTTTGAAGTGGTTTTATGAAATCTAGGTTCCCAAAACCACCTTCCACTTTGCCTATAAATTGGCACCTTGGGAACCCCATTTTAAAGATCAACTAGGAGGAAAATCATTTAAATTTTGGAGACCCAAAGGATTCCTCTCCTAATACTAGAGTCTTTGGATTCCAATGTCCTCTCAGGGAGATCATCGATTAAGGAAAAGTTCCACTGGAGCCTCTTCCTCATCTCGATGGGGAGCTAAATAGTGGAAAATCATTTCAAGGAAGCTACAAAAAATTGAAAGGGTGATCCTAAACTTTTTATTCTACTGGTTTTGTGTAATTTGTGTGTGAAATATTCCCCTTATGCTTTATCTTAACATGTTTATCTTTTGAATGCAATTTTTGGGTATAATTAAGTGAAACACTTTTCATTTCAACACTGATTGGGTTGAGATTTCAAGTTGGAAAATTGGGATGTTCCAATTGGAAAACACAATAAGCATTTTTTCTCTCACACATAAATGATATTTACGTATGATTTGGTATCCCTTGTTCTTTGATTGAGGTCCATATATTTAATACATGATTGTTGTGTCAAGGGTTTCTTATTTGTGCATATTTTTTAGAGGCAAGAGAGGAATAGAGACCTTGACAACCCTAAACCAAAGGATTCCATTAAATCATGTGAAATATTTAGAACAATAAACAATAAAAGATGTTTAGTGAAAATAGAGTGACATCATCCTCTCATAATTATAATAACACCACATTCATTTTTAAACTATTAAACTCTTTAATTAAATCATTTTATTTTTTAAAATATTTTCAAAACCACCCCATATTTTAGTCCTTTTATTAAAAATATACACTATAACCCACAAATGATCCTTGAGATATGACCCAGGGTTTTCCATAGACTATAAATAAACTTTAAAAGCATAATCAATTTGATGTCTTGCAACCGTGCAATCAATCTACCACCACACAATGCTACTTCTAGGTTATTCTACCACAACTGGTACAATATTTCTACATACTGTCAAAGAAAATAATAATCATAAATGATATCACTTGTAATATACTACCAAGGTATCCAACCGTTAATTAAGGATACTGTATTTAGGGTATCTACCACTAGTAGAGATACCATGGCTATCAAAAATTAATTTCAAAATTAAATATCCAATGGAGAGTTTAAGGAACTAAATGTTGTATAAGAGCTCCTATATTTAAGAATGCTTTTTCTCAAAAAACTCAAAATAATAATTAAATGAAAATTCCTTCCTTCCTAATTTACTACTTAGCGTGATGATCTAGATTATATCATTATTTTTTTCAATTGATAATTGGATATCCTAATTTCATATATATTTAGAAGAGCCTCCTCATGTGTGAAGGGATGTGAATGTGGGGTGTTCATGGTGAAGACATGAAAAGAGTTAAAATTTACAGCGAAATCAAATGGAAAAAGAACAAAAGATTCTCCATTACTTTTACAACACTCTATTTTCATTGAAGGTTATATGAAAAACTTATGGATACTTCTCAAAAATATTTTTAGGGACTCCTGAGAATCCAAACCTATTCGAACCAAGTTACAATATAGTATTATCATTTCTAATATATTTATCTTATATTTATGATATATATTAAAGATTTTTGTTTTTCTATTTATCTATACACACTATCTCTTGTAAAAAATTAAGGAGTTTTTGATACTCTCTTTTAATTTTATTCATTTGTATTCCTAAAAACAACTATAGAAGAGTTCGTGTATGAACGATACTTGTTTTATCCCACATATAAGTGTGGAATAATATATGTTCCTAGATATCCTTATGATCCATTATTTTTAAAACATAATCTTGGTTGTGGATAAGTTTATATTACAATAAAATTCTTGGAAGTAGGTTATTTCCAAGTGAAGGGTATTAAGTCTCGACTTGAGATTAAACCCCTTATTATATTCCATTGTGCAATATTTTTCTAACTTGTTTACTTCTATTTACTTTTTTTATTGAAATAAAACTTTTTTTTGTTTTTCTAATCCATTTGAACAAAATTATTCTCTAACAGTTAATATTTATTTTTGTTTTATATAATAATTTTAGTTATGTGAATTGGTTTCAAAGGTTATATTAATTTCAATGTTATTTTAACTGATCCTTTATTCTGCTTATGAGAATATTTTTTAAAGAAATAAAATTATAAAATTATATATTTTTGATCAACTGTGTGATTTTATTAAATCAAGGAATTTAGTTTTTAATTTTTTTTAATATAAATTTTATTGGAAACTCAACTCAACCCTATTGTGTTATTCACTATTACCAATAAAAATAATCATATAAAATAGTACAAACTAAAATAACAACATAATAAAAAGTCATGGTTTATGGAATAATATATAGATTAATATAATCATTAAATCAAATGAATAGTAATATAAAAGGCATATACTTAAGAATAAAATAATGCAATATTTATATCACAAACTATCCCATGTTACTACCATCATAACCTTTAAAAAATATACAGATGCATAGAGGTCACCTATCGAATAACACAATGAAGACTATAAAAATGATCATAAGGAAGAATCATCACCAATATAGAAGAATCTTTGAATACCTAAAATATATTGAAGATTATGGATTATCACTTACATTAGAATAACATCAAAAATTGAAGGAAAAAAACAAACTTACATAGCCTCAATGTAAGAATAATGACCTTATTTCACCCTGAAGAAGATATGATTGAAGAAGGGTTGTTGGGTTTTCTTGGGAGAAGAAAGGGACCAAGAATAGAGATAATAGGGGAATATAGTAGAGGTTTATATCCAAAACCAAAAAATATATCTCCAATTATATTTATAAACATATAAAAATATAGTTTTACTTTTAAAAATTATAAAAAACCCACCTAATCTATAATGAGAACCTGATCTAGGTACATCTGCTATTTGGTAACCACAAGTTTCTTGATGCAAGACTACTAACCACCTGGTAGTGGTGGTGATTAATTCTTCACACCCACTTTGTGGCCAATGGGTACCCAGTTCTACCCCCCGACCACCTAATGCCCCTCCAAGACCAATATTCTATGTCTTTTCATTCTATCTACCATCCTCTCATCCACTAATTTATTAACTCTCAAAGCACTTAATTAATCTACTAAAAAACCAAATTTCAATAAATTAACTCACACACTACCAACAATCAGTTTCTCATTCCTAAGAATCTATAAAGAGAACCTATAACCAATGACATGATTTCCAAGAATTTCTAAAATTCTACCATCACAAAAGATAAATTAATATGGATGGATCCCCATCATTATAGATTCTAAGATCCAGAAATAACCACTAATGATTAAATATTTCTCTGTATGAGAAAAACTGATAGTATGATTCTCCATACAAGGACTTATTAGTATATGGTATACAAAAAGTATATTCAATTAACAAATTCAGTTACCATACAAAATAATATAAACACTAATGTGAATAATAACTATCATACAAACATGACTGATATAACCCAACTATCACATCACCACTGCTGTAACTTTTAACAGATGGTTAAATGTTCTTTAGTGATTTATAATACTTTCGTCTTATACAGAAGGATTAAAAATACTATTTTATAAAATATAAAAATTATAAAAATAATAAACAATTTGGGATTTCAATTTCATAATTGAAAAAATAATAATCATCTGGATCACTTACCTTAAGCCACCATGATCAATGAAATTAAACAAATCATCTACCACACTTAGGTTTTGACAGTTTTCTATTAATATAACTATAATTTAGCATTCAATTCAAATTATAAAAATTAAAATAACCATATTTTAAATGAAACCTACTTTTCAAATATTTATAAAATCCCAACGCAATAATGAGAAATATATAATAATGAAATATTTTGATAAAATTAAGTAAACAATAAATTTCCATGATGAAAATCATATTTTTTAATAAAAACTGAAAAAATATTGAACCAAATAATTCTCCAAACCCCACAATCATATAGATTTTTATTTGTACAACTAATAAAAAAAAATTACTTTGTATTAGGAATTTAAGATTAAATAGTTTTTATATTTACCATAGAAAAAATAACATCCCATTTTTTAAATTCCATGTCTTAAAATAATATATAGATCACATGAATTATTCATTTAATTACAACATTACCATTACAAAATTGAAAATTATGTATTAGATCAACTATAAACCAATCAAGTATCATGTAATGCCTCTACCCGATTCACCCGGTCCAAGCTCGTAAGCTACACGGCCTAATGGGTACCTCCCCATATGTTATAGGTTTCTAGATAGAAGAGTGTGTTCAAAAAATGTAGTGGGGAGACTATACCCATAGTATCAAAATCCAAACATTAGAAACATATTAAGAAAAGTGTAATAACATGATAGGGTGCAATGTAAGTGAATAATAATGATGCTATAAAAGAATACATAGAAGGTATCTAACGTCATAAATTTATTAAAATAGGTACCCCCATGTGGTAGGTAAAAATAGAGTATAAGAAAGAAAAATAAAATAAGTAAACCACAAAGACATCACTCTAGAGTCCATCCTAGTACCACCTCCAAGCACAAAGCTTTGTCTCCTCATCTCCCTATTTTCGGGCCCTTGGAATTTCCCGAATCATTGATCAAGAAGTATGCATGTGAATTGAGATTACCATGAAGGGTGTGAGTATAAAACTAATAGGACACCACTAATGAAACCTTAAAGTAAGTTCACACACATAAGAGGTGCATTTCATGAAAATAAGTAAATGTGTAAGCAATCATGTGTTGAGCGGTCTTGTGCTAACCAAGCTACCACAAACCCGGGCTATACCTTCTTTAGCTCCATATTATAAGGAAAATCAAAATATAATGTGCTATCATAGGTTATACATAGGACCAAAACACATATCCCTGAGTATCCATAAGATCAATAAGTCATAAGTAATGGATCAAGTCCATCGAGCCCCATATCCGTCATGGGTTAGGACACAAGACCATCGTACCCCATCTATATCACACAAGGCCATTATACCCCATATTTGTCTCGGGTCATGCCTCAAGGCTGTCATACCCCTACCTCATGTCTAGTTCAATCATTATCATTTTCTCATACCACCCCACCTCTAAGGGATATTCAATCCACAATGGTCCTCATTTCCATTACTACTATAAGAAAAACATAAACGGGCCATAAAATCAAACACAACATCCATATAATAAAAAGGAATAATATATCACATCAATAATGAGTCTCATTTTCCACTCATACCCACACATGTGATCATTATCGAGCATAGGTCTCACGGGCTATACACGCACACACATGTGATAAATTTCAAACATGAGTCTAACAGGATACACACACATGTGGTCAATATAAATGTAACAACAGTATAAAAAGGCTATATATTATAAATAACTTCCAACACCAAGTATATTGATTCCTAATGTTAATAACAACCAAGAGTCTTCACCTGAATCAATCTCATATTCCAAGTATCCCAAAAACCAGTTCCAACTCATCAAAATTGGATTATTGAATAGGATTCATGAATAATGACAGGATAAGGTCTTGAATTCAATTAGTATAACATAAAAAGTTCTACCTCTAATGGTAGATCAAGCTCCATTAGAGAGAGAGAGAAAGTGATTCGCAATAGATACATGCTCCAATACTTTAATGATCAATTGTTTTTTATTAAACACCGTAGAAATCCATAGATCTAGGTATAACATCCTGGATCTATAATTCATACCATGAGAAGGTAGAAATATCTAGAAATATTGATATAAATAGAGAAAAACGATCACATATCTTGAATTCTCATGACCCAAAGCCTTTAAAATCACCAAAATTGGTGTTTGAAAGTGGAAGAATAAGAAACAACCATACGAATTCCTAGGATTGAGATCCCTAGGAGGAATAAGTAGAATAAAGATATTTGGGGAGTTTTCATGTTTAAAACACAATTTTTGGTTTAATTAGAAGTCCACACATAGTTTGGGCACATGGTTTACTAAACTATGTACCAAATAGGTGAGGATGACTACCTATTTTGAGAACCTATATGATTTGGCCACACAGTTTGGAAAACCATGAAGTAACTATGATTTTTTACATCTTCCCCAAGTCACATAGTTTTTTTTGGGAAGTAAAATGGTCAGATCTAACTTGGAGCCAACCATGATTCACCCACCATCCCTCTCCAAAAAGACACATAGTTTCCTGAGGAGAACCGTACATTTTTTCCTGATCCTACTCAATCTTTGGACCTCCTTAAAGGCCTCTAAAACTCTTCCAAACCATCTAGATGACCCAAGAATTATCCCAAGTAACTAATAACTAAAAAAACTATAACTTGGTATTAATGTAAGACATAAGGAACCTGAAAATTTCTAGACCATTACAATCTCCCCTAGAGGGACTTCTTTTCCTCTAAAAGCATCTCTAGAGTTTTTTTCTAAAAAAACTCAGGACATTGGGATAATACATCATATTTTAGATCCTAATTATCATATTGGATATATATATATATATGAATAAATAAGAATTAAAAAACGTGTTAATGTATTCTTCGTCAATACCTCATCACTTTGGATGATAATGTACACCAGATGCTCCAAAAACAACAAATATACTTCCAAATCAACGTCCTCACAATCAATCACACTTGCAGGATCAAGATATACCTTTGAAGTTAAGAGACATGAAACATATTATAAATACCTAAATATCATGGAGGATTTTCTATAAATTAGTCCACTACCTCAATATTCTCAATGATCTCAAATGGTACCACAAACTGTGATGCCATCTTCCATTGATTCTATAGATGATCATGCCCCAACCGATGGGACAACTGCAAGAGAACTCGATCACCCATAGTGAAATACAAATGTAATATCTTATGGTTGGAATATTATAAATTTCTACTATGAGTGGTAGTGAACTTCTTCATGATCAACTGCACCCTCCCATAAGTCTTTTTT
Organism: Viscum album; assembly: GCA_963277665.1. NCBI lineage: Eukaryota > Viridiplantae > Streptophyta > Magnoliopsida > Santalales > Viscaceae > Viscum > Viscum album. Next base: position 70,734,661 of record OY728135.1, read on the forward strand.
TGCATACTTATCTCAACGATAGTTGCCTTAGCCATCTCATTCGAACACATTGGTGAGTGACATGAATGACCATAAAGAGCCTCAAAAGGTTACATAAAAATAAAATATTGGAAGAAATTATTATATAAAAAATCTACCATGTATAAATGATCATACCATGCTCCAATAAATCCAGGATTCATTCTTGAATAATGTTCTATAAGATTTGGATCATCCTCTCCGACTCTCTATCAGTCCATAGATAATATACTGTAATCAAATTCAAATGAGTGGCCATATACTTCTACAGTCATTTCTAAAAAGAATCATGTAATATAAAAATCTCTATCTAATACAATACTAGAAGGAACTCCATATTTTCCTTCAATCTCATAGATGTAAATATTTCTCAACACATCTGCTGAGTGAGTCTCTCATATTGGTAAGAAATATTCCACTTTTGTCTGCAGATAAACTATCACCCAAAACACATCTTTACTTTTCAGTTTCCTAGGAAACCTTATTAAAAGATCCATATTAACCTTATACCACTTATACACTTGTAAAGAAATTGGTTTAAGTAATCCTCTTAGTCATTTGTTCTCCACCTTGACCTTCTAGTAAGTCAGGTAATGCGACATGAAACCTGTGACGTATCTCTTAATTCTTGGCCACCAGAAGTATCACTTGATATCCCAATACCTATTTTTCAAACATATATTCATTTCCCACTAAAAGTTATGGGAGAATCTTATCAGATCTCTAATCATGGAATCCAGAACCACAAGTCTCCCATGAACATTGATCATGTTGTCACTGTCTGTCAACCAATATAGAATTAGGCCACTTCCCACTAACTGTTACAACATCACTAAACATTCAGTGTTGTATACATATATGGTGTTTACCTAGTACACCAATATTTATGTTATAACCAAGGGAGAACAAATCATCACACCTTATTCCTCAGATACATCCACTAACCTTTCAATAAAAAATCTCATAAACCATTATTCCTCCTCTAAAGGTCTCTCTCCAAGCTCTTTCATTTTTCCTACTGGGAGGATCTACAACAACATTCAATTTTCCTGGAGTGTAATCCTTATAAAAATCAATTATCTATAGATACTCTTCCCAATTCCTCTAATGAATATTTAATTCCCACTAAGAAAAGATTTAAATAAATCTCTTGAAGTTCATGTATATGAAACACATATCTCCAAAGAGATAATTTCACCAAACATTTAGGGCATAAACCACAACTACCAACTCAATGTCATGAATAGGGAAGTTCCTCTCATGGGGTCATAACTAACAAGACCCATAAGCTACTATATAATCCATCTACATGAGAACATCTCCTAAAGAAACACTCAAGGAATAAAAGTAAACCCTATAAAGAATCCTAGGCTCTAAAAATATCTTGATTGGTGTCATCATCAATCTTCTTTTCATATCCAAGAAGGTCTTTTCACACCAATATATCCACTCAAACTTCACCCCTTATTAGTAAGCCCTGTCATATATTCTTCTATATGGGAGATGTTTTGAATGAACCACTGACAGTATCCTGTCAACCAAAGGATACCCCTGACCTCAACCATATTTCTATGGAATGCCCAAGGAATCACAACCTCAAACTTCATCAGGTCTATATAAATTCCAACCATAGAGATTACAAGCCCAAGAAACTATACCTCCTAGATCTATAAGTGAAACTTCAAAGTCTTAGCATAAAGTTAGTTAACTATAAGAGTATTCAACAAAATCTATAGGTGTTTGGAATGAATATAAAAGGTTTATGAGTATATGAGGACATCATCAATAAACATTACAAAAAAGGAGTTAATACATAGATGGAAGATCGTATTCATGAGATCTATAAATATTTATGGATCATTCACTAACCCAAAAGGCATTACAAGGAACTCGTACAATCCATATCTACCCCTAAATGAAATATTTGGAATATCCTCCTCTCTGACCTAATGGTGTTGGTAGCATGATTTTAGGTCAATATTGGAGAACTACTATGCTCCCCAAAACTGATAAAAAAAGTCATCGATCCTTAATAATTGGTTTTTTCTCTATGATCATCTAGTTTCTATTCTTGTAGTCTACACATAACCAAAAGAGTACCATCCTCATTTTTTCAAACAAAATCTGAAGACCCCATGGTGATGTTATCAATATGATAAAACCCTTCACCTCCAAATCATTGAGCTTCACCCTAAGTGGATACAACTCAGATGGTGCTATATGATATCAAGGAATTGATATATGATTCACTCCATATATGATTTAGATATGACAAATCAATTCCTCTCTCCGAAGAGATCTATAAAAACTTATCTAGAAATATATCCTTTTATAAGTCCACTACAAGAGGAAAAGAGGAGGTAGATACTACATGATATTATGCAAGAATAATGCCTAATATCTATGCTGTAACTCCTTATATTTTCTCTTATTTCTACCAAATGAGGCACCCACAGTAATAATATTTGGTTTTCTAGATAGTCCACTAAGATATAGAAGAATATCCTAAACTCTATCCTCCTTCAGATCATTCTTGATCATCATGGAATTTTGAATAACCTCTATACATTTCATTAGGTCAAAGATCCTCACCTGAAACATCAATTATATTTAGATACCAATCTCAATTTTTTGGGTCTTTAGTACTTCATTTCTTGAGAAAATAAGAGTGAAGTGAAGCAACTTTTTGAAATAAGAAGATCAAGTAGACAATAACATCAACCCCATCAGAAGATCCATAAAAGTTTTTTTGTCATCAAACTCCATCTAATCTTGTAAGAAATATTAAAATAATATAGCCTTAAATATCACCAATGTATGACCCTCATGTTTTCCTCCTAGTTCATTACACCTCACCACCATATGGTCAGTCCTTGAAGCATGAAAGCAACCATATTTTCTCACCTATCCTCTAAGGCCTCTACTAGGTCAAGGATTATATTAATGTTGTTAATCAAATATTGATATATTGAGGACCTCTATTGAACTAAATGGATAGAAGATACTAGAAATAAAAGTCCTAATCATAATTGACCATCATCCTGTAAACTCCTCCACCTTGAACATGAACTATAAAAAATACACTTGGATTTAGTTTTTCTACCACATAAACCACTGGATCAGGTACAAGAACAAACTTAGTTGAACCTTCTTGTACATATGGTGTTAGAACATGGGAATTATCACAAGAAACAACATTCTTCTTTTCTTCTCTAGTTATTCCTTTTAGATTCCATTCAGGTGGCATATCTGAAACTCTAACTGGAATCTTATAATGCCAATAAAAAATACTTAACATAACATCCTAAGTAGTGTATAGGCACACATATGGGATTTATCTTGGAGAATCTATCCTAGGAGGATACTGAAAATGATAAGGCATTTCCCTCCTAGAACTACCAAATGCTTAATCCTATTTATCCATACCCGTACATTTCTCATATTCATATAGATATAACATTATGAATTCTCAAGATCAAATAATCTAAATGTGAACACAATATATCATAGAAGTAGAAAGCACAGATCATTAAATTTAATTAAATTAACTACCATAGATAGTGAGTAACAACTACATATCACATGTGATCCTACATTCCTAGTCAGAATTCATGAATGTACCCAAATCCCATATACTATAACAAAAAAAATACAAAGGATATACTTGAAACCGTAAATCCACAATTGTAATGCAATAAATCAAATCAACCATTGTGATTCACCCATTCAAGGTTGGGGAGTGACCGTGCCCCAACCATAGTCAAGAAAAAATAAATAAAATAAAACCTTATTTTATACCACTTTTTAATGCACCAGACTAAATCACCCATTCTAGTATAGTGAGATAAATGGCCTCATGCACGCATCCCTATATGCAAGATGTTTCTGACTAGCATTGAGGGTATGGATGAAATAGTGGGGAGACTATACCATATATATCAAAATACAAGCATCCAAAACATACAATGAAATGTATAATAACATGATAGGGAACAACATAGGTGAATAATAATAATTCTATAATAGATGATATGAAATTTATCTCAATTCATATGGGTAATAAACCAAGGACCCCCAAGTGGAAGGTCAAAATGGAGTTTAATAAAGAAAAAATGAAAACAAATAAATACATTGTGGAATAACTCTATAGTATGACTCATTATCGCATCTAAACACTGAGATTCATCAATTTGTCTCCATATTATAGATCCTTTCTCTTTCATGGATACTAATTTATGAAGTATGTATGCACATAGAGATACCGATGTAGGGTGTGATTATAAACATATTAGGACACCACTAATGTGTTATTAAAAAAAGTCTGCACGCATAAGAGGTTTATGCCATTTAAATAAGTAAATGCACAAGCAAAAAATAATCATTCATGTGTCCAACTATTGTATGCTAACCAAGAAACCACAAACCCCAACCTACCTGATTCAGCTCCATTACAAATGGAAGTTCATAAAATAAGGTGTGATCATCATTCAACTACAAGCCCACTATATATATATATATATCCCTGAGTAGCCAAAATTAAAAAAACCTTCGGTTAGTCCAGAATGACACTAAGACTCGTTTCTACCATGGGTAAGGCCATAATGACATCATACCCTATCTCTATCATGGTATAAACCACAAGGCCATTGTACCATATCTTTATATTGGGTTGGGACTCATGGTCATCCCACCCCTACCTCATTTCTAGGTCCATCATCATAATTATCATATAATGATCCCCCTATTAGGTCTAACCACTCAGCGATATTCAACCTATCAATTTCTACTAGAAGATACACCTCTAGAGAATATAAAATGACACAAAATTTTAATTGAAAAAAATTCACACCATATCATATAAATCATGTGTTATTGAAATCATATGCACTCACACATGTGATAATCATCAAGTATGTTCCTCATGGCCTACACATGCACACACATGTGATAAATATAACGCATGCGTTGCATGGGATACACATGTACACACATGGGTTCAATATCAATGTAACAGCTTTATAAAAAGGATATATAGGGTAGGGAACTTCCTACCTCAATGGAATTGATGCCAATGTTCATAGACCCTAAGAATCATCATCTGAATCAAGAAAGAACACCAAGGACCCCTAAAAAATCTTAACTCATCACAAAATGATTCTAAAAAATGATTAAATAAGATGAAAATGATACGAGATTTAAATTTATTAGGTTTAACCAACAATATCGACCACCAATGGAAAATCATGATCTATTCAAGAGAGAGAGAAAGTGATTCTCAATAGATCTAGTCTTAAATCCTTAAATGATGCTAGAATTATCCATTAAAACACATATGAATCCATAGATCTAGCCATAATAGAACAAATATTTGTTTCACCCAAGAGAATGAGTAAATATATAGAGATATTAAGAACAATGAAGGAAAATAATCACATTCCTTGAATTATCAAATCCTAAAGCCTATAGATTTAAAAAAATTAGAGTTTAAAGGGACAATAATCACCAAAACCAACACTGGAGTCCCTAGGTTCAAGATACCTAGGATTAAAAGGAATAATAAATAAATCCATGGAGTTTTTAGGTTTAAAACTCAATTTTCATATTCATTAAAACTACACGTATGGTTTGGTCACATGGTTTACTAAACTGTGTCCAACTGTACGAGGTTCACTTCCTCTTCTAGGAACCCACATGGTTTGGCCACATAGTGTGGTAAATAATAATCCAAAAATGATTTTTCATCTATCCTAAGTCACATGATTTTTTTGGGGAGCTATCATGGTTAGTTCTAATTGTGAACCACCCATTGTCCCTCTTGAACTAGCCATATGGTTTCATGAGTAGAACTTTATGGTTTTACCTAACCACTCTCAAACCATGCACCCACTTAAATGCCTCAAAACCCCTCAAAAACTATCTAGAAGATACCCATGATTTATCCCAAGAAAATGAAAACTAAAAAACACTCAATGAAGGGATGAGTGTAAGGAGTAAGATACCCAAATATTCCAGGGTGTTATAAATCCATTCCATTATCCAATTATATCTAACACCAAATCATTATTTTAAAATACCTTACCACAAATTTTATATATTTTACTTGTCATAATTTTCTTATTTAATAAATAAAAATAAAATAATATTAAAACCTATATGATTTAATCATAATAAAATATATTTTCTATGGGTTTTAACTGAATATAAAATTTTTAATTAAAAATATATCAATTTTAAAATATGAACTAACATGCTCAATATTTAACTAAAAATAACCTTACTAAAAAACATCAACACACCTCACCATTTACCAATTGATATTAATTACTGCACTCTTTACTTATCTTTCTAACATATGTGACTAAGAAACATAAAATAGACACAGTAGAACAAAAACTATGTCTTTTATAGTATTTCATTAACATTGAATAAAAAATAAATCATGGATTGTTACAGAATAAATAAGATCATACACATCAAATTTACATTTTAATTCATGTTTTGAAACTACGATTGAACTATGATAATGTTAACAGAGGTAATCTTGTAAACTTATTCATATTATACAAAAATCCTAACTTATTGTTTTTAAAATCCTTACATAAAATTCATGATTATTTCCAAATAACCAAAAATTCATTCAACTATACCTCTTATCACCAATATGAATTCATCAAATGGAGTAGTGATTAAAATTAAATTTATTTCAACCAAAAAATATAAACCGGTTTACTTCCATGATATATACATTCAAAATAAACTAACATAAATCATATAGTAGACGAATAATCTTTATGAATTAAATGGGATCTTAACTATAATGAATATAAACCTATAATTATAAATAAATCAAATGGTTTGTAAATAATTTTACATTAAAAAATTTAATTTCAAAAGTCCACTTATAAAATAAAATCTAAATAATTTCTAATTACTTCAAACCATTTGAAAACCTATTTCTGTTTAACTGAAAAATAAAAAAAATAAAAAAATAAATTGGATATAATAACATAGAATTCGAATCATCATGAAAATACCAAATTTAAAAAACACTTTCCCAAATAAATCATAATTCCTCAATAGAATTCAAATGATATCCAATAATAAAGAAATATGGTCCTTTTTAATTCACATTTTATAATCGAAAGAAAAAAATTTAACCCAATAAAGTTTGAACATGTTTCATTTTAAAATCATTTTAAACTAAATTAAAATTTATTTTAATCTATCATGGAGGAATCCAATAATTATTTTTCCAAACTCTCCCAGATCCCTTAGCCTGAGGGCCTTACAAGGTGTGTATTGGATACCTTAACTTAAATGGAGTATCTTGAAGGGATTACATTTAAGTGGTGTCTAGAAGAACTTATAAATTAAGTGGTGGCCCAAAGTCCTTATATGGAATTTGTTTTATCATTTTTAAAACTAAAAACCTTAAGGATAAAATTTAGGCTTCCCAAAAAACTTGAGGAATCCAACATAATTTGTCATAATATTTTTTGACATTACTAAGAATAAAATTGTTCCTTAAACATTGATTTATTACCATTTTAAAATCACTTCTAGAAATTACATCTATGTTATATAAAATATTACTTCCTTTATAACCTAACATAATTCATTTATAAAATTTTACAATGCTATTTAAAATATCTTTTACATCCCTTTTAGAATCACTTCTAAAAATTCCACCCATGGAACATCAAAACTTACTTACTTTAAATCATAATATAAATAAATTATAAAGATTTAACAAATGATTTAAATGGTCATTTACATCTCTATATTAGCAGTTTCTAAAAATTCATTGATGGAATATATAAATTTTAATATCATACCTCATAACCATAACCCAAAACTTATCAAATAAATTTCTGATCATAAAAATAAAATAAAATGAACCAAAATTTTCCACATATTCCTAGGATAAAAATAGGAAATGAATGAAATGAAATAGTAAAATAATTTAACTTTGTTAAAACCCCACATGTTTAAATCAAAACCATTCACCCACCAGGATAATATTTTGAAGAATATTTAAAGAAACCCATAAAGGTATATTTTAAAGTTAAATCCTATATAAATCTTTCCCATTTACAAAAATACATTCAAAATAAATATTACCCAAAAAATGATATTTTCTAAACAAAAATAATTTTTTAAAACAATTACCAACCAAAATATAACTAATGTTAACAAAACTCGTAAAAATAATAATAAACACCATTTATCAAAATATTTAACACCTAATAAATCCCCATAAATCACTTAGTTTAAGCTAAACAACAAAACTACAATCAATACACACACTCACATCTAAATAACTAAAGAAAAAACCGAAGGGTATGTTTTTCACATTAATCACTGTAATTACCAAGAACATGTTATAATAAAGAAAATTCATAATAAATATCAAAATAATTGTTTCCCTAAAAATAATTTCAGGAAACATTTCCTTATAATTAGTATTAAATATATTTAATTTTATATAATGAATTTATGTTTTATTTTATTATAAAAATTTCAGTATTTATAGAAATAATTGTCAAATGAAATCAAAAAACCAAAATTCTAGAACACTTATCATCAAATAATTTCCAAAAATCCAAAAACCATTCCTGATAATTAATGAATTTCATTCCATGAGATTAATTTATAAAGAATACACATCCAAATCAATCTTTCATTAAATAATTAATTAACCAATCATTCAGTCAATTAATCAAAGTAGATAACAAAATTGATGAATAAAATTAATAATAATAATAAACCAATATGTTTCATTTTAATTATATGATCAAAAATAGAAATTTATAAAATCACTAAATAGTTATGTAATTCTTTGAAATTAAGAAAAAAAATAAAAAATAAAAATCAAAGAATATTTCTTACCATATATGTTATTATACATAAATCCTCATTAACAAAACAAGAAAAATGATAGAAAAATAACCCTATCAAGGTTTGATTATCCTCATACAACCCTTGACATTTTTTGGAAAGTCAATTTTTCACTGTAATTATGTTTTCCAACATATTTATGGAAATATTCACAATTATGAAAATTCTATATCCTACATATCATTTAACCAACTACACAACATCACTCTAAAAAAAATTCAACGTCCTAGTTTAGATCACCCAATCCAACCCGTATTTCCACAAGACCTCAGGGATACTTTATGATCGCCTGAGTTAAAAAAGGTGTTGAAAGATAATTTTAAGATTGTGGAAAGTGATTTAACATCATTTATCCTAAAATAAAAAACAATAAATAATGTTCCAAAATTAAAAACAAAATTTTTAGGATATATATATATATATAATAAAATTCATTCCATAAAGTTTAAATTATAATAAAAAAACATATACATGTCATAAATCATGTAAATACCATATACCCATTACATATAAAATATATATGACTCTTCAAATTTATATCATAAAATATGAATCATCCCTTTCTATTAAGTCACCCACTTCATCGTATCTAGAATTACATCAACCATACCCTAAATAAAAAATAAAAAATTACACATTTACCCTAAGAGATATTTGTAGGGTGTAATATATTATACCCTGTAGGTGATCGCTACCTGAACCATGCCACACTATTATATGTGAAATTTTATACCAAATCAATATAGGATAGGGAAATATATATTATAAATAATTTATTAATTTTCCTCTTAATATCCTCCTGAACAATAATAAATACATTTACCTTGGTTGTTGGGTTCCCATGAGCTAACCAATCCATAAAGGAAACCAAACATACCTATATCTACCCATGCTCTGAATCCCATCAGAATAAACTAAAAATCCAACATAAGATTAAAAATAATATGTTAATTATTCTCTATAGAATGGAGAACATCGCTATAAAAATCCTAATTATGAAGAAAAATAGCCAATATGCTCCTATAACCTAAAGAAATCATCACAATTCATTATAAAATCCAACATATATCTAGGAGAACATATTTATTACATCCCATTATTAATTAAAAAATACATAAAAAATAATTTACATATGCACCAACCATATACTGACCTTTAAGAGTCTAGAATCACTTCCATTGATGCTAATAAAAATAATAATGTGGAATATACATAACTAATATAACAACATAAAAACATGTCAGTGTTTATGACATAATTAATGTAACACCATTACCTGGATCATTAACTTAGGTAGAACTAAAGTGATACTAACCTTAAGTGACATCCCCTGAACACCAACGGTAAGAAATAAATGATAAGGGATTTACTAAATCATGGGGGATGATTTTTCCATATGCAAACAACAAAAAAAATAAAATTATAAATAAATATAATATGATGCATGATATAACTAGAATAACCTTGAAAATAATAAAAAGAAAATAATCAGATTAGAATATGAAGAAAAACATAACGCAAATTAACAAAAACAATACACCTAAAGACACTATGAAAACCCAAACACAAAAGTTGTTAGATCCTATATTTTTTCAGGTATGTATCTTTCTAATTTTTCTCATTTGAGCCTTGGTGGATGATTCCTGTTCAAATATAAAGATCCTTTATTGGATAAAATTACCTAATGTTCAGGGATGTATGAATTTTTGAATTTAATGGAGTCTACGTATGAATGGGTTAAATTTTTTCATGGGTTCTTGGTAAGTTATGAAGCTTTAAAGGGGGTTAAAGTTGTTAAAAGGGAATAATAGGTTGAAAGATACACTACAGGATATTTACACGTTGTGTAAAAGGATTACAAATCATTTAATTATACATTGGTTTTGATAAAATAAATATGAGGTGGTGGGTTATTTAGTGAATTCCATTAAAAAATTTACACGACTTGTAGAAAACCTTCGAATGTAATTGAATTGGAAGACAACTTAAAGTATGTTTAAAATGAAATGTGACCTAGGATGATTTCTTGTGATATAATCCTTATATTTTACTTTATTTCTTTTTGATATAATTTTTAATCAATTTTTGATTAAATTTCAATTGGATTATGAAAGAAGAATTGTAATTCTAATAATTAACGAATGAGAATTGTGACATGATATTGTGATATCCATCCTATGTGATAGGGATTGTGTTCTAAGATATAATTATTATATATTGAGCTTATCCATATAAATTTAATACTTATATGTTGTAATGCTGATATTGAGTGGGATTGACTTAGTAACAAGCCATAATTATTATAGAGATTGGGCTATTCCTATTCCCATGCTGCAATTATTATATGGATTTGGATCAGAAATGATGTAATTCTTATAGGTCTTTGACTCGGATTATTCTGACTATAACATGGTTATATAGTTGTGGTTAACATGGTTGTATGAAATCCTCATAGATATTCCTTCATGGTTACAAAATTTTTTTTACCTTGGTTATATGGTTGTGGTTGGCATGGTCATAAGACATGATCCTAGATATTCCATCATGGAGATTAAGCAGGTTTTGGTTTCATTTTATTAATTGTTGAATTAATCAACAAAATTTTTTATCTATTTATTTCATAAACTAATTATCATATAAGTTTGTTGAGATATAATTCTGTCAAACAACTGAGTTAAACTCACACCCTATTTGGGCCGCAATTTGGTAATTGAGCATATTCCGTGGATGAAAGTTTGGACATGGGAAAGAGGCCTTTATGTTGATCAATTTTTTATGGATGAGTTAGAGTTTAGAGATGGAATCGACATGGGGTTTGGGACCTAGGAATTTTTTTTCATTTATTTAAGTCTTATGGTATTTTTCTTGTAATAATCTAGCATGAAATTTAGTTACATTCCAACATGTCATTACATTATTCCTTAATTATTTTATTGGATTATTTAGTTGGTTTTTATTATTATATTTTTCTATGAATTTACATTGATTATTTCCATTTTATGATGATTTTTATACTATAATTAAACTTCATACCAGGGGGTATAGACTCCCAACTCTACATTTCACACCCCCATTACTAGTCGGAAGCCTCTAGTGTACGAGGATCCTTGATTGAGGTCTCATGACCAACCAATTCTGGCCATGTGATAGAGTTATAGATTAAATTATTTTACAAAGTGGTATCATAGGAGCAAGTTTTTTTCTTTTCTTTTTCCTTATAGTTTGGGAAAGTTAAAAAGGATACTATGATGTTTGGGTACATGGTAATGAAATTGTGAATGAGAGTAGCTGACCCATGTACGGGGGAAAATATGAGTGCCTAGGGATGGGATTGTTGTTTGTGTTATGTGATTGTTAAAGGTAATGTTATTTCACCTTGGGTTATTCACATGTTATTTGAGGTTATTGTTTTATGATCATACTATTTCTTGATATTTTAACTCACAGCTCAGTATGGTGCAATATGAAAATATGTGCATCATAACAGGCATATAGAAATATATTGACATGCATTTTTCATGATAGGGACATGTCTTTTTTTTCATGTGATATATGCTTGCTTGTTGAACTGTAAAATAAATATCTATTTCAATGGGTGTACAAAATGATTCAACATTTCATGAAAAAATAATTTTAATCCATGTCTAGAGAGACCAAGAGTTAGTGCTTCTCTATTTCAGTCACATGTTGGGTTGACCTTTTTGTTTTCCAGGTCTCTAAGGTATGCATTTTTCATGTATAGAAAATTTTTACCCCTCATATTTGACATGAGTGTCCAAATAGAGGTAATTAACACACTCCTAATGCAATTGAAGTAGATATTCCTATAGTTCCCGAGGATCAGATGGATGTTATAATTTGTGAAAACTTCTTGATGGTCATGCGATCCATGTAAATGGAGACTCTTCATACCATTCCTTCGATGTCTATGGTGAAAAGTGAGTTTCAGCTATAGTATCTTCCTTTGTTAATTGGGGAAGAGGTACCCCAAGTAGCTGAGTTATGGATTGAGTCAGTCCATATGATCTTTAATCATATTGAGACACCTGATTATAAGAGGGTGAAGATTGCTACATATATTCTTCATGGACTTTCCAAGTGTTGGTTGGATATTCTGTAGGAATCTAGCCATCATGATGAGCTATCTTAGAATGAAATCAAGATGAAACTACTGAGCTATTTCTATCATGAAACCTCGAGGGATGAAAAATATAGCATGTTCATGCATCTAACATAGGAGGATTGTCAGTGTTAGATGATGTTGGATGTTTTAATAACCTACAATGTTTTTCATCATCTTTGGAAGCTGATGATATCTATAGGGTGAGACATTTCTAGGATGATCTTTACTATGAGATCATGTCATAGGTAAACATTTTCAATTTCATAAGATTTAAAGATGTGATGAATCAGAAAATAATCATAGAAGGGAATCTGAGAGTGGCCTCGAGCAGTGGAAAAGATATTTCAGTATGGAAATCTGGGAGTTCTTCAAGTGATGAGAAGAACTTTTATGATAGTTTCCACCAAATAAGTAGTGGGAAGAGAAGTTAGGGCAGTGGAAAACCATATCAAGATTGTGTTATGTTCTAGTGCTATCAGTGTGGAAAGCTTGTCTATAAGCACCCATAGTGTCCTTAACCCATATTCAAGTGTCGTGTATGTGACAGACTGGATCATCTTAATAGGTTTAGTGTGAAACATCCATATAATACCATTGGAAGAGAATCGGGAAAGGAACTAGAGTCAGAAATGGGATCAACTACCCCTCAACAGGCTGGTATCTAGAGATCCAAAGGCCGTTCATGTTGAGGTAGGAGACATGGTACCCTAGTGCATGAGAAAAAGTACCAAGTAAGGGAAATATCTCATGAGGTAATCAGACTGGAGGCTAGGGTAGAGTGTCAATTCAGTTACACTTTTTAAAGACTACTCCGACTTTTGTGGATGTAGGATCATCTACCGTTAGAGGTAGGATTCTTGTATCATCTACCATAGCTTGTGTTTTTTTTGATACAAGAGAATTACATTATTCCCTATCTTAACTTTTTTCAGATAGTTTTTTCTTGGATGTGAAAATATTAGATGGAGTATTAACCATTGACACACTGTTGAGAGTTCGGTCAGAGAATATCAAACATTTCAAGGCGTGTTCTCCAGATATTGGTAGTTACCAATTCTTTTGGGAACCGTTCATGTTGGAAATGACATGATTAAAATTTTTTATTGGTATGGATTCGTTAGTTCTATTACATGATCATATTATATATTATAGGAGGTGTGTTACTTTCCAATATCTAGAAGGATGCAGCTATTCTCACCATGGTGAGTGGGATATTCAGGCTGGTCATGCGGGACCAATTTAGTGTAGATTGGATTGTCTCGTGGCTCAAATCACAGGTATTTCTCTAGATAATGGTGGAATGCAGCATAATTATTTTACTCAATTGGTAGAACATTTTTATGATGTTTTCCCTAACTAGTTTTTTGCCTTACCTAGCGAGTGAGTGGTCGAGTTCATGATCGAGTTGGTGTTGGGAGTGGAGATTGTTTCTATCCCACATTAGTGAATGGTAGTGGAAGAGCTTAGGGATTTGAATGTATTTTTGTAAGATATAGAATATAAATGTTTCATATGGCTGAGTAAATCTCATTGGGGTTATCCAATACTCTTCACCAAAAGGCTGATGGATCATTACGTTTATGAGTGGATTTTTGGAGGTTGAACCAGATGACGGTCAAGAACCAATATCCTATTTCGTGAATTGATGATATTTTAGATTACTTGAGAGGTGATAATATATTCTCCATGATTTACTTGAGTTCATGATATCATTAGTTAAGGTAGATACTATCATATATACCTCAGTTTGCTTTTGGGAGCATGTATGGCTTGTATGAATTTCTAGTGATGTGTTTGGGTTAACTAATGTGTCTGCGGTATTCATGGAATTAATGAATTTTAACTTTCATCCCTATATAGATTAATTTTTGGTGGTTTTCATCGATGATAAATTAGTGTACTCATAGTCCATAGATGATCATGACAAACATATTGACATCTTCCTAAGTACATTGAGAGAGTGTAGGATTTACATCAAGATAACCAAATGAAGTATTTGTATAAATAAATTACATTCCTTAGGCCATGTCATGTAAAAGGAAAGAGTGTCGGTTTACCCATAGAAATTCTCAACCATGATATCTTGGGAAAATCCCAAGAATGAATTCAAAATTTAGATCTTTCTGGGTTTAACAGGTTATTACCAGCCTTTTATCCAATATTTCTCGTGTTTGGTAGCACCAATGTTTGGGATTACCAAGAAAGGTGTGATGTATGTTTGGTATGATTATTATGAGATATATTTTGAGGATTTAAAAATAAGGATGTCCTAAATAACAATTATCAATTTACCTGTGCTGGTTAAAGAATATATCTTGTATTTTGACGTATCTTTAGTTTGGCATAGAGCAATTCTAATACAAGAGATTGTGTGGTTGCTTGTTGATCTAATAAGCTGAGACAACATGATAGGAATTACCCTATTCATGATTTGGAGTTAGCAGTAGTGGTACATGCCTAGATATGTTGGAGACACTAACTCATGAGTGTGAGGTTTTTGATATACATGGATTATAAAAGCCTCTGAAACATATTTTCTTAGTAGGATCTGAACCTTCAGTAAATAAGGTGGGTCAAGTTTCTATAGTCTTTCGACTTTGAATTATCTTGTTCACTGGGAAAGTTCAACATTATTTCTAATGCTTTGAAATAAAATATAGAGACAACATCTGTATGAGAATCCTGTGATGAGTGGAGGATAATTACTATTTTTTAGACATGCATCAAGATGTTCAGGTGTCTCAAGGATGAGTACCACTTACTTCAACATATATTATACATGCTCTTTTGGACCATATTAATATCGAGTAGTTATCTGATATAGAGGGATCATTTCTGAGAGAAAAATTATATAGTGGGAGATTTCACCAAGAGGGTCTCGGAGTATTGTAAATTCTCTTATTTTCTATGGAAAAGTATGGGTTCCTACAGGCTTTAATGAGGAGTTGATGAGGGAGTTTCATGATTTTATAAGAATGATTCTATATGGGTTGTTGTGTAATGAATAACTAAGGTATAAGACTTATTTCATATTATGGAAACCTTCACAGTTTATGATTTGGGAAATATTTACGCGCACAAGGTGGCTCAGTTGCACAGTTTTCCAAGGAGTATCATTTTAGATAGAGATCCGCATTTAACATCGTGTTTTGGGAAGGGTATTCAGAAAGCCCTAGGATCGTGAGTTCTTTTAAGAATGACCTATCATACATACACATATGTCTAATCTAAGAAAACTGTTTAGGTTCTAGAGGATATGTTAGGACCCGGTGGTTTGGATTTTGGTGGTTCATAGAAGAAACATATAGAAATCATGGAGTTTTAATATAATAATATCTTTGAGTCATCATTCAAAATGGAACCTCATAATTCCTTGAATGGATGGATGTGATGTTCACCACTTTGTTGGATAAAGGCAGCAGAGTCAACACTTGTTGGGCCTAGTCTCATATAAGAGATATATAAACAGGTTCAGTTGATCAAACAATGGCTGGGGACCACACAGAGTAGAAAAAAACGATATGATGACCATTGATGATGACATTTGGAATTTTATTTTAGTCATCATTTTTTATTTTAGGTGTTTCATATTATAAAGAAATTCATTATCAGGAAATAGAGAAATCTGGTGCCGATATTTGTTGGGACATTTGAAATAGTGGAAAAGGTCAGTCCAATGGCGTACCATTTAGCCCTTCCACAGTGCTACAATTCCATGAATAACATGTTACATGTTTTGAAACTATTAATATATCATTCGAACCCTTACTATGTGATAGTCATAGTAGACATTGATATTTTTTATGAAGTGTCCTTTAAGGATCATCTGATACAGGTCATGGATCGTAGTGAGAAATATATTTGAGGTACGACAATACCATTAGTTTAGGTGCAATGGAAGAATGGAAAAGTTCATGAGGGGACCTGAGAGAGGGATTGTGATATGCGAATGTAGTGGCTGTACTTATTCACTAATACCTCAAAATGATTATCAGAGAAGCTCATAGATGAGCTATTATAAGGTAGAGAGGTCGTAAGATACCGTTTTTTCTAGGTATGTCTATATCTAAGTTTCTCATTTGAGCCTTGCTGGCCTGGACTTCTTCAGAGATAGAGATCATTTATTAGAGAAAATGACCTAATTTTCATGGATATATTATTGTTTTAATTTAATAAAGTTTAGATATGAATGGTTTAAAGTGGTTTAGGGATTCTTGGTATGCTGTGAAGAGTTTAATGGGGTTCAGGTTATTAAAAAGGAAAAATGGGATGAAAACTCAACTTCATAACATTTACATGTCATGTAAAGGGATTACACATCATGTAATTGTTCATGGATTTTTTGGATAATTGCATTAAAAAAAATTACATGACGTGTAATCACATTACACAATGTGTAAATGCCTAACCTGCTGTTTTAAACATGTTTTGAAGCTAGTTTTCATTATAATCCACTGCATCTCATATCCTCTCGACACTAGGGAATTATCTAGGTGATTTTGGGTGCCAACTTCCCTTCTAGACATCCTATTTGTGTGAAAAACCCTTGGTAAGTGGTTTTGGTCCCCTTTCTTTATTCACTTTCTTCTTCTCCAACTGTTGCAGTTAAATCCCTTGAAAAATTGCATTGTTGGTTTTGATCTTGATCATTTTTGATTTAGGAGCCTCTTTGAAATCATCCAAACCTTCTTCCTTATGGTTTTCAGCCATTGGAAGTGTTGTTGGACCATCATTATAAGGTAGAGGGTCTAAATATTAACCCTATGTTTTGATAATTTCCAAGTTTATACAATATTATGATTGTGACATCATTTCACCTTCCCAAATTAATTTAATAATGAATGGAATTATTCCTTTAATTACATTGTTTTTAATTGGATTCTAACTTGGATTATGTATACCCTTTGGATGAGAAAGCCATTTAATATAATTGAATTGGAAACTGGCTTAAAGTATGTTTAGCATGACATGTGACCTAGGGTGATTTCTTATGATAGAATCCAAAAATTGTGGATTATTTCTTATTGATATAATTTTAAATGAATTGTGAATTAAATTGAAATTTTCATAAGAAATTAGAATGGAAATTTTCATAATTAACCATTGATAAATTTTATATGATATGGTGATATCCTTGATATGTGATAGGGATTGTGTTCTTTGCTGTAATGCTTATATATCGTGCTCAGCCCTAACACTTGTACACTTATATATTGTAATGCTAATATTGAGTGGGCTCGGCCCAGTCCAATTGTATAATTACTGTAGTGAGTGGGCTATGCCCAGTCCCAGGCTGTTATTCTTATAGGGCTTTGACCTAGAAATGATGTAAAGCTTATAGGGATTTCACCATGATTATTGTGGCTATAAAATTTTTATATGGTTGTGGTTGACATTTTAGTAAGACAATATCATAGATATTCTAGTATGGCACCAAATTAGTTTTTTACCATGGTTATATGTTTGTGGTTTGCATGGTCGTAAGACATGCTCAGACCTATTCCGACATCGATTCAAAGTAAGTTATGGTTGTATTTATTTAATTATGGAATTAATCAATAGAAATATTTATTTCTTTATTGCATACACTTCTTATCATAATGATTTTTTACACACTGTGGAGTTGAATTGCTGAGTTATACTCGCACCCTATTCATACCACCGTTTAGTACCTGAGAAGATTACATAGATGTAGGTTTAGACAAAGGAATGAGGCCTTGCTATTGATCGGTTATTTGCCGATGGTTTGGAGTTTGGAGAAGGGGACAATGTGGGGTTTTGGGCATGGGACTTTAATTGTTTTATTTGATTATACTAGTATTTTTATTGTATTGTTCCAGAAATACATTTATTTACCTTTCAACACATCATTACATTATTCCTTGATTATTTTATTATATTATTTAGTGTCTTTAATTTGATTATTTCCATTTGATTATTATTTTTTCCACAACAATGATACTTCATGTCATGGGGTATAGTCTTCCCACTATATATTTCAAACCCCCACTACTAGTCAGCAGCCTCTGACATACTGGGAGGCGCACATGAGGTCTTTCTACCAATCCATTATGGCCACATGAGAGAGTGTCAGATTAGGGTACATTACAAAATTGAATCCATTGCCAATTTTTCTATAAAACATATCCATGATCCAATAACCAATGAACATACTACACCATCAAGGATCTATTTTTAGAATATAATAATGTCTCCCTTTACATTCATCATGGTAAATATGTTATGCATACACTCCAAAGTGCCTGTGTAGTGGGTGAGTATATCGACTAAGTAGGAAATGCTCCAAAATATTTTCACACAGACCACCAATAAAGGAACAATTGAGATAATAAAAAGTAGATATATAAATATATTAAAACCATAAGATGATAAAAGGCTAGAAAGGTATTTGTACAAATATAGTGAAAATACTCACACCATGAAGTCCCCCCATGTCATAAATGTGCACCCTTTCAATTAAGACACACAATGGACATCCTATCAAAATAGGGCCACTGAACATCCAATATTCATGAGAAGTAACCATCCATATGAACCCAAGATATTTATTGGTAGAAAATTTCCTTGAGTCTAAATTGACCCTCTCACTAAGTTAAACACAATGTGACCCTTTCCACATACATCATGAAGAAATGCCAATCATTGAGTCCAAATCGAACCTGGGACTAAGTTTAACATGAGGAGGCCCTTTATATATGAATTGTGAACTCACACACAAATTTTCATGCCAATTTATCATAACTAAATTAGTCATTTAAAACAAACTAATATTTCAGTAATTAATCATACATGTTGTGGGCAATTCCCACAACCATTATTTTCAAATCACTAAAAAAGGGTTTTCTGAAACAAATTTTCAAAGAAATCCAATTTGCAAAAAAAAAAATTCATTTTAGAAAATTTAATCATATTTGTTCTAGAAAGAGTAGAGTGGGGTAGAATAAACCTTTATTAATAAATTCATTTTGATGAACCAGTTTATGATTTCACCAAACTAGATCCATATTATCTTTTCTTCAAACATAATAGATCCCTAAAAAAGTCTGAATCACAAAATATCAATCCCAAAATTTAGGGATCAAGCTTTCAAGTGGAAGGATAAAGATCCTCCAAATATTTCATAGGGGTTTCCTAAAGAAATAGAGAAAAGAAGCCTAACCAAATAGGACTAGAGAGAACTTGAATTTATAACCCCATTAGATCTAATTTGGTTTACAACATGACATATACACTCACTCTGTGATAATTTGGGAGACTGAGTTAAATTGAAAATAAGGATCCTCCACATCCAAATTCCAAAAACAATTCACGGCCTGAATATAGTTTAGTCTATGAATAAAATGTAATGACATGAATGGATTCCTACACCCATATTTCAACTACCAATCAATCTTATCCTCCAAGAACTTCCCATGATCCAACCTAAGTAGATTATAAATTGAAAAAACATTATGAAATACACACATACTGAAACTAAGGGATACTTTCTCACCACCATTAGGTTTTCCATCCTTATAAATCATGATATTAGATTTGTCTTGAAAAAATATCAAACCACTTGTCCCACATGAAACTATACAACTTTAAAATCTCCCAATTGATTCAATGATTCCATTTCAATAGATGCACCAGAGGTAAGTATTGACCAAGAAAATCTTATCAAGACCATCCCAACATACTAAATATAGTGAGAACCAATTGGAACCTTCATCTCAAGAGAGACATGACAACTAACCTTATGTAACTGAAACCAAACTAGCTCTCCAACCGTAAGGAACTAAAATAATGACATTAATTTCATTAAATTGGGAATGAAATTATATCCAACAACCACCCCACTGATATAGTGGAGAAAATATAATGGTTTCACCCATAAAAAAATGTCTTTTTTTTTGTTTTCCTAGGTAACCACTATTTAACCCTGATAATATATTAAGAACCCATAATCATTTATTAATGATACTAGAAAGAAAAGATGAACAAAATCAGAAAAGAATCAATGAAGATGATGGTATGATGCTCAAAATAGGTTCATATAAAGCACATATGGATAAATAGATACCTATAGAAGATCTGTGAACAATAATAAATACTTATCTGAATGAACAAAGTTTATTTTACACTACCCCTAAACTAAATAATAATTTTCCCTCCCCTTGATAGAATATGGTATCCTATACCCATAGCCACCACAAATACCAAGGAAAAAGAAATAATCATTGACTCATAAATAAAGCTATGTATGATCCAAAGAGGATGATAATATGACATGATCCAAGGTAAAACCTTCCTAGAAATTCCACACTACCTATTTTTTATTGAAACTATCCCTTGAACTAGAATGAAAAGTACCAACTCAAAGAGTCTGTCCACCACCACTTGATGATATCACACATTCAAAGATAACTTATTCCAAAGCATATGAGAATTCACCCCCTACTGAAAAGGTATGATAATAGTAGATTCATACCCACTAGTCATTGTTCAACATTTTTTACCATATATACCTTTCAAATATATATATATATATATAGAGAATTAAATTCAAATTGTACAAACACAAGAAGTATCCAAAATTGGATCCTGAAGAAAATAGAAAATTTACATCTTTTGTCTACACTTCAGTGGATCTATACCATCAAGGTTTAACTTAATGATAATAGAATAAAATCATTCCCACTGAACTACCTTAGTCTTGGTCACCCAAATGAATAATGATGACCATCAAATAGAAAACCATGAAATTATATTAGTCCCTAAGAACAAAGTTCTTATCAATGATTGATCCCATGAATAGTTCTTGATCCTACATTAAACTAACCCGATGCTAATAGGATTGTGAGTTAATACATACACTACCTCATCGATAATGAATTATGAAACCTAGGTAGAGAAATCATTAGAGAGTCCTAGAATGAGAATGCAAGTGACACATTTGATTTTAGGTAATTTACCGTTTTATTATGAATTTTGAAGTTATATAACACTTGGTTTGAGTTTTGGGATTTTTTAGACAGCTTTGATGTGTTTTAGAAGATATTTTAAGGGTGTATGATTTGGGAGTGGTTAGGGGAAACCATGATAATTCTCTAAAAAATATCGTAAGAGATTTTGTCAGTCACTGAGAAGGCGCACAATTGGAACATTTTTTGGACAAACCCTGTAGGTGCCGAGTGAAATCATGAAAGTGGAGGAAAAGGGAAAAAGCATGGTTGATGCATGTTTTTCAAACTGTGTGATACAACTATTCAAGGGGTTATTTAGAGATAGTGGCATCCATATGGTTCATGCAGAGTTTCCCAAACTGTGTGTCCTAAAAATTTAATGTGCATTTATTACTCTGAAAAATTAGAGTTTAACTTACTTTTTTATCCAAAAAACCTCAATTGTTTTCTCTTATATTGGGATATAAAACTTTAATCCTTCCCAAATAATTCATGGAGTTTACTTTTCACCTGGAAAATTGTTTTTAAATATCTAAGTATTTTAGATCTCTGGGATCAATAGCAAGTCCCCATTTTATCCCTTTCTATTTAGATATTCTCATATTATCTCACCCAAAACATTAGATCTAATATTTTATTGATAGATTTATGATCCATGATTTTTTTGATGATATATTGACTGGATATATCGATGTAAATATGTTTCAATACTAGATATATAGAATTCGTTATGATGTTCATTGTTGTTGTCACCCATTGGGAGGTATGTGTCTTCTCTCCCACTATACTATTCTAGAACTTGATGGATTGGATCTTTATAAATAATTCTTATGTTATTCACAGAAATTTATGAGAAAAATATATTATTCAATGATTTTAAATTGGTAGATTACAAATAAGGG
Organism: Viscum album; assembly: GCA_963277665.1. Lineage (NCBI taxonomy): Eukaryota > Viridiplantae > Streptophyta > Magnoliopsida > Santalales > Viscaceae > Viscum > Viscum album. The sequence goes on from OY728135.1 coordinate 70,757,568, forward strand.
AACAATTCTATTTACCAAAAATCATGATGAAAATGTGGTTTAAATGAATGATTTAATTGGTATCTTGTAATAATTGTGTCGATGTGTGTTTATTAGGATGGAGTATGATCATGAATTACCACTTTTAATGTGAGACATAGCATGGTTGTAAAGTTACACCATCAATTTGGGCCTCCAAGAGACAACTTGGTGATAGGATAACTCACCACTCATGATTATAAGGAGGTTAATGGAATGTGTGTGTGTGTGTGAATATGGTTTGGTTATACCAAGTAGTAAGGATTGGTGATATTATTTGACTAATGTTTTATAACATGGAACTCGTTTATGTATTTTTATAATAATGTATGTTTTCTTCTCACCAATTTTATATAAAAGGTGTTTACTTATTCTTATCTTAGCGGCATGTGTTGGGAAGTTTCTATATTTTACATACTGGGTGTTATACTCACCCCCTGCTTAAATAATTTGGTGTTTCTCCAGATTTTGGTTATGAAGAAAAATTGAATGGAATGGTTTCATACTTCTATATTGATGAATATTTATACAATGGATAAGGAAATTGGAGATTGAGTTTGGAGATAAATCGAGTGATTCTTAGGATAATGCCACTTTGGTGTCATAGAGTCATGTAATATTGCAATATTTGTTAGTTGATGTATATTGTTTCAATTTCAACTATGTTGTTGGTTTTATTATTATTCTTATGTTAATTTTTTATTTTATTTTCATACATAATATAGTTTGTTTGGTTGTTTCTGTTTTATCTTTTCAAGTTATGTCTCTTCTTCAGGGGAAATCATCCCATCATCTTACTAAGCCTTTGGCATTTATTTCAACCCTTTGGTGTCATTGAGATGTCTCATTATGTTAGTAGAAACTCTAACCCATCCTAAGGTAATGAGTTTAGTGGAGATGTTATAAATGGTATTAGGATTGGTTGGTCCCTTTTTTTGGGATGGTATTAAGGACATAAGAATGTCATAACTTGAAATATATGGAATTAAAAGATGAAACAAACCTCTTCATGTTTAAATTCATGTTACTAGGGAGTTATTGGTACAAAAAAGGTTTTAATACACTTCTAGGTTTGTTTTCATCTCATCATTATGGGTTTAGCCGAGGAGTGAAGCATATCATGCATTAGTAATGATACTTCTAATTAGTACTACAATAATCATATTATTTTTTTAATGTTTTTTGGAAAATAGAAATAATTATTATTAATTTTGCTGATTTGAATTTTTTAAGCCTATATTTTTTGGTAAGTGATGACTATGTGGTTTTTTATTAGGGTTATATAGGAATAAAATTGGTTTTAGGGAATATAAACCTACAATAAGAGGTATTAGAAAATATGGTTTCACCTGAACCCTAGGTGATGTAATATTTTATTCAATGATTCATTCAAGTTTTTTAGTCTATTGATAAGGGAAAAAAAATATCAAACCATGATAGGTGGATCATTATATTAAATTTATTAAATACAATCCACTAATATTTTAGGGGGATTTAGAACCTAAAAAGGTAGAGGTGTGTCTTAGAAACATTAATTTACTAAGAACAACAACTGATCTAAAGCTAAAGTTAACAATTCAAATACTGGATGATCTTGTACAATAATGGTGGGATTTAAACATCAAATATAAATTTAACCAAGAAGTTACATATAAGGAATTTGAAAAAAATTTCAATCAAAAAATCTACCCCCACACCCTCAAGAAAGGAAAAATGACATATTTATTTAGAATAAAGAAAGAAAATATATTAGTAATGAAATATGAATATGAATCTATGAACATAGTTTGTTTTTATCTAGAATCACATACTAGTACATCCATCAAAGAAAAAATCATTGAGTTTAGTCTATGACCAAATATTCATTTTAGGATATATGTACTCTATATTACTGATTATATGGATATTATAAATATATTGGTGGTGGAAGAAAGTGATATCTTTGGAAATTTGACTAGAGGAAGTATGGTTGTCTCTATGGGAATGGTTGAGAACTCTAATAATGGAAGAAAAATGCAAGAGTGACACCTAATTTCAAGTTGGTGGAGCATCTTAGAATCAAATGACTGAATCCTTTAAATTTTTTCCATAACCAAAAATTAATCTGGGATATTTTGATGCAGTTTACTTGATCATATCAAGTGAGATTGTATAAAACCACCAAGTGTATATCAAAATTGCATTAAGATGACAAATCTTTAGAATTATTATCATAAAACTACTAAGTAAACCACTAGGAATACATGTAATGTATCTTAGACATCTTATGCTTCAATAAGACTATCATGTCAGAAATGTCCTTTTCCTTAGAACTAGGAAAATCAAGGTAAATTATTGATATCATTGAATCCTTATAAAATGAAATCTTAACATGGAATCATGGATTAAGGGAAATTATTTTAGTAGTAATATGGTGTAAAGAATATGACCATATAAGAATAATCAGGTCTTTCAACTGTACGAGTTACTATTCTTCTTAATTTGACCTTTATAGAACTTTTTATAATACTGGTTCATCCCAATATTTTATTGATTAAAGTTTCATTGATAAAATGGGATTGAATATTAAGATAATTCCACATATCATGATATTCTAAACACCTCTTGGTAAGTGAGAGTTCATGAGATTTAAATGTGTAGGTTGTACTATAATAATTAATGAGACCCAGTTTGACTAGGAATTTTTTTCGACTTGGATTTCTATGACTTGATCATGGGAATAGATTGATTAGATAATTTTAATGACTATATCAATTGTTATGTATGACATGTGAATTTTATATCATCTGACAGGATGATTTTTCCCTTTAAAGGAGACTATGATGTTAAGGATAGAAAAATACGAGCCTTAGAACTAATGGTTGAAACTATTTATCATCAATAAAAAGTAGTCACTTTAGGGACTAATGACATAATTGGGACTCAATTTTCCCACCTTTTGGGATTGATATATAGATGTGTTTCCTGAAAATTTCATCTGTTTTACACTTGAAAGAGAAGTGGAATTTTTGATTGATATCCTTATGGGGAAAAATATTATTTCAATTCCATCATATATAATTGAACTAGTATAGTTGATATATTTGAATATCCAATTGGAAGAGTTAAAAAGTAAATGGTTCATAAGACCATGTATGTCACATTGGGTTTCTCTGATTCTTATTTTCAAGATAGGAAATGGATTATCATGCCTATATATTGATTATTATAAGATTAATCTGGTTATGATAATGAATAAATATCAACTAATTTGTATTTATGAACATTTTGATCAATTAAATGGAGCCAAATAGATTTATCTACACTCAGGGTATCACCAACTTCAAGTTAAGAAAGAGGATATTCTGAAAAAAAATCTTTTATGAGTATTTACAAACATTACCAATATGTGGTTATTCTCTTTGGTCTTACAAATGAATCAACCGTTTTCATGGTATTGATGAATCATTTCTTTAATTAGTACCCAAACTCTTTAATTTTGTAATTTATGGATGATGGTATAGTGTATCCTTAAACATATAAAGAACATGGAGAATATTTAGAGATTTTTTTGAGCATTATTTGAGACCATCAGTTATATGAAAAATTATCTTAATATTATTTCTTGATACAAGAAGTTCATTTCCCTATACATATCATTTATGAGAAAGGTGTATCAATAAAACCTAAAAAATAGAAGTTGTTGTCTTTTGGTAACCAATGAAAAATGGTTTTGAGATATGCATCTTCTTGGTCTTACAAGGTTACTATCAATGACTTGTTTGAGACTTATCATGGATAAAATCTCAAATGAAAGTACTTATGACAAAGGTTACTCAATTCTAGTATATTTAGGAATTTTAAAAATACTTTTTGGACCAAAGAAAAGGCTCACATACACACCAATTACTATTTTTCTTGAATATGGCAAGGGTGATATGGTTTATTATGATACATATGGATCTGGACTAGGTTGTGTTCTCATAAAAATATATTATGTGGTAGATTATGGATAGAGATTGTTGTGAATTCATGAAAAAAATTTTCTAACCCATGATTTGGAATTTTTTAAAATAGGAAATTCTTTGAAAACATAGAATCATGATCTCTTTGGTGATAATATCACTGTGTTTAAAAATCATAAGAGTTTGAAATGAATGTATTTAAAAAGGTATTTAAACTTGAGAATAAGGTGATAGAAGAAGTATGTTTAGTTGTTTGAATTTGAATTGGTGTATACGCTGGGAAAATATAATTCCATGGAAAATTATTTGTGTCATAATTCATATAATCAAATAGCCAAAGAAGATCATGATCAGTGGAATTTGATGAGTGTGATAATGGATATTCACTTGGATTTTATTGAGAAAAATAACTTCATTAATTTATATCTGCTGACTCTTATTATTGACTTGGTTGAAAAATTTAAGGATACTAAAATAGTGGATTTTGGTTTCCTTACCATAACATTAATACTTAATAGTGGGATGGCTATTAATGGATGGAAACAAGATGGGAACTATTTATTTCTTTTTCACTATTAGATTATTGTTCCGAAGTCATTTTAGTAGAAACCCCTCTCATATTATCACCACTCAAAATGGGATTTTCATAATAGAATTAAGAAGATTTATAATTCATAGAGAACTCATTTCTGGTGGGATGGAATGAAAAGGAATGTGGCATAGTATTTCTCTAGATACCTCAATTTTCAGTTGGTGAAGTCTGAGAACCATTAACCAACCGGTATATTGTAATCTTTACCAATCTCTATATAGAAATGAGATCACATAGCCAGGTATTTTGTCACAAATATACCAAGAATAGATTGGAAACACAATTCTATATGGGTGATTGTGGATTATGCCACAATGTTGGTTCACTTCTTACCTATTAATAAATCCATTACCCTATAAGACTTGAAAATACTCTATATCCAGGAGATCATAAATGCTCACGGACTACTATTTTCTATTTTCTCTAATCGTGATACTAATTTTTCTTCTCATATTTTGTGACCTTTAAAACAAGTTTTTGGTACCTAGTTATCCATGAACTATTCACATCATCCTCAAATGTATGGAAAATTAGAATAGATGATCCAAACATTATATGATATGATCCAAGTTTGTGTTATGTATTCCATAGTTTGATGAGAATATTATATACTATTAGTTTAGTTCTCGCACAATAACAACTATCAAGCCTCGATAAATATAGATCCTTTTGAATTATTGTATGGCATTCCTTTCTAATCTCTACTTTTTCAGGAAGATACCAGAGAAGCTTAATTTCTAGGACCTAGATTTATTTAGGAGATTATTGAGAAAATTTGGATGATCAATAGAATGATGCAAAGAGCTAAAATACCTTAGAAATATTATTTGGATTGTAGTCATTATATATTATCATTTGATATAGGAGATCATGTGTTCTTGAAATTCACTCAAAGGTTAAGGAATTGTTGTTTTTGTAAGGAAATTGTCTCCTCAGTACATTGAATCTTTTGAGATAATGTAACTGATTAGTTATGTCACTTATAGGTTATATTTTCTACCAAAATTCATCTCTATAAACAATGCATGTTATGTATCTAAGTTGAATAAGGACCAGCCTAATCCTGAACATTTGATTTGATGGGACCATGTTGATCATACACTGAATACTACTTTTTCGCATGTGTTGATACATTTTATTGACAGAAAAAAGAAAATTTTATTGGGAAATTACATTTGATTGATGTGAGTTATATGGTAGCATAAACAAATTTAGGAAAATACATGGGAAAATAAAGACTTTATACTGAAGTAATGGCCTAGAAATATCTAAAGCATCAGAAATATCCAGCTTTCTAGGGATAGAAATACTAATGGTGGGGTTAATTTAATACCCTCAATTTTAAGCACTTTACCATTTTATTATGTATTTTGATGTTATATAATACTTGGGTTGAGTTTCATGAGTTTATAAATGATTTTGGAGTGCTATAGAATGGATTTTAAAGGTACTCTATTTGAGAATGATTAGGGGAAACCATGAAACATCTCTATAAAACATGCAATAGATTTTGTGAGTCACTAGGTAGGCTCACAGTTGGTATGTATTTTGGAAACATTGTGTGGGTTCTAGGAGATATCACGCATGTTTAGATAGTGGGAAAACACATTGTTGGAACATGGTTTATCAAATTGTGCAAGAAAACCATGAGAGGTGGTCGTTTGGACACATAGTATGCACACAACTAGTGCATGGTTTCACAAACCATTTGGCCTAACCATGTGATGTGAATTTATTATCCCAAAAATTAGATCATGAAAACCCGATTTTTTATTCAGCTATCTCAGGTTCTAAAACTCCTCTCATTTCATAATCATTCTTGGATGTTTGTTTTGATCTAGAAGTAGTTTTTCATGGATTAAAGTGTGTTGGATCTCCATAATCAATGGAAAGTCTAGGTTTCCTCTATTTATCTTTTTATATTCTCATATTATCACACCCAAAACACTAGATAATATCCATTATGGATAGATATGTGACTTTTGATGTGTTTTGATGAGATCTTGGCTGGATTTATTGAAGGAAGGATGTTTTGATCCCAAATAAATAGAATTACTTATTCCATTCATAATTATCATCACTCAGTGAGAAGTTGGTGGGTTCTCTACCACTCTACTATTCTGTAACTTTATGGATTGGATCTTACTAAGTCATTATTATGTGCATCTCATAAATACCTTGATAAATATATAGTAAAATTTCTTATTGTTGAATGATTTCAAAATGATATATTTTAAATAAGGAAACAAAGTTGTTTCCCAAAAACCCTTGATGAAAATGTGGTTTTAATGAATGAATTAATTGATAAATTAGAATAATTGGGATGGTGTGTGTTAATTGGGATTACTCATGTTTGAGAAGTATAAATTTCAATGTAGTACAGATCTTGGTAATGAAGTAACACTTTCAATGTGGGTCACCAAGAGATAGCTTAGTGACATGATGAATCACCACTTGCGAGTATAGGAGGTCCATCGAATGTGTGTGTGTGAACATGGGATGGTTATTCCAAGACGAAAGGAATGATAATATGATTTGATCAATTTTTTCTTATTTGGAACTCATTTTTAGCTTTGTACAAACCCATTGGTATGTTTCTCACTTGTCTTGCATAAAATCTACTAACTTGTTCTTATCCTAGTGGCTTGTCTTGGGAAGTATCTTGGGTTTACCTACTAAGTGTTATACGCACCCCCTACTTTAGAACTCTAGTGAATTTTTAGATGTTGTTTTATTGGAACACATGTAAGGGAAAGGTTTCATAAGTATCTAGTGAGACATATTGATACATTAAGCGAGGTATGTAGAGTTGGATCTTGGAGATAGATTGGGTGATGCTTGGGATGATGTCACATTTGTGTTATAGAGTCATGTTAACTTTTGATCTTTGTTGGTTGATGCACCTTGTTATATTACTACTCAAATTCTGGTTTTATTTTGAGTCACATACTAAAACAATTGTTTTCTCATCTATCACATAATTAGTTTGGATATTTGTAATTTATATTTTAATGTTAGGTTTTTTATTTAGGGAAAATAATCCTCCATTGTCTTATTAATACATTGGAATTTAATACCAGAATTTGGTGTCTTGTTAATGTCACCTATGGTTAGTAGAATCTCCAGACCAGACCAAGCTAATGGGTTGGGTGGGGATGTTACAATACACATGAAAGGAAATAGAAATATTCTACCAATCATAGAGTCTAAAAGTACTTGAGGTATATAATAAATAATTTCACCCATTTATAAAGTAAGGGATAAGACCAGGCATGTACCCCTACCCTAAAAGCATCCAAGGCTGTCACCCATTCGAAAACATTCTTGATGACCCACACCTAAACTAGAAATTTGACCCAGATTATTTGGAAGAAGACAAGAGATGGTTCCAAACCCATTTAAGGTACTTATGCATGATACATATCCCAAATCTATTGAAAATATTAATATCTATATCAGATATTCAACAGTGAATCTACAATCATAGAAATCAATATGACATTTATTTCTAGGAACCACAATATGCCTTTGATTATGCTAAAGACACTTTGAATACAATATATTCCACCCCGGATTGACCATATCAATGGTAATTTAGTATGGTGACTAATCTAGATCCCAGAGTATCCCATTACACAATAAAAATAATGATGCTCATACAATGAGACAATGATCCCACAAACTTACATTTCCCTTCCATACACTATGTCTATCACCGAACAGAAACTACCACCGCAACCAAAATAATAATTATAAAAATAATAAATATCATGAAAACAAAATCAAACCCAATACTCCACCATGGGAGTTACCAATGGAATATTTTCTTGGAATCTTACATCTATACCATCCATTGAAATAATCCACCATAAAATTTTGATCTAGTAATCCAATATGTTATATTGGTTTCATGGGAATCTATAAAATTTTAATGTTTCCAAACCACTGATATGGTTACCAAGAATCATTTTTATATCACAAAAAAAAATCTAAAGAAACTCATTAAAAAATTTGTAGAGTTTTAACAATACTAAAGTAATTTCAAAATCCTTTCATGAAAGTTATTTAAAGATCGACATGTAATAATATATATTTGTAAACCAAACTTGTTAAAAACCATACAATTTTATAATTCAAATCAATAAATCATTTCCTTTCATAAATTATTTTATATCAAATTCCATTTAAAGAAGGGTTTTTGAAGAAGGGACTTTAATTATTTTGTTCGTTTAAAAATACATAAAAAGTTTCAATAAATATTCTAGAAAATCCTTTTGAAAAACATTATTTAAATATCAAAATCATTTTCCAAACAAATATTTCCAATAAAATTATTTTATTTGAAAGCAATATGTTCCTTAGAACATAGATGATAAAAGTAGATCACAAAAACAAAAGTAACAAAATCCTAAAACCACCAAGGATAAACACTTGATAAATGTTCACCAATCATTTCATACAAATGAAAAGATTACTACAATTCTTATCAATTCTTGCACAATAAAGCAATTTAAGGGAATTACTAGTTGAATCATGTGCCTAGAATCTTATCCAAGTGAAATTATTTCTAACCAAAAAATAAAACCACATCATGTGATCCCTACTTAATTTTCATATTTTATTCCATTATGTTATATGGTTAACAATTTTAATGAAAAAATTATGTTAACAATCAAGCATGATCAATTACTTTTAAAAAATTAACAACCAAATTCAATATGTTATAAATTTTTTTAATGATCACAATATCTATAAAAAACAATTAAAATAATAATTATACATATTAAAAATCACAATACAACAATTGTTTTAACATATTCACAATTTTACATGTTATTTTACTCACTATACTAAATATGATTTAGTAACAATGTACATAACACGAGATAAAATATACTATTATTTTCAACATATCATGACATTGAACATGGAAATAATAACTCAAGGTTCTATAATGATCTTTTAATAATCATAATAAATATATATAAAAAATATAAATAATTAAATTTAAGATAACATATAGCGTATCCTAAGAATCTTAAAGAGCAAGGTTAAGACCAAAGTACTCAATCAAGTGTAAACATTGTGTATAGTATAGGAATATTAGTAATAATTATGTAGGTAGGGATGTAAATACGTAAAAATGAGTTTGAGTACTCATTCTAAAATTGTGAACATTATCTTAAAATAACATGGATTATAGTTTCCATCAAAACAATTACTTCTAATTACAGTCATTACTAGTTTAATATTCTATTCCATAACATTTTAATTTTACATTAAACAATAAAACATAAGGGAACTATAAATCAAAATAAATGATAAAAAAAGTCAACAAATAAATACTAGTAAGAATCAATAAAAAATACAGAGCCAATCCATGTTTGACTATGTTAAGAAATCCATTTCTTAGAAACTATCATTTTCATCGATTAGAACTATAACCATTTTTAGTAACTAAGATTATCATGTTCTCATTTACCAAAACATAACTAAAAAAATTTCAAATAGATGACGTAATGTGAGTGGAAAGTTTCTTTACTAATTAATGATATGATACTCAAGTTAGCTAAACCCATGATGACGAGGTGGTGAAACGATTAAATGTGATAAACAATAATTTTCATACCTGAACCACCTTGGTATCTTATTGTTTAGTATAAATAGGTTAGATATGTCTTTTTATTCATACATTTATAGTCCCAAAATATTCCATCTCCAGACCTACCATTCATAACTAGAGAACTAAGAAAACTGATACCAATTGTAACAGCATGACACGACCCACTAGGTTAGTTAGGAATGACGTTTTACAAACCTTAGGTGATGTATCCTAGACACCGAATACTGACAATAAATTCCAATGGATTTACTAAATCATAGGGTATGATATTAATTTAATTAAACTAACAATAGAAAATTATAAAGAGACATAATATGATGCATGATATAACTACATCAACCTCCAAAAGCATAACAAGACAATAATTTGAGTAGAAATTGTAGAGAAAAAAATAAGACAAATCATCAATTGCAATAGTCCCAAAGACACAAATAGAACCCAAGGAACCTAAGTGGAACCATGATCAACTATAAAGTAATACATCTCCAAGATAGAACTCCCAATGAATAGGATAGAACCTCAAGGTTCTCTATCTAGAATAGTATAAAGTCTCCCATTACCAGTATTATGGTTTATAAGGTCGGCATAAACAAAAAAGTGAATATTTAGAGGGTGAGTATATTTAGTTAGTATACAATCCATTATAATCTTCCCACACATGAAAAAAGTTGATAAAAAAGTTATCACATAATAAATATAAAGATATTTCAAAACTATTGGAATATGATAGGGATAATAAGATATATATACAACAATAGTTAAAATACCCACACCATGAAGGTCCCTCGAGTAATGAATGAACACCCATATAACTCACAAAAAAAATACACATCCTATAAAATAATACCCACTGACCATACCATACTCATGAGTAGTACCCATCCTTATAGACCGAAGCTACCACTTCATGGTAAATTACCTTAAGTCCAAATTAACCCCACAACCAAGTGTAACCCAACACATCCCTTTCCATATGCATAATGAATACATGCCAATCCTTGATTCCAAATTGACCCCATGAAAACTCTATCTTTGTGATTCCCTTTCCATATAAATCATGAACTCACACACCCATTTCCATGATAAGTTCTCACACCTAAAATAACTTATGAAAACAAACCACTATTTCAACAATTTATCAAACACACTGTGGATAGATTCCAAAAATATTATTTTAAAATCAATAAAATAAGGGGTTTTCCAAAACCAATTTTCGTATAAATATAATTTACAAATCAACATTTTTTACTTTAGAAATTCCAAAACATTTAGTTCTTTAAAGGTATAGTGGGAGCGAAACCACCACATTAATACATTCCTTTCATAGAATCACTGCATGATATCATCAAACCAGATTCCTATTCTATTTTCCTTATCCACAATAAAGACCTAAAATAAAACTCCACCAGAAAATATACATCCCCCAAATCCAAGGATCAAGTTGCGAAGGGGAAAGATGAAGGTCCTCCCATAATTTCCTAGGGTTCTCCTTCAAATTGATAGAAAATAAGGATAACAAATTAAGATCAAATAGTGATGGAATTCATAATCTATCTAGGCATGATCACGTTTATAGCAAGAAATATGAATTCACACTGAAAAACAATGATATTAATAGTTATGCAAGAAAAAAGGTGCCTCCCCCTAAATTTCTTAAAATCCATTCATTCAATGAAACCATTTTAGTGTCTGAATAACATTTTCTGCTGTGAATAGCCATATGCAGCCAGATTTTAGCTCATAATCTAATTCCTCCTCTAAATGCTTCCCAAGATCTTACCAAAATAGATCATAACTTAAAAAAAGTGTGATTAAACAATCATGCCCCCAAACTGGGGTTTTTATAATTACTAGACTAATGCGACCATAAAATCATAATAATAATTGTTTAAATGGAGTCCTATTATTATGAAACTAATATTACCATTATATTACACAATATTAGATTCCAAAATCATCATAATATTTTAAATATATATGAGAGATAAGAAAAAAACTATTAAATAATGTGATAAATATTATCCCAAATGATTAGAGGGAAGAATCACTAATAATCAAGAAGATTATTTGAAAATATGATAGATATCAAATATCAAGAATTTTATCTTACAATGGAATAGTAATATAAATCAAATGAATAAAAAACCTTATGTATGCTTGCTCTAAGAATAATGACCCTATTGAACTCCAGAAATTATTTGATCAAATATGTAAGTTACTTTTGATTAGGATAATAAAGGGAGGAAAAATAGTGAGAGGAGATGTGTCTCACGGAGTGTTTTGAAAAAACCCTGAAGGCCATTTATAATTATATTTAAAAAACTCATAAATTGATATTTTAACCCTTGAAGTTAAAAAATAACCACCTGATCACTATCAGGTGCCGAAAAGTGTATGCTATCCATATTGTTAAATATTATTCACCTTAATATGTTTTAAATATTATGTATAGTAGTTTAAATGTTATATGAGTTGAAATATTTTGTGTTATGAATTTCTATAAAACTTTTATGAGATATATATATATATATATATTTCATGTTTTGAGGTTTATTTTAAAAATATTATTAGTTCTCACATATTTTAAATATTTTTCATATTATTCTAAATTTTCATTATTTTAAATAACATTTATTTTTTTCTTCTATTTTAAAAATATTATAAGATTTTTAAAAACAATTATGATAGTTAATGAGGGTAATTTTATAAAAATATTATCTAATGATATGTGTGTTTTAACTTACATATACCACAAGATGAATATTTTATTTTTTATATTTTTAACCATTATTCAATTTATTAATTATATTAAATATTTTTAATTATCAAATCACCATTTTAGTTATATAAAATTACATTATTTTCTATCAATAACTAACCACAAAATTTTAATTTTTATGTATTTTTAATTAATTTATGTAACATCAAGATATTTTTAGGAAATATTTATCTTTAAATAATTTTAATTATCCGATAGCTTGTGTTGCATGGAACCATGAGTTTAAATGAACATCCAAACACTATTAGTAAAACCCATACATTAGATTAGTGAGAATAAATATGAATAAATAATTTATGAAGTGAATATGAAGATCTACCAAAATATTAATTTATTGTAAATTTATTATAAAATAATCACACAATTTTAGTAAAATCACTTTATTCTACAAAAATACATTTTCTTCAAAAATGATTTTTCTTATTTTTATGAATGAATATTAATGTTTAGAATTTATAGAATTTTTTTTGAAAAAATTAATTTTATTTTTGAATTTATCATGTAAAAATTATCTTAAAATTATTTTTTTCGAAAAATATTAATTTTTTTAAGGAACACTGAAAATAATGATATTTATAGAAAATCGTATTTTCAATTAAAAATATTTACAATGTGAAATTATTTTTTGGATTATTTTTAAATTTTTATTATTAAATTTTTATTTAATGTAATCTAATTATGGTTTATTAAAAATATTTTTTATGAATTTTTTATAAAAAAATTTTATGTTTTAAAAAAGGAAATTTTCCGAAAGAACTGTTTTTCATGGCATTTTACAGATTTTATTTTAAATTAAATTATTCAACTTATATGTTTTGAATTTTTAAAAATGGATTCCAAATTTTTAGTCAAAAAGAACAAATTTATTTAATAGTTCACTTTTATTTTTTGGAAAATATGAATTGTAAACTTAATAAATTTTGTTAGCATGGTAAAGAGTAAATTGAGTCATTTGGATTAAAAAAATGATAAAGATTATATAATGACCCTATGACATGCCCAAATTTTATTGGAAAAATATTATTCGACGCCTAACACATAAGGATAAAAATTAATTTGTTTAATGGACACTTGTTGATGAAAATGAATTATATAGTATTTAAATCAACAAACATCACAAAATATCACTTTATTTGTCTTATTTATCCCTTATGTGTCCACATGGGGACAAGTAAATGTTATGGATGAATATAAATGTAAATTTTTAACATAATAAACATATTTTCATGTTGTAAATTTTCTTTGAATTTTTTTCCATTTAGATGAGATTACCATATTAATAATCATCAATTTAATAAAAAATTAATGATGTCACATTCAGGGTTTAAATAATATATCATTTTTAATATAGGGTTACCCAAATGATATATTCGATTTAAAATATTTTTCTAAAATATAGAATATTTATCTTTATCATGGTATTTTATTTTTAATTTTTATTTAAGAACGAAAAATATTAAATAATTACACAACACTGATACAATAATTAATTTATTCATTAAAATATAAAATAAATGTTAAAAGAAATTTAATTTGTAATAATTAATGTAATAAATGAATTTTATAGATGAAATTGACTACTTAGGTATATAATAAAATATTTTTTTATAAGTTTACTTGTTATATTAATTTTTTTTCAAGTACGTGTAATGAATAGTGTAAAAATTGAAACTAATGATATTTTATTAAATTATTTAAAAATCAAAAATCATATTTAAAAATACAAAATTATTTTAATAGGGCCATAAATGTTATAAATTGTTAATTTATGGTCTAATTGATATCAAAGAAGTCAAAATTACAACATTTTAATATTGAATATTTTGTTACCGTAGTTAAAATTAAAATTGGTTAACTAAGAGTTGATCAAAATGATAAAATTTAAAACAAAATTTTCTAAAACATCTTGGTTGATGAAATTAAAACCTTATCTCATATTATATTCTAATACATTTAATTTTGGAGGTATTTTTATTGATATTGAATTTATTACAAATTAATATTTTGAGAAATTTTCAAAAGTGCCCCTCAGTTCAATTATAAAAGGGCACCTCCTCTCTCAGTTATTCAAATAACTTTGAGATTTGAAGCTAGATAATCCACTGAAAATTCACAACTTCCCTATACACATTTTATAGGTTCTTGTATTCTCAATAGACAGACCAAAATTTCTGTAAGAGGAGATCCAAAGAATGTTTTCCGAAGAAGGGGTAATCGTCTTTACTGACTCTATCAATATTTTTTAATATTTTACTTCCTACTGATGTGTTTTATACATTATAAAGTAAAAAAATAAAGTATCATCTATATTATTATATGTTATTATTATTATGGAACAACCATATTCTACCTTTTATTCATCATATGATCAACAAAATCACCGTACATGCGTACATATGTCTTACCATCTCCCTGCCATGGTGTAATCTATTTTTCATCAATACATTATTTAGATGGGTATAATGATGTAAATAATAGATATATATAATAATTATAACATGTTATTAATTCATAAAAAAAATATATCATCCAATTTCTTTCTCTTTTTACATCAATGTAATGATGTCATCGTTTGTTCATACGTACAACCTACTGCCTCCACGATGCGATGCGATTCATTTTCCATGTTCATCATTTAGGAATAATTATATAAATGTACATAATGAAGAAATAATAAATATATTACCTTAATATCATTCTATAGATTATATAACTATATTATATGCACAATAATTATGACTTATACAATAAAACATGCATAGGAAGATGAAGTAGTTAACATCTGAAAGAAGAGAAACAATTAAATATTATTAACAAACGGGTGATCATATGATATTAAAGGATAATATATGATATCATAAATATGAGTATAGTTCTGGAATAAATTAATAACATTATTTAAACCATTATAACCTAGTTTTATATACTTTTAAATGAAATTGGTCATAAGGTAAGGGTTAATTTCACAATCTCATTATTATTTGGGATTGTTTATACGTAAGTATTTGTCAAGGAATATTTATATTCCATGTCCCTATTTATTAAATATGAATTCAAATTTTTTTTCTGATATTATTATAAAAATTGTTTGAATTCATTTTTAAACATGTGAAAAGTTTTACTAAACAGATTGAAATGAATATTTGTTTTCATTTTTCAAATTCAGTTCTTTTTTACTTTTCTGGAAAAGTTACAAAAGGAATGTATTTTATCTTATAAGGAATGATTTTTTTATTTAATTATTTCTTAATTACTTGAATCTTAAATTAAAATATTATATGTTTATTTTCAATGAAAATGTTTTCTTGTAAATTCGCACGACATTTTAAAAATAATTTTTTTTCAAAACTGAATGGATATTTTCCTCGAGAATTATTTTATAGTAATATTTAAAAATCATTTTTCATCAAAGACAATGTTATTTTATGTCAATTATTTTTTAATGCGGATATGATCCAATGATTCCATTATTATTCTTTCTCTAAATGGATTATTTTTACGATGGATTTATGTTTATGAATTTTATTTATTTTCCATGAGTTATGTTATGATGAAATGTTTATGAAACCCATTTATTTTTATTGGTTTTGATATGACAAAAGATTTTTGTTCTTGTTAAAAAAATATTTATGGTTTTCATTATGTGATGTGTGGGAAAAATGTCTCCACCAAATTCATTGGGTAAAGATAAATATCTCATGATATAGATAGGAATGAAATATGAAGTGAACCCGATTTAGTAATACAGGACTAGAAGTGGAGTAAACTAAGTTTAGTAATATAGGACTGGAATGAGGATTGAACCCGATTCAGTAAAGGAATTTTTCTACTATGATAGTCTTGGAAATGATCTTTGAAGAATATGAAAATGATTTCTATGCTTATATTCATGACACAATTTCATGTCTTATGTTATACTTTCATGAATTTTGATCTTTATAATTCATGTCCTATGAACTTATATGATTTGGTCTATAACTCAATAGAATTATCCTTGATATGCAAGATATATTTTCAATTGTTTTATTATTTTTATTCTCTTATGCTTATATTATCTCCCTTGATTACCCTTACCGAGCTTCTATGATTACCATTTCTTATGTTTATTTTTCCCAGGACATGTTGAAATTTATTAAGTAAGATCTGTCAAAAAGGGTTCTTATTATGAAGGAATAAGTGGGAGATGATGTATATGTTTTATGAATCATTTGTTTATGTTTCCAAGTTTCCAAAGAATATAAACCTATATAGTTATGGTGTGGTTTTATTATTATCTTTATTGAATATTCTTCTATTTATATGTAATATATATGTATGAAAAATAGGGGCCGTTATAGTTGGTATTGGAGTAAGTTTTAGTTAAATTTTGGAAACTAGGATGAGAAAACCTTAATAAGAACCATGCGAATAAGTATAATTATAGTATACAAAACTAGAGTTTTAGTAGAAATCATAAATAACCTCAGAAAAAACTGAAGTTGTCTTTAATTGAAATTTTATATGAAATTTCCCTTCATTATGTGGTTTTCCCAATAAGTTTAATGTTTCTCATAGTATGTTTCTTGGTTTTAGTTAATGGATGAAAACTAAAGGAACCACGTTAATGCTAAATGTGATGGAAAATGCAATGATTTTCCTTCCAATCAATCAAATTTCATGGGAGATAGAATGAAAATTATTGTCGCTATACTCAAAAAACTTTCTCAATATATAAATCATAATGGAATTCCAAAATAGAATATGAGGGAGAATAATTCTTTTGATTCCATTATGATGAAGCGTCCACCTTATTTTAGTGGGTTTTCTAATCTACTAGTGGCGGAAAAATGGATCAATACCATTGAAAAGATATTTTCAGTTCTCTAACGTTCAGAACATGAGAAATTAATTTTAGAAATCTATCATTTGGAAGGTGAAGTGGATTAATGGTGGAATATCATCAAGAATATGAGGCAATGATATGAAATTGAATACATTTAATTGGATGAGTTCAATATATTATTTTTCAATAATTAATTTCTTTATATTAATCATACAAAGATAGAGAAAGAGTTACTTAAGCTTAAGAAAAAGGATGATAAATCCTTTGGTACATATAAAGAAAATTTTACAAGTCCTTAATGGTATGCTTCTAGAATTATCATCCAACCTAAAAGTATTTTTGATCAATTCCTCAGTGGCTTAAAATAATTTCCCTAAAGAACATTATCCATAAGGGATATCAATAGCTATGAGAAATTTTTTTGATATGATCTCAAGGTTGAGATGGAGATTTGAGTTACCCAACAATATTATGGTTTTGATAAGAATATAAAAATATAGTGCAGGGGAAAATATAGAAAAAATAGTTAAAAGAAGATAAGATTTCCTTTATTTTCAATGTGTTGAAAGAAACATGGATGAAAATATCTTCAGGGGACTAAAAAATGTTTTAAGTGTGGGAAATAAGGTCATTAGACAATTGATAGCTGATGTGATGGGAAAAGATATCTAATAATGAAAATAGAGAAAATGATACATATAATTCACCTCCCACACTTCAATTATTTAAGTTCAATGAAAAAAGGAATTATGATAACTAATTAAAAAATATAAGGGATATCGATGATGATCAATGTTAGAAACATCCTATACTCAAAGCCAAAGGAAAATCACATGTGATCACTATTAGTGATGTGGAGTACGAAAAAAAAGTGATGAAAGGTACAATTATTATCTACTCTAAAGAAGCTAATGTTTTATTTGATTCAAAATCCATCTACTCTTTTATATCTAAATAATTGTCTCTGGGTGTCACTATATTACCTCAACAATTAGATATTGAGTTAGTTGTGAAAACTCATAAGGGCACAATGATCTTATCACAGGTTTATAATTCTTCTCAAGTTGAAGTTTGTAGGAAATTGGTTCCTATAAATTTTGTGATCATTCCTTTAGATGAATTTGATGTGATTCTTGGAATGAATTGGATTTCACTATATGGATATCATATCAATTTTAAATGAATTTAATCCACATTAAAAATTTCAAATGAATCTACGATCATCTATCGATGCAAGGATGAATATGAACTTCCAAAGGAAATTTCATCCACCTTGTAAGTCTTAATTCCTATAAATGAAGGATATCTATCTTAGATGGTTGTGTATAAACTAACCATTAAGGATAAAAATATTGTATGAGAGTTTATTTATGTCTTTCAGATTGAATTGATAGGTCTTCCCCCAAATCATGATGTTTAGTTTTCAATAGAACTCATAGTAAGTGATATTCAAATTTTAAAGTCTCTTTTTTGAATGGACCCAATTGAGTTATAAGAATTGAAGAAGAAAATCCAAGAGAATCTTGAAAAGGGATTCATATTATATAGTGCATCACTTTAGGGAGAACCTATTCTATTTTATAAGAAGAAATATGGATCAATGAGACTTTGTAGTGATTATTGAGAACATAACAATATCACTATCAATAATAGATACCCTCTCCCCCATATTTAGAAATTTTTTGATCAAGTATATGGACCTCAATACTTTTCCATGGTTGATCTTCATTATGGATATAATCAATTGAGGTTAAAGAAAGAGGATATACCCATGATTACATTCTATAAAAGGTATGGACCTTATGAATTGTTTGTGATGCCTTTTGGTCTTAATAATACCCCATTATCTTCAAGGATTTAATGAATAAAGTTTTTAGAGACTATCTCGGTCTATTTAATGTAGTATTTATAGATGATATTCTTATGTATTCAAAGAGAAATGAAGAATATGGGGATTACTTTTGGATTGTACTACAAACCTTTAGAAATGTTCATTTTTATTAGAAATTTAGCATGTGTGAATTTTGGCTTCAAGAAGTTTCATTTTTATGTCACATAATCTCAAGAGAGATGAAATCTATGGATCCAACAAAGAAAAAAGTATTTGAACGTCGGCCTATACCAACAACGGTAACTGAGAACAGAAGTTTTATTAGTTTGAATGGATATTATCAATGTTTTGTGAAAATATTTCTCACGATTATCTAATTCACTCACCAAGTTGATTAAGAAAAGAGTTAAGTTCATATAGATGGAGGAAAGTGAAGAGAATTTCAAGGAGTAGAAAAGATGGTTAATCAATGCACATGTGATCACACTACCCTAAAGTGGAGAAAGGTTTGTGATCTACAGTGATGAATTGAGTAAGGGTCCATGATTTTTCCCATAAAAATGATATGGTTATATCTTATGACTCAATAAAATTTAAAATCCATGAGTAAATTACCCAACTCATGATTTGGAGTTAGTTGTGGTAAAGTTTTCATTAAATATATAGAGACATTATCTTTATGGACAATTTTTTTTACATATATACTAATAAAAAAAGTTTAAATTATATTTTCACTAAAAAGGAGCTGAATATTCACCAAAGAAGATAGTTGGAGTTGACTAAATATTATAACTACTCATTACATTACCACTCTGGTGAAGAGAACCGGGTTGTAGATTCTTTGAGTTGAATGGACTATGGTATCCTATCTATGATAAGGATCACAAAAGATCTAATATTTATATATATAAAAAGGATGGATCTAGAAATATTAAAGGAAGGGTAGAAATATTTTCTAGATCAATTTAATGTTCAACAGTCTATACACGTGAAGATTAAGGAGGCACATAAGGAATCATAGAGCTAGAAAAGAAGGCGAGAAATGTTCCTAAGTTCAACTTTCATTATGATGGAATAAAAAGGTATAAAAAACGTGTTCGTATCCCTACAATACTAGAATTAAATATTGTGATGTTGGATGAAGCTCATAGTTCACCTTTCTTAATTCATCATATAAGAAAAAAGATGTTTTGGGACCTGAAAGAGTATTTCTGTTGCGACGGAATAAAGAGAGTTATTTAAGAGTATGTTTCTTAGTGAAAAGTTTGTTATAAAATTAAGGATGATATTTATAAGTATAAGGATATGTTACAATCATTACCCATACTAGAATGGAAATAATAAAACATTATCATGAATTGTTTCTTCAGAAATACGAAAAAAACTAACAACCATAATGCTATATGGCTTATAGTTCATCACCTTACGAAATCAGAAAACAACATTCATATCAGATAAGATTTTTCACTTGATCAGATTTCCAAAATATATATTAAGGAACTTGTTAGATTTCATAGAGTACCACTCTCCATTATATTTGATCGACATCCGAGGTTTACCTTGAATTTTTGGATAATTATTCAGTAGGCTCTGGATATAGAGTTATGTTTCATAACTTTTTATCATCCTTAGATATATGGTGACTCTGAGAGGACAATTCAAACTTCAGAATACATGTTGAGAACTTTCTATATAGATTTCAAATTTTGTTGGGATCAACACATTTTTTTAGTAGAATTTTCTTAAAACAATAGATTTCACTCTAGTATAAAGATGCATCCTTATTAAGCCCTATATGTAAATTAGGGTATAACTGGTACATACTATAATGAATATAGGAAAGGAAAGCTATTGGGACCTGATCATGTTGAGGAAATGGAAGAGTAAGTTAGATCTATTCAACAACACATAAGATCATCAGAGAGTCAATAGAATAGTTATACTAATAATGAATGAAAAGACGTAGAGTTTGAAACAGGTGAAAAGTTAATTTTATAAATATCCCCCTAGAATAGTGTGCTGAGATTTGGAAATAAGGGAAAGATAATCCCTTGGTATATCAGTCCTTTTGAAATTCTAGATCCTATTGGGAAGGTAGAATATATATTGGATCTTCTATTGAATATCTCTCATGTTCATGATGCGTTCCTTGTATCTCTCTAGAGAAAATACACAACTGATCCTTCACATTTACAAAAATTAGAAGTTGTATCGTCGGAGTAATATATTTATTATGAAGAATAACTGATTGAGATTCTGTATCATGGAGAAAAAGTTCTATGAAAAAATACCATTCGCTTGGTTAATGTTTTATGGAGGAACCACCCATTGGAGGAAGATATGTGTGAAATTTAGGATGTGATGTGGCAGATGTATCTTCTACTTGTATATATGTGTAGAATTTTGAGGGATAAATTTTATTTTAATGTGGGTAGAATGTAACATTGAATATTTTTATGAAATATTTCCCTTTAAATAATTATAATTATTCAGTAGCTTGCGTTCCCCACAACCATGAGTTTAAACGAATCACGAGAAACTATTAGTATAACCTAGAAATTAAATTAGAAGGAAAAAATATGAACACAAAATTTATGAAATAAATATAATTCTTCAAATCAACATGAATGTATTGGTAAGTTCTTATAAAATAATCACACAATTGTAGTAAATTCACATTATTCATTAAGAATACGTTTTGGTCAAAAATGAGTAGTTCTTCTTTTTATGAATGAATATTAATTTTTAGAAGTTATAAAAATTTTATTTATAATAAATAATCTCATTTTTAATTCATTTTAAAATTATCTTGAAATTATTTTTTTCTGAACACATTTTTTAAGGAATAGTGAAAATATTTATTTTTATTTAAAAATAGATTTTATATTAAAAAAATTTATAAAAAAAAGTTCTGTTTTGGATTAGTTTTAAATTTTAATTAGTTCGTTTAAGGTTAAAATTATTCAATTATTGTTTTTGAAATTTATTTTTACATGAATTTGTTATGAAAAAATTTATGTTTTAAAAATGGATTTTTTTTCTAAAAAACTATTTTTCATGGTGTTTTTCTGATTTTATTTTAAATTAAAATTTTCAGTTTCAATGTTTTGATTTTTTAAAAATGTATTCCAAATTTGGATTCATAATGTCTAAATTTAGTGTATTGGCCACTTTTATTTTTGTTTAATATGAATAACAATGTTTGAAAATTTTGTTACCACAGTAAAAGGTAAATTGAGTAATGTAGAATAAAATTAAAATGATAAATACTATAAAATGACTCTAAAAAATGACATAATTTTATTGAATGAAGATTATTCGACCCTTAACACAAAAGGATATAAATTAAGTTCTTTAATGTACACTTTTCCATGAAAAATACTTATATAAAATTTAATTCAAAGAATGTCACAAAATGTCATTTTTTTGTCTTAAATATTACTTATGTGTCCACATGGGGCTAAAGGTTTGTTATGAATGAATATAAATGTAAATATTTAACTTAATAAAAATATTTTAATAATGTATATTTATTTTTGACTTTTTATTTAATTAAATGTGTTTACCATATTTATAATATTATATTTTATAAAAATTTAATGATGTAACATTCAGGTTTTAAATACAATATCATTTTTAATATATGGTTACACAAATAATATATTCAACTATAAAAAATTTTATAAAATATAAAAGATTTATCTTCATAATGATATTTTATTTTTAAATTTTAGTTTATAAATAAGTATAATAAATAATGATCCAATGTCAATGCTATAATTATGTGTTAATGGAAATATCAAATAAATGTTTTTAAAAATATTAAAATAAATATAATTTGAAATAATTTATGTAATCAATGAATTTTCATGTGTTTTTTCTAAGATGAAATAATACATACATTATCTTCTACATACTGAGATGTTATCATGATTATAAAACATCCATATTCTACCTTTTATCCGTCATACAAAAAAATGAAATCATCACACGTGCTTACGTACGTCTTACCATCTCCACGTAGTGGCATAATTCATTTTCTATGTTTAAAATAAATAAATAGTTCTAAAAATTTATTTAATGATTAAATATGATATTAAAGACATTAATTTTATTTTGGAAATTTTTTATCTATACCTTATACAATATAAAATGGTATTTTATGATAAAACAAGTTTGAGAAACAATACAATTAACACCCAAAATAGTGAAATGAATAAATATTATTAATCAAAAAGTGGTAAAAAGGTTATAAATAGATAATATATGATATAATAAATACTAATATTATTATTTTATAAGTTAATAATATTTTTCCAACCATTATATAGGGGCTCAAACACATATAGTGGAAATCAGACATAAGGTAAGGGTATTCTTAATCCAATTTCCATTATTTGGATTAAACTTATACTCCATTGATTATTTCATGTTATGATTATGAGTCAGATCAATTTTTATTATCTTAAGTTTTTTTCTAGTTGTTTTATTTGGATTTAAATCTTATTGATTCATATAAATAATACTCAAAACAATGATATGATATTAGTAAGGGCATTTTAATGAAAATAACCATTTAAATGTATCATTTTAAAAATTTAAAAGGATTGTTTTTTTAAAACATATAACTGTATGAGAAGATTTTCCAAATTTCATGAAGCCTAAATTTTTATGCTTCTTTTATAGGATTATAATGTTATATTCAAAGGAAATATTTTCTTTTATAATTGTGCATATTTTTAATTATAATTGATTTCAAAGTCAATAAGGGTATTTTCCCCAAGAAGTTTTTAGTGATCTTATTAAAGTATCTATGTCAACAATTTTTTTGAATCCTATGATTTATTGAGTTTGATATCTAATGATACCATTTACCATATTTTATTAAATAGTTTATGATCATTTTGACACGGAATATACTATTTTGATAGCATTCCCCATATTTCCTCGAATGGTTTAGGATTAGGTTTTTTTAATGGGAAAGTATTTACATTTCATATACTAGTTTAAATATGACTATTTATCTTAATTATTCTTCACCCCTTTCATATGAGGAATAAATTTGACATAGTATGTTATGGTAGAGGCCCAATATAGAACTTCAATGCATCGATAGGTCTCATGATATAGACTAGACCAGGTTATGGATGAGGCCTTACCAATTTATGTAGACTTCTTTAATGAGTCCTTGAGGTAAGTTTTAGATACCCCACATTATGAATTCCATGATTATGAGATTAGTTATTGATATTAAATGTGATTATTGTACAATTAGAATATCTATTCTTATGTTTCATTCTCATTTAATTATTTATATGGAATTATTAGATCATCTTTTACTCATCCCATATTATTCTCAAGTTATTGATAAAATGGAAATTTTTTTAGGTATTCATTTTTACTTAACCATTTATGATTATTTATAATAGATTTCTATATATATATATCATTACTAAACATATGATATCACCCTTTTATTTTGTTTTATTTTTTCTAGGATGCGATGAAGTTTATTGTGACTAATTTGCAGAGTTAAGCTGGGTGAATAGGGATGTTTTCTATGGAGTTACTATGTTGTATTTCATTTAATGTTATAATGTAATACTTATGTTTGTATCTAGTTTTCTAAAGCTAAAATACTATTTGTTCCTTTGGGATGAAATTCATTGAATAATAATCCAATGAAATAAAGTAAGGCACCAACTTTGGGCTACTGGGGCCAGGGTCTTTACAGTTAGTATCAAAGGAAGTTTAGTTGAAACTTTAGAAACTAAATTTATGAAAACATAGATTAGGGAATTATTACTCTATAACCGAATTTGAGATTATAACTAAATTAAAAAAGTTTTTTAATTTAGATATTAGTTATTAATTAATGTTCTAAGTATTTCAGTAGTTTTAAAATTTCATAATCTAATTTATTTTATTGCATTATTTATAAATGGTGCCTAGTGGAAGGAATGAAAACTATATCAACGCATGTATTCCATGTAAGAATTGACCTACTATGTAAGATAATTATTTTGGATCAAGAGATGAAACTAGAGTTGAAAAACTTATAACTATACCAAAAAAACTGAATATGGTTATGAGCAATAACTTTACTCCCATAGAGTAAACCAATCCACAATGTTGTGTAACAATGTTAGACCGCTTCATGTGACAAAAACTTGCATCATTAAATGGGTTTATAAACCCACTAGTAGCTGAGAAATGGATAAGTTCTATAGATAAGATATATATCTCTTTGGGAAGTAATGAAATGAAGAAGGTTTTCATGGAAATTTATCATCTCTCAGAAGATGCTGATCAATGGTGGCTATTGATTCAAAAAAAATAAAGAGGAAGGGTAAATTGCAAACATAGAATGAAAGAATTTAAAGAAACTTTTCTTCAAAAAAATATTTTCCTCAAGAATAATGATTTGATATATAGAGTAAATTCTTGATATCGAGACAAATTAGGATGAGAATGTATGTAAGTTTGAATCCAACTTTACAAGGTTACAAATTCATATATCAGACTATGTACATAATCCAATTAGAAAAATTTACAATTTCATTGATGGTATTAAGCCAATTATTAAAAGGGAACTATTATTCCAAAAATTATCATCATATAATGATATATTATCATATTCCATCAAGGTAGAGAAAATTTTCTCCAATTCTTACGACACAGAAGGTATGTAAGAGAAGAAGAGCATGGTAGAGAAAATGGTAGATAAAGAGAAGAAGGGAAAAAGGATTTTCTAACATGTGATAATTGTGGAGGGAAACACCCTGGTACTTTCTTGAAAGGAATAATATTTTTCTACTTGTATGGAGAGGAAGTCCACCATTATCGTGATTTTATCGAAAAAATTCATCAAATTCTTCAACTATAAGGATATGGGGTACTATACAATTGAATGCCCCAAGCCTCAAGGGAATATAGCTGAGAAGAAGCAAAGGGATAAAGGTCAAACATATGTTGTTACTACAGTCAAAGTGGAATAATAAAAGTATTTGTTCTTATGGATTAATTAATTATGTTATGATATTTTAGTTATAATGATCAAGAGATTATTAAAGATTGTACTATAACACTTCCTCTTAATGGATTTGGAAGCATGCATGTTTTCATTAAGGTTTTAAGGTGATTAAGGTATTAATGTACTTGGTATGTAATATTAATAGCTATATTATGTTTTGGATAATCTAATTCTCAGTTGATTTTAGAAATTTAGTGACCTTATTTCTAAATTCTTGGTCGTTGAATTTAGAGAGACATGTTTTGGATGATTCTTAATATTAACTACCTATGAAATTGTTTAAGTTAAACTTTAGAAATTATTTCTTGTAAATAAAGGTACTAATGTTTTTGGTTTTGGTAAACATTTAAAGGCTGAAGGAATGAATTAATAAATATACGATTCATTAAAAGTTCTTCAAGTATGAACAATTCATCTTCAACATCCATCTCCTAGTGTATTAAATGAAGTAGAATTACATAGAAACACAACCAAAGGATGATATTGTGCTTATGAAATGGAAATAAAACAAGTAATTTTATTTTATCAAGTGTCTATATATATAGTAAAAGAACCCATAAAATTTATAAAAATTATTTTAGAACAAAAAATGTTATCTGTTCAATTTTCTTTCTGAGAAATCAATGGTCTTTTAACCAATTACAAATTTATGGCTTTGTGATGGTTAAATTTATAATGACAATGTTCTCTATCATTCTCCCTCAAAACTTTATGGTTATATTTTTCTTCCATGTACATATTTTCACATCTCACTAATTTTATCCTACTTGAATGCCTATTTTTTAGTGACCTTTACATTTACCTTTACCTCTTTTTTATAGGAAGTTTTATTAATCCTTTTTATGATGTGGGATGTCCATAAGTGTATTTTAAAATGAAAAATAAATTATTAACAATAAAAATATTAAATTAAGAGGAGAAAATTTATTTAAGGATTAGAGAATTTAAAATACCATGATTTTATGGTATGTATCTTTTTAAAATTCATCTTCTTCGATATACTACGTTACATAGAATACCGAGCTTTAATATATGATTAAATATTTTTTTATTATGGTAGTTATCACCTAACTATTGGAATGGAGGTAATAAATGAGATTAAATAAATTATAAAAATAGAGTTTAAACATGTATATAAAAACAATTCATTGGTTACCAATTAATTAAAAGTGAAAATAAAAACCAATAAGACTTAAATGATGTCTTTTCTATAATTTTTTTTTATGCCCACAAAAACATTTTAAATTATAATTTAAATTTATTAAAAATAATTCAAATTAATAATGATATTTATATGTTATATATTCAATAAAATGTTTTTAAATTGTTATAATAAGTTTTATAGGCATAAGTTAACAATTAATACAATTTTACGCATAAAAACTATATTTTTTTTAAATATGAAAGTTTACCTCCTTTTAATGGAAAAATTGTTTACAATATAAAATTTGATACTTTATCAAATGAAATTAAAAATTATAAACTTTATTTTTAAAACTAGAATGTCAAAATTTGATTTGGGTTAATTTTTGGTTTGTTTTTTGAAAATACTTATATTCTAGCGAATAATGAAAAATAATATTTTTTTATTCAGTTATAAATAATAAAAAATTAAAAGTATATATATGATTTTAATTTTATATAAATGTAAATTAAGAACTTTTTAGTTAAAAATAATAAAATTATTTCATCAACATAACTTATTTTGTAATAAATACATTTTAGGTTATAATAATGCATTTAAAAAACTATTTTTTGTTGCGTTTATCAGTTTAATTTTAAATTACATTATGAATATATGTATTTTGAATTTTGAAAAATGGATGAATTATTGGGAATGGTAAGGTATAAATTTATAAAATAGGCTCCATTTAGTTTTGGTAAATATTAATGGTGACCTTGATAATTTCTTTTATTACCACAATTAAGGGAAAATAGGGAAATTTAGGGTAAAAATAAGATGCTATGGATTAGAAAATTACCCAAAAAATTTCTCAAATTGTATTGGATGATTTATATTATATAATTAACACCTAAAGTTAATATTTTAGCTACTTAATGGACACGTTCCATGATAATGAAATTTATATTATTTAAATTAAAGTGAACCACAAAATGTCACTTTCTTTGTCTTAACCATCTCTTATGTGTCCACATGGGAAAAAATGAAGGTTATGAATGAATTTGATTGTCAATTTTGAAATTAATAAACTTAAATTCATGTTATAAATTGTTTTATGATTTTTTGGGACCATTTGGATGAGGTTATGATATTTATAATATTCTATTTAATGAAAAGGAAAAGATGTCACAATCATATTTTAATAATTATGTTATTTTTAATATGATGTTATTCAGAATATATCTAAAACTATAGATATTATTATGAACTATAAAAGATTTATATACATCATTTTATTTTATTTTTAATTTTTAGTGAAGAAATAATTACGTCAAGTAATCTCAAAATAATGATGCAATAATTAATCTTTTAATGAAAAAATAAAATAAATGAAATTAATAATATTAAAATAAATATAATTTAAATTAATTAAGGTAATACAAGAATTTTTTCGATGATTATGACATATTTTTCATGTATTAAATGTTTTTTTCAAATTTATCTTGTTTTATAGATTTTCTTTAAGGCCAAATTAATGAATAATGTCAAAATTGAGACTAATGACATTTTATCAAAAAATTATTTTATTAAATAATTTAGAAATCATAAAAAATTATTTCAAAATAAAAATTGATTATTGTTTTTTCTTAAATGTCATAAATTGTCCATTTATGGTCCAATTGACATTTTATATGTAAAAAATTACCACCTCCTAATATTAATAAAAATGATACCATAATTAAAATTAAAATAGGTTAGTTGAGGTCAATAAAAAAGATAAGTTTTAAAATAAAAAAACATGTCAAAATTTTATTGGATGAAACTATTACAACCATATATAATATTATATTCGAATTTGTTTCCATGTTTTGTATTTTTATAGAAAATAAATTTATCATAATTTAATATTTTGAGGATTTTGAAGCATTCCCTCAACTCAATTATAAAAGGAAACTCCTTAATTCATTTCATTTCACCAACTTGATCATTATAGATCAACCAAAATATATCCATTTATATTACTAACATACTTAGATAAGCTATAGAGGTTTTTACCCTTTCAAAAGACCAAATCGAGATCCCTTAAGAAGAGATTAAAGGAAGTCCACCAAAGAACTGGTAATCATTTTTATCGATTATTTCAAATTTATTTATTCTTATACATCCAATTCATGTGTTGTCTTTCTCCTAAAATAATAAATCCAGTACCATATATATACTATGATGTTATTATGATTATTAAAAAAACCATATTCTACCTTTTATCCATCCTACGAAAAAGGAAATCAACACATGTGCATACACATCACTTACCATCTCCACATAGCTGTGTAATTCAGTTTTTCTATTAGACATAAAAAAATGTTACTGAAAATATATTTAATTATTAAATATTATATTTATGACATTAATATTATTCTATAAATATTATATCTATACCCTATATAAGAGAACCAATACTTTTATGACAAAACAAGCATGACCCGAAATAGAGAAATGAAAAAAATATTTTTAATAAATAAATGGTAAAATGTTATAATTGGATAATATATGATGTCATAAATATTAATATGATTCTAGTATAAGTTAATCATACTTTTTAAAACCATTATAAAGGAGGTTCAGACACATACGGTGGAATTCAGACCTATTTTAAGGGAATTCTTAACCTAATTTCTATTCTTTGGGTTAAACTTCTACTCCATTGATAATTTCATGCTATGATTATGTGTTAAATAAAATTTTGTTAAATTGAGTTTTATTTACACTTTATTATTTGGATTTATAGCTGATAAATTAATTTTATTAACGCTCATATCAATGATATGATATTAGTAAAGAATTCATTTTAAAAATACTATTTTAAATGTTTCTTTTTCAAAATTGAGAAGGAATGTTTTTTTAAAACTAATAATGTATTGAATGAATTTTAAAAATTTCATGATGAATTAATTTTTCAATCTTCCATTACATGATTACTATTTTTTTCAAAATATTTTTTTCTTTCATAATTGTGTATGTTTTTAATAATAACTGATTTTAATGATAAAAAGTGTATTTTATTAAAACAAATCAGTGATATTATTAAGGTATCTATACTGACATACTATGTTGAATCCTATTATTTATTGAGGATAACTTCTTATGATGCTATTTACCATATTTTATTGAATAGTTTATGATCATTTTATCTTGGAATGTACTATTTTAACACCATTCACCATATTTCTCAGGATGGTTCATGATTATGTTTATTGAATTGGAAAATAATTTACATTTCATATTCTAGTTTAAATAAAAATGTTTATGTTGATTATGTTTCACACCCTTCATATCAGGAATTCATTGGACTTAATAAGTGATGGACGTGGTCTACTATAGCCCCTCAATGTATCGGTATGTATCATGAGACAAACTCGATCGAGTTTATGGTGAGGCCTTACCCATTTATGTAGACCTATTGGCCGAGGACTTGATGGTATGTTTTAGACTTCCTAAATTATGAATTACCTAATTATGATATTAGTTATTGATATTACCTGTGATTATTCACTAGTAGAATATCCATGGGTAAGTTTCATTCTCATGTAATTATTTATATGGCATTATTTGATCATATTTTATTCCTTCCTTATTATTCTCAAGTTATTGATTAAACGACATGTGTTTTAGTTATTTACCTTGACTTTATATTTTATTCTTATTCATGATATATTCCACTATATGCATAGACTTACTAAGAATTTGATCTCAACCCTTAATATGTTTTTTTCCAAGGATGGTAAGAATTTTATTATGACTGATATGCTGGGTTAAGCTAGGAGAATATCGATTTTATATGGAATTACTATATTGTATTTCATTTCACGTTTTTATGTAATAAATATTTTTGTATGTAGTTTTATAAATCCAGTAAACTATTAAATCATTCAGGAAGTAATTCCTTGTATAATATGCCAATGTAATAAACTAATACACTGACTCTGGGCTACTGGGATCGGAGTATTTATAATATAACAATGAATATGGTAAAATAAAGGATGTAAATGATATGACTCTTGAAGTGGTTGAAACCCCCACACTCGAATAGAGATTCAATTAGCATGAGGAAGAGATGAAAGAGTTAAGAAGACTCAATGAAAAATTACATTGATGCATCATTAATTTTGAATATTCTCTAATAGTAGAGCTTAAAATAACACACCCAACTGGTGTACCTTAAGTGTTCAACCTAGAAAGTTAGGCATATCCATGATAGTTTCACAATCTGGATCCTGGTCCATCAGTTTACCTAGAACTGATCATAGGTGGATATCAATAATTCCATATATTAGGATAAAAAATAGAGCATATTCAATAAAACTGACAAAATATACCCTCCAACAGTTGTAATCCATATGTATTGGTGGAGCCAGCACATCATTCCCTGGTTATTTCCACCCCTAATCAATCTATTTTACATCCAAACATTCGTCACGAGCTTATCGATATGATCAAATAATTATCCACTCGATTGGAAGATATAAAAGACAATTGTGAACTAGTATAGCCGAAATGGAAACCTTACCCTAAATGAGAGACTGATATCCCACATCCACAAAATTTTTGGAGTCCCATATTTCCAAAATTCAATGGTTTAGGAGACCCGGAGCAGCATCTGACACACTTTATGTTCCATTTTGATCCCATGATGGGAACCCCAAAGCAACAAAAAAGTAGTGAAACTCGGGTGCATTGTTCAAACATTACAAGTGTATGACTTCACATGGTACAACGGTCTTCAGTCTCAATAAATAATAGGGTAAAAATCCCTCTATTGGAATGTTCAATTAAAATTTAGCTCAATGTTACAAAATACAATGATCATTCAACTCTAAAACTTCAGACAATGAGATAATGAGAGGGTCTCATATTTTTTTTCCAGATGGAAGGGGGTGACCTAATCTCTGATCCTACCACATCTCCAAGAATATTTTCTTTCTCTTTGCATATATAACCTTCACAAAAAGCTAAAAACACTAATTATCACATTAAAATATAGCAACATATTTTGGTATCTCACTATAAATTCTCAAATAGTAGAATATTCCATACAATGAAATAATATCAAGTCTCAAGTGATTCCATTAGTCCCAGGGAAATGAATAGGGAAGGCATAGGATAGATCATTCACACTTACACCATCCTCCACACCAACTACAATTCCTAAGACCACAATAGATTTTGCGACACTACCTATGTTTTAAAAACCCCTACCAAGAGAGGATGAGTGAAGGGGACCCAATAAAAATCAATTAGGGTAAAGAAAATAATATTGTTTCCTCACATGTCAGAGCCAGGAAGCTTGAAAATGTAGGAATTAATGACCAACCATAATATTTACTATTCTATTAGACATTGGGGCACAAAATTATGAAATGTTCCATATTCAAAGAAATCTTATAGAAAGTGGTAGAATTTTTGAAAGTAAAGATGAGGAAACAACAAGCATACGAAGCATATGTTTCCACAACTGCTCTTGATGAAGGAGGTGAATGGAAATAAGTTTCCAGAAAAGGAGTGAATTTTTTTAAAATATGGATGAATCATAAATAAATAAATAAAACTCATGGAATTATCCAATAACTATTGAAGCAACCAACTATACCTCATGTATTTTTTTCTATAACATAGCCAACCCCATTAGCATTACAATCCTCGAGAATCTAGTCATTTAATAAACAGTCTAGCTGGGAGGGAGGAGTGAAAAGTAAGGAATATGAATATGTTCTAAGGACAAAATTGTCTTAGAGTATATCAGACTTCATGCCCTCATATTTTAAACAAAGGGAACCATCCCACTGAATGGTACCACTTAAAGTGTTCTTCTAGACATAACCGTCATCGGATAAGGAATTGATCTTTGGCTCAATTAATGTCATATCCATTAATGTTATTTATTTAATGGATTCTTTCTTGGATGAAAAATATGAATATGGGATAGAGTTCCCCACAACACACTAGGGAATTATAAGAAGATTCTGTAGAACTCGAGGGGGTATGATATGATATAGTCATGAAAAAAAACCAGAATTATAGATGTTCCCCTATAAAATTGTCAATGCTATGGAAACTCATAGAATATCACTTTAGTGAGTCCAAAAGGAGTTGAGCAATCCTCCTATATACACAAAAATTCACTATGACCCAATAATTATGGAATATCAACCAGAGGAGGTATAGGTGTTTGATCTCTCTCTCTTCAACTAGATAGACCTTCACGGCCTAACCCGCCCAGGATAGGAGCACCTTCAACTCCTATTCTGAGAGCTGATCCATCTACGACGAGAACTAAATCCCCTAAAGTTCCTATTAAATAGCACCCACACATGGTGAATCTCCATAATTTAGACCAGAAGTACAACATCATGAAGCAATTATCCTTGGTACCAACCAAGTTTTCGATCTAGGATGCCTTGATTTTCTTACAAGGTCTCATGGAAATACTCATAGGGGCCTTTCTGAGCCACTGTGAATTTAAAGATGAGTTTTCTTCTACTGAGTTATATTGAATAGAGACCAATATTGTATAAATTCATGTGGTTATCTCCATTATGTATCATGAAAAAATATGGTTATACGAGGACACATCAGACCCTTATATGTATCTGGCAGGATTAGTGACATCAATATATGATGATCATTCAAGAAAATTGGATTGGGAGTAAACCTCATTCTAAAACAGACACTTCTCTAGCTATGATACAATGAGGATAACTTATAAAATTATGCTCTGAGACTATCAGTCTATGAAAAAAGTGAGTATAATACTCCAGGACAAATCATTCTTGGGGATCAGTTTGGGGACCTCGTATCTGACTCAGAATTTTTGGCCATTCAACATGATACTCCATTCAATGCTTTATTAGGTAGAATTTGGTTTCATCAACACATTAAAATCCCATAATCATACCATCAATACATTAAATACTGCATTAATTAAAAAATAAGTACCTGGGATGCTGATAAAGACCACTTTTAATCTTGTGATTCACAATATATCGATGCATGATTCTATTAGAGGGAGGGAAAACAAACTATTGTTGATGGTGTTTCTTGGGTAATTGACTTGAATAGTCTATAAATGATCTAGAAAAAACCTTTCAAACAATCTAGTGAAGATTATGCACTTCCCATGAATCAATTTGAGCACATAGGCCCAAATTTGAGCTCAAATTCAACGACCTCCATGACATCAGTCATAAAAACAGAGTCTAGGAGTGATGAAAATTCCATGGACTCTCTAGAACATGAAAAAAAATATTGAATTAAAATGTTCTCATCCTATCCTCTGAGCTTCAAAAAATCCCCGCATCATTAGTTGAGTTATAATAGTGTGTCAGTTCCCCAGGGGGAATTAGAAAGGCTCATACCCTACCACATGTGTCTTCTTTGAAACATCAAAAATACTGGCATCCTCAGTTGGGTAAGAGGAAGTCACTTCATCATCTAGATTTTGAATAATTGACCCCTCATCTAGATCTAATGAATTCCCTCCATCAAATGCTCCCCTATGTGGGATAGGAAGAGTAAGAGTAAGAGGAAGGAGAGGATGAAACATAAGAAGATGAAGAGGACCTTAGGGAAACCCCTCTAGAATTTGAGGAAGGTGTCTCCACCACCATTGATTAACTCAATGAAATAAAACTAGGTACAAAAGAGTATCCACAATCCACTCTGATCAGTGCAATAATTTTTTCTGAAGAACTGGAGATTTATACCTCCTTTCTGAAGAAGTATTGGGATGTGTTTTCCTTGATCTATATGAAAATTATAGGCCTTCATCCTATGTTGTCCATTCACCACATTGTCTTGCTAGAATACCACATTGGCTAGAAGAAGGTGTCCTGAAGGACACATTTGACTCATGATTCTAGAATTGAAGAAAATGTTGATAAGCTCATTGGGTTCAAATTCTTATAGAAGGTCCAATACTTATCAAGAAGAAGAATGGTAAAATCAGAGTCTAATTCAATTTTAGAGATATCAACCAGTATTGTCCAAAGTATGATTTCCCATTCCCAATATTAGAGCTAAGAATTGATGCAAGAACCATATATCACGTCCTCTCCTTCATGGATGGCTATTTGGGGTACAATAACATTTGAATGGACTGAGAAAATGAAAAATCCACTATATTCAATGTCCCTAAGGGTGTGTTTTTCAATTAGGTAATGCCATTTGGCTTTAATAATTTCAGTACTACATACCAAAATTCCATGTATCAAATATTCAAACCCTTCTTAGGGATGTTTTTTTAATACTACATTAATGACTTGATGGTTAAGTATCGATAGAATTCAGTCCACCTAGCCGATCTTGAAACCATTTTCAACAATCTATAGAAGGAAATTCCTAAAAATGAACCCCTTTAAATGTTCTTTTAGTGTTACCTTAGAAACATTTCCTAGATTCATTGTAAGACATTGTGGCATTAAATTTTAACCTGAGAAGAATAATGATATCATGAATAATTCACTTCCTCAGAAAATCAGATATTTGAGAGGAATTCAAGGAAACATGGCCTACATTTTATTCTTTATAGCCAACCATGCAGGGAAATGTTTTCCCTTCACCAGGTTGATGAAAAAAGGGGTTATATATCTATAGACTGATGACTGTCAGGAAGAACTATATAGTCTTAATGAATATATCTGAATCTCACCATTGTTGAAGCCTCATGTCGAAGGAAGGCCACTCATGCTATATGTGACTGACCTTGAGCAATCATTAGGTCCCTTCCTTGCATATATAAATGATGCTAAGAGTGAAAAAATACATTATTAACTCAACCGAACCATGATCGACACCGAGACTCATTATAATGATACCGATAAAATGTTTCTAGTGCTAGTATTTGTAGTCCATAAGCCAAAGAATTACCTACAAATTTATAGGGTTTCTTAGTCTCTCATAGAAACCCTCTAAAAAACTATCCACATCCATACCATTTTGACTAGATGTCATTAAGGATGGGTGGGGATCTTACAACAGTTTGATATCCAGTTCATGCCTCATAAAATGGTGAAAGTCTCGGCATTGACAGAAATACTTGTGGAAAATCCCTCAAAAGAAATTACATCACTGAATACCAAATTTCTCAATGAAGAGATATTCTTTTTTCATGAGGGCCCCTATATTTAGAAAATTTATTTTGATGATGAATACAAAATCTTGACAGGAATGTGGATGGAAGAACTCATTCTCAAAAAATTTAGGTTAGGATTAATGCTTATGTCCCCAACAAAGACAATCCTACCTTACTTCTTCATGCTTTCATAAGGGATTATTAACAATTAATTAGAATAACAGGCTCTCATTACAGGGATAGAGATAGCACTTTGGGTACAAGTAAATCACCTGAAGATAAATGGTGATTTGAAACTGGTCATCAAGCAGACCAACCATGATTATCCCATCAAAAAGGAAGATCCAATCCCCTTAATAGACCATGTCATAGTAATAATTAAAGAATTTCCTTTTGAGATAACATTGACTCATGTACCATGCTTATAAAATTCTCAAGACAATGCTTTTGATAATGCTGCCACTCCTATGGAAGATCCAGAATGAGATGAAACATTCATCAACATTGCACATTTCTATATGGTCTCACCTTTTTTTCGAGCCAAAATGGAATAGATTGATGAAGTCATCCCTATCCTCAAACCATATGGTCTTACCACCAAGTGAATGGTGCTCATTAATTAATACCTCCTAAATGGGACACGCCCACCAAATAGAGTTAGAAAAGAGAATATCAAAAGACGAGAAATTAAATTTGTTCTGTATAACAGGGGAAATCATCAAAAGTTCCTCTATAAGAAGAGCATCAATGGGGTATTTATCATGTTTATTGATGGAGAAGATAACACTACTGTCATGAAAGAAGTAAACATCGAGCCTATAACAGCCACTTGTCAGGGCTCTTGATTTTGAAACAATTCTAGAGCCTTGGTTACTACTGGAACACTATGATACAGGATTGCCCAAATTTTAACAGAAAATGCCATTCCTTCCAAGTAAATTCCAAATTTATTCATCAACCTCCATAGTTTTCACATGATTTGAAATACACAAGTCCATTTTCTATATGGGTAATGGATGTCCTAGGAACATATCCTTTATAAACTAGAAAGTATATCAAGTGCATTATCAATGTAACCAACTTCTTCTCCATGTGGGCCTAATCTATACTCCTTAGAGAAGTCAAGGAAAGAAATATCATCAGATTCATGAAAGCCATCATCATTACCTGATTTGATTTCGATCATAAAATACTGATTGAAAATAAGACTAAATTATGTTCTAATGAGTTGGAGAAGCTGCACCAAGATTATAACATCAAATCTAACCATTCATCCTTCTATCATGTAGTGGATAATGGAAAGATAAAGGCCTTTAAAAAGAACCTATAAAACATACTCTAAACTATGGTGGATAAGAATAAATATTCTTGGATAGATAAACTTATTCATGCCTTGTGATCTTACCAGAAAACAACTCATACCACCACACAAGACACCCTATAATCATCAGTATATGGGAAAGAGGTGGTACTGACCATTGAAGTTCAATTTCCTTCACCCCGCTTTTCCATATGTGATCATTTATCCAGAAATGAGCATTCCCAAAAATAGATGAAAAAATTGGAGTGATTGTATGATAATACATTTAATACACTACATCATTTGGAAGTCCACTAAAACTATATTTCATGAGTCTTTAATAAGAAGGTTCATCTTTGGTCATTCCTAGAACGTGATATTGTATTGGTCCTTATGACTCCAAATATACCTGGAAAAAACCTCTGAAGATGGAACCAAAGTGGGAGGTACCTCAAGCCATACACAATGTCTACTCTAATAGATCCCATTCTATAATTTCAAGGGATGGATATCTCATCACACATTCCACCAATGCAAGGTTTATCAAGAAATTATTTGTGAGATAAAAGAACACATCATCATCTTGATTACATGAAATTAAACTGCATGGTACCTTATCCGCGTCACAAGACAATAAATCACAGGACACCAACATCCAAGGCGTATGAAATTAAACTACGTGGTACCATCATCAAGTCTAAAATAAGTAAAACTACATGGTTAACATCCTTTTTTCATGAAATAAAACTACATAACATTTCAATCCATACATGAGTGGATCCCAACATTGGGTGTTGGTCCCCTACCATGCCACCATTCAAAGAAAAACATGTGTCTTGATTCTTATCTTCACAGGATATGTAGTTACACATAGTCCTTCTTGGGCCAAATGAAAATTTACCCACATTCCTAATACTATTTTAACCAGCCTTGAGCCCCAAGGCCCTTCTTTACATAAGGTTTGTCTCTTTCTAGTCCACAAAAATATCGTTCCCATAACCACTTCATAATATGGATTTCATGATGTTAAAATTCATGGTAAGACATGATCATTGTATAACGTTAAATTGAATATCACATACATCCTGAACGCATGATGTTAAACTGCATAGAAAGTTTCATGTCACTAACGATTCACTCCACATGAGCTAGATCTATGTGAAAGAAGAATGATGTGACCTTATCCCTATGTGAGATCTAGATATATGTAGGGAATCTCTTAATCCAAAATACGTGTATCTTGATTCTCATTCCAATGAGATACATAGTGATGTTCAGATCTTTAATCCTGGGTTCAGCCACAACCATAAGGAAAAAATGTCCCTCATATTGTATGGATCAGACCTAAAAAAGGAACCTTTCCCACAACCATTATCCTTATAAAATGATGTTAAACTCCATAGTGAATCATCTTTGAAATACGAAATTAAACTATAGTCATTCCCTATAAAATAGTCATGGCAAACCTCATGTTGAAAATATGAGGTTTTTATTCCCCCATCAGAGTGGGCATCACCCCTGACATCGGCCATCTACCATGACCTGATTAATAACTATGTGTGGCTTGACTCCTATCCTCATGTGATATGCAGTGACACCCAAACCCTATATCCTATGGCCATCAACGAAATGTGGAAGATAGATCCTTACCTACACACAAATAAAACCCAATTTATAGAATTACAACATGGTTCCTTCCAAACATAGGACCCTCTCAAGTAAAATTCCATCTATTATCACATGAGTTAAGGTTTGTGTAGAGAGGCTCATTCCAATATACATGTTTCTTGATTCCCATTATAGTGGTATACATTGGGACACCAGAACCATATTACATGGGCACAATTGTGACACTAGGAAAAATACATCATTCCCCACGTATGGGTCATAACAACAGAGAGATCAATTTAAGAACTATGTATGGGTTGATTCCTATCATTATTGGATACTTAGAAATGTCGGGGTCCCTTAGCTCATGTCCAACCCCATTATCAACACATCATGAAGTCCTTTCCCTTCAACATCATGACTGTAACCTCATGAAATATGTCTTAATAGTTTTTGTAGAAATGGCCCCCTCGATTTTTTTTTCTAGCGTCAATTCATCACATATTAGCCACTCAAAGACATTTCACCCCATAATTCCCAAATCCATCTAATGGTAAATTATTGTATTACCCAATGGTGAACCTAGGATTTATAATATGACCAAGTATGATAGGAATCATTAAAAACATTCTAATAACATGATGATAAACAATATCCTTACTCCATCCCATAAATACGAGATGCTTCATGATAGTTATGGGATTCCTCAATGTCCTTTTCCGAGAGGAGACCTCCATTCTTGGAACTATTTTCCTACCATATCATCACAAGAAATATGTGTGGATTGATTCCTATCCTCATAGGATACATAGTGGTGCCCAAACCTCCACTCTTGGACCTATTCACACTATTATCTTTTCACAGTAGTAAGCCTATGTATGTACAACAAGATGCTAAACTACATGGTTGGTGTTTTCATTGATTGAAACTAAACTACACAATTATTAAGAAATACATGTGGATTGATTCATATCATTATTGGATACATAGTGATGATCGAAACTCTAATCATTGGTTCAAACACAACCAAGGAAAATACCCTCCCATGTACAGACCACACCTGCACATGGAGCCTTTCCCCAAACTATGTTTTTCTTGATTATCAATTTGATGAGATACATAGAAAAACCTGGATATTAAATCATGGATCAGCCACCAAAAAATAAAAATACCCCTATACCTTATTTTAATCACCTTTATTTTGTTGGATAAGCCTTTTCAACCACTTGTTTCTGACACCGTTCATAGATCATGAGGGCTTAGGAGTTTCAATAAAGGATTCCCCACCTAAAAATTACATTAGATGGTCCTTATTATAAGAACTTGAAAGGTACAAAAGATGTTCTTACCATATGGAATGAAACTTCATGGTTAACAAATGTTCAAGAACTATGTGTGGCTTTATTAATTTCATAATGGGATACATAGTTAAACCTAAGTGTTTAATCTTGGTTCTAATGTTAATATTTATTTTTTGCATCAGGAAACCTACGTCCTCGCCACATGATGTTAAATTGAATGGATGATATCGTCATTTAAATAGACTAAACTTCACGATTATCAAGAACTATGTGTGGTGTGATTGTTACGTTAGTGAGATACATAATGATGCATAGAACTCTTGATCTATTTACATACAAGGGGTAATGAAAAAAAAATCCCCCCTCTCATACAAACAAAAAAAATATCTATATAGGAGATCATGATTTGGCTACCCTCATTTAGGAGTACATCAAGGAAACAGAAAGGAACCTTCCTAAATAATAGTTTTATGTATATAGGGAGCTCCACGCATAATCGATAATAGAAGTATAAATGTTTCTAGAATGCATCGACACATTCATTCCATATATGAC
This sequence comes from Viscum album, assembly GCA_963277665.1. Lineage (NCBI taxonomy): Eukaryota > Viridiplantae > Streptophyta > Magnoliopsida > Santalales > Viscaceae > Viscum > Viscum album. The sequence goes on from OY728135.1 coordinate 70,799,224, forward strand.
ACTCTATGTCCTTGGCAATTTCTAATTTTCGTAATCATTCATTGGACATTGGTAATAGGGTTCCCATGTTTAGAGGACACCTCTGTTTGACTATGCATAATACATCCTAGTTGTATTTTCATTAATTTACCCATTCGGGTTGTCAACCAAGTTAAAATTCATCCCCAAAAGAGGCCTCTACTATCTATGTAATCCTTGACAATGTTGTGTTGGAAGTCACTTTTTGAACATAGCCTACGGTCACTCCTTGTACACTTTTCCCATGTCATTATTCTTTTTTGAGAAAACCCAATGTCATGGTTTCAATTTTCCCTATTCAAATACAAGTCATGTCAGAACATCTTGGCTCGATAAGCATTTCAGTACTCATCATTTCCATAACATATGGTCTTATATGCTATAAGACACCATGGTCGTAGTTGTATTATCTAAAAAACCACAAGACACAATGTCATCCAAGTCACATGATGTAAAACTATATGAATACATCTTCAGCACACGACATTAAAATATAGTCTTAGACTTTGTATCAAGCATTGGATTCCTTGATAAACTAGTTCAGTAAGCCTCATGTCATGAGCCTGAGATGACACCTTTAAGGAGATTCCCTGAATACCCAAATATCATTTACTGGGTCTTGTGACTTTATTTTTCTTGTTGATTCACCAATATCCTTACCGAATGATGTTAGACAACATTATTGAGGTCCCAATCACATGATGTAAAACCACATGGTTAAAGTCCCACTTACTTAGTGTTAAAATTCTAGAACTATGTCTTGCTTGATTCCTGTTATCACATGACATGTAGTGATTCAAAAATCTCCAATTATGGTCCTAGAGACCAAATAAAAAATGTTTCCCCTTTCCTATGTATAGGTCAGACCTATATAAGGATGCTTCTCACCAGAACTATGAATGGATTTATTCTCACCTAAATGAGATACATATTAACATCCAGATCCTATATATCAATCTAACCATAATTCAAAATTTCCTCCGCTCTTTAATTTATGAGATAAATATTCAAATAGGATCCTACTATGGGGAGATTGTATACAAAAAAATACCCAATCCCACATTATAGTTCAATCAAGGTTTGGGGAAATATATCATAAAACTATGTATGGATTCTGTAATGACCTGAAATTTTGAATAAATGTTGTTTCTTAATTTTATGTGTTATTTTATTTTATTTTTATACTCAACAAAAATGTTTCATTTGATAACATGAGTATAATTAAAATGGGACCGTTGGGTTTTGACTTTTATATGACCATTGGTCAATATGACCGCTGTAAACTAAACATTTTGATTATTGTCTCTAAATACAAGTAATATTGGTTAATTATTATAGAAAGAAGATTCGATGGCCTCACCCAGTAGTCTTGGACCGATCGAAGACCATCTAACAGAACTTGGGAAGGAGGTAGCACCACTGGGCTTTGCTCTAGACCAAACCCAAGCCGAACTTCATCGTGTGAAGCTAGAACGGAATCGCCTTTGCGAGAAGTTCAAACTAATAGAAATTACTACTCGTGCGATGTTGGCCGAGCCTCCCTTAGATTCTCTCACCTTAGCACACCAAACACTTAGGTCCTATGCTGGTGTGATAAGGGGATATGTAAGGAGACCGTAACGTCCTTGTGTAATCCTTTGTTTTAAATAAAAATTGGGATTTCTTCTTATGAAGTTTATGAATTTTCAAATGTCTGGATAAATCTAGTATGCATATTTTTGGTGAATTTTAGAGAAAGGATATTTAAAAATGTTTATGTAATCCTTAAATAATTAAAGATGTGTAATTATTTTCAAAAAATGATATTCTACAATTATGTTCAGTACGAAATTTAGAGTCTAATAAGATCAACTTGATTTTTGATGAATAGTAAATTATGAATAGTGATTTTATGATTAGGATTAGTAATGGGTCCAAATGGATTAGTAATCTCACTTAAAGAAAGTATTAATATAATCTAGGCACCTTGATTAAGTAATGTGATTCAATAAAATGGTTAAATAACGGTTTCATAAATTATTATTCAAGTATTAGTTTTTTCAAGTGAATAGTGTTTTTTAATTAAAAAATTATGTTAAAAATATTTAAAAAAATTATTTTTATAAAATGGATTTCATTTTGAACTCAGAGCACTGATATTATGTTATGGTAATTTTTGGGGTTTTTTCTGAAAAAATGAATTTTTGGTGAATAGTGTATTTATTTAAAAAATAAATTAAAATTATTTAGAAAATTATTTTTATAAAATGGAGTTCATTTTTGAAATCAGAGCATTGATATTTGATTAAGGTGAAATTTTGGGATCTTTCTGGGAAAGTTGAATTTTCAGTGAATAGTAAAAATACAGATTTAGGGTTTCGGTATGTTTAGTGACATCATAACTGTGTCATGGTGATTTCATGAGATATTTTAAGGGTTGGCCGACCTAAGGTAATGGATATTTGTATTGGGGCCCCATGGGGGCAAAATTAAAGGGAAATATCATGGGAGAGCACATGGTTTTGAGAAAAGCACATGTGAGGTGTCCCTTGGCCATTAATGCCTTGTCCCCTCACTTTCCCTATAAATACCAAGCCATCCTCTCATCCTTTAGACTCAAAAACCATTATCAATGACGTTATGGTATCCTTACCTCCCAAGGAGTCCTCCCAAGGTGACCCCAAGCCCTCATGGTCCAAACCTTTTTGTTTTAAGAGTTACATTTTAAGGTAAGGGATATGACCTCTCTATCTCTTTTCAAGAAATCTCTTTTATGTAATTTCTTTTATGATCCATGTTCTTATGTTAAAGGATTTTATTTTATACTCCCCTTAATGCTATTTTCATGTTCATATAATGAGATATCCCCTCTTTCTCTCATTATTTCATTTTATGAAGTTTTAAGCGGCGCCGTTAGGCTGCAAAATTTTTGTAACGGATTATTTCTCCCTTCTCATTTTTCAAGATCTATTTTCATGTAAAGTATTTCAAGTTCCTTTTTATTATGTTGGGGTATGATCTCTAAATTTATCATAATTATATTTTATGACCATATGATGAGAGACCTCATTTGATCTCTTCAATTCGGTATTTTGAAGTTTTAAGTGGCGCTGTTAGGCTGCCGAATTTTTAAGTGGTTCTTCACCCTTCTCGTTTTGATGTTCTACTTTCATGTCAATTATTTCAAGTTACTTTTTGTTATGTTATGATCTATATATCTATCATACTGATCTTTTATGACCATATAATGAGAGACCCCATTTGATCTCTTCAATTCAGTATTTTGAAGTTTAAGTGGCGTCGTTAGGCTGCTGAATTTCTAAGTGGTCCTTGCACCTTTCTCCCTTTTAAAGTTCTAATTCCATGTCAAGTCTTGCAAGTTACTTTTTATTATGTTGGGGTATGATCTCTATATCTATCATACTGATCTTTTATGTTCATATGATGATAGACCCTATTTGATCTCATCAATTCATTTTTGGTTGAAGTTTAGGTAACGATGTTAGGCTGCCGAATTTTCATAAGAGAAATCTTTTTTTTTTCTCCTTTCATGTTCTTCATTTCATATGGTATATTTTAAAATTTCATTACCATGTTCCTAAATCCCTTATATTCTGTCCATATACTGTTTTATGGGTCATTTATGAATGTTTGACCCATGTCCCCTCCCTTTTCAATGTTTTCTAAAACCCTGTAACATAGCTGTTATGCTGCAGAATTTTCATCTCAAAATGCCTCTCTATTTTCTCAAAATTATTTTATGTTATAAAGTGAATAATCAAAGCTCTTATTTCTATAGGGGTATTCACATATATATCAAAATGTTCTATTTTAAATTTTGTTATTTACATACATGAGACCCACTCTCCCCTTCCGTGGGTTTTAAAGTGACGTAAAGATCGTGTCTTTGAAGCAGTTTTTAAAAAGTTATGATTATGAAATGAAACCCATTTCTTTTATGATATATGGGTTGTTTATGAAATTATTGATGATGATATGTGTGTATCACATGATAATAAATTCATGTAAATGGTGTGCCCAGATAGCGCTCTAATTTATTGGGTATAGACTTAATCTCTAGATATGACTTTTTAGACTAATATCTTGGTGAATAACCTTGGTAATTTTTAATGACACCTTGGGGATGGACCTTGGTGAAACGAAATGATTGTCAATATTAAATGTTGCAGCTACATCTTCAAGTTATGAAAAATGTTATTTTTATTATGATATGCCTCATGATTTCTTTCTCATGCCTTAATGTTCTTTTCATGACCTTATTTAAGTATCTCAAGTTCACATGTAAAATGTTTCTCTTGTTTCCCTTACTGGGCCTTCTGCTCACCCTTTCTTTTGATGTATGTCCCCAGGTTATGAGATGCAGTAATGAACCTAGGATTAAGATGAGGAGAATCCTTTCAATTGTTTAAGAAGAATGTTTTATGTTTTCATGTTTTAAGTTCCTGGTTTCCAAGACAATAAAACTTAAAGATACTCGGTTTTGTAAAATGTAATGAAAGTTTATGTGATAAAAAGGAAGGATGCTATAGTTGGTATCAAAGGATGGTTTAGTTATTTGTGGAAATTAGGATATGAAAACTTTAGGAAGAAGCCTGTAGAAAAGTTTATATATAGGAAATATTCCTGGTATTTTGGTGAGTATTGAGTAATGGGTTTCCAAGAAAATACATCTCTGTCTAGATACGAGCAGGTAGAGGTGGCTCTGGCACAGATGTACATAGGGGTAAAACCCGAAAACGCCGCTTTGAGCTAGACTCAAAAGGGAACTGGTACACGACAACGGGCCTTGCTGCACTCTTGGTTACGAAACTCCCGGGGGATATGCTTTTGTAAATTCATAAGCTTAGTATGAACCATTGTGAAAGGAACACAGATAAAATAAAATAAAGATTCACATAAGAATATATGATCATGGATAACCTAGATGGGAACCTAGGGGATCACAATTTAGGGTATAATTTTCTTCTACAAGTTATCCTTATATGCTTTAAGTTCCTTTTCATGATTATTAGTTAAGTATTTAAGCCCCTAATTATAGTTTCTTTTCTTAGGTAATGGCGGGAAATGGAAGAACATGTCCCAAAAACCAATGTGATAGGAAATTCTACGATTTCCGTATTAATACGACAGAGATGATTAGGGGATTAAAAGATGATTATTATTTTTTAAGACGTTCACTATTTTGGGGACCCTATATGATCGAGGAAGATAGATTACTACGGTATTTTCATTGAGGAGTAATGTTGAATTATATTTTGAAGAATCGATGAATTTATGGTGGACTTATAGTAATTTAGGTTACTTATGGGAATGATTAACCTATATTGGGTAAAATATGTTTAGGTTGGCTAATTTTTTTATAATATGTTAGGATTGGTTGATGTTGTTTGGAGATGAACAATGAAGTTTATTTTGGAGGACTATGTTACCAAATTCTTCTTGTATTTGGGTTTCAATCTTAGTTTGGTTTATTTTGAGGAATTTTAAGGACCGTTATTCATGGAATTGTCTATGATGAACTTTGGGTATTACCATGGATCTTTGAAGATTTAAAAGTAGTTTCCATTCCTATGGGATTCTTCCTTTTTGAAGAGTTGTTTAACCTTACCCCTTCTGTTTTTGGGATAATGTTTAAAGATAGAAGAAATAGATAGTTAATCTTTTGTGGATTATGTGATTCTCTAGAAGATGATTCTTGTGTTTTGATGAGACCAAGTAGTTTTGAATGCTCATCGTTTGGAGAAAATATTAGTTTTGGTAGAAAATTATTAAAGGATTAAACTCTAAATGAAGACATGTATATTTTCTTATGTTTCTATTCTATGTAGTAAATGAATTCCTCAAAATTATGAAAAGGAACGTAATACAAAAATGTTGTTGGTTTACGTTTCCTACTAGGTAATCAAAGACCGTTTACACACATCCTATGTTTGGGATTTTCTTAATGTTAACTTTCTCCTAATCATGTTTTCTATCACTCTCCCCCAGAACTTGACCCTTTGTTTTTTTCTTCCATGTCCATGTTTTCCTACATAGAATCCTAGTATGGGTTAACTCGGGTGACCTTTTTACTTCCCTTTATTTCTTTTAAAGTAATAGTTTTACTGACTCCTTTTCCGATGTGGGACATTCAATGAATTTCAAAACCCAATTTTAAAAATTGCGAGGACGCAATTTCTTAAGGGGGGAAGATTGTAACGACCCGAAATTTTGAATAAATCTTGTTTCTTAATTTTATGTGTTATTTTATTTTATTTTTATACTCAACAAAAATGTTTCATTTGATAACATGAGTATAATTAAAATGAGACCGTTGGGTTTTGACTTTTATATGACCATTGGTCAATATAACCGCTGTAAACTAAAAGATTTGATTATTGTCTCTAAATACAAGTAATCTTGGTTAATTATTATAGAAAGAAGATTCGATGGCCTCACCCAGTAGTCTTGGACCGATCGAAGCCCATCTAACAGAACTTTGGAAGGAGGTAGCACCACTGGGATTTGCTCTGGACCAAACCCAAGCCGAACTTCATCGTCTGAAGCTAGAACGGATTCTCCTTTGCGAGAAGTTCAAACTAATATAAATTACTACTCGTGCGATGTTGGCCGAGCCTCCCTCAGATTCTATCACCTTAGCACACATTACACTTAGGTCCTATGCTGGTGTGATAAGGGGCTATGTAAGGAGACCGTAATTGCCTTGTCTAATCCTTTGTTTTAAATAAAAATTGGGATTTCTTCTTATGAAGTTTATGAATTTTCAAATGTCCGGATAAATATAGTATGCATATTTTTGGTGAATTTTAGAGAAAGGATATTTAAAAATGTTTATGTAAACCTTAAATAATTAAAAATGTGTAATGATTTTTAAAAAATGGTCTTCTACAATTATGTTCAGTATGAAATTTAGAGTCTAATAAGATCAACATGATTTTTGATGAATAGTAAATTATGAATAGTGATTTTATGATTAGGATTAGTAATGTGTCCAAATGGATTAGTAATCTAACTTAAAGAAAGTATTAATATAATCTAGGCACCTTGACTAAGTAATGTGATTCAATAAAATGGTTAAATAACGGTTTCATAAATTATTATTCAAGTATTAGTTTTTTTGAGTGAATAGTGTTTTTTAATTAAAAAATTAAATTGAAAATATTTAAAAAAATTATTTTTATAAAATTGATTTCATTTTGAACTCAGAGCACCGATATTATGTTATGGTAATTTTTGGGATTTTTTCTGAAAAAATGAATTTTTTGTGAATAGTGTATTTATTTAAAAAATAAATTAAAAATATTTAGAAAATTATTTTTATAAAATGGAGTTCATTTTTGAAATCAGAGCATTGATATTTGATTAAGGTGAAATTTTGGGATGTTTCTGGGAAAGTTGAATTTTCAGTGAATAGTAAAAATACAGTTTTAGGGTTTTGGTATGTTTAGTGACATCATAACTGTGTCATGGTGATGTCATGAGATATATTAAGGTTTGGCCGACCTAAGGTGATGGAAATTTGTATTGGGGGCCCCATGTGTACAAACGTAATGGGAAATATCATGGAAGAGCACATGGTTTTGATAAAAGCACATGTGAGGTGTCCCTTGGCCATTAATGCTTTGTCCCCTCACTTTCCCTATAAATACCAAGATCTCCTCTAATCCTTTCGACTCCAAAACTATCCTCAACGAATTTATGGTCTCCTTACCTCCCAAGGAGTCCTCCCAAGGTTCCCCCAAGCCCTCAAGGTCCAAACCGTTGAGTTTTAAGAGTTACGTTTTAAGGTAAGGGATCTGACCTCTCTCTCTCTTTTCAAGAAACCTCTTTTATGTAATTTCTTTTATGCTCCATGTTCTTATGTTAAATGATGTTCTTTTATACTCCCCTTACTTCCCTTTTCATGTTCATATAATGAGAGATCCACTCTTGCTCTCATTATTTCATTTTATGATGTTTTAAGTGGCGCAGTTAGGCTACCGAATTTTTTGTAACGGATTCTTTCTCCCTTCTCATTTTTCAAGATCTATTTTCATGTAAAGTATTTAAGGTACCTTTTTATTATGTTGGGGTATGATATATAAATTTATCATACTGATATTTTATGACCATATGATGAGAGAACCCATTTGATCTCTTCAATTCAGTATTTTGAAGTTTTAAGTGGCGCCATTAGGCTGCCGAATTTTTAAGTGGTTCTTCACCTTCTCGTTTTGAAGTTCTACTTTCATGTCAATTCTTTAAAGTTCTTTTTTGTTATGGTATGATATCTATATCTATCATACTGATCTTTTATGACCATATTATGAGAGACCCCATTTGATCTCTTCAATTCAGTATTTTGAAGTTTAAGTGGCGTTGTTAGGCTGCTGAATTTCTAAGTGGTCCTTGCACCTTTCTCCCTTTTCAAAGTTCTAATTCCATGTCAAGTCTTGAAAGTTAATTTATATTATGTTGGAGTATGATCTCTATATCTATCATACTGATATTTTATGTTCATATTATGAGATACCCTATTTGATCTCATGAATTCATTTTTTGTTGAAGTTTATGTAACGATGTTAGGCTGCCGAATTTTCATAAGAGAAATCTTATTTTTTCTCCTTTCATGTTCTTCATTTCATATGGTATATTTTCAAATTTCATTACCATGTTCTTAAATCCATTATATTCTGTCCCTCTACTGTTTTATGGGTCATTTATGAATGTTTGACCCATGTCCCCTCCCTTTTCAATGTTTTCTAAAACCCTGTAACATAGTCGTTATGCTGCAGAATTTTCATCTCAAAATGCCTCTCTCTTTTCTCAAAATTATTTTATGTTATAAAGTGAATACTCAAAACTCTTATTTATAAAGGGGTATTCACATATATATCAAAATGTTCTATTTTAAATTCTTTTATTTACATACATGAGATCCGCTCTCCCCTTCCGTTGGTTTTAAAGTGACGTAAAGATCGTGTCTTTGAAGCCGTTTTTAAAACGTTATGATTATGAAATGAAACCCATTTCTTTTATGCTATATGGGTTGTTTATGAAATTATTGATGATGATATGTGTGGATCACATGATAATAAATACATGTCAAGGGTGCGCCCTGATAGCGCTCCAATGCATTGGGTAAAGACTTAATCTCTAGAGATGACCTTTTAGACTGATACCTTGGTGAATAACCTTGGTAATTTTTAATGACACCTTGTGGATGGACCTTGGTGAAACGAAATGATTGTCAATATTAAATGTTGCAGACACATCTTCAAGTTATGAAAAATTTTATTTTTATTTTGATATTCCTCATGATTTCTTTCTCATGCCTTAATGTTCTTTTCATGACCTTATTGAAGTATCTCAAGTTCACATGTAAAATGTTACTCTTGTTTCCCTTACTAGGCCTTCTGCTCACCCTTTCTTTTGATGTATGTCCCCAGGTTATGAGATGTAGTAATGAACCTAGGATGAACATGAGGAGAATCCTTTCAAGTGTTTAAGAAGAATGTTTTATGTTTTCATGTTTTAAGTTCCTGGTTTACAAGACACTAAACCTTAAAGATCATCGGTTTTGTAAAATGTAATGAAAATTTATGTGATAAAAAGGTGGGATGCTATAGATTCATTCTCTCTTTTACGAGATAGATTGCAATGCTAGGATCCTATGTCTCGATCTCATACTCAAAAACGAAAATACCCCCTTTATTTTATATAATTTTTACCTATATAAGTAAAACGTTCTTACCCCTTATTGGTTAATTTTGATAAAAGAACACTCCCTCCATATTCAGGCCCTTTTCCTTACACAAACCAAACTCTATGTCTGGGGAACTCTGAATCTCCATAAGATTACTTTGGCCATCAGAAATGAATGGTCATTATTTTGAGGACACCTTTTTTTGAATATTGTTAATATTACCTAGTTGGAATTGAACCAATCTCCCAATTCAGCCTATCAACCAGAGGAAAATTTGTACCCAAGAGAGGCCTCTTATATCTCAGCAAGCTCCAACAACGTTCTCATCCCACATCAATCCTCATATTTGGAAGCATAAAAATTACAGATTACACACTTTCACACTATGGACTAAAAATGGTGGAATGCTCTCAGAAATGATTACCATATAATCAGAAAGTCACTAAAATTTTGGTCAAATCAAAGAGACCTTAAATCATATCCCTCAAACATCCTTTTTTAAGATGTTAAACTATATATTACATGTCCTAGATCCACAACATTAAGATTCACTACGATTTAACTCACTTTTATAAAAGACAAATCCATGAAGGAGTGGTTTTCCATTCATGGATAATTCTAATGAAGATACCCTCTCCATCTATAGACTTCATTATCTAGACAAGACACTCCTTGCTTCCATAATAAAAATTAGAGAAGCAATTCCGAAACTTCAAAAACTACCCATCCATTTGGAATAATAGGTCATTTTCCTAGGGACACCTATTTTTAACACTACATAATAGGACTAAATTGTATTTGCATTAATTTCCCTACATATACTGTCAACAAGAGGAAAATTGATCCCCATGAATGAATTCCCATATGTCTCTAATCATTGACAACATCATATTGGAAGCTACCATCTAAACATGCTCTGGGGTCATTCATCTTATACATTTTACCTATCATGCTTTAAATCTGGAAAACAAAAATTTTGGATTAAAAAATTCCCCTCCTATATGTCTAAAAATGTTAGTACATTCGCAACCATCCAGCCTTATTTGGGTCATCATTCCAAAACCCATGCTCAAATATGTTCGACCTAAAATACCAATTTCATTATTCTGTATTACAAGACTCTAAACTACCCAAAAAAATAGATATTTTACTCACTAGGTTGAAATCGTGAAAAGGGAACCATAGATAAAAGTTGAGTCCCATTTCTCTAGACCTTTTCTTTTCATGGTTTAGGAAAGAATTTATGAACAAAAAGAAGAAGGCACAAAACCCTTTTAGGATGAAAACTAGAAAAATAGTGGCCTATGAAAAGGTTGAGATACACCTGATAAGTCTACACCATAGTGAACTTAAGAAAAACATTTGATGGTAATAGAAAAAACCCAAAGTTCATAGGGTTTTCCATTTACCGCTATAAAAACAAACTATTCTCACTGAGTCCCACGGATTAGGAAAAAATAGATCATTACATGATGATTTCATTCAATTAATTCAACTTGAGTGATATTAAATTGCAAAGTAAGGATGGAAATAGAAACAAAATGATTAAGAATCTCAGGATTTTTTTATTGAAAAACAATTTGGAGTATAAACCACATCATAGAGTCTCTCCATGAAAATATAGGGGAAATGTAAAACAATTGAAATGGAGATAGTGAATATTGTCTTTCTCTATTCATAAGATAGAACAACGCCTAATGTGAGACGCCAGCAGCATAATCTAGATTGTCTGTATTCCCAAATTTAGCTACAACTAAGGGGTGAATCTACTTAACAAAGGAATTAAACTATCGATTATACTATTTTATTTCTTATAGCCCTGTGTTTGCTGAAGAAAGCTACACCTTTATTCTGGCTACACAAGCCTTATTTTCTCACATCTCTGTAATATATACAGATATCCAATCATGAATTCATGCTTTCCTAGTGGTTGAGTGATGAAGCTTAGTAGGAGAATCCATTAGGTTTTTTGCATTATTATTGGAATAATTATATTGGATAAGATCACATTCATTGGTAGAAAAAACTTCTTGAGCATTGATAACCTCGTCAATGACGACATGAAAGTGTCGGTAATAAAACCCACATACGCCCATGCCAAGGACGAGTTGACAGAGGCAGTCTTCCTTATTAGCAATCCTCGCCAAATAAGCCTCTGTGATAATGGTGTCAATTTGATTCAAATACCATTTTCACATAACTCGATGTTCGATAGAAACATTGGGATATAAATACTTCTTACCAGTGGCTATATGCATATAGTCTATAACTATATTTAGTATGGACAAGCTCTCTCTCGCATGAAACATTATAGAGGGAAAACCCTCCATTACCACCTCCTACTTAATATCAGGAACTGAGATGACCAGACTTACACTAGTAGGTGTAATTCCCAATTTGAGTCCACTAGGACCAGCATCAGTAGGGATACTAGTAGTACTAGAAAACAATGTCGGATCTGCACTATTGGAAATGAAATGATGCCTTGAGGAAAAAGTTATCCTAGAATGTTTGGAATGTTGGGGAGAACATTTTTCTTTTTCAGGAATTGAAAATTATGGTGTGATAAGCAGGAACATAAGAGAGGCTAAAAATCTGTGCACCCATCAAATTGGATTTCCCAATAATCCATATTGATATAATTCCACCCATGTCTTGGAATAGTCCTATGATAGGGTTTTTGGGGAATTTGTTGATGGAAAAATGATTTCCATTCCTGAATCCTCATGCATCATCATCAACCATAATTGACTAATGATAATTGGAAGTGACTCACTTTTTATCTTGGAAATATTTACGTACAAAACTTGTTGCAAATATCCAAATTGTTTTGTGTACCTGTTTGAAGCATAGCGTTAAAAAATGGTCAACCCATCCACTCAGGAAACCATATTCTTGTCCCGTAATGAGATACTATAGGAATGTTCTTCAAAGGATCCCCTAATATTTCCTATCACTACCCCGAGAGGTGATGGAAAAGGGGTGAAGTAAAATTTTGGGAAATCATTCAATAATATAATAGTATCGTCAATGCCCTAGTATTTTTTATGAAAGAAAGCAACATTGAGCAGTGCAAGGTGAAAAACAAAATAATGGATTTCCACTATGTATTGATATTTGTAGCATTGATGGTGCTCTTCCACAGAGTAGTAAGAAAGTTGAAGGTTCCAACAAACTATCTCCACATTATGAGTTTTGTTCACAATACATGCATTCTTCAATGAGAATGTTCCACAAAGCATCTAGCTTCGATGAAGAAAAGAAAAAACAATTCATTGGTGAAGGCATTGAGATCATCGAATATTCCTCCTAAAAGGAGAATTATTCATGGGGAAGGAGTCAGTGATGGAAGTTCATGGAGATATTAGTTTATAGAGGGACATGATAAAAGAAAAATGTACTGGTTTCCCCCTTTTTATAGGTGTGTTACCCTCTGTGGGTCATCAATCAGTTAAAAACAAAACTAATTTCTTCATCGAACCCACCTCATCTTCCCCCCCGATCAGATCCCATTCTGATGATAGGGGGAATGTTTTGGTTCACAAAAACTCCACATGCAAGGAGGAAAGAATTACATGAAGCTAAAAAATGGTAAAACCCCAAAACTAAGGAATTGAATTAGAAAAATTATTCAAATGAGCCTAATCTATGAAGGGAGTAAGGGTCCCATGGAGTAAAAATCAATTCGCAGACCGTCACTCCGTATGGAATTCTGTCACTCCACAAAGCATCCCACGAACAAAATCAATCCTGGTATGAGACCATACTACGGGTTCCCATTAACAAAACCAAATCATTTTTTGGGATGGAAGGTGATTTATGTCCCCTATGATTCACCATACCCACAAATTAAATAGTCGTTTCTTGGTGAATACAGTATTTTATTTCCTCCAAAAATTAAATAGTTCATGATCCTAGGATTCCTTATTGGGTTCTTTCAAATGAAATCCCTATGACCCCCTATGAACGACTGACTATCCTTGTACTCGATACCTCAGTTCCTCTATAAAAGATCCCAGAGGGAAAACAAAGGAAACCTAGTGGGAATGAGAGCTAAAACATGGATGAATATTTGAAAAAAGGTTTGAGCCTTCAATTATAAGCAGGTAACCCCACTACATAACATTAATGTAGAATATAAATTGAAACAACCATATGAAAATGCAAGAACCTTTATGGATATAATCTCATGGAGAACATGCGGATGAACCCTTTTGCAGACCATCACCCCACATAATAAAAAGCAACGTATTTAGATTCTGGCTCCATGTAGAAAAACACTACAAAGGAGGAACTTGATTCTATATAAGAGGAAAATATGTAGATGCAACCCCATCCTGTGTAGTGATACGCTATGTAGAGAGAACCCAGATTTGTGTAGAAAAACACTACATGGAAAACACCCTAACATATATAGAAACATGCTACATTGAGGGAACCCACCCTGTATACGAATATTCTATGTGGAATGAGGCATCCTAGGGGTTTCTTCACTCCATCTCCCTTTACATACCTCTATTTTACCATTTTTTTCCCACTTCATCCCCTCTACGAACTATTCTAATTGGATCAGGCCAAGGAATCTTCCAAATCCACCCAATACATACAATAAAATCATTAGGAATATCAATATTTCTTCTCCAGTCTACTTACCCATGGTAAGAGTAGTCATTTTGGAAATCTCCTTAATAAGGGGTATCTTTAGAATGTCATCAAGTCTACATTCCTATGGTAACAAGGGTCCCAACCTTGGAGGTTCTCACACGAACCTCCCCATTCCGAATAGGGAGGGGGGAGTATCACACTTGCCTTTACCTTTTAGGTGAAGTGTCATATTATCTTCTCTTCCATAAGAACCATTTACAGGGATTCCATCATGGAGTAATCCCATAGGATTTCATACAAGAGGAGACACTTGTTATCCTCTTTGCATATCAGGTAGTATCTAGATAGATCATCAGATGCAGTTATTCAAGTTAACAAATAAAAGAGGGGAGATATGAACATTCAAATCCACCCATCTCTATCTCTCTCCCTTTGGGAATACAACAAAACTATGGGAGGGTACTTTCATTATATCCCACTATCTTTCCATATACCATTAGACCCAAGACTCACCCACCAGCAGAAAAAGAAGATTTTATGGTTTCTCAGATCTACCACTTCTTATTATTTCTCAAACTGAGCATACCTCACATGGGATCATAGGTTAGTGGTGATCATGACATCTGGATGATCCCAAGCACCTATAGGGCCTCTTATTAGGTTTAAGAAACAAAACCATAATTATCCAAATGGGAATCCTATTGATTGTAGCCCCCAACCAAACCTTGAAATCATCCTATGTATAGACTTTCCTCAAAATTCGAAACAAATGGTCCACCGACTTGGTATAAGTCCCAGAATCATGTAAATAACCTTAAAAGGGCCATATTTACAATAAAGCAAGCCCATGGTAACCCCTAGGTAAAATAACCAATTATCAAAACTATGTGGGATTTGATTCCCAACTAACTTGGATACATAGGAATCTTATATGAGGTCCAAATCCCACATCCAAAATTCACTAAAATGTTCGCTTTTCCATATCCCCCATAGGGTCATATCCAACCAAGAGGGACATATTCCTTCCAAAACTCTTTCAACACCATTCGTATTGGGCCATATTAACGATAGGATCAGGGTCCCACCTAGTAGACCTTCTATATTCTAGGCCCTTTAAGCCTCCTCAGTGTAAGTCCCACACCACACATTGACTAGGAACCTTCCACTTAGGTATCCTCGCTACATGATATTAAACTGCATGGTTGGGTCCTTATCCCCCGAACTTATTAGGAATGATGTTTCCCATTATGTGATACCAAAATATGTGGTTTATGATTCCTTTCATGGGGATATGTAGGAATCCCATCTTATGGGTTCAATCCCAACATCAAAACAACTCTTGTCTATATGGATGATAATGAACACTAGAGTGTCCTACTATGTGGTTTAAAATATCGTAATAATAAAAAAAATATTTTAGGGACTTTGGTTTTCTAGTACCATTGATGGAGAACCTCATATATATATCAATGATTCCAAACCTTCCATGATAATAATTGTTTGTTAATTTAATGGTTTCTTATGTCATAGTTGTTAATGAACCAAGAATTCTGAAATATGTCTTAAATCTATCAGAGAGCCCCATAGTAGGAAATAATTCCCCACAAAATGGTGTGATAAGCCTAAAATCACACCCTCTCTACCAATGTGAGTTCTTACGTATCATTTCCCAAGTTATCCAAAATGTTCCTACCTTTGGAAAAAAGGTCCATGAGTTTTCATTTATATGAGAACCATTGGGCATTCTCGGTTCCACCAACAAACCTCCATGGAAACAAACATTTTGGATGTGAAATAATAATGGAGAACTGGATACAAATGATTTTTCAATATTCAAACCCCCAC
Source organism: Viscum album (assembly GCA_963277665.1). NCBI lineage: Eukaryota > Viridiplantae > Streptophyta > Magnoliopsida > Santalales > Viscaceae > Viscum > Viscum album. Next base: position 70,815,377 of record OY728135.1, read on the forward strand.
AATTAGTTATATTAGGCACCCAACACCACCACAATTTCATCGAAAACATTCACCCTCTTGAAAATACGAGCTATGTTAGATTTACTTTTAGATGTGTCATATTTTTATTACCATGAAATAGACTGCATTTTATGTTTCATTTACTTCCTTTTTCTCATTTTTGACATATAATTTTAGAGTTATCTCATAATTCATCTAAGATCTGATGAACTTCCCTAAAATGATGTTCCTAATATCTTTACCTTATTTGATCTTGGTGAATTTGGGTGCCTAATTTGTTAATAAAACACAATGGTTTTATTGAGTAAAGTCTCTATTGAAAGAGTATCACCAAGATCATTATTAAAATTAAATATATAAGTGAATTGAGTAAATAATTCAATATTATATTCACAAGGACGTAAAGATAAACTCAATAAGTCTTATCTAAACATAAATATTCTAGTATCTTTGAAACTTTTTATTCCTTCAAGAGTTTCTTCTAAAAGTTTTCATATTTCATGATCCATTTATCTCGTATAAATTCTATTAAATTCATTTTTTTTAAAACAAAATCCAAGGTATTCATTCCATTACCATCAAATTAAAAATTAGAAATATCATCAGGAGTCCTTTTTTATTCTTTTTTAGTAGTTGGGATATAACCCTTCATAAAAATCTTCCATATAAGATAATTAATAGATATAAATTAGGTATAAATTCATTTCTTAAAATAAACTTAATTATTACTATTAAAATGTGGAGCAATACCCATATATTTCCCTTTAGAAGCACCATGGGTCATTTAAATATCAATTTTTAATGTAATTTGAAAATAAAGAAATAAATAAATTCAAGCCTCTTTTGATAAAAAATGTTGGTCAGAGTAGGGTAAAATTATAATAGTGGTTAATTTATCTCTAAAAACCAAGGAAATAATAAAAAGAAAATAAAGACTGAAATATTATTTTTAAAAGATAAAATATAATTAAAACTATTTGACGATTTAAAAGAGTTAAAAAATTAAAGGTGAAAGTGAAACAATATAATAATATGTGATTATACAAGCGGAATAAAAAAATGAAGAGTGAATCATAAATTAAATGATTAATTGAATCGATGGATTAATAAAATTGATTAAATAAACTATCCAAAGGGATTAATAAATATAAAATGAAAAATAAATAAGGATACAAATTTGGTAAAGAAGTTTGGTAATTTAAAATGACGTTCCCCAATTTCTAACATATTAATTGATCATGGATTTAATATATTAGCTTCATAGATTTAATTGTAGCTAAGATAAAAAAACATCCTTAATTTTTAGGCTGTATCAATAAATTATAATTACAATAGACACTAGTTTTTTAACAGGTATAACTAGAAATATCAAAGATAGATGATCCCTTGCCTTTTTGAGGTTATGGAAAGAAAAACTGAGTCTATCTCTTTAAAGATAGTGGGAAATAATAATACAAGAAATATGAGGAAGAGGGTTTTTCTTAAAAGTAATCACATTCTAGTACAATATTTATTCTATCAAAATAATTTAAAGAAAAACTATAAGAGAATGGAAAAAAGGATGGGAGTGATAAGATATTGCAATACTAACAAACTCTATATTAGATAAGGAAACAATTTTGAAAAGAGTGAACTTGAGATCAATGTGGTTATCATATCACATTTTTGTTGTTGATTGGATGAGAAGGTGTCTTTACAAGCCTCCCAAGGTTTCTATTTTTATCCTTCATGAGTGTTGAGTAAGTATAGGGTTACCTTGGGGATTTAATGATTCAAACTATATGTTTTTGACCAAAATTTAATGCTCCTTGGAATTTTTTGGTTCATAAACTCCCACAGTATTGTAGAAATCAATGTTCCATGTAGGTGGTCATTATAGTGCAGGTCTTAGTGTTGTGGTTTGCTTTCTTGTGGGATCATTTTGGAGGTTCTACCAAAATTGAGGTAGAAATAGTGTATCCCTCATGTTGTAGCATTTATGACTCTTGTATGAAGATTTATATGGAATTGAAATTTACCTTGGAGAATAGAACTTCCAAGGTTTATAGGAATTGAGATTTGACTATTGCATGAATTCTATGATTTTTACCGCGATATTTAGATATGAAGTTGGAATGAGATACACTACGAAATGGTCCTTCTCATTGAACTTTAATTATGTTTTTATGGATTTATATGTTATGGTGAGGTGTATTTTGGAATCATGATGTTATGATGCAAAATTACTTAAAAAAGGTTTGAAATACCTTCAGAAACTATGATTATAAAAAATCAAGACGTTCAATAATTTCTTCCTTATGTGTCGATGATCTCATGTCCTAGTCACCATCCAATTCATGTTGCAACACATATATTTATAAAAACACTATTTAAATACCTTAATGTTGTTATTTATATAGCCAACTTAAGGGTATACCCACATAACTCCATTTACAAATACACCCATTTTATGCATCAAATCTCTGTACCTTGGTGTCGCACCACACCATTGCTCCTTACATGGATTTCAAACCACCCAACTCACCATTTAGAAAATTATATATTAAAAAAATATCTCACATGGAGATATAATTGAAATAAAATAATATATTCATCCACATATCATAATTTTTATATTTTATATTATTTTGGGGTATTTCATTTATTTTGAAATTTTCAGGCTTAAAACATTATTTTTTTTCAAAATGTTTCTCTATTACATGGTAAGTATGCATAGCTAAGTAGAGACCATGTATAATACTAATTGAATGGATCAATAAAGTTCATTATATTATTTCATTGTTAAGTTTTCATGGGAGGAGCATAGTTTGGATCAAATCGTTATGTTCTAGTGGAAACCATGAAAGAAATTTTGTTCTTGGGATGTTGGAACGTTTTTAGGATAAACCAAGTGACTGACCATGTTCTAGTATTGAATTTATTAGTAGTGTTTTTTCTTTGTTATCACATGGTTGGGTGAAATATGTGGCCAAAATATGTGAGTGATTTTTTCTTATCTAGTGTGAGTATCATGGAAGATGCATAGTCTACCAAACCATGGAGCCTAACCATTTGAGCTACCCAAATCTTGTTAAAAAGGGAAATTAACCTTTTATACCGTTAATTCTATGGGTTTTCTCATTTATTCAATCATGGTTTGGATGACCCTATGGTTCATGAAGGGAGATACCCTACTCATTTCTTATTCCACTTAGTGTCCTTCATCCCTTGAATTCATGTGGTTCCCTAAAGGTAATGCCTCATCCTTTGTTGTATCCTCATTTTCTCCTATTTCTCATTGGTTCCCCTTCCTATTATGAACCCTAGGCTCTTCCATGGTCAGATTTAGGGTTTGAGTTGGTCTAACCTTGGGGTTATTTGTTGTTAGGGCTTATTAAGGTAGCCCCTTGTCTTGTTTGACAATTCACCATTGAATTCCACACATTGAAGATCATTAAAAGGGATTTAAACTTAGTTTGAAGTAGGTGTTTGGGGGTATTTACATTAATTGGCACACCATGTTTCACATGGTATTTAAAATCAATTGTTTTGGTTGATTAAATATATATTAAATATCCATGATCAATTTTACAAAGGTTCCAAATATTTTTCTACTTGGTTTAAATGGTGTTTAAATTGTTTTCTAATTTCCAAAGGTGATGTTTGAGTTAAATGTTTTAAAAAAATGTCTATGTGAATTATTTTAATTGAATATTTAGGAATAGAGGTATTTTACTCTGATAAGACCATGAAAATGGAAGATTATCATTTATGTAAATTAGTTTGAAAAGAAGTAAATGGTTAGATTTCATAAATGTTTTTGAATGAAATAGCGTTTTGGTTTTAAATGTTTTTTCATGTGATTCTTCAGGACTAAATTCTAAATAATTTCAAAGGTATTTTAAGGTATTCTTAAAATGTTATTTAAATAAGTGTAATATGGCTAGGAATCCCAAGATTGTTTTCCCTAGGCCTCTTTGGTACCTTTAAAGTAGTTTTTTAGATACTATTAGACCCATATTTGAGTTCCCTTGTTTAGATTGATAAATTTAAACCATGGACCTATAAGTGGATGTTTTTAATCGTTTTCATATTTATTAATATTTATGTTATAAGGTGTTTTTGTGTGTGAGGGTGTTGGAGGTGAGTTGTGGGGCTTACTTATTATTATTTTTCATTTATAATGTTTTGATACATTGTCTTGATTATTTTATCAACTATTCTTTGACTTATAATGAGATCTTGAGTAGCTAAGATAAGGTCATGAAATACGTTAAACTAGTGTGGTTTATTCACTCTAGATAGTAAACTATAATAGTTACACCCTTATTGGGGTATTTTTTGTACTTAGTAACCTAAAAGGGTTATGAGAGTGATGTTTTAGTTTCACTTAGGGGGTACCTAAAGAGAAGTGAACCAAGGAAAACAGGTCTACTAACATTCATGTTATAATCTAGTGTGTTTCCCAGGATACCTTGATTATATTAAATAATTTTTAAGCAATTCCTTATATATTATGTTTGTTTTCACAATATTTTGAGTTGATTTCTAAGAACCATTCCTTATATTGTTTATTGATTCATGTTCCATTGATATGTTGGTGCCTATTCTGATTTGTTTTTTTCTTCAGTTATGGATTTTTTACATTAAAATCTATTTTTAAAATGGTTTGGGATGTGTGTTTTAAAATTGAAAGAGACATGTATTTTATAAAAAATTAGTTTAATAAAAACCCTTGGAAAGAGGAAATGAAATTTGTTTTGTATTTAAGGATATTTTATAGAATCTTATTTCAGCTGTTTTAAATGGCATTTCAACAAAAAGGTTTTGGTTTTTACCTTTATTACTATAAGAAGTGGAGTGATTTATAACGGTTTTTTAGTATTTTTTTCATTATACCCACATGAAAAAATATATTTTATTTTTATTCAAACTAACATTAATGAAATTTATTTTGAATGGAAATGGAATAAACTCTTCAGTGAAATCCTACTAGCCATGTTTATCTCATAACCTACAGACACCAATGGGTGTATGAAACTGTTATTCATTTTTTAATGTTCTTACTTTATGATCTCCCATGGATTTAGTATCTCATTCAAGGATCATAAGGTGAACCAAGAATTTCATATTGTAATATTAAATCATTTAAGATGAATATTCAATACATCACACTATAATATACACCCAATAACCATAAAGGTTTTGTGTATTTAGATAGTATTTTTGTTATCAAATTATTTCATGAAATATATTCAAAATATCCCACAAATTGCTTCTCACATAATACCCTTCGTAGACATAACTTATTTAAAACCATTCATCATAACCTAGTTAAATAGAAATATAAGAAAGGGTGAGCTATGAAGGACAATAAGGATAAAAATTGTAGATATCAATCATTGATCATAAGTGAGCATAAGATAATCTTAAGTATATAACAACTTTATAATAAATTATGAAAGCCATGCCCAATCTTTCAAAGGTCATTAATCATTATTCATGGCATGCAGATTTTTCAAAAAAAAAAAAGAAATAAGTCATAAGAGTACATAATCACCAATAATCAATCCTGATTCATGATAATAATTCATAATAATAAAACATATTTTTTTAGAAAAAAGATAAAAATAAATAATAATTTCCTTAGTCAAGTCACAATTCCAAGACTATCTTGTTCGATAGAGTCCCATAGTGAATTGGGTTCACTCCCTATTCCATAATTACCTTAGACAAGAATCACTTAAAAGATTATCACAGTGGATAAATTCCCTTATTTAACCGGGTTCTCTCCCTATTATAGTTTATATTATATAATGATATATCATTATTTTCCAAATTCATTAGAGGGTTATATAATTCCATGACTACCATTCACTTAATGAAACACATACATAAGTGTACCGCAAGATCACAAAAACATTCATCATTTCATCTGAACATAACTTGTGGAAAATAAATCGGTTTCATAAATATTTCCTCATCAAATAATCATAATTCATCTAGAAAAATAAAGTAGATGGTATCATAAAAAAATTCATTATATCATCATAGCCTAATTGACCCATGGAAGGAAATAGGTTTCATAAAATAATTCTTAAAACATCATCCTCATAAGACATCCATATAAATAACATGGATGGTTTCATTAGAAAATATACCAAATGGATCATAACAAACGTCAAATGACATTGGCATAAATTAAAATACCATTACAAGAGTATTTAAACATATCTATGAAAATAGGGAAAAATATTGTTTTCCTTTGGTATCTTTTAAAAATAAAAATTTCTGAATATTGGGAAAACAATTCATTGAAAATAACCATGTAAAAATTTAAAGGAATATTAAAATCAAATAATATTCATGATGGTGAGAAAATCCATTAATTTAGTAAATGTTAAAACAAATAATCCTTTAACATTTTAAATATAAATTCATAAAAAGCCTAATAAAAAACATTTTAAAATTTATTTTTTAAAAAAATTTAAGGGAAGGAAAAATATATATAAATAATAATTTAAAAAATATTTGGATCATAGAAAAAAAAATTATTTTAAAACATTTTAATGAACATGGACATGGAAGAAAAAGTTTGTTTATCAAGGTGAATAAATAAAGTTAGCATTTCATAAACTTAATTTCTTGATCAGTTTAATTAATAAATAGTGTATAATTAAAGGAAAACATAAAAAAAATAATTTGATAAGAATAAAATATATTTTTTTTAAAATATAAGGATCATATAATTTCTCTCAATTTAAATTTAATGTAGATAATCCTAGAAGAAATGATATTATTATATAAACCCTCACCTCAATTCCTATCTTGCTTCATATGAATTCAAACCTCCAATATAATAATTATATATTTATTATAACTATATTAAAACCCATATAAATATATATAATTCTATACACCATTTAATTATAATTTCTAATTACATTTTTATAAACAATTATTTATTAAAATCGTTATTTGGATGAAAACTGGTCTATTTTCTGTACTTGTTTTGTTTCTATAGTTCCATTTATTACACCCAATTCATGGTACCATAATCTATATAATCTCAATAATTTAATGTATATAAAATTTATTCATTATATAAAAATTTAAAACCACCCATATAGGGTGGTGATGAAAAATGAATTACAACACTTTGTGGAGATAGTTGTCCGTACGCACACACGAGTAATGTTTCAATTTTTTAATGTTTGGAATCAAAGGAAGGTAAATTATAATTTCAAATTAGAGAATAATTATTATATCAAATATATTCATTAAATATATCTATAAATCCATCCATTATATATGGTGATGAAAAATGAAACACATCACTTCGTTGAGGGGGAAGTTCAAACGTACACAAACACGATGTAAGATGTGTGTACCATAAAAATAATAAACTTTTATTGTATTATATATATTTATATTATTATAACATCATTTTAAGATAATTTTTATTCATTTAGAAGAATAAATATACACGAAAGAACTCGGTTATGAGTTATACATCTTCTTTGAGAAGCTTCCAATGCAACTTTTCTTAAGGAACATTGGTTATTATTTTAAGAAGATAAAAACCTCTATATAATTTATAGGAAATTTTAGAAGAGTTTTATTTTGATATCTGTCACATGAAGTTTAAAGAAGAGAGGAGAGGAGGTTCACTTTAATATGTAATATAAGTGGCACAGTTGTAATTATTGTAAAGTTTAAAACAATATAAGTTTACTTTCGGAGTCAAGTGGATCCAAATTGGATAAATATTTAGTATGGAAAGATATATGGTCAAAAAATTCAAACAATAGAATTTATATGTGTTTTTAAAGTTATTTAAACCCTTATATTTTTATCTTAATCCTTTGTTAACCCTTTTGAGCTTAACCACAATAATGAATTTTTAAATCTGTTATTATTCATTAAGAAACAATAAAATTGAATTTTTTACCATATTTTTAAATGATTACTTATAATATGAATTTTTTTTATAAAATTAAATTTATATAATTAGAAAAATTAATCATAAAATTATCCTAGAAAATGAGATGAAAAAAACTTTTAGAACAATTCATTTTTGAAGAATAAAATGACCATACTTTAATTACTTTCATAGTATTCATTATTATATTAATATAAATTTCATTGAATATATTATCCAAAAATTAAAATAAATTCACCGATAAGGTATATTTTAATTTATGAAAATAGAAATACACTTTACACTTAGAAAAAGGGATTTTTTTAAAATGTCCCCTTTTAACTTCAAATGATTTTGTATTTATTTATATTAAATTAAAAGACTGTATATTAATCATTATTTATTAATTACCATTATATTTCATGAAAATATAATTTTTTTAGAGGTAATGAGACATAATGTTTGGAAGAATACAATATCTTGAAATATATATACTTTACCATTAAATTATTTTATTATTAATATTTCAGATTGAGTACTCATTTTCCTTTCCATTATTCAATATGTTTGTATTAAGGAAATAATTTATTTATATATTTCATAATTTTGTTATTAATATTCATACTCACCCATGAAAGGGCTAGGTTATATATAATATAATATTTTAATCATGGTTAATTTAAGTTCAATGTTTCTTATAAAGAAAGTTATCCTACAATTTGAAAAAAAGAAATAAAAATTCAAAAATTTCAAGGTGTTAATTATACTCCTATTATAATAATATCATCATAATAATTATATTATGATTATACAAATGTACTGGGAGATATTTTCCTCATCACATCCTCGGGTTCCAAAATAGCTTCCTCAAATTCATTGTTTCTCCCCAAAACATTGACAGTGTGAGTGGTTTTGTTCCAAAACACTTTCAATCTTCGATCAATAATATCCACAAGTTATATTTTATGAGAAATATCATTCTATATTATAATAAACAATGAGTTCAGTATAATTTAAGGATAATTTAAGTACTTCCTCAAAATAGATACATAGAATACATCATGAACTTGAGAGTGATTCGGTGGAAGTTCCGTGTGATACACAACCATCCCAATATGATCAATAATTTCAAAGGGGGAGATATATCTACAGATTAAATTTCACTTATTTACAAAGATAATAACCTTATAACAAGGAGATATTCATATAAATACATTGTCTCTAACTTCAAAATCTATATATCACTAATGATTATCAGCATAACTATTTTGTTAACTCTTAACTACCCTGATGTACTAATGAAGTGCTATAACCTTCTCTATCATTTCCTTTTATAGATTAGGTCCCAATAGATGTATTTATAAAACTTTATTCCAAAAAATTGTAGTTTTTCTCTTTTTCCACATATGAATTCAAAAGTATCTATTTTAATTCTTGAAGAAATGAAAGTCTTGTAAGAAAATTTGATAGGAAGAATGTGTTGATCCCAATCACCTTATAAATACATATAACAACAAATAAACAAATATTATAGAGTTTTAATGGACTGATTATACTAGACATATATCTGATGATGATATGAAATTATAAAATTTAACTATATATTCAAATCTTCGGAATACTTCTTTTTAACTTTAATGTAAAACTCAGATCTTGATCATATACAATAGAATATGATACTCCATGAAACCTTACCACTTATTTAATGAATATCCTGGTATTATAATTAATTGAAAAATATACTCTGATAGTAATTAAAAGTGATGATTTTATAGGGTTATCATATAAAACCCAAATAACATTATGGACTTTAGATGTTTTTTTATTTAGAAGATTAAATCCACGGTGATGTTTCCCCATTTCCATTATTGTATAAGTAATAATAATAAAAACCCCTTAGACTTGTTTCTCTAAGACTTAACATGATGACATACCATTCATCAAGATACATACTATGAAATATCCGATTTCATGTTATCCCACTAGAAATTATCATTGAGATCTCTATACATATTCGTACTTCCAGGATGAATATAGAATAATGAACTTTGAGCTTCATCAAATAGATCCTTATTCAAGTATGGAATTTATGGGATACATACATGGTTCTTGAAACTTATCATTCCATCATAGTCATAGATGAACATAACAACATTTATAATCTTATTTTACTATTTTACATCCCCACCATGCCTCTTTAATCTTTACATGGATAGTTGGTTGAAAATTTCTCTAGTAAAGATAAGATGTTTTCCATTTACACATCATTTCAAGATTCATATTAAAAAAATCTATAAGTATTTAATCTCATTCAATGCTTATTAAGGACAAACTATTATGATCCCTCTTACCTAGATCATCATCCTCCTTGTTCACCTTCCCATGGTGGTATTATCTTGAGAATCAATAATATATAATCAACTCTAACCATCTCCTTTTGTTCATGTTTTACTATTTCTATGTGAATATACACTTCACGGTTTTATGATTAGTATATAAATAAAAAATTTCATCATTTATAGAATTCCTCTTATTTTTTTCATAAACCCTTAATTATCAGGAGGAATATGATACTACCATGTCATTTTTCATATGGTTTCATCCCAATAACTTATTTGATGCATCAATATTGATCACAATCCCTTCTCTACTTTAGGGTATTGAAAGTATAGGTTCACTGGCCATACTTATTTTCATCTCCTTGAAATTTTCCTCACATCCATATATCCAAAGGAACTTTTATTCCTTCTATGTCAACATAGTTATTGGATCAGATAGCCATATGAAATATCTCTTAAAAATTGGTAGTATCCATCCAACCGAAACAAACTATGGATCTTGATCACCATGGTTGGTTTCATTCATTTCTCAATGACTTATGTATTTTACGAATCTATGGATAACTTGATACATATAAAAGTTCTGGTAACAATAACAAAGCCTTATTTAAATTAAAAAAGTTTATTTTACACTACCCCTAGACTAAATATTGCTTCACCTATCCCTATTGATGGAATTTGGTATCTTTTACCCATAACCACCCCATATATTAAGGTAAAAATAGTATCCACTAAATCATAATGAAATCTAGGTCTTAGACAAAGATGATTCTAATAATCACATGATTCATGGTCAACCCTTCCTAGACATTCTTCATTACCAGATCATTACAGACATTATCCCCAAAACATGAATAAAAAGAACTGACTTATAGAGTTATCCAACCTGTAATCAATGGAACCTTGATTATAATATAATTAGTACCAAAGAATATGATAGTTCACCCCCACTAAAAAGGTAGAGTAATTGTAATAACATTCCCACCAATCAATTTTGAACATTTTCTATATAATGACCCAAACTGTTATATGTAAAATTCTTATTGTGATTTAATTAAATGAATTATTATACAATATAGTTATATAAAACACATGCGCACCATTGGTTTTATTATACTTTATTGGATTTTAATGACCATTAATAATATTTACCATTGATTAAATAGTCATTGAATAATGATAACATGATTAGTATAAATACAGGGATTTAACAAATCTAATTGAAACAAAAAAGGAAGTGATGGCGTCGATCAGTAGAATCGTACCCTATGAATCCCATTTATCAGATATTTTGAAGGATATAGAATCAAGGGTCTTTTCCCTTTAACATACCAAATATGAGATCCAAAAACTTTATAATTAAGGAAACCATTTACTGGAGAACTTCCATCTCATAGATTCCATGACCGAAACTATGTACGCCAAACCACCCCAAGAAAGTATCATCACCGCACACCTCATCCATAGAGGGATTTCTAGGGTATTAGAGGGATATGTATCAATACCCTGGAAATTTGATTATTTAAATTATTTTTTATAGAATAATGAATATATTTTCCTCCTATTATTGTTACTTTATAAATGATTTTTAGTTTGATACAATAAAACACAAATTGTATTCTTGGGTAATATTCAAATTCAATTAAGGAATTTATAATTATTATGTATTATATTTTTGAATTAAATAATATTTTAATAAAATATTATTATTAAGTATTTTTTATTAAATAAATTATCATATGATTTTTAGAAAGTCAAATTTAACCTTTAAAAAGTTTCAAAAGATGCTATATTAAAAAAACCCAACATTTCTTAAAAAATATTTATATTATTTTAAAAGTGAAAAAAAATATTGAGAAACATATTTTTATAAAATGAGTATTATTTTTTTAATTATAATATGGAAATTATTCAATGGTGAATTTTTCAAAATTATCTAAGACAATCGATTTATTGGGTACAAAATTAAATACTATATAAATATACTTTGTGTATTATGACAAAATAATGAATTCAAATTTATATAATAAATACTATAATAGGTATCCATAACAAAATATATTATTTATATTTCAAATAATGATATTTTAAGTTTATTTGATTAATTTTATAAGGCCATTATGAATCCTCCAAAACCATTAATTAATTTTATTGTTTTAAAATCATCTGTTTAAGAGTATGAATTTCCTAAACATAATAAATGGAATTATTTTATTATGTTAGGCCCTTATAATTATAAAATATTTAAATCAAATCCCATTTGGTAGAAAAAATGGTAAAAAACAATGGTAAGGTTTGTGGTTTTGGTTATTTTATTTTATAGAGTCCAAAACATATGTTTTAGAAATAATAAAGAAATCCACACCCATTTCCTATATAAACACACCCAAGATCCAATTTATCATCACTAAAAATAGATGGATTAAATAATTACACTACCCTAACCTCTCTAAAATCCTCACAAGGATCCCCCATGCTCGTAAGAAGCTCCTTACAATCATTTTTAGTCACACACTCAAGTAAAGGATCCTCACCTTCTCTTCATTATTCAAGTTTTCTTGTTATCTTATGCCTTCTATTTATATTTACTTATACTGGGGTATGTATGTACATGCCCCTATTACAGAATATATTTTGTCTAAATTATGATATACCCCTTTCACTCTCATTAACCCATTTTATGAATTATTATGTAATGCCATCATACTACCGAAATTTCACCATGATTTTCCAGGACAAAACAATTGTGTAGTGAATACCATATCCATTTCCTATCAAGTGTGTAAAAATTTATACATTTATAGTCATTTGAATTGGAACTTACACGTATGTATTCCAAATTCCTTAATCATGGAAGAAAATATGATTATGAGTGAATCCAAGTTCTATGATCTATAGGGAACAATTAAGCATGAGAATGAAATGAATGTGATAGGTGCGCCCATAATTATATAGCACTCCAATTCATTGGGTAATGTTTAGTATAATAAGAAGTCATGTTGGGACATGGATTGAACCTGATTTTTTTATGTAACTTTTTCTGTCATGATTTCTTGGCAGTTGTCCTTAACATATGTTTATGATGCAATGTTTTAAGTTGTTTCCACATTTCCCATGTTATGATTATCATGCTATTAAACAGATTATTATTCATTTTTATGATTTTAACTCATTTTATTCCACATTGATATGACTATTGTATAACATGTGTGAAATTATTCCATCCTTATTCCCTTTATGGACTTAAATATCACCTGTTTCTTATATATGTCCCTAGGTTATCCCTTGCATTTTTAAAATTAATGTAATTTTAGAATCATGTTAAGGAAGTTTTCAATAATATTGTTGTATCTCATGTTCAAGATGTTATTTTATGTACCTAATTCAAAATGAAACTATAATTTATGATATTTTGGGTTGTATTAAGTGTAATATTATCTAATAAATCTTGTATTAATGTGTAATAAAGATATGGGTTGTTATAGTTGGTACCAAATGAAATGTTTTGTTATTTTGAATATTTAGATTAGAAAAATTGAGAAAAATCCTTAGGGACATGACAGAGTTTAAGAAAAAAATCCATAAATTTATTGTAATTATAATGTTAGTGGTTTATTTATAAAATACATCCCTATCTGATACTACATGTTGACGTGGTTTCAAAACATATATACCTATGGGTAATAATTATGACAAGGTGCATCAAGCCTGACTCTGCAAAACTTGGTACACAATAATGAGCCTTACTATGCACCTAGTTTGACACTCTATGAGGATATCATTTGGTAAAATAATAATCTCTTAATTAACCATCATTTAGGGAACATTAGATACCTTTAAGAATATATGTTAGGAAATAGATCATGGATAATGTATGTTGAAGACTAAAAATTTGTAAGTTAATGAAATACATGTAATTTATATGTTATATATTTAATTTCATTGTATTACCTTCTATGAACTTAATAGCTTAAAAACAAACATTCTTAATTTTCCTTTTATTCTATCCAATGGATGAAAATTATAGGAATTAGTTAAAAAATCATTGTGACATGCAATACGATTACAATCCCAACGAGATGTCCAACTTGATGGGAGCGGGAATTGAAAAATTTATGATGACAATCTCTAATCAAAATTTGGTTTTGAATAGAAAAATATATTAGGAGAATCTTCCAAATTCCCCTAAGATGGAACAAGCTTCAATTGAGGTCTTTATGTGATACTGTCCCCCGAATTTCAATGGACCATCAAACCCCTTAATCAAAAAGCAATAGATAAACTCCATTGAGAAGATCTTCTCCTTCTGTTAATGTTATAAATAAGATAAGGCTCTATTTAATGTTTATCATATGGAGGGTAAAGCTGAACTGTGGTATAAATTGATCAAAAATACAAATGTTGGGGAAGATATTGAAGGGATGGGTTGAAACGAAGTCCAAAAAATGTTTTTCAAAAAATATTTTCCTCACACCCTACATCTTAAAATAGAAATAGATTTATGTAACTTCATGAAAAAATATGATGAATATATTAAGAAATATAAGGAAAAATTTACAATACTTAAATGAAACACCTAGAGCTTTGTCTTTACCCATGAATGAAAGGTTGACCGCTTCTTTGGTGGGATAAAACCTAGTCTACAAAAAGTCCTTGTGATCTAAGACTTTGAGATATATGAAGAAATTGAATGATTTTTACTAAAGTCAAAATGGGGATTAGAGAATCTCATGGGTATCATGAGGATAATAAGTGGAAATTGAAGTTTAATTTTGGTGGTCTAATGGTGAAATATAATGGTGCCAAGAAATTTCAACATCCCACTTGTCAAAGGTGAGAAAAGAGGCACCTCAAAAATTGCCTAAGGGGGAAAAGGAAATGATTTATATGTGAAAAGGATGGGAACCTAGATAACAATTTTCTACATGAGAAACCTACTAATGTGATGATGGAAAGGAATTCTTTGACCAAACCTAAACACATTTTTAGTTGCTTCAAATTTAAGGAACCATGGAACTTTGAAAACCATTGACTAAGTCAAGGGTTTTCTAAGACAACCCATAGCCTCCAAGGCACCAAGGATGAGCTTATACCATCACAACCATTGAGGTGGATCCTGATAATGAAGTAGTGATAGGTATGATATTTATTAATTCAAGGATAGAGAATATTGTTTTCGATTCTAGTTCAATGCATTACTTAATATCATGAATGTTTAGTAGAACTATTCAAACACCACCACAAAGCATGGAAGTGAAGTTATTGATAAAAGAGGGAAAATTATTGTATCCAAAGTATATAAATCATCCCATGTCAAATTTATGGGATAAAATTCCTAGTGAACCTTTTCATGCTCCCTTCGGTATAATTTGATTCAATTCAAGGATTGGATTGCCTTTCTCTGTATAGATTCAACATAAATTTCCTCAAGAAGGAAATTTATCTCCTTATTGTGAATCGACCCCGGATTCTGTACAAGTTTAAGGAGGATGATTAATCTTATATATCACCAACATATGAAGCATGGAAACTATCTCCCTTATAGAAATAATATTTATCCAAAATTATTGAGTCTAAGGAATGAATCATCCTTGAAGACATGCTTGTTTAGAAAGAATATGCTGATGTGTTTCGTGAAAAATTTTCTTGCCTTCCTCCTAGTTGAGGGATTGAATTTTTAGTCATGATTATACCGAAGGAGTTTCCATTATCCAAGAATATATATATAAAGGCTCTTGTGGAACTTGAGGAGCTAAAGAAAAAACTATTGGATAATCTGGATAAAGGTTTCATAAGCCCAGGTGCTTCACCTTGGGGTGCCCCAGTCCTCTTCCTCAAGAAGAAGGACTGGTCAATGCACCTTCGTATTAATTATTGTGATTTTAAAAAAATCACTATAAATAAAAAATATCCTCCTCTATGGATTGATGACTTGTTTGATCATCTATGTTGAGAACAATACTTCTCCAAGGTAGATCTACAGTCTGAATATTACCATGTTAGAGTGAAGAGGGATGATATCCCCCAGACTGCTTTTTGTACAACGTACGGGTACTATGAGTTCATAGTAATGCCTTTTTGACTAAATAATACTCCCAAAATCTTCATGGAATTATAGAGTCTTTAGAGATTACCTCAAAATATTTCTAGTATTTTTTATAAATGATATTCTAATATACTCCAAAATAATGGAGGATCATGAGGATAATTTGATTACTATGAAAAAGATCTAGCGAAAGGAGAATCTTTATGCAAATTATATTAAATATGAGTTATGGTTGAAGTATTTATTATTATTGGGGAATATTATTTCAATAAATAGAATATCCATGGACCCTTCAATGATAGAAATGCTTGATGGATGGATGATGCTAAAATCTGGGATAAATATCCATAGTTTCCTTATATTAGCTGGTGTAAAGACCCGTAAATTCCAAGGAAATTTTTTTCTTAATTTTCTTTGGAATTTTTCAAGAACGCAGTTTCTGACGGCACCTGATTCCGAGGCCCGGTGTGCCCGGAATCATTTCCCGAAGTTTGGCTCGGGTACGTTCAGTGAACAGACGAGCGGGTTTTTCTAACTTTTGAACCAGTGCTCGGAATCGAATTCTGAGGGCACCGATGGAATCGCAGTGTCGGTAATTGCTTAGAAACGCCTCTTCCGGAGTTGTGTTTGCTCGGGTGTGGTTTTTTTTATTTTTGGGCTTAAAGTTAAAAAATAAAATAAATTGTACGACAAACTTTATTTTATTTCACTTAAGCCACTTGGAAGACACATGAAGCCACTTAAAACGGCTTAAGCTGAGTTGATCCAGATAGGGTGATATCCAATAATATCCTACCCTCTTGGTAGGATATTTGTGGGTTCGGGCCCACACGAGCCCCACCGTTTCTTTTCCGCTAAGTAACGCACCCGCGAAAACCCATCATTATGAAAGTCAACTGACACGTTTTCTTAATTTCTTAACGCACCAATTAATTGGGCAGTTTTCTTCGTTGAATTAATTGGGTGGTTTATTTCGTTGAATTAATTTTACAAATTAATTGGTCGTTACTTATCTATTTATTCGTTTCTTAACCGGTTTGAAATCCGTTGGCGTAGTAATAAAATAAGACCAACGCCACATCATGAGGATTACACGTTGGGAGGCCTTTGATAGAATTCTTGTGCCTTCACCCTTCTTCGCGAAGAACACGAAGAACGTGAAGAACACGAAAAACGCGAAGAACGCCGGCCTCCGACGAAGAACGCCGAAACCGCAGAAATCAACGACGAGAAGCCGTGTGTCGCGACGCCGACGTTTCCTCTTATGCGACGTTCCTTCCTCCGCAACGAAATCATCAATCATCTGTTGGAGGTAAGAGATTTCGGGTTCCTTTTAGAACTCCCTTGTGGTTTTTATCAACACACGGATTTAATTATTAATTAAATCTTTTTGTTCTTGAACCTTGGAGTTCGAAAACGCGACGCCCTTCCGCAACGACTCGACGCCCTTTCGCAACAACGCGACACCTTCCGCGACGCGATGATCGCCTCCTTCCGCGGCGATCAAATCCGCGAAGAACCCATGTGCGACGACTTGACGAGGTAGGGGTTTTATTTGAATGTTTTATACTCCGTGAATGTTTCCGTTCAAAGTGAAGAACCCAGATAATAAGAACAATTTTAATTCATTAAAATTGTTTTTGGTTATGTATTCATGTGTTGAATAAATTCTCCCATTGTTATTATCTAACGCGGAGGGTGCGGGCCAAACGAACACAACCCGACAACCCTCCGCAGATTGTTTATTGATGTGTGGATCGATGGGCGACAACAAACGAGGCCGCAAGGTGATTTTGAGGCCTCCGCAGTGAAGGTCGGGTCCCGGGAGGACCATAGGCGAAGACGACAGAAGAAACGGACCACCAGAGCGCGTCCGGTGGTCCGCGGAAGGCGGTGGCGGCGCGCCACGCCGGCGCGCCGCCGGAAGGGAGGTGGCCGGTGGTTCGCCGCCAGCCTCAATCAACGGCGAAGGGCGGGGGAGCCGCGCACCCCGCCCCCGGTGTCCGCTCGACCGTGCTGGCCGAGCTGCGGCCGGCCGGTCAGGCCAGACCGAACCGGACCGCGCCGGACCGGGCGCAGCCGGGTCGAACCCGGGTCGGGTCGACCCGCTTCGGGCCGACCCAGGGGGGGGGGGGGGTCGGGCCGGGCCCAGACCCCCGTTTTCAGACCACTTTCGGTCAAATGCCCGTAACTTGAGCTACGGGCCTCCAAACGACTCGCCGTCAGCGGCAACACGATTCTTGGATTGAGAAGGTCGTTTCGGTATATCGCACTCAAGGTTTCGGATTACTTTGGGTTTGGCCGGGTTGGTTCGGATACGAAACCAACCGGGCCCTCGGAGCGGAAATGCTTATATCTTGAGTTCCGGACGTCCGATTGACGTGCCATCGACTTTGATGGATTCCTATTGATGAGAAGGATCTTTTGGCTTACTCCTCTCGAGGTTTGGATGCCGTTGGAGTGCGGTCGGGTTGGTTCTCTCACGAAACCAACCGGGCCCCTGGAACGAAAAAGCCAATAACTCACAGACCGGACGTCCGATTGACGCGCCGTCGGTCTCGTTGTTTTCCTCTGGATGAGACAAATCTTTTGGGTTACTCCGCTTGAGGTTTGGATGTCGTCGGAGTGCGGTCAGGTTGGTTCGATCACGAAACCAACCGGGCCCCTGGAACGAAAAAGCCAATAACTCACAGACCGGGCGTCCGATTGACGCGTCGTCTGTCTCGTTGTTTTCCTCTTGATGAGATGGAACTTTTGGCATACTTCGCCCGAGTTTTGGATGCAGTTGGATAGTGTCCGGGTTAGATTGTACCTGAAATCCAACCAGGCCCCTGGGACAGAAAAGCTGATATCATTCAAACCAGACGTCCGTTTGACGAACCGTCAGCGGCGTTGGTGATCACGTTGAGAAACAGTCCCTATGAGTATACCCTATGAGTGTTCGGGGTATAGTTGAGTTACGGCCGGATTGGTTTGCACACGAAACCAACCGGGCCCCTAGGACGAAAAGGCTAATAACTCACAGACCGGGCGTCCGTTTGATGCGCCGTCTATTGCGTTGAGACCCCTATGACAAGGCGGTCCTTTGAGATACTTCTTTGTGGGACTTTTTGATACTTGGAGTATCGACCAGTAGCTCGTGGAGCGGACCCTCCTGGAGACGAGCGTGTGGAGTACGGAGACCGTGTAGCTGGCAGATACCTAACGACTGGTTGACCGACTCGACTTGGAGTGAGTCGACTAGCCCAGTGGACGGAGAGCCCGGTATTTGGCGATAGACCCATAATGGACGGAGTGCCCGGTAGTTGGCCGCAGACCCGCGGTACTCGACAGGAGGAGTACCTATGTAGGCTATTGGGGGGAGCACCCGGTATTTGGCGATAGACCCACAGCGGACAGAGCACCCGGTAGTTGGCCACAGACCCACGGTACTCGACAGGAGGAGTATCTCAGCAGTCTTAGGTTAGTGAGTAGTACCTCGGAGTCGTGACAGGACCACTGTACTCTCCAGAGATGGAGCTCTTCAGCAGTTACTGTTTCGATAATGAAAATCCTGGTTTGAACTGAGACTTTTGACCTTTGTGTTTAGCTCATGATTGAGATGAGTCACTTGATAACTTAGGTATATGTATGGGCATATACCTGGGTAGCGGTTATCTATTGATTTCACAATCCTTGTGTTTTCTCATGATTGAGATGGGTTACTTGATAACATAGGTATATGTATGGGCATATATCTAAGTAGAGGATATCTGTTGAGATCTTCTTGTGGTTATATTTGTTGGTTTAGTGAGACCTTGAGGGTCTCGGGGTCCCTACTGAGTATCGTTATACTCACCCCTACACGGGCTATGCCCGCACCTCGTTGTGTTGGTTACAGACGACAGGAAGTGCTGACGGAGGCCGAGTGTTCGAGGACTGGTCGGTACCCGGAGGTGGACTACACGACGAGACGACTCACAGAGGAGGTTGACAGACGAGAGCGTGGAGGAGACTATCTGTACCTACCCTTCAGGTAGGATCTGTGGTGGACGACCAGGAGTTGCGCTATCTGTACCTACCCTTCAGGTAGGATCCGTGGTGGACGACCAGGAGCTGCGCTATCTGTACCTACCCTTCAGGTAGGATCCGAGGAGGACGACCCAGGAGCTGCTTCCTTCTTCCAGCTGTTTTTCTTTTTGATATTGTACCTTGTTCAGTTGTAGTTGTACTTTATTTTGGGTTTGTATTCTGGCCCATTTACTTTTTAGCATTTCTTTTGTGCTTAGTGTTTTGCTTCCGCTTGTACTATGTGGTGCTTGTTTTATTTTATAAAGGCAATTCCTTCCCAGTTATCGGGATTTACGCCTTTGGTGCTAGTCGCCAGCCCCTGGCCTATGGAAGGCAGGCTTGGGGTAGTCATGGCATGGGCCCCGAGGATGGGTCGTGACAAATTGGTATCAGAGCTGGTTCAGTTCTACCGCAGAACTTATAACTCTGATTTTTCTTTCTGTGAAGAAATAGTGTTAAGAGTACCGAGTGTGGTCTTCAGTTCAGGGAGTCCAGTGTTGGTGCGGGCGGCAGGCGTATCCATACACCAGGACCCTGACAACTGATTTCCGACTTTGTGCACGAAAACACTGATTGCGTGTGTGTTTTCCAGAAGTTTTATTTAAATGTCAGCTCAAACCAGGTTAGCTCACCAGGGATAATCGTTTGACCGTGTCACGTTGTTTCTTTCAGGATTCCTTTTCTCGGACGACCAGCTAGAGCCCAGAGGGATGTGCGTACTGACAGCCTGTCAAGCAACGAGGCTTCGGTACAGGGCCCTCTTGCAGTTGAGGCACTAGCGGAGGCACCAGTGGTACTACCATACATTGGGCCACCGATGCCACCATCCCCAGCAGTAGGCGATGCACGCTACTTGAGTGCGCTGCACGAGTTACAGCGCCATAGGCCACCCAGGTTCCAGGGAGAGATGGACCCGCAGGCGGCTGAGGATTGGCTGGAGGCTGTGGTGAGAGTCTTCAGGCTAGTGGGGACACCGTCAGACTTCATGGTGATCTTTGCTGCCCGCCTTCTTCAGGAAGCAACAGGCTGGTGGTGGAGCCACTTGTTCCAGTATTGCGACGGGATGACCTTCGCATGGGAAGACTTCGAGACCTTCTTCAGGGTGGAGTTTGCGCCAGTAGCTCTACACCCTGAGCGTGTACAGGAGCTTCTGCCTTTGCCGTAGGGTTTTTGATCAGTTTCTGAGTCATCTGTGGGCAGTAGACAGATGATGCAGAGGTCTAGAAGGACCAGACCAGTAGTTGGACGATCTCGGGTTTTAGGACCGGTGGTGCGGGGCACCCGGGGTGGGAACAGAGCTAGGCATGCCAGAATCAGGTTGTGTTACTCATGCGGCGGAAAGGGTCACCTGTAATGTGACTATCCGAATCCTCGTATGGTTGATCATCAGGTGTTGGAGGAGCCATCGAGACAGAAGCAGCGGCTGGTGCTTGAGCAATAGCCGAGCAGTGGACAAGGCAGTAGAGCTCAGAGAGCTGGTGGACAGGAGAGGAACTAGTGGATACGTCCTTTGTACTTCTAGTTCCATGTTGGTTTTCTATTCGTGTCTTTGTACTATGATCTACAATAATGAAACGACACTTATCTTTGCAAAGTTTTCTTTCCTGTTTTTTTTGTTTGGTTGATACTGAGTGGTCCTAGTTAAGACTATTGAATTGACCCTCACTTTAGAGTTTTCTACTGAAGGAGACCTAGTGACCACACACTAATGCCGATAGTGTGACTCGAACCTTGGAGGCGAGAGTGATAGTTGGATCTCTTGGTAGTTACGTCAAGGCCTTACTACGTCATCCATGGCATGAATGCAACATTCATGTCAGGATTGACTGTATTAGTCAACGAATGTGGTTCATCCAGGGGATGAGACCAGATTTCTCTTATCGGCAAAGAAGAAATCATAGCAGCTCTTGTAAGACTAGATAAGGTCCAGGTCATCCAAGAGCGGATGAGGATGGCACAGGGCCGACAAAATCCTTATGCTGACAGGACTTAAAGGCCTCTAGAGTTTGAGCATGACCATCACGTCCTTATACGAGTCTCACCTCGACGAGGTTTACAGAGATGTGGCCAGGGAGGCAAGTTATCTCCGAGGTTCAACGGAACTTCTCTAGTTCCTCAGCTGGGTAGGAGAGGTGGTTTACCGCTTGACCCATCCACTTCAGTTGCACTAGGTGCACGGCGTTTTCCACGTATCCCAACTGAGGAGATACATGCTCGACCCTTCGCATATCATCGACCATGAGGAGCAGGACAATGGAGATGGGGTTACTTCCACGGAGGTTCTAGTGAGGATCAAGGATCAAAAGGAGAGGATCCTATGGGGACGATCTATTCCTCTGATACACTTTCTTTGGCAGCATGGGAACCTCCAGGTGAGCACATGGGAGCGGAAAGCTCAGATGCGTGCTCAGTACCACCTTTGTATCCCTAAGTTTGTGGTGAAGCTTTACGAGGACATAAAGCCCTGTGGTGGGAGTAATGTAAAGACCCGTAAATTCCAAGGAATTTTTTTTCTTAATTTTCTTTGGAATTTTTCAAGAACGCAGTTTCTGACGGCACCTGATTCCAAGGCCCGGTGTGCCCGGAATCATTTTCCGAATTTTGGCTCAGGTACGTTCAGTGAACGGACGAGCGGGTTTTTCTAACTTTTGAACCAGTGCTTGGAATCGAATTCTGAGGGCACCGATGGAATCGCAGCACCGGTAATTTCTTAGAAACGCCTCTTCCGGAGTTTCATTTGCTCGGGTGTGGTTTTTTTATTTTTGGGATTAAAGTTAGAAAATAAAATAAATTGTACGACAATCATTATTTTATTTCACTTAAGCCACTTAGAAGCCACTTGAATCCACTTAAAGCGGCTTAAGCTGAGTTGATCCGGATAGGGTTCTATCCAAAAATATCCTACCCTCTTGGTAGGATATTTTTGGGGTGGGGCCCGCACGAGCCCCGCCGTTTATTTTCCGCTAAGTAACGCACCCGCGAAAACCCGTCATTATGAAAGTCAACTGACGCGTTTTCTTAATTTCTTAACGCACAAATTAATTGGGCGGTTTTCTTCGTTGAATTAATTGGGCGGTTTATTTCGTTGAATTAATTCTACGAATTAATGGGACATTACTTATCTCTTTATTCGTTTCTTAACCGGTTTGAAATCCGTTGGCGTAGTAATAAAATAAGACCAACGCCGCATCTTGAGGATTACACGTTGGGAGGCCATTGACAGAATTCTTGTGCCTTCACCCTTCTTCGCGAAGAATGCGAAAAACGCGAAGAACGCGAAAAACGCTGGTCTCCGACGAAGAACACCGAAACCGCGGAAATCGACGACGTGACGCCATGTGCCGCGACACCGACGTTTCCTCTTATGGGACGTTCCTTCCTCCGCAACGAAATCTTCAATCATCTGTTGGAGGTTAGAGATTTTGGGTTCCTTTTAGAACTCCCTTGTGGTTTTTATCAACGCACAGATTTATTTATTAATTAAATCTTTTTGTTCTTGAACCTCGGATTTCGACGACGCGACGATGCGATGCCCTTCCGCGACGACGCGATGCCTTCCGCGACGCGACGATCACCTCCTTCCACGGCGATCAAATCCGCGAAGAACCCGCGTGCGACTACTTGACGAGGTAGGGGTTTTATTTGAATGTTTTATACTCCGTGAATGTTTCCGTTCAAAGTGAAGAACCTGGATAATATGAACAATTTTAATTCATTAAAATTGTTTTTTGTTATGTATTCATGTGTTGAATAAATTCTCCCGTTGTTATTATCTAACGCGGAGGGTGCGGGACAATTGAACACGGCCCGACAACCCTCCGCAGACTGTTTATTGATGTGTGGATCGACGGACGATGACAAACGAGGCCGCAAGGTGATTTTGAGGCCTCTGCAGTGAAGGTTTGGTCCCGGGAGGACCATACGCGAAGACTGTAGGAGAAACGGACCACCGGAGCGCGTCCGGTGGTCTGCGAAAGGCGGTCGGCGGTTCGCCGCCGGCCTCAATCAGCGGCGAAGGGCGGGGGAGCCGCGCACCCCGCCCGCGGTGTCCGCTCGGCCGCGCCGGACCGGGCCGGGCCGGGCCCAGCCGGGTCGGACCCGGTTCGGGCCGACCCAGGGGGGGTCGGGCCGGGTCGGCCCGGGCCCAGACCCCCGTTTTCGGACAACTTTCGGTCAAATGCCCGTAACATGAGCTACGTGCCTACAAACAACTCGCCGTTAGCGGCAACGCGATCCTTGGATCAAGACGGTCGTTTCGGTATATTGCACTCAAGCTTTCAGATTAGTTTGGGTTTGGCCGGGTTGGTTCGGATACAAAACCAACCGGGCCCTCGGAGTGGAAACGCTTATATCTTGAGTTCCGGACGTCCGATTGACGTTCCGTCGACTTTTATGGATTCCTCTTGATGAGACGGATCTTTTGTCTTACTCTGCTCGAGGTTAGGATGCCGTCGGAGTGCGGTCGGGTTGGTTCGCTCACAAAACCAACCGGGATCCTCGAACGAAAAAGCCAATAACTCACAGACCGGGCGTCCGATTGACGTGTCGTCTGTCTCTTTGTTTTCCTCTTGATGAGATGGATCTTTTGGCTTACTCCGCTTGAGGTTTGGACGCCGTCGGAGTGCGGTCAGGTTGGTTCGCTCACAAAACCAACCGCGCCCCTGGAACGAAAAAGCCAATAACTCACAGACCGAGCGTCCGATTGACGCGCCGTCTGTCTCGTTGTTTTCCTCCTGATGAGACGAAACTTTTGGCATACTTCGCCCGAGTTTTGGATGCAGTTGGATAGTGGCCGGGTTGGATTGTACCCGAAATCCAACCGGGCCCTTGGGACATAAAAGCTGATATCATTCAGACCAGACGTCCGTTTGACGAACCGTCAGCGGCGTTGGTGATCACGTTGAGAAACGGTCCCTATGAGTATAACCTATGAGTGTTCGGTGTATAGTTGAGTTACGGCCGGATTGGTTCGCACACGAAACCAACCGGGCCCCTGGGACGAAAAGGCTAATAACTCACAGACCGGGCGTCCGTTTGACGCGCCGTCTTTTGCGTTGAGACCCCTATGACGAGGCGGTCCTTTGAGATACTTCTTTGTGGGACTTTGTGATACTTAGAGTATAGACCAGTAGCTCGTGGAATGGACCCTCCCGGAGACGAGCGTGCAGAGTACGGAGACCGTGTAGCCGGTTGAGACCTGACGACTGCTTGACCGACTCGACTTGGAGTGAGTCGACTAGCCCAGTGGACGGAGCGCCCAGTATTTGGAGATAGACCCACGGCGGACGGAGCGCCCGGTAGTTGTCCGCAGACCCACGGTACTCAATAGGAGGATTACCTCTGTAGGCTATTGGGGGGAGCGCCCGGTATTTGGCGACAGAACCACACTGGACGGAGCACCCGATAGTTGGCCGCAGACCCGCGGTACTCGATAGGAGGAGTACCTCAGCAGTCTTAGGTTAGTGAGCAGTACCTCGGAGTCGTGAAAGGACCACTGTACAATCCAGAGACGGAGCTCTTCAGCAGTTATGGTTTCGATAATGAAAATCCTGGTTTGAGCTGAGACTTCTGACCATTGTGTTTACCTCATGATTGAGATGGGTCACTTGATAACTTAGGTATATGTATGGGCATATACCTTGGTAGCGGTTATCCGTTGATTTCACAATCCTTGTGTTTCCTCATGATTGAGATGAGTTACTTGATAACTTAGGTATATGTATGGGCATATATCTAAGTAGAGGTTATCTGTTGAGATCTTCTTGTGGTTATCCTTGATGGTTTAGTGAGACCTTGAGGGTCTCGGGATCCCTACTGGGTATCGTTATACTCACCCTTGCACGGGCTATTCCCGCACCTCGTTGTGTTGGTTGCAGACGACAGGCAGTGCTGACGGAGGCTGAGTGTTCGAGGACTGGTCGGTACCCGGAGGTGGACTACACGACGAGTCAGTACCCGTAGGTGGAATACACGACGAGACAACTCACAGATGAGGTTGATGGATGAGAGCGTGGAGGAGACTGTCTATACCTACCCTTCAGGTAGGATCCATGGTGGACGACCAGGAGCTGCGCTATCTGTACCTACCCTTCAGGTAGGATCCGTGGTGGACGACTAGGAGCTGTGCTATCTGTACCTACCCTTCAGGTAGGATCCATGGTGGACGACCAGGAGCTGCGCTATCTGTACCTACCCTTCAGGTAGGATCCAAGGAGGGCGACCAAGGAGCTGCTTCCTTTTTCCAGCTGTTTGTCTTTTTGCTGTTGTACCTTGTTCAGTTGTAGTTGTACTTTATTTTGGGTTTGTATTCTGGCCCATTTACTTTTCAGCATTTCTTTTGTGCTTAGTGTTTTTCTTCCGCTTGTACTCTGTGGTGCATGTTTTCTTTTATAAAGGTAATGCCTTCCCAGTTATCGGGATTTACGCCTTTGGTGCTAGTCGCCAGCCCCTGGCCTATGGAAGGCGGGCTTGTGGTAGTCACGACACGGGCCCCCAGGATGGGTCGTGACAGCTGGTTGTTATCTTTGATTTGTGAGAAATTTCTCATGATTTTCAAACACTCTAACCAAGATAACTCTAAAGGGTGTAAATTTTTCATAGAATGATAAATGTGAATATAGATTAAAGGACATAAAAAAGAGGCTTATCACTACACCTATGCTCATACTACCCACAAGTGGAGATATTTTCATTGTATCCATAGACACTTTGAAGAATGGATTGGGATATGTGTTAATGTAAAAGGAAAAAGTCATATCCTATGATTCAAGTTAGTTTAAAGTTCATGAATATAACTACCCAACACATGATCTGGAGTTGGCTGTAGTGATCTTCAATTTTAAAATATGATAACATTATCTCTTTGGGGAGAAGTGTGAAATATATATGGATCAAAAAATTATCAAGTATATATTCAAATAAAAATATATTAATATGTTCCAATGAATATGGTTAAAGATGATCGAGGACTATGATTACTCAATTAACAACCATCAAGGTGAGGTGAATAAAGTGGCAGATTCTATAAGTAGAAAGGACCTAGTAATTCTCTAATTGATGAGAATGGAGAGGGATTTGATCTCCTTAGATTTGGAAATTATGTTCATGGGAATCATAAAGGAAGTAATATCATCAATCCTTTCATAAATAATTTCTCAACCATCCCTTAGGGAGCAGATTATGTATTCTGAAAGAGATGATGTTGGAATTTAGAAGAAAGTGCAAGCTCTAAGAAAAGGGAAATCCTTGGAGTTTAATGTTAATGAATAAGGAATTGTGATATTTGGGTCAATACTATGTGCACAATCAAATCTAGATTTAAAGAAGGATTTGTTGTATGATTCAAATAGCTCAACCTCTTCAATCCACCATGGAAGGACAATGATGTATAGAGCTCTCCGAGAACACTATTAGTGGGACAACATGAAGAGGATATCATGGAATATAAATCAACATGTATTGCATGTAATCAAGTGATTGTGTAAAGGAAAACATCTAAGTGGATGATGTAACCATTTCCCATAACTACATGGAAATGGAAAAACATCACCATGAAATTTTTCACAAGACTTTTAAAGACACCAAGATGAAACAATGCTATCTGAGTTGTAGTGGATCATCTTACAAATTCATTGTAATATGAGAGGACTTATCAAGAGATCATCCTTCATATATATACATCATAGAATTGGTGAGGGTTCATGGAGTACCTCTATCGATTATATCTAATTGAGATACGATATTCACCTACAATTTCTTGAAAAGTCTTCAACATGATAAAAACACTAAGATGAACTTTAGTATAAATTATCACCCACAAAAAGATATCCAATCTGGGTGGACTATACAGTCTCTTGAGGAAATATTGAGATCATGATCAATTGAATTAAAAAGAGGATGTGATTAACATCTTCCTCTAGTTTAGTAATTGTACAATAACAGCTTCCACTCAAGCATCCAAATGGATCCGTATGAATCCATTTATGTTAATAAGTACATAACACTTGAATTTTGGGATGAATTTGAATAATGTAAACAACTGGGTCTTGAAATGGTCAAGGAAATGGTTGAAAAGGTTAAGACCATTCAGAAGCACATCAAGTCTACTCAGCGTCGATGAAAGTTCTATGTTGAAAATCGGTGACGAGACCTAGAGTTTGATGTTAGAGATGTGTTATTCCACTATATATCTCCATGGAATAATATAATGAGTTTTTTGAGGAAAGGAATGATTAGTTCAAGAAACATCAGTCCCTTTGAGATCTTTGATCGCATTAGAGCGGTCGCCTATCGACAAGAACTACCACCTAACCCATATTAAGTAAATGTTGTATTCCATGTATCCCTTTTAAGGAAGTACATAACAAAACCATCACATGTACTCAATCCAGAGGTGGTACCATTGGATAATGACCTCTCAAATGTTGAGCATCTGGTAAATATCCTAGATCATAGAGATAATTTTCTATGAAATAAGACAATTCACCTGGTTAAAGTGGAATAGAGAAACCAAAAGTTTGAATTAGTGATGTCGGAACAAAAGGAAGCGATGAAACAAAATTACCTTCATTTATTTTAGTGTGGTTAATAAAAATTTTGTGGGTGAAATATCTTATGGGGGAAGATTTTAAAACTATTATAAATAAAATTCCTCTTATGATTTAATTAAATATCTTATTATGTAATATGTTTAAAGAAAAAAATGCACTCTTTTGGTTTTATTATATCCTATTAGAGTTAAATGATCATTAATTATCTTTACCATTGATGAATTTTTCATGGAACAATGATAACATAATTTGTATAAATATATGTTTTTAACAAATCCAATTAATACGGAAAAAGGAAGTGATTTCTCCAATGAGTATTAGCTTACCCTATGAATCCCATTTATCATAGCCTCTAAGGGAGATAACATCACAAGTATTTGATCTTAAAAAAACCCAAGATGATATCCAAAAACTTAAGCATGAGTGAAATCATTTATGGGATAATTTAAAGCTTATTCTGATCATAATCCAAACAATGTACACTGAACCACCCCATGGAAGTCTCACCATCACAAACCTTACCCTTAAGGAGTTTATGAGTGTTTTAAAGTTATATGTACTAATACACTAAAAATATGACTATTTACATTATTTTTTATACAATAATGAATATATTTTTCATCCTATTATTTTTACTTTATAAATAATTTTTAGTTTGATACAATAAAAAAAATTATTTTTGTGTAATATTGGAATTAAATTAAGGAATTTATTTTGATGAATTAATGGATCTTTTAAATAAATTATATCTTAATAAATATTATTATTAAATTATTTTTATTAAATATAAATGATCATATGATTATTACGAAGTCAAATTTAATTTTTATATATTTTTGAAAAATCTTATCGTCAAAACACCCACCATTTCTTAATAAATATCAATTTTATTTTAAAATTGAAAATTGAAATATTAAGATAATTATTTAGATAAAATTATTATTATTTTTGGAATCAGAACATTGAAATTTTCTAATTTTTAATTTTTCATAAATTTCCGAGATAGTCAAATTTTCAGGTAAAAAATTAAATACCGTATAAATTTACTTTGTGTATTATGACATTATAATGACACAAAAGTGATGTGACAAATACTATTAAATGTATCCATGAACAAAACTATGTTTTATATTTAAAATAATGATATTTTTTTATTTGATTAATTTTATAAATCCATTATGAATCCTCCAAAACCAATAATATATTTTAAGGTTTTAAAATCATTTCTTTTTGAGTATGACTCACCTCCACATAAGAAATAGAATTATTTTATTTATTTAGTATCTTGATCATATAATATAATTAAATCCAAAACCATTAGAAAAAATTCATGTGCAAAAACCGTGGGAAGGTTTTTGGTTTTAGTAATTTTTTATATATATTCCAAAACCTATGTTTGTGAAATAATAATGAAACCCCAACTCATTTTCTATATAAATCCACAAAATATCCCATTTGTCGTGACTATAAATCTTTGGAGAATGTCCTTAATATTCCATACCATATCTAGAGTCCTCTTAAGGAGCCCTAAATCTATCAGGAGGCTCCTTCCAAGCATTTGGGGTCACACACTCAAGTAAGGAATCATCACCTTCTCTTATTTATTCAAGTTTACTTATTATATTATACCTTATATTTCCAATTCCTTGTGTTGGGATATATCTTTCCATATCCCTATTAAAAATTATTTTCTTTCCAAACGATGGGAGTCCATTTTTTCTCTCATCAACCCAATTTTTGAATAAATAATTAACACTGTTATGCTTCTGAAATTTCACTGTGATTTTCCATGCCAAAACAATTGTGTAGTGAATACCATACCCATTTACTATCAAGGGTGTTCACATTTATATGCATATAATTATTTGAATTTGGAATTAAAAGTATTTATTCCACACTCCCTATTCATGGAATAAAAAATTATGATGAATGATTCCATGTTGTATGATCTACGTGGCACACATAAGCATGAGAATCAAATGAATGTGACAGGTGCACCCAAAATTATATAGCACTCCAAATAATTGGGTAATGTTTAGTCCCATGAGACATTATATTGGTATATGGAGTGAGCCTGATTCCTTTTTAGGAATTTTTCCATCCAATTATATTTGTATTTGGCCTTGAACTGTGTTTATGATGCAATGTTTTAAGTTTTTTCCACATTTATAATGTTTTGATTATCATCATATACCATGCCTTAATAATCATGCTTATGATTCTCACTAATTTTTATTACCCATTGACATTACAATTTTCTAACATGTATTACCATATTCCATTATTATTCCATTACTGGGATTTATATCTCACATCTTTCTTATGTAAGCCCCATGTCATCCTGTACATTTTTAAAATCCATGAATTTTTAGAAGCATGTTAAGGAATTTTTCAATAATGTTTTAGTATCCCATGTTCAAGAAGTATTTATATGTACCTTATTCTTGAAGGCACTAGACTTATGGATCTTACATGTTGTATTATAGTGTAAATTTATGAAATTTATCATGTATTAATGTGCAATAAAGATAAGATTTGTTATATTATACCTTATGTAACTTCAAAATATTTGAATTGAAAATCCATTTGAGATTGTATAGACATAACGAGGATCTAGAATTGGATCCCAACAGAGAAGAGTGAAATTTAATCCTTTTCCACCCTTCAGTATTTTCCCTCCTTTATGTTTTAACTAAATTATAAAATAATGAAAATTCAACCACTAAATTTCCTTTGACTTTCTCACCCAAGTGAGGAACGAGACCCATCTAATGAGAAACCATGAAACAATCATGGTATTTAAAACCCAAGTGCATGTTAATGATTGATCCCATGAATCATTATTGATCTAACATTCAAATATCCTTATACTCAGAGGCCTGTGAGTGAATCCATACACTACCTTATCAATCTGAAAGTATGATACATTGGAAAAGTATTCCTTAGTGATACCAGGCATGAGAAGACTTGTTCAAGGAATTGGAAGTGATCCATTAAGAACATAGGGTAAGATTCATTATGGTATCCAATAAAACAACTCACACATTACTAAAGAAAAGGAGAAGACTATACACAAACCCTTACCTGGAAATTTATATGTTTCATGACCCGAACCCATCGGGGCTCGAGCCATGACTCATCAAGCCCGCGTCTAATAGGTCAGGGGCTGGAGACTGGCGCCGAGTACGCTATCATAAACATGGGAGGCATTAGCCCAAGGTACCTGTACACACGCACCCACATACACCTCCATGAAACAGTGCAGCGATATATAAAACTGAAAAGTAAATGCATGTATACAACTATTCCATAGCCAGAGTACATTAGAAGTACAAAAGTGAAAAACAAGTCCCACCAAAAGAAAACTGAAAAGTGTCCAACCTGCTCAGAAGCAGGGAAACACTTCCAAAACACCTGCCAATAAGCTCCTCGACACAACTCCGGTAAACACCCCGGTCAAACCCGCTCATTAAGCACCGCATGCTCCGGGTCCTCCTGGGACTCCGTCGAAAGGTATGTGGTCTACACAAGACACAAACATGTACGGAAAAATCCCGTGCATGGGTGAGTATAACACTACTATGTCAATACCCCCAAAAAAACCCAAAACAAAAGGGAGAAACATAAAGGCAACAGTCCACTCATCCCAGCTAGAGGTAACCCAGACGAGAGAGAAACTCCATCTCGTGTCCATCCTCGGCTAAACACAACTAGTCAGATCAGCTTAGGTGTATGCCCGTACATACACCGTGAACAATCAAGATATACTCAGCTCACACAACAAGCCACATGAGGTACCGACCTCATCACCGGTAATGGTTCACAAAAAGAAGAGCACACTCCACGATCACTGTCATCCCAGATGACACTCGTCTGAGAGATACACTCCATCGGGTCCCACACAAACATCTCAGACGCTCAACCGAGAGATCACGCTCGCCGGATATCATCACTAAAGAAACCTCACTGAAAAAACAAAAACACCAAACTCCTTAGATAGGGGATCGCTCCTAGGGTCCACTAGGGGATACCAGAACCCACACCGGTAGACGAAGATCTCATAGATAGGGGATCACTCCTAGGTTCTGTTGGGGGATACCACAACCCGATCTGGAATTCATAGATCTCACAGACAGGGGATCACTCCCGGGATCCATTGTGGGATACTACATCCCGATCTAGCGCTTGACAGAAACACGTCACTCAGATAGAGGATTGTCACCCATGTCAAGATGACCACGACGATACCGAAACCCTATTTGGTAGAACTCGTGGGGCCCGCACCCAAAAATCGGCCTTATGGGTCCCACACCTCAAACTCGGCCCGCAGCACCTAAAAACCAACAAGAAAAGGCTTTCCTATCATCAGGGTCTCAATGCCAATGACGACGCATTAATCGGACGCTCTGGGTAGAGTATGCGACGACCCGAAGTCGAATAATAATAAAATATTATTATTTTCTTCGATGTTTCAAGCTCCCGAGCCACGCTCCTGTAACTTAAAACTCCTGAACCCACACCGAAAGGTTCGACTCGTCACTAGGGTCATGTCTCCATAGACTCCACGTGAATCTGACCCCCAGATTGCAAGAAACTGGGGTTTTAAAACCCTCGTGTAATAAAAAGGGATCGAACCGGTCTGGGCTGGCCCAGCCGCCGCCGTGGGACCGCAGCGCCGCCGTGATAGCAGGGCGCACCGTGGGACTGGGGCTCTGTTGTGCTCTAGGAGGCTGCCGCAGGGTTGCCGCACCGTCCCATAATGGCCGACCACCACTCGGTGGCACCGGCGCTGCCGCGCCGTTGAGTCTTCCGCGGACCATAGGGAGCACCCCGATGGTTCGTTTTTCGATCCATAGGCATCTGCGCGACCCTCGGGACCCAATCTTCACTGATACAAAGACAAATCGAATAAAAACATAGAATAAATTGGATCAGGGAAATAAAACTCAAACAACCTACCTCACGGGTGAAACACTGAAGCTTCGGGTGCAGAACGACACTGGCGACGCCCTGATGCTCGATCCGCTGACGATCTATGCAGAAAACGGACGATTCCGGCTCTAATAGGCGAAGAACAGAGAAGTTAGGGGTGGGGTTCAATCGCTTCATGTAGGAGATGAGGGAGGGGAGAGGATTGGTTTTTATTTTTTATTTTTTTTATTATTTAAAAACATCATTTAAAAGAAACACCCCCGACCAGACCTCCCGACAAGGTGGAAATTAGGTCACCCCTAGGGTAAACGCGCCGTTATGAACACAACGGCGGACTCAGAATTGTGACATGGGACTCTGTTCAGATGTTATTTGAGTCAAATATCATAAATAAACTTTTCCATTTATTTACAAAAACACCCCTGGTGTCTTTTCTCACCGCAAGCCCGTGCCCACAATGTTTACGCCCCACCTAGTGTAAACGGCACGTTCCGGACGCAACCGGGCCCTCAGATTCCTGTTATGAGCTACTGTTTAGGATATATCACACCCCCTCCACATGCATAGTATAAATATACTTAATATATTTATAAAATTAATTCTGGGCACATCGGGCCTCAGAATCGCACGCCGTCTTCGGGCCTAGCTCTGGAATTATTCATAGAAATATTCCAAAGTATGACATGTCCAAAAACCAAGTCGCTATAAAATGGAGGTTACCCATCATAAAATACTTTTAATGTCCCACACCTAACCCGAATATTCAACCCAAATCCATTGGTAGAAGAAAAGAGATGGTTCCCAACCTATCTGAGGTAGTCTTTCTCAATTCATGACTCAAATCTATTGAGAAGATGAAAATATCTCTCCAAAGTTTTTAGAGTGACTCACCAATCAAAAGAATCAATATGACATGAATTATAGTAACCATTGTATTCCTCATATTTCATGAAGGACACTCTAAAGACAATGAAATCCACCAAAGATAGACCATATCAATGGTTATTGATCATGGTGACTAACCTAGATCCTAGAATATCCCATTACCCATGAGATATCATGATTATACTCCCATGATATATCACTCCCAAAACTTCCATTCACCTCCACACACTATATCTATCATTGAGAAACAACTACCAACATAACCAACACAATAAGAATTAGAATAATAACATCAACAACAACATTGTAAAACCCACTACTCCACCAAGGGAGTATCCAAAAAATTATTTTCTTGGAACTATATATCCTTACTACCCATTCAAAAAATCCACTGTAAGGCTTTGAATGAGTAATTCACCATTCTAAAAATTCATTTTGTAAAACCAGCTTTTAAATCTAGAAATTATTTTCAAAAAATAATCATTCCAATGGAAATATATAATTTGAAAACCTTCTTGTCACCATAACATGGCTCATAAAAATAGATCACATAAACACTAATAAAAATATCACTAAACCACTGAGGATAAACACTTGAGAAATGTGCACTAATCATTTCATGTAGATTAAATGGTTATTAAGTTTCTAATTAATGCATTTTCATTGACCAGTTTAAGAGAAATTCTAGTTACATCTTGACTATTGGTCGGAGTGAGTATATTAAGAGGGGGGAGGTGAATTTTCCATCCAACAAAAATTTATGTTCAAAAAGTATTAATTTAAAATCCATCCAATTAATTTCAAATGGACTAGTTAATATATATAACATATTTTTATAAGTTCTATTCTTTTAAAAGGTTTATTAAAGATTTATTAGTTTGTGGGTAAGTAATATAAAATATTACATTGTACTTTAAAATAAATTTACTTAATTAAAAAATTATAAAAGAACTTATAATGGTGAAATATAAAAGTATTAATTTTTTTGGTTAAAATAGTTTAAGTTTTAAAAGAGGAAATGAAGTGAAAAAAACACAAGCTGTAAATAGAATACAAGAGGTCCGGTATTAATCCGAGACTTAGTCCTCTCCACTTGGTGATCACCAACCACGTAATAGTTTATATAAAATAAACAGTTTTATTCATAACATGGATTAGGTTTTACAAAAATTTACTACAGTTCAGTTCATACATGACCTCTTCCATAGTTATACATGGGAGTAAAAACAATAAAGGCAAGACATGACCTCTACCACATTTTTCATGATAAAATGAAAGTTTTTGAGAAGATATCTATGTATATTCTGGTTTAATGTAGGATATAGTGTGTGTGTTTGATAAAATTGAGTATGCAAACAAACTTCTCAATATGTGAAAATAAATAAAAATAATTGAGAAATATAAAAGTGTAATGGTAGAATTGCTCGATCTACATACAGTGCAACTCATGACTCCTTTAAAGAATTTCAAAATGAATATTGAGTCATGCTCTCTTGAAATATTTATTAAATAAGAGTTTCATAGAATCTTGTTCTTGAATAGAAGAAATTGGCAGATGTATATATGCTTATTATTCCTTAATCGAGTGTTTTCAGAAAGTAATAGTTCAGATATTCAACTCTATTTGTTTCTTTCTCTTTCTTTCATGGTATTAAAACTTCCCACATTCCACTCTCCTGTAGAGGAGGGTGTCCTCTTACTCATTTATCAGCTATAATAGGAAGAATATCAATGTGCATCTGGATATCCTTCTTCCTTGTATATCATTTCTAATATCCTCTTAAATGAATCATTTCACTAATTTAATACACAATAATTAAAATACTAATTGGAATTAACATAAATAATAAATCCATTATAAAAATATCTAAAATAAATGGTATATTAGAAATAGTGGCAGTGTCCTAGCTCTAATAGTGTCTTGACATGGAGGTTTCTTGCTCTAATGGTGTCTTGTACTTAGCCAAATTTTACTTCATTGATGGTATCTCTTTCGATGGTAGGAATAGATTGCAGTGATTCATTCTTACAAATTTTATACTCTGGGGGTGTGTCGTTTGATGGTATCTTAGACTTAGCATGATTTCCATGCTGACAGTGAGTCATGGAAAAAAGTGACTCATATGCGATGGTGTCTCAAACTTTATCAAAATTCTGTCATGGCGGTGACATGTCTGTAGTGGTGTCATATGTTATGGTGAGTCATTTCAGGATATTTACATTTTTTTATGTTGACCGTGAGACTTCTTTGGCAGAGTGTTAGCTCAGCGGTGAGTCAGTCTTGATGTTCTCTCATCATCAACAGTGTCTCAAATTCAATGGTGAATTCTACTTAGGAAATTTCATCATCTATCTCAGATTATAAAATACTTATAGAAGATAAGAAACTCATTAATATCATTATAATCAAAATTTTATGATCATTAAAACAAGGAGTTCAATAATCTCCCCCTTTTATGATCACAAATCATATCCTCAAATGTAAACAATGTATAGTATCAAAAATAATATAACTCATGATAGAAAATCAATGTTTTAAAAAATCAAGATATAACATTCACATGGTATCAAAGATAAATAAAGGATATTATGTTTTAAAAAATAAATATTCCGTAATAATTCTCCACCTTTGGGGATTATCAAAAAGCTAGAATATAATAGGAATAAAAAGAGTAAGTGCAGGAGAAATGTCTAAATATAACAAGGAAAATTTCCATGAAAGGCCTTCAAAAAGTGATGATCCAAAAATTATTACAAAACAAGTTCATAGAAAATATATGATCAGAGATAGAAAAGAGAGTCCCACAAAACTATCAAGGATGGGAAAAAGGATCCATCAGTTCTTTTCCTTTGGCCTTGAATTTTTCCTAATTTAAGGTAGAAGGTGGAGCAACTGGAATTCTATTTATAGATTGAGGAGGAAGATACTCTACAAAAAATTGCCTTAGTTGTCTCATTTCTCGAGTAGGATTAAGATGGAAAGGATAGAATCTTGAAGGAAAAGGTGCTAGTAGATCTTTTGTAATTCATGATCTAAAATATAACTATGGAGAAATAGGATTGGCTTCATAATCTAAAATTTCCATGCCATGCACATGAAGAAATGGATTCATCAGATTTATGAAATCCATTATGATGTGGGAATCACACTCTTTAGAACTAAAGAAATTACATTTTTCTTCCATAAAATGGTTCAACACTATAGTCATTTCATTAAATTGCCTAAATTTATCTTTAAAAGCCAATGTCATAGAGGGAATATGCAAATTATTAGCAAAAAACAGGATTTTTTATTCTATGGCATGTTTTATTGTAAATCCTATAAGTATAATATTTTATTTTATAGGTTATAATATCTCTATCTGATTTCATGTCATATTCATAGGAGGTAATCAACTTGAGAACATAATCACTATTGTAGCTAATTTTGGTTAAGGTATCTTGAGGTTGTGCACTGGAATCATCTGAAGCACTAGATGATACTATTCTAAACTCTTCTCTGATTACTAATCAATGTAACTCACGATCAACTAGAGGAGAACCATATCTAGAGGCCAATTATGTATTATTTTCAACTCTTTCAATCAGAGCATCTATACTAGCTACAAATTTATATTGCATTCCTTCAAGAAAATACTTCATGGATTCCAGTTCACCACTTATCATCTTATATTTTGTTTTAACCTCTTGGATGTGATGCATCATCTTCAATTGAATATTTTTAATTACCAATTCAAATAGATATCTTTCATCATTCTCATAAAGCATTGTCATTAGTGGAGATTTTTTCTTAAAACACTTATCAAAATATGAAATAAACTATCCTCTCAAAATTTTCCAAGTCACCCTTAGTGACTAAGTCCACTAGGATAGGAGTAGCAGGAGCATGTTCTAGTCCTCTCATTGAGGAAATTGTTTCTAACATCCCATCAAAATCCACCTGAGATTTCATATATCCAATAGGATCTCTTTCATTCTAAACCTAAAGTCCACCATCTTTTGGTGGACACCCTACTTCACTTCATATTTTTAACACTATTCAAACATTGGATCGAGCCAATGGTATGATGATTTAGAAACAGGGGTTTCAGCAATAAAACGTATAATAATAATACCAGCTACATTTTTCTCAAAACATATCTGACCATATGGACACTATCCAACTACATTATGCATAATGATAATAAGAATCTATTTTTATTTCTAAAATTCTAAAATCTGTGCAACAACACTGGTAGGTTCTTCTTCTATTTGATTATCAAAAATCAGTGGTTCTATCATATGAGCATATTTATTCTGAACATCAACACTATATTTAACTTCCACACTCCTATCCAAAGGAGGATCATGAGCAGCTATATCACCAAATTGATCATTTCCA
The DNA here is from genome assembly GCA_963277665.1 of Viscum album. Classification (NCBI taxonomy): domain Eukaryota; kingdom Viridiplantae; phylum Streptophyta; class Magnoliopsida; order Santalales; family Viscaceae; genus Viscum; species Viscum album. Next base: position 70,854,459 of record OY728135.1, read on the forward strand.
TATTCGTCCTCAATAAGCTCATTTTTCTCTTGTTCATCTATATGATTCTCAATAACAATAATCACATACATATATTCCACCATAGAGGAGTTATAAATAGTGTGCTCATCAACACCGGATCTATCTTTATCTCCATCAATAACTAGAAATTCCCGAATGTTTTCCATTGATGGGGATTTCTTCCCCTAGACAAGTGCATCCTTCTATTTGAGATATGGCTCCCCATATACAATAAGAGAATGTTTCTCTATATATTTACCAGATGAAGCAATAATATATATAGTTATCTCTTTATCTCTCCTTTTCATTCATCTAACGGAATCACCCGGTTCAGAATCATTATCATTATTATCTTTAGCCTTGCTACCATTTCCATTACCATTTTCATCATTTTCATATTTTTCTTCCTCCTCATAATTATCATCACCATCTTCTTCATTTGATTTAGAAATTTTTAATTTTACTTCTTTAGAAACCTCAATATCATCTTCATCACTTTTCACAGCTGTTTTTCTCTTAGTTAGAATCTTAATTGGGCTAGGATCTCCAAATGTAATGGGAGGATATTTGGGAATCATATTTGTGTCACTCCCCTCATCAATAGGATAAGCCATTTTCTAATATTTAGAGGTATACACTTATTATTATTTATGAAAATACTCCAAAACTTCATCTAGTTCTAGATAAGGTTACAAAACATCCCTAGGAATTGTGGGATGATCCACTAGGTTAAACTCCACATACAACTTATCACCATCAGCTACCCACTATTTCTTCCAAGGGTCCGAGATAATTCTCATCCTTGAACATATTTCTTTTGAAATGATAAAACCACAACAGTCAACTATTGTTTCTTCATCATCTGAGAAAATTAATTTTCTTTTAGCATGGATAAAATACATTATGAGTAAATCATGGATTTAGATATCAAAGTCATTTTAACCATCTCAAACAGATGAACCATGAGATATCTACCCAGATTGATCTTATGTCCACTTGTCCTAAGATATAGAAAATATATATCCTGATATTTTAATGAGGAAAAATAAAATTTTCTTGGGTATGTAATGTTTTGAATAAATTTTAAGAGTAGCCTACATTACACATCCAACTCAAAAGAAACTATCCTTTTAATTGTTTTATCACTTATCAACTTGGAAAGTGATTATTAATTAAAAAATAATATTCATCGATAATGGTTCTTTGAAAGTCATTAAATTCTACCTTATGAGGTACTTTTAGAAATCCATCCCACTCCATTGAAGAAAAAATGATTCTATGACCTTTAACTTTTCTTTGTAGTGAGGACTCTTCTAATTACTCAAAAAAAAAACTCTATATTTTGATAAAACAGATGTACTAACCTAGTGTATAAAGGTGTATAATTTTAAGATAACCAATCCAAACCACCTTCGTTTTGAACAAATTCTAATATTAAATACTTACTTTATTTCATCCACCTAGCTTCACTTCCATCGCAGGTACCAAAACATGTCTTTCATGCTTAGGATGAACAGGTTCAGCTGTAGCAGCGTCACTCAATTTTTCTTTTCTAATTTTAGATGAACATGAATATTTTAGAGAATTCATTGAGGTACCCTTCATTATTGGCATAAAAATCTATTTTATTTTCTCAAGTGAAGGAAAATATAAATGTTCCCGGTTTTAGGGTTGGCAGACGAATGGTTTCACTGGGTTCAAGAGAGAAAGTCGAGAGATCAGATGTGTGTTGTAACTAGAAAACTATTGAGATCATATTGACTTGGATTTATTTATTAGAAAATTTGAAATAATATTTGAAATCAAATTTATAATATGAGAAAATATATGCATCATTTTATAGAAATAAATAGTAAAATTATAAAAAATAGTGGTATAGAAAACTTAGAATAAAAAATTCGTAAAGGTGTGAATCTAACAGTGTGAAAAGCCAATGTTTTGTTGATCGTAATGGTGAGACAACAAAGATGATACAAAAAAAGGAGAGACAACAATAATGATACAACAACAATGGTGAGATAACCCAATGGTGTGTCATACCCAATGGTGGGTCATACCAAATGTTGTGTCATACCCAACGATGTATCATACCCAATGATTTTTCATACCCAATTATGTGTCACACTCAATGGCGTGTCACCATAAAATTAAACTTAACCAAAATAAATCAATCCCAACTCATGTTTGATATAGTTCATTCTATCATAATTTAAAGTCTTAGTAAATATATCAGCTAACTGATGTTCTGTGTTAATAAAATCACGAGTGATATCACCTTTTTGAGAATAGTCTCTAAAAAAGTGATATGTTAAATAAATATGATTTGTTATAGAATTTCATATAGGATTATTAGAAATATTTATGACACTTGTTTTGTAAAAGTTTATGTTGACATGTCGCGATTGACATCCATAGTCTAGTAAAGTGTATTTAATCGATTTTTTTCGCAACATCTTGTAGCTATGTGTTTAGATTTAATAGTAGAAAATGAAACAAAATTTTGTTTCTTATTATATCATGAAACTATAGAATTTCCCAAAAAGTGAAATGTTCTAGAGTTTCTTTTTCTGTCTAAATTTTATCCCCCAAAATTAGCATTAAAATAACTAACTTGATCAAATGATTTTCCTATAGGGTAAAACCATCCTAAATTGGTATTATACATTATATATTTGAAAAATATTTTGATAGAAAAATCATGTGACTCTATAGGTATTTCTTGAAAACAAGCACACTCACACAAACTAAACATAATATCTGGTCGACTAGTAGTCAAGTAGAGAATAATTCCAATCATACCTCTATAATTGGTTTGATTCATCAGTTTTCTAGCTTCTTTAAGATCTATCTTATGAGTAGTAATCATAGGATTATCACTACTATTAGTGGTATCCAGGTTAATATGTTTTATAATATCCTATTTATATTTATTTTTATTGAATATAATTTTATCTTTACTTTGAAAATTTTGAAATACAAGAAATAATTTGAGTTCACCAGTCAAATTCATTTCAAATTCGTTTTGCCTCATTTTAGAAAAAAATAGTACCTAAAGAATATATTGAAGATCCAAAAATAATTTCATCAACATATATCTATAAAACTAAAACATATTTTGAAATTCATTTTATGAAAAGGGTAGTATAAACTATACCTTTTGAAATACCTTTTGAGATAATAAAATTGATGAGCCTATAATACAAATATCTAGGATCCAATTTCAAACTATATAATGATTTTTTTAATTTAAAAACATGATTTTGAAAATGAGTATTTTGAAAACTAGTGTTTTATTCAACAAAAAACATCCTCAATTATGAAACCATTCAATAATACACTGTTTACATCCATTTGATAGAGTTTGAAATCTAAATGTGATACATAGGCATGGATGAATCTTGTGCATTCAAGTATGGATACCAGTGCTTAGTATTTCATATTGTTTATTCCTTCTACTTGACTATAAATTTGTGCAACTAGTCTAGCCTTATTTCTAAATATAGTTCCTAACTCATCAACCTTATTCCCAAACACCCATTTAGTATCAATTGTCACGGTGTCCTTGTGTTTATCTATAAGATCTCACACTTTTTTTTATCTAAATGATTTAATTATTATTGCATTGAAATCATCTATAATTCATCATTAATGGATTCATTTATGTTCTTAGGTTCAAGATGAGATAATAATTCTTACTGTTCAACCCGCTTATAATTGATGTTATAGTATGTGTACATCAATCTTGATCTATTACAATAACATCTAATGGGTTGTACATTAGGGTTCTAACAGCTCTTGAGAAAGAAGGTTGGGTCAATTCAAGATATTCTACTGGTTCAGGTTCACGATGTTATAGAAATTCATCAGAACTTGATGATTTTTGACTGTTTAACATTAGAGTATAATGGTTTAGAATTTATGTTTAGGGAAGACGAATAACCCTCAAGGTGTAAAAAAGGAGGTCTTAGGATTATGTGGATCTGTCTCATCAAATTTTAAATGAGATTATTCTTCCATAGTTTTGGTCTTATTATTGAATACTCTATACTCTTTACTTGAGGATGAATAACCTATGAATATTACTTCATAAATTTTGGAAGAATTATTTTCCAAATCATCCTTATGTTTAAGAATAAATAATTTGAAACTAAAAACTCAAAATTAATGAACCTTAGGTTTCCCATTGTTCCACAATTCATAGAGTCTTCTTAACGATAGGTCTGATTAAGACTCTATTGATAATATAATAGGTTCTACTGAAAACCTATATCCAAAAATAAATAGGTGGGGAGTACTCATTTGACATGGTCTGATCTATCTATTGTAAAGTTTTATTTATCCTTTCAATAAATCCTTTATGGTTATGGGTCCTAAGAGCATAGATTTTATGTGTTTAGCCATTTTTTAAAAAATATGATTCAAAATATTTATTCTTAAACTCACAACCATGATCAATTATTAAGTTCTTAATTTTATGTCCACTAATATTTTTAACACAGGTTGTATACTTGGAGAAATAGGTACAAACATCAAATTTGTGAGCTAGAATGAATACCCAAGTATACCTATAGAAATAATCTACAAGAACATAAACATAATTCTTCCCATTTAAACTATAAACTCTATAATGTTCAATAAAATCCACGTAAACTAACTCGAGAGGTTGAGTAGTTGACAATTATTTCTTTGATTTTAAATAAACTTTGTTTTTTCCCTTTTTGACAGGGGTTACATACTTTATTAGTTGAGAACACAAGTTTAGGTAGATATCAAACAATTTTTTTAGTAAGATTCATAATTGATTGAATATTATAGTGGCCTAGTATTATATTCAAAATAGAATATTCATTGTGGAAGGATCTTTAATAGGAAACATTTTGAAAAACTAAGGAATTTAAATCAGCTGTATAAAAAATATCATTTCTAAATGTAGTAAAAAAAATGGAATAAAAAAATTGCTAGCATCATTATTGAACATAAAATAAAATACATCATTACATAACTTTGAGATGAAAATAGGTTATATTTTAAACCATCAATAAATAACACCATATAAATCAAAACTGAATTTTTGTTAAATATTTGGCCAAGATATATGATTTTTTACTTTATCATTTTCACCAAAGGTCGCATGACCACCATAAAAAGTAATAAGTATCTTGAATAATGAATAATCTCCAATAATTTGTGTTGAAAAACCACGGTCCAAGTAAAATATACTTCTATAATATGTCTTCAAATAGTTTTCTTACAGTACAAATTGTTTTCAAGAAATGACTTTGGTACCAGGATTTATTGTGGTCCAGAGATGTTATTGATCAATGATTAGTGAAAAAAAACATCTTGATGTGTTTCCTATAAATATAATGAATAATATTATAAATAAACACATTATTAGGTCCTTTAGAGAAATAAAATTCATAATAACTTTCTATTTTGGACATCTGAACAAAAGTCATTTTTGTTAAACTCCTAGGTCCTGGTTGGTATCCTATTCCAGAAACATATTTTGGTGAAACTTTCTAACCCAAAATCTATATGAGTGATTCTATAAAAACTTTTAATTTTTATAATTCATTATTTAATTAATCATTTTAATGTTTATGTTTTGTATTATCTTTGAGAAGTTGATCATTTTTCTCTTTTTCATTATATAGTTCATATTTTCTATTAGCAGTAAAAGTATTCTACCTTTTGATATTTGTATACTTATTCTTTAATTCATTACATGTATCCTACAACATATTTCAACATTAAAAACATTATTCTTTAGACATGTCATCATCAGTAAGTTCATTTTTAGAATTTTAAGAATCAGACATAGAAGAAAAAATATGTACAATAGGTAAAGATGATACAACTGGTACCTTAGAAATGTTGGTCATGAAGAACATGTTTACTCTATATTAATTTTCCTCATGTGATGAATCTGAATCACTGGAGTTTTCTTTTGAATCACTCCATTTGGATTTCATTTCCTTATTTTATCTTCTATCCTTGACATCATACTGATTTTTTTTATTTGAGCTTTGGACAATCATCTTTCACATGTCATTTCCTCTTTCACTCATTGCATGAAAACCCATTCTCATCATTTTTCCAGTATTTCATCCAATTTCTTTTAGTATTATTTTTCCCTTTTATAATTAGGATTCCTAAAAAAAATATTTTTATTTTCGAATTTCATAAATTGATTGGCTATTTGAGCTATCTCCTCATCAATGTCTGGTGGATATTCACTGCCACTTGAACTTATAACTTTAAATTTCTTTTTTTACTTTTCATTTTCTCTCTGTTTAGATGGAAATGTTTTGAAGGCTATTGATCTTATTTAAGACTCTTCATCTTGTAATCTATTTACCTTTAACTCTTTTTCATTCCTCATAAGCTTATGAATCATCTATTTTCCTGACATATTTTTAATATCATAAGACTCTCTGATTGAGATTGATGTTGTCTCCATCTTTTAAGTGGATATCTTATCATTTTCATGACCTGATCCAATATAGACACAATATTTCCACGTGAGCTCATTGAGTTCACAATTTCATTAAACCTAAGGTACATTTTAGAACAGGTTCGTCATGATTCATTTTAATGTTATCATATGTAACAGTATAAGTGTTATTATATATCCATTTACCATTTTAATTTCAATCAGGAGAAATGAAAAAAGTATCCCAAATTTCATATTTTATTTTACATGAAAAAATTATATTAAACTCTTTTTTCTCATAGTTTATAGGAAATGGAATTCATTTCTTTATAATTATTATTTTAAAATAACTTTGTTGCATCCACCCAGTATTTTATATAAGTAGTAGGTATATCATATTCAACTTTTATAGATGTCCAAATATCAAAACCCATGATTTCTATATTTATTCTCTTATTAATTTCCCACTGAGCATAACCATTTTCATTTAGAAAGGGAGGTTTGTTAGTAGCAGAACCTTCTTGTAGATTATCAATTTTAAATAATTAAATTCTGAAATAATTTAAATTTAATATCTATAATGATTAACTAAAATAAGACTTAAAAAGTTTTGAAAACATTAATACTAAAGAAAATAAAACATTTATACAAAATGTTGTCAGAGTGAGTATCTCAATAGGTGGGGTGAATTGAGTACCTAATAAAAATTTCAATTAAAAATGGATTAATTTAAAATCCCCCAATTAATTTAAAATGGCATAGTTGATCAATATATTATATTTTTATAAGTTATAATATTTAAAAGGATTATTAAAGATTCATTAGTTCTCAGGTAAGTAATATACAATATTATATAGTCCTTTGAAATCAATTTACACAATTAAAATATAATAAAAACACTAATAAATATTAACCATCAAAATATTAGTTTTTGTTTGGTTAAAATAGAATTAGTTTTAATAGTGGAAATAATGTAAACACAAACACATAATGGAAATAGAACACAATAGGTTCAATATCAATTTGATACATAGTCCTCTATACTTGGTGATCACCTTCCACTAAGTAGTTTAAATAAAATTAACAGTTTGATCTAAAACCTGGATCATCTTTTACAATATTTTACAAAATTCCATGTCACAAATGACATCTTATACAGTTATATGTGCGAGTAAAAAAAATGGGCCACACATAACGTCTACCACAATTTTTTTAGGAAACAAATACGAAATAATTTGAGAAGATATCTATGTATATTCCAGCTTAAGAAAGGAGAAAATGTGTGTGTGATAAAACAGAGTATGAACAAACACTACTCAAATATATAAGAATGAATAAATAGAATTGAGAAACCTAAAAGTGTCAGGATAGAAGTTCTTTATTTTTATATTGTGTAGAACCTGACTCCTTGAAAGGATTTTGAAATGTATCTCGAGTCGTATTCTATTGAATACTTTAGTAAAACAGAGTTTCGTAGACTCTTGCTCTTGAATGGAGGAAAGATGATGATTTTTATTAGATTTTCCTTCCTTAGTCGAGTGTTTTTAGGATGTCAGAGTTCATCTCTTCATCCCAATGTTAGTATGTATCTTCCATGCTTGGTATTTTCATTTCACAAGTTCCGCTCTACTACTCATGAGTGAGTCTACTTCCTCTTTTATTAGAAGTTGCAGGAGGATATACACATGAATTTGGATATCCTTCCTCATTGTAAAACATGTATAACATCCCCTTTAATGCATTCTACTAATCATGTAAGAGATAATCATTAAAATAGTAATCATCATTAACTTCAATAATATATCAGTTAGAAAAATATTTAAATGAAAAGGTATGTTAGAAATAGTGGTGGTGTATTAGTTATGGTGGTGTCTTGACTTGGTAGTGCATTTCTCTAAAGGTGAATTATACTTAGAAAAAAGTTTACATCACTGGTGTTGTCTCTTATGATAGTAGGCTTGGCTGGAAATGAGTTATTATTTATTATTTTTATACTCTAGACTTGTGTTATCTAATGGTGTCTTAGGCTTAGTGAGAATTCCGTGATAGTGGTGAGTCATGGAAAACATTGGATCATATGCGATGGTGTCTCAGACTTCATCAAAATTATATCTTGGGGGTGACATGTCATTAGTGGTATCATATGTGACGATGATTCCTTCCAAGAATTTTCCATCTTTCAATGTTGACAGTGAGACATGTCTGGCGGTGTATCGACTCGGCAGTGAGTTAGTTTTTTTGGTGTCTCATCCTTAGTAGTGTCTGAAATTTAATGGAGACTAATAATTTTGAAATTTCATCACATGTCTCAGATTATAAAATACTTTTAGAAAACAAGAACCTCATTAATGTCCTTAGAATCATAATTTTGTGATCATTAAAACAATTAGGTCAATACAGACCAATTACATCATATCATAGAATCTTAACAATGAGAAATTATTTCCAACCAAAAATAAAACCACATCATGTTATGCCTAATTAATTTCTATATTTGAAAGCATTATGTTCCATGTTTAATCATTTCTGTGGAATAAGTAATGAGGTGGGGCCATGGGCCCAGGGTGACTTCAATGGTGGAGGTGAGTTGGGAAATTGACCTATATCTTTAAAGAGAGGACAAATCAAAGAAGATAAACAATATGTGGGGAGGGAAATATGGAGTTTGGATGAACAAATTGGGTCATTTATGGTCGATCAGATGGTTGAGATTAATCCTAGAATTTTAGAGAACATGAAAATTCATGATCGATCAAGGAAGGGAATAGATAGCTAGGATTAAATTTAGTCTAATCAGATGGCTCAGATTCATCCCGCGACATCCCACATCAAATCAAGGGGAAGACCGACTCTCCTATACAACTCACAAAACATATGATTCACCCTGAGGAAACAAAAACAAACCACACAATGGAGGATATGGATATACATTCAACATTATTGTGTTTGTGAGAGGAGTTCAGATGGTGATACTATGACTTTTAATGATTTTTCTAGATTAGTCATGAATTATTAGTTTGAAAAGATGTAATGTTATTAGTGGTTTAATAATAAAATTATTTCCTTTTTTATTCTTAATTATTTAATTCTTATGAATTAATAAAATTTATTTAAAAATAATAACAATAATTATAATAATATAATTATATAATAGATTCGGGGCATTACACCTTCCAACCTGACTGAAACACATTTCACTCTAACTGCCTCAGGAGAATCAATAAAAATGAACATCCTCTATATCTTCTCAATCCACTCCTCTACTTCTCAAGGATACATGATACACTAGAAGTAAGGAGTCTCATTCTTGATGAACTCTTAATATTTTTTCCTTTCCTAGAGCTAGTTCAACTTCTCTATCCTAAATTGGACCAAATCCAACTCCTTTACCAAAATCATGGATAACCCGAACCACTGCATCCACTAATCTCTAATCGATTATTGTTGGATAACACTCTATGGCCTCTTCCCATGGTGGAACATGAATTCTATAAGGATGAATCATGAAATAACAAACAACAACCACAAGGAATAGCAATCAATACAACTATTAAAGCACAATTTTAAAATTCCTATAAATAATGACAAAACGTAACCACTCCCTTAAATCAAAGAAAAAATAGATTCAAAAAAACAAAAATCCAACCCAAACCACTAATCCCCTGCCCAATGTCCATATATTGTCTTCACCTTGCACGTCTCACCCAGAGGATAAGTCAAACCAAATTTCTCAAAATCCAATGGAGAATCAAGATTTGTGATGAGGTGTGTTGGAAAGACACCCCACTCATATCCAGAACCTCAATCGCCATTAATATTATCTCTAGCCTATCTAGACTCATCCCAAATAACTTGACTCAGAAACCATGAAACTTGATTACATAGTATTTTTTCACGAACCAATCCAGGTTTCCATCCAACCCAACATCCGAATTGATTCCTGGAATGGTCTAAAGGTCATTTCTGATCCCTGTAGATTGGAAACTAGTTCCTGTGTATCAAAAATTCACATTAGGAATGATTTACCCCATTTATATAACCAAAAACAAACAATAATAATAAACTTCACAATATTTATTGTTATAACCAAATGATGTATACAATTTTTTAGATTCAATGTTTAAAACTTTAACAAAAACCAAAAGTACCACAACAAAATGGATATAAAAAAACACTCGAAACTTATTTAAGAAACAAGAGAGTCATCTCCCTCATTACACCACCACCAACACCTACAAGAAGTGGAACACTAGCAACCAGATCCACCATTACAACTACGATGCATCTTACCTTTACCTGGGTCATACATAACATAACTTATATACAACCAAAGGAGGATGTAGGTTGTGATCCAAATCCCAGTAGGATCTCACAGAAAATAAATATTCCATTCCATTAAATTATATGATAAATTAACAAGAAAATTTTCATATGAAAATTTAAAACATTTTAAATAAAAATTTATTTAAGGAAAACATTTTCAAGGAAACACATTAAAAAAAACGTTTTCTGAAATAATATTTCTTGAAATTAAAATTTAAACAATATATATCGTATACCAACGACTAACACCACATTAAATAAAACATCATTTCAAAAGAGATAACCATAGGAAATCCTTATAGCTAACAAGAAAAAGTGGGAACCTATGAACCTCATTCCCTAGTGATCAAAATCCCTAAACTAAACTACCAATAGTGTTCTAGTGAACAAGAAACTAGAGGGGGAAACCTCATAAGTTCCAATGGTATCCAAATCATAATACGATACCAATAGTGTTATCATGCATGACCCATTATAGATGACCTAATCCCATGTTATAGTGGTCTCTGATAATATCAGATGTTAATTTAGTATTATGACATCAATCTTGCTAGATGAATCTTGAACTCACCTCTACTAAGTCAACTAGTGTGCTAGTTTTAGTTCACCCACATAGATACTCATGATTCCCACTGTTCTCAAATTCCATTTCACACAAAACATAAATCATCACTTTCACATACACATGCTAAGCATCATAGTCACACAAGAAAATCCAGACTTTCAAAATTCCAAAACACATTTCAGGTGCACAAAAAAGAATCCAATAAGAAAAAAACTCATTTCTCATGGAAAATATAACTTCAACACATTCAATCCTTTAAATATCTTTGAAAACACATTTTTACATTTCACACAAGGAATAAAACAACTTTAAGAAAAATTAAAATGAATCACACATGAAACACAACCACTATCCTTCAGAAAAAGCATTTTAAACCCATGTGAATCAAAATAAATTTTCAAAAAAAATTTCACACCACAAAAATAATCCCTAAAAAACATTTAAATAATCAAGAAAGAAATACAAAATCATATTATAATGTAAAATCATAAAACCACCTACCTCACACTTATATACTTTTGTAATCTAATGGGAGACCACAATGGAACTACCACAAGACCCTATTAAGGAGTGATCCAATAACAACTAGCATGATTTCACCCAAAATCACATGTTTGACCCATCATTAGGTAAAAAAACAAACTTGAAAAGGAAAACTCCAGAAGGAGGGAAGCGAAACCCTAGAAGAAGGGAGAAATCAAGATAAAAGAGACTAACTTGATGATTCCTTGCATAACTAGGTCTAAAACCACCAAAATATTTATGATCAATATGTAAAAGGAGGAGAATAGGGAGCTTCTTGGGCTATAATTATTGAATATGGTGGATTAGGAGTGATTTGGGGTTAAAATATAAAGAGGGAAAAGGGTAAATTTCCACATTTAATGACTTGGACAGGTCTAATGGTTTTCTCACATAGTTTTCCAAACTGTGTATCCATGAATGTCTAAGAGAAAAATGTTGCATAGTTAGACCACATGGTATTGCAAACCAGTTGAAAACCCTGTAGTATCCACTTCGCAAAATGAACATTTGACACACTATTTCCTGGGTGAGGGTTCATGGTTTCCTTAAACCGTGATCCAACCGTGCACCACTTTTTTTCCATCCCCAAATCTCTATTTTTTATAAAAAACTAAATTGGAATCCCAAATAAAAATTCGAGACCAAAAATAAATATAATAATAACTCAAATAATCATATATGTGACATCGCCTATAAGGATTTTGAAGGAGTTTAGAAAGTTTAGCTAGTGATAGATAACTTATAAATGTTTATAGAATAAAGGATAAATCTGGTGTTATAGAAAAGGAATCTAGCATTAATTGCACTACCTATTAGGATCATTGTAGAGGAAGTGGTGTCTAAGAAAAGGGCTAGTATAGAAAATAAGGGTTTCCCATTTAGGGGGGTCAGTCAAGGACCTAAGGACATGGTGCAGGCTAGTTGCATGTTGTTGAGCCTACCCCTACTTAATTGGATACTGGACCATATACTAAGGTACAATTATATTTACTTATAATTTTACCGCTTTCTTTTTAGTTTCATGAGAATGATATTAATTTTTATCTACTCAGTTATTTGATGGATCAGGGATGACTATAAAGTAACTATATGGATTTATTCTAATTGACACACATATATGGTGGTGATATGTGGTTATTCATAGATTTCAAGAATGTTTCATTATGAATATAAACTATAAATTATGTTAGGATTACATTTTACTAGAAATAGGTATCTTTGATGTGATTATTAGGAATAATTGGATAGTGTAGTATCAAGACCATATTAATTTCTATCTATTTCAGTTTTTATTTAAATTTCTCAAGTGTGGTATCTATGTCTATGATGGAGAGTGAGAAGTGTATGGAATTCCTGAAATTAATAACTACTGACAGGTCAATGGGATTATAACATATGTTTCTAATCATATTTTTGTATTGGGGATATATAACCAAATTTATTTCCTCCTATTATTGAATAGTTTTAGGAATATTTTATGCTTATCAGAGGATTCACACCCGAGTTGTAGGTTGAGTTTATAATAAAATATCTTCCATGTGAAAGAAATATTTCTACTCCTCCTTATAGAATTCTACATATAGATCTATATATTATGAAAGCATATCTATAGGGATTGGTGGAAAAGAGATTCAAAGGGCCAATTAAATCTATTTATAGAGCTTCAAACCTATTCTCCAAGAAGGTGGATGGACCTTTAAAACTACTTGTGGATTATCAATGGTTTAATCAAGTGAAAATCTGTAACCAATATCTAATTCCTCATGTTGAGGAATTATTTGACAGATATAGATAATCCATAGTGTACTCTAAGATTTAAAATATATAATACTCCCATTATATGATGGTGATGACTTCTAAAATACCTTGCATGACATTCTAGAAGTGGTATGGTCAATACAGGTACATAGTTTTTTGATTTAGTATATTTAATACACAAAAATGTTATATGGAACTAATGAATATTATCTACTATATTTAGATGGGTACCCTTGTAGTCATATTTTTTGATGATGTGATCATGTAATCTCTATTAATGGAGTTTAAAACCTGACATTTAGAGATCTCTTTTAGTAAATTTAAAGATAATCAGTTGTATGTCAACCTCTCAAAGTGACAATTTTATATTGATCAAGTGAAGTTATTTGGGAAAATGATATCAAAGGCTGAAGTATTAGTGGACCGAATGAATTTTGAGATTATGGTTTCTTTAAATATTTCAAATAATTTTTTTGATATCCCTATATATTTGTTTGTCCAATTATTACTAGAGATTCATTCAGGACACCTCCCACTTGAAAACATTGATGATTAGAAAAGATAAGAATTGGGTGAGGTTTGTTTGATCAGATTCTCATGAGAATTCCTTTTTATAGATTGAAATATTTTTCAATCATGTCCTTAAATGATTTGGTTTAGAATTATACCTTATATTATGATGCATTAAAAATTATACTACAATAATTTATAATATAATATGGTTTTGTAGATACCTATCGGTCTAGTAAGATGAGGCCTTATAAGGGAAAATGACTTAAATATGAATATGAGTTAATATTGATGATTAATGCTTGGATATATTAGCAACATTAACTTTTGGGTGAGAGGTTTGTGTTACATGACTCCCATAAGATCCAATGGTACATATTCTCACAACATGACTTAATCCTCCATCACTAAAGGGGGATTTAATATCTTTAGTATTTTCATTTTGAGATTCTATATACACCCATTGAGGGTAATTCCATTTGATATTCTCTAAGTATAATGACTTAGAATCAAGTGGTACATGAATCCCTTGGAAAGTGGAAGATAATGGCCATATTTACTTAGATGATACAAGATTATTAAGAGTACTAGGGAAGACTAAAACTTATGTATTTATCTATAACATATTCAATATTTAGTATAATTAAGAAGATTCAGTTATCAAATTCAAAAAAAAGTCATGAGCATCCTCATATATATTTGGGAACCACCACAGGATTAGTCTCCTAACACTAATGAGATTCTCTCTGTCTGAGGTTTTGTTTCAGTCCCTACAAGTATACATATAAAGATAATGAGAGACTCGCGTGCCTTGATGTGGGATTTTCATCTGGTTTTGACCAAAATTAATTGTGATATATGCAACAAATATTTGCGAACATTGATGAATATAGACATAACAATGTTTATAAAATAATACTCAACCTTTTAATAGTTGCACGTCATGTAGCATGGCATACTTTAATTATAGATTCATTACCTATTCTTGAGTGTAAATGAGATGATTTGACTATATACATCACGATGGGGTTGTAAACGACACCTATCCATAGTTATTTAGTGTGGGTTATTATAGATCGAGGGACCAAAGTATCACATTTATTATCAATCCAAGATACATTCTCCAATGATGAGGTGGTAAAGTTATATGTGTAAGAAATATTATGCTTACATGTAGTTATATAATGAAATGTATCAAAAAGGTACCCCACATGAACTTGTGCATCTTGAATGGTTTATAGAAATAAATTGAAATATAAGTACATCTGGGAACTACAAACCACCCATAGAAAGATGGGAATTCTATGTAGACAATATTTAAAGTTGAGGAAAACATCTGGGCTTATTTCTTAATCATTGGAGGTTTTTTAGAGAACCAGTTTTTATATAAAGTGTTGGTCTACAAAAATATCAACCACATGTTGATATAAGTTTCTCTATTCTAGGAATTATACACATGTACTTTTCACTCAACGTTATATTGTTTGGAATTTTGGGAGTCGATTATTATTGGACTAAATCTTATGTAATTGATATCAGAGAATATTAAGTTGATTAGGATGTGGTTGGAAATAACTAAGGGTTGAAATAGGTCGTATAAAAACTGATTATTCCTACCTTTAGAGTTTGAGGTGGGTGATCAAGTATTTCTTTGGGTGACACCGAGATTGTGGGATTGTTTTATAAAATGGAAACAAAAGTTGGTAGCTAGATATATTAATTCACTTGTGGTTTTTGAGAGAATCAGTACAGTAACATACCACCCAACTATTCTGTACTGTTATAGTGCTATGATTGATGTCTTCCATGTATCACAATCTTGACAATACAATTTCGAACCTTCTCATGTGATCAATATTAAATACATCAATCTTGTGTATGATGCATTTTTAGGGGAATATCCATTTCATATTGTGGATTTCCATAAAAATAATCTTCACAAGAAGAAGGTTAGTTCAGTATGCATGTTGTGGTAGCACATCTATACCCAGAAGTTAGAGTGGGAATGAGACTTTGACATGATAATGTAATGGGTAGTGTTTTTTTAATATAGTGTCTTAGAGATATTTGGGAATTCATATTAGGGATGATCATCTATATAGTGGGGAGGTTGCAACATCCCATAAAAATTTAGATATGGAATTATTTGAATTTTTTTGAAAACCCAAACTTGTTTAAATTGTGTTTATTTCCTATCATTTTAGATTAAAACTACATTTAAATATTTTTGGAGATAATGTTTACTATTTTACATTTTTTATTGGTATTTTCGGTTGAACATTGGATCGAATATGTGTATGAGGACCTGGTAGATGTGTTGGAGGTGTTGAAATAGGCCAAGAATTGAGTTTTGAAGTCATCCAGGTTCATAGTAGTCCTTGTTATTGTTTTTTAGTAGTTTATGGGTTTAAAGAGGATCGTTAGGTGTTGTATTTGAATTGAATAACTGTGATTTTTTTGTGGTTTTAAATATTTTTTGAAATTTTCCTACATATATGTTCTTATGTGTGAATATTTCCCTGAAGTGTATTATATTTATTATATATAGGGGGTGATGAAAATATATCTTACACATGAAAAAATATCACATAAATGTTTTCAGAAAAGGGAAAAAGGTTACACAATACATATGATATGTATAACATATTACATATTCTATAAATATTGTAGGTATTTAAAATTTTCCAAGTCAAGTATGTTACGTATTTTCTAAATATATTAAAAATAAAAATATGTCTAAGGAAAATTTTTTATATATATGAAAATATATTAAGTACAGATTGAATATTTTTTTAATGAAAAACATTTCTATGTAAATTAAATTATTTGTGGTGTAATATATTACAAAAGGAACAATATGTTACACATGGTTTATTTTGTAAAGGGAAAACATTATGTTTAATAAATATATTATATATTTATTCTTATGTAATGGATTATTATTATTAATATATTAATAAGTTATATATTTGGTTTTTGGAAATAGAAAAAATCTTATGTGTAAATAAATGTATTACGTATGAGGGGTGAAGTTTTGAAAATTTGAGAAGTCCACTGATACACAACATATTTACATATATATTATATATATAATTCAAGGAGCGATATGTAATATATATATATATATATATATATATATATATTAATTATGGTTCCTTTGGGTTAATAGAAACATATATTTAGAAGTATCCCCAATGTTTACCAAATTTTAAAAACTGAGTTGTTTTTCTATAATTTCCACAATATTAATGAAATTTTAAAAAATGTATATTTAAGGATTTTATTATATTTCCATGACTTATACACGATGAACTAGTTAGAATATGGATTTTTTTTCTCTCTTTAACCTAAATTGAGATCTCTATAAATTTTTAATGAATTCTTACACCATTTGATCTATTTGATAACTAATAGTAAATCTATTAGCATGTACCCACTCTATCTTGATATATCAGGTTGTTTATGGGTCTTAGAACAGTTATAAAATAATTTTCCTTTATTTTATTTTTATAATCCTCAATTGAAACTTCTTAGGCCCATAATAGCTACATATACTTGATGAGTTACATATCTCAAAATAATGGTAGGTTATCCCTATTATGTCCCAAAATTATCACTTATTATCTACATAAAAATCATTGGTAGTTTCACCAAAATAATATGTTTTTGACCTAAAACGTAATAAACAAATTATGATTTTATTTCTTCTGAATAACCCTCCTTATTGTCCTTGATTAGTTCATTGGTTAATTTAATGTCTTGAACTTTTTCCCTCTTGTATGTTGAGTCATATTTTTTTGAAAATTCTAAATTTGAAAAGGTAAACAAAGGGGTTACATAAATTTATATTTGACTTTGTAAATGAAGGTAAATTACCAAGGAAGTGATATAGGTATATGAGATTTATAATATGGTTCACACTTCCCTTGAGAGTGTATGAGAGACATAATGTGTCCACACCATTCCCCTCAAGTATTATACATAATAATTACTTGGTAGCTCCATACCCCCCAAGTATTATACATGGGATTAACGGGGTGGGTTCCACCCCCATGTGTATTATACATGATATTTATCAGGTGGTCAACATTCCTCTCAAGTATTATACATGAGAATTACAATAAGGTGACATTCCTCCAAAATACTATACATGAGATTTATGTGAAAAGATATGTTCCCCTAAGTATTATACATTAGACTTGTGTGGTGGGTGTTATTAACCTATATCATTATACAAGAGGCTGACAGGGTGGGTGCCATTCCAACCATGTATTATATATGAGATATACGGGGGAAACCCCCTTCCCAAATTATTAGGCATTATATTTATGGGGGTTAGTGTCTTTACCTCCTCATAGATATGATAAGATATATTTATAGGGAGGGGTACCTTTACCCTTTGATTGTTACACACACACACACGCGTGCACCCACACAGACACAAATGTATATATATATATATATATATATATATATATATATATCATTTTTTGATACATCTGATACTACTCTGAGAAGGTATGGTTGATCCTTATTTTCAGCATTGAACCAAAAGGTTGACATTTATTTATTTTTTATGCATTAATTTATCTATTATTGTATATTAGAAAGTAATTTTATTCAGATTCTATATTTTAGGACACCATTGGTAGTGACCTATTGAGCTATTCTCATGCCCATCTCAAGCAATTATGAGTACCTAAGCACTATTCATGTTTGAAATAAATAATAAGTGTAAGGGCCTTATGATTTATGGTGAATTGGGAAAGTTGATGTGGTTCATGGAACATGGGACTAGGCTAGGAATTAGGACCAATATTTAAATTTTTTTGTTCTTTTTTTGGTTGAGATATATACAATCTAACCTCAAGGGATCATGAATTTTTCATTATGAAATATATGATTTTCATAAGAATCATTTTGATATATCATGGGTTGTATATGTTGTATGCCAACATTTTATGTTATTTTTATTATATTTACATATCTAAAGGTATGTTGTTGTTATTATTACCTTTTGTATTATAAACATTATATGAGGGAATAGTCACCCCATGGCATCAACACATACCCTCATTACTCTTTTATAGCCTCTGGAATATTGGGAGGTGCATATGGGGTCCTGTATCACTCCAATCTGGTTAATGTTGAGTGAACTAGTTTGGGGCATTACAAGTTTCTTTATCCTTCATAGGGATCAAAAATATTTAGTATATCCAATCTCCAATTCTTATTTTTTACAAAAATATACTTATAATAATTTCCTTATATCCTCAGAGCTTATGTCAGATATATTGAGTGTTGTATCTCTATCCTTATTAAATCACCTTTAATATAAGATACTGGCACAAGGGCCATATCATTACCTCTATCTCTATATATCCTTGTTTGCACATAATTCTTCTTGAGGCCATAGATAGACAAATTTGAGAAACAGAAAGTCACATTTAGATCAGTAGATAATCCCTATAAACTCGAGGGATTCATGTGCAAGTTTGGTTGTCTTCATGCAAGACCAGAATCTGCATGCAAGCCTCTTATACACCCAATATGGCATCAAAAACTATCTTTCACCCTGACCTCCAAAAAAATGACCATGTAAGATGAAGGAAAGAAGACCCAATGGTGAAAGAAAGGTTTGTATTGTGTGAAAAGACCTTCCACAAACAATACGATGTAAAATGACTGCTTTCACGCCAACCTTCTTACACACTCGGACCAATATTTTTACCTATAAATAGAGGGGAACCACCTCCATTTGGGGAATTGATCTCGATGTCGAACCACCACTCTCATGCGCATAAGGTGACCCCTTCCATGACCATTCAAAATTCATGATGTCAAGGTACTGGATCTTGCATAACATGTCTTCCTTGGGTCCCTTCTTAGAGTGGTCCCACAAGGGATTGAACCTTGCCCATTTGTTTGTTTCTTAAGGCCATTACTTGCAAAATACCCCTCTTGTGCACATGAATTGTCCTTGTACATTGCCTCTTTCACCCAGACATCCTCATCTTGTGCGTAAGTCCCTAACCTTTCACAAACACCTTATTTTAGACTCCTTGAGTTTTCCTTATCCCGAGGTACCATGTTCGATATTCTCTTGCACACAACGTCCTTATCTTGCACACACCTCCTCCGTGTGGCCCTCCAGGATTGTGTGTAGTGATTTTTAGGTTCCTCGAGTGGTGATTCATGTTATATTGCCTTACCTAATGCTTCTTCATGTAGGTATACCAAAAATATAGCTTCCTTTCATAGATATGTTAACGTGGACCCCTCAATTGAACAATCCACCACTGCACTCCTATTGGCCATTACTTTTTTCCACCCCTTCCCTAAGTGGGGGATGGTAAAAGTTATGTATGTCCAAGGGGGTAGAGAGTGAGTCCTGTTCGTCTGAGTTGTAGGATGTTAAACTACGAAATCATGCCACATCCTCAAAACATGACATTAAATTATTATTGTCACTTGTGTGGAAATCCTGATAAGACTAGAGAGTGGATGGGACCAGTATCCTTTCACATCATGGATTTCCAATATTCCTTCTCTAACCCTTTGTTCCTTGTCACCATTTGCGCCTCAGGAAGTCTCCAAGTAATCCCCAAACCACCTCCTTTTTCTTACCTCCTAGAGTAAGTCCTAATCAACATCTCCCTAGGACGCTAGCCATGCATAAACCCTAAACACCTCTCATGGCTACATCATTCATGACACGGCCGTCAGGTCTACTACTACCTCCTATTTCCCACACCAAGAAGCACTCACAAGGGCATAGAGTAGCAGTTAACATGGTATCTTCTTTGGGATTATATCCATTCCTAAGCCCCACCCCTATCATGTCTTAACTATAAGTACATTGATCTTTATATTCTAAATAGGGTACTTTTGAAGCCTCTTTGAGGTTGAAGTCCCAAAATCCATCTGTTCTTTCTATTTCACGTTGGTTCACTTCTCATCCTTAATGTATAACGTTAAACGGAATAACTAACCAAAATACATGGGATTTGATACCTATCTTCTATACATGGTACGTAGGAAGCATCCCTGAGGTTCAATCCCAACCTATTGAAAAATCGGATGCTCCCTCCTAGGTATGTACTCTCTCAATGTGACATCTTCTCTTTTTGGGACGTATCTCTCAGATCCTTCTCACTGAGGTGTTCTGATCCCTCTAGATAGCTAACCATACAAAATACCCACTCTATCTACATCCATCCAACCAAGAGTGTCCCTCTTGTGACGAGACTCTAACCGTGCATAATCACCACCTTGTTTATGGGTCGCCGACCATGTGTATGCCCTGATTCCATACCCTATTCCCAAACAATGTGAACTTTGATTCCCAGCCATTGGGATATGTAAGAAACGTCACTAATGTTTAAGCCCATCTACCATTTCCCATCATGGTCTCTCCCTAAAACCTCTGTATCGTGGGAATATCAGGCCCCAACACGGAGGTTTCACTTCCTTTGGACCCTTATCCTTGCTCTCTATTTCTCATGAGTCCCCTCCATAGATGCCTCATCGACCCATCAAGAACTACGTGGAAACTGATTCATAGCCACTAGGATACATAGAAAACCTGTCTAAGGTTCATGCCCAACATTCTTATCTTCATTTAGGTTCCATAACATTTATCCTCATATTCTAAATCTTCCTCCATATCCATCCCAATTTTATTTACGCCACAATATCCCAGTGAACTCATGCCATCCATATTAGTAGTTGAAAATTTGTAAGCTCCACACTATCCATATTTGTCCAATAAAGAGTGTTCCTGTTGTGATGGGTTTCTAGCCAAGTGTATGCCCCATATCAACCCTTCTAACTACATGTGTTTTGATCCCTGTATTCTAAATAGGGTGCATAGGGAGCCTCCATGAGGTTAAATCCTAGCCAATGGTAAACCTTGGTGTTATCCTTTTAGTGGTGTGCCTCTTTGATCTATCCTTTACGATGTCTAGATCAGCCTTCAGGGTCTGAAACCTTCCCTTTTTGGGACATTCCATTCAGATTCTATCCTCATTGGACTTTCTGATCTATCCATATAGTAAACCTTCAGGGTAATCCATCCTAGGGATATACCAATCAGATCAACTATCATCAGTTTTTTGATCAATCCTATCAAATTATTCAAGAAGTTAAACTCATGGAATGCCCTGTGTTAATCATGGGAAGCTGAGAAAAACCTTTGTGACATGAATCCAACATAGGATTCACCAAAATCAACATGGGATGGCTTAGACTTCTATGCCCGTAAGAATCCCACTAATAAGGGAGAATATAGGTGTACCAATGTTCCACTTTCCAAACATGCCAATGATTCCCAACTTGACTACTCTCCAGAATAGTTGTTTCTACCATGACATGACCACCTTAAAATGTATTGACAGAAGCAATGTAATTAGTAGGTGTCCACAAAGAGATAGAACTAGGAAGAGTTTCACAAACAACATCTTAATCGATAAGGTAGACCTAGACTAAGTGAAGAAGTCTGAGGAGGAATCCATAGAAGGAGAGACTGACAACCCATCATCCTATTTTGATCAAGGATAAACAATCACAGAATAAGTGATGGATGCTACCTACCTTTGGAAAGCAGGAATGTGGGCTTCAAATCACCACTACCATCGATAACATGCATGGAAGCACACCCTGGTTAAAGCATCAGAAATAGAAATGGTGAAGTAGATGTGAATCTTTTCTCATCCAATCATGGGGATTATTAGCATTTGAGGCAGTAACTAATAAGAATATCATTGGATCCTACTATCTAACACTAGGTTTCTCCAAGAAAATAGTGGGTCTAGCGTGAAACTCAAAATAATTTGGGGCAATTAATTATTGGTCATTCGAGTTCGTGAAATCATTAGCATGGATTTCTTTATCCATGCATGGAAGATTGAATGACACTAGGTCACTGGGCACTTATATTAAACTACCCATAATGATAGATGAATCATCCTGATTTACAGGACCCAAGCTATTGGAAACCAGTCACCTCCTGCCTACAGACCTAGGGGTAAGAGAAATTCCAAGGGAGTAATCTCGTACGTCTCCACCTCCACCACGCTGTCATCTAGAACCCCGACTATTGGGTTCTCAAACCCCATCTCACCCTCAAAATTTATCTAGAGAAGGGTGAATAGTAGTATTATTCGATATTACAAATAGAAGGAGGTTATACCAATGTGGGTTATGGCCCCCCAGGATTTAGAGGCTTCTGCACCTCACCATCACCACCTCTCCCAAGGGCCGCATAGGGATCCACTTCTCCCCACTTATACATTCATCTATTTGAGGAGCCTCTCTCTAGAACACTCCCATGATACACTCCCCTACACCAGTGAGGTAAGGGAAAACCGAGTTGTCCCTATTACAAACACAGCCTAGAAGCCAACATGGAGGGGGCCCACCAGGCCAGGTCAACACTACTAGCCTGACCCACACACCTATGAATAGGTGTTATACACCCCTGCATCGTCCACCCTAGTATGGTTGACAAGATGTTAATGTCAGGTACAAGCTCTGGAAGATTCCATCAAGGGGAACCATCTTCTACAGATTCAGTGGCCCATGACACCCCCAATGCGTTCTATCACGTCCCTACTACTACAGATCAGGGATTCACCATCACCCAATTTGGATCAATACCCAATCCCCCCATGGGATGGTCGATTTATCTCTTCTGGTCACCGGCCCAATCAACAGCTTTCATGGTCTATCTTGTGGCGTCGAGATCTAGTATGGAGGTTCTCCCAGTACTATCACCGGCCATAGTGGAAGTCCTCTACACTCTCACACCCGACATGGAGGTCCTCCCCATGTTGCCAGTATTATTCTAAGCAGTGGCCCTCCCCACCTTGTTGACATCTAGAATGGAGGTCCTCCACATCTTCTCACGAACTTTAGAAGAGGTCATCCCCACTCCAATCCCCATCAAAGAGGATGACCTACATGCTTCATCGATGGTCGACACAAATTTCCTCCACATGTCTAGTATGACCAGTATGAAGGTCCTCCTCATGATACCACTGCGAACCAGTGAGGTGGTCTTCCTCGTGCCATAGATGGATGACATGTTGGTCCTCCCAATGTCCTTACCATCTCCAATAGCGTTCCTCCATACTATAGCACTCCCATCCATGGAGATCCTCCCCGAACACCCAGTAACTAGTACATAGGTCCTCCCTATACCCAATCTCTCCAACACAGAGGTCCCACTATGTCCCGTTCTACATCTTCCTCAATGATCTTAGCATCATAGATCACTAGATTGGAAGTCCTCCCCGCTATCATACCCAACATAGAGGTCCTCTCCATGTTCTCATCAACGCCCATAGTGGGGGTCCTCCTCACTCTCACTATAGTCCCAGTGGAGGTTCTCCCTGCTCCGAAGACAGAAGGTACGTAGGTCCTCCCCATATCTCATTCATATTAGTAATAGGTCCTCCTAGATCAATAACCAACCCAAACAAAGGTCCTAACCATGTTGAAGACTAATCCTTACCTAAAGAACCAACCTTGGGCAGACGAGTAAACTGTTTCCACTGAGGTAAGAACTTCAATAAATTCCAGATAGTTTTCAATATGGTTATCTTTTTAGATTTTGAAACAGAGTGTGATGTAATTATGGAACCATTACCCCGATTCTCTATATCAGGGTATGGGGAAGGAACATGAAATGTGGGATTTGTCCTTCCAAAAAGTGAAATGCACCAGATCCCTAATGCCCTCCATAGGTACATGTATGAGGAGGAATATTTTATTTCCTTACCAGGTCTCTCTATACAGTCCTCTATGTCATCACCAAAAAAATTATCAACCTCAACACGAGATCATGAAGAGTTGTTATAGGGAATGGTAAATAATTAACACTACAATGAACTACCACCAAATATTGATTCCTTCAAATAAGAATAATTGGTCGAAACTCCATCATACAAGGATACGATGATGTAATCAGTACCGTCTATGAGAGATGTCCCAGTGAGCAACGAACTGTCAGCTCGAGCGTTGTTCTCTTCACCGGCCATTCCACTGCTGCAATGTTCTACATCAGCACCGTTTTTGATCCCCCATCCAAAAATAGTTTAGGAATGGGGAAACAAAACACCCAATAACACTTATGAATGGAGAATCTTTTGGGACATTCTCATGGAGGAAAAATTCTTCGGGTTGTTCTGGCCAGTAATCACTGTAGAATTCGATATCCCGGAGTCTCCCATCTAGGAAAAAGTCATGTGTTTCTAAAAGACCCTTTTAGATACATATTTATGCCTTTAGGATTGAAATTTTTCTTACCAAAAGAGTCATAAGCCTTATGAAGACATCGTCCAGTAGTACCGCATGGTCGAGTTGGCCGCGTTTCCCATGGTTCAGCACCCTGAATCACCTGATTATCAATGTACTCTCCAGCAATGATGTATTCAGAGATTCAATATGCATTGATGAGTTATTGGGGAGGCATATACACATGTCTAGATTTGTGGCTGAGGGTAGTATGATGCACTTCATTTCAGACTGATCCTACACTGACCTGATTTGTTGGTTGATATTGAGGATATTCCTCCAGGAACAGTCATAGTAAACATGGATTATTTCGTAGAGAAGAATGTTGAGATTGGAATCATCTAAGAGAACCTTCCCTTGAGGTTAACACAACATATCTTAGACCCCATGGCATCGAAACATCCACAAAAGGCAATTGACTGGCCATACTAAACCTTTATAGTCATTGCCTCTCGGTCGGGACCCCAAAAGGGTAAAGGAAACTCCGAGACCATCAATCCTTCTGAACCATCTAGATCAATGCAGAAGATGGAACATGACCATGATTTGGATGCATTGATCGAATAGATCATGGAATATAAAAGACTCATTGATGAGATCCTTGATGAGAACATTGCAAAATAACACCCAGATTATGGTGATTCCTGGTATCATCCCATCCGTCCTCCACTAGGGAAGCACGGTTAGACACAAGTCTTCCTTAGTGAATTTCCTCCCACTGATGTTGACAACCCTGTACATCTTGATAGGGAGGAGGCTAGATCTTATGGAAAATAATCATGGCATGCATCACTGAACCTGCCTGAATTGCATAAGGCTCGTCCTCGAGACCCAAAACAGATTCCCCTAGATACTCTATAGGTCAATCCTCCAAAAACATCTCAGGTCATTCCACTAGATACTCCATGAGCTACTGAGCCCACTGTTCAGGTCAAAGAGCCTGCTAATGCACTGGTGGTCATAAATTCTCACAAATATTGGAACCCCCATGAGGATAATCTGATGACTGCTCTCATTGTCTACCTATAGGTTCTTGAAACCCAAGATGTGATGATCCTACCTGATATAAAGCCACATCCAGTGTGGGAGGATGATATTCCAACACCCCCAGCTTCGGTAACCCTACCTCTTCCCCTTTCAATGAGATTTGAGACCTACCGCAGCATCTAAACCACTTTATTTCAAGGTGTTGACCCATTCTTGGATCTCCAATTCATTAGGAAGCCATCAAGAACCAGTGCTTCATGTAGAAACTGGAATGTACCATGTTTTTCTAATACATACATATACCCATTGTGTCTATAGATAGTTGAGAGGATATTCACAGGTAGTTTATTTATCGGTTTAGCTCCACCACTCGCAAAACTAGTATTGATGACCTCTTCAAGTGAAAACAATGGCCAGATGAGTGCGTCACAGACTTTGTCTCTAGGTGGAAGGGCATGAAATATTCACTCAACATGATTTTAACTCAATAGAAGCTGTTGAAGATGTGTGTAGGAAACATAAATACTAAGCTGTTCCCATCTGTCATCACTCAGAACATCCCAAGTGGGTTTCAAGATTTCATTTAAAAGGCTAAACGCCTAGTGGAATCCTTGCAGTGGGCTAGGTAGGCATGTCCATTTTATCTCATAGCTCCTATAAGAAGATAAAATAAGTTTGAGAATGCTTACATTGCCTAAGTGGAGGGTCCCCAGGCCACAAGTGATATTGGAAAAATAGCCACATCAACCGCCTCATTGATGGAAACAACATAGGGGTTAGCCTTAGGCTCAACATCACCCACATTAGAATTGGAATATGTTACAATGTAATGTGCCTCCACCACCCAGGAGATATAAATAGGTTCCACCTTATCGTCAGGCTCTAGCCCCTCATCAGGGACAGAATCCTAAGGTCCCTTTCCTAGATAGGAGAAAATGGTCCTACTCATTTTAAGAATCTCATATCCTCGTTTATTTCCAATGTGTTCTGGATAATGGGATCTTAAGGTTATCGGAATGTAGGAGACCCTAGGAAGCTGATCTCAATGATTTCCCCAAACATTTCTCCTATCAATGATTCCTTGGACATACCCAGAAGTAGTGATATGTGTTCAAGGAATGGTTTTGGGACAATTTCTACAATAATTTAGTTAGGTTGGGTCCTTCCCTAACCTAGATATAATCTATATCCACAAAGTTGAACAATAACAACATGGATGAATGGTAGCTGGTCTCCAGCTGCGGGTCTCAAAAGTATGATAACTGGTTAGACCACATGGCAATATCTCATGCCCATGGTATCATCTGTTCCCCATTGAATCATTATGATCCTTCTAAATTTTTCGTTCTTCCTCCCACTACCACTTATTCATGTACGTATCAACATTCTTCTTCTCAGAAGAACAAGCACTGGCTATGCAATGGGAAACAAATTCCCTCACTGATGATGAATCCAACCCATACTCTAGAACACTACATGCCTCTAGAGGTATGGATTTCCCCCAATATTCTCTCAGAAATAAAGGATTCCCCAAGTTAGGATCATAAATATGATTCTGTGAACACCATTGAATTGGTGAACCCTTATATGGTTCCCGGTGATGAGGAATTCCATACATGTCCACTTATTGTCCCCAAATGACGCCATCATCAACGTAGTTAAGGCTTTATGAACCATCAGAATTCTTAGGCCAGTGCTTCCAGCCAAGATGTGAATGATACTGATACTAGAAACCAAGATCAATGTAGAGTTAAATATGAATCAACCACTCATCCTATCTCATCAATTTTTTCTCCCACAATCGTTCATGCTACATGATCAGGCAGATTCACTATAATCACACTATGATCAGTCATGCTCTACTGTGGCTAGACCTCTATCATCTTCAAGCTATCTGGTAATCAATTTGTGTGGTTCATCTAGTGAGAAGCAGGGAATCCCATGAAACTGCTCGAATTATCCGGTTTAATATGCATTTCTTGTCATACCTACTTCTATAGAGAAACATCCTATCTTTAGAAAATTTCACCTAGCTTCAAAGTATGATGTGCTTACGCACCATTCTAGTATTGTTCCAAATATATCAATCATTGAGGCCCTCTACATGTTAGAAGATATGCATGAGTCCCTCACAGAGTCTTTAAAAAGACCCTCCAATTCAAATTAGTGGTAGCGTTCTCATAAGTCTTCCATGATGTGGTAGATGAGTGAGAGGAATGTCAAGACGTCATCTCATTCTCTAGTGACGATGAAGGTTCTCCCAAACATGGACAAATTATCCCACTGTACATCATTGGATAATTTAATGGCATGGAGTTATGCCACTATCTTGTTGACATGAGTTGTAGGATTAAACTCATCCCATCCTATATTCATCGTAAGCTGAGACTGACTAAAGAAAATTTGAGTCCCTATAACCTTATGATTCATGGTTATGATAGGATAGAGCAGAAGTTGTTTGGAAAGATGTGCCTGAAGATCTAATTCGGTGGCCCAATTACATGAAATGAGTTCCTAGTATTCTTGTATGACACCACATAGAATGCACTGATGGGTAAACCCTAGCTCCACATGTATGCAACAATTTAATCCATGTATCCCCAATGCCTTAAAAGCTTTCTTAACATTCAAGTGGGTGTGCGACAAGGTGATGCATATACCTTTTCTTCTTGTAAAACCCATTACCTAGATGTTAATTATTACAGGAGAATGGGAAAACATGTTCATGCCAATGATGTTGAGAACACAACTACTGAAGATGACCCATGGACAGACTTGGATGATGCTTTCATCCTCCCGAGTCACCAGTTGAAGGCCACAACCCCAGACTTAAGACACTGCATTTTTGTCTCCGGAAGGAGTGGGAAACATGTTCATAGGTACATGTAAAGTTAGAATATTACCTCATATTCTTATACAGATCATGCATGAGTTGTACTAGAGACCTTACCCCTATAAGGTATCTGGATGTTCATTCCATGGAAACCAAAATACTCCATACCTTCTTGTTTCATAGATATGGGTTGATCTGACTCAACAGGATGCACAAACACTAATTTTATATTATAATTAATATACCCTTGGGTCAAAGGAATAATGTAATTGGATCGATAGCTTTTGTAACCATGGTTTCAATTGTACATGAGTCTCCTGATAAAGATTCCATCACTGATCAGGTCAGTACCATTATTCCTCCAGGGTCGGTTAACTCAAAAACATTTCCTCTGCTGCTGATCCTCTCACATTGGACGAAGATGAGGATTAGGAAGATGTCCTAAAATGTTGTAAGATGGTGTCTCTAACATCGTCAATGAGTTGGTATAGGTGAATATTATTACCGAGGTATACCTAAGGCTGACACAAATTTATGCATCCATGCCTATAGAAGTACAACATCAGTATATGGATTTTTCGAAAAATCATCATAGTGTATTTTTTTTAGTTATGATGAGATGCCCAGAATAGATCGTTAAATCTCTATATACCTTCTTGGTTAATTAGTAATTCATCATGGGTTCAAGAAACCTCCCAGAAAGATGCACCCCATCATGGTGCCATGGTTGAGGACAAAGTTGATAAGCTAATTAGAACCAACTTCATTATGGAAGTCTTTTATTCCAAATGGTTGTCCAAAATCATTCCTTTTAGGAAGAAAAATGGACATTTCAGAGTCTGCATCAATTTTCGGGATTTGAATTGTCACTATCCAAAATATGATTTTCCCCTTCTTGTGAAAGAGCTATTGATCGAAAAAAAAATGGATTCCAATACATCTCCTTCATCGATGGGTATTCCAGGTAAAACTAAATCCATATGGACCCCGAGGATGAAGAGTCTAATGAATTCAGGGAACCGAAAGGTAAATTCTGTTAATAGGTAATACCTTTCATTAATAAGAATGTAGTATCCACCTATCAGTTTTATATGCGCCTCATATTCAAACAAATCCTCAGGATGATGGTGTAATAATTTGTGGATGATTTGGTGGTCAGATCCCACCAGTGTTAGGACCATCTCATATATCTTGAGAAATTATTCAGCTTCATTAGTTCCCACTATCTGAAGATGAACCCCTTGAAGATAACCTTATGGGTTACCTAGGAAGAGTTCCATGAATTTTTTGTCAGATACTAAGGATTCAAGATAGATCTAGAGAATATCAATGCTATCAGTCAGATTCCTCCTCTGAGAAATATTTGGGAGCTCCAAGGATTTCAAGGACACTTATCCTACATACACCAATTCATTAAGAATCTAGATGGAAAGGGTAATCCCTTTTCCCGAATCATAATGAAAGGTGTTATCTACCATTTGGTTGAAGAATGTGAGGCCTCTTTTGGGAAGAACAAGCAATATCTACTCCAGCCACCGGTTCAGATGCCGCCCATCTCCGGAAAGCCAATGATCCTCTATGTGACTTCCCTAGAACCATCCCTTGACACTCTTCTTACTGATAATAACAACTAAGGTATAAATAAAAATTTGTAGTATATCAGCTGCCTGCTTCTTAACACAGATGCATAATATTCCTCTATCGAGAACATATGCCTTGCGCTAGTATTCATAGTGTAGAAGTTGCAACACTATTTATTGCACCATGAGATATAACTAGTGTATTAGATGAATATGCTAATGTACATTCCGATTCACCCTATGTTGAAAGGATTTCTATCATGAAGGGTAGTGATCCTTCAATAGTTTTACATAAGTCTTGTCCCAGAGAAATTGGTCCTAGGATAGCCAGTGGAAGTTTTTTTGGTTTCCCATCCAACTCCCACATAGTAGTCATTGGATATTGACTTTCCAGAAGAGGCCATCCTCTCAGTGGATCAATTCATTCCATGATTTAAGATTCATTTATTTTTCACCTCATGGAGCCCCCATCGATAGGAGACCCAATGATCTGAGACTCAACATAGTAGTCTTGGGTACCATCTTCATCAGGCATACATAGGATGTTTTTACTTATTCATTCTTATTATTAGAAGTTTGTACTAGAATTGATATAGAGTATCAGGATCTGATCACTAGTCTTGAAGTAGCCCAGAAGATTGATGTTGACCAGATAAATGTGAAGGAGTAATCTGAGCTAGTCCTTAAGAAGATCAATGGTGACTTCATCATCAGGAAGATGGAGATCATTCCCCTATTAGAGAAAGAACTCCAGCTGATAGCCCATTTTACTTCTCTACCTGAGGTCACTCAGGTTCTTTAGCCATAGAATGGTCATGCTGATGCATTGGATATCCATGAAACATCTATTCCAAATCATGACTAGGATGAAATGATTATACATGTGGCGCATCAAAGGGTCATCACTCCTGTCACTCCAGATGATGATAACATCCAACAATTAAGCCATCTTACCGATGGTGCTTCAACACCAGGACCTCCATGTCCCCCTACCATAGTATAAGAGACCCCATATTTAATGAATCATTTTTAGTAACTCCATAATTATAATATACCAACAGACAGAGCCAATTGTGAATAGATCCATCGGCGCACAGTGCAGTTCACCCTCTAAAGTGGTCCTAGCCCTGAGCAGATCCTATAAAAATGTGGGTTTAATGGAGTTATCATCAATTGTATTCAAGGAGACAAGATTCCCCAGGTTTTGTGGGAAGTCCATAATGGTTCATTTGATGCTCATAAGGCTGATTCAAAAATCACCCACAAGATCCAAAGTTTAGGCTACTTCTGACCCACCATGGTTTGTGATTGTATTGAGTTCTCTAAGAGGTGTCATGCATGTCAGATCTGTTAAAATTTCATGCATAAAACACTAAAGCCCCTCTAGAATACCAAGTACTCATGGACCATTGTGTTCTAGGGACTCAATTTCATTAGACCATATCCACCAGAAATATCTCCCAAGTGATGGTTCATTCCAACTACAATGGATTTCTTCCCTAAGTGGGAAGAAGTAATTCTGCTCAAGTAAGTAAATTTATTTTCTATCATTGAATTTGTGTGATCCAACATCATCGATTTATTTAGATTCTCTAACAACATTATCACTAATAATGACACCAATTTTTGAGAAGTTGAGATGAAGAAATTGTACACCAAGTACAACATCCGATCTAACCGTACTTCTCATTACTATTCATAGAAAAATTGGTAGATCTAGGAATTCAACAAGACCCTATCTATCATGTTGTAGAAGATGGTTGGACAGAATAAGAAGAGTTGGTCAGACAAGATCCCAAACACTCTCTAGGATTACTGGATAACAACTTGTAATTCAACCTAGGTGATCCCATATTCTCTGGTGTATGAACCAAAAGAAGTAACTCCAATCCAGATTCAGTTACTGTCACTCTGTAAAGATGTATATGATGAGTAGACATTAGACAGAGTAGCATAAGCCTATATAGATGATCTGGAATCCATTAATGAGAAAAGGGTTTTGGACATTGACAATTTTTAAGGGCATCAAAACAAGATAACCAGAGCTTTCAACAAGAAATATCACCTCCACTCCTTTATTCATGGTGAAACGGTGTTGTCCCAAAGGATTCTAATGATACATGGTAGGAAGCCACTAAAATTCGATCCAAAATGAGAAGGACCCCATATTATCAACAAGGTTTACCCTCATGGTATGTATTCCTTTTTCACCATGGATGGGTAGTGAATTTATCCTCCCATAAATACCAGGTTCCTCAAGTGGTACATTTCATAAGAACCCCCACCCACGTCCTTACTGCATGATGTAAAATTTCATGGCATTCATGAACTATGTATGACTTTATTCCTACCCTCGTAGGATACTTAGGAATGAAGAAACATTTTTTATTTGGGTATAACCCTAGTTACCACACATCTTTCCATCTTTTTGGCCTCTTGGCCTAGTTTTTTCAAAGATTAACATGGTGTGGTTGTGACCTCCTTGGTCTCTATTCACACCTTGTTTACAATATCCGCACCATGTGCCTCCCTTAGGAAAACTTCTCCCCATTTATTCCCTTACCACATGACATTAAACTACATATAATTTCAAGAACTACATATGGATTGATTACTATCCTTATGGGATACATACAAACTCCCATCCATTTTGTCTTTGAGTCAATCCCTATGTTTCTCAGCCTTTCCAGACATTTTTTACCTTACTTAATAGTCTGAGTTCTATGATCTTAAACTAAGATCTCATCAATCCCACATGACATTAAATAGCTCCATCCTACCCAAAATACATTAAACTACATAGCACTTAGGGTCCTTTAAGCATGACCATAAAAGAAAAGTTCCTATTCATCTTGTATGATGTTAAAATGCTACTACATCCTTACTACATGATGTTAAATTTCATGACACTCAGCCAAATTATCTTTCTTCTAGTCCCTTGGCCCGAGTCCTCTCTTGGGAGTGTGTGGTGTGATGTGGACTCCTTTTTTCATCATCCACATCGGGTTTATTTTACCATACCATGTGTATCCCATTTGGGATATTATTCCCCCCAATGTCCTAGATGTAAGACAATAAACAACGTCACAACCCATTTCTTTAATGCATCATGTTAAACTGCATGACATTCTAGAAAAATGTATGGCTTGATTCCTGACCACTCAGGATATATTGGAACACCCATACATTTTGTCTTTGGTTCCAGCCCCAAGTTCGTTAAACCAATTTGCATCATTCCTCCACTCATCTAATCGAGCCATATGCCCTTAATTGAATCCCTCTAACTCTGTTATGCCTCATCAACATGCTCAGATGCACTATGGTGTTTATCCTAGAGTGATGAATCTGGCATGGAAATTCTCTCATTACATTTCCATGATTCACATGTCCTTTTATTTTGGTCTCCATAATTTTTCACATCATAAGGGACCCCCTAATAGTATGGATTCTTAGCCTCATGGATCACCTACTATCCAAGTTCAACATCCTGAAAGATTTTGAACGAAAATTTTAGATAGGTTCCACATTTTGAATGCAGTCGGTGGCCGAAACACACTTGTATATTCCCAACGAACATTACACAATATGGATAATATTTCTCAAATATGGTCAACAGTTATACTCCATTGTTATTCCACCCTCATTGTGTGCCAAGCGTCATATACTTTGATTCACATCCCTTTCCACAACCTCATGTCTTGATGGAACTTCAACACCTTCAGTGTTATCCCTCAGTGAACCTTTTCACATTGAGAGGGCGAACCAGCAACATGGGGTCACCCTTGAATCCATACCTCCGTTCCCCTACTGTGTGCTTCAATATACCATAAAGTTATTCTCCAACCCCTTTTTTCTTACACCTATCATGGATCACGCATTCTTAATGTTCTTGGTAATGTTTTTACAATAATGTAGGAGTTATACCACCTTACGGTCCAAACTCTATGTGCTTAAACTAGGAGTTGATGTCTCAATGTCGAAGAATCATGACTTTAAACTGTTTATAAGTTTTTTTGAGAAATTATATGCTATTTTTCTAAGAACTATTTGGTCCTTATTCATGTCAACTTTTCTCATGGTGCTACACTAAACATTTCTACTTTGAAAATACATCCCTAGGTATGAGCTCTACAACCATAAAATAATATACCCAGTGTCCTTATCGTACAATGTTAAACTACACATTCTGTATCCAAGATGCATAATGAAAAACTACTCAACATTATGAAGTGTTAATATGAGAAGATGTTGTCCCATTGTCATTGTAGAGACCCGAAGCTTGACGTACATGGAAAATACATTACTTTTGGGGAATACTTAATACATAAGAAAAACAGACACATGAGGATCGTAATAGTTTATTGTCTTTGGAAACTCGGAATAAAATCTTCTAATCGTGGTGAAAGATCTTCAACATCTCCCAATAAAGATATTCCCCTTTTTTTTCTTACCTCAAACCTTTATTTATATCCTGGGTAAAAGAAAACCTGAAAAGGGTGAGCTCAAATGCTCAGTAAGGGTAATCATGGATAAAATAAAACATACCATATACATTTGAACTTAAAAACAGGAGCATAATGTTTAAACATAAAAAGCTTAAGCAATGACATAAAACATGGAAGTACGTAAGGCATAGATCATAAAAAAACATTAAGAATGATAAAATAGAATGGGAATAAAACACGTAATTGTGGAATCCATTAAGCACATGTAATTATTTCAATATTATCTAAGGAATTATTGCCAAAACCATCTTAGTGGACAAATTCCCTTTCTGAATTGAGTTCACTCCTCGTTCCAGTCCTGTAATACTGAACCAGATTAACTTACCATTCCATCCATGTCTATCTCATGAGATATAAATATTTACCCAATGCATTGAAGGGAGATATAGGTCCCACCCATCTCATAATGAAATCATTCTTACTTGGGCCACAAAACAAACTTAAGACATTCATCATAACCCAAAGAATAAAATGGGTTTAATAAACATCATCCCATCATTTCATAATCCATATAAAACAAATGGAAATTTCATTATAAGAAAATTGAACCATTTAAATCATAGAGACATTAAACTTGAAACATACACATATCAAATAATGTCATCTTAGATGGAAAATGGTTTTGATAAAACATTTGAAATGAATTCTTGAGGAAAATATCATTTCTTTGTCAAAATAATTTTTTTTTCAAAAAATGCCATGGACTTTTAAAATAAAAGTATTTTGTTGAAAATAGTCATAAAATAATATAGTAAGATTCATGAAAATGAGGTGTTATGAAACCGTAAAAATCTATTCACACAGTATAAGTTAAAAATAATATTCTCTGCGTACTTTTGTCAGAAAAGTCAAAAAAGTACCTCGTAACGTAAAAAAAAGAAAGATTCCTTACATAACATGTAGTAAAAGTAAAAAATGGGTAAAAGGGACTTTAAAAATACATGAAAACACTTTTATAAAACATGGACATGGATGATATAAATAACCCCAGTAAATAGTTACGAATAAGCAATCTCGGATAAAAATGAGATTTGCAAAATTATCCCTTACCTTAGGTCCGATATGCTTCGTACTTATCCAAACCTCCTGTATAATGATTTAAATAATTTCATTGACTTATTACAGAATCATATTCATTGTTATTATATCATATATGGTTCACTTATGACTTTATATTTCCCTTTCTTTTGTAAATTCATGTTAAAGTAGTGTTTTGGGTAAAATCGTTTCATGTGTCATTCGTGTTTTAACTTGTAATTATTAATATGATTACTTAGATCATGATTAATTACATCCAGAATGTAAAACATGATTTATATATAATATATATTCATAATATATATATAATGGATCGATAAATGGAAAGAAATACACTATTGTTGGAGACGGTAGGCTGTACGTACGCAAGAACGCTGTTTTCGTTTCCTTATTGAATTGAATGAAATTTAGTAGATGAAATAAATATATATATACATAAATACAGTAGAATTATTATGTCATATATTTCATGATTAATTATTATATATACTTTATAATCATTCTTGAATGGTTATCCTGGAGAGTGAATCTCATCGCGTCGTGGAGACGGTATTCCGTACGTACGCACGAGCGATGATATCATTCCCATGATTGTGGAATTGTATTAAAGTGTATGTATAATATTACAAAATCAATATAACTTTACAATAATCATATATATTCATTACTTTCACCATTATACCCATCCATGTAAGGTGGTGGTGGAAAATAAATTACACCACGGTGTGGAGACGGTATTTCGTACGTACGCACATGCGGTGATTTCGTTTTCCATAGGATGGATAGATAGTGAAATAGGGTTGTTTCATACTTATAATAACATATCCATATATGAGTGATACTTATGTTATTACTTCATAATTAAACAACTAAAGAAGAATAATTGGAAGTAGAAATAAAGTTGAAAGAATCGGTAACAGACATTACCTCTTCTTGGATGCGCCTCTTTGAAACCTACACTTAGGGCACTAAAATTGGTCTTTGAAGAATACCAGGACCTCTAGGATGTTTCTAGGGAAGTGGAGAAGAGAATTGTTTAGGGGTTTTCCGAGATTGAAGGCTCAAAGTGGTGTGAGGAAGAGAGGGAGGAGGTGCCCTTTTATAAGGGAGGAGAGGGGAACCTTTGGAAATATAAGAAATATTAGTTTATATTAAATCCCAACCCCACTTAAAAACTTCCAAAATGACTCATATCCTGATATTATATGAGATAGGGTTGTAATATCATCAACCAAAAAAATTTAGACATGTTAGAAATTTATTTTAATCTTTATCAACTTGATTTATCCTTATTTA
The DNA here is from genome assembly GCA_963277665.1 of Viscum album. Taxonomy (NCBI): domain Eukaryota; kingdom Viridiplantae; phylum Streptophyta; class Magnoliopsida; order Santalales; family Viscaceae; genus Viscum; species Viscum album. The sequence goes on from OY728135.1 coordinate 70,892,110, forward strand.
ATCAATTTAATTTTATTTGTGGTAATAATATTCTAAATTTTAAATTATAATAAATAATTACTTATTTGTTTTTAATTGTCCATAATTGGATACTTTATAACATTTTATATCATATAAATTTAAATTTATAATTTTAAATATATTTGTGATTTTTAAACAATTTTATAATATGTTATTTTTATAAGATAACAATAGTGTCAATTTTGACACTATTCATTTATTTGAATTTAAATAAAATATATTCACAAGATATGTTCAAAATAAAAGCATTAATAGATTAATAAAAGGTAATATGTATCTAGAAAATTAGTGGAGAAAATTAAATAGTTCATAAAATATTTATTTTATTATTTTTAAAACCATTTATTTTGATTAACTCTTAATAAAATAATTACTACAACATTTTCGTATAATTATTTAATATACATATTTTTTTCATAAAAATTAAAAATAAAATCCTATGATGAATATAAATCTATTAAATTTCACAATAATACTTTTACTCGAATTTATCATCTTAAAATCACAATATTTAAATTGTTATATTTATTAAATTATGAAGGTGACAACTTTGGCATCATTTAAAATAAAATAATATAAGTGTCATAATCACGTTTATAAGACTCCCAACAGTTATATATTAGGTCATTGGATGATTATGGTGTCTATATACACTACCAATAAGTTTTGGTCAGGTTTGTGGGTCTTTTAATGGGTATTATTATTTCAATAAAAACTATATTATTGATTTTTCACTTAATAAATAATTTCTGCATCATTAATGTATCACCATTAATGACAATTATTTAATCTCTTAAAATTCTAAATAAATTATCATGATGTATATAATTTCATTATATTTCTGGATAATATTCATGTTCGAAGTTTTATGATGTTTATCACTAAATTAAAATTATTATACTTATAAGATTTAAGAGAGTGACATGTTGTCACATTCTTTGGTTTTAATAATAATGAAATTATTTTTAGGGTCAAAAGTCCATAAAATGAATCTAATCCGACCCTTAGGTGATATGGGTATACTTTTAGCCATCCAATAAAATTTTGGAATGTGTTAGGGTAATTTTATAATATTATATTTACCCTTAATTACCCGATTTACCTTTAACTAAGGTAAATAAAATTTACCGTAGTAACTATTCATAATTCCCAAAAATAAAAAGTAGCCTATTAACATAATTTGGACCCACTGATTCCAAATATGGAATCCATTTCTTTCAAATTCAATAGAAAGAAGTTGCATAAATTAAATTAAAATTAATCCTGTTGTCGAATGAAAACGGGTTTTTGTTTAAAACATTGCAAAAGATTGAATTGATTTAACCTACGAATTCAATGTAAAATCAATGATAATGACATACATTATATTAAATGGTAAAAATATATTCTATTTATACGTTAAAACCATTCAATATTATAATTTAACCATATAAATTATTACGATGAAAAAAGTAGTTTTTAATTAAAATATTGCGTGTTTTTACTATTCATTAAAATATGAAAGTTATCAGAAAAATAGCAAAACATTATCCAATGTACATTTTTATATCTTGATTCAAAGTAAGAATTTTATTTTGTCAAATTTAACTTATAAACATGTCAACAACTATATTTAAAGTGGGTGCGCCATCAAAAGGTGGCAAAACTGCATTTTTGAAAAATACATATTTTACCTGAAACATTTATTTTGTTCATATACCATGTTCTAGAAAATGTGTAAGATGAATAATAATGATATAAAATTCAAAATTTAGTTAATACTATTCATAACGTCTAGTTCATAATAATATTATAATAATATATCGTTGTTTAGTAAAACCTGGTATTGCATACAACACACGCTATCGAGGAAGGTCGTGATTACGTGTAATGCAAGCCAAGTTAGGGTTGCGTGTTGTGCAAGACTCCTTTGTTGTTTCATATAAAAAAATCCAACCATTTTTCAATTATACATTGAATATATATATATATATATATATATATAGACACTCAATGTTGCGTAGAATGACTAATATCAAATGAACATGAAATTGTGTGTAACACAGTCTAAGAATAGTGTTGCGTATACTGCAAGCTAATACGGTGTTGCGTATAGCCCAAGATAATCTTGTTGTAGCTTACAACACAAGACATCAATGAAATTAAAAGAATATTTTTCATAAAATCTAGGGGTGTTACAGTCATTGTCCATCTTCTATTCCTTCTTCATGAACTATTTGCAGCTTGATTCTTTCCCTAACATAATATTTAGTGATGCTAAAAAATTTTGTCTTTGAGACCAACTGCTGAAACTATCCGAAATCTGTGAAATTAAACTAAGATTTTTTAGTGTCCAAGATTTCATGACAAAAAATATGTAAAAACCCTAATTTCATCATTTGAGGGAATATCTCCCCCCTTTGGCAGTTTCCATATTCAATTCCACCTTTAAGCAATACTTATGGATTAATTATTTCCTTTGTGGGATATGTATTAAGGCCTGAATGTCTTTTCTCTGGTCCTAGCCATAGAATTGTAAGCTTACCATTTTGGACCTTTTGGCCTGAGTTTTCATTTGGAAATACCTGGTATGATAAGACCTCCTCAGTCCTCATTCACATCATATTACCTATCCCACCATACACTTCTCATTTAGGATGCACATGTCCCAATCAGACAATGATAAAACACGCGACACCTTCATCCTCACAACATGATGTTAAACTACATGAGTATGTACCACCAACATGAAATTAAACAAGGCACCTATGGTCTACACTCTATTACCTTAAAATGAGATCTTCAGGTTTGAGAAACAAGACCTTTTAAATTATTTTCAACACCCCTCATGAAATCCAAAAATTGAGGACATATTTGGTCATGATGGCAAATACATTCTGTCACCTCATTTCCATGCTTCACGCATCCGTTTTATTGGATCTTCATCATATTTCACATCTTATGGGACCCCCAAATGGTATGGATGCTCATCATTGTGGAACGCATACCATTATAGGTCAACAACCAAAAATATTTCAAATGAAATTTTTAGACAAGTTCTGTGTTTCCAATATGGTCAGCGGCCGACCCACACTTGTCTATTCCCATCCCAACCTAAACAATGTGGATGTATTTTTTATAACATGATTAACAGTTATCCTCCTTCATTAATCCACCCCATTGAATCCCAAATATTAGATGTTGTGATTCACATTTTCATTCCCTCTCATGTTCTAATGGGTGTCCAAAACACCTGGTGTTTCCCTCTGTTCATCCACACACATCAAACAGGATTGTTTCCTTGGATGGGATTTTCCAGCCCCACATTTCTCTTTCACTGTTGTACACTCTCACTTTATGGGGAAATCCCAACATCACTCCTAGTTTCCCACACCAATCATGACTCATGTGGGCTTAGAAATTTTTGTAGGGTCATACATGAATAAAAGGCTACACAACCCTATGGTCTGATTTCTGCAACCATTAACTATGATCTCTTTAATCCAAGTAATATGATGTTCAACTAATCTGCCTCATTCCGCATGATGTTAAACTGTAGAATCCATACCGTATGATGTTAAAATTCATTGGTCGGTCCTATTATAGGAACATAAATTGTGGTATCATCATCCTTAATGCACAGTACAAAAAGGAACTGCATTGTGGTGTTCTCACTTGAGAGGGAATCACCTTTGGAACTAGTTATCCACCATGTCACTTATTAAGACCAACACATGGCTTGATTCCTATAAAGACACCCTGAATTTTCATCCTGGGCTAGTCGCTCTAAAAAAACCAACAATAGAAGAAAAAATAATAAATATCAAATGTATACTCTTTCCTCAATAAGTACATGTGGCTGGATTATCATTCTTATGGGACACGTAGTGACACCCATCTCATCGATTTCAAACCCATCCGCACCATTATTTCCCCTTTTTACGTTGAATCATATTTATCCTTACCACATGATGTTAAAATACAATACGTTAAAGAACTATGTGTATCTTGATTCCCATCCTTATGGGATACGTCATGACTCCCAAACATTACACCTCAATCCCAACTACAGGTTCACTAACAATCATTTCCCTTAGGCCCCAATTAGAATTGAGACTCTATAACATTAAACCAAGAGTGTTACAAGAATATGTGGTATGCCGATTTATGGTATTTATCATTTTCCTTCATTTGTGTCAGGTTTTATCCTTCACTACAGCATGTATTCTTCCTCCATATATGTTCCTTGGTATTTGTATGGTTCACAAGCCTCTTTTGGCACATTCATGTTAGGTTGATCTCCTCTACATCATGAACAAATTATTGGAAACGACATCATAGTTTGTGTAACATGAATTTAAACTATTTTCTAGGGTCTAGGAGGTTTGAAATTAAACTATGATCATTTTTATAGTTATATATCATTAAATTATGCAATGAATCTTCATCCTTACCCTATAATGTTAAACTAAATTCATATCATCTGCAATTTATGGACATGAAACTAAAAAGTATCCCAAGACCTCACCTAAGAGGTTATCTCCCATAGTGTGGGTCATCCACCTTATTTATATCATTTTTAGTTGTCACTCAAACATATAAGATGACACTCCACCTATAATATAGGTTTGATCTTGATTAGAACAATGCGCTAACACCGATGTGCTTTTGTCATAGTAGCGTAGTTCCAAGAATGTCGGAATCACTTCAAACATTCCATCACCCACCTCCACACCTTGGGTGCCCTTTATTTGGATCATCATCCTATTTAACGTCTAAAAGAATCCCCTAATGTCTTTTTCCCACGCCGCTTCGGCTCTCCTACATTCCTAGGACAATATTCTGTAAGACATTAGAAGGAATTTTGAGTCTGGCTACTTTTTTTTGAATTCGGTCAGAGGTTGACCCTCATTTTATTGTCCCCATTTATGGATACAAGATATGGACAATCTGTTTTAGATATGGCCATCAGTTTTCTCATATCTTCATTCCATCCCCAATGTGTTTTAAATTCTGGGTATCATGGTTCACACTTCCCATTTCCATTTGTTTGTATTGACTTTAATTCCCTTGGTGTTTCCTCGCTCATGTACTAAAGCACGTTGGGAAGGAAATTTGTCTGCACTAGGAACCATGTCATCTAGTATTTTCCTCTCTCAACCCAAATACCCTGGGTGGTAATTTTAACACCCAAATCTTCCACGGTATTCTACTCTTTGAATATTACAATAGCGTGTGTTGTACGCATTTCGAGTTCAAACACACACCACAGCCAATCGAACTAGCCGTTATGAAAAGTAATTCCCAATTTTTGAAATTTTATACATTTTATATTTCAAAACAGACTCCATTTTCGTATTCTTAATATCAAAATTATCTTAGGTTAAATTTTTGGTATTTTTTGAAAACGTTCAATTTTTGATGAATAGTGAAAATCACTAAATTTTAATTAAAAACAACTTTTTTTAATCTAAATAATTAATAGTGATAAATTATGAATTTGAGTGGTTTTAAAGTATATTAAGAATATATTTTTACCATTTAATAAAATTTTGGTCATTGGACATAATTTCACATTTAAACGGAACATAAACTAATGTTAATTTTTGATAGTTATTACTTCTTAAAAGCACGTTTTTTTTTTGACAACAGAAATTAATTTTAAATTAATTTATGCCACTTCTGTGTTTTGAATTTTGAAAAATGGATTCAATATTTAGAATCAGGATGTCCAAATTTTGTAAATAGGTAATTTTTATTTTTAGACATTTTGAATAATTAATTCGGTAAATATTTTATTTACCATGGTTTAAGGGTAAATACGGTAAATAAGGGTAAATAAATAATATTATAATAATATTAATTTACCATAAAACGTGTCCTAACCCTATTTTGTGATTCATTTCTGACCATGGGCATCTTTGGGTCTATTTTAGGACCCCATGGATCCACTTGTATGTGATAATGACACTTTATATTAATTATGTTAAAGTACATACAAAAATGACTTAAGACTATATCTTTTAGAAAAACAATTTTTACATAGGGTTATATATGTTATATTTTCGACAATAAATATTCATTAGAAATATAAAACTATTTCCAACAGAATGGTTTTTTATTTATATTTTTTTGACATTTAATAATTAAATTTATTTATGACACAATAATGATGCAATATTTTCCTTATTAATGAAAGAATCAAATAATTTGTATTATATATGTTAAAATAAATATAATTTGAATGTTTTGATGTCATACACTAATTTCATTGGTTAATATGACATGTTATTATTTCTCAAATGAATTTGGTTTGAATTAATAAAGTTGTTAAGACTTTAACAAAAATCAATTATTAAATATTGTCAAAATTGACATGAATGAGTTTTTAAAACAAATATTATATTATTAATTGATATACTATATCTAAAAATATATGGTTAGGCCAAAGGACTTATATAATGATATTAGTATTATTAATGGACCACTTGGGGGTCTCTTGGAAGTTTATAGTATGTTTATTGACTATATAATATAAAAATACCAAGAGATATGGTAAATGTCAAACTATTTAACTAAGAGTTAAATAAAACATATAAAGTTAATATAGTGACCCAAACCTGTCTAAAACATATTGGTTGAGTGGTTTTGACCAATCCTCGCCTTTAAATTTAAATAATCTACTTTTGAGACATTATAAACCTAATATTAATTAATTATAAAATGATATTTCTAGCTTTTCCTAAGGTTCCCCTCACCCCTCTTATAAAAGGGAACTCCCCCTTCTCACTAATTCACACATTCAAAGCCTTTTGGATCGAACAAACCCTGCCCAAATATTCTCTCAACTTCCCTAACTTCATCCTAGAGGCCTTAATTTAGTAATAAAGCACCTAATGGGCCCTTTTGATCAAATAAAAAGGAAGAACCCGAGGAAGAGGTAATGTTTTCACCACCCTCTTTCAAGTTCCTTTCTTCTTCATCTTATCCTTTCTTTTTTATTTCCATTCTAAATAAATAACTCCCACATCTACTATATACTGTGATGTTATTATAAATATGGTACAACCATATTCAGTATTCTATCCATCCTTTGAATGACATGCCCCCATATGTGCGTACGTACGGCCTACCGTCTTCATGTCGTGGTGTAATTGTTATTCAAAACATTATTATTTGGATGGGTATGATAATGATGTGTAATTGATGTAAATAATAAAAATAACATGATAATGATTTTTTATATATGATATACCATCCAAATATATATTATTTTAATATCAAGAGAATGATATTGTCGCTCGTGCGTACGTATGGACTACCGTCTCCACGAACGCGATGAGATTCATTCCCCATCGTATCCATTCAAGTATAATTCTCATTTGATGATTAAAAATAATGTTTAAGGAATTAATATCATTCTGTATACGAATAATATACAACCTATCCATAGCAAACAAGACATATGCAACAAAACACATAAAAGAAAACGAGTAAGTTAACACCCGAAACGACGATAATACAAAAAAATTATTAACAAAGCAATGTTAAAAGATCATATATGATATCATATTAATGTATATTATTATTGTATAATTTAATAACAATTATTTCAACATTATACATGAGGTTAACCTACCATAGACCAAGGAAAAGTACAAGTTAAGGGTTAATTTCACAATATCTTCATTATCCGAGGATGTTTATACGTAATTATCTACTGGGACCTATTTATCATCCACATCCACGTTTCATAAAAATATATTTCAAAACATTTATAATATTTACTATACAATGGGTTAAAGTAATTTAAACCCTTATGTGTTTTGAAAGGAATCTTTCTGTCGTTTTCCAAGCATGGTACTTTTTGACATTTTCGACAACTTTAAGGTAAGAATGTTTCTTTTTAACTTATATGGCGGGTGTGGCTATTTTCTGCCATTATAATATCATCAAATCTTCCATTACAAACTTATAAGAATATTTTCAAAATAATTTTTTTCTTTATAATTATGTGACTCTTAAATAATTTTAAATAGAAAGTGATATTTCTCTACAAAGGGTTTTTATTTCTTCTATGTTAACATCCTTTGATGGATTTTAAGTTTATTTGAAGTTGATTTATTATGATACAAAACTTCCATATTGTATTGAAGGTTTTTTGATAAGTTTTACTGTGGATGTGATATTTTAATACCATTAATGTTTTATGGTTAAAGTACTGACATTTTGTATGCTAGTTTTAATACGAATGTTTATGATATGTTAAAACTTTTTCATATGAGGAATGTATTGGACTTAGTAAGTGACGGGTGGAGACCGCTATAGCTCCTCGATGCATCGGTAGGTCTCATGAGACAACTAGAAATGGAGTAGGCCAAGGCCCTTTCCCAATTTGATTTATGGTTTTGGCCGAGGCCTTAATCATTTTTATACATCCTGGCAGAGGGCTTGACAAAATGTTTCTGAATGTACGCAATTATACATTCCCTCATTTGTGAAATAATATTGATGGTTCATGTGGTCATTTGACTAGTAGAATACCCATGATTATGTTTTATTATGGAATTATTTACTCATCTCATATTCTTTCCATTAATGTATTCATGTTTATTATTGGTCAAGGAATTGGTTTCAATTATTTACCATGCTTAATATTTATGTCATTTTCTGTGTATTACATACCCTTACTCAGTGTTTGAGATCACCCCTTTCTTATGTTTCATTTTCCTAGGATATGAAGAAGTTAGTTATGGGTGACCTACAAGCATAATCTAGGTGGCTTGGATGTTTATAACGAAATATATTTGTGTTGTATTTCTCTTAAAGGTGTAAAGTTGAACTTATGTATGAATCTTGTTTCCAATAATACTAAACTGATCGGTATTTTTAGACATGATTTCTTTGTGATCATGCCAATGTTATGTAATAATGCACCGACTCATGGTAACTTGGGTCGGGGTGTTAATGTTGGTATTAGAGGAAGTTTAGTACTAACCTTTGAAGCTAGATTTAGATAAACTCTGATGATAGAACATAGAACAAAGATAGACTTTGAGGATTAGTATAGAATAACTTCCTAGAATTTTGGTATTATAGATATTTTATGATTTTTCCAAGAAATACATCCATGTCTGGATACGAGTAGGTAGAGGAATCTCTGGCACATATGTACCTAGGGGTAAAACCCAAAAACACCACTTTGAGCTAGACTCGAACAGGCCTTACTGCACGACAATGGGCCTTGCTGCACTCTTGGTTACGATACTCATAAAGGATATGATTAAGATAATTCTCATTTTTTTACAAACCATTATGAATGGTTTATGAGTATATACTTCCTCAAAGAAAATATTTTTATGATTATGGATTATATCCATAAACTTTTCAATTCATGTTAAGTGTTTAACATATTTGGATTTATGTATTTTAATTCATAAACTAATATAGTGTGTGTCGTTGTTTAGAAATTCCGCCTAGTGGAAGAAATGAAAACCATATCAATGCACGCACTCCACGTAGGGATTAACCTTATTCTCAAGATAATTATAGTGGAGATGGTGATGAAACTGGTGCTGATCAGCTAATCACCATACTAGGACAACTCACTCAAGTTATGAATAATAACCTTACCCATATGGAGCTCCCAGATCCACAACGTAGAGGATCAATGTTAGATCGCTTCATGAGGAAACAACCACCGACATTCAATAGGATTACAAATCCATTAGTGGCTGAGAAATGGATCAATTTCATAGGGAAAATATTCCATGCCATGGGGAGTAGTGAAAGGGAAAAAGTTATCATGGCAGTTTACCGCCTCACTGGAGATGCTAATCAATGGTGGTCATTGATTCAAAACACAAAGTTAGATGATGAAGTATAAAATATGGAATGGAGGGAGTTTAAAGTGATTTTCATAGAAAAATACTTTCCTCGTGACCATCGAGCAGATATGGAAAGACAATTTCTGAGTCTGAGGCAAATAGAGGATGATAATGTCACAAATTATGAGGTTAAAATTACAAGGTTAGCGAGGCATGATGTAGATTATATAGGTAACCCAATAAATAACATGTATCCCAGGTCCTTTTTGTTAAGAAGAAAGATGGATCTATGAGGTTATGTATCGACTATAGGGAAATCAATACTATAACAATAAAGAACATGTATCCCCTACACCGCATTGATGATTTATTTGACCAACTGCATGGAGCTCAATACTTTTCAAAGATAGACCTTTGATCTAGATTCCATTAGATGTGTGTGAAGAAGGATGACATTTCGAATACAACATTTCAAACTAGGTACGGGCATTACGAGTTTACAATAATTCCTTTTGGATTGACTAATTCACCCTTTGTATTCATGGATCTAATGAATAGAGTTTTCAAGGAATATCTTGATGATTTTGTGGTGGTATTTATTGATGATATCTTGGTATACTCCAAAACCTATGAAGATCATGAAAATCAATTGCGCATTATCCTGAAGACTCTTAGAAGATATGAATTATATGGGAAGTTTAGAAAGTGTGAATTTTGGCTTGAGGAGATTTCTTTTCTTTGCCATATTGTCTCTAAGGATGGAATTTCCGTTGATCCTTCTAAGACCAAGGCAATCAAAGAATGGACAGAACCGATGAGTATAACTGAGGTACACAGTTTTATTGGTTTCATAGGTTATTATCGGCATTTCTTCCAGAACTATGCCAGATTGGCTAACCCATTAACGAAGCTCACATGTAAAGGGGTTAAATTTGTTTGAAAAAAAGAGTGTGAAGAATGTTTTGAATAACAGAAGAGAAGATTAGTAAATTATCCTATATTGAATCTACCATCGAGGAAATGACGGGTTAGTTATTTATAGTGATTCATCGAAGAAAGGACTTGGTTGTGTCCTTATGCAGAATGACAGGGTTATTTCCTATGCATCACGACAGCTAAACATTCATGAGAAAAAATATCCTAATAATGAACTTGAATTAACAACTGTAATATTTTCTTTGAAGATACAGAGACACTATCTCTATGGTAAAAAATGTGAGATTTATACTAATCATAAGAGTTTGAATTATATTTTCTCACAGAAAGAACTCAACATGAGGCAATGGAGATGGCTTGAATAAATAAAGGATTATGATTGCACGATACACTACCACTTGGGGACGACAAATAATGTGGAAGATGCTTTTAGCATCAATGATCATGGAGTTTTGAACAAGATGAGAGTTGAAATGGATCCTATTTTCATGGATCTAGTACAAATGGATATGGGAATAACCATGGAAGGTGAAACATCAATGATTTTTCAAATGGTTTCCAAACCATCATTACTAGAAAGTATAAAGAGTTCTCAGACCGATGATGAAGAGTTTAAAAAGAAGATTAAAGCTGTGAATGATGGGAGATTGAGTGAATTTGTGTATGAAGATGGAATTTTGAAATTTGGGAAGTGACTTTGTGTTCCTAATATACCTGATATAAAAAGGGAATTGTTGGACGAATCTCATAGTTCCAATTTCTCTATGCACCCTGGGAGCACCAAATTGTATAGAGATTTGAAGGAACATTTTTGCTGGGACAACATGAAGAGGGATATTTATGATTTTGTGTCAAGATGTATGGTTTGTAAACAAGTGAAATCTGGAAGAAAACAACCTAGAGGAGTCATGAAACCTCTTCCCATACCTGGTTGGAAGTGGGATAATATTATGATGGACTTTTTCATGGGACTACAAAAAACTCCTAGAAGGAACGATGCAATATGGGTCATTGTTGGTCGTCTTACCAATTTAGCACATTTTATTGCTATAAGGGAAGATTTACCACTTGAACGTCTAGAAAGACTATATATTAATGAAGTTGTGAGGCTTCATGGAGTACCCCTATCAATTGTTTCGGATCATGATCCTCATTTTACATCATGATTCTGGAAAAGTCTTCAGAAATCCCTGGATACTGAACTTCGTTTAAGCACTGCTTACCACCCACAAACTGATGGACAATCATAATGGACTATTCAAACCTTAGAAGAATGTTGAGATCTTGCTCACTTGAATTTCAAGGTATGTGGGATCAATATTTACCTCGGGTAGAATTTTCATATAACAATAGCTTCTATTCAAGTATTCAGATGGAACCATATGAAGTGTTATACGGAAAGAGAGGTCGCACACCAACCTGTTGGAATGATTTTTGTTAAAGAAAACTCATAGGCCCAAAACTGGTGGAGGAAATGATGGAAAAGGTGAAGGTAATACAAAACCACATCAAAGAAGCTCAAAGTAGGGAGAAGAGCTATGCTGACAACCGAAGGGAGTATTTGGAATTTCAGGTAGGAGATCATGTTTTTTTGAAGGTATCTCCATAGAAGGGAGTTATACGTTTCGGTAAGAAAGGTAAATTGAGTCCTAGGTACATCAGACCTTTCAATATTTTATAACGAATTGGGGATGTAGCTTACTGTTTGGAAATGCCTCCAAGTCTCTCCAAAGTTCACGATGAGTTCCATGTAGCACTGTTAAGAAAATACATGCCTGACCCAATGCCTGTACTCACATATGAGGAATTAGAACTGGAACCCGGTCTGTCTTTTTGCGAAAATACTATCAAGCTTCTTGATATGAGAGAACAAGTGTTGAGAAACTGGACGACTTTTCTGGTAAAAGTTCTATGGAGAAATCATAAGATGGAAGAGGCAACGTGGGAACCCGAGGAACTTATGATGAAGAACCACCCAAGTCTTTTCACGCGGTAGTATTCTTGAAATTTCGAGGTTGAAATTATTTGAAGGTGGGGAGAATATAACACCCCAAACTTCCATGGTACTCTTCTCTTTTAATATTACAATAGCATGTGTTGTATGCAACTTCGAGTTCTAACACACACCACAACCAATCGAACTAGCCGTTATGAAAAGAAATACCCACTTTTTGAAATTTTATACATTTTATCTTTCAAAATGGACTTCATTTTTGGATTCTGAATATTGAAATTATATTAGGGTGATTTTTTGGTATTTTTCTGAAAACATTCATTTTTTCTTGAATAGTGAAAATCACTAAATTTTAATTAAAAATAAAATTTTTTAATCTAAATAATTAATAGTGATAAATTATGAATTTGAGTGGTTTTAAAGTATATTTAGAATATATTTTTACCATTTAATACAATGTTGGTCATTGGACATAATTTCACATTTAAACTGGACATAAACAAGTGTCAATATTTTGATAGTTATTATTTCTTAAAAACACGCTTTTTGTTTTGACAACGAGAATTAATTTTAAATTAATTTATGCCACTTATGTGTTTTAAATTTATAAAAATTGATTCCATATTTAGAATCAGGGAGTAAAAATTGTGTAAATAGGTAACTTCTATTTTTTGACATTTTGAATAATTACTTCGGTAAATATTTTATTTACCATGGTTAAAGGGAAAATCCGGTAAATAAGGGTAAACAAACAATATTATAATAATATTAATTTACACTAAAACGTGTCCTAACCATATTAGTTGATACTTGTCCGACCATGGGCATCTATGGGTCGATTTTGGGACCCCATGGATCCACTTGTAAGTGATAATGACACTTTATATTAATTAAGTTAAAGTAAATACAAATATGAATTAAGCATATATCTTTTAGAAAAACAATTCTTACATAAGGTTAAATATGTTATATTTTCGTCTATAAATATTAATTAGAAAGATAAAACTGTTTCCTACATAATGGAAGTTTATTAATAATTTTTAGACATTGAATAATGAAATTTATTTATGACACAATCATGATGAAATATTTTCCTTATTAATGAAAGAATCAAATAATTTGTATTATAAATGTTAAAATAAATATAATCTGAAACTTTTGATTCTATACATGAATTTTATTGTTTAATATGACATGTTAGGATTTCTTAAATTAATTTGGGTCAAATTAATAAAGTTTTTATGACTTTTAAAAAATCAATTATTAAATATTGTCAAAATTTACATAAATGAGTTTTTTAAACAAATATTATATTATTAATTGATATTCTATTCCTAAAAATCCAAGGATTGGCCAAAGGACTTATATAATGATAGGTTTATTATGAATGGACCACTTGGGGGTCTCTTGGAAGTTTATAGTAATATTATTTACTATATAATAGAAAAATATAAAGAGACATGGTAAATGTAAAACTATTTAACTAAGAGTTAAATAAAAAAAAATAAAGTTAATAATGTGACCCATACCTATCTAAAATATATTGGTTGAGTGGTTTTCGACCTTTAACCAGCTTAAACTTTAAATAATCCACTTTGGAGCCATTATAAACCGAATATAAATTTATTATAAAATAATATTTCAAGATTTTCTTGAGGTTCCCCTTACCCCTCTTATAAAAGGGAACTACCCCTTCTCACTAATTCACACCTTCAATGCCTTTTGACTCGGCCAAAACCTGCCCAAATATTCTCTAAATTTCCCTCAATTCATCCTAGAAGCCTTCCTTTAGTAAGAAATCTAACCTAAGGGGCCCTTTTGATCAAATCAAAAGGAAGAACCCGAGGAAGAGGTAATGTTTTCACCACCCTCTTTCAAGTTCCTTTATTCTTCAACTTCTTCTTTCATTGTTATTTCCATTATAAATTAATAACTACAGTATCTACTATATACTGTGATGTTATTATAAATATGGTACAACCATATTTTGTATTCTATCCATCCTTTGAATGACATGTCACCATATGTGCGTACGTACGGCCTACTATCTCCACGTCGTGGTTTAATTGTTATTCAAAACATTATTACTTGGATGGGTATAATAATGATGTGTAATTGATGTAAATAATAAATATAACATGATAATTATTATTTATATATGATATACCAACCAAATATATATTATTTTAATATAAAAAAATGATATTGTCGCTCGTGCGTACGTACGGACTACCGTCTGTAGGAATGCGATAAGATTCATTCCCCATCGTATCCATTCAAGTCTAATTCTCATTTGATGATTAAAAATAATGTTTAAGGACTTGATATGATTCTGTATATGAATATGATACAACCTATCCATAACAAACATGACTTATGTAACCAAACACATAAAATAAAGTGAGTTAGTTAACACCTGAAACGACGATAATACTATGATATTATTAACAAAGCAATGTTAAAAGATAATATATGATATCATATTAATGTATATGATTCTTGTATAATTTAATTAAAAATATTTAACCATTATACAGGATGTTAACCAACCCTTGACCAAGGAATAGTACAAGGTAAGGGTTAATTTCATAATCTCATCATTATCCGAGGTTGTTTATACGTAATTATCTACTATGACCTCTTTATCATCCATATCCATGTTTCTTAAAAATTAATTTGAAAACATTTTTAATATTTACTTGAAAATGGGTTAAAGTCATTTATACCATTATATGTTTTGAAAGGAATCTTTTCGTTGTTTTCCAAACAAGGTACTTTTTGACCTTTTCATCAAATTTAAGGTCAGACTGTTTCTTTTTAACTTATACGGTGGGTGTGGCTATTTTCTAGCATTATAATATCATCAAAGCTTCCATTACAAGCTTATAAAAATATTTTCAAAATAAATGTTTTATTTATAATTATGTGACTCTTAAATAATTTCAAATAGAAAGTCATATTTCTCTAAAAAGGGTTTTGATTTCATCCATGTCAACATCCTTTGATGGATTTTAAGTTTATTTGAAGTTGATTTATTATGATACAAAACTTCTATATTGTATTGAAGTTTCGTGATATGTTTTACTGTTTATGTGATATTTTTATACCATTCACATTTTATGGTTAAAGTATTGACATTTCATATGCTAGTTTTAATACGACTGTTTATGATATGTTTAAACTTTTTCATATGAGGAATGTATTGGACTTAGTAAGTGACTGGTGGAGCCCGCTATAGATCCTCGATGCATCGGTAGGTATCAAGAGACAACTAGACGTGGAATTGGATGAGGCCCTTTCCCAATTTGATTTATTGTTTTGGCCGAGGCCTTAATAATTTTTAGACGTCTTGGCAAAGGCCTTGAAAAAATGCTTCAGAATGTTCGGCATTATACATTCCCTCATTATGGACATAATATTGATGTTTCATGTGGTCCTTCGACTATTTTAATACCCATGATTATGTTTTATTATGGAATTATTTACTCATTTAATTCTTTCCATTAAAGTATTCATGTTTATTATTGGTAAAGGCATGTGGTTTCAATTATTTATCATGATTAATATTTATGTCATTTTCCACTATATTACTTACCCTTACTAAGCATTTGAGCTCACCCCTTTCATATGTTTCATTTTCCTAGGATATGAAGAATTTAGTTACAAGTGACCTGCAGGCATAATCTAGGAGGCTTGGATGCTTCTAATGAAATATATTTTCGTTGTATTTCTCTTCAAGCTATAAAGTTGAACTTATATATGAATCTTGTTTCTAATAATACTAAACTGATCGGTCTTTAGATACATGATTTCCTTGTGATCATTCCAATGTTATGTAATAATGTACAGACTCTTGGTAACTAGGGTCAGGGCATCACATTAATTCAATAATAGCAGACCTCGAGTATTCGAGGATTAGATATCACTCACATATACAAAGTGGATAATTATTTGATTTCCCTTTCTTCCCACACCGTGTATACCCCATGTGAGCTTATGGATTGATAATTATTTGTTTCATAGTTATGATTGAGATACAATAATAAAAAGATAAATATATATGTCTCTGCACATAGTTTAGAATACGTAAACAATAAGGAAAGTATGTTTCATGAATTTGAACAAAACATGGCCCTTATAGATCTGGCCCGTTTATAGAATGCTTCAATTCCTTCACTTTTTGGCATGTCAATTCCAGAGTCACTTGTTGCTACCTGAGCTCCCTCTACTCATCGACAACTATAGAGAGAGTCTCATCAACTATGATATGATTTTAGTTTTATTCTATTTTGAGTTATTACATTTGACGAATCCGTTGTTCTAGCTGCTCTAGGGATTTTTTTATTTGGGATTTTAATAATTTGACGAGTTCTGGTTGATTTATGATGAATGTGGAATGCTCATTTGATTTCTCATCAAGGACCTGGTTTCCCTGTTCATTCACAAGAAACTTCTATATGTTTTCAAACTTTTTTTGGGCACTAGGATGATTCTAAATGTTGGATTATCTCTCGAATATTCCCAGTAACATAATTGAAGATCATCATATGGAGATGGAGAGTTTCCACCCCCCATCATAGATATGACACTTAAAGGTGTGGGAAGTGACCCCATTAGATTTAGAAATTCTAACTATGGGATACTAAGGAAGTGTTTGATACACTCTCATGCCTTGAACCATGTCATATAGATCTCCTCAACTACGTTAGGATCAGAATCATCTAGCTTTTCAGGATATGCAAGTGTATATTTTGGGAAATATGGCCAGGAGTTCAGTGGTAGGGTATTCCTCCCGAACCCTTTCTGAGAGGCTGGGCTCTATGAGATGTGGGTGACAATCTTTTCTAATATTTTCTTCAGAACATTCACCCACACAAGCTTCAGGACCTTCTCTAGAAGTGGCATCACCTATGACCACAACATCATACTTAATAGGTTCTTAGAGGATATCAATTTTAATCTATGGTTCCACATGGATAGTTATAACAATAAATGGATCTCCCACAGATGTTTCAGACTCTTCTGTTTTTCGGGATTCTAGTCTTATGATCACAACATCGACAACGGGTACCTTGGTCTACCATATTCTCAAATAACATGTGTGGACCTATAAAAATAGATACTTATAATAGCTAAGTGTAGCCAGATCAAGTGCCTAAGTCATTATAGCGTATTCCACCATGGGAGATCCTACATCCCTTGTTAGGTCAATGATTGGAACCGACTACTTATGAACATTGGGGAAAACCTCGAATTTTGAGGTCTTCTTTCCGACCCCATCCACTGGGTCACCTCTATCTGCCTCATCAATTATTGATCCTCCACCTTGATCAGCCCCAGATACAGGTTCAGGGAGATGCCTTTCTACGTCCATCCATGTTTTTTCACCCCTGCAATGGGAGCTTCTAGATCATCATCACCAATGTGTTCCTAAACAAGCTAATGTATAGTTAGGGGATCCATGTTATAAAAAAAAGGGATCAAGAGAGATAGGAGTTGAAACCTAACTCAAGATGTTTATACAATTCCTCTTTAGAGCCTGAAATGTTTCCACTCTCATGTGGGATCCTATGATGGGACGCTATCCCTTGAGATCCCTTACCACTAGGATCTTTTTCCTTGGGATCATCTTCTCCCTCCTCCTCTTCTTCTTCTTCTTCCTCCTCCTCCTCCTCATCATCTTCTTATTCTTTATCATCATTGAAATCATAAGTTAGAATTTATTTGGGGTCATACTCCTGACCAAGAATTACTTTAGACAAGATATGAAGTTACTTATACCACCCCCATTGGTATGAATAGACATCCATTGATGTTAGGTATGCGTGTAAGCAATGAAAGTGCACCATGTCCACAACCTGAATACACCTGATGCCCAGTAGATCAAGACCAGTGTGCACCTATTGTCGACACAAATCTTCATTTGAAAAATATTTTCATAATGTTCTCAAATAATACCATAGGGATGGGAAAATGTTTTCTGTAGTTAGCTGTAGGAGAAATATTAGTTTCTACCAAGGGTCTTCCCAAGCTAGCCCATGAGGTGGACTATAGGACCCTTCCCTTCAAAGGGAATAGTCACAACCACACCTTGTGACGATCCTTAAATCAATTTTCCCTCTTGTTCCACCATAGAAAACTGACTTATATATGGTCTTTCCTACCTCTAAGAACCTCACATGCTCCCTAACCATCTGAACTATACACTTGCCACCTTGACTTTTAGAATGATCTTCCATAAAATTGCTTCTAGGCATGCTGGCACCTAGTGGCCAACATATTCTGTTGACAAGACGACCTCAATATCAGTATGGGGGATGTGATTATTTCACAAAAGCCGACCGTTGTGAACATAAGAAAAAACTATAAAATAATGAAAGAGTGATACTCTTCCAAGAACTCTTTTTAAACTTTATTCAGTGGTTTTCATAGACACCCGAACTTTATGGAGAACTATGACGACACATATGGTTCTAAAAAATATCTTTCTATCAATCCAGGATATTAGCACCCTTCCCCTGATGCTCTACAGACACTCCCTCTGCTCTAGTGGAAGTCATAGATCATCCACCATTTGAATGACTAGGGTGTGGAATTGGTGAAAGTTGAAGTTCACGTTATTTCCAATCCGGAGCTTAATCCCCTCCTCGTTGATCACTAGTGGCCAAATCCCATCAATATTCTATAAAAATGTCCATATTCCATTTCATGGAGGAATGATGGAATTTGGGAAATCATATCCCCCAATTTGATAGGAAACCTAGACATGAAGGATTTGGGATGGTCAAAAGATCCTACTTGGCATCCCTCCTCTTGAAATGATCCTGGGGATGATATACAACATGGATAATATAGGAACTCCTAGATTGACCCTATAGTGGGTTTCCAGGATCCCAACCATAAACAGAATCCCTATACAAAACCGCATCCTTGTATCTCTCACCAACAATATCCACCCACTTAGGAAAAAAAATGAAACCAATGTATCGTACATGAAGATACTTATTTTTTTGTACACTGAAGCCCCATGATTAATGTTCGTCTTCATCCAAGACCACCCAATATTATCTATCTTTCCCCCTCTATGATGATTTTGGGAAGTGTTTCCCTTAGTATGAAATCTTTACCACCTTATCACACTTTAGGAATAGACTGAACCATGTTGGGTAAGAAATATCCTTTAGGATGTAGTCAATCTTCTCCTTCTCTTTTTCTATATTAAGCACATTCCATCTTAGAATAGGGGTTCTTATGCAGTCTCCCCAAACGTTCTCTATTGGTAGGAATTCACCATTCTAGAACCCTTATAGTGGAATGAATCTAATTAAGTAGATCCCCCAAAGGATGATACTATCCTCCCCATGGTGGAGGTGGAACGAATTTGTGTTAGGAGACCACAAATTGAATAACTCCAGCACCATGTCTTGCTGGCGGAAGATGTGAAATTCTGATGTATATATGGCTTCAAATAGCCTGATATATCAAAGATCTACCACAAATTACTTGACTTTTTGGCATAACTAGTACAAAAATTACCACTAACTTTTGAAAATACCATTGGACCTCAAGTCCCTGTCATGCTGCCGGCCCTTACTCTCGACAGTGATACCTCTCCTGAAGTTTCTTGAATAGTGAGTAGGAAATTCCTCAGCAACCGGTTCACCCCCTGACTATTCAGATTTTTTGGGTTTCAGATGTTAATAGACATATAAAGAGTGTCCCTAAAAGGTTTACCATTTTTTTCAATGTTGAACCGTTGAAGTATATCTTCACGCATGACCCACGAGCACTGTGAGTTAGTATCGAAGCCCGGTATGGCAACTTCTTCCAGAATACCGAAGTCCCTTAATGAGAGGATATCACTCAGAACGTAGTCATTCTGAGCCTACATAATTATATCTAGGAGCTTATTATTTTCTGATATCACCCTTATCACATGATGAGTTTTATGTTTTTCAATCATCTCGACCCTCCGTGCGGCTGAATAAGCCTCCCTCTTAGTAGTAGTCTATTCACTATCCATTTCGGTTAAGTTGCGAATGTTAAAAGGTCTTGGCGTGACATATTGAGATATGGTGTGCAAGGTAGATGGTTTCTTGTAATATTGGACAAAAACCATGAAAAATCCAACTATGTATATAGAGTGAAAGATCTAGAGGTTATGCGTAAGTCACCAACTGAATTAACAATATTTCATGTAGAAAAGAGAAACTTACATGCACTAGAGAGAATCGATTGTCATATGGAAATTTAAGGTACTGTGACTTATCCCCCCACAAATATTTATAATTTTAGACTAGGTCTTCCTCATTTTCACAGGGCACCATACGAACCAGATTTGGTATTTTTTTCACACCAAATTAAAATAATTGTTCTATTGGGAGTTTCCCTCAGAAACTGACATTCTCGTCCCCTTTCAGATCAAATTTTGAGGGGGGGGGGCATTTATTGGCACTTAATTCTATTTGATGCCACTAATTAACATATTTGATAAACTATAATTCATAATTCGGTTTATTTGACAATCCTAAGAAACCCAAGGGATCCATAATCAAGTTTACATGTCTGTGTGCATGACCTAAATCCATGTGGAAGATTCTTACACACCCAATGTGATGTCAGAAAACATGTTTCTCCCAAGCCTCCAGAAAAATGGAAAAGTCAAAGGTGAAAAATAATGCACGACATCACAAAAAATGGATTTCCTACATGCACAATCCTTTCATTCCTAATGCAACGTCGAACATTTTCTTTCAAACTAGCCTTCTTGCATGCTCCTTGAGAGATTTTCACCTATAAATAGAGGGTACCCCTCCCTTCAAGGTAATGATTTTGAAGTCAAACTATTTCTCTCATGTGAGAGTGATGACCCCTTTCATGACCGTGTGTATGTCATGATGTCAAGGTACTAGATCTTGTGTATAAGTTCCCCCATGGGTCCCCCTTCGGGTGGGCCCACAAGGTATTGACCCTTTTCTGTTTACTTTTTTCCTAAGGAGAGTGCATTAAAAATAACCCTCTTGCACACAAAACTTGTCCTTGTGTAGTGACACTTTCACCCATACCCCCTCATCTTTGGTGAAAGTCCCTAATCCTATGATCTCCCATTCATTACACTCAATTGGTTGTCCTTATCCCAAGGAACCATGTTTGAGATCCGCTTGTGCACACCATCATTAACTTGTGTGCATGTCCTTCGTGCGACCCTCCAGGATTGCACACAGTGATTTCCTGGTTCCTCTAGCAGTGCTCTACCAAATGATTCTTTACATAGGCATGCTAATAGCTATTGATTCTTCACATAGCCATGGCAACATGGACCACTCAATTGACTATTCCTTTACCTCACTCTTGTTGGGAATTTCTTGTTCCTTCCCTTATAGAAGTCTGGGTTGGTACAGGTTATGTAATGTATAGGGGTGAGGAGTGAGTCCTCATCGTCGGAGCTGTAGGGCGTTAAACATCTGAGCATCCCATGTCCTCAACACATGATGTTGAACTATGACTGTCGCATGCATGGTAAGACTGAGAGGATAACAGAGGGGATGGGACCTTGATCCTTTTACTTCCTACATTTTCTTTCCTATATCTCTCCCCCTTTATGCTTTGTCTCCATGTGCACCTCGAGAAGTATCCACATAAGCCTCAAACCACCTCCTTGGTCTTCCCTCCTATAGTAAGTCCCAATATCCATCTACCTTGAAAACTAGCCATGTGTAATCCCCACAACACCTCTCATGGATTCATCTGTTGTGACATGACCATTAGGTCAACTTCTACCTCTTATTTCCCACACTAAGCATGACTCATGCGGGATTATAGTAATAGTGACCATGAAATCCTCTTTAGGATGCTAGCCATGAATAATTCCCATGCCCATCACTTTCGAACTATGTTAAATTTTCTCTCAGTATTCTAAATAGTGTAGGTAGGAAGTCTCCCTGAGGTTCAAGTCCCACAATCCATCTGTTCTATCAGTTTCACATCAGTTCACTTCTCATCCTCAATATAGGACATTAAACTCTATAACTAACCAAACTACATAATAATTAATCCATGTCTCATATACAAGTTATGTAGGAATCCTCTTTGAGGTTCAATCAAAACGAATGGAAAACTATGGTGCTCCCTCCCAGGGATGTACCCTCCTCACATGACAATTTATCTTTTTGGGGATGTATCTTCTAGATCTACCTCCCTGAGGTGTTCTTATCCGTCCGGGTAGCTATACCAAAATAATCCCCACTCGATCAAAATCCATCCGACCAAGAGTTTCCCTCTTACGATGAGATACTAAACATGTGTAAGCCCGAGGATGTATACAGGTCATCCGCCATCTGTACACCATGATTCCATGCCCCATTCCTGAACTACATGGAATTTGATTCCCTTCTACTAGGATATACAAGAAACCTTCCTAAGGTTCATGTCCATCACTCATTTCTCATATTGGTCTCTCCCTCAAGCATATGTTTCTCGGGATGATCATGACCTAACATAGAGGTTTCACTTCTTTCATGCCCTTATCCATGCACTCTATTTATCACGAGTCGCCTCCCCAGGTGCCTCATCGCCCAATCAAGAACTACATGGACTCTAATTACCATCCACCAAAATACATAGGAAACCTCCAGGATGTTCAAGCCTGGCACCATCATTTTCATGCGGATTCTATCCCATTCATCCTCATTGTTCAATGCTTCCTATATATCAATCCCAATTTTACTCGAGCCACCACATCCTAGTGAACTTAAGCCATCCATGTTGGAAGCTAACCATGCGTAACACCCACACTATCCATAGTTATCCAACCAAAAGTGTCCCTCTTGAGAAGGGAAGATTTCCATGTGTAATCCCCAAATCACCCCTTCTAACTACATGGGTTTTGATATCTATATTCTAAACAGAGTATGTAGGAAGCCTCACAGAGGTTCAATCCTATCTAATAGTAAACCTTAACATTCCCCTTTTTGGGGTTTTCCTCTCTGATACAACATTTTTGATGTCCAGATAAGCCTTCATGGTGTGAAACCTTCCCTTTTTAGGACATTCCATCCTGAGTCCATCCTCATTGGGTGTTCATATCCATCAATCTAGTAAACATTCCGAGTTATCCCTTATAGTGATGTACCAATCTGATCCACTCTCACAAGTGTTTCGATCAATAAAATCTCTCTCCACAATATGTTAAACTTGCAAAAAGCCCCATGTTAAACAAGGGAATCCAAGAGAAACCTCAAATACATGCCTCTAATATAGGATACCCCACAATCGACATGGGATTCCTCGAGTTTCAATTCCCTCATGAAGAAATATAATAAGGGATAATTTATGTGTACAAATGTTACAATGTCTAGACATGCCCACAATGCTCAACATGACTAATATCCTGACCAATGGTTGTTTCCCTAACATGATCCTCGTGGAATGTCATGAAAAAAGTAACATAATTAGCCATCATCCCTGAAGAGATGACATCAAGAATAATTTTACAAACAATGTATTAATCTATAAGGGACACCTAGACTAAGCAATGAATTCTGTGGAGGAATACATGGAAGGAGATACCGAAATCCCATTATCCCATTTAGATCAAGGAGAAAACATCACTGAAGAAGTTATGGATGCTTCCTACCTTTATAAATAGGTAATGTGGGGTATAAGGCACCATCACTATCATTAACACACATAGTGATTCACCCCGGTGAAAGCATTATAAAAAATCGCCTATGTTCCGTTGAGTCTTTTGGTATTAATTATTCACCTGACTCATCCCTCATATATGATCTTTAATATTTAAATAATGGAAAATACTCATATATATTATTTTATTGTAATAATAATCATTATATCCTATCTATATAAATAATTTATAGTTTCCCAATTCAGATTCAGTATTTACTATTTTGGAAAAATAGATTGGTATGAATATTCTTATGATCATTTTTTTGATATTGTTATATAGGTGATACAAATATACCATGATCTCTATTAGTGGATTGATCTATATTAAAATAATTATGTCTCTATATCAAACCACATATAGTGAATTGAATCTGAAATATCTATTATACACCTTGAAATTTATTTAACCCTACCTATGATTTCGATTTTATTGTATATCACATACTAAAATAGTAATGACATGAAATTTTATAAATAAAATTCATTCTATGCTTGAATTAAATGCATTATTATGTATTATGGTTATATAAAACACATGAAATTATTTATTTTATTACATTCTATAGGGTTTAAAAGACCATTATGCATCATAATTATTGACCATCTAGCCATTGTACAATGATCATATGATTAGTATAAATAAAGGGGTTTGAAAAATCTAATTGACAAAGTCAGAGGTAGTTTTGGCCTCTTCTAGTAGGATCATACCCTATGAAACCCATTTATAGGAGAATCCATGAAAAATAAAATCATTAGTATTTACCCTTGACTATGCCCTATCTAAGATCTAACAACTAAAACATAAGAGAAACCATTTATAGGAGAAGTTCAAGCTCAACATGATCATGGCCCAAGCCATGTATGCTGAACCAACCCATGAAAATCTCATCATCGTGCACCTTACACTTAGTTAAGGGTTATATTTACTTATTTTCATTGTTACTTTATAAATGAATTTTATTTTGACTTGATAAAACACAAATTAATTTTTTCTGTAATATGTAATTTCAATTAAGACATTCATTTAGATGAATTTATGAAATAAATGTTATTTTTTATAGTAAATTATTATTAAAGAATATTTATTAATTATAGTTTATAATATAATTTTACGAAGTAAAAAATAATTTCTATAATTGTTTGAAAATGGTTATTATAAAAAACCCCCCATTTTTCAATAAATGTAAATTCATATTTTAAAATTGAAACTTAATATGTTTCTAAAATTATTGATATTAAATAAATAATATTTTTTTAATAAAAATTTAGAAATTATATATAGGTGACTTTTTCCAAATTTTTTAAGTCAAACGATTTTTTTGTAAATTAATATGATATAATATATATTGTGTTTTATGACATCATAATGAACTAAAAGATATGCTATAATTGACATTAAGGGTGTCCAAAACCAAAAATATTTTTACACTTTAAAATAATTGTATTTTGAGGTTATTTTATTAATTTTATAAATTATTTATCAATCGTCCATAATATATATTTTATTTTAGGGTTTTAAAATATTTTATTTGAGAACATGACTAACTTACACATCACCAAGGGAAATATTTTAATACGTTAATCCCTTGGAATTATAAAATAATTAATTTCATTATTATTTAGTAGAAACCATGGGGAAAAACCATGTAATGTTTTTTTTATTTTGATTATGTTATTATATAGATTCCAAAACCTAGGTTTCAAATATATTAAAGAACTCCCCTCTCTTTTCCTATATAAACCAACCCAATATACCATTAATCTTCTCTAAAAAAACTTTTAGTGTGCCATTAAACTTCCCTAACCAATATAGAGACCTCACAAGGTTCCCAAAATCCCTTAAGAAGCTCATCATAGTCTTCTGGAATCACCCTCTATAGGTAAGTGATCCCCTCCTTATCATCTTTATTCAAGTATCTTCATTATCTTATACATTTTATCTCTAATTTATAATGTTGGTATATGTTCTTAAATATCCTCAATTACTTGAAATATGATGTATAAATGATGAGATACCCCTTTTAATTTCATTAATCCCTACCCTGAACTTTTATGTACACTTATTATGCTGATGAAATTTTCCTATGATTTTCCATACCAGAAGTAAGGTACCACTCTCTATTATTTTAAATTAATGAACCTTGTTATTGTATATACATTTGAAACTAAGTTGGTTATGTTTTCCTGACTTTATAAATACACATTTAATTTCCAATTTATTCCATAATAATTAGAGAAAATTTTTTCCCTATCATTATATAATTTATATAAGTCGTTACTATACTGAAATTTTGTAAGTGATCTTCTCCATCCAATATTTATTGATTTATATTCATTATATTATTTATTTTGTCTCCAATTTATAATGTTGTGATATGTTCTTCCATACCCATTACTTTATTTATGATTTATAAACAATGATAAACTAATTTCACTCTCATTAGGACATCCTATGAACATTTATGTTCCCCCGTTTTGTTGCCAAGATTTCATTGCGATTTTCCATACCAAAAAACTATATAGTGAATACTTATACACATTTCATATTATGGGTTTTCACCATTATTCACTTAAAATTTATTTATTTTGGGATTACATGTATTTAATTCAAACTCCATTATAATTAGATTAAAAGTGATGCAATTTGTTCTTTTGTATATTATCTAAGTGGAACACTTATGCATGTACATAAAATGATTATAATGGGTATTCCCAAATAGTTCTCCAATACATTGGATGATCTTTTAGTCTCATGAGATTCTATGTAAGATTAATGAGTATTTATCCTAAGGACATTATGTTATGTTGTCTTGGTGTTTAATCATGACATATTCATACATTGACATGTTTAAAGTTGTTTCAACATTTCTATGTTTCCATTATGTTATCAGGATTTACCATACATCATTATTCATGTTCATGTTTCTCACACTTTTTATCTCTCATTTAATTGACTATTTTATAACATGTAATACTTTCTTCATGTTATACGATGTTTATTAACTTAATGGATTTTACATCTAACCTCTTTCTTATGTATGTCCCTGGGTTATCCCATGCAGTTTTAAGTATGATGAAATATTATGAGCATGTTAAGGAAGTATTCATTAATAGCGATGTACCCCTTTTTAAGTTATTATGTAATGAGCAGAATCACCCAAAGACATTAGACCTCTCGATCTTTATGTTGTATTATGTGTAGTCTTTTTTAAAAAATCACGAATTAATGCGTAATGAAGATAAGGACTGACATACCAATACCCAATTTTCACCACATGTATTTCACTCCCTTAAAATATTTAAATGGAATAAAGTTATATATTGTTTTATATGTTATCCATTCAAAACCAAGTGCATTAATATATATTTAATGAGATATATGTTACACTCTCAATCACTCTTTAAATAATTATTCACAACAAAATCTATTCCCAATGACATTCTATGTATTTTCATTGTTATTTAACTATCACTCAAAGTCTTCAACATACATCATGTGATCCAATAAATCTCCAAAATGAAATCTGAAAAAATTAGTGATATTATATCAATACGATAAAATCTTCATCATTTCATGCCTTAAATGTATATAAAATGACCATATATTCAATGAGAATCATATAATGAAAAACTATATTCATTAATACGTGTATTATCCCAATAAATAGTAAAATTTATATTTCTATGTGAAATTATAATCATACATATACACATATACTCCCCCCAGTTTGTGGGAACTGTCTATATGAGAATTATGTATGTAATATCTATAATTACATTGAAAAATATTATTTATCCCAATGGATAATATCATATTATATTCATCCATCCCACCATCCATGGTCTTTGAAAATACATATATATTATACAAAAACATTATGTCCTTTTTATGTTGATAAAAATATAACTTATAAAACAATAATAAAATCCATGTCATACACAAATTCTATGTAGTAAAACAAATATAAAAGAATATTTCTCAACGGATTTACCTTTATCTCTAGTAACATCATTTTTTTCAATGAACTAATTAAATTAAATACTCAATAAAATAAATTGATTACAAAAAAAAACCATCCAGATCATGTTATGCACCTAATTGGATTTGGTTCACATTTTAATATATATTAAAAATAGAAATTTCAAAGCCCATTATTCTTTATTTTATAAGATTAGTTTCAGGAAACGCATTTCACATTTTTTTCTTATAAATGATCTATGATAATTTTTCTATTGGACATATTCTTTAGAAAAATAACCAGCATAAATAGGTAGTAGTGAATTCAAAACCTCAAAATCAAGTAATTAAGTGTCATATGCATCAATTTCTGTATCAACTAATGCATTTTATAAGTATAAAATATAACTTAGTTGTAGTATTATAATTTTAAACCCAATACACAATATTGGCTAGGAGATGAATCAATTAGAATAAAAGAAAAAGAAAAATATAATAATACTTACAACATGTTTTGAAGGGGTTTTTCCTCATTAATATGTTTTATAAAGATCATTTTGTTTTAGATAAACGACTAAAACCTCTATAGTTGATCCACTAGATATAATAGTTATTAATAAAATATTATAGATTATTCTTGTTATCATAACCAATTAATATATTTTATTTAACGGATAAATAATAAAATATATACATCATTGATTCTATATAATTTATATACATATCATATCTGTTACATATATTATAGAGGCATGATATATATTCCATTTATAATGCAACCTCAATTGATGAATTAGGATACCTTTATGATTTTGAGAATTTAATAAACCATATTATAATTAAAAAGTCAAACATTACTATAACATTTCATTATTAACTCACTAAGAATTAAATTAATATTAAACTCTTAAATTTCCTTTTTAAATTATGACACATCATCTCAAGTGGTGTTTCATAGAAAAAAATATATAAATAAAAGAATTATTAATAGTATCTCAAACTACAATGAAGAAAACTGTGTCATGTAATTATATTCCATTCCATAAAACATACAATTATATGGTTAAAATATCCACATTATTGAACAGTTTAAGTAGTACTCATTTCAATCTATTCCATTCACTATTCGTAATAGTAATTATGTGTATTTTAAAAAGTCATTTGAAATAATAATAAAACAACATTATGCTATATTATATGCATCAATATGTGTATCCATTCCTAAACCAGTTCATATTGAAAATCAATCATATAAGATCTATAAACTTATAGATTAACATGTTCTAAAAAAAGAAATCATTATTCATATACCATTATGTGTAACCTTGTGGGCCTTTACTAAATGGAAAAGTATTATGAATTCCAAATTATTAAGAAAAAACGAATAGAGGAATATAGTAAAATGATAGTATTTCTTAATTTACAAATTTATCTAGTGTAATTTATATAGAGAACATGAATATTCATATAACATTACAATAGATATTTATAAATACATAATTCATGAAATAGTTATGTAATAAAAGAAAACCCCTATATATGGAATGTACTTGTATTATGATTTGTGAAAAAAAATTCAAGGCATAGTGAAACTCTCTACCTCATGGTTTTATGCATGTAAGTTTGTAATGTGATATTTTATATCTCAATCAAATCCCACTATAAGATATCATATATATACTATATTAAAGTTTAATGATGTTTAAAGGGGATTTTTTTATAGTTTATATCATATTTAACTCGAATATTTTTTAATAAGATTGAACTTAATGTTGTAAATATTTGTAACATTATAAATGTTTATGATATGTTAAATTTCTTTCTTAACACTTATGAAATATTTTATAATCCAATAATTATACTCACATGAATATATAAATGGTTTAAATCATTTTGAAATAGTGTAAATATTGATGATCACTATGAAAAATTAATCGAGTTGTAACTCACATTTCTCTTTTGATTTATCTCAAAGGATCTAACTATTCACGAGTAAAAGAGACGTATTTCATAAGTTTTTAGAGATTGAAATAACCTATGTATACCGTTTTTTGGAAATATATCATTGGTTTCATCTATAGGATCTCCTACAATCGCAAATGGTTGACTTCTTCACAAGTAATGAGTTATATTGTTTGTCATTTTTTCTTTTAGATTAAAGGAACCATGGTTGGATCTTGAGGCATAATATGTAGAGTATATATTTGTTATATTTGAAAAAAATTGTCCCTAAAGAAACACAAAATTAGTATCATAGAAACATCTATTTCATTTGGATTAATAATTAGATAAATAGACAGTATGTAAAAAGTATTTTTTTTTCTAAAACTGTGATCTGTTTTATAAAAGGTGGTTTAAAAATTTACATAACTATGTAATTTTATCAAATAAAATTATTATGTATTATATAATTGTGAAAATATAGAATTATTTTATAAGAAAGGGGTAATGAAAGAGGTTTACATAAAAACACCATTTTAAAATTATGTCCATCATAATTAAGTAGAAATAGTTGTGGTTTTTTTGGAATATAGATTTCCATAAAATAAAACATGATGCATAATAATAAAAATATATAGTAGTTAAAGAAATTACCTTTTTAGGTATCTATAGTAAATAAATATTCTTAAATAAAAACATAATTGTTATTTTGGTAATTGTGGCAGGCTTATGACAAATCCAAATGTATTATTAGACTATAACATTTAAATCCTTTTTTGTATTTTGAAAAAAATCCACTTTTTAGAATAATTGGAAACCTTCTATGCTACTAGGAATCAAAATAACCATTTTCCAAAATCTAACCAACCAAAACATAAAAAATTAAGGTAACCATTAAAAATAAAATTTCAAATTTCAAAAACCAACTATCCCAACTATTAGAAAATCTGACTGATAAATGGATTACCTGAGAATTACATTGCACTTCTAGAGCCTTGTTCCCATACTATAATCAAGTATGAACATAATTATTCTTTTATCCATATGCATCACTATCACCACTAGAAAACAAATTCATCAATGTGAATAAGTTTTTACTTAGAACATAAACATGCAAGAACCTTCTCAGATAACACCATTGAAAAAAATGCAAGATCATTAGTATGAAAAAATACCAAATAATTTACATAATATCTTAGAAAACCATCACAATAGATGAATAACATGCCACCAAAGAAAACAATAACCATCATTGATAACCAGGTTTTCATATGAAACCAAATTTATCTACCATTTTACAACTCCATCACATTCTAAAAATAGAGTCACCTCCCACATAGAACATTTACCAAAAAAACAAAACAACAAAACAAAAACAATATTTAGATAAGCCTGAAATCCCTATTACATAGAGTAGGAAATTGAATAGAACCAAAAAAAAAGTCCATATGACAAAAATGAATGGGAAACTAAAACACAGTGAAGATAGATGACAAGAAGAAGTAAACCAGTGAGGATTAATCCCCCACCCTTCACCATGACCATCACAAACCAACCTAAGTATCTCATCATGCTTGAAAAATGGGATTTTTTATGATGGGTTAGGAAGTAAGTGAATAGGTGTAATTCTAATTAGAAAAAATGATGTTGGGATACTCAAGATTAATTTGAAAGGAAATAAAAAATATAGCGGCACACTAGATAATACTACCACTAAAACAAAAAACCACTGATAACACCAATGTGCTTGACTAAACTATGGTTTAGGGTGTTAGTTCTAGATAAAAGATAACTGGGGAGACTAAGTGATTCCATGAAAAAATAATATTACTAAGAAAAAAAGGGTAAAACAAAGGGTGATATACAAAATGGTATGTGAAATAATGCTCTGATTAGGGGAACTGAAGAAACAAAACATGTTCCAATATGGGGGAAAGATACACTAATGTTAATCAACACAAAGGAGGGAAATCAAAAATAAAGGATCAGTATCTTGGACTCTAGAAACCTGGATCTGGTTTTTGATTTATTATATTGGCATAATATAAAAGGAATCTGATCCCAAAAGACTGAATATTTTAGTAGTCTTGGAAAAACAAATACATACTGGAGTCTTATATTACTTTTTGGAACAATTTACAACATACATTTTTTCGGAATAACATTATTTCATCTATAATATACAATCCTATAAATAACTATACACTTCATGAATTCTTAATAAAGGGAAAAAATAAGAGTGAGATCAAATAATCCATAAGGGTTAATTATAGTGGAAGCTATCAAGAATCAAGAATCATAATCCACATGGAAATGTAAATAAATAAACACACATTCCATTTAAATATCTTGATTATCATGATATTATAAGGAATAATTATTATGGAAAGGTAAATAAATGAACACTAAATCCTTTTAAATAACATCACTATCGCGAATAGATAATAAATAATCAATATTAAAGATATATAACTAGACACACAAAACATTAAAATAACTGGATAAGGAATAATCAATATGGATAGGTAAATAACTGAAAGCACATGAAATTTAATCAATTAACTAAGAATGTGTTTCCGACGCTTTCGCCGGGGCGCGCGCATCCGTCTGTGAGGACGTGCGGCTGTGGCCCCGCATTCCCGCTTTCCAAAGGCGGGCGGCATTCGTTCCTTGTTCAGGTACGTCTGCTCCTTGATCGAAACGGGATGATGGGATGTCGGTTCTTCCTTCCGTGGATTCCTCCTCGGAACTCGTCACCTAGTACGGGTCTCCCTTATAGATTTAATACGTTGTTCGTGAATCTCATTCCCGGTGCCATATTGTCATGGATGCCGGTTAATTACACTACTTCCGTCAAGACTTTCCATAGGGTCTTGACATGGTAGCGACCTTCAGTCGGAGTAGACGACAACATCAGGAATGTCGGGGCATCTCAAGGGTGCAGAACCCGAGGCGTACATATGAGGTTTTCCTTAGCTTCCTGTGTTTAGCACATGGTATGTTGCAAGATTAACGTCTAGCAGAGACGGTTACACCAAAGGCGTTCCATCCGAGGTTTTCCTCAGGCATCTCATGTTTATCACGAGGTAGGCCGCGAGTTTAATGTCTTGCGGAGATGGAATGAGGGTGATCAGAACGTCCCATAGAGACGGACCCGATTGGTATATCCCTATGAGGGAACACCTGGAAGGTTTACCAAGGCGATGGATCAGAACGCCCAATGAGGACGGATCCGAGGTGGTGCACTCCCTAGAGGGGAAAAGGGTGATGAATCGGGGTGTACACAGAGCAAAACGACCCAGAGATATGATGGGGCTTACACGTGGAAAGAGGCCCATGCGCCGCTAGGAGCAGCGAGGAGGTGGATGGCATGATCCCACCGGGATGTGGCGGCCCGGGTGAGAATCAGGATGGGTGGTGGATGAATGAATGAAGTGGAGGGGGAATTAAATGGGACCATCGCAGGGGGGCGACAGTGAAGTTGGGCTTGAGCCTTGATGGGGCTTCCTACGTATCCCCGTGGCAGGGAATCAAAGTCCGCGTAGTTCGGGATGGTGCCGGTAAACCGACGTGATGGTGGACCTTGGTCCGATGGGCATCGTCAGCGTACCGACATGAGGGTGGACCTTGGTCCAATGAAAGATGGGCATCGTCAGCGTACCGATGTGAAGGTGGACCTTGGTCCGATGAGCATCGTCAACGTACCGACGTGAAGGTGGACCTTGGTCCGATGAGCATCGTCAGCGTACCGACGTGAAAGTAGACCCGTGGGTCCACTAATGGTGGGTTTGAACCTTGGGAAGGTTTCCTACGTACCATGCCTTGACATGGATCAAAGACCTCGTAGTTCAAAAGGGGTTTCGCCAGTGAACCGACGTGAAAGTAGACCTTGGTCCACTATTGGTGGGCTTGAACCTCGTGGAGGCTTCCTACGTACCATGCCTTGACATGGATCAAAGACCTCATAGTTCAGGTGGGTTTGGGTCGCAATGGCTTACCACCGGACCAGAATGTAGTTTAACGTCATGCTGGACGTAGATGGGACCCGACGTGAAGAAACGACGGGTGGGTGTGTCGGTGAACCGACGTGAAAGTAGACCTTGGTCCACTATTGGTGGGCTTGAACCTCGTGGAGGCTTCCTACGTACCATGCCTTGACATGGATCAAAGACCTCGTAGTTCAAACGGGTTTGGGTCGCAATGGCTTACCACCGGACCAGAATGTAGTTTAATGTCATGCTGGACGTAGATGGGACCCAACGTGAAGAAACGACGGGTGGGTGTGTCGGTGAACCGACGTGAAAGTAGACCTTGGTCCACTATTGGTGGGATTGAACCTCGTGGAGGCTCCCTACGTACCATGCCTTGACATGGATCAAAGACCTCGTAGTTTAAACGGGTTTTTCCGGTGAACCGACGTGAAAGTAGACCTTGGTCCACTATTGGTGGTGGGATTGAACCTCATAAAGGCTTCCTACGTACCATGCCTTGACACGGATCAAAGACCTCGTAGTTCAAATGGTTTGCCGGTGAACCGACGTGAAAGTAGACCTTGGTCCACTATTGTTGGGCTTGAACCTCGTGGAGGCTTCCTACGTACCATGCCTTGACATGGATCAAAGACCTCGTAGTTCAGGTGGGTTGGGTCGCAATGGCTTACCACTTGACCGGAATTGCAGTTTAACGTCGTGCTGGACGGGGGTGAAACCCGACGTGAAAGACGGGTGGGCTTGAACCTCGTAGAGGCTTCCTACGTACCATGCCTTGACATGGATCAAAGACCTCGTAGTTCAGAAGGGGTTTTTCAGGGTCGGTGCTCACTCTAAGCCCACGTGAGTCATTCTCGGTGTGAGAAACAAGAGGTTCCAAGGACCTGACGATCACGTCGCGAAGGGTGCGTCCGTGAGAAGCGAAGAGGGGCTTACGCGTTGAGCGGCCCATGGTGCTGGGACTTACTCCAGGATGGAGGCCCAGGTGCTGCTATGGAGTGACAATGGCGGGTGGGGATTATGCTAGAAAGCTGCCGGTGTGCCGCTACGGAGCGGCACTGGTGAATGGGGCTTACGCTAGGAAGCCGCCCATGTGCCGCTATGGAGCGGCAATGGTGAATGGGGCTTACGCTAGGTAGCTGCCCATGTCCCGCTATGGAGCGGAAATGGTGAATGGGGCTTACGCTAGGAAGCTGCCCGGGTGCCGCTAAGGAGTGGCACTGGTGAATGGGGCTTACGCTAGGAAGCTGCCCGGGTGCCAATAAGGAGTGGCACTGGTGAATGGGGCTTACGCTAGAAAGCTTCCCGGGTGTCACTATGGAGCGGCACTGGTAAATGGGGATTACGCTAGGAAGCTGCCCGGGTGCCGCTAAGGAGTGGCACTGGTGAATGGGGCTTAGGCTAGGAAGCTGCCCGGGTGCCACTATGGAGAGGCACTGGTGAATGGGGCTTATGCAAGAAAGCTTCCCGTAATGTCTTCCTCATGTCTGGCCATGAGGTCATCCCAACTCACTGGTGGGTTGAGGTATGTGCCTATGCACAAGTGCATAAGCGGGATAACGCCAAGGGCGTTGGAATCAGCCCAAACAAAGGGACACGAAAAGTGTGAATCACATGCCCAATATTCAGAATGTCGTGAGATTGGCGTGGTGATGGAGGATTACTGCTGACCATGTTCGCAACGCAGCATCCATATCACGTTAGCCAGAAATGAGGACAACAAATGAGGGTCGACCGTTGACCATGTTCGAAACACGGGACCATGTCACAAGTGTTGTCGATCGATCCTTCGGGACGTTGGCCCAGGACAGTAGGCGGACCATAGGTCGAGCATCCGTACTGTTAGGGGGTCCCTCCAGATGTGATCAGTCTTCCGGGGCGTTGGCCCAGGACAGCAGGCAGACCGTAGGTCGAGCATCCATACTGTTAGGGGGTCCCTCCAGACTTGGAAGTGAATGACGATCCAAACGAAGGACACGCAAAGCGTGAGGTGGAGTGATGGAATGTTTGAATGGATTCCAACGCTCTTGATGTTACGCCACTGTGATCATGGCGTTAGGCATATTATGCTTGGCGCACAAGGCATCTCTTGTTTAATGGAAGAGGCATCCTATGTTTGGAACATAGGGATTACTGCAGTTTATATTCATGTAGATAGGACTACTGGAATCTCATGCTAGGAGAATAAGGTATCTCTCGTATAGAGCAAGAGGCATCCTATGTTTGGCACATAAGGATTACTACAGTTTAGAGTCGTGTAGAAAGGAATGTTGGCTTCTTATACTAGGAGCATAAGGCATCTCTCGTATAGGGCAAGAGGCATCCTATGTGTGGACCATAGGGAGAATACTACCATTTAGAGTCATGTAGGTTAGACTGTTGGCATCTCATGCTAGGAGCATGAGGCATCTCTCGCTTGGAACAAGAGGCATCCTATCATTTGATAGATAGGGAGAATACTACAGTTTAGAGTCATGTAGGTAGGACTATTGGCATCTCTCGCTTGGAACAAGAGGCATCCTATCATTTGTTAGATAGGGAGTGCTACAGTTTAATGTCATGTAGATATGACTGTTGGCGTCTCATGCTAGGAGCATGAGGCATCTCTCATAGGGCGAGAGGCATCCTATCGTTTGTTAGATAGGGAGTACTACAGTTTATAGTCTTGTAGATAGGACTATTGGCATCTTATTCTTGGAGCACAAGGCATCTCTCATTAGAAGAAAGAGGCATCCTATGTTCGGCACATAGGGATTACTGCAGTTTATAGTCATGTAGATAGGACTACTGGCATCTCATGCCAGGAGCATAAGGCATCTATCGTATAGAGCAAGAGGCATCCTATGTTTGGCACATAAGGATTACTACATTTTAGAGTCGTGTAGAAAGGACTGTTGGCATCTTATACTAGGAGCATAAGGCATCTCTCGTATAGGGCAAGAGGCATCCTATGTGTGGACCATAGGGAGAATACTACCGTTTAGAGTCATGTAGGTAGGACTGTTGGCATCTCATGCTAGGAGCATGAGGCATCTCTCGCTTGGAACAAGAGTCATCCTATCATTTGTTAGATAGGGAGTGCTACAGTTTAAAGTCATGTAGATAGGACTATTGGCGTCTCATGCTAGGAGCATGAGGAATCTCTCATATAGGGCGAGAGGCATCCTATCGTTTGTTAGATAGGGAGTACTACAGTTTATAGTCTTGTAGATAGGACTATTGGCATCTTATGCTTGGAGCACAAGGCATCTCTCGTTAGAAGCAAGAGGCATCCTATGTTCGGCACATAGGGATTACTACAGTTTAGAGTCATGTAGAAAGGACTATTAGGAAGAAGGTGCCTAGAAATGGTTGGTGTTGGGTCTTACGCAAGGGCGGCCCTTTCTGGTTGAACCTGGCATAGGAGCCAAGTGATTGGGTTTGGAGGAGTTACCTGAGGAATGGTTCGACTCAAGGTACCCGGGGAATTGATGATGAGAATCTCGACTCACGACATGGAATGAAACCAAGAGGAATATGTCAACTCAAGGCGTTCCATGGTGTGTGGAGGAGTATCTCAAATCATGGTGTTCCATAGGTGGTAGGTGGGAGCGCATAAGGGCGCAATGGAAAATCCCGGCATCCCGGCCCGAAAACTTCGCGGTGCGACTCTCCATTTTTCATAGGGGTCTGTGACGGTAGCGAAGGGACCGGCCCGGAGGGCGCGAAGGTAGGATCCTCGCGAAGGATAGGTCTTTGCGAAGTAGCTTCGCGGAGCATGGCCTCACGAAGCAATATCGCGGAGCAATGGGGTCTCGCGGAGCTTGGTCTCGCGGAGCTACATCGCGGAGCAAAGGGGTCTCGCGGAGCTTGGTCTCGCGGAGCTACATCGCGGAGCAAAGGGGTCTCGCAGAGCTTTAGTCTCGCGGAGCTTGGTCTCGCGGAGCAGCATCGCGGAGCATGGCCTCGCGGAGCAATGGTCTCTCGCGGAGCAGCATCGCGGAGCAACATCGCGGAGCAAAGGGCTCTCGCGGAGAAGCATCGCGGAGCATGGACTCATGGAGTCTCGGCTCGCGGAGCAGCAACGCGCAGGAAGCCGCTCGCGGAGCATGGCTTCGCGGAGCCGCAATGCGGAGCTCCGCTCGGCCGCCCAAGGGGTGAAGTGGCCGTGGCCGTCCTTTTTGAGAAGGGGTGTGAGATGGGTATTTATAGGAAGGGGCGCCGCGAAGCAGAACTTCCGCGCCGCCTCAGGAGCTTCGCGGCGCGCTCGCGAACGTCAAATGCGTTCGCAGAGCATCACCGCCTCTGGAGCTTCGCGGCGGCTCGTGAACGTCAAATGCGTTCGCGGAGCATCACCGCCTCTGGAGCTTCGCGGCGGCTCACGAACGTCAAATGCGTTCGCGGAGCATCACCGCCTGTGGAGCTTCGC
Source organism: Viscum album (assembly GCA_963277665.1). Classification (NCBI taxonomy): domain Eukaryota; kingdom Viridiplantae; phylum Streptophyta; class Magnoliopsida; order Santalales; family Viscaceae; genus Viscum; species Viscum album. The sequence goes on from OY728135.1 coordinate 70,930,808, forward strand.
GGGGCCGCGATGGTCGGGGCGCTTCGCGGCGGGGCTTCGTGGGACCGCGCTGCACGGGTGCTTCGCATCGGTGCTTCGCATTAGTGCTTCCTGAGGGGTCTTCGCGGTGCATCGCAATTGTCAAACGGGTTCGCGGAGCCTCTCGCCTCATTGCTTCGCGGTGGCGCTCCGCGACCACGGAGGGGGCTTCGCGAATGGGCTTCGCAAACCAGATTTCCAGCCCAACTTCAAACGTCCATAACTCCTAATCCGTAACTCCGTTTGGACCCTACGACCTACCAAATCGAAGCTTGCGAAATGGACTACGATCTTGGATCATGTATGGAAGCATTTGGAAAATTTTGGGGACGCGTGTTTTGGGGTCTACAGAATGAAATGAAACTAGGGATAATATAATTGTGAAAATATTATGAATAATAATAAATTTATTCTTAATGAAGTTAATTTAATTGTTGGACTTGAGTATCTCAAGGACCGTGATTCCTCTACCATCAGGACCAATCACCAGACAATTTAAAAATAATGGTAGAAACCCATTTAACGATAGCTTTCTGATTTTACTCATGAGAATAAAAATACATCAAGGGTTATATAATTTTATTCCCCACCTATCACCATAGTTCTGAATCAATCCTTTTATATCAAATTATCGATTTAATTAAGGAATCGATTTTCCCTATCCATAAATATCCATATTTTATAAAGAAGATGGATTTATATATTTATTTCCCGATTAATAATATAACATTAAAAGTTCAAAAATATGTAAAAAAGATATATTTTTATGAAATAATCGTATCCATGATACAAATAATATGGATATTTTATCAAAATGAATTTTATAATGATTACAAGTGAGTGAACATTTCAATGGAAATTTAATGGATATGAAAAAAATGAATCAGGAAAGTGAATGTCAATAAATTACATTCTCAAAATGTCTGGTAACCATCCATAGAATGATTAAGGATCATATCAATACAACATATACCGATTAGAGTAATAATTAATTTTTTTTTGAGGAATATAAATCCCATAAAAAGATATATAAAAACACTATTGAGGAAAAGAACCTTATAATGTTGAAAATACTCTTTTAAAATTAAAATGTTTCAAACAATATTGAAAATATTTATCTTTGAAAGTAATCTTTGGAAGTAATAAAAGAAATTTTAAATCATTGACTTGATATTATAGCGTGAATATTATACACATTGAGTACATAAAAACAAATATCCCTTTCACTTTTTCGATAAAATCCAAACGAACCTTATTTTGAAAAAGACATGAATATTACTTTTATTTTATAAAAATCAAAATTGGATAACAATTATTTAATAAATAATTTTGAAAAGGGTTGAAAAAACTTTTGAATTCTTTTTTCAAAAACACATTTTTGGATGAAAATAGATTTTTGACTGAACATAGAAATGAATTCAAATTTTTTTAAACACATTTTTCAATTATTTTAAGTACGAATGAGTTAAAAATGGTTCTATTACATGAAAATATCATTAATAACCATTTTAAAATAAAATAAAATTTGTTTATCATAAAATTGTCATATAATTTCCTTCAAATGATATTCAAGATTAAACAATCTCTATTCTAAGGAGATTGTTCAATAAACACTTAAAATGATCATAATGTAGAAGTGAAAATTAATAAATGATTATATTAAGTCTATCAACTTTAAATCCATATAAAAAAAAGTAAAAATACAACATAAGACAATAAAAATTATTTTCACGCATAATATTAGAACATAAAAGATGGAGAAGAAGTAATACAACCCAATGGAAATAAATTGAGTTATGAAATTATTTACTACTTGGTCACTCGTATGTTAAATCCCGTTGTCTTAAGTAATTAAAATTTTTACTTAAAATTACTTGAATTATTAATTAATCCAGATATTAAATTTAAAAACGGTAGTATATACACTATATAATTGAAATTAGGTAAATAAAAATAAAATATGGCTCACTGAAAGGAAATTGAGAGGAAGTCCCTTACCTCACAATTCATTTTAGTTGAACGTTCTTCAACCTCTAGTATAGAGATTTTAACCAAGTTATTTTCTTATACTAGAGTATTAATAATATTTATAATATCATATATTATCCTTTTATAACACCCTACCACCCATTCGTTAATAACCATTCATTATTTTCATTGTTTTGTGTGTTAATTACCTTATTTTCTCATGCGTGTTTTGTCATGAATGATCCAGTTTTTGAAAATATTTTATATTTCCATCATATATAGAATAATAAAAATGACAATAAATATATTTATAGATTAATTATACTTTAAATCCTAATTTTCATTGATGATTTTGATAAATGATGTACATTACCATCATGGGGACGATAGGTCATACGTACACATGGGTAACTTTTAATTTTTTCAATGATCACTATGGAAAGTAGTTAGTAAGATTTTATATTTCTAGTATTATAAAAATATCTTAAATACCATATTAATTTGTTAATTATACTTTCATATATCATCCATGTGGCATGGTGATGAAAATATAGGCACATCTATTTGTGGATGTAGTATTTTACACACACGCACGAATGATGTTATCATTCTTAAGTGAGTGAAAATGTTATGATAAAAATAATATATTATATATTTATATTGATAAATATTTCTTTAATATCATATTTATTTCTTTTATATCACATATATTCATTTAATGTACCCTTATTACATTCTCTATAAAGCGTTATTGAAAATCAAATCACATCGCTCCGTGAGGGGGTAGTCCACTGTACTCACGAGCGATGTTCCTGTATCCCCTATGGAATGGGAAGTAAAAATTTTATGTATGATATAATGACCCCAGATGTATAAATATTATATAAATATCATGTATATTCTTTATATCTATCATCATGCTCAACCGTGAGAGGTGTACATGGAAAATGTGTAACATCAGTTCGTGAGGCGGTAGTCTGCTGTACAGAGGAGTGATATAATCCTTTCCCATTAGAGGAAAGAGGGTAATTATATAGGTAATTCCTTTAACTAAATAACATCTTATTATACGTTATATACTATTGTTATTATATAATCATAATGAATAATATCCAAAAGAGGTGGAAGAATAAATCATAGAAAAATGCATAGTTAGGAATTTTACCACTTATCAGACCACCTCAATATGATTATATCTAATGTAATGATATAATATGTTTCTAACCAAACAATGTACACCCTGAGATTTTGAGATCTTTTTTGAATTAACTTAAACTTTTAGATATTTTGAATTTCACAGAACACTAAATATATCTTGTTCTATATGAAAGAACCAAGTTATATTTTATTTTTACTCTATTCCAAGTTAATAATTTGTTATACTATAAACCAAGTTAAGCAGGTTCTACATGCAACACTAATTTGGTTTGTGTTACACACAATAATGAGTTTCAATGAAACATATTTTTATTAATATAATTATTTAAACCTGATAAATATAACATATGAATTAAAAATTATAATATAAATAGTAATAACTAATATTTAAATATTATAAAACCTAATGATTAAAAAATATATAATTTTTGGTTAAGTCTTTATATGTTTAGAAATACTAATTTCTCAAATAAACCAAATTTTATGTATTCCTTTGAATAATACTAAAATTTAATTTACACACTTTTATAAATTGAATCAGATAAAAAAACTTTATATTTGATTTCATAATTTCAAAATTATCTTTTGGTGGATTTTTGTGATTTTTCAGAAATATTTCATATTTTGGATTAATAGTGAAAAATAAGGAATTTTAATTGAAAATTGCCTTTTCATCTATTTTTTATATGATTATATCATATTTTTTAATTTAATTTGATCAATTAAACATAAATTAATCCAATATAGGTCATTAGAACCAATTTCACATTGAAATTGGATATCAAAACAATTCAAAATTTCGAACACTTCTCCTTAAAAAACTGATTTCTCATGACTTTTGGGGGATTAATTTTAAATTAATTTTAGCTAGTTATGTGAAATGGATTTTAAAAAATGGATATAAATGGTTATAATAAGTATAATATTTATATTATATTAAAGTAAAATTAGGATTTTTCCAAAAATATAAGTTAATATAATTAAATTTAATTATAGGGATTAATGTAAAATTAAGCATAATAAGGGACTAATCCTTAAAATTAATAGGATACTTGACCTAGAATCATGTCCAAAATCCATTAGCATCCAATATTTATACCATATCCCATATTAGTTCTAATTCTATCTATAATTTGGATAATATTCTATGAAAGTGACTTATATAATATGTTAGGTAAATAAAAAGAAAAAAATTAACCTTCCTTACCATTAACATTAATTATGATTTAGAGTATGGAAAAAGATACACAGTTTAGATTAAAAAAATTATTTTTAAATTTAATTAGTTATTTTATCATTAAAATGTAAATAGAATTTATATAGATGAATTAGTTAAATTAAACCCTTAATAAATTCTAAACATAGATTATGTAGTTAATAATATATCAAAATAAATGATGTTAAAAACTAAAAGGGAAGTAAATTTAATGAATTATTATGTTCCTTTATTTTTTACAGGAATATATAATGTTTCACAACTTTTAAATTAATTTTTTTATTAAAATGTTTTATTAATTCTTTAAATTAAAAATTAATATATAATGTCAATATTGACATTAATGTTATTTTACGATAAATGATATTTTATTAAATGATTTAAAATTAATAAAAATACTATATTATTCCATGTTATTTTATGTGTTATTAAATATCAAATATGGTATATTCATGTAACAAATATTCTTTAAAAATTAATATATTGACCCATAGATAATAAAAATATCGTTAGCAAAGTTCGGGTTAATGCAGTATTTTTTCATATTACATGAGCCTATTTTAAAATTAATTTTCAATAAATAGGGCGTTTTTATATTAGATATAATATTTATAATTTAATGTTTAAATATTTTATAATAAATTTTAATTTAATTTAGTCTTAATGGTAAAATTACTTAGGAGAGAAAACTAGTTAGTTTAACAAAAAACTAAAATGATTAGAATAATTATACATTAATACTAAGAAATAAAATGATAAAAATTATTTTCCGTTTTTGTTGTATCATTTTTCGTAGACCATAAATCCCATATAATCTATAATTTTTTAATTTTGGAATCACATGAGGTAAGGGATACCTCCCAATAGTGTTTTGCTTTTGGTATTTACAGGAATGCCACCCCTCCTCCTCTTTAAAAAGGCATTAAATCTTCCAATTACATACACCACTAAAGAAACATAGGCCATACCCTAAACTATCCAAATAAGATCTAAAATTTCCTCTCCCCAACCTATAATCCTCACTTTTTTAATACGGTAAACAAAGTTAGTTCTTTGATGAAAATCAAAAGAATTACCCAAAGAAGAGGTAATATCCTTCAACAAGCTCCTTTATTTTATTTTCATTTTCCACACCCTCAATTATTATTATTCAAAGATTATGTAAAATAATAAATATTATCAATATACTTATATTTTTTTATTCTAAGGTTTCAACTTATTACTACCACACTTCCATAAAATGTGCAAAGAACATACCATTCTTTTGTAAGACGAACTAGTTCCTCAAGAAATGATTTTGTTTGGTTTTCATTTACAAACTATATGGATTGGAATAATAATGGAAACATTTTCTTTATATTATATTTATGATATTTATGATTTATTTATTCTTCCATACTTAATATATAAAACAATCCTTTGTGTTGTTTTGTGTAAATATGACAACTTCGTTTGTGGATGTTTGGACTACCACCTCCTCAAAGTGATGTGATTCATTCATACATTCCATGTAATGTGTTAAGGATAGGTTTAGTGGACTTATATCATATATATTAAATAATAATGATAATTTAATGTTTATATATATATAAATATATTTCCTATACTTTGTTTCTTTCAATTGGAGAAGAAAACGAAAGCAACATTCATGCTTATGTACTGTATACCATCTCCAAAAATAGTTCATTCCATTTCATATTTCTATATTTTAAATATTATTATAAATAATTATATAATAAATATTTATGATATATAAACATCTTGATTTTCATTCTGTTGTTTAGTAATAAATTATCTATGTAAGAGGATCAAGAATAATAAGTCAAAACATAAATGAAAAAGTAAGTAGATATTACCTATAACGTAACATTAACAAGAAATTTTTAATAAACTGGTAATATAAATTCATAATAAAATAACACATGGTATGATATATAAGAATATTGTTTTTTGTTAAATATATAATTAACTTATAATTATCATACATGAGTTTTGAATGTTTATGAAGAAAGTCAAGACTTAAGGTAATGATTTTATCATCTGACATTTATTTCCATGAGAAGTATGCCTTATTCACCACTCATTTATTTTGTGTGGTGTATATAATGAACAAGAATGAATTTTATGATTCTTATAAATAATGTTATTCATATTTAAATATCCATTTTATGACCTTTATTTCATGGGTATTATGGTTCAATAGTTAAAAATCAGTAAAGTAATTTTGTGTCAATTCTCCTTTTATGAGACACTTTCCATGCCTTGCACCCATATCCTTAAATGAGGTGTATATAATTCCCTTTGACATTGTCTATCTTGAGAATATTTATTTTCAATATATTTTATGCTGCATGTACTATTATCATTTCATGGGGATCATTATTCGATGTTTCCAAAGTGGTAACAACTTATTGCTACAATCTCATTGTTTATTAAGATTATTTAGTATTATGATTACATTGATGAAATATTATGATCCATATCTCAATAACTCTCATTAATTTTATTATCCTATGGTTAGACATTATATATTTATATAATGATACATTTTTTATTGTTTATTCTTTACCGGGGTCATGATCTTAGAATATCATTCATATTCTCTCTTGAATGGTTTATGTTTTTATGGAATGATGCTTATGACACCCATTTATCTCGCATAGGTTGTATTATTTTGAAACCTATTTATTTTAATGGATTAGTATATGTTGAAATTATTATTAGACCTACCTATTTTCTATAGGAAATTACATGATGAAATGTTCATGATAACCATTTCATTACATAGATTATGATTTGATGTTTATGAAACTCATCTATTTTTATTGGTCATGGTATGATGCATGTTCTTATATATTGTGGAACATGTATGTGTGATTTTATTATGTGATTTATTGGAACTATATCTCTCTCCAATTAATTGGGTAAAGATTTATATCTTATGAGATAATTATGGGAAACAAGTTAATGAGATTGATCCAAAATGAGAAACATGTACATCCTAATCCAAAATGGAGATTAGGTGTGTCCTGATATACTATAGGAATATGGGGAAACCTAATCCACTATGAGATGATTGGGAATCCAGATCTACTATGATAAGATGGGGAACCTGATACACTATGGTAATATGGGGAAAGTTGGTCCCATATAAGGAAAGGACTAGGAATGGGGATGATGGTGTGTCTCGACCAGTAGGTGTAGTCCCCATGAAGTTCCCTAACATATTTTGGCAGTGAGACTTTAATTATATAGATTTTTTTTATATTCGTATAAGTATACAGAAATTATATGTATTATTCCTATGATATGATCACATGGTTCATGTTCTTGATTATCTTATAATTCATGTCTTATGTACTTCCAATCATTATGCCATGTCTCATGATTATGATTATTGATCTGTAGGGTATGATCTTCAAATGTCATTTTCATCTTCTCAGACACTTATGTTCATGTTATTATTATGAATTTACATAATTTACCCTTATTGAGAGCTTAAACTAACCCATTTCTTATGTTTCATTTCCCTAGGTTATGAAGATAGGTTTTCAATAGGAGTACTAAAGGAGAATATCTTTAAGGGAGATATTGAAGATCTTTCACCAATTTAGATGATTTTGTTTCAATGTTTCTAAAGAAAATAAACTATTATAGTTCTTGGGTATTTGTTTTTGTAATTTTATGAATATTAATATAAAATGATGTAATATCCATATATATTAATCATTGTTTTATTATATTTGTTATTAAAGGAAATGTTTAGTGATCCTTTAGAAAATAGGATGAGAAATCATTTGTGAGATCCATAAGGATATTTATAAGGATATGTATAGAGAAGTCTCTATGGATAACCCAATGATATCATAGATTTAAAAGTAGGTGTCATGATTTAGGGATCCTATATGTAATATTTCATGATTATTTGGATTTATTCGATGACAAGTGTTTCTCACCTTATGCTTTATGGTTTTAGTTAATAGAGGGCACTATAAGGAACACAGTTAATAATGAATTCTATAAATTTGGAAATTATGAGAATTATAAAAATTTATTTCCTATGTGGAAATATCAGAAACAGAATGAGGAAGGTAGTACAAGTATTTGTTATACTAGTAAAGATAAAGGGACCACAAACGACATGTGAAAGGTATTTGATGTTATAACATGATTTTTTAAATTAAACTTAAGAAGAATGATTAAATTATTGTTGAGGAACCTTAAGTAATGATTCATATTTCAAATTATATGAAATGGGTATTAAGGAATAAAATTCATAATCCTATGTAATGGATTAAGAATAATGTTCAATTATTCAAGTTTATATGTTTTAGAATTCCGTAATTATGTTATATGAATGATGAAATATATAAGTATTTTTAGTATAATGTTTTCATTATTTATTGAAAAGTATATGTTGAGTGGTACTAAAGACATACAATAGTGATGTAATTGAAATGTGATATTTTTATTAAGGGTTGGTAACCCATAATGTGTTTTCGACATAATGAATATTGTGTTTAGCTTAGATAAATAAATGATTAATATAGATAAATTTAGTTGGATAGAATTTATTACCATAGAAATGATTATTTATTTATTGATAAATTGGTACATGTTATTATGGATTAAGTTTACGACTTCTTAGATTTATGGAATAAATCTAGTAATATTTGAAATAATAAAGAATATAGTTTTTCCAAAAGGATTTATTATAATTCATGTAATTACCAAGTTTCAATAGAATATACAATATGGCTATTCAAATGTTTGGAATGTGAAAACCAAGAGAAACTTTATGATATACGGGGGATCAATTTTAAGATAATTTAGTGACATTATTTATAAAGTTATAGATTTTAATCTTCTGGAAGGGTTACAAGGGTAACCATTAATGGAAGGATTTATGTTAAAATTGAGATGATGTTTATGAAATTATAGTATTATATAACCATATGAGGGTTTTGTAATGTTGGATAAACAATGATAATTATTTTTCTATGATGTTAAAAAAAGATATATGTAATTGTTGGAAATGAAAAAAAACCTACGCGTTAAGAAGATCGAGTTTATTTCCCCCGTGTCTTTTTTCCATGCAGCGTGTATTAACTATAAATGTTTTCCCCCACTTTTTTAATCCCAGTGTTTCCATTGAATGTAGCTGTTTTATTTAATTAATGAGTCCATTAAATTTGGATATTTCAGTCCTTTTTTATATTCCTATAAATTGTTGGAAATTTTAGTCTGAAAAGGTGTGCAATACAAGAGTGAAAAGTCTTTTGTGTTATTGTGAGCCATTTCTTCCTATTTATATTTTTCCTGGCATGTATATCCATTAAACTGGTATTAGAGATTGGTTACCAATATCCGCTATTTTTTTTTTGAAGATGGCCGCAATACAACAACAAGTTCCAAATTTGTCTAAGGAAAACTATGAGAGGTGGTGCATCCAAATACGGGTGTTTTTCAGATCACAAGAATTATGGGAGATTGTCACTGATAGATATGAAGTACCCACTATGGAGTCTGAGGCTGCCTTCATGAATAAAGAAAATATGGGTCTCAAAAATAAAAGGAAGAAAGACAATAAGGCATTTTTCCTCCACTATCAAGTGATGGATGAATAAATGTTCAAAAAGATTGTCGAAGCAACTTCAAGCAAGAATAATTGGGATACCATTTGTACCAATTTCAAGGGTATTGATTGAGTGAAGTGGGTACATCTTCAAATATTAAGAGTGGAGTTCAAAGCAACACACATGAAATAAGGTGTGAGTATATATGACTACTTCTCATTCTTGATTTTTATTATTAAAAATTTGAAAAGGAATAGTGAAAAAGTAGAGGAAATTCGAGTTATTGAAAAATCACTTCCATCTCTCACAAAAAAGTTTGAGAATGAGGCTTTGGAAATTGAAGAATCAATAGATTTAGAGAAACTATCAATTGAATAACTGATGCATACGTTTCAAGTGCATGAGCAACAAATGAAAAAGAATGTGAGTTCAATGCTGAAGCATGTCTTAGAGTTCAATTTGACTCTACAAGAACAAAAAAAAATGGCCAACCGCAGTGAGTCGGTTATCGTGCAAGAGGTAGAGGGCGTTGATATCATCAAAGCTATCATCAAAAGATTTTTTTAGTTTCCAGGGAAGAAGAAATGGTGGAGGCCGATTCACATGTGGTCTTGGAAACATAAAGAACGCCCAATGCCACAATTGCATAAATGTTGGACATTATATGTAACTCCCCGAACCCAGAATCCCAGAGTCGTTGCATTATTACGTATCATTGTCATGATCACAAAAGAACAAGTCTCGAAAGACCGATTAGTTTAGTAGCCTTGGAAGTACTAGATACGTTCATAAGGATTAAATTACACCATAAAATGGAAAAATACAACAAAATTGTTTCCATAGACAACACTAAGGTCCCATAGACTATCCCTACAGGTTAGTAATAATATACTTCTTCGCATCTTGGAAAAAATAAAACATAGAAAGGGGTGAGATCAGATGATCCGTAAGGATAACAATATAGTGGAAACCTTCATAAATAAGCATAAACATTTAAGGAAATGTATAAAACTAAAAAAAATTCATTTTCAACATAAACATCATAATAATATGGAAAATATAAATCAAAATAATTCCATTAATCACTCACATGGATATTCTACTTGTCGAATAATCACATGCAATATCAATAGACACTTTCATAATGATGGAATGCATAATGCCAGACATCATGACCACATAGTCAAGGCCTTATGCCAAGAATACAAATAAGATTTTTTCAAGGCCATGTGCCAAGAAAATAGTTTGTCTCATGAGACCTACTGATGCATTGACGAGATATAGCAGGCTCCACCCGTCACTTACTAAGTCCAATGCATTCCTCATAAGAAAAGGTTTAAACATAACATAAACATTCTTATTAAAACTGGCATATGAAATTTCAATACTTAATCTATAAACCGTGAATGGTATGAAATAACACATCCACAGTCAAACATATCACAAAACCATCAATAAAATATGGATGTTTTGTATCATAATCAATCAACTTCAAACAAACTTAAAATCCATCAAAGGATGTTGACATAGATGAAATCAAAACCTTTTTAGATAAATATATCTTTATATTTAGATACCATTTAAAAGTCATGTAATTATAAAAGAAAAAATTTATATTGAAAAATATTCTTATAAACTTGTAAGGGATGCTTCGACGTTGTTATAACGGCTAATATATCTGCACCCACCGGATAAGTTAAAAAAAATTCTTACCTTAATTTTGTCGAAAAGGTCATAAAGTACCTTGTTTCGAAAACGAATGTAAGATTCCTTTCAAAACATATAAGATCAAATAAGGGTATAAATTACTTTACCCCATTATCTAGTAAATAATAAAAATGTTTTGAAATACATTTTTAAGAAACATGGATGTGGATGATAAAGATCTCCCAGTAGATAATTACGTATAAACAACCACAAATTATAAAGAGATTGTGAAATTAACCATTATGTTGTACTTTTTCTTGGTCGAGGGTAGATTATCCTCCTATATAATGGTGAAATAATTGTTATTAAATTATACAAAAACCATATACATTAATATGATATCATATATTATCTTAATATTTCATTGTTAATGATATTTTAGCAGTATCATCGTTTTGGGTGTTAACTGATTTGTTTTCCTTTATATGCTTGGTTACGTAAGCCATGTTTTTTATTGATTTTTTGTATTTTATTCATATAAATAATGATATTATGTTCATAATCATTATTTTTAATCATAAAATGAAAATTATTTTTGAATGATTCCAATGGGGGAATGAATCTCATCGCGTTCGTTGAGACGGTAATCCGTACATATACATGAGAAACAATATCATTCTTTTGATATTAAAATAATATATAATAGGATGGTATATCATATCTAAAGAATCATTATCATATTAAATTTATTATTTACATCAATTATAGATCATTATTTTACCCATCCAAATAATAATGTATTGAATAACAATTACACCACAACGTGGAGACGGTAATCCATACGTACGCTCGTATGGTGACATGTCATTAAAAGGATGGGTAGAATAATGAATATGGTTGTATGAAATTTGTAATAACAACACAGTATATAGAAGACACTGAAGTTATTATTTTAAAATGTAAACAAAGTAAGAGGAAGTGGAAGAAGAAAGGAACTTGAAAGAGGTGATGAAATATTTACCTATTCTTTGGGTTCTTCCTTTTGATTTGTTCAAAAGGGATTCTTAGGTTGGCTTTATGACTAAAATAAGGCCTCTAAGATTAAGGGAGGATAGTTGATAGGGTATTTGGGCAGGGGTTGTCTGAGCCAAAAGGCTTTGAAGGTGTGAATTTGAGGGAAGTGGGAGTGCCCTTTTATAAGAGGGGTGAGGTGAACCTTAGGAAAAGCTAGAAATATTATTTTACAATAAAATAATTTCCATTTTATAATGGCAGAAAAATTAATTATTTAAAGGTTAAGGTGGTTATGGGTCAAAAACGAATCAACTAATAGGTTTTACCCAGGTTTGGGTCACTATATTAACTTTATCTTTTAGATTTAACTCTTAGTTAAATAGTTTGGCATTTACCATGTCTGTTTGTATTTTTATGTTATATGGTTAATAAACATACTATAAACATACAAGAGAACCTCAAGTGGTTCATTAATGTCATATATAATATTATTTAAGACCTTTTTCCGAACGTTAGATTTTTATGAATTGAATATCAATTAATAATATAATTTTTTTGAAAACCCTTTTATGTCAATTTTGAAATAATTTGGTATTTTATTTTTTTATAAATTAATAATAGCATAATTAATTTGAAAAAAATTCATCAAACCAACCCTAACTTGTCATATTAACTTTTAAATTTAGTTTAATTCAGAAAAAGTTTCAAATTACATTTATTTGTATATTTATAATATCACTTATTTTAATATTTAATTAATTAGGTAATTACAACATCATCATGGTGTCATAAATAAATTAGATTATTTAATTTATAATAAATATAAATAAAATACCCTTATGTAGGAAATAGTTTTATCTTTCTGATGAATATTTATAGTCTCATTTATCTTCTGTATAAACCTATATTAAAAATGTTTTAGTTATTAAACTTTGATTTTAACACTTTTAACTATTTAAATATAATAATACTAAATGTACTAATCTAATCCAATTTGACCTAAATGATAATATTTTATTTCTAAGGTTGTTTTTGGTGGAATTAAACTTATGCAATAGAATTACGACATGTGTTGGGGTAATAAAAATATCATTTTTACCCTTAATTACCCTATTTACTTTTAACCGTGGTAAATAAAAGTAAAAAGATACTATTCACAAAAAATTATTTTCATTTTATTGAACCACATTTTTCTTAATTATATCAACCATATCTCTCATATTTTTTAAATTAGACTCACAAAAGTGCTAAAATTAAGTTTTATGTAAATTTTTAAATGCTCCTTGGAGGTGGGTAAAAGACGGTAAAAAGTTCAATAAACTTTTTATATATCTAAAATTATTATAAAATGACTCCAATGAATTAATTTAAACTTTTATATGTATTATGTATCTATTTTGACCTAAAATAAATTTTAATGAAATAAATAATTGTTTAAATAAAAATTTCAGTTTTAAACTATAACTCAGTGTTTTTCACTATTCATCAAAATTGAAAGTTTTCAGAAAAATACCAAAAATTCACCCTTAGATAATTTCGATATTTTGAATCCAAAAATAAAGTCCATTTTGAAATATAAAATTTATAAAATTTAAGAAAGTGGGTATTACTATTCATAACAGCTAGTACGATTGGTTGTGGTGTGTTAGAACTCGATGTTGCGTACAACACACGCTATTGTGTTATTCAAAGAGAAGTGTACCATGGAAGATTGTGGTGTTACATTGTACTTTATAATGTTGGAGAAAAATAGATCATGATGTATGAACCAACTATAATGAAGCATCTCATTATTAAGAAGACGGTACCACACTCCTCTTCGCACAAGAAAAGGCATGTGAACCTCTCGATGTGTGGTATCTCAACATAGGTGAAAGAAACCACATGAGTGGTAACACATAATTATTTGCAGAAATCATAGAAGAAGTTTGTGGTGACATGATCTTTGGTGACTCATCAAAGGTACCCATGATTGGAAAAGGTAAAATTAAAATCTATCTAAAGACTGGTGTGTTAGATTACATTTATAATATGTATTACATACCAAGCATGAAAAATAATATCACTAGTCTCGTCCAAATCCTTGAAAAGGGGTATGACATACATTTGAAAAAACCTTCCTTGTTTATAAGGGAAGCTCATAGGAGACTTTGTGATCAAGTAAAAAGGGAAAATAATCACATGTTTCTTCTGCATATCAACATGAAGGTCGAGGATCATCTATTTGGACTCACAAAGAATGACTCATGGAGATGGCATATTAAGTTTGGGCATCTATATTTCAGAAGCGTTAAAATAATATCCTCATCATGCATGGTGCGTGGCTTGGTGATGATAGAAGTTATAAATCTTGTGTGTGAGGCATGTACACACGGTAAGCAACAATGGAACTCCATCCCCAGTGGAGAATCCAGACGAGAAAATGAACCACTTCGGTTGGTTCACACTGATATTTGTGGACCACTTGAAACAACCTCACTAGGAGGTAATCGATATTTTATTACCCTCATTGATGATTTTATATGGAAACTCTGGGTGTATCACATCAAAGAAAAATATTCTGTATTTGTGATCTTTAAAATTTTCAAATCTTGTGTTGAAGCCGGAAGTGGTTATAGAATTAAAGTTCATAGATCTGACTGAGGTGGAGAATACACTTCAAATTCATTTCCAGATTTTGGTTGGGAACATGGAATTAAGTAGAAATACACTACTATATACAAGCCATAACAGAATGGAATTTCATAAAGAAGTAACTGCACAATTCTCAACATGGAGAGGACCATATTGAAAGAGAAAGGCTTGCCAAAGAGAATTTGGGAAGAAGTAGTGGCATGTACTACCTACTTTTTAAATTTGTGTCCAACCAAGAGAGTCAGAAACATGACACCACAAGAGGCATGGAGTGGCTAGAAACTAATCGTAGCACACCTAAGAATCTTTGGGTGTGTTACCTACACTCAAGTTACAGAAGCGAGAATAAAGAAGTTTTATGATCTTGGTGAAAAGGGCGTTTTCATCAGCTACTGTGAAGATTCTAAAGCCTATAAGCTCTACAATCTACTAAATGATAGTGAGTAGATATGTGGTTGTCAATGAAGAAGAAGCTTGGAAATGGAATGGTGAAGAATAAAAAAAAGATATTCTATTTGAAATTGAAGATCTATAAAAAATACATGATCATCAGGAGAAAAAAACCACAACACCTTCCCTGGGAACATCTTAAGTAGACTTGAGTCTAAGAGTACATTCCATCACTCCTTAGAGGAATCCATCATGTCAAAATTTGGCAAGATCATTATCACCCATGTAACCCCAAAAAATGAAAATCCTAAGAGACATTTAAGAGAAAATGAAAGAGGTAAATCTTTTTTGGATGTATAAATATCATGAGCCTCTTACATTTCAAAAATTCATAGGAGAAGAATGTTATAGAATCTTTGTGGAATAATAAATTCATTCTATAAAGAAAAATGACACATGGGAGATGACTACACTTCCTAAAAGTCAGAAGAGCATAAACATCAAATGGGTATACAAGATCAATAGAAATTATGATGGTGAGATCAATAGATACAAAGAAAGGCTCTTAGAAAATGGGTATAAATAGAATTACGATATGGACTATGAAGAAGTCTTTTATCATGTTTCTAGCCTTAACACTGTGAGGGAGTTTATCTCCCTTTCTATTCATTATATTTCAATGATCTACCAACAAGATGTGAAGTTTACAATCCCGAATGTAATTCTAGAGGAAGAGGTCTATGTGGTCCAACCTGAAGGCTTTGCTATGAAAGGGGAGTAGGAAAAGTTGTATCGTCTGAGGAAAGATCTATATGGATTAATTCAAGCTCGACGTGCTTGTAATGCATGTATTAGAAACTATCACTAAGAAAATGGCTTTGCCTAATGTCTATATGAACATACATTTTACATCAAGAAGAATGATCGTGGCGATATACTTATTGCAGACTTGTATGTTGAGGATTTTCTGTTTATAGTGAGAAATCGACCATTGCTAGTTGAATTCATGGTGGCCATGTTCAAAGAGTTTTAGAAGACCTATTGAGGAATCATGTCATTTTTTCTAGGAATAGAATTAAAGAAACAACATGATTCCAACTACATATCTTAGAAGAGGTATGATAAGGAGTTTCTTGAAGAGTTAAAAATGGCCAACTACAACACTGTAAAAACTCTTATATCAAAGGGCTTAAAACTAAAAAAAGGCGGAGAAACAAGAATCATTAACTTATATTTTTTCAAGATTATGATTATAAGACTAAGATATCTCACAATCACAAGGCAACATATTTTCTATAATATTGGGCTTCTAAACAGGTACATGGAAGCATCGAAAGAGTCACACTGGCTAGCAGCAAAACTAATCCTCAGGTACGTCAAAGAAATGTTGGATTTTGTCTGTTTTATCCAGACAATGAAGAATAAAATCTATATGGTTACTCAAATAGTGATTTGGGAGGTGACCAAGATAAAAGAAAATGTACCAAAGGGTATGTATTTTTTCTTGGATCGATAGTTTTCATGCGGAATTCAAGGAAGCAGAGTGTGGTCGCCTTATCTACATATTAAGAAGAGTACGTAGTGGAATCATCCACTGTTTGTGATGGAATCCAGTTCAGAAATATGTTGAAGGAGATAAAAAATCCATAGGATGGATTCATAGTAATATATGTGGATAATAAGTCTGCAATCGAACAATCCAAAAATATGGTGCATCATGGAAGAAGAAAATATATTGTTACATGATTCTATTTTCTGTGAGATCATGTGATGCAGAAAACGGTAATGTTAAAATATTATAATACAAGAGAATAAGTAGCTGATATTTTCACATTGGAATTACCAACAGATGCATTGAAAGTACTCAGAATGGTGCTCAAGCTGAAGCTGTTTTTGGTTTGAAGGGTATTGTTGGAAATGAAATAAAAATCCCACACCTCAACCAGCCCGCGTTTATTTTCCCTGCGTCTTTTTTCCTTGTAGTGTATATTAACTGTACACATTTTCCATCTTCTTTTTTCTCCCCGTGTTTCTGTTTAATGTGGGTGTTTTATTTCATTAATGTTCCCATTTAATTTTCCTATTTCATTCCTTTGTAAATGCGTATAAATTGTTGGCAATTGTAGTCCAAAAAAGAGTGCAATACAAGCTTAAAAAATCATTTGTGTAATTGTGTTCCATTTATTCCTCTTTATTTTTTTCCTTGTCTTGTATAGCCAACATGAATGACTTAACATTATATTTATGGGTCTCATGTTTTTGTAATGCTTTAGGAATGAAAAATTAACCTCCATTTTCAAGGAATTAGAGATGAATTGGAAATTTATTAAAGCACAACAAAGTGTTATATCGTTCTGAAATCAAGTTACTATATCTTCCAAGGAATATTCTTCAACTTTAGAATAAGGGCCTTTAAATTAAATGTTATCTTTTTATCATTACTTTTTATGATATCAATAACTATTTTGAAGAATATTTGGTCTATGGATTTTTTATCGTTAAATTTCTCCGGACCATGTTCTCTATAAATCTCCAATAAAACTTGATACTTATATTCCTATTACATGTCCACATCTTCACTTTCCACCAATGTTCTCCTTTTTGGAAACCTAGTTATGAGGTACATTGAGAAACTTTTATTTTTCTGACTTTAAATTTTTAAAAGGAAGTTTTAGTAATAATTTTTATCAAGTGTATTTCCATGAATGAAACATTTTGGTATAAAAACTTTGATAACCAAGAAGAATTTCGAGGGAAAAATTCATTTTAAGGGGGTAGAATGTAACACCCTGAGATGTTGTGATTTTTTTTGAATTAATTTGAATTTTTTTTATTTCAAGTAACACTAAATATAGCTTCTGATATTTGAAAGAAACCAGTTATTTTTAATTATTATGCTATATCATGTTAAGATTTCATTATACACTACACCAAGATAATCTCGTGCTACACACAACGACAACTTGGCTAGCGTTACATGCAACACTGAGTTTCTATGAACCAAATTTTTGTTATTATAATTATTTAAATAATATAGTTATAACATATCCATTAAAAATAATAATATAAATAGTAATAACTTATTTTTGAGAATTATTAAACATAATTATGATAAATAATACATTTTTTGGTATTTTTTTATATGTTTGGAAATACAATTTTCCCGAATGAATTTCTATTTTTTTCCTTCAATGAAAAAAATAAAATTTATTTAAGAAAATAATAAATTTAAAATATAAAATAAACATCATATTTGAATTCATAATTTTAAAATTATCTTAGTGTTAATTTTCTTGTATTTTTTTTCAAATATTTCATTTTTGGACGAATAGTGAAAATACAAAATTTTAAATGAAAACAGATTTTTTTATTAATTTATTTATATAGTTAAATCTTATTTTGAATATTTAATTTGATAAATTATTCATAAATTAATCAAATAAATTCATTGGAACCTGTTTCCCATTGAAATTGGATATAAAAACAATTCAATCTTTTTTAACTTTCTCCTTAAAAACCTGTTATCTTACAGGTTCTGAAGGATTAATTATAAATTAATTTTATCCAATTATATGAATTAAACTTAGAAAAAGGGTATAATTGGGTGTTATAATTATAATATTTATAATTTAATAATATTAACTTTGTTTTTTACTAAATGTATCAAAATAATTAATTAAAATTAATTAATATTTTTAAGGTGAAATTAATCTTATGAACAGACTAATCCATAATCTTAAGGGCCCAAATGACCTAGACACATATCCAAAATCAATTGGATTCCAATAGTTTTAACATATCCTCTCTTTGTTTTAATTATATTATTTAGTTGAATTCTATTCGAGGAAAGTGATCTATAAAATAAGTTATGTAAATAAAATGAAAAAAAGAACCTTCCTTAACTTTAAAATTTATAATGTTTTAGAGTATTGAATAAGTTACATAGTTTCAGTAATAAATATTATTTTGAAATTTAAATCATTTTTTTATCGTGATAATTTAAATAAAATTTTTGGAGATGAATTAGTTATATTAAATTCTTAGCAAATGAAAACACTTGAATTATATAGTTAATAAAAAAATTAAAAAATTGATTCTAAAAAACATAAAGGGAAGTACATTTAATGAATTATTGTTTTAAATTTTTTTTGATGAATATATCATGTTATAAAACTATAAACTTAATATATTCAAATTATAATGGTGTTTTTATATCATTAATTTAAAATTAACTAATTTAATTCAAAATTTATGCTAATATTATTTTACAATAAATGGTATTTTATTAAATGATTTAAAATTAATAAAAAATCGTTATTCTTAACATTTATTTTTATATGTTATTAAATATAAAATATCTACCATTAAGGGAAAAACTAATCTTATAAAATTAATATATTTACCCATATATAGTAAAAACATTGTTAATAGAATTCTCATTAAAGTAGTGTTTTTTCATGTTACATGTGGTGGTTTTAAATTTAACTTCCAAAACAAATGGGGTTTTTTATATTTTAAATAAAAAATAATATATATAATTCATTCGTTAAATAGTTTCTAATAAATTTCTCTTTTATTTAGTCTTTATGGTTTAAAAAATTAAGATATAAAACAACTTACTTTAATAAAAAACTAAACTGATAAGAATAATTAAGCTAAATATAAAGGAAAAAATGATAAAAATGATTTTATTTTTGTGTTATGTGAGTTTTTATAGACCATAATTTCAGTTTAAGATATTATTTTCTATTTTGGAAGCACTTGAGGTAAGGGATACCTCCCAATATTTTTACTCATTTGGTATTTACAAGAAAACAACCCATCCTCTATAAAAATGCATTCACTATTCCCCTTACATACACCTCTCAATCCACTTTGGATCATCCAATAAAATCCCAAATAATATCTCAAATTACATTCTCTCAATCTATAATACTCAATTTGGACATAAATAAAACCATGTTAGTCCTTTGGTGTAAACTGTATAGAATTTCCCAAAAAGAGGTAACTTCGTTCCACAAGATCTTTTGTTTTATTTTAATTCTACACACTATAAAATATTCTTATTAAATTCTTATATAATAAACTAAATATTAAAAACATAATTATATTTTATTATTAAAAGTGTTATACCTATACCTATACACACTTAAATCAAACGGATAATGAACTTACCATTCATGTGTATAATATAATACCGCCTCGCAAAATGACGTTGTTCGTTTTCCATTACCACCTCTCATGCTTGGGAATTATGATGGAATTTTGTTTTATATTATATATATAATATTTATGAATTATTTAATCTTATTTAATTGACATATAAAATATAACTTTGTTCTTTCCATTTTGTGTAAATACGAAAACATTGTTTGTTGATGTGCAGACTATGTCCTTCTCAAAGCGCTGTGATCCGTTCACACATTCTATGGAAAGTATTAAGGATGAGATTAATGAAAAAATATTATATATAGAACATAATAATGATACCATACTGATAATATATATATATATGTAATTTAATTTTCATTCAATACAGCATGAAAATATAAACAATGTTCATGCATACATACGACCTACCATATCCATGAACAGTGTATTACATTTCATATCTATATATTTTATAGGTTATTATAAATTATTATTTATTTAATATATATTATATATATAAATAATACTTTACTTTATTTATATAATTAAATCATGATATAATTAATTGGATCAAGAATAATAATTCAAAACATATATGAAAAAGAAAAAAGATATTACCCAAATATTAACATTAACAAGAAATTGTTTATAAATAGGTAAAAAAAGTCAAAATAAAATTATTTATGGTATTATATATTATAATATATTAATTTGGTATATTTATAATAAAATTATATAGACTATACCATATGTTTTATTGGGTATGAAGAAACTCAAGACTTAAAGTAAGGGTTTCCTCATCTCACTTTTATTTATGTGAGACTTATGCCTTATTCACCAGTCATTTATTTTTTTTAGTTTATATACCTAATTTAAATGTATTATATTATTATTATAATTATATTTATGGGAATTTTCATATCCATGTTATGATATTTTTTTCTTGGGGACTATGGTTCAAAAGATAGCGAATCAGTAATGTAATTTTCTCTTAATTTCCGTTCTTTGAGACACATGGCATGTCATTCACCCATACTATTTTATGATGTGAACATAATACCCCTTTTCATGTTATATCATTAAAATATTTCATTTCATGATATTTTATGTTTCATTTAAATTTATTATTTCATGGGGATTTTGAAGTATTTTTACCAAATTGGTAATAATTTATTGTTACAATCTCATTGTTTGTTGGGGTTATTTAATATTTAGTTTCCATTGATGAAATATCATAATTCATCTCTAAAAAAATCTCATGAATTCTCTTATCCTCTGGATATTAAATATATATTCAAATAATTGTGTAATTGTTTTTACTCTTTGGTAATTATGATAATAAATAATATATTTTTATCAAAGCTTTACTTTATTTGTCCTTTTAGTCAGGAATCTATATTCTTTCAAAAAAGTATTTTCTAAATAGGTTTTTAGAAATGTTTTATGATTAAATAAGTGTTTTAAATTATTTTAAAATCTTCCATTAAATTATTTCAAATCTATTATTTGAGAATATAGTTTTCAATGATGTCTTATATTTAAAAATAATTTAAAATGTTTTCAATATTATTTTATATGTTATTAAGGAAAAAGGTTTAATGTTTTCATTCTTACTTTATATGTTTCAAGTAAAAATGTTTTTAATTTTTTAGAAGACATTATATGTTCTGAAGATTATTTTCAAATAAAATGAGTTTTAAAAATATTAATGTTTTAAAAATATTTTTTTTAAAAAGAAAGGATATTTTTCTCTTGATTTGTTTTAATTTAACTTTTAAATATTTCTTTATAAGAAAAGGATTTTCTAAAATGGTTTTAGGAAAATGATTTCCAAATAAAGGATATTTTCCTTAACAAATGTTCCATGTGATCTATTGAAATCCTTCACCTTCTACTATGACATACTTTGTTATAGATTATGGTTTACTGGGGATTTGATAAAAAATTCCATTCATATTCTTTCTTTAACGGTTTATGTTTAGATGCAATGATGTCTATGACAACCTTTTCACTACCATGAGTTATATTCTTTTGAAACCCATATTGTTTCATGGGTTATGATTTTATGTAATGATTATGAGACCTATCACTTTTACATAGATAATGATATGATGAAATATTTATTATTCCCTTTTCATTGAGTAGTTTATGATATGATGTTTATGAAACCGATCTCCTTTTACAGGTCATGATATGATGTAAGTTTTTATATATTGTGGAACATGTATGTATGATTTTATTATGTGATCGGTGGTAGCTATATCTCCCTATGATGAATTGGGTAAGGATTTATATATAATGTGATAATAATAGGAAAAAAGATGACATGCATAAGCTATAATGGAAAATTGGTGCCTACTGAACCAAAATGGGAAACATTTGTGTCTTGATCCACTATGGGAAGATGGGGAAACTGGATCCACTATGGGATGTTGGAAAATCAAACCCCTTATAAGGAAATGACTATGATTGGGTATGTTAGTGTGTCTATCCTAGTAGGTGTAGTTTCCATGACGTTCCCTGATAATATTTTGAAATGATCCTTGACTTATAGTGAATTTTATATAGGATTATAAGTATTCCACAAGTTTATTTCTTATGAATATGATATGTTCACATATTTTTTGCTATTGATTATCTTATGATTTATATCTTATGAATGACCAATATTTATACCACATTTCTTGATTACAATCTTTGATATACATTGTATGACCTTTAAATGTTAGGATCATGTTCTCATACACTTATGTTCATGTTATTCTTACACTTTTATTTATTTACCCTTATTGAGCATCCAAGTAGACCCCTTTCTTATGTTTCCTTTAACCAAGTTATGAATAATGGTTTTATGTAGAAATACTATAGGGGATGATATTAAATGGTGACGTTGAAGATATTTTTCCATGTTAAAAGATTATGTTTCCATGTTTATAAAGAGACTAAACTATTATGGTCCTCTGGAATTTATTTTTGTAATGTGAAGAATATTCATCTAAAATGATGCAATAAAATTTCATGTTAAGTACAGGTCATTATAAACCAAGGGATTTAGGATTAGTGGATTTATGTAGGTATGAGATTTGGGAATGTTTTTTATGAACCAAAATGGTTTGATGGGGTGAATAAGAGAGGATAGGGTATGAAATTTTATAAGTGAAGTGAGTGGTATACTTGTAATTTTTGAAATGAAAATGGTGTACCTACGTTTTTCACATGAAAAGGTTCCAAAATAGAGTATTATTAATACATAGAAATTAAATATACTAAATATATCCAAAATATATATTTTAGATAAGTTTTTATTGAAATTTTACCATTATATTCTTAGTTTAACTCCTTGTAAATATATTTTTACCTTACCCATGGTAAATAATTTTTACTACTTTTACTATTCATTATAGAAAATAAATAATTTAAATTTAATAAATAATTTTAATTATTTTAATTAAAATAATGGAATATATTTTTTAAAATTTAATTCATATATGTGGGAAAATGTTTTTAAAATTAATCCCACTGATGCGATGAGAAAGAGAGTTTTCAGTAAGAAAATGTTCAGAAGGTTAAATGTTTTTATATAAAACATAAATATATAAATTATTAAAATCCTCTATAATAGTTACAATTTAATATAATTGAAATAATTTGAATTTAAAATCAATTTAAAATATTATTAAACTTTGTTAACTATTTAAATGAAAAAGTGATTTTCAATTAAAATTCTGTTTTTTCACTATTCAATAAAAAATGAATGATTTTAGAAAAATAAAAAAACATTGACTGTAAGATAATATTGATATTACTATTTAAAAAATTAAGTTCATTTTTTTAAATTAAAAATCTAAAAGTTTTAATAAATAATTTTAAATTATATACGCATAACATATTGGAACTGTCTTTTAGAAAAAAATACAGTTTTTCAGAAAACATTTATTTTTATTTTTAAGGATTATAACTTTATTTCTAATCAATATATAAGAATAATTTTGAAAATTTAATAATTAATATTCATAATATATAATTTAACATCTAGTTTATAATGGTAAAATATATTATGCTTCATTTAGTCTAAGGGTTTCTTGCCCCACAAGCTATCAAAGATACTAAATTTAAAGAAATATATTTCATTGGTTTTTCAAGCATAGTGTCCCATTCCACAGACACTATCGGAAATAATGTTTTTCTTTTAAAATAATGTGGTTATTTATTCTAACATCATTGAATAAATTTCATCTTCATAATTTAAACATGATCTCAGCAATAAAGGTTTTGGTATTTGGAAATACAACTGTTGAAACCCCACATCACAAGAAGGGTTAAGAAAACATACTATTACTAAGTAATAAAAGGGATTCTTCCTTGTGGTGTCAGTTATATTGGTCCTAATAATAGAAACGTATTCAAGGATTAGTTCCTCTAAGTCTATAGACTATTTAGAGGTTACCCCTCAACCTTTAAAATGGGATTATCAAAAATAAATTAAAATGAATCCTACGGGCATTCAAGTCAAAGGATGTAAAAAAGGTCACATGGAATAACAAAAAATTTGTTTCTAAATTGGAGAACATTAATGGAAGGTTAATATATGGACATGTAAGTAAAGTGTAAATAATATTTGAGAGTGATATAAGTAATTTATCATAGGATAAATAGAATGTTAAGGACTTAAAAATAAAAAATCTATGATGATTTAAAATCCCATCTGAATCATTAGATGTGAAGGTAATATGATAATTTTTTAAATAACCTTTTCATAAAGATTATTAGTTCCTCTACTATATAATAATATAAACAAATTTATTTATATGATATGTTCATATTTGATAATCGTAATTTCATCCTTTGGTTGTGCTTCGATCAATTTCCAATTCATCCAATACTCTAAGAAATGAATATCAAAAAATGAATTTTTTTATTCTTGAAGTTGTAAAATTCAACTCCAAAAGAAAATAATATCCATAAAAGAGTTACACGTCTTTATTTTTATCTCTAACTATTTACTGAATCCATTATGGTTAACTGATGTTATCTAATATAATACATTAATCTATAAACCTCAAAAGTAACACCACTGGTTCATCATTAATAAATATTTTTTATATCGTTCAATTAAAAACAATGAATTATTAACCAGGACATCACGTAGGCTAGTTGTAAGCATAATACACATATTGACCTTCAATATTCAGTTGAATCCCCATGTAATTGGTAGATGTAATAGGTTTTCACACATCAAGCAGGATGTCCTTTTTCCATAACTATATTAATATAAATCCTTTAAGGATACCAAATTGTGGTGACCCAAGATTAATACAACATCAAAGATAAGATATTCCTTAAAGGTTACCAATACCATTAATCCCATGTCCAGAAAATTCTAAAAAAAATATTCATTAATTTTTTTTTTATATTCAACAAAAATAGGTTTTATTCCCATTAATGTTTCCCTAAATATATTTAATCATGTTATATTCCTACCACAAAAATTTTCAAAATGAGACTTTATGACATACGAACAATTGAGAAAACTAAATCTCATAAAACAATGATGGTATTTATAACTCTTAAGCTAATGAATACATATAAGCTTCTAAAATATAATACAATCCATATATGTTTCATAATTCTTATCACCAAAATAACATTGGTAAAAAAAATTCTACAATTTAATTCTGGAACCCCAACACATAAAAACTTTACCGATTTTAGTTCCACATAGGTCATTCCTTTGTCTAGGGTTTAACCTTTAGAAGAATTAATTGACTTAGATAATTTCTAGGTTCCAAAACATTAAGACAACAAACAATAAATGGATCCTGAGGATGATATTTATTTCCTTCCATGGTAGTCTTCATTTTTCCTTAGATATTATTTTCTTTATACCCTCCCTTTCCACACATAATGATTTTTTAATTCTATTTAGGAACATTCTTGGGTTTCTCCTTCTATATTTATGACATGAATGAATGTGAGAATTATTTTTTCCAGGGTCTCCACCATTCGAGCTCTGAGAAAACATCACCCTTCCCTTATTTGGTTAGTTCGGGATTTGGTTAAGGTATAATATATTATTCATATTCTATAATAAATATTCCGGAATAATCACAATATCAATCCATCCAATCATCATCTCATTTGGCTTCTTATATTCACCACCATGCCCTTCATATTCAATGATAATTCAAATCCTTTGGGTTATGGTCATTAACTAAAACCACAAATCCTAATGTGTCAAAAAATAATGATAGTGGGATAACCATGTAATCATTTATATGATTTTTAAATCATAACACAAATTTTTTTATTCAAATAATCCTTTGGTTTAACCTAGTTCATTCATTATCATCATCAATTCAAATAATTCTCAATGGTTTGTAATAAAAATACTAATCATCCTAAACATATCCCCCAAGAGTGTCAGACCAAGTGTGATGTAATTATTTTTTACATATACCAATGGATGATCAGGTCAATCTTAATGCTTCATTTTCAGAGTTATTACCCCTAGGCACATCTGTGCCCTAAAAATATCTATTTTTAGTATCTTTAGAGGGATGTATTTCATGTAAAAATCACATAATATATTACATTAAAATATTTATGTTCTTCTTCTATGGTTATCCTCAAATTTTATCATTGGATTTTTCTTCATAATCTATGTTTTCTTGAATATAGTTCCCAACATTTCTTCGAAATGTCATCTGATACAAACTATAGTAACCCCGACGTCAGAAACCCATAGTTGATGTATAAATTACTACATTATCATAAGATAAAAGGAATCTCATAAGAAATGTACTAAAGAGTTTATAAGTCTTGGAAAACTAGATACATACTTGAGTTTTACATTTATTCATAGTTAAAATTACACCATATTTTTTTGAGGAATAAAATTATTCCCCCTAGAATATCCATACTTATCCAACATAGTACACTTTATGGATTCTTGATAATGGTAAAAAAATGGTGAGCTAAAATGCTCAGTAATATTTAAGTATAACCGAATCTACCATGAATCAATAAGCATAATCAACATGGAAAGGTAAATAACTGAATACACATTCCATTTAAATAACATGAATATCATGATAAGATACGGAATACACAGTATGGAATGTTAAATATCATACCACACATTCCATTTAAATAAATTAATAATCATGCATAGATAAGAAATAATCAATATGGAAAGGTAAATAATTAAACACACATTAAAATAATCTCGATAAAAAACAATTAATATAGAATGATAAATAACTGAAAATAGAGTTTATTTAATAAATAATCTGATATAGCAATTTATCCAATGATGATATTATTGTGAAAATATCATGAATAATAAAAACTAAATTTTTAATGAAGTAAATTATTAATTATTGGATGCCATAAAGTCAGGAATCATGATACCTATACTATCAATACCTTTCACAAGATGGTATAAAAATACTGGTATATACCCATTTAATTCTACCTTACTTATTTCCACATTAAAATATAGATGCTCTAAGGTCCTGAAAAAACCACAAAGGAGATTCTACCCAATTCCCCCCAAAGAATTGGGGGGGGAGAATGGAGAAAACTCAAAGGATGCACAAAGCTGAACCGGTCTGTAGACCGGTCCAAATGATGACGCCACACGACCAGTTCCATGAAGCACCCCCTCCGCAGACTATTGTCATTTGCGAAAGAGGTGAAGATCCTCCGTGGGCACAAACCAGGATGAGTGCTGGACCGGTCCACCATCACGAACTGCCCCCAACTGCGGACTGCCTCGACCAACCCAGGCCGAATCTGCTGTCATTCGCAGAATGGAGACAGAGCCCTACGCGACCGCAAAGCACTCCCCGTGCTCGTTCGGTTCTCGGGGGAGATACGCTCAATGCCCCCCGTGAGTTGCGGATGGACCAAGTGAGCCATAAACTGGGTCTTCGGTCATGGGCCTCTGCAAAAGGTGTCGAGTGACCACAGATACATCCTTTTCCCCGCTCTATAAAAGGAGACCTAGGGAAAAATAAGGGAGGATTCAAAGGAGATTGATCAGATTCGGGTGGAAGGATTTCGAAGGGAGGCTTAGGATTTCGCAAACAGCGAAGTTCCAGATCGCGGACCTGAGTAGGTATGAACCTGGGAACGAACTAATAAGGAACAAAAAACGCATAATAACTTGGTGAAACGCGAACCAAAAATAATTAATAAGAGAAGACCGTGAACCATGGCCCCTCCACGAATGCACTCCCTACGGACCAGGGAGTTTATGCCTCTTCTCCAATCCACCGCACTACATATCACTATCCTATGCGGCCGAAGCATAGACTGAGGAACCCACAATCGGTGCCTCCCTTGGCCACCGCTGCTCACATGGAACCCTCCGCGAACCACCCTAGTACACAGATGGAATCCGAATCCGTGAACCACCTTGGTTCGCGGGATTCCCATTAGTCCGCAGACCACCCTGGTGTGCGGACGACTTCTCCAACCATATAGCACTTCCCTATGCGAAGGGCACCAAAAACCATAACACCGTGTGGCCCGCCGAATCCTTCGAAGTTCCCATTCCCAAAGCCAGATAAAACCCTTCAAATCCTGCCTGATCCTCCATGACTCCCTCATTGGCCTACTCATCGGCCCCGAGCCTAGGCGTCCACCAGCGCCACTGGATTCGTGTGGTGTAATCCTCAGGCGCATCAGCGCGCCATTTTGAGTCCACATACCCATGGTAAGCAAGGGTGAAGGGGTTTCCCTGACCCTTGAGCAGATTCCTGAAGCATTCCTGGGTTCACATTCCCACGGTAATGTGGAGTCTGAGCTCGGGAGTCCCCTTTCTGTCCCTCCACTTGTTGGGTCTGGGGAGCTTCTACCTTCTTTGGGGGGGGGGTGGTAGTAAAATACCAATCATAAGGAAGCCCCCATGCACTTATTTACTTCCCCCGGGAATAAGATAGGTGACGGGCACATCAACACCTCTTTCCCTCTCATGTTGTGTTCTTTCGCCATGAGCGTCCATCTCGGAGTAATCCCTGACCTTATGGGTCGCTCTATACATAAGTCCCACTCTACTTCCCATGGATGAAAATTTCGCGATGTTATCGTCTGGTCCATGCTGCCTCTTGTTTCTCACACCGAGCATGACTCACGTGGGCTTAGAGTAAGCATCGACCATGACATCCTAAAATGGGCGGCCTCAAAGCGTAATCCCCAATCCATTTCTATGGGTGGTATCAGAGCATAATCCAAACTCATGCGAACTACGAGGACATTAATTCCCCACCATAGAGATATGTAGGAAGCCTCCAAGAGGTTCAAGCCCAATCACCATCAGACCCCCGGGTCCACCTTCACGTCGGTTCTCTGACACCCCAATTCGAACTACATGGACTTTGATCCCTGTCTCCTAGGCAGGGTACATAGGAAGCCTCCTTGAGGTTCAAGACCGACAACCAGACGATCCTACTATCTTCACGTCGGTTCAACACACTAACCATAGTGCTGCCTCAATGAGTCCAGACTCCTCGGGGTCATTAATCAAATGAGGGATGGTAAACCTTGGGAATAAATGATTCTGAACCCATACGTCCAGCTGACCATTTCAAACCAGGAGAAATCTATGGATAATATTCTTGGGTATAATCCAAAGATTTGAGAATATATGAATACGTCTTAAATCTATAAGAGAGTCTCAAAACAGGTAATAATTCCCCCCAAAAAAAGTTTCGATGAGCCCGGCTTCCCATCCTCTCGACCAATGCGAGTTCTTAAGTATTGCTGGTCAAACCACCTAGAAAACGCCAACCTTTGGAAAGCAGGTCCATGTATTACTGGATAAGGAACTGTTGGACGTTTCAAGGTGGAAAATGGTGCACCCAATGTGAGTGATTACGTAGAACCCAACCTTCTCTAATCAATAGTCGGGTAGCACGCGTTTCATCCCCATGACCCCGTCGTGTGCCGCGAGACAAAAAATGGTGAACCCAACGTGAATCATTAACCAAGCATGACAGATTTAACATAATCCCCATATGTACCCCCCTTTATACTCTGAAGGGGGGTCCAAGAAAGGTAATTAATTAGGAATGGGATCAAGAGATGCTTCTTTGACGGGTTTGTTGTTTGTATTTGTCAAAATGTTTTATAGCTACCACACAGAAATCCCTTAGATCCAATGGCATCACGAAGGAAATCACAAGCTCGTTCTTACAACAATACGATGACCGGAAATCCTCACCAACGAAGGACCCCATCACCCACCCAATGTCTTCAATGCTAGGTCTCAGATGCATTAATCCCAGAGTACCACGTGAACGACACTCTTCTGACGGTGGAGGCGGCCATGCACGCCCTCCAATCTGTCAGGACTGACCGGTCGCCTGCCCAACAGCAGCCGTGAAGGAAGATCCAGATAGCCCATGTTGCTGTCTCCAAAATTTTTGGGAGTCTATCCCCAGAACAAGACAATGTGTACCTCCCTTATCATAGGAAGGCAGATGAGGTCAACGCTGAGGACCTTATCCCCGCTGAATGGGGGTTTCGCTTCAAGGACCCCATCAGAAGACATCGTCGCGGTCACGCCATGACCCATCATCCTCTCTCCAGGGAGGACATCACCCCAAGTACCCGAGCCCATGCTCCCCAAGCTCCGGCCCCTCAGACCACCCGATGAGGGTGAAAAACGTGGAATCAGGGACCGGTCATCACCCTGGTCCCTGAGGAGGAGCTCTGTTGCCCCGTCATAGAGACACATCACGAATAGGCACATACACCTGTTCGCTCTTCCAAAGCCAGCCGTCCAGACATGGCGGAATCATATGAGTAGGCATGCATCCCTGCCAAGCTCTGTCAAGCCCTTCGATCACACCAGATGACACTTACTGGGCAACCACCTCTCCCTACCCCAGGGTCGTGAAGCCCACCATCCCGATGTGGTGGCGACCCAATGTCTACAGGCCCCGCTCCTAGTAGATCCACATGACGCCTACCATCCTAGCATGGTGGCGATCAACAAAGCCCACCATCCAGATATGGCGGCAACTCATAGGCGGGAACATCTCCCTACCAACAAAGGCCACCCACTTGATACAGTGGGAAACCAATATTTGTATGGCCAGCTCCCTGCGGATGCAAGTAAAGTCCGCCATCCCGATGTGGCGGAAAACGGAGAGATAAACTAGCTTATCCCAGTACATGGGCATATTCGTTCACCTGCCCTGACATAGGAGAATTGTCAGTACCCACTGACCACCGGAGCACCAGAACAGGATATTCCTACTCTGACACCGGAATGGGCCTTCATACCTGTTCAAGCCAAAGATGCCTTTTTTCATATCCTAGAAATGATGGAGGAGCAGTTATCGATCCTAGATCATATCTTGCAGACTTTCCAGAATGTAATTGCATAAGCGGCAACAGTAAGGATTCGTGCCCGTGAGCCCATCTCCCCAATTGAGGTGACTCATCAAAAAGACGAGATAGCTACCTCAGAGCAGATATGCATACATGTTTCCTCCAAGGAGGGTCGCCAGCTATATTCTGCAATGCAAGGGAAACCAGATCGACCATCTTCACTCGTTCCAACTGGGGGACACCCGTCCATCACGATGGATGCTCCAAAGCAGGCATATATCCCTGCTAAAAGTCAAGATGTTTTTTGGTGTATCCCATCAGCATCACGAGACCCAATTAGACAGGGGCCCAAAGGTGAAAGCCATTTTCAACAGCAGACGGTCCCCACTACCCACAAGAGAGCGCCCAGAATGCACTGAAGGCAGTAAGAAAATAAAGAGTGGGTTCATGAATCCGCTCTGCTAGAAGCTGGGGTTCCCAAGGCTACTAAGCACACAATCGCAGGCTCAGAACTCTACCCACACATTACAATATTATGGAAGTAGCAGTAGCAGTTGCGAAGGTCCTCCCCACAATCTCACTACCAGCAGCTCTGAAGGTCCTCCCCAGAGCACCCATGGGGGACTCCCCCATGGGAATATAACAATCGATCACGAGGGATCCTCTTTTGATGCGAGTTGCGGAAACCCTCCGCGTGACCAGAATATCGAGCAGCAAGAAGGTCCTCCACTTGCTGTGGTCCACCCTGAAGTTCCTCCCCGGGGTATACGTTGCAAACGCTCTCCATGCAGTGTGACCACAAATTATGATGGTAGTCCTCTCTAGCATATTCGTAACTGCAGAGGCCCTCCCCGCAGTGATGTATCATCATGACAAGAAGGCCCTCCCCTAGTCATCTCCTGCCCTGAAGGTCCTCCCCAGGGTTTACGTTGGAACGACACTCCGCGCAACCGGGCATCAGATCACAATGGTAGTCCTCGCCACCCTGATAACATAGGTCCTCCCCATAGATATGTCAAGCAACGAGAAGGCCCTCCCATCGGTGTGGTACATTATGAAGGACCACCCCAGGGTGTGCCTCGCAGATATTCTCCATGCAGCAGCTGTAATGGTAGTCCTTTCCATTGCAGTTGCTATAATGGTAGTCCTCGCCACCACGACCACCGTTGAGAAGGTCCTCTCTGAAGTGGCCCCAAGCAACAAGAAGGTCCTCCCCTTGTCGAAGTGTTCCTTGAAGGCCCTCCCCAGGAGGCACACCGAACATCAAACCATGCTGGTCATCCTCACCATAATGGTAGTTGTTGCGAATGCTCTCCTTGTAACAATGCTACGCAGCCAGATGGTCCTCCCCTTGCTGAAACACGCCTTACAGATCCTTCACATGGTATGCATTGAAAAATTCCTCTATTCAGTGAGGCATCAAGCTATGATGGCAGTCCTCACCATTGCAGCCTCCATTGCGGAGGTCCTCCCTGCAATGACAAATCATATCGACAGGAAGGTCCTCCCCTTGCTGAATGAAGCATAGAAAATCCCTCATATGCTGAGGCACTCAGAAAGACGGGATCAAGCATGTCTGATTCCCAGTTAGTCACCAACAACATCCTTCTTCAATCGGGAGATGTTTCAGGGCCACGTTCATCTTCTGAACTACCTCGGAATCGCCCACATGATGATTAAGCACCTACCAGTCCCACTGCCTCCGACCACACTATTGGAGAGCACCTCAGTTGGTCTGGCCAGGTAGAGGAGTCACTAGTGGAGGAGTACGCCGAAATGTTGCACCTGAGGAAACTACTGGCTAGGGACGATATACCAGTCATGTTTTGGACCATGACAACCTCTCAGTTTGACATACCCAAAGAGTTGTCGGAAGAATGCATGCACGAAATCCGCCACAATATATGGTCAACCCTACGCCGGCTGAAATCAAGCTTCCTACCCTACGACAGGTACGTAGAACACGTCAAGAAAATAGGAGACCTGCTGCATCACATTGACCTATATTCTCTTCCTTCGGCATGGAAACAGAGACCCAAGAGGCGTAAAGGAAACATGGAGGTAGCCTGCATCCATGCGCTGCACGTGTTGCGCCACCTCATTGGTGATGCTCCGACGGGAGTCCATTTCAGAGGATGGGGGGAACATGGAGCTTTACATTTTACTCCACTCCCCGCCTAGAAGAACCCGTTCAGTATGGTGTCTTTCAACATCATCACGTTAAGAAGAGAATCGAGTGGTCTCCATGTTCGCGAAGGAAACACACCCAACAGAGTCGGGCCTCAAGTAAGTCCCATAAGCGTCAGGCCCGACGGGAACAATCCATTCCAGAACTCATGAATCAGGCCACCGAGAGCATACAACATGCCTCTTTCCTAAGAGAGGCCAATCAGCGATCTTTGCCTGCCTCCCCAGAAGGGACATATCCACAGAATAACTTGGCACAAAACCCAATTCACCCTTGAATGGGGGCACGCAAGATTAGGCAGGTAGCGATAGCCGCAAAAACTGCTGCAATCCAGGGTCAACCCTATCCTGCAGGGCTGGGAGAAGTTTTAACAACAAATTCCCCCGTATGACCAATAAAAACGAGGGGAGACTCAACATCCAAGGAATGGAGCCAACCCCAGCCCTCAGGGCTGGGGGCATTATTATCCCCTCAACAACAACCTCCCCCATGAGAGTCAGTATTCTCTCGTCTATGGAGGACAGTCAGAAGAGGAGGTTCCTGTCCTATCCGATCATTTGAATCAACATCCCATCCGAGAGGAAGGCACACCATAAGGTCGCATCAAAGAACTCTCTGCATCACCCTTCATCAAGAAGTCCGAAGGCAATCCCCGGTCATGAAAGGGAAGGCCAACAGAAGACACGAGAGATCCTCTTCATATTTAGAAGATGAAATCTTCTCCACCCCGTGATATGTATCTATCAATATCATAGAGGTTAACCCCATGGGTGACACCAGATATGCTACAAATCAGGATGGATCGGGAGATGATGGTTCTGGTCAGGCTGTGACTCACAATGGACCACCAGGTTTGCACACCCGGAACCAGAGGGCCACCCTAAATATGGCCTCCCTTCAGCTAACCCCCCTCTGCTTACCCTGTGTGCTTCAAACAAGGATAAGAACAAAGGACCGATTACCCTTAATCCATCCCCTCATCTTGAAAAAAAACGAGCCACTCTCGATCGAAGAGAGTTTCTCTAGCCAGGAAGAGGAAATGATGGAATTGAGGCATCTTAACGCCGAGATACTCTAGAGGAACCGTCTTATTGAAAACGCATCACAAGAGAAGCCACATCTTGCACTCCCTATAAGTGCACCTCAAAGACCAAGGCATACCCTACCCAATGAGGTGCCTGGTCCTTCCAACTACCTAAATGTGGATTTTGATGAATACCAAGACTTCCCTCCACTTAAAAAAACCCAGAAAAGTATGCCCAAACCCTCTGAGGGTGCCCTGAACAGAATATGCACCCTTGGTGTCAGCTGAGCCAGATCCTCAAGCAATGCCTCATGCTGCACCTGCCCAAGACCAGGCCCAACAGGATGTAAACCAGGGTCTCACCAATACCATCGAGGCACTGACAACTCGATTGGAGGCGATGGAGGGCCAATGCCATCTAATACAGCCAGAGAGGATGCCCTACCCGGATCGGGTAAGAAACACGCTTCCCCCACTAAATTTTGGGATCCCTGTATTCCTTATCGTCAATGGATCAGGTGATCCGAAACAACATTTGATGCACTATGAATCCTATTGGGATCCTATGATGGGAACTCCAGAACAAAAAGAAGCAGTGAAACTCAGATGCTTCGCGTGGACCTTTCAGGGATCCGCCTTCGTCTGGTATACGAGTCTACCATCCCAGTCAATAAAAATCTCAGGAAGACCTTTGGCAGCAGTTCTTGTTCCACTTCAGCTCAACGTTTCCTAAGACAATGGTCAGCGACCTCATGAACTGCAAGTAGAGGGAGAATGAGAGGGTCTCAGATTTCATCGCCAGATGGAAAGGTCTTACCTACTCTCTGAACAGTCCAATTACCCAAGACGAGCTTCTAGCTATATGCATCGATAATCTTCGAGATGAGATGCGAACACCGCTCATCTGAGTGGATTGCACCACTGGCTTCCGCCATCTATCGGCCATTTCCCAAAGAATTGAGGAATCCCTGCAACAGACCAATTTGAAGTCCTGAGTGGCCTCACAGGCTCCTACAAAGTGAAAAGTTATAGCTAAAGCATCCTCTGTCATGCTCAAACCAGCCACTGTTCCTGCTCCACCACTCAGGCCTCAACCAAATCGTCAAGGTCCCCCTGTGCTTCAGTGGCCTCCTCCACCTAAGTGAGATGAATAGAGAGGATCAATGTGGAACCAGTTTGAGGAATGAATACACAAATTATACTCTTTCTGAGAGGACCAAGTCTATGACTACTTCATTACCTCCATGAATTGCAACTTGCTTCACCTCCTAGAGCCAAGAAAACCCGAAGAAGTCAGCCGCGATGACAGGAAAGACTACTGTCTTTACCATCGAATGTTGGAGCACAATATTCGGGAATGCTTAGTCTTCAAAGACCTCCTGCAAAGGATGGTAGACTCCAGGCAGGTCGAGCTGGGACCACCCCCAGTGCATGTGATGTATATTTATACCACCGAATCTCACAAAGAGGTGGGGTGGCAGGAAGTGACCAGAAAAAAGGGGCAGAAATTTGATAACTGGATGACTCGGAAGACTATCAACCGAGCCCAGGGCATACTCCGAGCTCAGCTACGACAGCCAGTGTTGCCGCTAACAGCCCCTGATCCCGCACAACCGATAGTATCAACCTCACAACCCTTCAGGAGCTGGTCATCTAGGCATAATAGAAAAGGGAGGAGACAAGCGCAAGAGGAGCAATTCGGAACAAGGCCAAAGTTAGCCCCGACGCTGTTTGATTTCATGCCCCCAAACATGGCTCCACAGGCACCGACCCACCAAATGGCACCATCAGAGATAACCAACTAGTTTGAATCATCAGAGGAAGATGATCTAATCTTTGGTTCCATAAACATCATCCATATTACGGAATCATTCCCTGACGAAGGGTATTGTTATGAACCCGAGTTCCCGACATAAGGGGTTGAAAGGAGGAATCGTAGAGGTAGGGGATACCAGGGGAGGCGCAGTCGCGGCCGAAACCAACCCTACGGTTGGACCTCGGCCAGAACCTTCAATATCGCGGAAACACGTGGGAGAACCCTTCAACGGACTGAAGAAGAGAAAGAATATCCATCCACGTCCACAAGATTCCACTCTTCCCCCGTTATTCTACGATATCCATCAGAGGAGGAACAAGCGTCTAGCATCCTAGTGCGCACAAACAGACCGGTCGGGCCGAGTCCCCAGCATGTGGGAACATTGTCAACATCTGACCCTGTGACCGGTTCCTCCTCATCACTTACTCCAGCTCCCAAGATGCCCGCTAAAAGTCTCCCACAAGAGGAAAAGCGTCGGTCATTGGAGAAAAATTACAACATCCTTAAGTAGCTGGCGTCAGTACCAGCCAAGATGTCCATCCTAGAGGCCCTGGGTTTGTCAGCCGACTTAGGGAGGTGCTTATAGAAGCCTTGATCAACCCTCAGAAGTTTCAAGTCGAGGTAGCTGACGCCGAGATTTTCCGGGCGGAGACTGGCCTGGCTGAATTCAATGCGGTGATTTCCTTCACCGATCAGGATGAAGATTCCATCATGGAAGGACATATCAAACCACTATATGTGTCTGAAACATTTAATGATGTTGAGATCCCCAATGTCTTCATCGAAAATGGCTCTGGAGTTAACCTCCTTCCCCTACGGACACATAGTAAGTTAGGCTATAGTGAGGATGATTTAATACCCTTAGCCACAACTCTATTAGGTTACGACAAGAGCTAGCAGAAGCCAATGGAAAAAAATTAAGAGAAAGACCCATTTTGGCGACCTCATGGGCTACTCGGAATTATTGGTGGTCTGGCAGAACACAACATTCAATGCCCTACTGGGGAGGCCGTGGCTCCATTAGCACATGGTCATTCCTTCATCGTACCACCAGTGTATTAAGTACTGTGTCAATGGGAAAAGTGGGACATTGTATGCCGACAAGGCCCCTTTTGAGTACTCCGAGTCACACTACATTGACGTCGGATTTTATGAGAAAAAGAAGAAGAAGCCTTTGGACGATGGTGTTGACTTGATCCCCACTCTCAATGGTCTAGAACTGGTTCCTGAAGACCCCCTCAGGTAGCTTGGCAGAGACTACGTACTGCCTATAAACCATATTCAGATCAAGGATTCAAGTTCGAACACACACTTAGCTGTCTTCATGACTTCATCCACAATGGCCGAGCGTGACAATACAGGAGCATCTGCTAACCCACAATCTGGTGATGAATACTCGAGCAGGGATGCCCACGATGCCTCGCCCTCACCTCCAGACTCCCAAGAACCTGTGCTGGGAGCTCTCCCCCCTTCAGGTCAAGAAGACAAGGATTTGGGAGAAGAAGAGGAGGAAGATCTCAGGGTTGCACCTCCCGCATTTGATGAGGGTATCTATACCACGGTGGATGAGCTCAGGGAAGTAAACATGGGTACCGAGGAAGATCTGATGCCTACTCTCATTAGTGCATCCATGTCCCTGGAGGAGCACGGTGTATATACCTCTTTCCTGAAGCAAAATCGGGATGTTTTTTCCTGGAATTACATAGAAATCCCGGGACTCGATCCCGAAGTGGGGACACATCACCTGGGTCATCCAGAAGACCACCGAGGTGACAAAAAGGACGCCAGAAGGACACATCCCTCACATGCTGCTAAAATAGATGCTGAAGTCGATAAGCTCATTAAAACATGATTCATTCGGGAGGTACAGTACTCCATCTGGTTGGCCAACATCGTCCCTGTAAAAAAAAGAACAGGAAAATCCACATCTACATCAATTTCAGAGATCTCAATCGGTATTGCCCGAAAGATGACCTCACAGGCCTGATAACCGAGTTGTTAATCGATGCAACAGCCGAGTATGAGGCTATGTCCTTCATGGACGACTATTCTGGCTATAATCAAATCAGGATGTCCTGAGAAGACGAGTCAACCACTTCCTTCAGGTCCCCTCAAGGAATATTCTATTATAGAGTCATTCCCTTTGGTCTCAAGAATGATGGTGCAACATATTAGCGCACCATTCATTGTATTTTTAAACAATACCTGGGGAGATTCGTTGTGTTCTACGTGGATGGCTTGGTGGTTAAGTATAGACAATGCTCAGATCACATGTCAGACCTTGAGACAATCTTCAACAAAATTCGACAACATATCCTGAAGATAAATCCCTTGAAGTTCGCTGTCAGGGTTACCTCTAGAAAATTTCTGGGCTTCATTGTACGCCATCGTTGCATTGAAGTCGACCCTAAAAAGACAAAGGCTATCCTCAGTCTGCCACCTCCCCGCAACCTCACTGAGTTGAGAGCATTCTAGGGGAACATGGCCTATATCAGGTGGTTCATAGCCAACCTGACAGGCAAATGATTACCCTTTACCAGGTTAATGAAAAAGGGAGTCACGTACCAATGGACAGATGACTTCCAAGTGGTGTTTGACAACCTAAAGAGGTACCTTTTAAGCCCACCGGTGCTCATGCCCCCGGTTGGAGGAAGACCTCTCATTCTATACGTGACAGACCTAGATTGGTCATTGGGAGCCTTCCTCACACAAAGGAAAGACGCCGAATGTAAAAACAGTGTCTATTACCACAGCCGGACACTGATTGATGCTGAGACTCGATACTCAAACATCGAGAAGAGCTGTTTGGACTTGGTCTTTGCAGTTCAAAATTTGCGACATTATCTGCAGCATCATGAAGTTTACTTGGTCTTGCATAATAACCCGCTCAAATACATCCTCAGCTGTTCGATGTTGACCGGTCACCTATCCCAATGGGAAGTCATCCTCCAATAGTTTACATCTGTTTTGTGCCTCAAAAATCCATCAACGAACAGGCAATAGCATATTTTCTGGTAGAGCACCCCTCAACAGGGACTACCGCACCGGACATCAAGCTACCGGATGAAGACATCTTCGCAGTTCAAGAGGGGCTCCCAACATGGGAAATGTACATTGACGACGCATCCTGAAGCCCAACCGGGAAGAGGATGGAAGACCCCAAATTTAACAAGGTGGGCCTGGGGATAATACTCATGAACCTGGAAAAGGCAGTCTTTCCATATTACTCTCCTATCAGAAGGATGTACGGACAATGAAGCGGAGTATCAAGCCCTCATTGCAGGCCTGTAGCTCGCACTCCAGGCACAAGTATAACAACTTAAGGAAAAAGGTGACTTGGAACTAGTCATCAAGAAAGTCAATGGTGAATATGCTATCAAAAAGGAGGAGTTGATCCCCCTATTTGACCATGTCCAAGGGTTAATGGTGGAATTCTATATAGAAACAACATTGACCTATATTCCCCAGTCCCAGAATGCCCAGACCAATGCATTAGCCAACGCGGTGACAGCCCTAGTTGACCCAGAATGGGATGAAACAGTCATCAGTATTGCTCACCGCCGAATGGTCTTACCGTTTTCCCAGACCAAGATAGAGGAAATCCACGAATTCAGTCCTATCTCTGAGCTGTATGCTACCACCACTAGTTGGATGAACCCCATTGCAAACTACCTTCAACGGGGAGAACTTCCATCAGACAGGGCTGAACGAGAACAAATACGGAGAAGGGAAATCAACTTTGTCCTATATGATGGCATGAGTTAGAAATAAGTCCTCTACAAATGAGGCCTCGATGGAATCCTCCTCAGGTTCATTGATGGAGAAGAAACCACCGCCATCATGAATGAAGTGCATGCCAATGTATGTGGGAAACATCAGCCGGGGACAAAGCATTCCCATCTGGTTCAAAGACTCGGGTACTATTCGCCTACAGTGGAACGAGATTGAGAACATTTTACCGAAAAATGCCACTCATGCCAAATGAATGCCAACATCATGAACCAACCCCGAAGTT
Source organism: Viscum album (assembly GCA_963277665.1). Classification (NCBI taxonomy): domain Eukaryota; kingdom Viridiplantae; phylum Streptophyta; class Magnoliopsida; order Santalales; family Viscaceae; genus Viscum; species Viscum album. The sequence goes on from OY728135.1 coordinate 70,971,963, forward strand.
ACTTCATCAGGCCAAGTAATCTTGGTGATTTTCCATTCGGGGAATGGATGTCGTAGGACCATATCCCCCCACCACATTCAAACAGCTAAAGTATATCCTCACAACAACCGACTTCTTTTCCAAATGGGCAGAAGCTGTACCCCTTAAGGAAGTAGAGGCAAGAAACATTTTCAGCTTTGTGAAAACCAATATCATCCCTAGATTTGGTGTCCCTCATACCATACTGACGGATAACGGCACCAACTTATGATCTTTTGAGTTAGAGAAACTATACCAAGAGTATGGTATCAAGGCTCACCACTCAACCCGCTACCATGTGGCGGCCAACAGATAGATAGAGGCTTTCAACAAGACCATTTCCAATATTCTCTAGAAAATGGTGGACAAAGAAAAGAAGTCATGGCCGGATAAACTCTTTCATGCATTGTGGTCCTACCGAACCACAATCTGCACCGCTACTTAGGCTACTCCGTACTCATTGGTATAGGGAACATAAGCCGTCCTTCCCATTGATCTCCAATTACCCTCGCTTCGCATTTCCATTTGTGATCAATTATCCAATGATGAGCAATCAGAAAAGCAGCTAGGTGAATCGGAACAACTAGACGAGAAGCAGCTGCACACTTTGCACCATCTGGAAGTATACTAGAACCGGATAGCACGAGCCTTCAATAAAAAGGTCCATCTTTGGTCTTTCTTGGAAGGAGAATTGGTTTTGGTTTTCTGAATCCCAATGAAACCCGGAAGGAAACCTCCAAATATGGTGCCAAAATGGGAGGGACCATATGTAATACATAAGGTCAACTCCAATAGAGCATATGCCCTGATCTCCATGGACGTGCAATTCACCACTGCTCCTACAAATGTTAGATTCTTGAATAATTATTTCTCATAGAAACCAAAAGTATCCCTCGTCCTTACCACATGACGATAAACTGCACGGATAGAAACAAAAAGGGATCGTCCGAGCAGCATTACGTTAAAATGCCAAGCACCAAACAGTCCAAAATCTATGACCCTAAACTAAGAGTATTATGTCTACACAAGAATAATTAAAAGAAGGGATCGTCTGAGCTATATGACATTAAACTGCCAAGAACCTAATGGTCTTAACTCTATGACCTTAAACTAAGATTATTTCTTCCTCACCGCACGACGTTAAACTGCACAGACAAGATTTTATAAAAATGACCTCTCCCCCATGTATGGACCAGACCTACATGGGGTGTATTGTCTTTCAGAGAACTATGTACAGCTTGATTCCTGCCTTCGTAGGATACTTAGTGATGCCAAGACCCCCCATCCTGTCCCAGACACCCCTAAAAAAAGAAGGAATGATAAAAATGATCCCTCCCCCCGTGTACGAACTAGACCTGCATGAGGTGTATTTTTCGTCCTCACTGCATGACGTTAAACTGCACAGATTTCAAAGACCTATGTACGACTTGATTCTTTCCTTCGCAGGATACGTAGCAATGCCAGGGTTCCTCGTCCTGGCCCAACCACCCCTTATATAGAAAAAAATCCCCCTTCCCCCATTTACGAACCAGACCTGCACAAGGTGTATTTAGTGGAGAACTACGTACGGCTTGATTCCTGCCTTTGCAGGAAACGTAGCGACGCCGGGATCCCATCCTGGCCTAGACACTCCTAAATGAAATACAATAAAAGTTAACAATGTCCCCTTCCCCCATGTATGGACCAGCCCTGCACGGGGTGTAATTCCTTCCGAGAACTACATGAGGCTTGATTCCTAACCTCACAGGATACATAGTGACGCCATGGTTCCCCGTCCTTGCCCAGCCACCCCCGAATAAAAGATAAAAATACCCTTTTCTCCCCGTGTATGGACCATACCTGCATGGGGTGTATTTTGGCGTCCTTACTGCACGACATTAAACTGCATGGATAATGAAAAGAAATGATGCCCTTTCCCCCCATGTACGGACCAGACCTGCACGGGGTGTATTTTTGCGTCCTTACCACATGATGTTAAAATGTATGGATAATGAAAACAAATGATGCCCTTTACCCCGTGTATGGACTAGACCTGCATGGGGTGTACTCCTCGTCCTTACTGCATGATGTTAAACTGCACAGATAGCAAGATTTAAAAATTCTCCCTTTCCCCCGTGTATGAGATAGACCTGCACAGGGTGTATTTTTACGTTCTCTCTACACGAAGTTAGACTGCATGGATAATGGAAGTTAAAAATTCCCCTTTCCCCCATGTATGGACCAGAACTGCACGTGGTGTATTTTTCGTCCTCACCGCACGACGTTAAACTGCACGGACCGCGTCCTCACCGCATGACGTTAAACTACACGGATTTCATCGCGAACCACCTAATATGTAAGGCAAAACGGGATGGAAATACTCCTTGAGCATTTGGATACATCCTCCCCATACATCAGACTCCATGACTCAGATAATTGCGGATCCTCATAAACATTCATGGCCATCGGAAGTGGAAAGTTATCAACCTGTGGACACCTTTGCATGACTATGCATACCATTCCCTCAACATCTCTACATATTGATATCCCCTAGCATGTCTACCAATGGAAAGATTTCCACATGAGACACTCTTCCTAGATCCGTACGCTTACCGACCTTAGATCCCCCATACCATACCTCATGATCCAGAAATTTATGACTCAGTGGTTTACAAGTTCATCCCCTTTTCACATCCAAACGTCGTCAGGGTATCCCTACCTGGTCAGACTATGTATCCACCCATGGTTCACATGAAGACCTGCATCTATGAACATCAAGCCAGGACTAAGATACTTTGACTCAACAGACAATTGTAGTGAAGATTTTTCTTGTATGCTCGGACACCATTATCCCCACATGCCGAACTCTGTACTTTGAGCAATCTCAGATTTTCATAATCATTCATGGCCATCAGAAGTGCAAAGTTATCGAACTAGGGATACCTTTGTGTGACTATTCATACCATTCCCTCAGTGGATCAGCATATTGATGGCCCCTGGCCCATCTACCAAAGGCAAGATTTCCTTGGGCGGTACTCTTCCTAGCTCCGTATGCTTACCGGCCTCAGAGACCCCACACCACATCTCATGATCCGGGAAACCTCAGAGTTGCAGTTTACAATCTTCATCCCCTAACCTGTTCAGAGCATATCAAAGCATGGTAACTTAGTTATCCTTCGAGTGATTGCAGCAATAGTCACCCAGTGGTCTGAGCCATATGACTGTTAAACTAGGAGTACTTTGTACTTACCGCACGAAGTTAAACTGCATGGAGTAAAGGTACACCCCCGTGCACAAACTAAATCAGTGCAGGGAGCTCTCTTAGCTTTAACAGCAACTAGGGCCGAGTATTCCTGACATGTCCAGACATTTTCTTACCAAATGACAGACTTCGTGTCCCGGACAATTGTGGATCCTCATAACCATTCAGGGTTATCGGAAGTGGAAATTTATCGACCCGTGGAAACCTTTGCATGAATATTAATACCATACCCTCAACGGCTCTGCATATTGATAGCCCCTGGCTCGTCTACTGAAGGCAAGATTTCCACATGCGACACTATTCCTAGCTCCATACGCTCACCGGCCTCAGAGCCCCACATCATTTCTTCAGATCCAAGAATACTTGGAACCACCTGTTACACCAATCCACCCCTATCCACATCTGGGCATTCTGAGATGTTCAAGCCTAGTTACCTTCTGATCAAGAGCGGCCTTTGCTACTACGTCCTTACCGCATGACGATAAACGGCACATAACATCTTGGCCTCTTGGCCTAAAACTGAAAAGACCAAGCATTAAACATCTTGGGAAATGCTTTCAACTACAAGAATTTTCACTGGTTTAAAAATTCCCCCCATCCTAAACACATGACATGAAACTGCATAGTGAAACCCGTCAGGGGATCAATAAGGAACGAAGGATTTTCTCTGTCCCTCAGTGCACGGGTCAGACCTGCACGAACCACCATCTCACACCAGCATGAGAAGGAATGAATTCTCCCATTCTTGGGATACTTAGCCTAGACCCTCCTCCCATATCCAGGCACCCTCTCCTCATAAACCGTACTCCGTACTTGGAAAAATCCGAACTCTCAAAAGCCACCCCCGGTGGTCCCGAATATCAACTTTCCTAAAGTTGCTCGGCTATCGGTAGAATAAAAACATTGACCCAAGGACACCTTTGTGTGAATATTCATACCATTCCCTCAGTGGTTCTGCATATTGATAGCCCATGGCCTGTCTACCAAATGCAATATTTCCTCAAGCAATGCTTCTCTCCATACGCCTCTTGGCCCCTGAGCCCCCATGTCATCCCGGGATTCAGAAACCCTATGAGATACAGTTTACCAGCCTCTTTCACAACCCTGCCTGAATATGGTATGACGTATCTGATGATATTACCATGGACTAGGAGAAGTCGTTCCACTCTAGATAATGTCCCAGGTGCATGATGTTAAACTGCACCAAGGTCCAACCGTCCTTTACGCTAGATAAATGTGTAGGATATGATCCTTTATTCCACACTCCTGATTGATATAGATGTTCAAAAAACCTTTGATCCATCACATACCATTTCCAAGCCATCCCCATTGGTTTTCATAATTCTCCAAGCCACCCATGGTGGTTTCCATAATCCGGACATTCATGAAGTCCTATGGCCATCAGAAATGGAGAGTCATTGACTTAGGGACACCTTTGCAAGACTATGCATACCATTCCCTCTGCGGCTCTGCATATTGATCTCCCCTAGACCATCTACTAAAGGCATGATTTCCTTAGGCGATGCTCTTCCCACCTCTGCATGCCGGTACAGCTCCCATGCCTTGAGACATGCCCAGCATGTCATTCAAATCTAAACACACTCCCTCCACATGCGTCTGAAGGACATCGAGACATCTTTTAATCAACCAAACCTCATTGGGGACCTTACCCCACTATATTTGGTCAAATATGTTTGACCTAAACATCAGTAATGATAGTTTTGATGGTGGGACTTTAAATCGCTCACAAAAGAGGCACAAATCCTGTTAGGCCAAAAACCCAAAATGGGTGACCTAAGAAAAAGTCGGGCCATACCCACTGGGTCCACATAAAATGGGCACAGGAATTAAAAGAAAAGAAAAAAAATTTGTGGGGATTTTCTACAAACCCTAGAAATAGTCAAACTATGCTTGCTGGATCCCATGGTCCAGGAAAAAGTTAGAGCATGTTTTCATCTTTTATCAAATTCCTGAATTATGAAAGGGAGGGCGTCCAAAAGCTGGGGCCTCTCCATAACAACGAAAAAATATGTAAAAAAAGGAAAAATGCAATGGAATGGATCTGAATGTCACAAAGGAGCCTGGCTCGCTCTCTCCACCAGATCAGTGACCATGTGGAAGAGGTTGTTGCAAGTCTGATCCATCACAGTCTTCTCCCTAGCCTCAACCTTGACCAACGAATGAGTATGCTCCACTGTTGTTTGGAGAGCGTTGATCCTTTGCTTGGTGGCTTCAATGTGATGAGTCATAGTTGATAATTGATCTCTCAACATCACTGCCCGTTCTTCACATTCATGAAAATCGAAAGGTAGGATGTCCGCTTGATCTCGAGAGCTCACCTCTTGTGCTATCAGCTGATTAAGCTTTGTCATGGATCCCTCCAGGGTTCGGGTCCTGAAATGAGAAGCAGTAAGGTGAGAAGTTTTCACTCACCATCAGAAACTTCCCTTCGGGCAATGAAAACCCAGAAGGCGAGAAAATGAAACTTCCAATAGTCAAAGCCACCCGACCCCAAACCTAGGAAGAGTTGATGGAGTGCTTCAGTTTTAGTTTCCATTTCAGCCAGAGGAGTTTCAGTGACAATCTTGAAAATCCGGGGCCAGGCCCACCTGCACACTGCTCGGTGATCTTCTATGACATGAGGATCTTTGGTATCCTCACTAGAAGGAATGAGAACGAAGTCTGGAATTGCGACCAGCACAGGCACATGCACAGTAGATGATGGTTCCAAATCTGAAAGACTTGAAGCTTCTTACCCCGATTTGGGCTTGGGAGTCCGGTCTCTATGTCCGGTATCGGTCGGAAAAACATCAAGAATTGTCTCGCTGGGACCCGAATCCACAGAGTCATCCTCATTTGGGTCCGTCTGAACTTCGGCCGTAGAGGGGATGTGAGAGGAAAATCCCTTGAGTCACTTTGACCGACGCTCCATCAGTCGTTCCTCCCTCAGAGCCGATGAGGAAGGTGAAGTAGGCACATCAACCCCAATGACTCCTGACTTGGGAACCTGCTGAAAAGCCTTCCCCAGGATCCCATTGGTGTAATTTTTTACCCACATCTTTGCATACTCCATGGATAGGCTGGAAGCCGCTCACATACCAGGTAAGAGAATGCTTGTATCGGATCCCTCCCGCATCATCATAAACCACCATTGACAGAGAGTGGTTGGGTGTAGTCCTCAAGCCTGAGGAGGAGGAAGGGAAACTTGGAGCTGCATACACCCAAGATGGTGGGAAAAATGATGTGGGGAATACAACTTGCATAGAGAAATGCCATCAATCAGTGCAGACAAAAACACATCCCGCAACGAAATTATATAAGAAAGTTCTTCAAGGATCCCCCTGCGGTTTTCAACCACGATGCCAGAAGGGGTGGGGTGGGGAGTGAAAGAAAACTGAGAGAAATCACTCAGAAGCTCTATGAATTCGTCAAAACTGAGGGGCTTTAGACGAACCCCAACTATATCAACCAGGGTAGGCCGAAAGGTAGGAAGCGGGATGACTGTGTTATGAAAATACTCATAGCAGCGACAATGATTCTCTATCCACCTATATAAGAATTTAAATGGCCCACTTAGATGGTATGTTGGCCTTCCCTCCAGTATGGGGCTCAGTAGTTCATAAATATGAGCCAAAATGGGATCATCAAAATTCGCCAGACGACCCTCTGCCAACTCAACAGCCATCATCAAGGTGCAGGCCCTGACACCTGGGCTGATATCCCGAGAAGGGAATATCCAACCACTCAGAAATATAGCAAAAAAACCTGCCAGTCAGAGCATAGGTGGCACATCGGGGCGCACCTCGTAATCCCATGAAAGGTAGTCGCCCGCCTCCAGAACCACCTAGTAGGAACCTGGGATGGTTCGTGACTGTTGATAAGGATGAGTCTTGGGGCGCTTGATCTTCGGTACAGGAACAATGGTGTTCAGAAATAACCCTATCCGGGTGCTATAGGGAATAAGAGAGCGGACATGCAAGGCCTGACCCAGTTATTGCTCTGCCATAACCAATAGATACCTCGCCAACAAAGTCACTTGTTCGACATCGTCCCACACACCAGGAGTGGGCAGGAACTCATCATACATCTCACTGATAATTGGGAGCCCCCCCAATTGATAGTTGTCCCATAAACTAATGCCAACTTCACTGTGGGAAAGGTGGAAAGTTTTAGTGCTGGAACACCAGGGACTGAGCTGGTCAGGAAAGATCAAGGATGGTGGGTAAACAACAAATTGGGAAGCCCACACCACGGAGTAAAAATTGACATCTTCCAGTGACACAGGAGACTCCTGGCAATGATGATGGACCAAGAAGGCCTATGCCCAGTAATTTGAGAAGAACCCACAAGACCAAAGAACCCACCTAAGAATCCACCCTGCGTTAGGATCCACTCGAGCATGGTTGATAATAGAAGGTTAATTATTGAGAACAACTTTTTGAGAGGAGTCTTGAGTGAACTGATCCCTTTGGGTCAAGATAGAGCCTCTGAAAATGAAGGTATCATTCAGATCAAGATCAGATATTATCTCCCCCGATTGGGCGAGGTTCGCCTTAATACACTTCGACGACACTTCCAAGTAAGGTAACAAAAGACCTGAAAAGTAGGGGGGATAGGGAAGTCTTCTTGAAGACTGAAGCCGTAAAGAAGAAGTCTACTTGATAGTGGATAACTCGGGAGCTCAGGAGAGAAAAAGTCCTTCAAGACCCCATCGTCAGGAATGATGGACCGACTGGGGTCCTCTTCAATGCTCTCTGCTATAAAAATCATGGCTAGACGTCTCCCTGAACTAGTTGGGTGAGGCTCTGCAGCTGGCCTGGGTGCATGGTGAGGAGGAACCATGTTTTCTCCCTGCATTATGAAGATCAACAAATGGATAGTCCGGAATAATAAATAAACTATACAAAAATACCAGCTGCATGGAAAAGGAGTCGAGAGGCCTTTGTGAAAAGGTCTGCATGGAGGCCTCATAAGGTGGTTCGCGAAGATGGCATCCCTCAATCCAACCCTACGTGGAAGGGGTTCACAGTATTATTTCCAACGGAGCGTTGGCTAGAGAACAGCAAACCAGGTTTCTCCGTGGAGTCCTAATCCCAGATTTACATATTTAAGATTTGGGAGATGTAGGATGTTTTCAAAGTCATGAGGATTTCAGTCCACGAAGCATCGAATACATGAATAGAATTCCACTGCGACCCATCATGACTTACTTTTTAATTAATTAAAAGTGTTGGTTCACAGTTGGGAAATTGGTCTACAGGTGAAGATGATCGTGAAGGAAGTATTGGTTCGCGGAAAGTGGAACCTGGTTCGCGAACGAGGCATTCCACAAAGGAATGATCACGCAGAGACAGAAAAGTGAGAAAAATATGATTTTGCGAAGAATCTAGTAAAGGAAAAATAAAGGGACCCTCGTATTTATAGGCGTGGTCCCCTACTGGTTCAACACCTCTTCCGCAAACCACCCATGTTTTAGGACCACTCTGCATCAGAATGGCCTCCTCTTCATTATGATCAGACCCCATTCCGATGGGGGGCATTTGTAGGGTCTTGAAAAATCCGAAAAGGAGATTCTACAAAATTCCCCCCCAAAAGAATTGGGGGGAAGAATGGAGAAAACTCAAAGGATTCACAAAGGTAAACTGGTCCACAGACCGGTCCAAATGATGACGCCACGCGGTCAGTTCCGTGAAGCACCCCCTCTTCGGATTATTATCGTTCACAGAATGGAGGCGGGGATCCTCCGCGGGCGCGAATCAGGATGAGTGCTGGACCGGTCAACCATCACAAACTTCCCCCAGTCACGTACCGGCTCGACCGGATGAGGCCGCATCCTCTGTCATTCAGGGAATGGAGGTGGAGCCCTACGCTGCTGCGAAGTACTCCCCGAGCTCGTTTGGTTCACAGGGGAGATGTGCTCAATGCCCCCATGAGTTGTGGATTGACCATGTTAGCCGTAAACCGGGTCTTCGGTCATGGGCCTCCACAAAAGGTGTCGAGCGACAACATATACATCCTTTTCCCCACTCTATAAAAATAGATCGAGGGGAAAAGAAGGAAGGATTCAGAGGAGATCAATCAGATTTGGGAGGAAGTATTTCAAAGGGAGGCCTTGGATTTCGCAAACAGCAAAGTTCCAAGTCGTGAACCAGAGCAGGTATGAACCTGGGAATGAACTAATAAGGAATAATAAATGCATAATAACTTAGTGAACCACGAACCAAAAATAATAAAGAAGAGAAAAACATGAACCATGGCCCCTCTGCGGATGCACTCCCCACGGACCAGGGAGTTTATTCCTTTTTTCCAATCCTATGCACCGCGTAGCACCCTCCGATGTGGGGGAGGCCCTAACTGGTGCCACCCTTGGCTACTGCTACTCGCATGGAACCCTCCACAAACCACCCTAGTACACGGATCGAACCCGAAGCTGTGGATCACCTTGGTTTGCGGGATGATCACCGTTCCATGGACCACCTGGGATCGTGGGATGCCCATCTGTCCGTGGACTACCCTGGTTCGCGGACGGCTTATCCAACCACGTATCACTTCCCTACATGAAGGGTGCCACCACCCATACCCCCGTGTGGCCCGTCGAATCCTTTGGAGTTTCCGTTCCCCGATCCAGATAAAATCCCTTCAATCCGGACTGATCCTCCATGAATCCCTCATTGGCCTACTCATCGGCCCCGAGCCGAGGCCTCCACCAAAGCAATCAGATCTGTGTGGTGTATCCCTCAGGCACATCAGTGTGCCATTTTGAGTCCACATAACCATGGTAAGCAGGGGCGAAGGGATTTCCTCGAACCTTGATTAGATTCCAGAAGCATTTATGGGTTCACATTCCCACGGTAATGTGGAGTATGAGCTCGAGATTTCCCTTTCTGTCCCTCCACTTGTTGGGGCCGGTGTGCTTCTCCCTTCTTCGGGGGGTAGTAAAATACCGATCAGAAGGAAGCCTCCATGCAATTCCGTACTTCCCTCGGGAATAAGAGAGGTGACGGGCACATGAGCACCTCTTTCCCTCTCCCGCTGCACTTTGTCGCCATGGGTTTCTATCTCAGAGTAAGCCCCGAGCTTATGGGCCGCTATATGCGTAAGCCCCACTCCACTTCCTACAGACGCACCTTTCACAATGTGATCGTCTGGTCCCTGCTGCCTCTTGTTTCTCAAATCGATCATGACTCACGTGGTCTTAGATTAAGCATCGACCATGACATCCTACTATGGGCGGCCGCAGAGCGTAAGCCCTAATCCATTACTATGGGAGGTCTCAGAGCGCAATCCCCACTCATGCGAACTATGAGGACTTTGATTCCCCACAACATGGATACGTAGGAAGCCTCCAAGAGGTTAAATCCCAATCACCATCAGACCCCTGGGAAACATTTCATTTTTTTAACAATCTTCATGAAAAGGAGGTATGTAATATTTTATTATTACATAAGGAACATAATATAATAAATACCATATTATTTCTTTAAGTATATTTATATATATAATCCATATGGCATGGTGATGAAAAGAGAGTCACATCGCTTCTTAAAGGCGGTAGGCCACATATATGCAAACAACATTATCATCTTTAAGTGAGTGAAAACTTGAGAAATACAATAATATATTATATTTATAAAATGATAAATATTTCATTAATATCATAATTATGTCATGAATACCACAGATATTCATTAACATTATTTTTAATACCATCCATGGAAAGCGTTAGTGAAAAACAAACCACATCACTTCGCCTGACGGTAGTCAGCCACACACACGAGTGACATTATCATATCTCCTATGAAATTGAAAGAAAAAATGTACATATGGTATAAGGAATCCAATCACATAATAATGTTTTAAATATCATATATATATATACATATACTTTTTACCCATCCTCGTACTCAACTTTGAGAGGAGTTGATGGAAAACCTGTCACATCGGTTCACGGGGCGATAGTCCACTATACACACAAGTGATGTTATCATTTCAGATTTGGTGGAAGATGAGACGTTTTTAGGTTTTTAATGTAACATATAAACATAGTATTATAAGTTTTATTATTATTTACTAGATAAACAAAATTTAAGAATATTTTAAGGATTTGGAAGAATAAATAATAGAAAACATATAGTTAGGAATTATACCTCTTCACGTATCACCTATCTAGGATTACACCTAAAATTTTCCTAAAATGGATTTATGATAAAAAAAGATTATATGATGTCTTCATTTTAGTTTTAATGTGATTTGGGAAGTTATTTTCGGAACAATATTTTTTATGCTGAGAAGAAGAGAGGACATGGGGTGGCCTTTTATAAGTGAGGTGAGAGTCAGACTTTTATTTTTTTGAAAAAAATGGATTTACCGCATTTTTCAAATACCAAAAGAGAAAAAAATAGATAATTATAGATAATTATACATGTTATGGTTGACATATGGCCATAAAATGTATTTTAGACAATTCTTTTGGTCAATAAAACTATTATCTTCTTATTTTAAAAACATGTAAACCCATTTTAATCATAACCACTATAAAAAATTCTTAGTGTTTTAAATATTAATTATGTTCAAAAGTTAATTCAAAAATATTAAATAACATAAATTATTCTTACAAAAAATATGGAATCTATATTTACAAATCTTATTCATAGAATCTGTAAAATATAATTTAAAATTAATTCTACAAGCATAATAAGAAAAATTGTTTTCAATGAAAACATATTCAAATGTATACAAAGTTTTTATATCAAGATTAAATTTTAAAATGATTCAAATTATAATTATTAGTCAAATTTAACCAATTTAATTTTATAAACAATATAAAATATATTTTTACATTAAAAATTATTTAAACAGAAATGAAAATTTTAATTAAAATTTTGTATTTTTAACTATTCATTATAAAATGAAACATTTTAGAAAAATCCCAAAAGAAAAGTGATAAATTTGATATTATTATTTCAAAAATTAATTACATTTCATAAAATCAATTTTCTAAATTTGTTAAAAAAAAATTAAATTCTGTACTCAAAACACGACAAAATCATATTTTATAAGGAAAAAATACATTAAAAAACAATTATGTTTTCTTTTAAATGATTATTTTATTATTTCTAATTAGTTTATTAACATAATTTTCATAATTTAGTTAGTAATATTATTACCCAAAATTTTAATATCTAGTTCATAATGGTATGTTATGTTATAGTTCATTTAGACATGGGGTTGCATGTTCCACAAGTTTTCGAAGAGATAAAATTTAATGAAATATATTTTGTGGGTTGTTTAAGAATAGATTTATGTTTCTCATATAATATCAAAAAAATTCTTTTTTTTTTGAAATATTTATATATTATAAAAGGAACACACACAAAACCCTATAATTAGAGAAATCGACACTAGATCATCAGTTAATCATGTGAGTATGAAGATATTCCAGAAATTAAACAACCAATAACACAATAAAAATATTGGTAGATGATACCTATGTTTAATTCTTTTTCAACTAAATGAAATATATTTATAAATTTATATCACTTATTTACGTTAATTTTATAAAGTAATTTATAATGTATTTTTAAATTACAAAATAATGATAAATCTCTATGGTATTATAATATAATTATAGTAGTGAAGGTACTATATCAAGGTTATATGAAAATAATAATATTAATCCCAAATGGAGTTTAGGCTCATAAAAAGGTCCTTTAGGATACATGGCCTCCAAACCGTCAAAATATTGGGCCTTTATGATGGTATTGGAGAAACCGATGACTAGTGGTGTGTAGGAATGTGTGAGGGTGAACACTAATGATGTAGTTTAATGAAGTATAACCATAAAAATGGAGGAATTATATCAGCAAAACATTATTGTGAAGGTTATAGTAGGTGGATGATAAGCTATTGGTATGATTTGTTATAGTTGTGGGCCTAGTACTCTAGGCCTTCAAGGATTTCAAAAATTTAATCTTCCCATGGTGTAATTTGGTTCCCCTGTTTCTTTGAAGCCTCTTCGCTTTTGAGATTTCAATTCCATCATCACTAGAATTACAGAGAGGGGCTCAACTAGAAGAATATGTTTCTATCATTTGGAGGTAGGATCACCTGGATTAATAGTGTACTTTTGGAAACTCCAATCCATTACCTCTCTACTATCATGGTCCCTGAAGGTGTTATTTGAATCATGGATTAGATTTTTGTAGGTTTTATCTGGGATCCCAAGTACGAGGGAAGAAGGCATTGGGCCTCTTTGTATACGCCGAGGATTCCTAAAAATGAATGTAATATCATCGTTCGATGTCTCAACTCCACCCTTACCTAAATTCATGTGAAAATGGCATGGGATGTGTTGGATAAGTGGGATTTATGGGGGAATAACCATGAAGACCTATTACGCAGGAGATGCAGTTGTTAGGGATGGTCGTATCTCCCCCATTTTGAGTGAGATTACACCCTCATTATCTCCCTTAGGGCCCATTCTTGTTGGATCGTGGAAAAGGGGATGTCTCATACTGTCATGATAATTGGTGTGGGGAGAGCATTGGTTACTGAATCTTCCCTCCCAAGAACTTTTCCTTGAATGAGGCCATCAACTATCCGTCATTCATCAATGTTGTTCTTAATAGGGACCATCAGGACTTGTTCCATCGCATTGGCCTGAGCTCATCCTCTGATTGCTGTGTGTTTACCCTGCCCCTTAGGATCCTTCTCGTCTAAGGATTATTGCCGGGTCTCTAACCCGAAGGCTGGTGTGGATAAATAGAATGATTTCCCCAAGTATAGAGCCATCCAAATGAAGTTTTAACTTTATTACGCGGAGGATCCTCAATATAGGAATACCCAATTATGATAATATCAAGAGATGTGGTGTGAGTATAGCCTCCCGATGTGTTTGCTGTAAGAAGAATATGGAGTAATGTTCATATCACTTGTTTTTTGAGAGTGATTGGGTGAAAGTGGTTTGGACATGATTTGGTTATTTTACTAGTTTCTCTATTCCAACCATGGTGGAGCAACCATTTTATACTCGTTGGTTTCATGGCTCAGGTGCATAGGGCCCGAAGAAAAGGGTATGCTTATTGGGTTTTCATGCAGGCTATTGGTGAATGTGGTAGGCTCGGAATATATACATACATGATGGAGTGTCTTCCTCTGTGCGTTTGATCACTATAAAGACTATAAACCTACTGATTGTTCTGGTAAGGAATCTTGGCACTGGGATGGAGGCCCCCACATTGAAATGACTCTTTCATTCCCTACATGACCATGATCCTACCACCAGCCTATCCTCCAGAGAATGGGTCAGATGCCATCCTCCTCTCTAGGGCCTCAAGCTTAACACTAATGGGTCGTGTGTCTCAGGGATCATGCGTGGTGGGGGGATTGTCTATGACTCCAACAACTTGGACATCCTGGATGTTTCTACCCGATTGGGCCATGGTACATCTCTTCTTACTGAGGCTAAAACAATGTTTGCTGGTCTCACTATGTGATGATAAATGGGTATGGATATCATGGAGGCTGAAACTGATTCTATTCCCATCTCAAATGACATCCAGGGTCTCGACATTGTCCCTTGTCCACTGAATATGTCATTCATTAGTTCCATGATATCCTCGACAACAACATCATAGTGTCCCACACCTGGTGGGAGGGAAACAAGGTGGATGATTATCTAGCATCACTCGACATTATTGGATCAAAGAGCTTATATTTTCATAACCTTTATATACTGGTACTAAAAGAAACCAATATTATTAGACGGGATGCCCTTGGTCTTCACCATTTCCGACCCCCATAGCCTCGTTTCCTTGAGACTTCATTTGTGGCTCTTTCATGCCCTTTTCTCTTTGAATAAAAATTTACATGATGATGATGATTTATTCTAGGTTTCAATCTATGCATGGGTTCCTTCTTAACAAGTTTAAAAACATGGTTTATCTAGAAATTAAATAAAAATAGAATCAAAATATTATTTATTAAATAAATAAAAAATACATGATATTAAAAAAATATTAAGCCTTTACACTGTTAAAATATATTATTCATATATTAAGGAATATAAAGGTATTATATTTTGTGAAACCTAAAATATTTTAATATTAAAGACTTAATATATATGTCACTTAGATGTTGAAATCTGATTTCATTGTATTTATGGTATAAATAAAAGGTAATTTTAAAATTTCCAAAAAACAATGTCTAAATATATATTAATTATAATTTATTTATTTGTCAAATGTTCATAAATTAGTTTTTCATTTATTAATATATTTAATGTTTATTTATTACAAAAGTTTAAAATATTTATGAATATAAAGTGACTATATTATGATTAAATGTATTATTTTGCTTAAATTATTTAAACTTCTTCTAAAAAACAACATACTATGAATACAAAACGTCACATGCTAGAAACAATATATGATTTATCCACATTCAAAAAATAATATATCTTTGGGTTAAAAAATTAAATAATAAAGCATTATAATTATCATGAACTAACCCCAACAAGATTCACCCTCTATAACATCTTGTCCCTAGTCATTGGCTTGACTTGAGGTAGAATTACTTCTAAGTCATAGGAAATATCCCCATGATGCGAAAGGCTGGTAATAAATTCTAAGGGTTTTCTAATAGTTAAGGGATTATTTTCACTTTTCTAACTAAAACAACAAAACTAAGATAAGCATAACCAACAATCACTACATGATGCATGATGAAAATGTATGAAAAATCAATATATGAAAAAAAACCAAACTATATCAGTGTACCGAATAGAAATCATGATCAACATAAATTATAACGTGGAAGAAAATACCAACAAATCTCGAAGACTTAAAATACACCAAATTTTCAACTCCCAACATGCTCCAAGATCTAACTCTATGATTGATTCCCAAGTATCAGGAAGCACCACTAATGAAATGTAAAACCCACCCTTTACATGTGTCCCGATAAATGATCTTTACAATAAAACCAAAGTACCAATGAAGGGGGTCAGTAATGAAACTCATTAGGTTTTCCCCATATGAATTCCCTATCAATTTCACTAGTATAGAACATGTTACTACATATTTATAAAACAAATAATATAAAATAATTTAGAAAGGTTGTATTATAATATAAGATGATTTCAATTACAAAACATTTTCCCAAAAAAAATACATTTCTAATGAAAAAATAAATCAATACATTAAATGATTTCATATTACATTTTGGAATACCCATTCCATGATTCTCTCTCACACACACACAGACACATGCATGCTTCAGGGATAGTTTCATACTCATGATTAGTCTCTCATCCATTAACCAAGTCCTCACTAAGTGTCCAATCTTATTTTGACCTAATGGAATACACCCCTAATCCAGGGGCACATACCTTATACCCCAATGGTATACACCACTTATTCAGGGTCACATAAAAAGCATGAACTCACACCAACCCATGTAGACTAAAACCATACCAATCTAATATTTTAAGATAGTTTAATAAAACTTTTCATTTATTGAAAACACCAAGACCAAACTATTTCCCTAAATTAAAACAACTCTACATTTTAAAATCCATAAACAAAGAACTTTTCACAAGAAATAATTTCGACAATTACACAAACCAATACTAAATATAGTTTTTCCATGATTTTTACATCAATTTCACAAAATAAAAAAATTTTAAAGCCTTCATGTTCTAATAACATTAGTCAAGAATGTAGCCACCAACCTTATAAACTATGATGGAAATTAAGAACAACATGAACTATTCCACAAATTGGGTTGAATATCAGAAAAATATCCTTATATCTCATTACCTATCATCAACACAACCAAATATCATTATGATTGGAATCCAATATCATAGATATATCCCCAATGGGCAAGATTTATGAATCGGAGAGAGGGAAGAAGATTATATCAATGAAAAATAACCAATAATGATGACTTACAATGAAATATGGCCTTCAACACACCATGATTTTCAAATTGACGACTCCAGGATCAATGAGAAGTGTCTCCATAGCCTTTGGGAGTTGATAAAACCAATATAAGGTCAAAATAAGAATCTAAAACAAGACATTTACTAGTAAAACAGAGTGATACCCACTTTTGTAGGATCTAGAAATTAACTATGCATAGTTGGAACACCCTGTAAGCCAAATCATGCACAAACAATGTGTTATCAACTACTTCCAAATACCCTTCATATGATTGGCTCACAAAGTTAGACAAAAAATGTTCCAACTGTGTTTTTCCCTCTATTCCACATTTCAAAATTACTTATGGGTGCCCACATGTTTTGGAAAAACTGTGAACCTAACTTTCCACCTACCTAGAGCCCACATTCTACCTTTGTGTGGGTTTTAGATAGTGTTTCACAATTTATACTAACCATGTTGAAACCATGCACCTCCCAAAAATCCCACAAAACAATCCAAAAGTCCTTGAAACCCTCCCAAACATCACAAAAAAACATTACATACATAGAAAACATAAATAAATGGTTACTTAATTGAAAATGGGGGTGATACATTCTCTCAAACATTGGCCTTCTCATCCTTAGAAATTAGAAAACCACCATCTCCCTGAAAGCGTTTAGTCCATTTCTGGATCATTTCCTTCTCCCATTCCCATGTTTCATCCTAAATCATGAAACAATTCCATAAAACCCACACAAGGCCGATGATTTTTTGATGAAATACTTTTTATGTTCTATCCCTTGTTTGTACTCGCACATGTACCAATGAAGTATCTAGATACAGTTCAAAATGTTCTCATAAAATCACATGGTCAGGATTAGGATAATACTTATTCAATAGAGGTATATGAAACACATTGTGAACTGTACCAAACCATGGTGTAAAATACAACATGTACACAACCTCATCAACCCATTAAATTATCCTAAAAGGGCCTATGTATCATAGAGACAACTTAAAAAAATTTCTATAAAGATGATTCCCATGCCATGGATAGATTCTCAAGAATGAATAATCACTCAACTCGAAAGACAAAGACCATCAACGATGATAGGAATACAATTTTTGACAACTCTATGCTACCTCCATTCTCTTCTTGATAAACCAAATATTTTCTGTTTTCACTTGGATATGGTTCAGCCTAACCAGTGATGTCTCACTGGTTTCCATCCAAAAAAGTAGATAACAAAATGGATCCCATAATTTTTTTTAAAATGAGCCACAATAATTGAGGCCTGATACCTAATGTTATATGAGAACTCCAATAATGGTAAGACCTCCTCCCATGAGCCACCAAATATTCATTAGACAGTCTAGAAGCATATCTTCCAACATTTGTAATGTCCTTTCAGATTTTCTATCCATATGAGGATGATACACTATACTCATGGTCAATTGAGTCACTAGGAACTACTATAAGGATTTAATAAATGAGACATATTCCATCTATATTTATCTAATACTATTGAAATTGGTACACCATTCATCTTGTGAGAATGTTCTTGTAAGGGGCTCTGTGTGAGAGGTTTTACCCTCGGCACCGACTCCTTCGTCTAGGGTTCGTGTGGCACCTCCTACATCGTGCTCAGATATATTCTGGTGGTGGATACTCTATTGTGGCGGCGTTGGTGTATTCTCTTGGCTGCCTCTTTCTTTTTCACTATAGCTATCTTTCCCTATCCAACTCATATGGATAGGGTCTCAATGCAGCGCGGTTCTGGTCCGTGGTTGTGGCCAACTTCTACAGCATGGGGGTACTGCCTCATCTTCAGCATGTGCGATGGGTGGTACACCGGGGTCCCTGCGTGTGAACAGATGGCGGTGCCATGATTTGGCTTGCGGCGGATCTCCTTCGTTATTCTAGTGATGCTTTTCTCCTTTTCGTTTTTTGTTGCTTTTGGCTTGGGGCACATCTGTGTTTGTGTGTTGGCGCGATTTTCTAGTTCGTGTTCCGGATTAGGTTTTTTGGTGGATTAGGAGACCGGTTCTTGGATCTGGGTTCGTGCTACTCCAAGGGATGAGGATTCGGTTCATCCTTTTACATATTGATGTTAGTTTTCAGGTTTTTGTGAATGCAATTTGGCTGTAAGTAGTGCAGTGATCATGCGATGGAGAAGCAGTGATGTTTGGTTGATGTGAGATTGGATTTGATGATTGTTTGGTTCCTGCTTGATTTTTCATTGTTGGTTTTTCTGAGTTCAAATGGATGGTGGATGATTGTGGTGGTTTGACACATTTTGTGATGTTTTCGGTTTTTTTTGACAATGGAAATGGGTCCTTCCCGAGGGCTTCAGATTTATGGGATGCAATGGAGACATGGGGTGGACTGCGAATCCAGGAGTGTACCTTGAGGAAGAGGATTTGAAATCTGAATTTGTGTTTCGATTGGAGGATGTTTGGGATGTTTAAAAATTGGTCTTTTGATGTTTGAAATTTTACTCGTGTATTGTGAGTTTCCCACTTACCCTTAAAGTGGTTTATTCAAAGAATGAAAAAAATGGATTTGAGGAGGTACACCATTCATCTTTACAACTTATTAGATATAGAAGTTAGACAATTCCTCTACCATATGGGATTCATGAATAGGGATGAAATGAAATGATATTTTGTGTCAATTTACTGTCACCCCTATGAAATAATTTTTATGAACTGTTCTTCAAAAAACTGTCACAAAATACATGGATATCTTCCCCCATTTCTAAACAGGAATAGGTAAAGACTACAAAATACTTTAATGTCTTTGATTTTGTACTTTATCCTACAGAAATGTTAAGCATATTGAAACCAACTCATCCACCTTTTTTTCATGATGAAAAACCAAAACAGTTATTTAAACACCTTATACATCATTTGTATTCTAGGATTAATAGACCATATTTAATGGTGGTAAGTATGATGATGTTGTTCGTGACAAAAAGTATTTATGTTCAACTGATTTTGAAACCAAAAACCTGAACTCCCATCTAGCTTCAATTCCTCAATGGTCTCCCCAACATTGAGTTTCGACCTTATTGAAACACATTCTCAATTGGATCTCTATGCCTCCTAAACCATTTAAACCAAATCATAAACAAAATAAACTGAGAAAAAAATGCAACACTTCCTAAGTCTTCACATCCCAAGTGTATGTCAGTTATGACCGACATCAACTACCACTAATTTAAATCATTTTTTCCAACTATGAATATGAATTTCATCTTAATCAATATTCTACAAAATTTCATTTACCTTGTGTATAAATCATTTCAAATTAAACCATTTGGTGATACTACATCCATCCTATCTGTATTTGGTTCAAATCCCTTTGTGAGAAAATATGTTTCAATCTCTTATGTTCCTTAAACATGGTGAATTTCTCACCAAGAAGTCAATGAATCCAATTATTCAAAACATGGACTATAGAAGCTAACTACAAATCATGTGTTGGGTAGTTCTTTTAATTAAACCATAAATAATATGATCCATAATCAATAACTAGATATCCTTGTAAAATAACACATTCTAACCCAGATCTCTAGTCATCACAATACACCACATAACCTTATCCTAATTTTAGGAAGCACAACATTATTGCTGATGTAATGAAACAATTTTGATGTTTAAAAGACTTCTAATAAACCTCATTCCATTGGAATGGTATATTTTTCCATATGAAAATTTTTGAAGTAAAATATAGACATGAAAAATAATTAAAAAAGCATCATTAATAACCCACAATACCCTGGAAACTTCGTATTTCAAAGACATTATTTAGCAGTTTCCAGTAGATAACATCCTCTATCCTTTCTTGATTCATAGAAAAACCCATTACAAAAATTATATGCCTTATAAAATTTACCTATTTTATCAAAATATCACACTTTTATAATTTGGAACACAAATGGTAATCTCTTAAGATTCCCAAAACTGTTTCGAAGTGTTTCATATGCTCCGTTCTTGTCCATGAATACCCAAATACATCATCCAAAAACACCACCACATAGAAATATAGATATCTCTAATATATTTTATTCATAAATTCTATAAATAAAACTGGTGATTTTTAAAACAGAAAGTCATGGCCACATACTCGTAATGAAAATATCTACTCCTAAAAAGTCTCTTAGGAATATCCTATTTCTGAACCCACAATTATTGATATTCTGATCACAAGTTAATTATTGAGAACCACTAGGATTTCCTCAATTGATTAGACAAATTTTCAACATGTGGAAGTGAATACCAATTATTTATCATAACTTGGTTATGTTTATGATAAACCATTCATATCTGAAGAGTTTTATCTGCCTTTATAACAATCAAGACTAGTGCTTCCCATAGAGACATGCTAGGCTGAATGAACCCTTTTATTTCCATAATATCTAACTAAACATTCAATTAACATAATTATACTATTTTAATCTATTTAGAAAAATGGGAAATAGTATTTGTCCCTGAAAGTAAATAAATAATAAACTCTTCTTCTCTGGTGGGTGGAACCCTGATTAATTCCTGGGAAAACCATCTAGAAACTAATTAACAACTACTGGAAAACTACTACTCTAAATCTAATCCACCATTTACATGTCCAATGATACCAACTAGTATGATATCTATCCATCCTCTTGTGCCAATAATTCTGGTTTACCTACCTATACATTCTTTTCACCTTTAAATAGATAATCGATGTCATCATTAGTCATAAAACTAACCCATAATGTATAATAGTTGATGTGATCATTGAGAATTTTCAAACAATCCATACCAAAGATTATGTGATAGGAATCCATATCAAGCACATATAAATCCCATATCTACTTAGCTCTATCAACATTTATAGAACACAATCTCTGTATAAAGGATCAACAATCTCTTTTACTAAGAGGATTTATATGTCTCTAAATAGAATCCATCATATCATCATGAAAACCCAACAAATCAGTAGAATGAGAAGTAATAAATTAATGGGATGAAACCATATCATATAAAGCTTTCATAAGGGTAGAATTCAAATGAATCCTACCTCTCACTATTGGTGGTTCAGATTGATCATCCATAATAACATGATTAGATCTATATAATAGACTACTCATTATAGTTTGTTCTTTATTTTCCTATTTAAATTTTCCTTTATGAGGAGTCATGGTATTCCTAGAATCACCGTGGATAGCTTGGTTCTATTGTTGACAAGTATTCTACTACCTTCATCATGTCTAAGTATACAACATCTGTGACACGTTAGCTTTGTCTCGAACACCAAACCTTGGAACACTATGATAATAGTGCAGAGGATTCCCTATATTATTCCAATTGTAGAAACATCTATCTAGTACTGTATACTCTCACTCCATGTGATCAAAATATCCAAATTTAACACATCTATCTTTACCCTTGGGCTTTGGAGGGACATTCATTGATCTATCTATCTGATTAAGAGTCATACCACTACCTGACAAATATGTGTCCCTCTTCTTTATATTCCTATCAACAGAGTTCCCGCCATTTTCTATATGTATCAATATGATTCCTCCACCCATATCTCTTGAGAAGTACCTTTCTGCCACCATATCTCTATTGACCATCTATGAATAAATCATTATAAAAACTATAAAATTCATTGAGGGAATATCTTTCCTCATCCACAATTTAAAAATCTTTTCCTTCAAGGATGCACTTGTAGTAACTTTAGGTGCAACGTGGACTAAATTCATAAATTTAATAGAATAATCTTTCACTAATAGTTTCTCCTACTTCATGTCATACCTTGACTAGGTTGTTTTGATTTTTTTGATTATTATTATTATTATTAGATTTTTTTATTATTATATTATTGATATTATTGCTATTATTATTATTATTATAAAATTAAAAATGAAAAATGGAAAAAAGAAACCCTAATTTCCCCCCCTTTGCATTGCGCACTGTACTAATACCCCCTCGTTTCCCTTCCATGCGTGCTCTGTGCTCTAGCTGGCCCCCTCATCATTGTGCTCTCACTGTCCCCCTCGCCCCTCCACACTCCACCCTCCTCCTCAACACTCTGCCCATCCAACCTCCACACCCCTCCACTAGCGACACACACATTGTCTGTCAGATTTCTCCAGTCGAATGCCACCCCTCGTCGGCCCTCATCTCCAACAGCTAGAAGCAGCGCAACGTCTTGCCTCCCTGCTCTATCTCCCTTGTGCAGGTCGAACCCGCTTACCTAGTTTCTATTTTTTTCATTCCATCTTTGATTTTTTCTTTAATTTGTCTAAATACTAATGTTGCAGGTTGTGTTTTTCATGTTTTTCACATTGTCTTGGGTGTGTGTTTGGTCCATAGGGAATTGTTCCTACTTCTATTGAGGTTCTTCCATGTCCGATGATGGTTTGAGGTTTGTGTTTCCACATTTTATTTCCTGATGGATTTCTTTGATGACTATGGTTTTAAATAAATTTATTAATTTTATTCTCACTACCATGTCACCCTTGTTTCATATAATATAGTATTTTGAAATTTATTTGGACTGTTAAAATTATGTTTTGACGTATATTTAAGTAAAATGACTACGGTGTTTATTTTTAATTCCACTCTTCATATGAATTGAATTAGGGGGTTATATGAAATGATTAGTTCTTCTTATGTTGTGATGGTACTATTGTGGGTGAATTTGGATATGGTATATCATGGTGGGCGTATTTAATTGTTTTTGAAAGGGTTTATGGATGTAAGGGGGTGGGTTGGTCTCTTTTAATGATGTGAATTGTTGTTCTTGATTTCAAATCAGTTGGTTTCTTTGTGAAATGGTTTAAAAGTTCATGTGACGTGATGGACCAGTTGTCACCTTGGCTGATATGACATGTACCTATGTATATATATATATTTATATTGTGGGAACCCCTATAAGAGGGATATCTATTTAGGGGTTATCATATAGGGTGTCCGTGTTTGGTGAAATCACGTGTGGTGATGGAAGGTAAGGTGAGTCACATGTGCGAGGGTTCCTACTAACAAAACATCAATATTACTACCATGGGTTCCTAGGAGGGTTTTAGAGGTACGAGTTATGGTTGCTGAACAACCTCGATTAGACGGGTTGGTACCCCCTATATTTTCTATTAGGCCAGGTGGTCAATCCCACTAGTGAGGATGGGTTAGGGCAGCTAGTTTGTCATAGACATAAGGACATTACCATACGAAGACAGGTGGTTACAAGCTGAGTATGTATAGGGATATTCCTAGGTATGTTTTAGAAATTCCCATGTTATCATACTTGTATGTTCCTTATCTCTTTTATGGATCTTTTGGTTATTTGATCTCATGAAAATTTTACTTTGCCTTTAATAATATATAACATTTTTTTGTACTATTTTGATTTAAAAATAATTCATGGTAATGACCTATATGCATTGATAATTGATTTGTAAAAGTAAAATGGAAAACAAGGGTTTTATTAAAAGTATAATATTGTTACTAGTTTTGTTAAAGGATTGGAAAACCATATTTTTATATATAATATTTTCAAAAGAGAAAGAATTGATTTCATTTTTTTGAGGTGGGGTTATTATGCGTGGTTTATTGTGGCATTCCTATTTAGTATCTTGGTTCTCACACCAACTCTAATGTTTTAGTTTCAGGTTCTCTACATTTCACATCACTGTTAGAGCGAGTTTGGTTCTGAGTTGGGTGGTGATCTAGTAGGTTAGAAGGAGGTATGTGCAATTTATTCTTTTTCTCTTTTCAATGTTATTTTTCATCTTATTGTCATTTTGTTTATTTACTTGTTTTTTTTATTTATGGTACAAGTCACTCCCACATGTTAGTTTTGATTCCCGACATAATTTTCCTGCCTGTGTGGATCGGAATGCCCTTCAGGCCTTGCTGATGATTGGCTCATGTGACTGGTTCAGGGTCAAACCGGGTTGGTTCATGAAAAAATGGTATTAGAGGAGGCCCTTGTAATTTGGGGTGTCTGATAAATAGAGATTAGGATAGTCCGAACTCGAGATGTAGGTACGGGAAGGGCATCATGAACCCTCAATCGTTCTGAACCTTGAGTCACCAGGGGTTGTCCTGGAATTGAGTCCTTATCTTATTCCGGTTTGTTTTAGATTTTGGGATGGCAATGGAGGTGATCTTGTGTCATGTTGTGAATTTTCATGGAGTAGTGAACCATATGATAATAAAGCTCCCTGTTTCAAGTTCATATTACTGTTATTGCCTACCTAGGGCATGTCTCACTACCATGTCACAAATTTGGGCATAGACACTAGTTCCTCTCTCTTATAATTGGTTTAAGTGGTGTTTTGTCTTGGTTCTTATTGTTGTAAGTGGGTTTTTTAAAATTAAAAGGATTTTGGAAATGATTATTCTTCCTTTTAAATGATTTTTTTGGTAAAATTAGTTTTAAAAGAAAATGTTTTGGATTGGCAGTTTGGTAGTTGTTTGAAATTGGTGAATAAATAGAATGAATGGAATGATATGTTACATTCCATGGGATGTCATGGGTGTTTATTTTAAATTAAATTCTTGAAATTCTTTTCTAAAAATTGTTTTCGAAATGGATGCTTTTGGATGTTCTTATATTTGTTTGGTTTTTGAGATGGTTGTTTTTGGATGAAGGTGCTTTCATTGTCATTTCTTCGGTTTTAAATTGGTTTTGGCTCTATGTTTTATATGTTGTCTAGAAAATTTTTCCTAGAAAGGTCCCCAATGATTTTGATATGTCATGCCCATTTATTGGTCCTTCTAGGATATTGCCTATCCTTCACAGCGATCAGGGTCCATTAGAGGCAGTAGAGTGTCTTGAAGAGGTCGAGCACATCTTTAGGGTGTTGGGAACTCCTAAAGCTATTAGAGTACGTGTCATTTTGGGTCTGTTCGAAGGTCTATATTTGGAGGAGTGATATTTTTTCCCCACTGTAAATGAAATTTGGGATTACATGGGATGTCATGAAATCTATCTTTATCTGATGGTTCATACTTGAAAAGGTGAAGACAAAGAAAAGGGGGGATCTCATGTGTATTCAAAAAGGCCAATAGACGGTGAAGGAATATGTTGACCATTTCAAGGAAGTTTTTTCATTTTCTCTAGGGGTAGCATCATAGGATTGGATGAAGATTTCTATCTTTATCATGGGTCTTCGGATAGAGAACAAAGAGTGGGTAATGTTTTCTATGAACCTTTGTTTGGAGAGGCTAGTAGAAGATGTGTTCCATGATGAGTTGGTATTCAGAGCACAGAAGGGTGGCAATTCAACATATCCAGTTGATCATAAAGGATCCCCATCTGGTGAGTAGGGTGTGCCAGATAGACCTATTTCTAAAGATATCTATGCAGTGGTTCTGGCTTCCAGATCATCGGACTGTTAAATGGTGTACCATCAGTGTGGACGTTTAGGGCACACGAAGCCATCATGGTGAATCCCTATGAAGATGTTCCATCATTTCGGGTGTCTGGATCATCTATAGAAGTTTTTCAGGAAGCATCAGCAGAAGAAGATATTGTGATCAGGGGATTCTAGTTCCAGAATATGAGGTAGGAGATGCTTCATCCACAAGTCTTGGGGTGAAGGTCGCGCACAGTCAAGAGTTGTCGAGGGCGTGAAGTTTCGGTTCGTGTTTTGTATTCCGTGTTGGAATTGGAACATTTAAGCAGTTTTTTATCATTTATCTAGTGTTAAAGTTTAAATGATATTTTATTTTCATCATTTCAATAGGGTAATGTGATGAATATGTTATACTGTAATCCAAAAGTTCTATTTGTCGGATTATAGTTTCCTGAATCAGGAATTTTTCTAAAGTGTGTTTATCTCTTGTATGGGTTGATATTAGTTTAGATGTGCTCATTTGGAGATGTAATTTCCTATAATAGAATATATGTTTTTAGTTATGCTTGGGTTCATTGCTTGGGTTAAGTTCTCCTTGGAGGTTTTTCTCTAGTGTTGGGGGTTTTCAGTCTGGGTCAAGTGATCCAAGTTTCATCAGAGGTTTTGTTTCTCTCATACTATAGAAGTTAGTTTGGATCCATTGGGAGTTACCACATCGACCCCCTTCCTGGGGTGGTATTTTTGGGTGTTAAATTTCCACACTATTAGAATCCTTGTGGTGGAGAGAACCCCCTCAGCTTCTCCACATGTTTTTGGTTTTGGTTTTGTCCAAATCGGTTGGGTGTGACTTTGGGAATAAACAGTCACCCCATAAATTCCTCGTTTCCTCTCGTTCTATTTTGTAATATACTCAACATTGACTAACATTCATCTTGGTGAATTTCTGGGGGCATAATGTTTTGTGGTGGGGAGAAGTTTCACACCCATACCTGGTTGTTTTTTTAATTTTTTTAATTATTATTATTAAAATTAATATTATATATTTATTTATTATTTTATTATTGATATTATTGTTATTATTGTATTATTCTTATTGTTATTATTATTATAAAATGACCAATAAAAAAAGGAAACCCTAAGCTTCCCCCCTTCTTGTTGCGCACTGCACCCAGACCCCCCCTCGTTTCCCTTCCACTTACACTCTATGCTTCAATTGCCCCCCTCGCCAGCGTGATATGGCTAGACCCCTTTCCTCTCGCCACTCCGATCTCTAGCTTTCCCCCTCACATCTTCATGCTACACCCTCCTCTATATCATTCTAGCTAGACAACCCCCACATCCCTCCACCTGCAGTGCACACCTGGTCTGAAGAACTTCTTAAGCTGAACACCTTCCCTCGCTAGCCCTCATCTCTGACAGCCAGCAGCGGCATGATGCCTCCCCTCCCAACACTATCTCCCCTATGCACACTAAACACCATTCCTTGGTTTTTGTTTTTCTTCCATTTCATCTTTAACTTGGATAATTCCTAATACTGTGGGTTGTGTTTTTCACATTTTTCTTATTGTCTACGCTGTGTGTTTGGTCCGCGGGGAATTATTCCTCCTTCGATTGAGGGTCTGTCATATCCACTATTGGTTTGAGGTAGGGGTTTCCACATTTTTCTTTTTGAGAATAATTTATTTCATTCTTGGTGTTTTAAATCCTTTTTTTAATTTGATTCTCACCACTATGGAACCCTTTTTCATTAATTATATCATTTGAGAATTGATTTGGTTTTCAAAAACTTTGGTTTTCAATGAAATTTATGTGAAATGACTAGGGTGTTTATTTTGGATTCCATTGTTCTTGTGAAGTGAATTTGGGGGTTATATGAAATTCATAGTTCTCCTTATGTTCTGATGGTATTTTTGTGTGTGAATTTGGTAATGGTATAGCTCTATGGGTGTATTTAATTGTTTTTGAAAGGGATTATGGATTTAAGGGGACGTTTTGTTCTCTTTTGTGAATGGTTGGTCTTGATTTCCTATAAATTGGTTTCCTTGTGAAAATTGTTTTGAAATGTCATCATGGTTGTTGTTGATCCATTGGATGTTGTCACATTCATGGGTGTACTAGGTGAACCCATGGATGAACCTCAAATAAAGATGAAACCCTTAAAATGGCGTTTTCTTAAAAAATGTTTTAATAATATGTTTATTTGGGTTATTTGGGTTTTGTTTGAAAGTGAATGGTATCTTTTTTAAAATGTTTCTTATTTTCAAAATTTTGTTGGCCCGTATTGGTTAATTAATTAAAGGTTTGGTATCTCCATGGTGGTGCGTAAACACACATAAATAAACATGTATATGTATATGTATATATATATTTTTCTTGCACATATTATCTCTTGGAACGAAGAAATTTTCTTTTTTAATAAGGGTATAAATATATGTATGAGAATTTATGTGTGTACTGGTGTGGGTGATCATTGTCAAAATCCTCAACCGCTACAGTGCCTCAACTTGATCTGCTTCAATTTTGAGGTAGGTCCTCCATGCCCGCACCTTCAATTTTAATTCCATGATTTCTAAGCATTTTTTTAAAAGTTTTTTTACATATTCGTGTTGAATTTATTGTTGAACATAAGCATTTGTGTTTTCGGAAATGGATTGTAGCTATTGGAGATTGGTTTCAAATTTATTTTCATAACTAATCTAAGCCTGTTTACAAATTTATTTTAATTATAAAGGTGGCCTAAGTATTTTAATATAGTTAACTCAAATTTCCATAGTTTTTGAATTTTATTTTTTGAAACAAAAAGGATTTGGTAAAATGTGTTGTTTAAAACCTGACTTGTTTGGAACCTTAATGTGTGGTTGGAAAATTCAATGACCTGAAGGCCCATTTGGCACTTTTTAATTATGTTGTTTTTTTAACACATAATTTGAAATGGATTTGAGAAATGAATTTGTTTTGGAATAAAATTATGGTATATTGGAATGATGGTATTGAAGGACCGATTGGCACCTTATGTCACATAGAAAGTGTGATTGTTTGGTTGGAAAGCTGATGTGATTTGTGAAATGATTTAAAAGTTCATGTGACGTGATGACCTTGTTGGCACCTTGGTTGATATGACATGTAAATGATTATACATATATATATATATATATACAGTGGGAACCCCTATAAGTGGGTTATCCCTTTATGTGTTATCATATAGGGTATTCGTGTTTGGGTTTGGAGAGTACGATGACATCAGGTAAGGTGAGTCATGCGTGTGAGGGCCTCCTACTTACACTACATTTCTATTACCACATTGGTTTCCTATGCATCTTTTAGAGGGTAGAGTGATAGTTGTAATAAACCTCGATTAGACAGGTTGTTACCCCCTAGATTTGCTATTAGGCTAGGTGGGTTGTGCGACTAGTGAGGCTAGGTTAGTGAAGGTAGTTGGTTATTGACTTAGGGGCTTCACGATACACCGATAGGGGGTTCCGAACATAGTACGTCTATGGATCTCTTTAGGGATTTTCAGGAAATACCCATGGTTTCATACTTGTATGTTCCTGCATTCTTTTATGTCACTTTTAGTTATTTCATCTCATGGGAGTTTTACTTTTATTTTTATAATATAGAACCTGTTTTGGTACTAGTCGGATTTAAAAATAATTCATTGCAATGAACTATATACTTTGGTAATTAATTTAGAAAGATTAAATTGAAAATTTGTTTTTTTCTTAAAAGTAAAATCATGTTAACTATTTTTTAGAAAGAGTGGAAAACCATATTTTTATATATCCTATTTTTAAATTTGAAAGAATGAATTTCAATTTTGAGGTGGGGCATCAGGCATGGTTTATTTTTTTATTCCTAATGAGAATATTGGTGCACACTCCTACTCTATTTTTTAGTTTCATGTTCTCCAAGTTTCACTTCACTCTTAGAGTGAGCTTGGTTCTGAGTAGGGTGGTGACCTAGTAGGTCAAGTGGAGGCATGCGCAGTTTACTTAGTTTATCTTTTTTCTACTAGGTTTCATAATATTTTCAGTTTTTGTTTATTTACGTGAGTTTTATTTGTGGTCCAAATCATTCCCACATGTTATGTTTGATGCCTGGCACTAGTTTCCAACCTGTGGGGATTAGAAACACCCTTTGGGCCTTGTTGTAGACCAGCTCAGGTGACCGGTTCAGGTTCTACTCGAGTTAGTTTGTGACACATCAAGTTTAGAATGTTGTTTGTTCTTATAACATTGATCAAGTGAGGATAGAATTGTTTGTTGAATAAATTTTCCAAATTCTCCCATGAAATTACTTGCACCAATTTAGCATGAAAGATAAATTCTAATAATAGCAAGAAAGATTCTTCTTCATATAAATCATGAACTTGACTTTCATCTATGATGATGTGCTACGGAAATTGATGATTCGATTCATCCTAATTTGCCACACCTATGAATTTTGTACTTCTGAATCACCCTAAAAGATGGGTGGATTATGATTTTTGAACTACGTGTAATCATCCACTTTCCTTGGTTCATCCCTTCGGTTCCCTCTATCCATGGCCCGAAATTCCCAAAGAATACTTTGAACCAGCTATTGGTTCACCTATGGCTCCTGTGCAACCATATTCTCATCATCCTCTTCTATTTGGTTTCTAAAATCCCTACTCAGTGCCATTGTTTATAACCAAAACAAAATTCCATAAGTCTCACTCTCTAAAAATAAAAGGGTTAATAATTTCAAATTTTACCATATCACAACTATCAAAATAATGCTTTTCCAAAATTACACAATTTATTTTTTCAACCCAAATTTGAAAATCCCACCATGCTTTTGAAAATAAAACCATTTTCATAATACCACTATAATTTATTTTCAAAATCACACATTTGAAAATAATTTCAACAGTTTTCAAAAAACAACATGTTTTCACCGAATCATAAATCATTACTCGAAATAAAAAATTCCCTCGTAGTAGGAAGTAATTTATAAAATTAAAGTCATGATTATCCCATTGAATAAACCCATTAAAATGATACTAGAATCCTATAAGTGTCTCTAAAAGACTTATATATCCAACTCATCAGCAACTTGATGTTTGGTATAAATAGGTTAGCTACATAGTTTTAAGCTCTATATTTAATGTCCCAACAATCCTAATACTTTCTACCATTTTGACTCATGGACTAAACCATATTGAATTTCAATTCCAATATCTACAAACCAATACCATTTTCCCAAAATAAAATATGAACCATCCAAGACTGATACTATTTATAACATCCTGCACTTTTTAATTAGCTTGATTCACGGTAGAATTTCTACTAGGACTTAGGAGAAATCCCTAAGACTATAGAGGCTATCAATAAATTCCAAGTGAATCCTAACGGGTGGGGGTGATTTATTTCCTTTAAAAAATAATACTAACTAACTAAGATAACCATAACCAAAAATCAGTACATGATAAATGCATATAATGTAGGACATATCAATGTATAACAAAAGAAAAAAACTATATTAGTGTTCCATGAGGAAACTAAGATCAATATCAACTACAAAGAAGAAGACAAAACAAACAAATTCAAAGACTCAAAAGTTACCAACACAACTACTACCAGCAAGCTCCAAGATCCAAATACATTATCCATTACCATGTATCATAGAACACTGCTAATGAAATGTGATACTTTCCTTTTATGTATGTCTTGATGAATTATATACACAAAAGCACTAATGTTTCAAAGTAGGTGGTGTGTAATGACACTCAGTAGGTTTTCCCAAAATTACTTCCCTAATCACACCACTAGGATATAACATATCAACACATTTATATAATTTTTTATATAAAATTATTTAAAACAGTTCATATTCAAATATAAAACAATTGAAATTCCAAAGAAGTTTTCCCAAACAAAATCTATTTCCATGGGGAAAATAAATCATTTTTTTAAACCATTTCATATTCCCTTTTGGTATACCCATTCCATGATTCAAAAAAAACCCACAAAATTATACTTCAGTGACAGTTCCATACTCATGAGTGGTCCCCCATCCATCCACAAATTCATCACTAAGTGAATAGTACCATTATTCCCCAATTTCACACATCCATTATCCAGTGGCATGTCCCTTGTACCCCAATGGTACACACCATTTATTTAGGGTCACATTGAAAGTATAAAATCACACCAACCCATGTATAGAAAAACCATACCAATCCAATTATTTAATACATTTCAATAAAATAATTCCTTTATTTGAAACATCACCATCAATTCATTTCTATTATTTAAAAAAACATTACATTTTAAAATACATTAACAATGCACTTTGTACAATATCCAATTTTCATAATTACATGAACCATCACTAAAGAGGGTTTCTACCATGACTTTCACATCAATTTCACAATTAATTTCAAGAAATTAAAAATATTCAAATGATTCCTTCTTGTTATAATCTGAGGAGTTGATAGTGATGCCACCTACCTAAGAATCTATGGCTGAAATAAATAACGAAATGAATTCTTCAAAAAATCATGGTTGATTATCCAAAACATACCATATATCTCATTCCCTATCATCCACACATCCAAATATCATCACGACTAGCATCCACTATCATAGATCTGTCCCCAATGGACTAGATCAATGAATTAGATCAAGGGAAGAAGAATATATCTAAGGTAAAACATTATAATAGAGACTAACCATTCCATACGACCTTCAATGTACCATGATCTTCCAATGGATCACTACTGAATCAAATAGAAGATTCCCCATATACATTGAGAGGAGAGAAAACTGATTCAGGGATAAAATAAGCGAAAAAATAGAGGTTTAAGAGTAAAATCATTTGAGATCCACTTGTTTAGGATCTAAAAATTAATTATGCATGGATGTATCACACAGTTAGTTAAACCATGCACAAAACATGTGCCAATAACTATCTCTAAACACCCTAAGCATGGTTGTATCACACAGTCAGACATAACATGCACTAACTTTGTTTTTCCCTCTCTTCAAAATTGCACTACTACTCCTCGGTGGCCACACAGTTTTGTGAAAATTGTGCACCTAAATGTGCATCTAACCAGAGACAACTGTCTTCCTTTTCAAGATTTCTTAATGGTGTTTCATAGTTTCTACTAACCATGCTCAAACCGTACACCTCCATAAAATCCTTCAAAATAATCCAAAAGTCCTCCAAACCATCACAAACATTTAAAAAACACTTTACATACAAAAAATAAATAAGGACAGGGTCACTTAATATAAACTAGGGGTATTACATCCTCATCTAGAGGTGAGAATTGAAGTTAGTCTTTAGGTAAGTTTCCAATAGTGTACTAGTTGGTGACTAGTAACGAGGGTATAAATCCTATAATATAGGAGGATTTACACTTTTTAATACCCTATTAATTGAAGAATAAACCAATAATTTCCAAATAAAATATATACTAAATCACAGTGATCTAATAATTCTATATAAAATGAATCTAATTATATAAAACCTATTAAAATATAACACCTCTAACATTAATTAATAATAAACCAAAAAAATATTGAGGAAATAGAAAATAAATCCTCTAGTGTTGGAAAACCAATGATTCCATGAACTAATAAGGTTTATAAATATTAATAAAATTATACATAAAATGTGAACAATCAATATAGAAAAGGAAGGGAGAGTATATATCATCCTTGATAGGTTACTTCCCAACAACTATTCTATCAATGGGAAATGATCAAACAAAACCATTATTGAATAATGATTAAAAATAACATTTTATCCTATGCTAGTGATATTCAAACCATATCACCATAAGAAAGGATATCCAAAATTCAATTATATTATAATTTTAATAAATAAAATGATATAAAAACAAAGGGTACACACTCCCACTTCTATACTAATATAGTATCCCTCATGTTATAATATTATAAACTTTTGTGATTTCATCCCTTCATTTGTGCACATACATAATCATAACCCAACCTCAACCATATCATACTATATTCTCATCCAATTCCAAATCAATCCATAGAAACTACCACATCAAAAAGTTAAAAAAGAAAAAAAGTGAGGGGGGGGGGTAATCATGCAACTATTTCGACCACATCCTTGATGTTTGGGGTTCACCTGATACCCAAATCTATATGGTAATTTTTAGGTTATACAAATCTTGTGGTGGTTTATAGAAAACATATATAAAACATCCAAGAATACTAAAATAATAAAATATAAAATGAAAATAATATATACAAAACCGAGTTCCCACATCCTACCAATTTCATCTATCTCTATCTCATTAGATACAATATATTGGTTATATAATTCCACATCTTTATCTAATAAAAAAATAATTTTAATAATGATCTATAAAATATTCATTCTAACAAGTATCATATAAATACATATACATCATAATAACTTATCACTTGACCATATAAAATATCTATCACTTTACATAATGATATAAAATATTATAAATGTTAATTCCATGATTTTTTTCTTGCATATCATTTATTGTGAAAAAAACCAAAATAATTCATCTTAATATTCGATTTGGTTTGTTACAAGGATAGAGTCATATTCCAAATCACTAGAAGTTGGAAAAAAGTTTCTCGTACATCAAATGAAAATATTTTGAATGAAATATCTAATCATAACAACATAAAAATAATAATGAAATGAAACATTTAATTAGATAAACACTTTATAAAAAAACACGAATTGAACAATATACATTTTAAAATTGGGATGAAAATTCTACATGGATATTATAAAAGACACAATATTAACACATGAAATTAGATATTATACTGAATCCACCTGCCACACAAAATAATTTAATTCCACCACCTCCATTTTCTAAATCATTGAACTAATGGACTTATCTATATGATTATAATAGTTTTTATCTGCATCTATAAAATAGATCAATGCAATAAAATATACATACACAATGTTGTGAAGATGTAGGGTAAAAAAACACGATGATTCAGATTAAACTAGATAAACTATGACAATAACTATATAGATCTATTATATTTAATACATATATGTATGGTTATTAAAATGGTGGGAATCACCCATCAAGGGAATGATAATGTAAGTCACTCAACGTGTGTTTTTTTA
The DNA here is from genome assembly GCA_963277665.1 of Viscum album. NCBI lineage: Eukaryota > Viridiplantae > Streptophyta > Magnoliopsida > Santalales > Viscaceae > Viscum > Viscum album. The sequence continues at coordinate 71,007,620 of OY728135.1, forward strand.
TTTCAAATATCCATGGTTTGTTGATGTTTTAAAATAAAATACTTCTAAAATTGAAGTGATTATTGATATCAATGATGACTTCCAAATAATATATATTTGTACTTCAATTTTTTTAAAAAAAAAACAAATAGAGAAAGGGAATAACATAAAAGGAATAAATGTATTTTAGGTAAAGAATCACATAAATGTATTTTTCAAAATTACAAAAATGTTTTAATTTGATTGATATGGATTTTTTTCTTGGATTCAATGATTTAATTTTTTATTCATGTTTGATATGTTTTAATATAATATTTCACTATTAAAGGGGATTTGGTCCATTAAAAGTTATTATTCTATGTTTTATTCTTCCTTGAGTCATTTTTCAAAAGAATGGAATTCATGATATATAACAACTAAATAACGTTGGTTTTTTATAAAATAATTATATTTAATATGATGGGTTTCATAGTTTGAACCCCTTAAATATTGAATTTCCTCATGGGAAATATTTGGTACTTACTATGGAATCGGGGATGGATACTGGTTCTAGATGATGTTATAAAAAGTGGTCATGGTTTTCCCTTATAAATAAATCTAAGGGATATATTGGTTCTTTATGAATCATAACAAGGGAACATATCACCCCCACATAAATCAAAAGCATATTGACATAGTTATCCAAGGGAAATACATATGAAGAACTTTATTCTTAGAGGAGGGATCTATATTTTTTCAATATTCATTCATTAGGTCTAATCCCATGATGTTTGGATGGTTTTTTAATATAATGGTTTTCCATTGACATTTACATTACTTAACTTATATACAATCCATTAAAATTTTCTAAATTATTTTATTTAAATTTGATTAATTGAGTGTGAAATATACATGCTACTTGTTTATATTAAAATGAAAATGGTACTTTGAAAAGGGAAAACCCTTATGTATTTATTAGGGTCTTGGTACTTAAGGAATGTGAGAATCATTCATAATTATGATTAACATACATTTAGTGAATGAATTTTTGTTTCATCAACATTTGGGTATGTTTTACTTTGTAATTTCCTTTTATTTTACATACGCATGGTTCTTGGGGTTTCAAAGTGTGATTTTATCTAAAATTATCAACTATATCAAGTTTCTTCTAAGGATTTTTTTATTTTTATTTAGGGGTAACATGATTTATATGATTTTTATAATTATTATTTCAAGAGTAATTGGGTTTTGTGTTATTAAAACCCATTTTCAAGGGACATAAGATGTTTTTGGATATTTTGTAATTAAATAATTTGGGTTAAATGAATTTATAAAAAGTTTTTTGATCAATGTTGGGTTTTTTAAATGGTTTCTTAGTAAACTAATACCCCTAATTAGAGTTATGATATATTTTTAATAGTTGTTTAGTGTTTATGTCTTTTTTAAACTTCATAGAAAGTTATTTTCCATGGTTCTCCACGGTCATGTTTTTTATATAAGATTCAATTCCCAAAAAGTTGAAGATAAATTTTTTTCTGAAAAATGTTTAAACTAAAATAGTTTTACAAATGGATTTTTTGGAAACTTTGTTTTATTTAAAATTAGTTTTATTATTTATCGATACCCAAAAATTATATATTATGCTTCTTATTATGAATAATTTTTTCCAATATAGATATCCCATTTTACACAAGACCTCGTATTGATATTGTTATAGATGGTGAATTTTTCATGTTTTTTTGTTTATACAATTATTGAAGGGGATATTGTTTAGAGGGTGTCTATGTTATGTCATGAGGAATTTTTAGATATTATTCCTTGAGTTTGATGATATAATTTTGATTTTTTATATAGTATAATTAGTTACTATGCGTGAAATTGTGGATTCCCTTTACCCAAGTTTTTATTTCTTAATAGTTAAGGGTCCCTAGTTGAAATTTAATATTAGCTAGGGGCTGTTTCTAAATATAGAAAAAATGGTATGTTGTGTTATGAGTCTTTAAAGATCAAATTTTGTGTAATACGTGATCTAAAAGTGAGGTCCACGATTTTATTCATTCATAACTCCCTGATATATTAGTTTGTATTCATGGAATAAATACCATGTTGAATAGAATGGGATATACGTGACACTGAACTAAAGTAAATATATATTAGAATTCAAGGTAATTATCAATGAATTATAAATATAAAGTGTGAAAAAATCAAGTAACACTCATTGGTGAAGGATAATAAATATGTTTAAAAGTATGTAATGTTTAAATGTCTAATTTTTCTATACAATAAATTTTACATTACATTTTAAATTTTAGTTTAAAAGATAATTATATTAATTTTGGTATTTTTAATTTGAATAAATAAATTAAATTAAAAAATTTATCATGTCAAAATTATCTTTGGTTTACTTTTTAGGAATTTTTTTTAAATGGATGATTTTTAGGCAAATAGAGAAAAATACTAATTTTAAAATACTGTAATATTCACGAAATTTTCATAATAAAAGAATTAATTGTAACTTATGAAACAATTTTTAGAACAAGTATATATTAATTTAGTAAAATAATTGATTTTAAATATAATATTGAACCTCTAAATTGATGTCTAACATTTTGTATATCTTATAATGTTTTTATTCAAATATAATATTTTTTGGTTCTTCTATTTTAATCAAGTACTAAGAAGTTTAGTTTTGTTTTTGGTATTTATAAAAAATAAATACGTCTACCTTGATTAAAAATAATTTAATCTACTCTTTGTGAATCAAAATTATACCATATTTTGGTATTAGATTTTTTTCTAAAGGGTAATTCTTCGAAAACCTATTTTTCAATACATTACAAAAACTAATTTCAAAAGTAACAACTACCACTTATGTAAATTTGATACTTTAAAATGTACTAAATATTTAGGATCATCATATAAAAATTATTCAACAATAACAATTTCAAATTTTACTCATAACGAATAGTTACAATGGGAAAATATTTGTTACCATGGTAAGGGATAATCTAATAGATAAGGATTAAACTATTTATTAAAATTTTATAAATTTGATAGGATGAGTCTAATTAGACCATAAATTATCATATAATTGAAATATAACTAAATTGAAGACAATTTATATGAAAATAAGTTTATTATATTTTAATGTTATTACTATTTAAGAGAGGGCCACTCCCCTAAAATATATATGTGCACCACCTATCCTCACTCATACACTCACATTAAGAACCATAGATCAACTAATACTAGACAAAATAACTTTAAAAAATTAATCCTCACATCATATAAATACTGTTCTCAATGATGGAAAAATCCTAGAAGGATTAATGCGCAATTCATTGGATGAAATCCACGAAGGATGTATAAGTCCCAAAAACATTCATTCAAGTTTTTTTTCTAATTTTATGTTAATAAAATATATTCTTACCAGAATAATATAATGAAATAAGTATATTTACTATGTTTAAATTTTACTATGATGATGTAAGAACAATGTTTTACCTCATTTTCATCAAATAAAAAATGAAAACATCGCTCGTGTGTCCGTATCGAATACAGACTCCATAAAGATTTCTATTTTTTTGTCATCATAACCTCACATGGAAGGTTATAAATTTGGATTTTATTAATATATATAATATTTATGAAAAAAAAATATTCTATAGGGTTAATGCATTATCTACTTTCCTACCCTCCCATCTGTCGGAGAATGAAAATGTCACTCGTGCATACATACAGACTACCACCTCAATAAACAACACATTTCGTTTCACATCATTTCCTCACATGTCTAGTCATAAGTATATATTTAATGAATAAATATGATATTTATTACTTTTTAAAATTATTTTAATGATATATTATCATTATAAAACAACATGTTCTTACTCATTTAATGATTAGAACGTTTTCTTGTCTTGGTTAGTTTTTCCACCAACATGTGAATTGTTATAAATATTATGTCATGAATGGTTATGAAAATTTATGCACTTGGATTACTATATAATAATGATGAATATATTATGTTTTAATTATTTATTTGTTGTAATAATCAAAATTATGAGTGCATATACATTCAATTCATTTGTTAAAATCAATAATCATTTAAGAAGATAATTTTTAAGAGTTACCTAAAATCCATTTACATAAGTTCCATAAATTGATTATGAAACATAAAAAAATATATCAAAATCATGATTTTAAAATTCATTAACATTTTATAAATGATTAAACTATGAAAAATTGGTTTGTAATGAAATTTTCTTATTAGTGCATGCATAGAAAACTGAATAGTTAACAAAATAAATATTTATTTTAACAGATAATTACTACTATATGGGAAAATAGAAATTATATAGGAATTATATATAGTATAATACGAATGAATATGAATCGTTTATAGATTTATAATATGATTACATTTATTATACAGTAATTTATTATGTCTTTGTTTTAGTGGAATTTTAAGGTAAGTGAATTTCCAACTAAATATACATTCATTGGGTTATATCACTTCTTTATTGACTATGTTATGCCATGATTATGTGTGTTAATATATATATAGTATATTTCATATTTTAACTTATTTTTTGTGTACATTAATTTCTTCCACATAATTGTTTCATTGAAGGATTTGTATTTCAGTTTCTATAAATCTTTATAAGGGTTTCATGGTATCAATTTGAATTCCTTGAGACGTGTTTCATATTGTGAATAATAATTTATTTTATATTTTGTTATTACAACCTAATGAAATTTATTGACATATTTTTTTTGTAAAATTATTAATTTTAATGAATCATATTATGTTTCTTCATCCAATGCCTTTTGAGTACAACAATTATTTTAATTTCCCTTTATTAATATATGAACTATAGTTTCCACAGTACTTATTTTTTATATTTTAAATATAACCCATGAATTCATTTTATCAAACCTTTCTTGAAAATTATTGGTATTTATAGTAAAAATGTGATATTTTAAATTTTATTTTCATTTTAAACCGGTTTTGTTGTTGTATTGTTTCACAAACAACAACAAAGAACAATGAGATATAGAAACATTTATAACCATTAAAACGATGTCATGGAATCAATGAGTAAAAATAGAGGCAACATAATTATGTAATGTATATTTCAATTAAAATAATGGTCATTATTAATACAAAGTCATTTGATAAAAGTTTATTAGTGTAGTGAAATAACTAATAAGATTTATTTATTTTTTGAAATATAACCCTTCTAAAATTTGATTTTAGGCCTTTATTTTATGATACAAATTATATAATGGATAAAATATATTTTTGATATAAATAATAGATTAAAAAATTCATTATATATATATAATTTATAGAAAATTAGAATAAATTTGTTTTATATTTTAATGATCCCTTTTCCTTTTAAAACAATAATATTTATATTTTTATTTGAAAATTAAATTCTTAAATTTTATAATTTGAATCATGTGAAATGAACTTTATTTTTTAATTCATAATTTCAAAATAATCATAGTGTGTTTTTTGATATTTTTATGAGATAATTTATTTTAGGTGAACTGTGAAAAAATAATGTTTTTTACAAATATTTTTACTTTTTTAAAATTATTTGTATATAAGAATGAATTTTAAATTTACAAAAAATATAAAAGACCAAGTATTCCTTTTATAAATGAAATTATAAATTTAAAAATATTTATTTTAGTTTAAAAATCCATGTTTTATATTTTAAAACATAGGTTACACTATTATCTAACTCAGTTTTGAACAAAATTATTATTTATATATTAATTTGTATCACTTTAAAAAATTAAATATTGTATTAAACAAGGTAATACTAAAACATTTACATACCTTATTAATATTTATTAATTATATATATATTTTTATTCATTATATGTATACTAGGAAATTTTATAATAAAAAAGTAAATAATTTTATAATTACTAATTTTTTCCGTCTATTTTATGGTTTAATTTAAAAGATTAATTTCTAAATTTAAAAATTATAATTTTAGAAAAATAAACCTCTATTTTTTAAAATATAATTTAGAAGTATCATAGTGTTAAATTTGTAAATTCACTAAAATGATTTTGTTTACTTCAATAGTGAAAGATACATATTTTTTTAAAGATGTCTTTTATTAAATTAAATAAATAAATTTAAATGTTGCATTTTTTTTGAATTTAATATGATGTAAATTATGTCTTATTTAATTAAAAATAATAAAAATTAATTACCTAAAAATCAACATTATTGTTGATTTTGATATCAGATCATTTTTTCCTTAAAACCACATTTATCTAAAAAAATGTTTTTCATTACATTTTACTCATTTATATTAAAACAAATTTATTCCACTTCGTGAAGTTTATTATTGAAAACGTAATTTCATATTTTGAATGCAATGGGTTAAATTTGGTTAAATGATCATTTTTTCTTCATTGTGAATATTAACATTGGTAAAAATGATTCCACCATAGTAGGGTTAAAACTGGTTAAACAATATTAGAATAATGTGATAATAACTTTAAATAAATTCATTAGATTAGTGTTATACGACCATAATCTTCTAAAATTATAAAATTGTAAAATTTATCACCACTTTACTTTGATAATGACATTAATATTATTTTAAGTAATGAATAAATTAAAAATGCCACTCTATTTGTTTTAATATTTATAATATTTTTTCATATGGATAAAAATAAGTAATGTTTAGATAGAAAGGGTTATTTTAAATATTAATAATTTTTTTCATCATGTTAATATATTTTATTTTTTTGATAGTATAGTTATATTAAATTCTTATGCAATGTTGACACGGTGCTTATTCAATAAATAGGAAAATCAGGTAAATGATTTTTAAAAAATTGAAAGTAAAACAATCTAGATGAATTATTTTTTTATAATACATTTATAGTCAAATATAACATATTATTGATGTTTTAAAAGTTTAAATTATTATTCCATTACTATATTAATGTATTTAAAGTCAAATTAAATTAATAATCCAGAATTTTTTTAATGGTATCTTATAAAAAATAATATATTTTAAATGAATTAATAATAATAAAATATTATTTTTCTCCAAGTGAGTGGTATATGGTCAATAATATTAACCACATTCTAATTCTTGTTCAGTTATCCTGTTATTGAAACATTTTTAATCACTAAAGTATAAAATACTTTGATATCATGGTAATCCTCAAAAGGGTTATCAAGTGATTGAAACTAAGAGAAAAGAGTTACAATACCCTAAAAAACTATCTAAATTTTATTGGTTAAGATGATTTTGAATTTTAATCAGTTAGGATTGAATATATATCAATTCTATTCCACGTGAACATGTAAATAAAATTTTATTAATTTATTACATTAATAAATTAGAGTTGTGAAACTCCCCATGATTATAAAAGTAACCATACCTCCTCTCTTAATCACACCTTCTGAGCTATAAATATCATCTTATAACTATTTAAATATTTTACCAACATCCCTATATGTGTGAAAAATTTCTCGATATCACAAAAAGATAAAAATGATAATCCTTAAGGCATATGGAAATGAATTTATTTATGGAGAATATATAAGTCCTAACTAACTTATTTCAAGTTTATTTATTCTGGTACATTCTTCAAATATTCCAAAACCACAATGATATAATAAAATAATTATATTAAATATATTTACATTTCATTAAATTTTTATAAAATTATTATGTAACATCCCAAACGTAGGATCCATTAAACTGATTCCTGGAGCCGAGTCATCACATAACCTCATGCGCGACTCCCCGTACAACAGAGGTTTCCAACTGGCGACGATGGTTTAATGAGTCAAGTGGGGATACTATACCCTCTCTACCATAGTAAGCCACAGTAGAACACAATAGAAATAACAGAATAATATGAGACAAAAATTAATAAAGAAAGTCAAACATCTCCAAATTGATACAAACCAAAATTGAACATTTACAATGTTATGACATTCTAGTAGTATAGGTGAATAAAAACTAAAAATTAATTAAAATGGAAAAAACACCAAATAGGTCATGACTCTAATTCTTAATCCTTCTCCATATGCATTCTAATCCCTCAACATCCTAGGGTGGGGCCTTCTCCCTTTTCCTGACCTACAACCATGAAGTCTTCTCGAGTACGCAACGATGTCCCAAGTAGTGTGTGATTACAAAACACAGTAGGCCACCACCAATAGTTTCTACAAAAATATCTAGTCTAATAGATTGTGAATGAAAGTACAAAATAAATTTTAATTAAATAATGGATAGTTGGGGTTCCATAAGTCAACAAATTTTATTAAATTTATGACATTAAATTACCCTAATTCTATTTCTTATACCATTTTTAATACATAATCTATTTAAACACGTGATCTTTGGGTTAGACATTCACATCATCTCTACATATGTCTAAGGAAATAAATCAATATTCATAGGGGGAATAAGTCTGGTCTCTATCTCACTAGGGATATACATATCACATCAACATGTTATCCTCAACTCGAATCCTCATTCTGGATGGAATGCAACCATTAGAGGAATAGATCCTCCTTCCCCTTCCCTAACCCATGCATTTATGGGGTGAAGTTCAAGGCCACAGTATAACTTAACCTATGGGCATAAAACCTCATGTCAATAACCCTATCTACCAAGCCATGTGCTCATTATTATTTATCAAGTCACCACAACAATAATATAAGACAACCAAGAATAAAAATTCCATTGTAGATCAAAAAACAAAAAAAAATACCATGGGAATCGATACTATGTCATAACCCATTAACATATTTACAAATTAAATTTCATATCGATTTAGGAAAATCCTCATTCACATGCCTTAACCCTTTATTTTTATTCAAAAACCCCTATGCCGTATCCAATATTCATCAATGACCATACATTATCCCATTAACCCATTTATTATTTCAAAATTATTTACCCACTTATGCATTTCTTGTACATTTTTGATATCTGATAATACAACCAGTTATCACATTCCACCATTAGGTGTACCATAATTCCAATGTATTAACCCATTCAACATATTCATTCATTACCATATTACATCCCATTAAAATACTCCCCATTTACCATTCCATCCTTCCATTATAATTCCACCATTAATATTCTCTAATCCTCAAGGAATTTCTTTCCAAATTCCATTAAACAGTTGACACAATCCCATTTGACCCAATTTTCCCATTACCATATCATAAAGAACAACCCATTATGATTTATCACCCTAGGAATCTCAATAATAATTCCACATACAACTTAATAAATCATTAAAACAAGTTCTACAAGGGTTTTATATTTTCACTCGGCAACCCTTCACTTAAACCTACTATTTTCTAGGTGCAGGAATGCTATCTCATCCTATGGGTGGCCATAAGAATGATCGAGTCCATCTCTACGCATCCCACAAGGATCCTGAGGGTTTCAATTAGCTACTTAGACAATCATTTTTATCAAACACTCTACAAAACCAAGAACATAATTCGGGAAAACAAAGAACACAAGATTCCATGCAAAAATATAGAATAAGACTCTGGGATAATACTTGTAGACCACCTAACAAATATTCGTTGATGAATGTATTCTTAATCATGGACGTAGATCAAAATTCAAGAATCCCTTGATTCTCCAACCAATATATCACAATAAATTAGTGTTTTATGTCTTAAGAAGGAGATGTAATAAATTATAAACCCTAATCCGAAAATAGAAGCAATATGAGCATTAAACTTACCAGGGGATTCAATTTGCAACCAATAGAACTCCAAATGGCCTAAAATCAAAGGATAACCGCCTCTTGGAAGCATAGGTTGTACAAGTTAATCACTAGGGTTGTAGGGGTGAAATGTAGGATATACTTGAGTTAGGGTTTCGAATCCCAGAGTGGAAATTTTTTAATTGTTTCTAACTTTTCTGTGCTGTTTGTTTTACCAGAACGGTTTTCCAAACCATGCGTAAACTGTGTGTGAACCACTGTCTGAAAAACATCCCATTACATGGTTTCATGGAAATTCTTTACAATTTTCCAAACCGTGTGCCAAATGTGATTAATTCTCTATCCATGGCTGCACAATTACCTGGGATACTCCGCACGATTTGAACTAACCATGAAAAAACTGTATGACATGCCCAAAAAACTCCCTTTTCTTCATCTTTTCATGTCTCAAACCCTCAGAACACCCCAAGAATTTAAATGAACATGGGGAAAAACATATCTAGAAAAAAAGAAGTGTAAAAACCAAAACATTAACAAAAACATAGCTTAATAAAAAATGGGATCTGACATATTATTTATCTCATTCTCAATCAAATGTGAAATGAAACCATAGTTCATATGTATGTGCTGACTACATCCTCACACCCCAATGTCGTTTTCCACCACTGCCTCTCTTGATGGGATATAATGATTTACATAATATATATATATATATATATATATATATATATTATTTTAATGAAATATGTTTTTCTACAAATATAAAATATCATCTAATTTATTATCTTTTCATCAATTCAATAATGATAACATCATTCATGTGTGCATGTGGATTACCACTTCCATGAAGCAATGTGATTCATTTTACCATACCACCTCACATGGATGGATATATGGATGGAAATAATGAATAAATATGAAATTTATTCCATTATTAATATTATGTATATTATATAACCATTTCCAATTTTACCATGGTTGACAAACAAATGTTATTTTAACGTTGAAAACTGAATGTCCTTGAAACGTCGAATATGAACATCACCATTTTTGTAACTAAATAAAGAATGATAATAAATTAAATATAAAGAATAATAATATTGAAATTAACTTTCTAAAGGTTCTTAATAAATTATAATAATAATATAATTCTATTATTATGATGTTAGATATTTTATGAAGCTATACATGAATTATGTTGATTGATTTTTAGTCTCAATTCACATTGTTTGATACTTAATATTCCACTGAATTTTTTAATTTTTCCATGTATAAAGTACCATATAGATGTATTTATATGGATTTAAATTAATCATAAAGGATGTTTTATTTCATTTTTTACATTATTTTAAATGATTTAAAAATTAATCTTTTTATTAATTTTATATGGAATGTTATAAAAGTCTTTAAAAAATAAAAAATATATATTTTATTTTATCAAATAGGGAAAGAACACCAATTCCCAGCATTGTGAATGTTATTTTTTATTTTTATTCATTCAAATAATACTAGTTATTTTTTTTCAAAATTATTTTCTAATTTTTTTTACAATTAGTTTTTTTTAAAAAATGTGTTTGAAATTTAAATGATATTTCAACATCCAAAATTGTTTTTCATATGGGTTTAAAAGAGTTTTTTCGAGATATTTATGGTGAAAATTTTTAATCTTAGTTTTTTTCCACAATACGGTACTTGAGAATTATTATTGATGAAACATAACACAAATTTATATTATACCGTGGGGGAGCCTGATAAAGCTTATATGATGAGTGTATAATTGGCCAAGATTTTATGATGTATATATATTTAAATTTGTTTCATTGATAGATTTATTTACAATCAATAATGAGATTAAAAAATACCAAAACTATTAAAATGTTATTAGGTGACAACTATGTAATTTATAAATTAATCATTTCAATATTATGTTTGGATGAAATGTTTTAATTTTTGGAAAAAATTGTCTTTTTAGTGGATAATGATAAAATACCGATTTTTGTAAAACTGTCATTTATTTTAATTAAAACTTCACCATAACTATTTGAATTTATTCATATATTAACACAACCCAACATTTGTTAAAAATATTCTAATAAATTTCATTTTAATAGTTATTATAAATGATTTTTTATATGTTCATTTTTTACTATGAAATGCATTTTGAAAAATAGTGTTTTTCATTGACTTTTTCATTCTGTCTTAAATTAATTTCCTCCACCTTTGTGAATTGAATTTGTTAAAATAGATTAAATATTTTTAATCAATAAGTTCCAATTTGGTAAATAGGTCGCTTTATTTGTGGTCATTATGAGTTGTATCCTAAGTAAATATTTTTCACCTTAACAAGAGTAAAATGTGTTTAACATGGTTAAAATATACGGTTAATTATTTAAAAATTCTCTTACATATAGATTGATCATATTTTATGAGTATATTTTGACTATTATCATCCACATCTCACAAATATGGCTACATGGTTCCATTTTTATTTGATATTGATGATAATGTTATTTTAAGAAAATAAAAAAAAATAAAATGTCTCACTCTTGACATAATTCTCTCTAATATTCTTCTATAATGACAAAACAAGGATATGAGCAGTTTTAAATGCTAATTTTTTAGTTTAATTATTTTTTAATCATTGTATTTTTTAATTTTTTTTACTGAATAATTACCCTAAATTCTTACGCAATGTTGATAAGATATTTATTCAATTAATAGAATGTAAAGTATGGTGCTTTTGGACCCAGATAAAATATGATTTTTCTATTTTTTTTCATTTATTACCAGGTTCGATTTTAAAACCATGTTTCAAAAAGATGTTTTGTGAGTTGGGTTCTTCTAAAGTGTTGATAATGGGTATGGGTAAAGGATCGAGGAGTTTCCCTATTGGGAGGATGTGTTTCATGAGTACCAGATCTAGAAGTGATGATCAAATGGGCTACACATAGTTAGTCAAAACCATAAAAGCCATCCATGTATAATAAAGAAGATGTCCTTTACTAGATGCATGGTCAACACATAGTCTGTCAGACCGTGCAAGTCAAGCCATATGGTCTACCCAGTTTTTGAGTTTTGGGTTAAATTAATTTAATTAAATTCATAGCTACAAGAAATTTAATTAAAATATCTATTGGGGGTTTCTTTTAATTAAATTAAACTTGAGATAATTGAATTAAATTACGTGGAGATATAGAAGTTATTTAATTATAATGAGATAAAAAGAATTAAATTTATTTTAAATGATACGTAAATGGGGGGTAGGGGTTTTATCTAATTAAATTCAAGGTTATGATGAATTTAATTATTTGATGAAAACTTGGAGTTTTATTTAATTAAATTATATTGAGAGAATCTAACTAAATAATGATGTGATGGAAAATTTATTTTATTAAATTTACGGTAGAAAATTTTAATTAAATTATGTATTAAATGTTAAGATTGAGTTTTATCTAATTAAATTCAATGTTAAGATGAATTTAATTATTTGATGAAAAATGGGGTGCTTATTTAATTAAATTTTATTAAAATAATTTAATTAAAAAATTACGTGCTAGAGATTTTATTTAATTAAATTCATTGGAGAATAACTTAATTAAATGATTTGTAGTTTTGGAGTTTTGGGTTTTATCAAAGAGACATTTTGTAAAATGATAATAATAATAATGGTAATTATTATTAAGGTTTTAATTAATTAAATTGAGGTTGATAAATTTAAATAAATGAGGTGATATGGAGAGTTTTATTTAATTAAATCGAGTCAATTAAAATTTAATTAAATGATGTGAAATGGGGATTTTATTCAATTAAATTAATTGTTAAGAAGAATTTAATTAATTAATGTGAAATGAGAGTTTTATTTGATTAAATTGAGGTTGATATAATTTAATTAAATGATGATGAATTGGATAATTTATTTAAGTAATTCAGTTGAAAAGAATTAAATTAAATAAATTAAAAAAAATGAAATTTATTTAATTAAATTAAGCTGAGTGAATTTAATTAAATTATGATAAATTGGAGAATTATTCGATTAAATTAAATTGAAAAGAATTTAATTAAATAAATTGAATCATGATTGTTATTTAATAAAATTAAAGATGAATGAATTTAATTAAATGAGGGTGAGATGGAGAATAAAGAATTCATTTAATTTAATTGTTTTGGAGAGATTAAAATTAAATGGAGTTGAATAGGGGAAATTATTTAATTAAATTGAAGTTAGAATAATTTAATTAAACAATTATGAGTTGGATATTTTATTTAATTATTTTTTTGGAGAAGAATTTAATTAAATTATTTATAATGGGGAGTTATGGGGTTTTTCAAAGAATAATATAAATTAAATGTTAATAATAATAAAATGATGATTATTATCATTATATTAATTCTATTTGAGGTTTTTTGAGAGTGAGAAAAGAAGGTAGAGGTGCACCAAATGGTGAGGCACGAACCCTTCCCCTCATTCTCCCACGGGGAGGCACACCATCATCTCTTCCCAGCTTCTATCAGCATGAAAGATTTTGGTGGTTTCTTCACGGATTTTTTTCATCTCATCGGGGTAATTCCGTCTCTACATGTTATTTACATCACATCATCCATTTCATATCTCTTTCTCCTAGTTTCCGTTAGACCGAAACCCTAAGGCCCGAGATTATTTTGGTTTCTTCATTCCTTCATATTCTAGGTGGTTCAGAGGATGCCTCCGGACTCTTTGGTCTATATTTCGACTACCATCGTTGAAGGCATGATGGTTTGGCCTGATTTGGTTCACCGCCAATATAATTGGGTAAATCTATATAGTCGATACTTGGTTTCACACACCTTGAATTAGGTTCTTATGGTGTATTTGGGGTTGTGGTTAATTAATTGAGGGTATATTGGTCTTCACCGCACTAATTGTGGTTACAGGTTATCATTGTAGGGTGATGTGATCAACTATGAGTGTGTGCACGTTGTTTTTGACATCCTTGTACGAAATAAGAGGAAACTTTATGTTAGAAAGCATTGGCTCAACCAATTCCTTGAGGTAGGGTCCTCAACATTTATTAATTAAGAAAACAAAATATTTTTTTAAATATTATTATTGATAAGTTTGACTCAAAATGATGAAATAATGGTTTATTGGTATAAAATTAATTTATAGATTATAGAATCACATTGTTATAAAAAACCCTCCAATGGTGGTGCGCTGCCTTCAAGCTAAAAACATAATGTTTAGAGTGACATGTTTGTTTAACTTGCTGTTATTTGAAATTGTTGTTTCGGTCCTTTTAATGTTGACACAATTGGGTTAAGTGGTAATTATGAGTATTGGGAAAGATAATTTGAGATAATTAATCAGGGAATTAAATATGAGCTAGTGAATGGGATAAGTTAAGAAAAATAAATTTTGATTTAATTATGAACCTAGATAATTCTATTTGAGATATTGAATTACTTATGTTATGATAGTTAATTTGGGGAAATTAATTTTGAGATAATGTTTAGATTTTTAAGATAATTAATAGTGAATTAATTATGTGACATTATATTGATTAAGGATAATTAATTGTGTGAATTATTTATGTTAAGTTGAGATTTTATTTGGATAATTAATTATGAAGAATTAAATATGGAAATAAGTGATTTTGAATGGAATTATTAATTGTGAATTAATTATTTTCATGAATTTGGAATATAGATAATTAATCGTAGGATTAATTATGAGCAATTAATTTGATTAAGTTGAGATAATTAATTATCAATTAATTATGTTGTTTTAGATGATAATTAATCTAGGAATTATTTACAAGATTTTAATTTTTTAAGTTGAAATAATTAATTATGAATTAAATATGTACTTTGAAATGATAATTAATCGAGGGATTAATTATGAGATAATAATTTCTTTAAGTTGAAATAATTAATTATGAATTAATTATGGGTATAAAGATGATAATTAATCAAGGGATTAAATAAGAGATATTAAAATTATTATGTTGGGATAATTAATTATTAATTAATTATGCATTATGAGATTTTAATATATATAATTAATCGGGGTGGTAATTTGAGATAAGTTGATATAATTAATTTCTGAATTAATTATGTTTTATTGAAATAGATACCTTGAGACAATTAATGTTTGAATTAATTATGTTAAATTAAAATGGTTGCTTTAGAGATAATGAATTTATGAATTAATTATATGATATTGGGATGGTTGTCTTGAGATAATAATTTTTTGAATTAATTATGTAATATTGATATGGTTATTGTGTGATAATTGATTGTAGAATTAATTATGTGATAATGAGATTGTTTATTTTATGGGACATGGAGTGATACTCAAAATACCCATGGGTTGTGAGTCAAGGAATGATGCTCCAAACGCTCACGAGGGTGCTAGACATGATGTTCTACACCCATTAATTGAAATTAGTATGTGGGTCCAATTGGTTGTACATGAATAGAATTAAAAGAATAATGAAAGCTGATTTGATGTAATGATTTATGATTTGAATATGAAAAATGGTTCAGACTTCAGCACGATAGAGATTGGTTGTGGTGTCCAGGGGAACCCGGGGAATTATACATTTAAATAAAGAATCTTATATATTGTCGTAAATATTATATTTAGGTATTATATATATAGTTCATGTTCATACTCTTATTTCTGGCTACAAGTTGAAGTAGGTATCTCCTTCAGGAGTCTCCTAGGAACTTGGATGGGTTGTAATTTATTTATTCAATCTTTTTTTTACTTCATTATAAATGTAAAAATTTTAATCGTATTGAATTTTCTAGATAGATATAGACACAGGTGGTCCTGACCTACTGATATTTATATCTCACCCCCAACATAGGATACCATTGAACTGGGTTACTCGAGTAGACTCTACTTGTTTGCAGGACCTTGGATCTTGCTTATTGCTATTTGATTTTAAATGGGAGTTAAAAGAATCAGACTGAGAAGGTGATCAGGAAGCTCATGGAGATCAACCTTGGGGCTTTTATTCTTTTATTTATATATTTATTGGATTGTAAAGCATGTTTTTCTTTTCTGATTTTAGATATGTATCAATATTACATGCACGAAATGTATAAACTAACATAGCCCATTTTCATTATTCAGTGGATTATTGTCTTATATCTATTTCTATTGTTGTCTGAGTTTATTATATATTTCCCCTATGCACTCTGAATATGAGGGTATAGTCTCCCAACTGACTATCTATAGACCCTTGATGCTAGTTGATAGCCTCTGGCATATGGGGATACACACTTGATTTCCTGTGGTGACCAGTCTAACTATAGATTGTAGGGTAAGTCGGGCTGGGATTTTACAATGTGGTATCAAAGGAATAGGTTTTCTTTCTTTTATTTCCTTTGTCTTTATATTTTGGGTTTGTATATATGATATTAAGAATGTGTCGGTGCTCGTTAATAGTTATTCCTGGGATTGATCACCCTACATACAAAAAATGACCAAGTATCCATGGATGGGAATTGATGTTTTTACTGTTTGTGGTTACAGTTGATATGATTTCACCTCGAGTGACTGGTGTTTTTTTCTTCATATTGATTTGAGAATATTGAAAATTTTACTTGGCCTAATATAGTAAGGAAATTGGATTACATGAATCATATTAGGAAATTAGAGATTCATATTCCATGTAGATGACATGCCATGTAGTTTCATTAGTAGGATTCCTGGTAACTTTGATCGTCTTCCTTGGATGAAGTTCCATGCATTGATTTTCTTTAGTATGCCCCTTTAGATAGCATTTTTCGGTGATAGATATAACATTCTTGGGTGTTTATATTACATTCTGCCAATTTATTAGCCTGATTTAATATTGTTGCAGGCTTCTTTGTTATAACATGATGTTGTGTTATTACTTATGAAAACATGATAGATATGTTTTGATATTTAAACAGTTGCTTGAGTGGATCATTTATTTTTTGAATTTATAATGAGACCTAGTTTTATTTGTAAAGTGTATGGGCACCTTATAACTAGGAAAAGGGTAAACCATGTTTTCAAACAATTGAAAAAATGGCTGTTAAATTTAAAAGGTTAAATGGAAATTTGATATGACAAATTAGAGCGAAATGCCCATGGTATGGTGTATGGTCACCTTAAAGGTGAATTGGGAATTTGAGAATGCAACACGATGGTTCAAATGAGACTTCTTGACCTTGGTGGGTTATATAGTGTTTAGTAGTTCCAAATGGCATCTCGGGGATTAGAAGATTTTAAGGGGAGTTAATTATAAAGTCTTGTGTTTTTGGACTAGGATAAAATATAATATTTTTTGATTTTTTTCCATTTACTACATGGTTCAATTTTAAAACCACGTTTCAAAATGATTTTTTTTTGAGTTGGGTTTGTTTAAAGTATCGATAATGGGCTCAAGTAAAGGCACGATGAGTTTTCTTATTGGCAGGATTTTGTTTTAGGAGAACTGGACCAGGCCGGGATGTTCGCACGAGATATGCACATTTAGTCAAAACTGTGCGGGTCAGCCGTGTATAATTATGTAGGGGTCCAGTAGTGGATGCATGGTCTTCACACAGTTTTTTAGACTGTGCAAGTGAAACCATATATTATATCCAGTTTTTAGTTTTGAGTTAAATTAATTTAATTAAATTCATGGTTGAAATAAATGTAATTAAATGAGCTGTTCGGGGTTTATTTTAATTAAATTAAAAATGATAGAATTTAATTAAATGATGTATTTATGGAGATGTTATTTAATTAAATTAAGATGAATATAATATAATTTATTTTAAATTATGTGCAAATGTGGAGTTGGGGTTTTATATTATTAAATTCAAGGTTAATATGAATGTAATTATTTGATGAAAAATGGGGTATTTATTTAATTAAATTGTATTTAGAGAATTTAATTAAATAAAGATGTGTTGGATAATTTATTTAATTATATTCAAGGGAGGAGAATTTAATTAAATTATGTATTTAATGTGGAGTTGGAGTTTTACATAATTCAAGTAAATGTTTAGATGAATTTAATTATTTAATGAAAAATGGGGGTTTTATTTAATTAAATTGTATTAAGAAAATTTAATTAAATAATTCTGTGTTAGAAAATTTATTTAATTAAATTCATTTGAGAAGAATTTAATTAAATGATGGGTAATTGGGGAGTCTTGGGTTTTATAAAAGATGATTTTTATTAAATGGTAATAATAATAAAAATTATTATGATGATGGTTTTCTTTAATGAAATTGATGTTGAGGAATTTTAAATAAATGAGTTGTGATGGAGAGTTTTATATAATTAAATTGAGTTAATTGGAATTTTTTAAATGATGTAAAATAGGGGTTTTATATAATAAAATTGAGGCTGAAATAATTTAATTAAATATGGATGAATTCATGAATTTATTTAATAAAATACCATTGAATAGAATTTAATTAAATAAAATGAAAGAGGGGTTCTATTTAATGAAATTAATTTGAGTGAATTATATTTAATATTGTTGAATTGGAGATTTTATTTGATTAAATTTAAATTGAAGAGAATTCAACTAAATATAGTGAAAGAGGGGTTTTATTTAATTAAATTAAAGATGAAAGAATTTAACTAAATTAGGTAAAGATGGAGAATGAATGATTCATTTAATTAAATTTTTTTGAAGAGAATTTAATTAAATTATGTTGAATGGTTACAATAATTTAATTAAATTGAGTTTATAAGGATTAAATTAACTAATGATGAGTTGGTTATTTTATTTAATTAAATTCATTGGAGAATAATTTAATTAAATTATGTGTATTGGGGGAGTTATAGGGTTTATCAAAGAAGCGTTTAAATTAAATGATAATAATAATAATACAGTTATTATTATTATTATATTAATTATATTAATTTTAATTGAGGTTATCTAAGAGCGAGAAAAAGAGGGAGAGGTGCACAATAGGGTGAGGCATGACCCCCTCCCCTCATTCTCCCATGGTGAGGTGCACCACCCTCTCTTTCTGGATCCTCTCTGCTTACCCTATCATGATGGTTCTTTCACAGATGTTGTCCCTCTCATTTAGGTAAGTCCTTTTCCACATGTTTCATTCGTTGTATTGGTCGTTTCGGCTCTCCTCCTGGTCTATATTAGAATGAAACCCTAAGGCATGAGATTATTTTGGTTTCTTCCTTCCTTCTTATTCTAGGTGGTGAAAATGATGTCTTGGGACCCGTTGAGAACCGCTGTGGACGGTGTGGTAGTTTGTCTTGATTTATTTCACCACCGACATAATCGGTTAAGGCTATGTACCCGATACATGGTTTCACACCCCGTGAATTAGGTGCTTATGGTGTATTTTTGAGATATAGTTAATTAATTGGAGGAGAATTGGTCCTCACCACACTAATTGTGGGTGCCAGTTATCATTGTAGGGTGATGTGACCAATTCTGAGTGTGAGTGAGCAATTTTTGAGTTCCGTGTAACAGAGAAGACGATGATTTAAGTTAGAAAGCATTATCTTGTCCAATTCTTCAGGGTACGGTATCCAAAGTTTCTTAATTAATGAAACTTAATTTTTATTTAATTACTCTTATTGATAAGTTTGTCTAAAAATGCTGAATGAACGGTTTTTTGGTACAAAATTATTTGACATATTAAAGAATCACATTTTTGTAATAAAACCCCTCCAATGGAGGTGCACTGCCTTCATGATAAAAACATAATGTTTAGACTGATATGTTTGTTTAGCTTGTTGTTATGTAAAATTCCCATTTTGGCCTTTTTCATGTTTTCACACTTGGGTTAAGTGGAAATTATGTATATTAGGTGGGATAAGTTGTGATAATTAGCCATAGAGTTAATTATGAGACAATGAATGTGATAAGTTAATATAATTAAATTGTGATATAATTATGAAATTAGAGAATTGTAATTGAGATGTTGAATTAGCTGTGTTAAAATAATTAATTGGGGAAAATTAATTATGAAATGAGGTTCTTCTATCTAAGATAATTAATGATGAATTAATTATGTGACATGATTTTGATTAAAGATAATTAATTGTGTGAATTAATTATGTTAAGTTATTATTTGATTTGGATAATTAGTTATGAGGAATTAATTTTGGAAAGATGAGATTTAGAATAGAATAATTAATTGTGAAATAATTTTGTGTTTGATTTTAGAATATAGACAACTAATCTTGGGATTAATTAGGAGTAATTAATTTGGATAAGTTGAGATAATTAATTATAAAATATTTATATTTTTTGAGATGATAATGAATCAAGGAATTAATTACGAGATTATAATTTGTTTAAGTTGAAATAATTAATTATGTTCTTTGAAATGATAATTACTTGAGGGATTAATTATGAGATATTAATTTGATTTAGTTTAATAGTTAATTATGAATTAATTATGTTTATTAAGATGATAATTAATTGGGGGATTAAATATGAGATATTAAACTGGTTAAGTAGAGATAGTTAATTATGAATTAATTATGTGTGATGAGATTATAATATAGATAATTAATTGGGGAGTTAATTATGAGATTTTGATTTGGGCTATGTCGAGATAATTAATCTGTGAATTAATTATGTTACATTGAAACAGATACCTTGAGATAATTAATTTGCGAATTAATTAGGTGATATTAAAAACAGTTTCTTCAGAGATAATTAATTTTTGAATTAATTATGTGATATTGGGATGGATTCCTTGGGCTAATAATTTTGTGAATTAACTATGGAACATTAAGATGGTTTTAGTGTGATAATTAATTTTAGAATTAATTATGTGATATTGATATTTTTCCTTTTGATTAGTTAATTGTTAATTTAACTAGAGAAATTGATGAGAATAATTACTTTTTTAAATTAAATAATTTTATAATTATGATTAGATAATTACTAAGTTATTTAATGGAATGGATGTGTATAACTAATTGTTGAGTTATTAGTGAATTTGAGGTTTTTAATTAGTTATTGAATTAATTAATGGATGAAATTAATTATTTTACAAAGTAATTAATGGATGGGATCTTGAGGAGCTAGAAATGAAGTTATACATGTGATATATATATATATGTATGATAAAGAGGTTGTGAGATAGGTATTGATGCCCCAAATACTTATGGTGTTCTAGACATTACTTTCTACACCCATGATATATATATATAGATATAGATATAGATATATGATTGATAAATGGGTTGTGAGATAGGGATTGATGCACTAAATAATCATGTGGTTCCAAAAATGGCATTCTACACGTAGAATGCATGCAAATTGTTTTTTATGTGACAAGGAGAGATGATCTAAATACCTATGGGTTGTGAGACAAGGATTGATGCACCAAATACTCATAAGGGTTCTAGAGATGATGTTCTATAACCATTAATTGTCATTGGACTGTGGGTCTTATTGGAATTAAATGAATTGAATTAAATGGATAATGAAATCTGATGTGATGTAATGATTTATGATTTGAATAAAAAAAATGGTTCAGACTTCGGAAAGACCAAGATAGGTGCGTGTGTCTAGGAGAACCCAAGGAATTATATAGTTAAATAAATAATCTTAAATAATGTAAAATATAGTTTATTTATGCATTATATATATAGTTCATATTCAGACTCTTATTTCCTGCTATGAAGTGAAGCAGGTATCTCTGTCAAGTGTCTCTTAGGAACATGGATGGGTTGTAGTTTATTTATTCAATTATGTTATTACTTCGTTATACCTACAAACTGTTTAATTGTACTCAAATATCTAGATAGAGAAAGACAATGGTGGTCTCAAAATACTATTATTTATATCTTAAACCCAACTCAGGCTGCCATTGCATTGGGATACTCGAGTATAGTATATATGTTTGCAGGACCTTGGATCTTTCATGTTGTTGTTTGCTTATACTTGGGAGTTATGAGAAAAGGACTGAGTAGGATCTCAAGATGCTCGTGGATTCCAATCTTGGGGACTTGATTCTTTTATTTATTTTTGTATTGGAATGTAATGAATGTTGTTTTGTTTACTACTTTCAGATATGTTTCAGCATGACACACATGCATTGTGTAAACTATCATTGGCCATTTTCATTATTCAGTAGATTATTATTTTATATCTCTTTATACTTTTGTTTTAGTTTATTATCTATTTCCATGGTTCCCTATGAATATGAAGGTATAGTCTCCCTATAGGATATCTAATTACCATCGATGCAAGTCTGAAACCTTTAATATATGGGGAGATGCGCATGAGGTCATGTGGTGTCTGGTTGCACTACCGATTTGAGGGTAATCTGGGTTGGGATGTGTTCGTCAGAGTGGACACTCAAGAGGGGGGGTGAATTGAGTTCCAATTAAAATTTCTGTTAAAATATTGTCTAGTTAAAATCCCCCGATTTATAAAATAAATTACTGTAGTGAATTTATACAGATTGTAAATGTTCACTTAGCTTATCAAAGATTGATTAGGTCTTAGTTAGTTTAACCACAAGATCAAACTAACTTTTGAAACTAATCTACTGATTTACAATAAGTGTAAACACTTTCTAATTTAACTATCAAAGTAACTTCAAAATAATTTTGTATTTTAAAGTAATAGTATCAGAATAAATATAATATATGTCGTATACATTAAAATTAAATAAAAGATGCACAACAGGTAATACAAGAGGTTCGGTCTCAAGCCGAGACTTAGTCCTCTCCAATATATATATGAATTTGATCCACACCCTAGATCAGGGTTAACAACTATTTTACAAAAACTGTCCAGGTCCAATACCTCTACCACTGTTATTCGTGGGAAACAAAACAACAGCAAACCAGCTGTCCAGGTCACACACGACCTCTACCACTATCCCAGTGGGAAATAAAATATGTAAGAGTTTGAGTGAGGATTTATAGATCCTACAGTTAATGTTCAGGAGATAGTGTGTGTGTAAAAATATAGCAGATGACACACATTTCTCGAAAAGTAAATAATAAATCACAGAGGCAAAGATGTAGAGTTTAGAATGGTTCTAGTGACTATCAATGTAGCTCTGGACTCGTTGGATTGAGCATGAATGCTTCAGAGTCCTTCTCTGCTTTTTCTGTTGAAAAACAGAGTGTCGTAGTTCAGCTTGTCTTCTTCGAGAGTGAGAATGATCGCTTCATTTGTCGTGTGTTCTTCAGTGGTGTTGGATTGCATGTATGGAACTTCTTTGAGGATCGTGCAATGTGTTCTTCACAGTTGTGCTTAGGATTGTTCTTCGGTTTAGTACAGAGCTCACGTGTATTGTAGTATGTGTGTCGAGACGTGTCAAGCGCGCGTATATCCTCTACTACAGCTCAATATTCTTTATATTCCACGAGCTCCTGCAATAGGAATTATTTCCATTTCATAGGTACGAGATACAATTTCCTGAAATTCCAGCAACTAACATTAAATAACATTAATTGCATTTAAAACAACAAATATGACCGTTAGCATCATTTAAAATAATATTGACAAAAGCTTAAGAAACGGTGTCACAGTGATCATGGAAACAATGTCTTCTTCATGGTGTCTGATCACGGTGTCTGGTCACGGTGAGTGGTCACGGTGTCTGGTCACGGTGTCTGGTCACGGTGTCTGGTCACAGTGTCGAGTCACGGTGTCTGGTCACGGTGTCTGGTCACAGTGTCTAGTTCACGGTGTCTGGTCACGGTGTCTGGTCACGGTGTCTGGGTCACGTTGTCTGGTCACAGTGTCTGGGTCACGGTGAGTGGTCACGGTGTCTGGTCATGGAGAGTCCTTCACGGTGTCTCCATACTTAGACAAATATCTGTATTTGGACTAAGACACTGATAAGCAGAATATGGGTTAAGGTTAATCATTAGAGTTAATATATGAGAGAATTGTGATTATGCATAAGACTTGTAAAGAGTAATTAGCATCCATAAGATTTGTTATTATAAAAACATGATATGCACCTATTGTTGAGTTTGAAGAGCATTAGCAAGATGTTCACTGAAGATTAAGATTAATTAACAGTAATGAGATTTGTGATAATTAAAACATGATTAACACATGAGGAGTCCAACAATCTCCCACTTTTTGATGATCACAAATCATATATAGGTAGAATATAAAATACATGTAATATTAAAGATACTAGCATAGAGAAAACATTATAGAATAGATACTTACAGTTTTTCACCCCCATTTATACTATTATAGAACCGATACCAGTAGGTTTTCCCCCCATTTTGGGATAATCAAAAAGTAGAGAAACTGAAATGAAACTTGGCAGTTGTCATTAAACAAAGGGTCAGAATACAAAGTACAAGAGAAGTGCAAACTGTAAACAAGAAATTACATCCCATAAAAAAGAAAAACAGTCGCTAGACTCTTTAGGGATCCATTTTTTTATTGACTTTATCAGCAGCAGGAGCTGGTGCTGAAGTAGAAGAAGGCATAGATGTGGTAGACAGTGAGGGTAAGGGTATACCTTCAAAAACAGATGGAGCCAAAGTAGGATTAGTATAAGATATAAGATTAGGTTGGTCAAGAATGATTGGTCGGATCTGAGAAAGGGCTTGGATAACTATCATGGTAGTTGATGCTACGGCAGGTAGTCTAGGTCTAAGGGGTGCAGCAGCTGGAGCAAATATAGCAGTACTCTTCACATGAAGATACGACTTCAAAAGATTGATGAAATCAGTAATGATTTCACCACGATACTGCATAGCCTTTTCAAAATCATCCTTATTCTCCAGAAATTTGTCCAACAATTTGGTGAACTCTGAATGTTTTTGATCTTGAGCTTTAAAAGCTTGAGTCACCGGAGGGATTCTCAGATTTTCCACAAGATATCTAAAGTGATCGGTCATGTCACTTTTTGAGAAAATCCGGGAAAGATAAAAATCTATTTTCTTAGAGATCTCTTGTTGAGCATCATTGGATATCTTAGAATGGATCCTAACCAAGTCCAATGCTATATCACTGTTCTTAGTCACTTATGACAAAGAAGATAGATCCAAGCCACTGAAGGCATTCTGAAATTCTTCCTTAATTATGGATCTCAGTAGAGAATCATCCAAAAAAGGTATGGAGGTCTGAATAGAAGCAGGTGAAGCCTTGACAGATTCAGTTAGAACATTGAGCTGTTTCAGAACTTTTTGTAGACATCCAGTGTATTCATCTGTAATCTTATTAAGAGTTTCCACAATCTCTCTCATGCGTTCCAGCATCTTTGTGTTCCTTTTTCCAATCTTTTCATCAAAAGATTGTAGGTAAGGATGAACTTGAGACACAATCTCCCTAGAAAGGATGGAATCAGAAGGCTCAGGAGAAACAGTGGCAGGTGTAGGGGCAGAAATAGGAGTAGGCTCTGATCTCAAAGATAACTCATTCTGCAGACATGCTACAATACTTTTCAGATTTGCAACATCAGCACTTAGCATCTTATTCTCTACTCTGACTTCTTGAATTTCTCGGATCATCCTCGGTTGAATATGCAAGATAATATTTTCCAATAGAATTGATGCATCTTCTTGACTTAATTGAGTTACTGGTCGAGGTTGAGTGGAGACAATTTTCTCAAATCTAGCTAGAAAAGTCTCGCCAAAAACATTCAGATCATCTTTGGTTACAAAGGAGTGAAGATTAGGTAAATATGCAGGTAAAGGTAGAGGTTCAGATTCTGGTTGAGGGTCAGATTCATCTTAAGACTCATATTCTGATTCAGATTGAGGTTGGGGCTCTGGTTCTGGTTCTAAATGAGCTAGGGACTTCAGTTGAAACAGATAAGAAAGATAAATTCCAGTTGCAGTCACTTTCTGTGACTCATTCACATCATAAAAGCTTGGGAACTCATACCGAGAGTGCATAGAGAAAGTGACATATGGTTGAGAAGCTTCCGCAGATCCATCTTCCACAATATCAAGATTTTGAGTTTCCTCCCCCTCAACTTGTGCTTCCCTTTCAGATTATTGAGGTTCAAGTACATGGACAAGATCCAAAGGATCATCCCTAATCTATTCAGCAAACTATTTCCTTTCCAGCTGAAAGGCAATTTCCATTATTTCTTCAGCAGATGGAATAATCTTAGGAACCGATTGTTCAATTGGATAAGCTTCTAGACTTTCTTCTTTCTCAACAGAAAAAGTCTCTTCACCGAAATCTGCTTCAAAGATTTCTTGTTGTTCTAAACTAGGAAAAACTAATTTCCATGCAGCATTGGGATGAGATTCTTCCTCATGTAGAACAACTGAAGGATCCTCAGTCCTTTCCTTCTCAACAACAACATTCTCTCCTTGAGGTATCTCAGCAGGGATAACAGTAGGGACAACAACCCTTTCCTCTTCAACAGGAACTGTTTCCATTAGAGGTATTACAGATTCTTATCTAGGTGGAACTTCAGCTATTACTTCTTCTTGTTATTCTTCTTCTGAATACTCATCCACTTCATCTGGTTCCAAACCAGGATCATCTAGGTTCTTAGGCCTTCTGGGATAGTCAACAGGATTAAACTTTTTATACAGTTGATCACTATCCTCAACCCATTTCTTTTTCCAGGGATTCCAGCTAATATTCATCCTTCTGATGATAGGCATGGATAGGCAAAATCATGGTCCTCTAATTTTTCTTCATTCGGTCCAACAATCCCTTTTGAGACTAACATGGATGAAATCATCCTTGAATAAAACAGGGAGGTGGATTTTGAAGTTACTTTGATCAGCTCACAGATATGGTTGAAAACATACTTACATAGATTGATCATTTGTCCATTCTTCAACAGGTGAATCAGGAACACATCCTGATACTTCATCACAACAAAATCTCCTTTTCTTGGACTAACCAAATTCTGAACAAACTTGAACAAAATTTTTGTCTCCCCATCCAGTTCAGTAGTTATGGCACTTTTCTTGGTGCCATTTCCAGTTAGATTTTCCAAAGTGGTTTCTAGGTCGAAGATGTCAGTTGTTGGAGGAGGGTCTCTCTGGTAATCTTCACACACTCCTTCATGTGGAATTCTTAGGCATGCAGCCCACAACATTGAAGTGAAAGAGCACTTTTGACCATCGATCCAGCTGGTCACCAAAAATCATTCTCCAAACTCAAAAGAGAACTTCACATATTGATAGAATTGAGATACAAGCCTTGGGTAAATCGGTCTATTCTATCCAGTGAACCATTCAAGCCATCCTTGTTCTTTTAAAACTTTCAAAACTAACAATCTGCTAGACAACAACCATTCAGGGAAAACCTCCTTTTCAGGTACAATGGTACGACTTACCAGGTTTGGGTTTAGAGGTCCTTAGGGAGCTATCCTCAGTATCCTCCTTTGTTTCTTAGAGCGGCGCTTCTCAGACGAGGGTGAAGTTAGACGATTCATCATTGGAATTCACTAAAGGTTCAGGCGAGAGGGAAGAGAAGGTTCAGGAGAAAATTTGGGTGAGGAGTCGAATGAAACACTTAAGTTTTATCATTTGGGAATGTCAAACGTCATAAAAACACAAACGCGGGAAATAAAATAGCAGTGAAATAAAAATTACCGTGATACAGGTAAAAATAAAATAAACATAAACATACTTCTCACGGTGAGACCGTGAGTAGGTATTACGGTGAGACAAAAAACTAGCCATCACGGTGAGACAGTTTATTGTCATCACGGTGAAACAGTGAGTATTTTATATAGTCACGGTGAGACAGTGAGTTGTCAGACCGTGAGCATAAAACAGTAACATAGAAATAGTAAGTATGAAACCGTAAGGTAAAGTACAATAAGTTATTAAACATTAAGATCAGTAAGATATTCATTTATGATTAATCATACCAAGATCATGTATGATGTAGTCTAATATTTCATAATTTAATGGTTTAGTGAATATATCCGCAAGTTGATATTCATTACCAATGAATTCCAAAGTGATATCATTTTTTTGATAATGATCCCTCAAAAAGTGATGTCTTACATCAATATGTTTTGTCCTAGAATGAGAAATAGGATTCTTAGAAATATTAATAGCACTAGTGTTGTCACAATTTATTGAGACATGTTTGAATTGATATCCATAGTCTAGTAATGTGTGTTTCATCCACAAAATTTGTGCACAACAACTTCCAGAAGCTATGTGTCCAGCTTATGCAGTTGACAATGCAACATAATTTTGTTTCTTACTACACCATGATACTAGTAACTTGCCTAAAAGATGACATGTTCCGGAGGTACTTTTTCTATCTAGCTTACATCCAGCAAAGTCAGAATCAGAATAACTAACAAATTTAAATGATTGTCCTTTGGGATAGAATAGTCCTAAATTGAGAGTATGCTTGAGGTATTTGAAAATTCTCTTTACAGCATTTAAATGTGACTCTTTAGGGTTTTCTTGAAAAAGAGCACACATACACACACTAAACATAATATCAGGATGACTAGAAGTCAAGTAGAGTAGACTTCCAATCATTCCTCTATAAGTGGTTTGATCAACAGATTTACCATTTTCATCAAGATCCATCTTACAGGTGGTACTCATGGGAGTGTCCCTACTTTTTCTACTATCCAATCCAAAACGTTTTAAAAGATCTCTAGTATATTTAATTTGAGTTAAAATAATTCCATCATCATTTTGAATGATTTGAAAACCAAGAAAGAATTTAAGTTCTCCCATTAAACTCATTTCAAATTCATTTTGCATCATTTTAGAAAAATCAGTACATAAAGAATTTTTAGAAGATCCAAAGATAATATCATCAACATAAATTTGTACAACTAAAAGATCTTTAGAAATTCGTTTTATAAATAGAGTCGGATCAAGTATTCCTTTTGTAAAACCTTTAGAAATTAGAAAAGTACTTAAGCTATCATACCAAGCTCTTGGACCTTGCTTTAAACCATATAAAGCTTTTGATAGTTTAAAAATATGATTTGGAAAATGAGGGTTTGAAAAACCAGGTGGTTGTTCATCAAAATCATCCTCAGAAATATATCCATTTAAGAATGCACTCTTGACATCAATTTGATATAGTTTTAAATTTATATGTGCAGAATAAGAAAGTAAAATCCTAATATCTTCTAATCTGGCTACTGGAGCAAAAGTCTCCTCATAGTTAATACTTTCTTCTTGACTATAGCCTTGTGCAACTAGTATAGCTTTATTTCTAACTATGTCTCCAGATTCATCTACTTTATTTATAAACACCCATTTTGTGCCTATTGTGAAAGTGTCCTTAGATCTTTCAACAATATTCCAAACTTTATTTATTTTAAACTGATTGAGTTCTTCTTGCATAGCCATTACCCAAAATTCATCATTA
Source organism: Viscum album (assembly GCA_963277665.1). Lineage (NCBI taxonomy): Eukaryota > Viridiplantae > Streptophyta > Magnoliopsida > Santalales > Viscaceae > Viscum > Viscum album. The sequence continues at coordinate 71,037,587 of OY728135.1, forward strand.
ATAGCATCATCAATTTTTTTAGGCTCAAGCTGTGACAAGAAGGCTTGATGTTCAACCTGATTTCTAAGAGAATCTCGGGTCTGTGTCCCTCTATCAAGATTTCCTACAACATCATCTAAAGGACGATTCTTTAGAATTCTAGTTGATCTAGTAAAGGTAGGACTAGAAATTTCAGGTTCATCAACAGGTTGGGAATCAACGGAAGCAGGTTCTGGAAAATTTCCAGAACTAGACGTTTTAACTATAGGTCCACTATCTTTATCATTAAATTTCAAAACAGAGAGATCATCTTCAAGAGTTTCAAGAGAGGTTTTAGGCTCATGTGGATCAGTTTCATCAAACTTGATGTGAACAGATTCTTCCACACACTTGGTTCTCTTATTGAAAACTCTATAGGCTTTACTAGAGATAGAATAACCTAGGAAAATTCCTTCATCACTCTGGGATGAAAACTTGTCAATATTATATTTGGTATTAAGAATAAAGAATTTTCAGCCAAAGACTTTGAAGTAGTTAACCTTATGTTTCATGTGTTTCCACAACTCAGAAGGGGTCCTCTTAAGAACAGGTCTGATTAAAACTCTATTTATAATATAACAAGCTGTATTTATAGCTTCAGCCCAAAAATACATAGGTAGGTCATACTCATTAAGAAAAGTTCTAGCAATTTCTTGCAGTGTTCTATTACTTCTTTCTACTACAACATTTTTTTGAGGTGTCCTAGGGGCAGAGAAATTGTGACTATAGCCATTGTGTGAGCAATAAGATTCAAATTCATGATTCTCAAACTCACGACCGTGATCACTTCTTAGAGATTTAATCTTAAGTCCAGTAAGGTTCTCTACAGATTTGGAGTATTTAACAAATAAAGAACAAGCTTCACTTTTGTGAGCTAGAAAATATACCCAAGAATATCTAGAAAAGTCATCTACTAAGACATAGACATAGTGCTTCTCATTTAAGCTAGAAAATCTAGATGGTCCAAACAAATCCATGTGAACCAACATGAGAGGTTGAGAAGTTGAGAATTATTTCTTTGGTTTGAAAGAGAATTAGTGTTTCTTTCCCTTTTGACAGGGATTACAAACTTTGTCATTTGTAAACTCAAGTTTGGGTAGGTCTCTAACTAAGTTATTCCTAGTAAGTTTTCTAAGTGAGTGTATATTGCAATGTCCTAATATTCTGTGCCAAAGCTAAGACTCTTTATGAAAATCATTTAAACAAGTAATATTTTGCATAGATAAATAATTTAAATCAATAGCATAAATATTTTCATTTCGCAGGGCAGAATATACTAAAGCATTTTTAGAATTAAACACATCGCAAGAATCATTTTAAAATTTAACATTAAAACCATCATCACATAACAGAGAAATACTTAACAGATTATATTTAAGTCCATCAACAAATAAAAATTTATAAATTAATACTGAGTCAGTGTTACCAATCTGGCCTAAGCCGATGATTTTCCCTTTAGAATTATCACCAAAGGTGACAAAACCTCTATCAATTCTGACTAATATTTTAAAGCATGAGAAGTGTCTAGACATATGTCTTGAACATCCACTATCCAAGTAACAGGTCTTCCTACAGGAGCTCTTTAAGTAAGTTTCCTACAAAACAGATTTAGATAGGAAATGATTTTGGTACCCAGATCTTCTTGGGTCCAGACAGGTTAGCAATCAAAGCTTTTGGTACCCAAATTTGTCTTATGGGTCTCATGAAATTTTTAGAATCAACAGACTTTGAAAGATAAACCTTATTAGATCCATAAATATGAATATATCAAGTTGAAGCATATAAATGTCCAGAACTAGAATTAGCAGCATTCTGTCCAGATTTAGGAATAAATATATTCTTAGTAAACTGTCTCTGTCCAGGTTTGTAGCCTATTCCAGTAGTGTATTTTGGTGAAACTTTCATTCCAAGAATTTGAGTTAGTGTATCCTTTCCATTTGTGAATTTCTCTAAATCCTTTCTTATTTTCTCATTAGATAATTTCAGTTCAGTGTTTTCTTTAAGAAACTTAGCATTCTTTTCCATTTCAATATCAAGATGAGATTTATGTTTAACAGTTAAAGTATACTATTTATTTAAACCTCTGTATTTGTCTTTTAGCTCATCACAGGTTTCTTCTAACATATCAAAATATTCAAATAGTTCAGATTTTGACATGTCATCAGAGTCAGTATCATCTTCAGAATAATAAGAATTTATAGTCGGAGTTTCAGCTGTTACCTCATATGTGTTTTCTATAAAGCACATGTTTGCCTTATTTTTGTGTTCAGTTTCAGAAACATCAGATTCAGTGGAGCTATCCTCAGAAGCGCTCCAAGTAGCCTTCTTATCCTTTTTGTACTTACTGTCCTTGTAATCATATTTCTTCTTGAATTTGAGCTTTGGGCAGTCTGCTTTAATTTGTCCTTTTCTTTGGCACTCATATCAGACAACTTCATCACTTTTATCTGGCTTTTTCTAATCCTTCTTCCAATGTCCCTTATTGTCATACTTTCCTTTGTAATTTCAGTTATAGAAGAATTTATTCTTCCTATAAAATTTCTTAAACCTTCTAGCAATGTGATCCATTTCAACATCACTATCAGAGTCTGAATTTTCACTGGTTGAACTGTCAGTAGGTAGTTGGGATTTATCGTTGTCCTTTCTCTTTGAAGTTGAACTCTAGAAAGAAACAGATTTCCTTTTAGGTTCATCATATTCTTCTTTATTCACCTTGAGTTCTTCCTCATACATCATAAGCTTACCAATGAGTTCTTTGACAGGTAGAGCAGCAATGTCACATGACTCTCTGATTGAAACAGATGTGCCTCTCCATCGGTCTAGTAAACATCTCAAGATTCTCATAATTTGTTCCTTTGCTGGAACAACTTTTCCAAGTGAATTCATTGTATTGACTATCTCATTAAACCTGAGATAGATGTCAGAAATAGGTTCTTCAGTTTTCATTTTAAAATTATCATATTTAATAGTATACATATTTAATCTCATTTCCTAAACATTTTTTCCTTCATGAGAAACACCCAAGGTATCCCAAATTTCAAAATAAGTTTTACAAGAAGAAATTCTGTTAAACTCTTCATCTCCTAAAGCACAGTACATGGCATTCATGGTTTTACAATTATTATTGTAAGCAGTCTTTGTAGGTTCATCCCATGTGGATCTAGATGTAGTGGGAAGTTTATATTCTGATTCTATGGCAGTCCAAATATCAAAACCTATTCTTTCTAAATGAATTTTCATTTTAAGTTTCCATTGAGCATAGTTGGTACCATTGAAGAAAGGTGACCTGTTAGTAGCAGCACCCTCTAGTCTATTATCCATAACTAGATTTTAGAAAGACAATTTAAAGAGATAAAAATTTAGAACTAACAGAAGTTTAAGATCTTTAAAGATGCAACTAAAATCACAGTTGAAAAACAGAGTATCTCAAAAAATCTTTGAACAAAACAAACTAACCCTCTAATATCAAATGTTGGTTGGAGTGGACACCCAAGAGGGGGGGTGAGTTGAGTTCAAATTACAATTTCTGTTAAAATATTTTCTAGTTAAAATCCTCTGATTTATAAAATAAGTTAAACTGTAGTGAATTTATACAGATTGTAAATGTTCACTTAGATTCTCAAAGATTGATTAGGTCTCAGTTAGTTTAACCACAAGATCAAACTAACTTTTTAAACTAATCTACTGATTTACAATAAGTGTAAACACTTGCTAATTTAACTATAAAAGTATCTTTAAAATAAATTTTTATTTTAAAGTAATAGCAGCGGAATAAATATAATATATGTCGTATATATTAAACATAAACAAAAGACGCACAACAGATATAACAAGAGGTTCAGCCTCAAGCTGAGACTTAATCCTCTCCAATATATATATGAATTTGATCCACACCCTGGATTGGGGTTAACAAGAGTTTTACAAAAACTATCCAGGTCCAAGACCTCTACCACTGTTATTCGTGGGAAAAAAACAATAGAAAACCAACTGTCCAGGTCACACATGACCTCTACCACTATCCCAGTGGGAAATAAAAGATGTAAGAGTTTGAGTGAGGATTTACAGATCCTCTAGTTAAAGTTCAGGAGACAATGTGTGTGTAAAAATACAGCAGATGACACACACTTCTCGAAAAGTAAATAATAAATCATAGAGGCAAAGATGTAGAGTTTAGAATGTCTCTAGTGACTATCAATGTAGCTCTGGGCTCATTGGATTGAGAAATAATGCTTCAGATTCCTTCTCTGGTTTTTCTGTTGAAAAACAGAGTGTCGTAGTTCATCTTGTCTTCTTCAAGAGTGAGAATGATCGCTTGATTCATCGTGTGTTCTTCAGTGGTGTTGTATTGCATGTGTGGAACTTCTTTGCAGATCGTGCAATGTGTTTTTCACAGTTGTGCTTAGGATTGTTCTTCGGTTCAGTACAGAGCTCGCGTGTATTGTAGTATGTGAGTCGAGATGTGTCAAGCGCGCGTATATCCTCTACCTCAACAAAATCTTATTTATATTCAATGAGCTCCGGCAATAGGAATGATTTCCTTTTCATAGGTACAAGATACAGTTTCCGGACATGCCAAAAACTAACATTAAATAACATTAATTCCATTAAAAACAAAAAATATGACCGATATCATCATTAAAAATAATATTGACAAAAGCTTAAGAAACGGTGTCACATTGATCATGGAAACTATGTCTTCTTCACAGTGTCTGACCATGGTGTCTGGTCACGGTGAGTGGTCACAGTGTCTGGTCATGGTGTCTGGTCAGAGTGTCTGGTCACGGTGTCTGGTCACGGTGTCTGGTCACGGTGTCTGGTCACGGTGTCTGTGTCACGGTGTCTTGTCACAGTGTCTGGTCACGGTGTCTGGGTCACGGTGTCTGGTCATGGTGTTTGGGTCACGGTGAGTGGTCACGGTGTCTGGTCATGGTGAGTCCTTCACGGTGTCTCCATACTAAGACAAATATCTGTATTTGTACTAAGACAGTGATATGTAGAATATGGGTTAAGGTTAATCATTAGTGATAATATATGAGAGAATTGTGATTATGCATGAGACTTGTAAAGAGTAATTAGCATTCATAAGATTTCTTATTATAAAAACATGATATGCAACTATTGTTGAGTTTGAAGAGCATTAGCAAGATGTGCACTGAAGATCAAGATTAATTATCAGTAATGAGATTTGTGATCATTAAAACATGATTAACACATGAGGAGTCCAACATGATGTTACATAGAAAAATAAAATAAATTGTTTAAAAAATATAAAAATTAATAAAATTTGGATGGGTTAAATATTTCCTTCATTTTATATCATATTATTATTTTTAACGATTTATATTCGAATTACATATTTTTCTTGATGTATTTAAATTCAAATTAAATGAATTGTTTCAAAAATGACATTAATAATATTTTATGAATAAAATTTAGTGTTAAATTATATAAAAAAACTAAAAATACTCACATAGGATAAGGGGGATAAAATATGGTCAAAACTATATTGTATTTTCCATTTATGATCCTATTTTAACATTATATGTTAAATTATAACTCTTTAATATTTAAAAGTCATTACCATGGTTAATGTTAAAATTCATTAATTAAGGGTTTAATCAAAAAGTTAATTTTTAAAATAATATATTAACATGTATAAAATTGGATGGATGATTATATTAATGTATTACCATCTTAATATTTTATGAGATTCCATTTTTGAACAATTTTACATGATTTATAAACACATTATACAATAAAATTTCATGAATTTTCAAAAATACCCCTCCCCTCACTTATAATAGCACACCATTTATTTCTTTTATTTAGAAAAATTTCCACCTTATATCTGATAAAAACCAATACAATACTCTTCTAAAAATTATTATATATGTTCTAGTTGTGTGTTTATTCCCAAAATAAGACCCATAGGCCCCTTAACAAGATATCTAATGGAGCTCTTCCAAAGAAGATGTAATCAGCTTCAACAAGTACATTAATTTTTCTTCTTCTTTTATGACATTATATTATGCCCTAAAAAATAAAATACAATTTAAATAGTACCTACCATATATAGATGTTATTATTTTTATGGAATAATATTTATCCATCTCATTCTCTATCAAATTGGATACAAAACCAACACTTGTGTGTGTAATGGACTGAGACCTCACGAACTGATGTATTATATTCCATTACCAACTCAAATGAATTTTTAGAAAGGTGGTAATAATTAATATATATTATATTTATGTAATAAAAATAATTTTTAAATTAAATTATCATATCTATATTCTTACCTTCTAATCCCTTAGAAAATGATAATGTCAGTATTGTGTAAGTGTGGACTACCACCTCCACAAATCAATGTGACTTTTTTAAATTTAATATTATCATGGATGGTAATAAGGATATATTTAATGAATATATATGATATATATGATAAATAATATATATATGATATAATAATGAGTCTATAGGTGAATTAATATATACCTTTATTTCTTTTATGTCCATCGAAAAGTTGAAACAATGTTTATTCATATGTATGTCACATAATCTCCAGGAATTTTGTAATTTATTTTTTTATATATAACATTATGGATGAATATAAATAAATAAATAAATAATTTATTATATTTATATCATTATTAAAATTATAGAGATTATGGAACCATATAAAAGGTTCTTGTATTGAAACTACCGAACCAAAATTCTCATGAATAATGAAACAATTAATACAAAAAGAAGTGATAATAATAAAAAATTGTTAAAAAATGGGTAAAAAAATGTTATAAATGTATAATTTATGATATTTTAAATATTTATATGGCTCTTTTATATAATTAATATAAATAAAAAATTCTTATACATTAGTTTATAATAAATCACATGGCATGTTGAACTTGAGGTAAGTGGTTTCATAACAGAATTTTCATTCAACGGGTTGTACTTCTGCTTTAATGGGTTTTTTATCCCACGACTATGTGTGAAATACCATATGATTTGGTTATATTTTTAATACTTATTTAGGTATATTTTTATTTTATAAACATAATCACTTCATTGATTAATTATCACAACAACATTATCATCACTATAATGGATGTCGTCTAAATTCTACTCCATTGAGGCATATTTTGTATTATTCAACTATTTATTTCTATGTACTTTATATATTGACTATTTGATTTTTTAAATTAATATATATTTAATTATTATTATTAATAATTCAATTGAAATTACACTTTTAATGTGATAAAATTTAAAAGTTTCCAAAGATGTAAGAATCTATTTTAGAATCTTATTTGTTGGGATTACTTATATTTTCATTGATGAAATCCTATAATATATACTTTATAAACTCATTCAATTATCTAATAAAATATATTTAAAAAAAAACTAATTCTCATTTACTAAAAAATATTTATAATGTAATTTTATGTTATACGTGACCTTTTAAATGATATGACATGAATCATTGTAAGGTTTTCCGAAAAGGGTTATTTTTTAATTTTATTATGAATTCAAAAAGAATGTTTCTTTTTAATATATAAGATGTTAATAGATTATCCCAACACCATAACTATTTATGAAATTTAGATTCTTCTATATTTTGAAATCATTTTACAAATAAAACCCTTTTATGAAAACTTATTTAAAATATTTCACTTCTATTTTCTTCCATTATATAAAGAAAATATTTTAGTAAAAATTATACTTTAATGATGAAATTATGGTTATATATTATTTGTTGATTAATTTTTTGGTTAGTAAATTTCTATAGAAACATTCAAATTCTTTTTATCATATTTCAGTGTACATTACATTTTTTTAAATTGTGATATTCTTCGTCTCATGGGTATACTTATTACCTGAACTGTATACCATTTACACATACCGTGTTTTAATGTGAATGTTATTTGATTGACTGGGGAAATATTATTATTTTGTATTCATTATTCAATAAATTTAGTTTATTTGAAAATTATTTTTTTTATTAATTAAATTGATCATTCAATATACGATGAATGCATTGGACATGCATTGAATAGTGGGGCCTAGTCATAGATAGCCTCTCGATGCATCGAAAGGTCTCATTAAAAAAATTAGTTAACCAAATTCAGTTGTTTTTTGGTATATACTTACCCATAAATTAAACTGTCTTGGCACAAGGCTTTGATTGTAATGATATATTGAAGACGAAAATCATGACATCCAATGTTAAAAATTTTCTTTATTAATAATTTCTTTATGAATTCCAATAAAATTGCTATAATAAAATTATCCAAAGATGTATTTTGTGCTCATGTTATTGATTAAATGAGATTTATTTTATTTATTTACCATGCCATATTGATTATAACTTATTTAATCATGATATATTTTGATGTACATAAATCATACAATGCATCTGAGCTCACCCATTATTAGTTTTAATTTCCCTGGGATATGATGATTGATATTATGAATGAATTCAATGATTAAAGAGTGATTATTTGGATATTTATTTTATATTTATATTATATTATTGAAATCATTTGTGTATCATGTTTTTTAAGACTTCTAAACTGATGTGTCTTTTAGGATGAGATCCCTTATAGCTTACGCTAATATAATAAAGTATAAAACAGATTTGGGTTAATGGAGTTGGGGGTTTCGACAATTTGTATCCGAAGATGTTTATTAAAATAATTGGGAACTATATTTCAAATAAACATATATAAAATGATAATTATGATAATCCATTATAGTATTTGAATAATATTACCATTAGATGGATTTTTATTTTATGTCTCAATATTCATGATACTTAAGATCTAACCTTTAGTGTACCTATATTTAGTGATAGATCCCAAAGGAAGAAAGGGAATAAACACCCATAATCAATGCAGGGTTTTTCATACTGAATAATATAATACAGATGGTTTTGGAACCAAGTAGATCATGACCATATTTGGGAAGATTCCTTAGATAATGTCAAATAATTTTATCTATATGGAGGACTATAATATAATATATCATGAATCACATGTATTGGACCACTTCAAGAGAAATGAGCCTTAATTTTATTAGAACTACTAATATATAGGATTTTTAACTATTTATTGTTATCCTTGAATATTTATTCATGTATTTGAGATGTTTCATTTGATTTTATAAATCAAACTATGATAGTATTTCTTTGTGAGGATAAACAGGAACTTCTAAAGGAAATTTCTTCCATCATATGGGTATTAATACCTATTCATGAAGTATAATTATCTCATCTTCATTGGGAGAAACTCAATCTTGAATAAATTAGTTTTATATAGATTTTTTTAATATCTTTCAAAAATTGTTTCCTAGTCTTCCCTCGAACTGTGATATAATGTTATCAATAGTACACATACATGATGTTATAACTATTTCATATACTAAATAAATAGTGGTGTTGATTTAGTTAATGTAATTAATGTAGAAAATATTGGAGAATATAGAAAAGGGATTAATTCATCCTAGTACAATTTCATGGGTTTCAACTATTCATTTTGTTACGAATAAATATGGATAAATTCCTATTTACATTGATTAATGAGAACAAAACAAAATAACATATAATAAAAATTATCATATACCCCATATTAATGATATTGGTGAATAATTATGATGAGATCAATATTTCTACAAGATTGATCATTAATAAGGACATCATCATCTAAGGATCATGAAAGAGGATATAGCAATGAAAAATATTCATACACGGTATGATCATTATTTAAAATGTAATATTATTTACAGTTACCAATGATCTAGTAATTATTATAGATTTAATGAATATAGTCGATTGAAATTAAATTGATCATTTTGTGGATATATTTATAAACAATATTCTTATATATTCAACAATAAAGGAATAGTATAGATAATATTCTAGAAATTTATTCTAGACCCTGTGTAAGGAGATTCTATATGAAAAATTTAACAAGTGTGAATTTTGGATTCAAAAAGTCTTATTCTTGGGATATATTATTTCTTGTGAAGGAATATAAATGTATCTTTCAACTATATAAGTTATTATGGAATATACTAGACAAACCATGATAACTGAGATCTGTAGTTTTCTTGAGTTGGTAAGACAATAATGATATGAAAACCTAGGTATATGATAAACCTTATTTTATTATTTATTGTGTTTATATACACTTAATAAAACCCAAAAATATCATGGGGTCAAGTTTATTTGTGTAATTTGGTACATAACATCACAAATTGAAACATAAATACCATGGCATAAACTAAAACTCCATAACATGACCTCAAATTTCGTTGATCTTCTAAAACAACAGTTGATAATTTGGGGAAGTGAAAAAAGAATGGATTAGATGTAAATTCTAGTAAATGAATAATAAAAGAATAACATTAAAAAATAATGAATGTAATTGTATAAGAATATCAATTTAAAATTAGAGTGGTGAGAATCATAAACTTAAACATCAAAGCATAATATAATATGATAACTTAAACGCCACATGGGAATGTGTAAATACAAAAACATGACATCAAAAGCATAGTGTTCTTTTTATAACCTATCATGCACCGTAAATATAATGTCATGATTTAAAAACATTACCCAATTTAATGTATGACTTTATAATTTCATGCCCACCCATCACATTTAAAAAATATACTTGCATAAGTGTTCCATATAGATAATACAAAATAAATATATATTTCAGAAATTTTAATCCCATGATAAAGGAGTGTGAGATATATAAATATAATTACCAAATAAATTAATGATAGGTATATATAGGAGAATACCAATGAGTGAAAATGGGTATGGGTATTCACTACACAAATGTTTAGCATGGAAAATCGCAGGATAATTTCATCAGCATAACAAGGGTACATAAAGATCAATATAAGGGTTTAACGAGAGTGAAATGGGACTAATATGATATTTATACCATAACTATAGTTATAAGTATGACAAAAAAACATATCCCAACATGATAAATGATAAATAAAAAGGCATAATATAAACAAGGTGTATAAAAAAGCGGAGAAGGAGAAGATCCCATGCCTTGAGAGGGAACATCATAAAGGTTGTTAAGGGATTATTAAGAGATTGGGACCACCTTTTGAGGATTATAAAGAGTTAAGAGAATAATAACATCATTATCTATAAATGTTTGTGAAATTATTTAAAATTCATATAGTTATTGAATGATGATAGGGGATATTATATCATTATAAATTTCATCCCCATGCAATTTGTTATCCAATTTTAGACTTCTAATTAAAATTATAACCCTTTAATATTTAAAGACTCATTACAACACTTAAGGATAAAAATGGTAAACTAAAAGTTTAATCCAAAGGATAATGTTTAAAATTATATATAAACCTATAAAAACCTGATTACATGATTATAATAAGACCATAAAATCCTTATATTATAATATATACTATTTGGGAACCATTTTACAAGTATTAGATGTATATTATATTAAAATATTTCATGAATTTCCTAAAGTTCCCCTCCCATACATGTAAAATGAAACCTCTTATCTCATTTAATTTCACCACTTTTATCCACATTTCGTGAAACAAACCAGATTAATTGTCATATTAATATATTATACATGTTTGTTTTATTCCTAAAATATTAACCCTTGGTCTATCAAGAGGAAAACTAATAGAGCACCTTCAAAGAATTGGAAATAAGCCTTACTGGGAAATTTTATACTTATTCATCATTTAACAACTAATATTTTTTCCTAACTGCTAAAATAAAAAAATAGTATATATCATAAATTGAGATAATATTATGTTAATGTAAAAATATTTATTCATCTCTTTCTCCATAAATTAAGAAACAAAACTATCACTCATGTGTACAATGGACTACTTCATCACAAAACGATGTAATTATTTTTTTCTATTACCACCATTAATGAATTGATATGAAGATAAAAATAGATATATATCATATTACTTAAATAATTTTACTAATATAATTATTATATAAAATTTATCTTCTTTCCTTATAATCTTTTGGAAAATGATAATATCGCTCATACGTATGTGTGAACTATCACCTCCATGAAGAAATGTTATTCATTTTTCATTGTTGATTTATATTGATGGTATTAAGGATATATTTAATGAATATATATGATTTATTTTATATAATAATTATTATATGATGGTTAATTTTAATTTTAATTTCTTTTATTCCAGCTGCTGGAAAGTAAGAACAATGTCTATGCGTATGTACGGGATGCCGTCTCCATGAACACTATAATTTACTTTTATATATCTAATTTTCATCTATGAAAATATATAAATAAATATATAATTAAAATACATTTTATTTATATCATGATTAACATTTTTTAGATTATGGAACCATAACCAAAGCACAAGAACTGGAACTAATGAATAGAAATTCTTAAGAAAAACGAATTAGTTAACACCCGAAACAATGATAAAAACAAAATATGTTGAAGGATATCTAATAAAAAGTTTTAAATTGATTATATATGAATCTATATATATTTATATGGTTCTATTATATAATTATAATTGACCAAAAAGTTATATATAGGATTTTAAAAGAAAATTTGTGGATAATAAGACATGAAGTGAAGGGTTTCTTAAAGACATATTTATTTATTATATAATAATTCTAATCCTTTAATTATTTTATTAAATGATTATGTGTGAAATTAATTTTTATTATATTATATTTTATTTAAAATTATTTTATTTTTCTTCAATATTGTTACAAAAAATAATTATAGTGAATAATTCTCACATCAATGTTATGAAAATCGTAACGGATTTCGCATAAATTTTCATTTCATTTAGACATGTTTAGTATCATGAACATATTTATTTTTATATGGTGTATATACAACCCATTTTATGTATTTAATATTAATATATACTTAAAAATTTTGATTAATAAATTAATTCAAGTTACTCTATCAAGGAGTCACATATTATATGTTACCAAAGAAGTATGAATCTTTTTTACAATCTCATTTTCTTGGATTGCTTATATATTTCATTGAATGATCATTATAATATATCCTTAATAAAATCCGTATATTATATTATAATCCGTATATTTATAATTTTACCATATTTTACTCTAGCATCCCCCTATGTTTTGTACCCGAGTCAAGAAAATTAATATTTAAACGAAAATCCAATCTTATTTCAATTTTCATTAGATATTTTTTTTCTACGTACATATTTTTCAAAATTATTTTTAAAAAATTATTTTTATATGTTTAAATATTTAATTAATAAATTTTAATATTATACGTTTCTTTTTAAAAGGTTTTAACATAATATATATTTTTTTATGAAAGGATAATTTTCAATTTTCATTTTAAAAGTCAAATTGAATGTTCATTTTTAATGTATAATGCGTTAGTAGACATTCCCCCCACCATAATAATTTATGAAATTTATTTTTGTCTATATGTTTTCAACAAAATTATAAAGGAAAATATTTTATGAAAAATTATTTTAAATTTTATCACTTCTATTTTCACCTATTTTTTAAAAGACACAATTTTAATATAAAATCTACTTTTCAAATGAATTGATAGCCATATATCATCTCTTAATTAATTTTTTTATCATTAACATTATCATGAAACTTTTACCTTCTTATGATAATATTTCATTAGAAATTAGATTTATCATAAATATATATATTCTTTATATCATGTACATGCTTATTGCCAAAATCTTATAACCTTTTTACATACGGTTCATTACTATGGAAGTTATTTGATGGATTGGAGGAATCATAATAATCAGTATTCATTACTAAATATGGATATTTATTGATAGATGAAATTTTTTATTAATTAAATTTACCATTCAATATGTTAAGAATGAATTGGAGAAGTTGTGATGGGTGGAAACAATTTATAGAAAGTTGCTAGATGTTTTTACTAGTCTATTGAGACAGATAAGTTAGCCAAATTAATTGGTTTTTGGAATATACCTACCCATAATTTAAATTTTTCTTCCATAATGCCTTGATGAGAATGAAATCATGATGTAAAATATCATGAAATCTAATATTAAAAATTTCCATAAATTTTAATTCAGTTGTTGCTATCCATGATATTACTACATTGATATTATAGATAGATTAATTTTTTGTTAACATTGTTGATTAAATGACATGTGTTTTATATAATTTAACATTCCATTTTTTAGGTCTTATTTACCCTTGATTGATTCTTCTATACATAAATCTTATCGAGCATCTTAGGTCACCCTTTTTTCATTCCTCCATGATATAAAGAAGTATATTATGTTTAATATCAAGGATTCAATAGTGTTTCTTATGTTTTGTGTTTTATATTTCCAATGTAATATGTTAACCATGTATGTATGTTGTTTTTCAAAAGTACTAAACTGGTCGGTCCTTCGGAATGAGTTCCCTTGTATCTTATACCAATTAAATAATGTGTAGACTGACTCTGGGTTACTTTTTATGGGGTTTCTATAGTGTATGTTGGATATAACACTCTAATTAATAGGGTAATGTTCCATATCATTAGAGGAATTAAATTGGGATTTAACTGAGGATGTTTATCAAATGGATTAAAATCATATCCTGTTTTTTATAAAATTTGTGAATATAATATATGAATATAACTCTCTGAAATAATTGAAAGTTGTTTTATATTATTACTTTTGTATTCAATTTTTTTCTTTTAAAAACAATTATTTACCCCATATCTATTTATGATTTATTTTATATTCTTAGTTAGTAATGCGAAATGGAAAACATTTTATAGTTTATAATGTATTTCACTAGACAAACAAATTTCTCTCCTTTATAACCCTTACTGATATTTTTTTCTCAACCCATATTTTTAATGGTTTTTCACAAGGTTTAAGGATAATTAGGAAAAAATTTGAAGTCATGTTAAAATTTGTAGATATTGTTTATGAAAATAAAATCTGTTTGATTTTAAAAGTTTTATATTTTGGAAAACAATTTATAATGAGTGGTTGTGTGACTATATAAATATGTGGGTCTATTATGTAACTATTATGATCTAATTCCCTAATACTATAAATGTAAAAGGTATTTTTTAAACAATTAATGTGAATTATTTTCTAAAATCTCAATATTATGTAATTTTTTAAGGCTAGGTATTTATAGCTGGTATCATAGAAAATGTTTACATGACATTAATGTTAAGATAATATTAATTGAATAAAATTATGAGATTATGAATTATTTTTATGTTAATATGATATAGTATTTGAAGTTTTACATATTTCTTCAACTAATATTTTTCTATTTAGAATTATTTTCTATAGAGAAAATAGGGAATATGATATGGGAGGGTGTCTTGAACAATATATCCTTTCAAATATTTATCAAGGAATAGTTAGAATTATATTAAAGTAGTTACTTGTAGTGATGAATCTATTAAAAATGGATATAACTGGGGGTGGCATACAAGATAGAGAGAAGCAATATTTACTATATAATATCATTTTGGTAGTTTAGAATTTTATTAATCATCATCCTCAGAATTTTGGTGGAACCTCTAGTCTAGTGGGAGCCAAATGTTGGATTTATGCTCTGGAAAACATATTCAAGGTAATTATTTATTTAGAACATTATAAAGAAACTCTTTCCCTTATCATTTTTAATTTTAAGATTATCAATAGTGGACATTGGTTAATAATATTAGAGTGATAATTTGTTTTCATAGAATGAGATACCTGAATGAATATTTTCTAAGAAAAGTATTTCCCAAACATTTTTCGACTTAGAATGGTGAAATAATTCATGGATTTACTGTAAAAGAAAGATAATAAATTATCTATGTATAAAGAATCGTTTACAAGACTCTTTAGGTACAAAAATAATTGTATTTGAGAAATCGATAGTAAGAATAATAGATTGTAATCAGGATTTTATATATGTTAATGAAGAGAATTGTCCTCGTGTGAATTTAAAAGATATGAGAATGTTTTCTTATTGTTCTGAAAATGCAGATATAGAGTTTACTAACACTTATGTGCCTCGTAATAACTAGGTTAAGAAGTTTTAATTGGGGAAAGAAATGGAGAATCATTGAACTATTAAATTTATAGGTAAGCCCTAAACATGTTCCAAATATGTTAAAATTCATTTCAGGGAATGCATCAATGGATTTGGAAAGTGTAACCAACATGGTAAATTCGGTCACAAGTCTTATGACTTCCAAGAAAATATTACTAATCAATCAATGAACGGGTTATTTCAAATCCAATAAATGGTGAGATTTGTTTATTTAATTGATTTGGGAAATTATGAAAACTTATTTCTAATGTTAGTTACTCATTGTAGAAATTATTAAGATAAAAATTATAATGGTGTGGAAAAATAATTTCTAACTACTACAGTTGATATTGTTCAACTAATAATGTTCTTAAAGGTATATATTTTTTTTGAATTATAACAATTCCTTGTCTAACATTATATCTTCACAAAATGATGTCCTTATCTGTGTAACACTGGAAGGTTCCCCGAGCTGGTGGTCCAAAAGGCCTCAAACATGGATCCCTATATGGCAGAGGCTGCTGACTAGCAACGAGGGCCTAGGGTGTGTCCGTGGGGTGAATAATCCCTCATGTTATAGTAGGGAAAAGTGGATATAGTAATAAAAATATTAATAATACACAAATAATAATAATAATTAAATTTTAAGAAGTATAAGAAAGTATAAACATCCAAGAAACAAAAATCAACTCATAACCAAACAATGTCTCATATAAAAAAGATGATAATGTTTGTCATATCTCCATAAAACTAAAAAATAGTTATACATGGTTGTAATAAATATATGATATGTAAAATAATAGAATGTATTCCATGAACTATCAGTGAATCCCAAGCTCCAACTCAATCATCTTCTTCTAAGATCCATCTTAAGAAAGGAATCAAGATGAGGTGTCCGAAGTGGGATTCTTACCCTTATCAAAACCTATGTAAATGTAATATTCTCAAGCACCATTAGTGAATCAGATAGGGTTTGAGATAAATCTTGGTAGGCCACCTACAACAATCTCTATAAAATTCATTATGTATACATAAAATGAAATAGTTTGTAGGATTATACATTAAATTAAAGACAATACAATAATGTAGATACCCCAATACCTACTTCATCCTCATTTGGTTTCTGAACTTATAATCATTTAATTAATTATGTTCCAATTTATAATAATTTTCAACCATACTATGAATGATAGAAATAAATTATGACTATTCAAGGCATAACAATGACATCCTATAATATTGATAATAATAGAAGAGGATTCGTCATAATGACCAAGGAGTCCTTAATCCTGAATTTAATGATGAATATCTAAGGTAATAAACATGGAATCATTTACATCAGGGGTCAAAAGAATTCAGAAATAACATAAATCCTGACTATAAATGGAAAAATTATAATCCACAAGTAATCACCCATGTTATTCCAATGTAAAATATTCTAACCAAGTCTAATGATCATTTCCACAGAAAATAGGGGATAAGAATGATTTTGAAGTATGGGATGAATCCATGGTGGTATATGTCCAAATACATCAGGATGGATCCCATGATTGTATTTAAGGCATCCTTATATCCAAAAGTTAGTGAATAGATCATATAAAATCATTTCATTAACCCTCTAGTAGGTAATGACCATGATCAAAGATGGGTATCTCCCTTGGAAACTATATCCATGAATCATAATGGAATCCTATTAGTGCTCAAGGAATTCCCTCAAGAATACATGGTTACCTCAAGTCTGACCACTTCTATAAAACTGAATGGTCTGTATGTAATAACCACCTTATACATAATTCATTATTTAATTTATTCCATATATTACTCATTCCATTTTATAATTTTGAAGTTTCATTCCATTACCTTTCATACTAAGTGTCATGAAAAAAACATGAAACCATTTATTCATTTAATTTCATATTTATCCACTAGGTTAATTCCTTTATCTTTCATAGTAATGAAAAGTTGGGGTGCAGGATCTTAACCAATTACAATTCAATTACATTTAAATTTTCCAAGTTATATATATATAATTTAATTTTAATTTAAAATTGAGTTTTATTTATTATATTGAAAAACACACCATAGAACGATCAAGTGAAACTAAACTTTCCATTTGGAAGATAGTGATTCATCTAGCTTGGATGCTTACTACATGCTGGATGAATTTCCTTCACTCTATCCCGGACATCAATTGTATTGCAACTCATACCTACCGTGAAGAGAATATGGTTGCAGATCATCTTGCCAACAAAGGAGTTGTTCAGGACATAACCTGGCTGGAAGAGCTCCCAAACAACTTGCTACCTTTTCATGTAAAATTTTGTAATATGATTCCATCTTTTTGACTCATTTAATCTCACTTTTTTTGAGAATAAAATTATCTTTGGTATTTTGACCAAAGACAAACCTTCTTAAAAAAATAGAACACTAAAAAAGTGGTAGAGATGGAGATGACAATAATAGTAGAGGCATAAACACATAAGTCACCCAACACGGGGAGATTTACATTGAGGTCATAACCCCCAATGATGGAGAAAATGTTCATAAGGGTCTCTAGAACATGATTTTAAGTATTATAATCATATAATATTAATTTTATAGGAACAATCTGGTGAAACCAACGTGTGAAATACTAAAAAATTCTATAAAATGGAGAGATTTGAGGGATGAGTCATGGACCACCTACCTCACACAATATAACTCTCCTCATCTAGTATCAGCCCTTAATTTGTCATTTATAGGTTAAAAGTATAGTAATATATCAACACCATAAAAACGGGGCATATGTGCCTATATCAACATAGTATCATAAAGGGAAATAAAAACAAATATCATGGACTAAGGATGGAAGAACGTACCTATTGGAATCCAAAAAGACCATGATAACTAAAATCTATTCTTGAATGATGAATTGGGATCAGAAACTATATTGAAGGGATTTTTGAAACTCCAAAATAAATAAAAGGTGGACTTCTATCCATTGGAGTAGAAAATTATATGAGGGGTATGTTTACTATAATTTTAAGTGAAAGAAATAATTTCATCCATCAGTTATAGTGGCACATAGATTAGCTTCACGGTTAGCCAAACCATGAGCCAATAATGCACCCTTGTCTACTTAAATAGGGACATAGAATAGTTTCATGCACACAATTAGAATAACTATTAGGAAACCATTCAAACCCATGTACTAATAAATACAGAGCCACCCAATCATGTTTACACCCCATGATAAATGGTTTCCTCAAACTGTGTGGCATCTTTAAGCCCTATGTTTGTCCCCCACATGGTTAGGGAAACCTTGTGGATTGGTTATCACGATTTGTACTTACTGTACAAACTAATCCTTATCTACAATGGCTGGGTGTTTTTTCTCCAAAAAAGACATGTACACCCTTGAATCAACCATGAACTCTTTAGGCTTCCATAATCGGTCCCAAAAAAAGTAATTATAGAAAATTTTAAAGGATCTATACCTCATAGAAAAAGGAGGTTATAATAGACATCCCACTGTAAAGGAACTCATCCATGAGCTCACCATCCAAGGGAGAAAAAATGTAGTCAAACTAAAACTCCATCCACTGATCACAAACATTGGGCTTCTCCTCCCTCGAATCGTCACATACCCGGCTGTGCTTCTATAGAATCCATATTGAAGGGATATATCACCATAGAGATCCTCCGCTCTTTGGTCGATGATGCCTATAGGATACTCCTCAAAAGAAGAATCAGTATCTAACCAAACCTACTCATGATCAATTTTATGAGATAGGTCATCTTGATAATGGTGAAGCTACAAAACGTGGAATCCATCATGAATGGAATGGAACTTCCAGGGTTATAGAAACTGATAGTAAGCCAAACGAATCTATCCATAATCTTAAATGGACAAATATAATTGAGTAATAACATCCATTGCTTATGTATCTATCTATAAACAATTCTATATGATACCCAAATGAAATCATGACCCCGAAACATGAACTATTGAGGTCACTGATGGTGATCAATATTATATTTCTATCTAGAATATAAAGTAGACATACAATTCCTTATCTTCTGAACCTAATCTGATATCTTTTGAACAAAATGAGGATTTAGTAGTACAACCTCTCTTACCTATAACCAAAATAGGGGTGAACAGAACGACCTACCATAAAATTCCTCAAAATTATCCATATGAATCATCAGATGAAAAATATTATTATAAGAGAACTCAATGATAGGTATATGTTTCTACCAAAAACCATTGAAATCAAGGACACATGCTTGGAGCCTGTCCTCTAACACCTACATCATCTGTTCTTATTGTCTATAAATATGAGGGTGAAATTTTGTGATCAGGAACTCATGTATACCCATAGATCTAGGTATCCCTGTTAAGAAACCCAATTTTAAACAAGTGTCCATGTCTAAATGTATTGTAAGAGGGACCCTGTGTGGTCATATAATCTCACGAACATACAATCCTCCCAGATCATCAACTGTAAAAGTCTCCCAGGTAGAAACAATAGGGATAAATTTTTCATTGGATGCATGAATACCCAAATTATGTCCCTACCTTGAGTAGACCATGGTAATCCAACTAAAAAATCCATTGAAACATCTTCCCATTTCCATTCTGGGTCTCAATGTAGCTATAAAAAGCTTGCAGGTTAATAGTTATCTACCTTCACCTACTGAAAAGTGGAACACCTAGTAATAAAACCTGCTATTTGATGTTTTATCCTAGGACACCAATATTGATGTCACATATCCTGTTGCATATTTGAGATTCCTATATAAACATCCCAAAAATAAGCGTGGGACTCAAGCATCAGTTCCTATCTCATATCTGTAGGAAGCTAGATATTCCCATGTATATATAGGATGTCACCTCAGTCAATAGACTAACCCAAAGGTGGGTCCTCTCTAGAAATACTCTCCTGGAGAACCGAGCCTCTAGGATCTAAGAACTAACTACTCTTCACCTTATCACGGAGTGAAGAGGTAACTGTCATGGCTGTGAGGTATGACTTCTCATCACTCGAATGAAACTCCAGTTTTATCTCATAAAAGTGGTCCATCAATTTCCTTACATTAATGGTTTATTCAATGGATTATTCTTGAGTTTTCCAACTCATCACATCGGCTGTCACATTTTCCTTTCCAAGAATATAGGCAAGATAATAATTGAAGGACTGAAGGTATATGAACCATCTTTAATGTCTAAGATTCAATTTACGATGTGAAAAATATATATTTGAGGCTATTGTGGTCCTTATACACTAAAAAGAGATCTCTCCACCAATAGTGTCTCCATTAGCATTAGTCATGGAAAACAACTTCTAGATAATGGTCATGTATTGGATAATTTATCTCATGAGGTTCCAAAAACTGAGATTCTTATGAAAACAATCTATCTTAATATATCTATATTACACCCAGCCTGATGCCTGATGCCTAAAAAACTATATAGCATCTTCTAGTTTATAACAGAACCTGAATATGTTCCTATGTAAGCCTTCCTTTAAGCTCCTAAAAGTCTTTCTCACATGCGTCTGACAATAGAAAAATGAAAATCTTATTTTTAAGGATCGTAATTAGTGAAACAAGGTGGAATAAGTATTATATGAAATGACTATAATATCCATCTATGATTAAGAAACTTAGTATATCAAAAATGTTCTTAGAAAACTCATAGGAAACAATAACACTCACCTTCTTGGGGTCAATAGATAATTCTAATTCTGAGATAATATGACCCAATAAGTGAACTTTATCAATAAATAAGTGGTACATAGAATGCCTGGCATATAACTAATTCTCTACTGGTGTATTAAAAAAATATCAAGGTGTTTAACATGGACTCTATGTTTATGAGAATACACCAATATGTTGTCCAAAACCACAATGAAAAAGGAATCTAGATAGGAATTGAAAATTGTACTCATTAAAGCTATGAACATGGTGGGCATGTTTGTAAGACCAAACAACATAACCGGATACTTATAAAGATCATACCTACAATAAAAGTTTGTGAGATGTATTTCTGAGGGATTGACTCACACATGATGATAGTATATTCTTATTTAGATCTTTGAAAAAAACCATATCTCCTTAGAGATGGTCTAATATATCATATATTCAAGGAAGTGGTTATCTTTTCATAACTTTAATCTAGTTCAACCATAGATAATCTACGAATATCGCAATATCCCCTTGTGTCTCCTTGAAAAAAAGCATGGGTGAACCCCAAGAATATGTACTGTTTCGGATAAAACCTTTAGAATCCAGAACATCCAACTATTTCTTGATCTTCTAGAGATTAGTAGGTTCTATCCTTTAGAGAGTAATGGAAACTAGATATTCTCCTAGAACAATCTCAATTATGAACTGTACCAATATCTATAGAACTAAGAACTAAAATTCTTCAGGAAATAAATATTGAAATGATATACTACATGGGGAATTACTATGAAATTTATTCCTTGATCCTCCATGAAAATGTCTATAAATCTAGGCAATCACTCCACCTAGCCCATGATTCTCTGGTCTAGATCTATTGTCCTAGATATCCCGCTCACCCATGTGAAGATAACTGCAATCCTATGTTGATGTAAAAGACACCTTGTGGTGATATATGAAAATATAGTCATGAAAGGGACCCATACAATCCATTGAAAGAATGAAATTTATTTCCATCATATTAAAGACAAAAGGTCCCATTAGAAGGGATAACGGCTTGCCTCTAGGGGAAGTCTATCCAGTAGCTCATTCCCTACGAACACACTCTGAATGGTGTGTCCAGGGTCATCACAAAAAAAGTATTGAATCTCCAACATGATACATTCAATTATAGACAATGATATTAATGAGTGTGAATAACTAGTATTTAATATGGAATATACAATAATAGAGGCTTATATAATAAAACATCATATTATAGATGGTCTTGTACTCTTATCCATAGGTAACATGTGTAAACCATGCAATTGAACTAATCCATAAACCAATACTATAGATGGAATACCCTGAGTAGGTCTGCTATACTGGAACTGATAATTAGAAATCTAGATATCGTAGCCAAGACCACTTCCTCAGTATGTCCTTCCAGTGCGAAATCAGCTCCATTCCTGACATGGCACAAAAGATCCTACCCCTAAAGGTGGATCTTGTGTGAATCCTATTCCACTGGAAGAAGATAGAATGGACTAATAAATTCTATGTAAATGACCCATACATATGAAAGAATGTCCCTCCAAAGGGTTTTCATTAACCTGAGGATTCATATTTCCATGTATTCCACTTTGATAGAATATAATAGATCATCCATTTTGGATATTCTATCCACAACTTCATGGAAACGAATGCAAAAGGCTAAGATTCCTACTATATGAAGAACTGCCGACCTTCCTTGGCACCGCACATCTACGCCCAATACTATCAATTTTTCTCAGATTGAGATATTCCATTAGATACTGGTTAATGGTCTCATCAAAGGTATGTAGGAGAAAACAATTCACCTATGAGAAAATGGAATACCAGAGTCCATCCTCAAAACGGTGTGCTCACAATAGCTCATCAGATGATAGAAGCATTGAAATGGGCTATAACTCATTAAAACACACTCAATATTCCATGATGGATATTCCAACCTGATCCGAGTGCATGAAATATCTATCACAGTAAGCTCTTATGTTTTAAGGAATAAGTAATCATAGAAGGTAGTCTGGAAGTCCACTTAGACCATTCCTTGTGGATGACCAGCGCATGTGAACACATCAAACAAGTTTTTGGTGCAATAATGTAACATGTAAGTAAAAATATTGACCCTCCTCTCTAGAGGTGTCTCCAGATTCTAAAATATATAAAGAGTGGCCTCCAACTAATACATAGTAGCATGTGTACAACCATCACATGAAAATATGTGTGGATGTTACTGCCAGAAATAGAAATTTAGTTTATCCATAGCAGGTTCAAGTTATAGAGAACCTTGCATGGACTACATCAGATGTAGAAAAATCTCATGAAGGAGATCATGAGTTCTTATTTCATGTATAATAGGTGGTTCCTCAGGTGCAACTCTTGCTGGTAAGACTAGCATCTTAGTGCCCATAATCTTTGGAGTGCAGTAATCACCACCCTCATAAGGAATGGAATGAGAGAGTTGTGGTGGAATAACTCTACAAATTCCAAGAGAACTCCTCAAATCATGATTTAGGAAAAGATAGATACACTTATGGAAGAAGAACATATGGGTAGAGGCTCACTACCCATGGAACTACCCAAATACTCTCTTAGAAGGATAAGGTATTGGTAAGTGTTCAAGATTGATTTATAGAGGTTCTAGAAGGTGAAGGGTCAACTGCATGTTTAATCAACATTTACTGGAAACCATTTCATTTTATATTTCGTACTTTACATTTTAAGTAAATATTTTTCTATATACATATAAAAAATGATCGATTGAATGTATCAATATTTACAATGAAAAAGGTTCCATACACCTTATCACCGAAATCAATAGCAATTTATTTTCCTTCAACCCTATCTACATTTGATCTCATAATGTAATAGGTAATATAATAGGGATCTACATGATTAATTACCAATTACAATACACAAGGTATTATAAAACTATTTAATTTCAACTAGAAATAACTCAATCACAACCAATGAGAACGTCATGTAATAAGAGGTATATAGCTGACATGGGTGGGAACAATCTATTTAAGATTAAAATATCAAACTATACCTGAAAACACAATTTAGTTTGATGTTTATAAATTAATTAAAAAATTCCCTTTCCCTGTAGAAATTTTTTGCAGTACAGAAATATATAAAAACAATAACTCACTGAACAATCATAGGAAACACAATAAATGAATGCAGTTAAATGTATCTATATGAAATGACATATGCATAGAATGTGAATTATAGGATCCTATAATAAAACATTCAATAATTCCCCTTACCATACCACGAAAAGGTAAATATAAAATAAATCATATAAAAATATGATATCAACTATAAAAGGGTATCACCCAATAGTGAAAGGATACCAACTATAATATTCAAAAATAAGAATAACATTCCCCATTTTAGGAAACTGGTTATTTTCACCGAACATGGGTAAGCTACTCCCAGTCATGGTTTTTAACCACATTCTAAGGAATTTCAAATGTCATGTCTATTGTCTAGAAATTTAAAGGAATGAAAAGATACCTATGATACCACTTTGTAACAAATAAACCAGGGTGCCACTCAATGGTGCCTTGATCTGGTGGGCCACATGGCCTAAAGACCAACTCCCTGTATGACAGTGGCTACCCACTATTAGCAAAGGAATAGCGTGCATCTGCGGGGATAATACAACTTCATTTTAGAGAATTTCATAGTTGAAATAATGATAAATATATAAATAAAATAATAATAATAACAATGAAAAGGTAGTATGTGGATGTAAGGATAAACATCCAAGAAAAAACAATCAACTCATAATTGAATATCATGTCACATAAAAAATATGAAAATGTTTTTAATCTCTCTATCAAGATGAATAACATATATATATGGATGAAGGAAATACATTCTAATCAAATAATAAAGAAAATCTTAAAACTACCCAAGAATACCAAGCTCCAGCTTAGTCATCTTCTACCAAGATCCATCCTAAGTAAGAAATCATGATTATGTGTGCAAAGCAGGATACTTCCCCTTATCGACACCTACATACATGTAATCTTCTTGAGTACTATCGACTTCCTGGACAGGGTTTGAGATAAATCTCAGTAGGTCACAAACAATGAAATCTATTCAATCCATTCTATATATATAAATTAAAACAGTGTACCGGTATATACCTGAATGTAAAGATAGTACAATAATATAAATACCCTAATAACTGCTTCGGCCTCGGCTGGTGTGTAAACATATAATTATTTAATTAATTATGTTTCATTTTCTAATACTTTTCAATCATACTATGTATTATAGAGAAAAATTAATATGATCCAAGGTAGAACTATGGAATCCTATAATAATGATAATAATAATAGGGGATCCGTGGTAATAACATAGGAATCCAAGATGATGATGACAATGATGAGGATCCAAGGTAATAACCAAGGTATCCATGACATCAAGGGTTAAGAAAACTTAGTGATAACATGGATCCTAGATATATGTGTTCTAAGTTTAACCCAAGGGGAATCACCTAAGGCATTCCACTATAAAGTATTACCACCAAGTCTAAGGATCTCATCCAAGGTAAAAATGGGATAAACATGATTAGGCCTAATGTGGTAAATCCATGTAACCACATGTATGAATACATCAAGATGGATCAAAGGAGTGTATCCATGTAAACCTAATATTAGGATGATAGTTATGGGATCCTAAATAATAATGTCAGGTATCCTTTAGTAGATAAGGACCTTTTTCAATGTTGGATATCTCTCCTGGAAACCAAATCCTTTATTCAGAATGAAATCCTATGTGTGATCAAGGCACTCCCTCGGGAGTGTAAGACTGGATCAAGTCTGACCACTCCTATTATGATGAAAGGTCCACATTCAATAGGCACCTTATACATAATTAATTATTTTTTTTATATAATAATCAAGAGATTTTATAATTTATTGGGTTTATTCCATTTACTTTTATACTAAGTGACAAGGAAAAAATGTAAATTCAACCATTCATTACTTTTATTTCATATATAGTTATCAAGCTCATTCATTTACCTTTCATGATCATGATGAGGTGGGTTAAGAACATGATCCCTATAACAATTCAATTACATTTAACTAGAATAATATATATATATATAATATACCTTACATTTACAATTTATTTTCTTTTATTATATCGAAACACTTACCTTAGATGGGTCATGTTATACTATAGATGTAATGGGCATTAACAATTTATTCATTTAATTTAAACACGAACCTTTATGATGGAAATGTAATAGAACTCTTAAACTATGGAACTAATAGTCATAAAAAAATCCACTATGGGCCTAAACTATGAAATTAACCTACTTGGGGTGGCCCATGTTGAGTTCATAATCTCCAATAATGAATAATAGGTTTTGAAGGGGATCTAAAACATGGGTTTAATGATTATATGCTTGGAATATTAATTTAATTTGAAATACCTAATATAACTGGCATTCACACAATGAAAATAGTTTATAAAATGTGGAGACATGAGGGATGATCCATTGACCACCTACCTCAATCCTCTAGTACACTCCTCATCAAGTATCGGCCCTTAGTTTCACCTTGATTAGATTAAAATAGAAGAATACATCTGTTGACACTCCTCTCCATCATAGAGTCTAACGACTGAAAAAAGGAAATACCTTAGTCCAAAGTGATTCATCCTTTGAAGAAACATCAAAAATCGACAAAGGGATGAACACGAAGAACATTTCCCCTAGGTCGCGCAAGTTCCCTCCTGGTCGCGCTAGTACACTTGCATGTCGCCTAATGGTCGCGCAAGTGACTTGCGTGCCCTAAGTGAAAACCGCCCGGGGTCTTCTCCAGCCTATAAATACCCTGTGGGCCCCCCATTTCCAGGAGGAATTTTTCAATAATTCATATTTAGAGCTCTGAACGCACAAGTCTCTTCTTTGGGTCTTCCGAACACTTCTAAGGTAATTCATTACATAGAATGGAAGGTATAAACAAGAGGAGTAAGGTCTAAGTGTTAGAATTCACTAAAACTTGCACGCCTAAGGTGTTTTACCCTTAAATGAAATGAACATACTTGCGCGCCGCCCTACTTCCTCACCAAAACTTGAACACCTCTCTTCTGGCAGTACCTCAGGATATTTCTAAAGGAACTGGTCAAGGTTCTCCCAAGTATTACCATGATGGTTTACAAATGCACAAGTACCCATGTGTCATGTAGGTATACCTGTGTGACCAGAACTTGCGCGCCCATGCAGTACCTGCACGCCAACCAGGACCTGTGCGCCCCTGTCTTTTTGGGTGCCTTTCCTTCCCATTTCACCTTTCTTATGCCATTCCACCTCTCATATTCAAGATTCTGTCTTCAAGAAACTCTTGAAAGCCATTTATGGAATGATTTATTGATTTTTCTTCCTTATCTGAAAGGAACTTCGTGGAACATCTCTCAAAATCTAGTGATTTACACATCTTTATGTCACTAATGATTGAGATTTCAATCATTGAACCTCATCCTTTAAAATGAGAGAACTCTTTAACCTGGGCCTCCTCTTCAGGAGTAATACCTAGTCATAATTTCCAAATATGGGAACCCTCCTTAGGAGTAAGCCCCAAGTCCTCTTATTTTGGAATCCTCCTCAGGAGTAAGCCCCAATCATAATTCCCTTAACATGGGCCTAATTTTCAGGAGTAATCCCCAGTCTCAAATATGGGCATCCTCTTCAGGAGTAAGCCCCAAGTCCCTTAATTTTTCCAGTCCCTTAACCTGGGCCTCCTTTTCAAGAGTAAGCCCCAGTCTTAATTTTTATTAACCAATCCTAATTTACCTTTGATCTGGGATTCATTCTTAGGAGTAAAGCCCAATCATAATTCCTCTCCTAATTTGGGCCTCCTTTTCAGGAGTAAACCCCAAGTTAGAGTATTCAAATCTCCATAAAGCACATATATCTTTATGGACCCTGTTCCTAGATTTCTTCCCTGAAGTAAATCCCAATCTTCATTTATCTGGGCAGTCACACATACATAAGCCCCACATTATTTCTTATGATTGTATCTTTCATGGAACAATTGTCTGGTTTTTACAAATACCACTTATTTCTCACACCGAGGATGACTCGCGTGAGCTTATATTGTAAAAGTAATTATGACATCCCTCTTTGAGCCATCAATCATAAACATCATACTCCCTTACTCGAACTATGTGGGTTCTAATTTTTTTTCTAAACAAAGGATACGTAGGTAGCCCAATTTCGGCTTCAATCCCAACTCTGAAATAATCCATGTCATTCTGAATGAAAATAAACTTCAAGTTCCCCACTGAGTGTATTTAAAACCAGAATGGTCATCTTAATGACCAAGAGACTTCTATATAAATGTGTCGAAGGATACCATTGACCAAGAATATCTAACAAATATAGATGATTCTTTATCGATGAAGAACCTCAAATACATATAAAAGATTCTATAAATTTCTTACATATTTAATCATTTATTGTCAGATCTGAAGGAAATCTCATTTTATACATGGTAATGTAATAAGGATTCACGAACATAACTTAAATCTATAAAGAGACTCCTGGAGTAAACAATAATTCCCCTCAAAAAGATGTGATGAGTCCGACCTCCCATCCTCTTGACCAATGAAAATTCCTAAACCTCATCAGTCCACAAACTAATGAGCGCCTACCTTTGGAAAGTAGGTACAAATGGATGTGGAAGCATTGGATGTTTATGGTTCTATGAACAAACCCGTTAGAAATTGATTGGAATGTTTTAACCTTCAATCAAGGAGGTCATCCACAAATGCCAAGGGAAACAAAAAATGGTGAACCCGTCGTGAATCCTTAACCAAGATAAAATGATGTTTTACCTATTTGTTAGGCCCCTATTTAAAACTCAATGAGAGGGCCAACAAAAAGAATCATTGAAATATGTTCTCATCCAAAAGATGTAGTGGCTGAATTTATCTTGATTATGTCTGTTATATCAAAAAGTCACTCTTTCCCAAGATTCCTTGCATTCTAAGAAATGGCGGCCCTCAAGTTCACACCTGTGAATACCGGTGCTGCGAATGCCACTACTACTACTCTTGCTGGATCGTCGTCCGCTCTGAGGATGACATAACCTACTCAGTGTCTTCAACACTGGGTATCAAACGCACTGGTTAAGGAGTACCGTCAACACAGTACCATTCTAACTCTGGAGGCTTCTCGATAAGCCCTCAAAGTGAACAACTCACACCGGTCGTCCGGACAACGACGACCAGTGATCAAGAAGCAGGCGGTGCTAACCACCGTCTCCAACCGTTTCGGGTGGTTATCCTCAGAACTCAATCACCATTCGCTCCCTTATTCTAGAGAGGTGATTGAGAAGGTCCCTCAGAGCCTTAATTCAAGCAGACAGGAGTCCTTTCCAAGGGCTCCCACCAACAATCGTCGCTAGACTCTTGCGGAAGTGCGCCCTCAACATGATGAGGGTACTAACTCCAGGCGTGCGGCTCAGGTTCCTCTAACCCGAGCAGGCAAGACGAATCGCCAGAGGTAAAATCCGATTAACAGTGAGCAGGTTCTCATCTCTGCCATCTCTGGAGAACTCCACCAACCTAACTTGGTGGAAAGCAACGACCGAGCCCACAGAACTGCCCATTTTAATTCCGCTGTCCGGCAGACTCGTCTGGAAGCTTCATGCCAATCCTGCCAAGCAATTCAAACAGAGTACTATAGAAAGGAACATATACCTGTTTATACATCATCATCCAGTCATCAAGCTCGTCTGACTACATATGATGGATCCCGCCAACCCAATGTATTGACCACTGGTAAACAGGAAAATACACCTGCTTACACTCATAAATCCTACCAGCAGCCTCATCTGTCAGTGTTGAAGGAAGTTCGTCAACCATGTTTGGAGGATTGAAATCAGCAGGCACATAAACCTGCTAGTATTGATTAAGCCTACCAACAGTCTTTCTTAGTAGCATTGGGAGAAGTTAGTCGGAAAGCACCAATGACAAACAGGAGGCAGAATCAACTTTCTGCCCCCACACTTGAGTACTGTCAGGATTCACTGACAGGAAAAGGAGGACAGGAGCAGGCACATACACATACTCCAATCACGGAATGGATGTATATCCCCATTCCTGTAGCTGAAGTCACCAAGCATATTCTATCAATGGTGAAAGAGCAGAAGCAAATACCTGCTCATATTCTAGATGCCTTCCAGGATATTATAACAACTTTAGCAGCATCTCAGGGAAAGACACATAAATCTATCTCTACCAGTGGATTAACACATCTAGAGTTCACTCCGGAACAGACACACACATCTGTTCCAGTCCAAGGGGGTTGTGGGGCATACTCCCCCATATCATACGGACAACCAAGTCAGGAACATACACATGATTTGAGTGGAGATCATCTGCCTAACCTGGCCATTTCTCATGATCAGGCACATAAACCTGCTCAGAGTAGCCAAATTCATCAACAAGTAGTTTCTAAGGAGATTAAGAAGGAATCTAATAAGAAGACCCGCCCATCACAGTCAAAAGATCAAGAGCCAATCTGTAATAAGGCCTTTCTCGATGCTAGAGTTCTTGAAGCCCTAAGACAATTATCTGTTGGAATCCAGGATTCTACTCCCTCATTTCCCAATAGTGGGTACATTAATCCTGATGGTCTTCAACAGACACTTCCTCATGAAGGCTTGCTTCCTGACAATTCGGTCGATCTCGAAGATTCATCTTCATATGAGAGATGAAATAACCCTCTGTCTGTCCAGAAGACCAAGGAGAAAGAGATCTCATCTCTTTTTGTAACCAACCATGGTGGTCCTCCCCATGATGATGAATTTTGCTGCGAAAGTCCTCTCCACAGTAGTAATGCACATTTCCCGGAAAATGCCCCAGAGGAAAATGTAGTGCTGAGAAAGCCCTCTTTTCTTGAGGCACTTGCAAATGAGAAACCAGTCATGTCTAATGCTTCATCGCTAGTAGGTGAAACACTTTCTCAATCAGAAGATAGCCCAGGGTGTAGGTCATTCTCCGAACCACCCCTAAGTCATGAATCTTCTAGTCTGATCAATGATTTCTCTACTAATCTTGTTGAATCCGACGAAGCAACAAGGAAACCCCAAATCTGGTCAAATCAAGTAGAAGAATCTTCATTGAATGATAAAGAGGAAATTTTGAACATGGGAAAACAACTGGAGAAAGGTGAAGTGCCAGTCATGTTTTGGCCTCTGGCTGACTCTTAGTACGACATGCTAGAGATGTTGACGGAAGATGGAATTAATGATATTCGTCTCAACATATAGAAAAATATTTGTCATTTGAAAAAGAAAGTATTATCTTATGATGAATATGAAAATCATCCTAAGATAATAGAAGGGTTACAACGTCAGTTTGATTCGGCATCCCTATCAGTATCTCGATATCCGAAGGTTGAAAAGAAGCAGAGAGCCCTTCAACGTTCATGCCTTGGCACACTAAGAAGATTGTGTCAGTTAATTTTCAATGCACCCTATGGTATTCATGTCAGAGGATGGGGTGTTCATGGAGCACTACATTTCACTGTGCTCTCCAGTCACAAAGCCTGCCGAAAATGGTCTCATGCAATGTTATTTCCCATGGCCGACCACAGTCAATGGGTTTTTTTGTAATCAAAAGCTTTCCCAAGAATAGGACTCAACTAATTCTTCTCAAAATAACGAATATAGAGAACAAGTTGTTGAATTACTCCTA
Source organism: Viscum album (assembly GCA_963277665.1). Classification (NCBI taxonomy): domain Eukaryota; kingdom Viridiplantae; phylum Streptophyta; class Magnoliopsida; order Santalales; family Viscaceae; genus Viscum; species Viscum album. Next base: position 71,070,102 of record OY728135.1, read on the forward strand.
CATCAAGCAAACGAGAATATTTAACAGGCCTCGCGTATAGATCAAGAACATCATCAAGTGACAGAAGTGTCATAAATCACCCAACGGTATTTTGAAATGGGTGATAAAAGTTGATGTCGACAGATGCATCTAACTAATTTTCAGACTATGGTTCTCATGATTAGGAGATATTTTAAGAAAGTATCAGACATAGCATGTCACGAGACACCCCAGCTTGCCAGACTGGGGACTCTTTTAAACCAACCCTTGGAATCAACAAATATGATTCGAGGAGTTGAGAGGGAATAACAGGAACTGCCCCAGTCCACCGAACATGGGAATTTTTCAAATCATAAATCCCCTCCTCAGAGAAAGTTGGTGTTTTCTCGATTGGGGAAGAAGCCTCAAGAAGAAGGAAGATCCATATTATCAGGAGATTCCCTCCAAATTACGGTTCGTCAGGAAGTTCCCAAGGGACTGAATCGACAAAAGGCAATGTCTCATCAAAGACATGGAAGAAGACAATATCACAGAAATGCTGATAGAAGGGATGCAATGAATTATGCATAAATTAATGTCATCAATGATGTTGTTGCTGATCCACTAGATGAGGCTCATTCAGAGGGATTTGATAAAGAGATTCCTACTCCCGAAGTTGTATGCACAGACACAAATAAAGAAGGTGTGCGTACACGAAATCAAAGGTTTACCCAAAATATGGGTTTTCCTTCAAATAACCCACTTCCCCCTCTCTGAAAGGGATCAAAAAAGGGGAAGGGAAAGAATCAGGATACATATCCTTCTTCTGGAGAAGGCCAATCGCTCTCACTAGAGAAAAGATTTGCGCAACAGGAAGAAGTGATGAAGTAATTGAGGAGGTTGAATGCAGAGATACTTTAGGGTAGTCTTCTTCCTAAACATGCTGGAGTCAGTCGGCCAAGGGAGTTTTTTTAGCTACTGAGATGGATCGAGAATATCCTCCTTTATCAGTACACCCTCACAGGTATAATCCTACGGGTCATGTGCAACAACAATTGGCAATACTGCCATTAGGTGCAGTACCAGCCACCACATCTGTCCAAGATCCAGTCATTGCACCTGCCCACGTCCAAGTTCAACCAGATTTTTCTCAAAAGTTAATAACTACCGTTGAGTCATTAACAGCTTGGTTAGAGACTATGGAAGGGAAACGTGTATAGGTTCAACTGGAAAAGAAATAATACCCTGAATGGGTAGATTCAATCTCTACCCCATCAAGTTTTGGGAATCCTGTATTCTATATTTCCAATGGATCAGGTGACCCTGAACAGCATTTGTTACATTACGTGTCTTGTTGTGATCCTATGATTGGAACTCTGGAGCAGCAAGAAGCAGTAAAACTCAGATGCTTCATGCGATCCTTGCAAGGACCATATTTTTTCTGATATAAAAGCTTGAAATACCGTTCAATTACCGGATGATAAGATCTCTGTCAATAATTACTTCTCCAATTCAGCTCAACATTTCCAAAGAAAACAGTTTTTGATCATACAAACTGTAAGAAAAGGGAAAATGAAAGCGTCTCTGATTTCATTTCTTACTGGAAGGGATTAACATATTCCCTGAGTTTAGCACTCCCTCAAGAGGAACTATTGCCAATCTGTGTGGGAAATCCACATGACGAATTACGCACGCCATTGATCCCTATGAAATACACAGGATGGTTTTGAGACCTTACCTCAATCTCTCAACAGAGTGAAGATTCTCTTATACAGACTAAGGCTAAATCTTGTGTAATTCCATCATTTCCAGGAAGGAGAATGGGTAAATTAGAGACTGCTACAGTTATGCTTAAACAAGCACCTGTACATGCTTCTACTTTAAAACCTTCATTTTCTTGAAGGGCTCCACCTCCTGAGCACCATAAAAAAGGCCGTTTCATCAAGATGATCAAAAAAATCAAAGACAAAAACAATTTGAGGGTCTGAAGAGAAAAACACACTCTTTCCGAAATTAACATGTTCCTGGTTACTTCATTTTGGCTCTGGAGAATAATTTGGTTCAGCTTCCAAGGCCTAAGAAGCCAAAAAAGGAAGGAGATGAAGATCGTCCCTATTATTGCCCCTTTCATCAAATGTTGGGGCATCCCATCCATGAGTGTTTTGTCTTCAAATACCTCATGAAGAAGATAGTCGACTTAGGACAAGTCAAACTGAAAGGCTCTTCATCCTAGGTAGCATGTGTCACTACTACAGTTCCAGAGGAGGAAGGCGAGTGGAAAGAAGACAAAAGCAAAAATGCACAAAAATATGATGATTAGGTGGTCATAAAGATGATCAACAAAACTCATGCTATTTTGTGAATGCAATTGAGGAAACCAATTGTACCTTCTACTATGAATGCCACAGCAAAACCTTCTTCCTCGGAGGGAAAATCCTCAAAGAAACGACATGATTCAAAGAAAGAAAAAAGAATTAGAAGAAGATGAGTACGTGTCGAAACCTAAGTTGTCTTTGACCTTGGCAGACTTTATGCAATCTACTTCAAATCAACGAGCACCGTCCCACCAAACAGAACATTTTAAACACACTAATCAGGCAGAATCTTCATCGGATGAAGAGTTGATTTTCAGTTCTGTTAATATGAATCAATTAACAGATCTATATGCCAGTCACAGTTTTTATTTCGATGAGCCTGAATTACCTGTATCAAACAGGGGAATCAAATAAAGTTCTAGAGGCTCAGGATACAGGGGAAGACGTGGATATTTCAAAAGCCACTATTCCAATTCTACCCCTGCTAGAACTGTGTACGCAACAGAAACTCGTGGTAGATCCCTTCAGTGAGCTCAGCAAGAACAATCAAGTTCTTCTACAAATAGCAAATCCAGTCCTGGCATAGTTATTTTGCAAGACCGATTGAAGGTTCCATATTCTTCCTCTCTGTAAGTAAATGGATCTAATCGGTCTAATATTCCAAAACCATGAATATTTCCAACTTCTATCCCAATACAAAATGCATCAACTTCCAAATCATCTGCTTCCAAGGCACATACTAAACCACATATTCTTGTTGGGAAACTCAGACCTCCCGATCAAATGTATGATGTATTGAAACACCTTGACCAAGTACCTGCCATGTTATCAATTCTAGATGCTTTGAATATATCAAAAGATCTTCGGGAAGCACTCATCGAGGCTTTGTCAAGTCCTCGGGAGTTTGAAACTGAAATTGCTGCAGCTGAAGTCTATCACATAGAGAATAATCCTGCAGAATTCCATTCAATAATATCTTTTACTAATGAAGATGAAGATGATGTTGTGCATGGTAATATTAGACCTTTTTAATTATCTAGAAAGTTCAATGGAATAGACATCTGAAGAGATTTTATTGATAATGGTTCAGGAGTCAACCTCATGCAAATTCGTACACTTCGTCGATTGCGCCTCACGGAATCAGATTTATCTCCTTCTACCATGATGTTACAAGGATATGATAAAAGTGAACAAGAACCACTGGGTGATGATACACTCCGAACTTAGTTTGGAGATCTTGTATCCAATTCATATTTCATGGTTGTTGATCAAGACTCAGCCTTCAACATCCTGCTTGGAAGACCATGGCTACATCAACTTGTGGCTATCCCTTCATCATACCATCAATGTCTCAAATTGTGTGTTGATGGTCATGTTGGGACATTGTATGGTGATAAGGCCATGTTCAAGACATGTGAATCTCAATACATTGAGGCGGAATTCTATCACATTAAGGGAAGGGAGAAATCCACAACAAAGGAGATTACCAAAGTTAATGCTCCATATGGTTTGGAGAAGTTCCAGTAAATCCATTTACACATGTGAGTACAGATTATGTGTTGCCTATCAATCACATTTACAAGATAGACCCAAATCAAAATACTCTTATGGAAAGATCCATAATGTCAATTATGAAAATCAAACCAGAAAACATGGGAGAAATTCGTAACCCACCAAGTATTGATGAACACACAAATGGTGACATCTTCATTTCATCTGATGAAATCCAACAAGTCTAAACAATGCCAATTAGGCCAGAAGAAGTTACAACAACATCGCAGGTTAATAATGATGTCGGTTCTCAATCCATCATCTCCTCTTTATTACCCAAAGAAGAACCTTAATCATCAATTGGGTCGGAAATGGAACCTTCTTCTTCCAGATGTACAAATTTTGACATCTCTTCTGATCATGAGAATTCTGCTTTATCATCTACTATGAAAGTAGAAATGGAAGAAATAACACATGAAGAAGAAGAAGAGGAATATCTCAGAGATGCTCCTCCTGCATTTGAAGAGGGTATCTCTACCACTATGGATGAACTCAGAGAAATAAATCTGGGTACAAAAGAAGATCCACGCCCCACTTTAATCAGTACGACCATGACTCTTGAAGAGAAAGAGATGTATATTACCCTTATAAAGTAAAATAGAGATATATTTTCTTGGAACTATACAGAAATGCCCGGGCATGATCCTAATGTTCCTACTCATCATTTGGGTTTAACAGAAGAACATCGAGGATTTAAGCAAGCCCCGAGAAGAACACACCCAACTTATGCTTCCAAAATTGAAGATGAAGTGGATAAGTTTATCAAAGCTGACTTCATCAGAGAAGTTAAGTATCCCATGTGGTTGGATAATATTGTCCCTGTAAAGATGAAGAATGGACAAATTAGAGTTTTCATCGATTTTAGATATCTTAATCGGCATTTTCCTAAGGATGATTTCTTAGTTCCGATGACAAAACTTTTAATTGATGAATCAACTAGCTATGAAGCACTTTCCATCATGGATGGATATTTCGGATATAATTAGATCCGAATGGCCCCAGAAGATGAGAAATCCACAGCCTGAGGAGCCCATCAGGGTGTGTTTTGTTACCGAGTAATGCCATTTAGCTTAAAGAATGCAGGTGCGACATATCAGCGTGCCATGTATCGTATCTTCAAACCCTTCTTAGGGAAGTTTGTTGAATGCTATGTAGATGATTCGGTGGTTAAATCCAAACAATGTTCTAATCACTTGGCTGATTTGTAAGTCATATTCCGCAAGTTTCGACAACATAATTTGAAGACTAACCCCTTAAAATGTGCTTTTGGGGTAACCTCAGGAAAATTTCTTGGCTTTGTTGTATGCCATCATGGTATGGATTTTGATCCTGAGAAGACCAAGTCAATCCTTGGTATGTAACCTCCTCGAAATTTGAATGAATTAAGAGGACTTCAAGGACACTTAGCCTATATTCGGCGTTTCATTACCAATTTGGCAGGAAAAAGTTTACCCTTCACCAAATAGATGAAGAAGGGAGTCACTTACCAGTGGACTGAAGAATGTCAAGAAGCATTTGATATTCTCAAGAAATACCTCTTGAGTCCACTAGTACTAATGCCACCTGTTGATGGAAGACCACATATCCTCTATGTGACAGCTCTAGAGTGATCATTGGGTGCCTTTCTAGCTCAGAAGAATGATGCTGGGAATGAAAATATCCTCTACTACCTTAGTCGGACTATGATTGAAGCAGAAACCCGACATTCAAGTATTGAGAAGTGCTGCCTGGCATTAATCTTTGCAGTTTAGAAGTTGAGACACTACCTGCAACATCATGAGGTCCAATTGGTATCTCGCAATAACCCGCTCAAATTCAAATTTAGTCATCCAATGCTTCAGGACGTCTGGCAAGGTGGGCAGTTATTTTGCAGCAATTCGACATTCAGTATGTGCCTCAAAAGGTGATAAAGGGCCAAGCTCTGGCTGGTTTCCTGGATGAACACCCTTCAGTGGAATACACATCTTCAGATATTGAACTCCCTAATGAGGAAGTCATCTCTATTCAAGAAAGTCCTCAGGCATGAGAAATGTATTTTGATGGTGCTTCCAGATGTCCAAGAGGGAGGAAAATGGAAAATCCTAAATTAAACAAAGTTGTCTTAGGAATTTTGCTCATTTATCCAAAAAAGGCATTGTTACCTTATTCCTTCTTATTGTGGGAAGGTGGTACCAATAATGAAGTAGAATACCAAGCTGTCATCGTAGGCTTGGAATTAGCGGTTCAAGCACAAGTGAATCACTTAAAGGTGAAAGGTGATTCAGACCTGGTAATCAAGAATGTAAATGGGGATTATGCCATCAAAAAAGAATAACTAATACCTTTGTATGATTACGTCAAAGAGTTAATGGTGGAATTCCCTTTGGAACTGACATTTTCTTATGTCCCAAGATCACAAAATGCCAAAGCTAATGTACTGGATAATATAGCCACAGCTCTGGAAGATCCAAATCGGGACGAGACAACCATCAGTATTGGCCATTGTCGTGCAATTTTACCTTATGTTCGAATCAGAACAGAGGAAATTAATGAAATTTGTCCCATTCCAGAACCGTATGGTCATACTACAAGATGGAGGTCACCTATCAGGGAATACCTTCAAAATGGAACACTTACACCTGATAGAGCTAAGAAAGAACAAATCCGGCGTCATGTGGTCAATTTCACTCTTTATGATAGCCCAGATCACCTAGAGAAAATTATCTACAAATGTGGTTTTGATGGAGTTCTCTTCAGATGCATTGATGGGGAAGAGACAATGGATGTCATGAAAGAAGTGCATGCAAGAATCTATGGTGCCCACCAGTCTGGACATAGACTGTCTGATCAGATTCGAAGGCATGGATACTTTTGGACTTCAATGATACAAGATTGTGTTGATTTCACAAAGAAGTTTTATTCATTCCAAGTACATTCCAACTTCATTCATCATCCTCCAGAGTTGCTTCATATAGCTAAATACTCATGGCCATTTTCCACATTGGGAATGGATGTGGTGGGGCCTTACCCTTCAGCTACGGCCAAGCAGTTTAAGTATATTCTTACTACTACTGATTTCTTTTCCAAATGGGCAGAGGCAATACATTTTAAGGATGTCAGTTCAAAATGCATTGTTAGCTTCATAAATTCTAACATCATTACCACATTTGGTGTCCCTCATACCATATTGACGGACAATGGTACCAACTTCTATTCATCCGAGGTGAAGAAATTGTATCAAGAATACAACATCAAATCCAACCATTCATCTTGGTATCATGCAGTGGCCAATGGAAAAATAGAAGCCTTCAATAAGACTCTATCAAATATACTGCAAAAGATGGTGGATAAAGATAAGAAATCATGGCCTGATAAACTCTTCCATGCTTTATGGGATTATCGGACTACCACCTACACTGCAACGCGGTCAACTCCATATTCATTGGTATATGGAACAGAAGTAGTCTTTCCAATTGAAGTTCAACTACCCTCGCTCAAAGTTTCCATTGCTGATCAATCATCTACAGATGAAAAATTTCAAATGCGGTTGAATGGATTGGAACGGTTAGATGAGAAAATATTGTGCACTTTTCACCACTTGGAAGTCTATCAGAATCGAATAGCACAAGAGTTTAACAAAAAAGTTCATCTTCGTTCATTCACTCATGGAGAATTGGTATTAGTTCTCAGAACTCCAATGATACCAGGAAAAAACCTCCCAATCATGAGCCAAAATTGGAAAGACCTTACTCAGTACATAGGGTCTACTCCAATGGAGCTTATTCTTTAATCTCAATGGATGGAGAACTCATAACTACTCCAACCAATGCCATATTTTTGAAGAATTATTTTTTATAAACACAAAATATATCATCAATGGTCCAGTATGACCTTAAACTGCACCGTGGTCCAGTATGACCTTAAACTGCACCCTGGTCTAGTATGACCCTAAACTGAACCATGGTCGAGTATGACCTTAAACTGCACCACAGTCCGGTATGACCTTAAACTACACCACCATTCAGCAATACGTTAGACAACATCATCCACGGTCCATGCATATGACCTTAAACTACACACTTTCGTCCAACATGATGATAAATTGAATCGTCCCTTTTTCGTCCAACATAATGTTAAACTGTGAAAAAGTCCCTAATACATCCATCATAACGTTAAATGGTGTACTCTTTTTTCCTTACTACATGACATTAAACTGTACAATCTTCTTTTTTTTCCAACATGACATTAAACTATGTTGTCCCCATCGTCCTAACTACATGACACTAAACTGTACAGAAAGTCCTTGATACGTCCTACATGACATTAAACTGTACTTTGTCTCTGCTACAAGACACTAAACTGTGTAGCACTTATAGTCCTAACTGCAAGAATTTAAACTGAATAGTCCCTTTATATGTTCTACATGACATTAAACTGTGCATCATTAGGGTTGTTGCTACCTCTTGTTTCTCACACCGAGTATGACTCACGTGAGCTAAGAGAAAACTTCAACCATAACACTCTCTCTAGGCTACTGACCATGTGTAAGTCCCAACACCATCATTTTTTAGGTCGTTGTCCCAAAGAACAACTTGATCATTAATTCATTCTTTAATTTAACTACACGGACTTTGATCATTGCTTTTCAGGCTGGGTACATAGGCAACCTCCCAAGGTTCAATCCCAAAACCAATATTTTCACACCGGTTCACCTCCATCTTATACGATGTTGATTCATGAAACCGTCCCCAGAATCAATATCATTACATTGGTTCACTTTCTTCCTTGCTATACGACGTGAAACTATACAACACTTTTGTCCAGTATGACAATAAAATACAATATTCTTTGATACCCTCACCTGATAGGGATCAATTATTTACATTGATTTTTCAATCATGTTTCATTTCAAATAATACATGAATACAGGGCAATGCACAAACCTTTTATCTTGGGTTAAACCATCATTGCACTAAAGCCCCCTTTCACCCTTCACATGTACAAACCAAATTTGTATAGAGGGTATTTCTAGAACTACATGGGCTTGATTCCCATCCTTATGGGATACATTGGAATGTTCGAGTGTCCCTCGAATCCAGCCCCATGTCTTTAGGCCTAACCCCAAATTCAAATTTCAGTCCCTTGGATAAAAAGTCCCCATGAAAACACACATTGCGTATTTCTTACAATGGTCGAAGCTCTATAACCCTAAACTAAGATCTCTATTCATTTTGTCCCACATGACGTTAAACTATAATTCAAGAACTACATATAGCTTGATTCCCATCCTTATGGGATATGTAGTGAAGTCCAACATTTCAATTCAGGACCCAGCCACAACATGATTATGGTTAGCATTGATCTGTGTATCTTAGTATACATTGGAAACTACCTATCTTTATGTGTCATAATCCTAACCTTAAATATTTTCAGATCTTCATACCCCTTTTCATGACTTTTAGTCACAAAAATGTCAAATTTTTGAGAGTTTTTTTACCTGACTACGCAGGACGTGCCCTTAGGCAGCCTTGCATAAACAGTCTACATAACAAACATGTGAGCCAAAAGATACTATTATTTGACTATGCATCCAATTCCCTTAGGTGGCCCTGCATAATTCAACCCCATAACGGGTTTTTTGGATACTGGTAACTTCATTCTTGTGAAGAAATCCTCTTTTGTCCTTATTGGTCTTAAATGCCAGTATGTAGGGATCTACAAAAATAGCCATCCTTAACATATTTGTCCCATATCCTTTTTCATGATCTGAAAGTTTTCATGTCTATGGTTTATATTCTCCTTCCCTATGTTTGGGTCAGACCTTCGTAGGAGTGATATCCATCCAGTTCTTCGATAATCTTGTTTGGAAATATCTTTTCCATATTCAAGTACCTCATTCCACACAGAAAACTGTATACTTTGGAAAATTTGAATCTCCATAAACTTTCACTAGCTTTTTAGCACTGGGAAAGTAAATTTCTAAGAGTTCTTTTACCTGACTATGCAATACGTTCCCTTAGGCAGCCTTTCATAAATAGTCTCCATAATAGACTTGTTATCCAAAAGATGCTATTTATTTGACTATGCGGACAATGCCCTTAGGTGGCCCTGCATTATTCAACCCCCTAACGAGTTTGTTAAATAATAGTAACTTCCTTCTTGGGAACTACTTCTTCTAATGCCTTTTAGCTCCTTTTCATATCATTCCTCAGATCCAATTTTTCTTAAGTTATAGTTTACATATTTTCCATCATACTTGAGTATGGAAATATGTTTTCAGATAAATTTTCAAGGAATTGATTCAATTGTAATCCATTTCGGTCAAAGCTATTTTGACCTAAAACATTACCCTTTGTTTTTCTGACATGCATGACTTTAAACTGTCAGATTTCTTGTTTTTCATTTCACCTCAGAGTCAAATCCTCTTTTGTATCTGAATCCAACTCTGAGGGGAGACTTTTGTTGATGATCCTATCTTTCACAGAGTCTAACGACTGAAAAAGGAAAATACATTAGTCCAAAGTGATTCATCCTTTGAAGAAACATCAAAAATAGACAAAGGGATGAACACAAAGAACATTTCCCATAGGTCGCGCAAGATCCCTCATGGTCGTGCAAGTACACTTGCGCGCCGCCAAATGGTCACACTAGTGACTTGCGCGCCCTAAGTGAAAACCGCCCTGGGTCTTCTCCAGCCTATAAATACCCTTTGGGCCCCCCATTTCTGGGTGGAATTTTTCAAAAAATCAGATTTAGAGCTCTGAACGCCCAAGTCTCTTCTTCAGGTCTTCCGAACACTTCTAAGGTAATTATTTACCTAGAATGGAAGGTCTAAACAAGAAGAGTAAGGTCTAAGTGTTGTAATTCACTAACACATGTGCGGCTAAGGTGTTTTACCCTTAAGGGAAATGAACATACTTGCACGCCACCCTACTTCCTCAAAAAAATGTGAACTCCTATCTTCTAGAAGTACCTCAGGATAATTCTAAAGGAATTGGTCAAGGATTGCCCAAGTATTACCATGCTGGTTTACAAATGCGCAAGTACCCATGTGTCGTATAGGTATACCTGCGCGACCAGGACTTGTGCGCCCATGCAGTACCTGCGCGCCTAATAGGACCTGCATGCCCCTGCCTTTTTGGGTTCATTTACTGCCCATTTCACCCCTCTTATGCCATTCCACCTCTCTTATTCAAGATTCAGTCTTCAAGACACTTTTCAAAGAAATTTGTGGCATGATTTATTGAGTTAGATTCCTTATCTGAAAGGAACTCCATGGAACATCTCTCAAAATCTAGTGATTTACACATATTTATGTCACTAAAGATTGAGATTTCACTCATTCAACCTCATCCTTTAAAATGAGAGAACTCTTTAACTTATGCCTCCTATTCAGGAGTAAGCCCTAGTCATAATTTCAAAATATGGGCATCCTCCTTAGGAGTAATCCCCAAGTCCCCTAATTTGGGCATCCTCATCAGGAGTAAGACCCAATCATAATTCTCTTAACCTAGGCCTCCTTTTCAGGAGTAAGCCCCAATCTTAAATATGGGCATCCTATTCAGGAGTAGTCCCCAACTCGCTTAATTTTTCAAGTCCCATAACCTGGGACTTCTTTTTAGGAGTAAGCCCCAATCATAATTTCTCTTAACCATTCCTAATTTAACTTTGATCTGGGATTCCTTCTCAAGAGTAAAACCCAATCATAAGTCCTATCCTAATTTGTGCCTCCTTTTCAGGAATAAGCCCCAAGTTAGAGTATTCAAATCTCCATGAAGCACATATACCTTTCTGGATTGTGTTCCTCGATTTCTTCCCTGAAGTAAATCCTAATATTCATTTATCTGGGCAGTAATACATACATAAGCCCCACATTATTTCTTATGATTGCATCTTTCATGGCACAATTGTCAGGTTTTTACCAATACCTCTTATTTTTCACACCGAGCATGACTGATGTGAGCTTAGAGTGTAAAAGTAATTATGAAATCCTTCATTGAGCCATAAATCATAAACGTCATACTCCCTTAATCGAACTACATGGGTTCTGATTCCTTTTATATACAAAGGATACATAGGGAGCCAATCTGTAGGTTCGATCCCAAATCTGAAATAATCCATGTCATTCTGAATGAAAATAAACTTCAGGTGCCCCACTGAGTGGCTTTAAAACCAGCATGGTCATCATAATGACCAAGAGACTTATATATAAATGTGTCGAAGGATACCATTGACCAAGAATCTATAACAAATATAGATGATTCTCTATCGATGAAGAACCTCAAATACATATAAATGATTCCCTAAATTTCATACATATTTAATCCTTGATTGTCAGATATGAAGGAAAGCTCATTTTATACTTGGTAATATAATAAGGATTCACGAACATAACTTAAATCTATAAAGAGCATCCTAGAGTAGACAATAATTCCCCTAAAAAAGGTGTGATGAGTATAACCTCCCATCCTCTCGACCAATGCAAATTCCTAACCCTCATCATTCCTCAAACTAATGAGTGCCTACCTTTGGAAAGTAGGTCGAAATGGATGTGGAATCATTGGATGTTTCCGGTTCTATGAACAAACCCGTTAGAAACAAATTGGAATGTTTGAACCTTAAATCAAGGAGGTCATCCCCAAATTCCAATGGAAACAAGATCACCACCCTAAAAATAGAGCACATGAGATAGTATCAAAATAGAATTTTCAAGGTAATGAAAAACAGTAAACTAAGCCTAAGTATGAAGAGATTATCTAGAGAAATACAATGAGACCAATAGATCTTGAATTCGAGTTCAGATGAAAAATCTACATCCAAAACTAGCTTGAAGGGAGTTTTAGAGCTCCAATGAGAAGAATGTTTATAATCATTTCTGTGGGGAGAGAAAATTAAAGGAGGGGTATATTTATTAGAAATTTAAGGGAATTTGGTATGTTTTACTAAGAGTTATAGGGCCACACAATTGGCCAAACCGTGTGCCAATAATGTGCCTTTATCTACTTCAAGGGAGGACTCACACAATATCATGCACAAAGTTTGGATAACCATGCACAAGTCGTTCAAACCTCTCTACTATGAATTAAAAATCCTCAAACACGGGCATGTTACACAATTTTTACTATTTACTCAAATCGTGTGGCCACCTAAATCCCTCTTTCTATCCCTCAAATGATTAGGGAAACCATGAAGACTAGATCACACGGTTCCTACTAATAATTTGACCGAGTACTTATTTCCACTAGTTAGTGTTCCTATCTTAGAACAACTCAAATACACTCGTAAACTAACTATAAACACATTAGGAATCTAGAAATTTCGAAAAAACGAATTAGACTGAAAATTAAAGGATCCACACATCATAGAAAAACTGGGTACTAAAACAAACTTCTAATGTTTTGAGACGTTTGAAATTAAAATTGGAATATAACCTCATGAAATTATTATAAATTTTTTGGTTAAAACTCTTATTTTAAGTAATAAATAAAAATTATTTAAAATAATATTCCTATTATTACCAATGGGATGTATTTTTTATAAAATATTCTAAAACTTAATATTTTAGAGTTTGGTATTATTTTGTGTATGAATTTCATTTCAGTTTATCATTCTATGATATGTTATGGAGAAAAAAAAATTTATATTAAGTTATTTTATAATGTTGATAACATATTTAGAAACACATAATTTTAATATATTAGGTCAGTAACATCACATTTATAATGATAATAAGAAAAGGAAAAATTTCATATTAGTAATATTCCAGTTATTAATGAATATATAGAGGTATTTCCTACTAATTTTCTTGGTACTATTCTAGATCATGAGGCTGAATTAACTATTTAATTAGTTCCTAGTTCTATTCCAATTTTAAAACCCCATTATCGATTATCTCAAGTAAAACTTTTTGGATTTAGAACATTGTTACAATAATTTCTTAATAAAGGCTACATTTGTCATTGAAATTCTCAATTTGGGAACCCCTATTTTATTTGTTAAAAAGAATGATATTTTAATGAGGAGTTTAAGTCATTATAGAGGTAATAATAACATCAGTGTTAAAAACAAGTATCATTTTCCACATATTAATGATATTTTTGATCAACTCCAAGGAGTGTAGTATTTTTAAAGATTGATCTTACATTAGGGTACCATAATTTTAAGGTGAATGAGGAAGATATTCTGATCATGGAGCTTCGTATTATATATGGGAATTATGATTTTGTGGATATTCCCTTTTGGTTTTCAAATCCACTTGTAGTATTCATTGATCTTTTTCCAAGATTATTTGGATAAGTTTGTGGTGGTTTTTATTAATTATAGTTTCGTTTATTATAAAATTAATATGTCTCATTAATCCAATGTATGGATTTTTTCAAATCATGAAATAAAATATGATATATATAAGGTATTCTAAATTTGAATTTTGGTTGAAGAATATTTCATTCCTTGTGAATATTGTTTCTAATTATTGCGTACATTTTGGCCCTATGAAAACTAATATTGATAATGAATGTCCAAGAACTATAAATGTTACATAAATTCATAATTTTCATAGATTGATGGCTCACTATTGGATGTTTTATGGAAACTTTTCTCAGTTATCTAGGTCACTAACATAGTTAACTCAAAAACATGTTAAATTTATCTAGATGAAAGAGTGTGATGACTGTTTCCCAGAACTAAAAATAATATTGGTTAATGACCTTGTTTTAGAACTACCCTCTAGAAATGGTGAATTTATTATCTTCAATGGTTCTTTATTAATGGTACATTGTTGTGTTCTAATGTATAATTATCTATTAATATTTTAATGATATATTTTAATAAAAACATCCTGAGGAAAATTTTTATACACTGGCTCTAGAACTTCGAATTTTGATTTTTTCCCTTAAAAATATATATATATAATTTATATGGTGAAAAATGTCAATTATATACTAATGATAAATGTTTGAATTATATATTCACTCTTAAAGACAAGAATATAAGTTGAAGAAGATGGATTGACATAATAATGTAATGTGATTTTATGATTTATTACCATCAATGAAAATAAAAAAAAAGTACTGATGCTTTGAAACAAGATGATAAGGTATCATGAATAATGATATATTTAGAAAATGATCCTAGGTAATGGATTTAATGAGTATTTTCCTAGAAATTAGGAATATAGTAAATTCATCTCTTTTGTTTTAGGTTTCAATTCAATCATCATTGTTTGAAATAGTTAAGAATGATTAGAAGGAAGACCATGAATTCCATGAAACTATGGAACTAAGTCAAGTTTCATATTTTTAACATTGTTAATGATGGTATCTGTACATTTTAAAAATAGTTTTTTTTTGAAATATTCATCCATTTGAAAAATAAAAAATTTAATGACACTCACAACTCTCACTTTTCTATTCATCTCAATAATACTAATATGTATAGACACCTTAATGAGTATCCAAAAGGTATTATTCATACTTTTATAGTACAAATGTCGAAATGGGAAAATATATCCATGTATTTAATGTGGTAATATAGATAGAAATCTTGAGGTAAAAATGTTATTTTGGTTATTATCGACCAATTAAATAAATCTTCACATTTTCTTCCTATCTGAGATATTATTCTTTTAGATCGACTTTCTCATGTTTATATCAAGTAGGTAGTTAGTTTACATGGAGTTTATATCATAACTATATCTTACTATGATCCATTGTTTGCATCAAATTTTTCATGAGGCCTATATAAATTGTAGGGTAATAAAAAAACATTTAAATCAAAATTTCTACCACAATCTGATAGGGAAATTAGAGTAAACAATTATTACATTGGAAAATATTCTATGAAATTGTTCAGTGAATTAAGTGATATGTTAGGATAAGTATCTCTAATTAGACTAATTTCATTAAAAAATGTTTTCATTCTATTAAAAATATTTCACCTTTTAAGGAATTATATAGAATGCGGTGTCAAACTATAGCTTTTTGGGAGAAAGATGGTGAATGTATTTGATTCTGAATAGAGTTGGTATAAGAGATGGATGAAAAGGTAAATATGATTGAGAATCATATATGGATAACTAATATTAAAAAAATGTATAAAAAAACCACATGAAGGATATTTCATTTTATTTAACAACAAAACTTCGAAAACCTAGAGTTGGTGTTTACCTATTTCATTTTAAACAAGATAGAAGGTATATCTGCACACAGGTTTGATCAGTTTATAATTATTATAAAAAAAATTCATGATTCTCATATAATATTGTATATATAAAAATATATTGTTAGATATATCATTTAATTCTTGAAATCATTCAAAATAAAATTCTTCATATCCAAAGGAAAGGGGGAAAAATAAATGGGGGCCACACATACTCAAAAATGTTTACATATTGTGGAAGATATATTAAGTAAATAAGGAATAATAAATATGGTGGAGTGTATAATCAAAAAAAATACCATTGAATCAACAACTTGAGTTCGATGATCATTCATGTCTAATATAAAAATATCAATCACATAGATAATGAAAAACAAATTATTAATTAAAAAATACATAATTCTAGACATTTAGGATCGAGTACTTTCAACCATGAGGTCTAGAATATTACCTTTAAGGCCTTTTAACAAATACCTAACTATTAAAAAAATTGTATTTAAAAAAAATACCTATCAAATATAGAATGCCTATTGTTTTGTCACATGAGTCTTGTCGATTCATCGAGGGATGTCTATAACCAGGTTCCACTAGTCACTTACATGTCCTATACAGTCTTCATATTTTCAATTATCAATAAAATTAATTCTCAGAATTACATATAAGTCAATAATTATCCATATTGAATAAAAAATAAGAAACGTACATATTTTTATTGTAAATGAAATAACAAGCATAATAAGCCTCCTTCAACTAATATCATACATATAAATGGTATACGATTGAACCATCATCAATGTAGTGGGAATGATATTGAATTCATCCATGATATTACAAATATAGACTTGAAGGATAATAATATCATCCAACTAATAATGGGGAGTGACATAGAACATTATCACAAGAAATTGATTGATCTAAAAACAATTAATAATCCAATATTAGTAAAGGGATACAATAGATCTATAAAAAAGTATTATTTTGAATTAAAATAATCCTCCAAGAAATATAATAGAATCCATATATTAAAAAGTATCCTTCAACTTTGTGTATTAATAGATTTACAAAATCAATTTCCTAAATTAATTTAATTCATATAAGAAAATAAATCCTTTTAATTTGATATCATTTTAAATAAAAAGTCACAAAATATTGAGAAAATGTTTTTCTTTAAAAATAAAAATGAAAATTTTTAAATGTATCATTAATTAAAGGAGTATTCATAATGGTATGAAAATCCATTCATGTAGTGTACAATAAAATAAATATTTCATTGAAACATTTGGTAAAAATTTACTCATTAAGAAAATGAAAATTGTATTAATTTTAAACATTTTAATAAATAATTAAACATGGGAAAAAATAAATTTAATAAATCATTATACAATAGTAAAATAAATAATGAAAGAAGTTTAATGATAATATGGACAAGGTTGAAAATATTTGGAATGAAGACATATAAACAATGTTTTAATAAGAAAGTATCTTACATGTGTCATATTTGTTGATTAATGATTAAAGGATAGGTTAAAATGAAATAAAAACATGTCACCATGAGAAGATCAAGAATATAGATAAATGAAAAACATATGTCCCATAGAATACAATTTTAGATGATAAACCCTTACCTCAAGTCTAACATTCATTTTATATCCTCTTAAACTCCTACTATTTGAAGATCCTACTTTGGATATCTTCTTAAATAGACTAGGAATGGTTTCCTAGAAAGTTTAGTGCCACTAGAATGTATTTAAGGAAATTAAGAAGAGGTTTTATAAGGGTTTTGTTGAGAAAAGTGGCTCAAGAAGAGTGATGAAGAGAGGAGTGATGACGTCCACTTATAAGTGAGGGGAGGTACACAATTGGAATTAAATAACAAATTAAATTTATATTAATAAATGTTCAGGTTCACAAGGAACCAAATTTATATAATCCATTTATAATATGGTGATAATTGAAACTAAATTCATCCAATAAAATTTAAATTAGGTTAGGTGATGATTTAACACATATGTCTTAGTTTTAACCCCTCATTAACCATATTTAATGATTACTTTAATAACAATATTTTTACACATTAGGGGTGATTAAAGTCTCTATAAAGCGGATAATTGACCGACAAGTAGGGAATTATTAATATTCGAGGTCATATCGCATTCTTCCCACTAATGATAAAACTTAAATGAATTTTTAATAATTCAATGAAATATCTTTTAACATGAAATTTCATTAATTTCATTTCTTGGACTATTCACATATTTGACTTTAAAAAATAAAAAGATTGTAATGTAGTGAGAATTTAAAATTTTAAAACATCACTAATACATTATATTTTCCAAAAAAAGGAAACACAATAATTCATTACAAAAATGAACTTTTTTTAAACCATTTCCTAGATTTTTCAACTGCTTGCACAAGCACTATATTGACATTAGGTAATAATTTAGTTTAAGAAGTTCATACATAAAAAATAAAAATAAATTACCAACACAAAATCATTTTTTATATTCAAAATAAATTTTTAAAAACATTAATAAAATTATTTTATCCCTTAAAAAATATCATATATTTTAAAAGAAATAAAGTGAAATTTTGGAGTT
This sequence comes from Viscum album, assembly GCA_963277665.1. Taxonomy (NCBI): domain Eukaryota; kingdom Viridiplantae; phylum Streptophyta; class Magnoliopsida; order Santalales; family Viscaceae; genus Viscum; species Viscum album. The sequence goes on from OY728135.1 coordinate 71,088,658, forward strand.
TTTTGTTAATTCAAATAATATAATGGTATTTATCAAATAATAATGGAAGAAAAATTAGAAAAATATTAATATATTAAAGGTTTAATTGAATTAAAATCAAACAAGGAAATATATGCAACACTATGAATGATTTTGAAGACTTATTTTATAGTTTTATCCTTGATTAATCTATTTTTTACTTTCCGTGGTGAAAACATTTTTTCATCAGTTACTTTTCATTATGACCAAATATAAAGTTGGATTATTTAAAACATTCAAACCAAATGATTAAAAATATATAATATAATTTTCAATTTCCAATTTACACTATTCCAATAAATTAACATTAATAAAAATTATTAGAAGGTAAGATATTACACGTGTTTCTATGACAAAAAATGAGAATATACCAAAATCAATTATAATAGTGATTCTCATGTGATTTGATATATTGTGTTTTATTTGAAGGTGATTATGTTACATTAACAAAAAATATAAAATATTATGGTTTTTTTAAATCACATGATCGAATGAAAAGAAAATATAATAGTAAAAAAAATCAAATTAATTTTCTATTCGATCATAAATCAACCTTTTTAAACAATAATAAAAAATAAATAAATTTAATTCTAATTTGATGAAATAAAAAATGAAATCATTTTTATTAAATTAAATTTAAAAATTTATAAGTTTAATTATTTCTATATTATACATAAAAAAATCTTTGATAAAAAAAATTATCTTTTAGAATTTATGATCTCATAATCTATTTAATGAATATTAATAATTATCTGATTGTTTCGAATTATATTATTTTGAATTTGTTATGAGGAAAATATAGAATAATTGGCCATAAATATACCCAAAGTATTTTTTATCTAATATTTATATATATAGATATATATATATAATAGCAATATGTCCAATGATGATATATATTATGGTGATATTACATTACTATATATAGACTTACATGCTTTAATAAAATTTATTCATTTACCACTACAATATAATGTCTATTATTTTCCAAACATCATTCCTTGATTCCATAATTGATGTTGTGGTCATAATATTCATGGTGAACCATGATTATAAATATTTTATGTTTGATGTATATATATATATATATATTTACCCCATTTTTACATTTCACTATCTTTTTTCATTTTTAAGAACCATAATGCATTAGTGTTTATCTATTATTGTAACATTTTATATTAATAAAAGAATGAAAATTCATTTTAGAATTATTTTTCATGTGTCAGAAGCTTTCAAACAAAATATTAATTTAAAGGAGAAATACTTATTAAAATATAATGGGGCAACATAATACCCATATTAAAAAAAATTCATCCTTTCGATTCAAATTTTCTCTTTATAAAATGAATTATTTATTATAATAAAATAAAATATATATTTTATCTTATCATTAACCATTCAGTCAAGTTTAGGTATCACATTATTTTATATAATATGTTTCAAATATAAAACTAATACTTCTAGATGACTATAAAAAAGTATACTTTCACAGATGGGTGTTACTTCTCAAATAGGACTTGATAGATTAAAGAAATTACGTTTTCATCGTGATAAATATCTTAAGAAAAAAAATTCTTGAAAATTTTTTGGTGCCTAATTTTAATTTCTTCCATCCGTTTTTATTGATCAAATTCCACTTATATCTCATCCCTTACTCTAAATAAATAATATTCAAAATTAATTTTTCATTCCTAAAGAGCTAAATTCAACTTTTAACCATCTATAAGATCCAAAAAAATATTAAATCTCATTTCTTCTATCTAAAAAAAATTCGAGGCACAATATAAAAAAAATTCCAATACAAATAAACCTTTATAAGAAGAATTAACGAACTAATATCTAAACCAAAAAAAACCATTGATCATCTTAAATCAATATATAAGTAAATGACCATAGAAATCTTCAAAAATATTTCTAAACAAGTGGAAAACTAAAAAAATATGATTGAATTGATTTGATATTTTTTGTAGAATAATTTGACATATACCTTCAAAAAACATTAAAAAATCACAATGTAATATACAGAAAATAAATACTCCCTATCATATAATAACTAAAAAATTTTAATCGTTCCCATTAATTAACAAAATGGATATAAAGACATATTAAAATAATATCTGATTCCAAAAGATAAATAAACCATTATTCTTCAAGTAATATCACATATTTTCCAAAAAATATTTATGTCTACCCTAATCATATAATTTTCCAAATATAGTATACTTTTTAAAAAATAACATTAATCAATCATTCATCAAATTAATTTTTAATCTCATGCTTATATATATGATCAAATATATGTTCCCCAAATGTAATAACATTTTTATCATATTAAATATATTAAAATAAAAGATGATATTAAATATAATATTTATCAATATATTTCATCTTATGTCCAGAAAATATGGAATAATTCTTCAAAAAATATAATTTTCACAAAAAACATATACTAACACAAAGGGTTATATCCCCATAAATGCCTCTTAAAATATATCCAATAATCTCAATCTCTTGTCATATAAAATATTTAATGTGGTATCTATGACTTTGAACTTATGATAAACTTAGATTTATCAACCCATGACACTTTAGGTTTATACAAAATTATTATAGAATATAATAGGTTACCATGTTATCTATCCTAAAATAGAATATAATGGTTAATAAAGAAAATGTGAATTAACCTAAGCATATAACCTATGTATTTATAGTGATGTGTGCAATATTAGGACCACTTATAATTCATTTATGAAAATAGAGTTAATCCCCAATCCAAACCATTAAGATTAATTACACCTAGGTGTATATATGTCATAGTTTCATCAACATTTCATTTCCCAAGTATGGATTTATCTATTAGGAAAGCAAAAAATGTCTAATTTACCACATTTTAAAGATATTATCATATACGTAGAAGTTTCCCTAAAATCTACCATATGGTTGTGTTATCTAATATATTTTTTACTAAATCTAGATCTCTAGGGTCATACTAAACGTGCATTGATACCAACTATAACACCCCAACTCCTGAATCCCCGTTCTTGTGTTTTAATTATTACACTAGTAAAAATACAATGGATCTCACAAAATAAGATTAATTATTTTTGTAGTCTTGGAAAAATAGATAAATACATAATTCCCTAGTATATTATAAATATATAAAACAGATCAAAAAAAAATATTTCATCATTGAAATCATTCAAAAAAAATCATCATTCATATCATAGGGGCAGGAAAAAAACAGAGTAAGGTAATATGCATAGTAAGGTTTGTATACATTGGAAGATATCATGATAAAATATGGAATAATAAATATAGAAGAGTGGATAATAAAAAAATCATTCAATAATCAACTTGAGTTTAATGAACATCCAAGTATAATATAAAAAACAAAACCACATAGATAATGGAAATATAATTCTTAATTAATGGAATACATAATTTCATACATTCATGATCAAGGCCTATCAACTAATGTAAAATGAATCTTATCATTAAGGCCTCTTAACTGAGAAATAATTCTTAATAATTTTATTAGGGTAAACTAAATAACCATATAATATGTCATGTCTTCTATTTTTTCGCATGAGAATTGCAGACACATCAAAGGGATATCTATAAATTGGCCAGACACATTAATTATGGGGAATATTCATTCATCATATTTTAAATGAACAATATAATTTAATATCTAAACACCTTATCTTTCAAGAGTTATGAATATTAAATAAAGAATTCAGAACATCAATATATCCACAGTAAATGAAATAAATTATATAATAAGAATCCTTCTGCTGATACCAAGTAAATAAATTCTATATGGTTGAAATATAATTTCATTAATAAAAAATAGTCTAAATTTATCCGTAATATTTATAATATGTACATGAATGAGGAAAATATGGTCAAATGAATAACTTAGAGTGATTGAGAACATGATATCAAATAAGTTAATGATTTCAAAATATGGTATAATATGTTATCATTAAAGAAATACAGTCTCTTCATCATAAATGAAGGTTTTATATCAAAACCATTAAATTAAAAAATAAAATATAATCAATAGGTTAAAAATAAATTTTCTTACCACTTCAGGTAAAAAAATAGTTGAAAAATATTTTTCAAAAAAAAAATCCTTTTTTAAAATTAGACTTTTTTCATTTCTTATCATTTAAAATAAAAATTCCCAAAATATTGAATAAAATATTATCTTTGAAAATAACTATCAAACATGGTAATGGAATCATAAAATAAAAGAGTTGTCTTGATGGTGGTAAAATCCATTCGTGTCGTTTATGTTAATGGAAACATTTATTTCATATAATTAGTAAAAAGTACCTCATTCAGAAAAAAACATAAATATTCATTTTAAACTATATAAGAGAAAGATAAAAATGCGTAAAAACTAATTTAATAAATATTTAGACAATTGAAAAAATATTCATGATATGTTTTAAAGAAAATATATCCATTGAAGAAAAAGACTTGGAAGGAAGAGATTAAAATATTTTTTTAAAAGAAATTCCCTTTAATGAAACTTACTTATTGATTATTTATATTACTTGATATGAAAAGGAATATAATCATATAAAACACAATATATCAATAGGAGAATAAACTATATTACTTTAAAAATATTATGATGATATAATTTTCAAAAAGTCTATCAGATCATAAGAGATCCTGAAATAAAATGATATTACATCAGAAATTATTTACCACCCTGTAAAATTTTGAAATATAACCCATTGGATGAGAGAAAATGAATTATAACATTAAATATAATGTTATGAGGATGATCATGGTATACAATGTCTAAGGGTAAATTCACAAATTTCATAAAATAATAGAAGTGTATAACATATTTATGTCCCATAGATGATAATTTGAGATGATGAACCCTTTATTCAAGTCTAAATTGTTTCATATACTCTCTTAATATCCTCACACTTAGAGAAAATCCTTTGGAACTCTCCATAATAACCCCTGGGTATTATAAGAAGAATGTCACCTCTAAAATGATTATAAGAATGTTAAAATGAGGTTTTTTCTAGGGTTGATCGAGCGATGTGTCTCAAGAAGTTTAAGTAAGGGAGGATAGGTGGTATCCTTTTATAAGTAATGGTAGGGGAACCCTTAGAATGAAAAAAATATTATATAAATATAAATTAATTATCATGATAACGTGGTACCAAATTTACATATTTCATAGATAGGATATAGATAAGTCTAAATCCAATCATCCCATTAAAGTTTTACAACTTTAGGCAATTTTATAACCCTTTTATATTAGTTTGAACCCCTCGTTAACAATATTTAATGACTACCATAAAAACAATCATTTTACACATTAGGGTTTAAGAAAGTTAGTACAAAACGAAAATTTACCCATATGTGGAATATTTTATAAATTCTTGACCATATATTGTTCACTTGGGTAATTATAATATTTTTATGAATTTTAAATCATTTAATTAAAAACTATTTAATTAATAATAACTTTAAAATCATTTTTGAGACTATTTTGATAATTAAATTTAAAAAATATCAATATTGTAATATAATTTGAATATAATCTTTTAATACATCAATAATATATTATTATTTTCTAAAAAAGTCATAGAACACTGTAAATAACCCAAAACATAACACTTTTAATGTTTTTAGTATCATTCACTTCATTTTTCTACCACCTACACAAACACTGTGCATGCATTGCATAACATTTAATGTAATTATTTCATTAGTAAAACATAAAAATTAATTAACATTAATAAAAAAATTTATTCATATTTAAAATAACCTTTTATAACTATTCATAACTTTTTGTATCTCTGTAACCAAATTTTATGGATATTAAAACTATGAAAGTGATATTTTTTGGAATTTTCCTTTACATAAAAAAAATACAAAGGTCATTATGAAAAACCAATAGAACTAAAATGATATATTTTTGAATATTTGAAGTGATTGGTAGATTTAATCTCTTACAATGAAATATATTAATGTTTATCAATGATTTTCAAGCCTTATTTCATAGTTTTAACCTTATTTAACATGTTGTACACTTAACATGGTGACAACATTTTTACCAAGGTTACTATTCATTATGACCAACAATAAAGTCGACCTATTTAATAAATTTAATCCAAAATATTCCAAATATGGAATTAATTTTTCATTATTCAATTTATATATGTTGAAGGTATTAATTTTAATATAAATTCTTAAAATAAAAATAAAAATAGTTTTTGTTTTAAGAAATATGTTCTTATACTTGAATATAAACATATAAAGAAATAAAATAAAATATTGATTATTATGTGGTTAATTAGGTTAATTATAATTAAATTAGGTATATTTTACTTTAATATTACACCTAAAACATAATAGTACATTTACATTTTTAATGAAAATAAATGATTCTCTGTAAAAAAATCACATCTTCACTATTCATTAAAACTCCACATTTTCAAAAAATCTTAAAAGTTATGATGAGATAATTTTGATATGATGACACCAAAAATGATACCTCTTTTATCATAATAAATTTTTAAAATATAATAATATATATTTTTTAAATATAGAGGAAAACTGTATTTATAGAGACGTGTCCTTTTAGAACTTTAGGTTCTCATAATATATTTCATATAAGTTAATAATTATATGAGTTTTTGGAATTATATAATTATTTTATTTTTATTAGAAAATTATATAACAATTTGATTTAAATATACATAATGGTTATACATATAATGACTATATATATAATGACAACATGTTTAGTGAACATATATATTATAGCCTTATTATATTACCATATATTACATTGTATTCTTTACCAAAATTTATTGATTTAACTATCTCTGTTAATTTCTATTAATTTCATAATTATCACCTTCTTTACACTATTTCAGTTAGGCTAAATTTTATTTTGTTGAACCATGAGAATAAGGATTTAATGTTTGTTTTATTTTTATATATATACGCATTAAATAGACTTATACATTTATTCATGTTGCTTCATATTGAAACCTCATAATGTATCAGTGTTTAACTATGATTACAATATTTTATCTTAATAAAATCACCATTTTCATTTTAATTTTATTTGTCATGTTTTATTAGATTTAAAAAGTAGTATTCATTTAAAATATAAATTAATATTGAAATATCATAGTGTTACATTTGAGGTAGGCAATCGTGGTTTTTATAATGTATATTCATGGAAAATTATTATCCTTTTTCTAATAATGGAATTTCAAGTCCACATTTCACTATACGATATGAAATTTTAGAGAAATTTTGATTAGTTTCTCACTGAGTGGCCTTGTCTATGACTTAATACTAGGTAGCTTATGTGTTTCATATTTCATTGTTAACAATACATGTCCTAAAAGCTTCTCATGTTTTGAACCCTAATCAAGTACTACTACTAAGACTAAATATTTATTTCCAAAAGCACTTTAGTAGAAAAGTGGGAAACCATACAAGTCATGACCAAAAGCTTTAGGCGCACTAAGAAATCACAAAGTCATTAATTGTGAGACTAAAAAGATTTGAATTACTTACCCGATATAGCCCCAAATGATGGGCATGAGCCTTTGTATCCAGGTCATCTTCGATAAGGTCTTCCAAGAAATTGACAAGCTTGTCCCATGTTTGGATGTACTCCTCCGCGTTTATTTTCCTTTAATTGAAGCCACACGCTAAAAGAAGGTCTTTTTTGTAGATCCAGTCCCTTTGATCTTTGTTGGAATCTCCTTGAAGGTCAATCTCTATGATTATATTCTTCTCATCTTCTGAGTCCATGAGCTTAATGGACTCTTCCTACGTTTCTTCATTTGATGAGATAAGGAGCTCTAGATGTTCCTTACCATTTACCCCTTCCACCTTTCTAGATTCACCCTCTACTGTTGTATTTTCGGATCCATACTCACAATTTTTTTTCCCTTTTTGAAGAACCATGCTATTCTTACTGCCCTAATCCAAGTTAGTAGTTTCATCAGCAATCACATTATACCTTCTGGATAAACTTGTTTCCATCAGCTTCAGCAGCAGAGAATAGTCCTTCCAGCCTTTATATTTCTTCCCCTCAACCATAATCCACCCACTACTTCATGAGTCCCCTTGCGGTCCTTCTTGTTCCTTAGGATATGGAACCCTCAGACTTGAGTTCCCTCCACAAATTCTTGACTACAGAGCTCTTCCCCATGATCGTCCTCTGATATAAGGAGTGTATGCACTTCCACTGCAGCATATAGCTCTTTCCCTCAGAACGAGCTTGGTTCCTATTTGGAACCTTCCTCATCCAACCCATCGAACTGATTACTTGACTTAAGATATGGGTATTTTATCTTGGGAATCATCCTATGTTCTTCCTCCTCAAACATGAAAGACTCTAAGGACCTACACCCCTTGATTACAGTTGACACACACTTCAATGGGATTTGATTCACCGCTATTGGAGGATTCACACAGCCAGAATACAAAACCCCTACATAGGAGACATGATCACTCGCCACCACAAAATGCACCAAAGGAGAATACCCCTGGAGCTATGCACTATACAGACCATTATTCAGACATGTGAATTTATCAACGACCCTTGGTTCAGAAAATCCGGGATCTTAAACTCAAGAAGGCCTGGCTAGAACGGGGTTGCTGAGACCCATACCCTCCTGTTCAACTATAGTCCCATGTGTTCAGGACTCTAGCCTTAGCTCCACTATGATCTGATCTTTCCCATAAGGATGCACCTGTTTGAATTGACTCGCATTATGACAGACAGTTTCAAGGTGACCTAGCTGCCTGTTGTATGCACAATGGTTAGTCCATGATTCAAATGAAACTCCTTATTTCAACCATAATTCTTATACATCGGTTATCCACACTCAGTCCACTGACACCGTTCAAACATATACCTCCACTCATATGCGAGGAAAAATAGGATGGATTATGGTTAATGTTCTACTGTTGGTTCATAAGAAGCAACCAACAATGTTTCTGAGTAACCGCAAAATAGAAGGAGTTTGAAAGGGGAGCAGGAGATTGGAGAAACTTACCCATATCACTACAGTAAGAGCGTCACGCTTCATATGGAAATGGAAGGTCCACCTGAGAAGATAGATGGTAAACCCATTTCATTTGAAAGGAGCCTTGGACTATACAATAATTAGATCCACCATCAATGAAAATCTGATAATTATATTCTTTCTATCAAGAATCCCCAACACCACTCGATCTTGTAAATCCAAGGATCTAAAAACAAAACGATCGAGCGTATAAATTGAAGGACGACAGTGATGGAATTGACCCACCAAGGATATATTGAAGAGATCTAAAGCAGGACTGAACTCTGATACCGATATTAGGAGCTGAGGTGAAGCTTGGAACATATCAGGGACTTTTTGAAAAACCTAAATCTCTAAAAATTAAGGGAGGAAATATGGATTTTAGAAGGGTAGAAATGAGTGTGGGAGGTCCTTTTTAGAGAGTGGGAGGAGAGAACCTTCCCCCTATAGAGGGGAGGGGGGAGCCGAGAGCTCGAACATTGGACCTAGGGCATCAATGGGAGAGAAAATCCTTTTTTCCCACCCATCATGGGATGATATACTCAAAATGGGAAAACCATCCCTAAGCTAGTACCCATAGAAAAGGAATTTTTCTTATAAAGAATAACCAGTTTATATTATAGATCATAACAAGAAAATTATCTGGTTTAATATGATTTAATAAGTTAAGGTTTTGTGGAAAACCAATATGGTTAATATGAATCTTGGGAATCATAAAATTCCAGGAAATGAAAATACACCCACTTATGTCTGTATTGATTAAAATTAATATCAAATAATTACCAATAGTGGAAATAATGTGACTTCCAAATTATAAATAATAGAATTTCATTCCTTGTTAATAATCATGAATCAAATTTTTTTATATTTATATTCATTATCAAAATACTAAGTAAATTTATAATAAAAATTGACATAATTTTATTCTTACTAAATTCATATTCATATTTTATAAGTTTTTATTTAATAGCATAATTTTTAAATTTTAGAATTTTATTTTGAAAAAATGAACATACATTTTGAAATCATCAATTCAATGTTATACTAAAGTAATTTATTTGTATTTTTCTAAATATATATAATTTTTATTGATTTTTTTAAAGTTACTGATTTTTGTAAAACTAACATATTTGTTTATTAAATAATATAATTTAAAAATACCATTATTTTTAAAATTTTTACTAAAATTATTTCAATTCTCCATTAATTATAAATAATATTATCAATTTCATAGGAATCAAAATTAAACTTTATTTTGGTATAAGTTAATTTTCAGGTTTAAAAATACATTTTTCTCAAAAAGTTATTTTTGTTATGTTTTACAAATTTTTGTTAAATTTATTTATAACACTTATAGAAATTATATATATATATATATGTAATCCTTATATTTTATTATGTGGTTTGAATTTTGAAAACTGATTCCTTCAATTTTTTGTCATTAATAGTAGTAACATTGGTTAATATGTTGTCACTATAGTAAGGGTAAAATAAGTAAAACAAGAATAAAACTTGGGATAAAACATAATATCAAAAAAATTGTCAATATTTCGTTGTATGGTTGGTTTAGACCATAATAAACCAAAATTAAAAAATGTGGCAATTAGTATCCACTTTTATATGATAATGACCTCAATAATATATAATGTGATGAATAAATTTAAAATGTCAGTCTCTTGGTTTTCATATATATAAAATTTTATCATTTGGAAAAAAGTTGATTTTTTGAGTTTTAAAGGGCTATATAAAATATTTTTGATGTTTATTATCATATTTGTTTTTATTTTTTTGGTATGGAATAATTACCATAAATTTTTATACGACACTGAAATAGTTCTTGTTGAAGTAATATAAAATCAGGTAACAAATTAAAAAAATTTAAAAGTAATACAAAATGGTTGAATTATTAAATCATTTGAATTATAAATCTACATATAACATATTAGTGATGCGTAACATGTTGATATTGAATAACATTACTATATTTATGTCTTTCAAATCAAACTGTGTGAATTGTCTCGAAAATGACTTTAATGGTATCTTATGTTAAATAATATTTCATTAAAATATTTACAATGGATATAAATTATATAAACGGTCATTTATATTTTATATGGTTTATAATATCAACCATTTTTTACTTTTGGGCCACTTTCCCTTTTTTATCAACTTTCTTGGCCCTTAAAGTGTAAAAACATTTATATCATAGTATTCATCAAAAGGGTTTATGGGGGATTAAAAATAATAAATATGGGTTAAAAATTCTACTAAAATTATATAAATTTTAATATATTAGAGAATATAGAATCATCACTATCCTAGATTTAAAATATATCAATTTTCCTCCATAAGAAAATGAAAATTAATTTATATTACTTTAATACTTTAATTAATTAAAAGGGTGACCCTCCCCACATATAAAAAAGGACACCTACCCTCCCCTCTTCCTAAAAATTTCTGAGCACTCTAGTTTAGATACTATTAGCCCAAATATCTCACCATGATCTCTCCCCAAGTTCTAGAATTCATGGCTCTCCAAAAGAGAAAACATAGGAGGATTAAGTTGCAAGCCAAAGAGGTTGTCTAAGGAGAATGTATAAGTCCTGACTAACTTATTTCATGTTTTTTTATTCTTCTACATCCATAAAATTTTATTAAATCATAATGATATAATAATATATGTACCTCCAATACAATTAAATATTGTTTTTTATGTAAAAGTTTTATTATTCTCATTCTCCCTCAAATGAGAAATGAAACAATAATGTGAGTTTATGTATAGTCAACCACCTTGTGAACCAATGTAATTTGTTTCCCATCACCAACTATAATGGTATGTTATAATTATGGATATAAAATAACTAAATAAATATAAATATATATTATATTAATCAAATAATTATAATTATAGGGATATAATATATAATAAATTCTCACACCTTTCAATACATTGAATAATGTTTACGTCATTCATGCATATGTGTAGATTAGTACATACATGAAATAATATGATTCATTTTACATTACCACCTATCAAGGATAGTTATAAAGAATGAAAAAAGAATAAATATTACATTTATAACATGATAATTGTTTTATATGATGGAATCAAGACCTCTTTGACCACATTTAATCCACCGATGTTATTTTATGGTTGTAAATGGAATGTCGTCGAAATGTCTAATGTAAATTTAACCATTTAAATAACTAAAAAACATGGTAATAAATAAAATAAAAGGAATAATAAAAAGTTAATGAACCTAAAAAAATTTATTAATAAATTATTAAAATTAAATAATGTTATTATTCTAGAGTCTGAGAATGTACGAAGATGAACTAGACTTGAGGTAAGGGATTTATAGTGTGAATTCCAATTCTGTCAGACTTATACTATTTTCAACACATGGTATCTTTTTTTGGTGTATAAATTTATTTATATATGTATTTAAATGGAAATAAATTAATTATAAATGAGGTTTTATTTAACTTTGTAATTTCTTCCTATGGTTTTTAAAATGAATCTTTTTTCATAATTTATATAAAATATTTTGAAATTCTTTAATAAAGGAAAAATGTTCTACTTTAGAGTATATGGATTCACAAAAATTTAATTCCATAATGAAGATTATTTGTTTTTATGATTCCTTTAGAATATTTAATTATTTTTAAATGAAAACTATTTTCCCTTTGTTCAAATTCTTTTTAGTTTTTATTTCATAAAAATGTGTTTTAAAAAGAAATGAGGTTTCTATATCCAAAAGTGTTTTTATTATGTGTTAAATAGAATTGTTCCAGTCAATTACGATGAAAAATTATAAGAATTATTTTTTTTCCATGATATTATACTAGATAATTATATATGAAGATGGGTAAGACCAATACAACCTATATTATGGGTGAACCCGATACAAATTATAAGAGAAGTTAGCCTAATATAGATATCCAATGCATTGTGTAATGTTCCTTTACATTATAGAAAATAAGGAGTGAGGTTAGCAATGATGTTTATTATATATATTTATCTATGATTTAGTCTTTTTTGACATGATTGAACATAATTTATGAATATAATTCTATAAAATTATAATAATAGGTTTTATTTCCTATCTTTCAGTTTTAAAAATTTTATATGAGAAAATGTGTTCTCCCAATATGGAAATCATTTTTTATATACTTAAATAATAATTTGAAAAAAATAAAATTTTTATCGTTTCACATGTTTTGACTGGATTTATATCTTTATTTTATTTATAACCAATACTGTAATTTTCCCATACCACATTTTATAAATGTTTTTTCATAGCATTTAATGACGAGCAAGAACAAAGAAGAAATAAAGTTCAAAGTCATCAAGATTTTTCATTAAAAGAAATCATGCTTGAATTTAGAAGTTTTAATTTGTGTGAAAAAATGGACACTATATGGAAATTTAAACTTCTTTAAAATATGGTTTTTTTATTTAATTGTGATTATCAAATTATTTCAAACTCTAAACATAAAACATCTTCAAGAATCCAATAATGTGTATTTTTAAATAAAAACTCAAGATTATGTAACGTTATAAGGATGGGTCCTTATGAATATAATAAAATTTATTTTAAATTTTGAATTATAATTTCAATATTTTATAATAGATTCCATTTTAATTTCAGCGATAAATATGTATTACATAGGTAAAAATGGTAATATATTTAAAATCTAACAGATTAATATGGTTTCCTGAAGGGGTAAAAATCTTAACATGTTAAATATATATATATATTTAATTGAGTTTTTGAGGTGTATATCAACCAAAAAATATATAAAATCCATTATTTTACATGTTGGAGTCCCCTTTTCTTGTCAAAAAACTACTCTATTTATAATAATATTAAATATTCACAAAAATTTATTTCTCACAAAAGGGGCCTCTCAAAAACCCTTCAATACCATTTGTGAGTTTAATTTCATATTGAAAATCACCCCTAATTATAAATCCTATAATCCAAATTAAATTATTTATGATTTTGTTCAAGTGATTTAGGACTATGTCCTCGCATTCCATGGTGTCCACTAAGGGAAGCTCAAAGTCCTCAATATAATAAATATCTCTTCCTTAATGTTGTTAATTTTAAATAATTACCTTCCAAATTTATTTTATAATATATTATTTGATAAATTATGTTTTTATAGTATACTATATATTTTTATATTATGGAAATAATCATTAACCACATTTTCCTTTTTCCAATATTAAAAACAAAACTGTTATTCTGGCACTGAAAAACTACTGCCTCCACAATGTATCATATTTCATTTTTCATCTAGTTTATTTTTAATATAAAAAACTATATTCAAATCTTATTCACTATATTAAAATATATAAATAATATCATTAGGATTATTTATTAAGTATATTCTTCCAAAACATACAATATTCATAACCATAATCACCCATTTATTATGGTATATTCAGGTTTGGGTCGATCTAGCCAACTACTTGAACAACACTCCAATCTAATATCATTGATGACTAAGAGATTTTAATTACTATTAAAATATTATAAAAATAAGTAAATAATGATTTTATTTCTATTTTTTATTATTAAAATTAATATTAAACTCATTAATTGAGATGCAAATGTATGTTTGTTAAAAATCACTGAAACGTTCTTAATACTGATTTCATTACTGAGAATGGTAACAAAAAATACCATAGAATGAAAGAATAAAATTATAATTAATTATAAGGAAATAATTATTGTAAATTTTATGATATATGAATGATGATTTTGGATAATAATTAATAATAACACCATTATTATGAGTGTAGTTCAAAACGATCAATATTACACATCACCGATAATGAAAATAAATAATATCTATCTTATATTCATATATTGAATGATTATAAATGAGGATTATAAAAGGTTATAAATATGGATATGATTTTAGAATACGTGATTAAGATTTTTATTTTTTATATTGTATCTTGAAGCTATTAGTGAAGTCCATAATTATGTTAAGGGGTTCTTCGTCTCAAATTTAATATCTCAAATTTAATAACACCATGAGGGATCTACTGTAAACTCAATTTCAAATCAGGAATGTTTTTTTCTGAAATCTAACCCATATAGGTAAATTTTATAATCCTTTTTTATAATCCTCACCCATAATATTCTTATCCTATGGTTATTTTTTATGTATTATGAAATATTATTCTCTATTGGGAAATAATACATTGCTATATTTCACTTTCCAAACAATTGAATGATGATAAACATGATTTTCCATCCAATGGATTTCATCGATGTTAAATTTATATTTTCAAACTATAATTGATGTTTTCCCACCTATATTACATATTCCAATTGATTGGATAAATTATTTAAATAAATATATACCCCATTCTCTATTTAATTTTTTAAGTAATTATTACAAAATAGGAATTCAATTTTTTAATTGGGGAATATTTAAAATTCATATACTTGTTATTTAAAAACAAATTTTTATCAATTAATAATTATTTTTTGTTTTGTATTGTATAACTTATTCATTTTTTCATATAATGAATTAATTAAACTTAATTAGTGATTGGTTGGTTTCATAATATCCCATCGATTCATCGGTAGGTCTCATGTGCCAAACTAGATTAATTATTTGGGTGTACACATGAGTAATGAAAAATATGTCCTAAACACTGGGAATTAATTTTAATATCATTATATATAAGTTCATAATTTCTTTGTTTGGTGCATTGAATTAGTATTCCCACATTATATGGTCTCTATATTATGTATCAGTTCAAGATTTAATTAATTTGGGAATTATGATTTTAGAAAACCTTAGTCAAAACACTTAGTATGGGACTAAGTACAGGTAAGCATCAAAGAAGATTTTATAAACATAGGGACCAAACATGATACAACTTTAGGATTAATTTCAAAAAATATTGAGTTACTTATTAATGAAATTTTTACTTATGTTTTGTTATAAATTTTCTATTTTATAAAATAGTGGGAACTAGGAAAAACTGGGCCAAAAACCCGTGTAAGGGACAATGCATCGTTTGCTTGAACAATATACCCAATGCTTCGATAGGTGGAGTTAAAATATTTATGTATACTCTTACCCAGATGTCTCAAGTTATAAAAAATAACTGGAATAATGTGGAATATCCTCCTTCAGCTAAGTGGGAGAAAATAGCTATTGAGAGTTTTATTCATTAATAACCATTGACGTTTAGTGGATCATATGATCCACTTGTTTCAGAACAGTTGGTCAAATCTATGGAGAAGGTAATTTCTATACTTCACTATTCTAATATGTATAATGTGTCCCTCACTATTTATCTTCTATATGGAGAGGCTGACTAACCGTGAGATTTCATTAAGAACACCAATCAGAGGGATGAAATTGAAGAGACGGAGTGGAAAGACTTTAAGATATTTTTTATTAACATGTACTTCCCATGAAATCATCAGATAAAGATGGAGGGTGAATTCAAAGATCTAAATAAAAAAAATGTGAATCTGTCATGATTTACGATGAAAATTTCACTAGGATTGGAAGGTACGCTTCAAGGTTTGTTATCAAAAATGTTTGAAATATTGATAGATTATTTAGTGGATTAAAACCCACACCATTGAAAGGCTCTATAAATTAGATACTTTGGGAGTTATGAAGAAGATGTTTTATTTTCTCACAAAGTGGATATGGAGTTTGGAGAATGTTCCCATGGAAATGGTGATAAGAAATGAAAGATGGAGTTTCAAGCCATATATTATAATCAGAAAAGTGGATAGAAAACTGAACCACCAACATTCCAAAAATGTTGAAGAAGAATCACGGTAAATGCCATAAATAGATGGTGAAATGATTAATGTGTGG
This sequence comes from Viscum album, assembly GCA_963277665.1. Lineage (NCBI taxonomy): Eukaryota > Viridiplantae > Streptophyta > Magnoliopsida > Santalales > Viscaceae > Viscum > Viscum album. The sequence goes on from OY728135.1 coordinate 71,105,619, forward strand.
GAAGAATTCCACCAATCTTATGAATGTAAGAAAACAAGAGAAGGTAGAAGAATGTGCTTGAGGGATGTAGAGCCACACCCAAGGTGTAATGATATAACTATAGGGAGAGAGGGAACTATGCAATCCAATGTACCAAACCTCGAGTCCTAAAGGGTAATCAAAATCATCAGCCACAAGAAAAATGGAACAAGGGAAAGATTATTCAATCACTACTGTTTAAGTGGGGAAATAAAATTATGTCATACAAGGTAAAATTCATATTCACTCAAGAACAGAAAAAGTCTTATTTGATTCTGGTTCTACAAATTCATTTATATCTTGCAAGTTTACTAGAACTATTGAATCAATTACCCAAAAACATGAAGTAAAGATATCAATAAAAACACCTAGTGTATAAATCATTTCTATCCAAGTGTTGGAGTCTTCTGTTATTGGAAAATATGGGAAGATTCTTACACTGAATCGCATGATACTTATGACATTATAATGGGAATGGATATTCTCTCATTATATAAAGCACATATAAATTTTCAGGAAAATGAAATATATTTTAATATCTTGAACCATCACATGATCCTATATAAATATAAGTAAGATCATGAATCACATTTAGAAAATCCTTTCATGGTGTGTTCTTTTATTCCTTATAAATAAGCATACCCCGCTCACACGGTTGAGTCAATGGAAAGTGTCAACCTAGTGTAAATTCCCATCACAAGGGAACACAATGATGTATTTCCCGACGAGTCACCTGGACTTCCCCCGGATCGTGAGGCAGGGTTCTTAATAAAACATATACCCAAATCTAATCCTATTTCATTGTTCCTCTATATGATAGATACTATCAAACTGGATGAGTTAAAGTATAAACTACAAGAGAATTTGGACAAATGGTTCATAATCCCATGTGCATCACCTTGGTGTGAACCAATGCTCTTTTTAAAGAAGAAGGATGGATCATTACAAGTGTGTATTGATTTTTGGGAACTCAAAAATATCACTATAAAGAAAAATTGTCCCCTTCTAAGGATTGATGACTTGTTCGGTAAGTTGTGCGGAGCTCAATACTTCTCAAAGGTGGATATTCATTCTAAATATCATCATCTAAAGTTGGAGATGAAATATATTCATTAGACTACCTTCTATAAAAGGTACAATTACTATAAGCTTTTGGTAATTCCCTTTGTACTTACTAATGTCCTTGAAATCATCATGTATTTGATGAATAATGACTTTAGACATTACCTTGATAAATTTTTGTAGTTTTTATTGATGATATTCTCATTTACTCTAAGGTAATGGATGAACATGAATAACATATATGTCTTGTGTTAGAGACATTAAGGAAAGAAGAGTTGTATTCCATGTTTAGAAAGTGTGATTTTTGGATTAAGAATGTCACATCCTTGGGATATGTGATCACAATTGGTGGAATTTCAATGGACCCTTCAAGAACAATGGAAATTTTGGAATTTACCAAACCCTCTCGTGTCCCTGAAATCAATAGTTTTATTTCAATAATGGGCTACTAATTTTGTTTTGTTAAAAATGTCTCAAGATTTCAAGCCTGCTAACTATTTTTACACGAAAAGCAGTAAACTGTGTCTGGATGGAAGAATGTGAGGAAAGCATCAAAGAGATAAAGATAAGACTGATCACTACACCAGCACCCACATTACCGAAGAGTGGATAATGTTTTGTGATATACTATTATGATTCAATGAAAGGGTTGGGTTTTGTAATCATGAAAAATGATAATGTGATTTCCTATTCCTCATGAAAGTTGAATATCTATGATAAGAACTACCCGACGAATGATCGAGAGCTAACAGCTCTGATTATTTCCACAAAAATATAGTGGGACTACCTCTATGTCTAGAAGTGTGACACATATATTGATTACAAGATACTAATGTATATATTGACACAAAATAATATCAACATGAATCAAATTATATGATTAGATATAATTAAGGAGTATGATTGTTCAATTCACTATCATCCTAAGGCGAACAAGGTAGCTGATGCTCATAGTAGAAAAGAAACTTCTACTCCATCCATGTTGTTGAGCGAGAAAGACCCTATCTTCATGGATATGAAAAGGATGGATTTTGAAATCATAATGAAAGGAATAGATCCTATCTTTCCCAAATTATTTCCCAACCATCTATCTAAGAGAAGATTAAGGAGTCACAAAGGGATTATCGAGAGTTACAAAAGAAGGTGAATGCAGTAAAGGAAGGAAAGCTACAAGAGTCCCATATCGACGATGATGGTCTGATTCAGTTAGGATAAAGGTTTTTTCCTTAATATCATGAGATAAAGAAGGAGATATTTTATAGTTCACATATCTCAACTTTCTCTATCCATCATGGGAGTTCCATGATGTGTTGTGATCTCCGATAACTATTCTGGTGGGACAACATGAATAAGAAGATTGTTGAGTATACCTCAAGGTTCTTGATATGTTAGAAAGTTAATGTAGTGTGAATTATTTCCAAATGGATGATGACATGATTTCATATACCCATGTGGAAATGGTATAATATCACTATGAATTTTGTCATTGGACTCTTGAAGACATCCAAACGATACAATTAAATATAGTTCGTGGTGGAATGACCCACCAAAACTACTCATTTTATTACTATTTGGGATGATCTCTTACTTGAACAAATTGAAATGATATAAGTGAAGTGGTGAGATTTCATGGGGTTTCTATATCAATTTTATCTGATCATGATATCAGGTTCACATTTAAATTACAGACGAGTCTTCGTCATGTTTTGAGTATTGAATTGAATTTTAGCATGACCTATCAACCACAAATTGATGGCCAATCTGAAAGGAATATTTAGAAACTCGAATATATGATAATATCTAACTCATTATAATTAAATGGTGGAAGGGATCAACATCTCCCATTGTTTGAGTTCTCATACAACAATAGCTTCCACTCATGTATTCAAATGACTCCATATGAACTTCTGTACAAAAAGCGATGTAGAACTCCATCCTTTTGGGATGAAGGTGAAAAAATAAGGCTAAATGGACCTAATCTTGTGAAAGTTATGATAGAAAAATTTCTAGTCATCCTGAAACATATCAAATATTCTATGAGTAAGCAAAATAACTATGATGAAAACCGTCAAATGGACTTGGAGTTCGACATTAGAGATAAATTATTCCTTCGAATATCAACATGGAAGAGAGTCATGAAGGATGGAAAGAAAGGAAATCTAAGTGTAAGGTACAATGTACCCTTTGAGATCCTTTACTTCATAGGATCTGTATCCTATCACCTTGAACTTCCAGTAAATATGGATCAAGTTTACCATGTGTCTCATGTATCATTCTTGATTAAGTACATACTAGACCCCTCACATGTACCGAACTCAGATGTGGTAAAGTTGGAAGTTGATCTCTCTTACAGGGAGTAGCCAGTAAAATTCTAAACTAGAGAGATAACATTATACGCTAAAAGAAAACCCACCATATCAAAGTGTTATGGAGGAACCATAAGAATAAAGACGAAACATGGGATCCAGAGGATGCGATTCAGGAGAAGCACCATCACCTATTTTTTCAAAATGACATTTCATGGGTGAATTTCAAAAGGGGGGAAGAATGAAACGACCCAAATATTTATCAATGGAATTTATATCTTTTTATTATAATCTAATATAATATAATCCAAATAGAATCTGTTAGAGGTAATAATAAAATCTTTATAAATGATTAATTAATGAGATACCAAGTGTCTCTAGAAGTTATGGAACCTATATTGATGAAATAATAACATGAGCTTAGTAATAGTAATATAACCCTTATGAATAGTAAACCAATGAAATAAATAGTGACCTCACCCATGAAAGTATAAAAAACATTTATGAATATTATAAATGGTAATAAGATGTAATTATATCATATAATAAGTTAGTATTTTAAACAATTATTAATTTAGTGTTGGAATTTTTAGAAGTCATAAATATTAAATTTAAATTTTGTAATTAATTGAATCATTTAAAAGAAAGATTAATTTCATAAAATGTGTTCATAAATTAATATTTTTAAGTCTTATGGTTTGAAGATAATTTTATGAGACCTTAAGTAGTTTTTAAATGTGTTATAAAATTAGATATAATTTTAAAATTTGTATTTTCTGAGTAATTCATAGTTTTAATTAAAAATTAAATTACTCATATTTATAAAAATATTTTCATAAAATCAAGTTCATTTTTGGATTCTACACGTCAAAAAATGGTTTGGTTGATTTTTTTTTGTTTTCTGAAATACATGAATTTTTGTTGAATAGTAAAATATGATAATTTACGATAAATGCTAGATACATGAATTATAGATTAATGGATTATTTTTTTATGATGTAAGAACCACTGGTTCTAAATAAAATTCTCAAGATACTTTATTTAGTCATGTAATCATAATTATTTCTTATCTTGAGGAGAAATAATAAACTAATGAATATAACATTGTTAAAACACCCCTCTCTAACACGATAAATACCACCCCTCACCACCTCCTCTCCTCACACCTCTCAAGCATCAAACCTTATCCAAATTCTTCCAAAAACTCCTCCATATCACCTCCCCCACATTCAGTATCTTTTTGTCTCATAAAAAGGCCATTATTAGTTTCTTTGAGGAGGATCTCTAGAGCAGAATTCAATAGGTCAACCCTCTATCTCTTTCATTTTAATTTGTTTTCAATTTCATTTATTTTTTATTATATCACCACATCCTTTAATCCTAATGGAATGATAACTCTAGTATGTTTTATATAATGGTATTATATCTTTTTAATGTAATATAATTCATTGAACTCCTGCCTCCCTCTCTCTTTATTTTTCAAAATGAAATCAAGACCTATCATATGCCAATTTATAGACTTCGTGGGCGATGCACTTCCATTTTCATATAAAGCCTTCAATGATATTAATAAAAAATAAAATGTTTCAAATACTAATTTAATTTTTATATTATATCTGTATTTATGATCTATATATAACATATAAAAATATTACTAAATTATAAAACAATATGGGTTTGTTGTGATTGAAAAACAACCAAAATTTACCTTAAATGATCATCATTAAATTTTATCAAATGATTCACTTTAATAGTATATTAATTTATTTATAATATCTTTTAAAATTGTGGGATTTAATTAATAACATATAATTAAAATTCAGGATTCTTATCCACAATTCACACAAACTTCTGTTCATGTATACAAATTAATCGGTCATGGAAACTATGAAAACAAACTCTCCCGAATGATGAAATTAAACTCTATAAACCATCAAAGGAACATAAAAGAACATAATAAAATAAAAATAAATAAAATTAATTTATAAAAGGTTATTTAATAGTTAATTAATTAAACTAATGTGATTATACATGATAATAAAGTGAAGGAAGCATTCATACACAATGTAAGACGAATTCTCGAACCTAACTCTCTTTCTTTGGGTTTTCTCTCTTTCACCACATTTTCAGTGTGGGTACTCCATAAAGATAATTTATTCATAATTATATTACCCTTTATGTGATATAAATTTTTTCAACATGAATTTATGACAATCATAATGTTTTCCAAAAGAAATAATCTTTCAAAATAACACACCTTTTAGTTCTCGATATTGTTTCGTATTCACTCAAGAATAATGATTCTTATATCAAGTATGTTTTTCCGTATTTCATTTGAGAACCCAAATTTTATGAATGTATTATTTATGAAATGAATAAAATTCTATTCAATGGTTTATTTTATGTCTATTATTTACATATGTTCTATGAGACATGCATGATAATGTAAATGTTATGATGTGATTAGTGCACACACAATTATATACTGCAATGTAAATTTTATGAAGTGATGGGTGAACCTAGAAATATATAGTACACGAATGAATTGTATAACATCACTAATGACATGATTCAATGTGAAATATATGTGTATATGATGCTACCTTAGTTTGAACTAGGGGTCGTATTTGACCACAAAGACACGACATTTCATTTTTATGCATTTCCACATTCTCGGAGTTTATCTAATGATTCCTGTAAGGATTATGATAATGATTTTATGATTATGTCACCACATGTTATATTTTTTCATGTTCTTATATATATCCTATTATCAAGATTTTAGCTCACCCTATTATTATGTATATCCTTAGGTGATTACTTGAACTAAATAGAATTCAAGGGCCAAAAAGAATATAGAGAATAAGGAATTAAATAAATGTTTGTTGTTTTTTGTTGTAAATGATATGTATGGTCCCAGTTTTAAAAAGGAAATTGTAACACCCCAACCTTCCATGGAACGTTTCCCTTTGAATAATGAAATAGCTTTCATTGTACGTAAATTCGAGATTCTAACACCCCACAACCAATCAAATTAGTCGTTATGAATCATAATACCCACTCTTTTAAATTTTATAAATTTCATTTTTGAAAATGGAATTTATTTTTGAATTCTGAATATCGAATCTAGCTTTGGGTGAATTTTTGGTATTTTTTGAAAAACATTCAATTTTTGATTAATAGTGAAAAACACTACGTTATTGGTTAAATCCGACTTTTTATTTAAATAATTATTTATTTAATTGAAATTTATTTTGGGTCAAAATAGTTACATAATACCTAAATAAGTTTATTGTAATTCATTAGAGTCATTTTATAATAAGTTTAGATATATAAAAATTTTTAATGAAATTTTTACCGTCTTTTACCCACCTCCTAGGAGCATTTGAAAATTTGCATAAAACATAATTTTACCGCTTTTGTGAGTTGAATTTCAAAAATTCGAGAGAAATGGTTAATATCAGAATATAATATGTGGTTCAATAAGATGAAAATAATTATTGGTGAATAATAACTTTTGACTTTTATTTACCACAGTTAAAAGTAAATAGGGTAATTAAGGGTAAAAATGATATCATAATTACTCTAACACATGTCCTAATTATATTGGATAAGTATAATTCGACCAAAAACAACCTTATTAATAAAATTATATCCTCTTTGGTCCACATGGCTTAGATTAGGACATTGATTATTATTTTATTTAAAGAAGAGTTAAAAGAGTTAAATTCATAGTTTAATAACTAAACTATTTTTAATATAGGGTTACACAAAATATAAATTCCACTATAAATATTTATTAGAAAGCAAAAATTATTTACTACATTCTGGTATTTTTTATATAATTTTTAGTCATTAAATAATTTAATTTATTTATGACGCAATGATGATCCAGTAATTACCTTATTAATGAAATATTAAAATAATTGATATTATAAATATCAAAATAAATGTAATTTGTGACTTTTGATGAACTAAACTAAATTTATAAGGTGAATATGATATGTTAGGGTTGATTGAATAATTGTTTTTTATGTAATCATGCTATTATGATTTTCACAAAAACCAAATACTAAATAGTATCAAAATTGACGTAATTGATTATTTAAAACAAATACTATATTATTATTTGATATAATATTCCTAAAAATCTAAGGTTTTGCTAAAGGACTTAGATAAAGTTATATATATGAATACTGAACCACATGGGGTTCTCTTGTCCTTTTATAGTAAGTTTATTAACCATATAATATAAAAATACTAAGAGACATTGTAATTGTGAAACTATTTAACTAAGAGATAAATCTAAAAGATAAGGTTAATATGGTGACCCAAACCGGTATAAAACCTATTGGTTGAGATGTTTTAGATCCATCCAACCTTATCCTCTAAATAAATCATTTTGGATACATTAGGAACCGAATATTATTTTATTATAAAATAATATTTCAAGCTTTTCGTAAAGTGACCCTCACCTCTCTTATAAAAGGGAACTTCCCCTTATCTTAATTTTACACCTTCAAATACATTTGGATCTACCTACCCTGACCCAAATATCCTCACAAATATCCTCCCTTAATCCTATAGGCATTCCTCTGGTCAGAAATCCATCCTATGGAGCCCTTTTGATCAAATCAAAAGGAAGAACCCGAAAAAGTGGTAAATATGTTATCACCTCTTTCAAGTTATTTTCTTCTTCCACTTCCTCTTTATTTTCTATTTCCATTCTAAAATAATAAATCCTGTATATTCTATATACTATGATGTTATTATAAAAATGTTACAACCAGATTAATTATTCTATCAATCATATGAATGACAAAGTCACCATATGTGCGTACGTACAGCTTACCGTCTCCACGGTGTGGTGTAGTTTGTTATTCAAACACTTCATTATTTGGATGGGTATAATAATGATTATAACTGATGTAAATAATAAATATAACATGTTATTGATTTTTTGGATATTATATACCATCAAATTATATACTATTTAACCATCAATATAATGATATTGTCACCCATGCGTACGTATGGATTACTGTCTCCACCAACGTGATGAGATTCATTCTCCATCGTAACCATTCAAGAATAATTTTCATTTTATGATTAAAAATAATTTTTAAGAACCTAATATAATTATGGACATGAATAAAATAAATCCTATCCATAAAAAACATGGTTTACATAATCGGGCATATAATGGATAACAGATCAGTTAACACCCGACACGATGATATTACTAAAATATTATTAACAAAGCAAAATTAGAGGATCAAATATGATATCAAATTTATAAAAGTATTTTTTATAATTTAATAACAATTATTTAACAATTATATAGGAGGTTAACATACCCTCAACCAAGGAAATGTACAAGGTAAGGGTTAATTCCACAAATTCTGAATTATCCGAGGTTGTTTTCAAGTAAGTATCTACTGGGACCTCTTTATCATCCACATCCGTGTTTTATTAAAAATGTATTTCAAAACATTTTTACTATTTACTAGAAATGGGTTAAATTCATTTGTAGACTTATTTGACCTTATATGTTTTGAAAGGAATATTTCTGTCATTTTCCAAACAATATACTTTATGACCTTTTCGACAAAATTGAGGTACAAATGTTTTTTAACTTATACGGCGACTGTGGATATTTTCTGCTTTTATAACATCGTCGAAGCTTCATATAAAATCTTATAAGAATATTTTTAAAATAAATTTTTTCTTTTATAATTATGTAACTCTTTAATTATTTCAAAATACAATGAGATATTTTTCTAAAAAAGTTTTATTTTCATCTATGTCAACAGCATTTGATGCATTTTAATCATGTTTGAAGATAATTATTATGATAAAAATCGTCTATTTTGTATTAATGGTTTTTTGATATGTTTGACTATGGATGTTTTATTTTTACACCATTCATGGTTTATGGATAAAGTATTGAAATTTCATATGCTAGTTTTAATATGAATGTTTATGTTATGTGTAAACCTTTTCATATAATGAATGCATTAGACTTAGTAAGTGACGTGTGGAGCCTGCTATAGCTCCTTGATGCATTGGTTGGTCTCATGAGAAAAGCTAGTGTCTTGGAAAAAGGCCTTAACAAAATCTTATTTGTAATCTTGGAATAAGGCCTTGACTATATGGTTATAAATTATGGCATTATGCATTCCAACATTATGAAAGTGGCTATTGATATTGCATGTGATTATTAGACTAGTAGAATATCCTTGTGAATAAGAAAATGGACTTATTTGATTTTATATTTTCCATATTATACTGAAGTTTATGTTTAGATGCCTTTTTTTAGTGTTATACATTTCCTTAAATATTTATTCTTATTTATGAAAGTTTCCTTTATATTGTTATCCTTACTGAGCATCTGAGCTCACACCTTACTATGTTTTATTTTTTCTAGGATGTGAAGATGTATTTTACGTTTGAACTGTAGGGATAGGCTAAGGATATAGGTGTGTCCAAAAGTGGACAAAATGTTGTTGATGTTTTTATTTCATAATGTAATGTAAAATTTATGAATGTATCTAGTACTTCCAAGGCTACAAAAATGATCGGCCTTTCGGGACAAAATTCCTTGTATCATGCCAAAGTTATTAATAATGCATTGACTCTGGGTAACTGAGGTCAGGGCATTACAGTTGGTATCACAGAACATTTATTACAAACATTGGAAACTAGATTTAGAAAAACACTTATTAGAGAACACTACCCTAAGATAGACTTTTAGGATTAATATAGAAGAACTTCCTAGAATTTTGGTACTATAGAGATTTTTTGAGATTTCCAAGAAATAAATCTCTGTCTAGATACAATCTGGTAGATGTGGCTCTAGCACAGATTTACCTAGGGGTGAAACATGAAAACACCGCTTTGATCTAGACTCGAACGAAAACTGGTTCACGACAACAGGCCTTGATGCACTCTTGGTTATGACACTCCTGGTGGATATGATTAGGATAATTTTCAATTTCTTTGCAAACCATTATGAAGGGTTTATGAGTATATAATTCTCTAAGAAAACATTTTTATGATTATGGATTATATCAAGAAACTGTTCAATTTATGTTGAATGTTTTACAAGTTTGGAATTATGTATTGTGATTCATAAACTAATCTAGTTTATGCCATTGTTTAGAACTGGAACCTAGTGGAAGGATTGGAAACAGTACCGAACCATGTAATCTATGTAGGTATTTCACTCCTACTCAAAATAATTATAATGGAGTTGGTGGTGCAACTGGTTCTGATCACCTTTTCGCAATACTGAGACAACTCACTCAGGTTATGAATAATAACCTTACCCATATAGATCATCCTGATCCACAATGCGGAGGATCAATGTTAGACCGCTTCATGAGGAAACAACGACCAATATTTAATGGGATTACAAATCCATTAGTAGCTGAGCAATGGATAAGTTCCTTAGAGAAAATATATCGTGCTTTGGGGAGTAGCAAAAGACAAAAAGTTGTCATGATAGTTTATCACCTCACTGGAGATGCAGATAAATGGTTGTCATTAATCCAAAACACAAAGGAATATTAAGATGTATCAAACCTGGAATGTAAGGATTTTAATATAAAAATACATTCCTTGTGACCATCAAGCGGAAATGGAAACAAAATTACTAATTCTGAGGAAAATAGAGGATGAGAATGTCATAAAATATGAAGCTAACTTTAAAAGGATAGAATGGAATACTGTAGATTATATACGATACCAAAGGAGTAATATTGATATATTCATTTATGGGTTATAACCATTTATATGGAGAGCATTAGTTTAAAAATCATTCTTATCATACGATGATATTGTCTCATGTGCTATCAAGATAGAAAAATAATTCACTAAGTCTTTTGAATTTAAAGAAAAGCAGGAGAATAAGAGATCTTTTAAGAACTCTTGAAATGAAAATAAGGGGAATAAGGAAAAAAATCGAATATCCATTTGGAGGTAAGTGTGGGAAGAAACACCCTAGTAATTTCCTGAAGGGAATGAGAGTCTGTTACAAGTGCGGTGAAAAAGGCCACCAAGTTCATGATTTCATGGGAAATAAAGGGGTTGTCGATGTTGAATTCTAAAATTATGGAGAAAAGGGGAATTATGAAAAAGAATTTCCTAAGCACCATGAGAACTTATCTCAGAAAAGGACAAGGGATAAAGGCCAAGCTTATGCGATTACTACTGCCGATGTTGAAGCTCTGAATGATGTGTTGGTAGGTAATTTAATGGTTTCCTCAAGTTAACCAATTCTTTATTTGATTTTGGATCATCGCAATGTTTCACATCTTCCTATTTTTCTAAGAAAATCAGATATTTTCAATTTTACTTAACAAGGGTGTTGTCAGTCAAAACTCATACGGGAAGTATCATCACAACAATGTTTTGTAAATCAGTTCCCATTAGGGAATATAAATGATCTTTATCTATAGATCTCATTTTCATTCCCATGATTTAATTTGATATAATCCTTGGAATGGATTGGCTTTCAGACCATGATGCAAAAAATTATTGTAAGAAGAAGGAGGTTATAGTTTTTGATGATGATAAGGAGTACCTTATCTTTAGAGAAGAAATTTCACCACCTAATTCTTATCTATATCTTCCCCTAGTTGCTCTAATAAATTCAATTATTATAGAAGAAGAGAATTAAATAACTATAGGTAGGGAAAAAATATTCGAATAGAGGATGTACCTATTGTGCATGTATATGTTGATGTGTTTCTAGAGGATTTACCTAGATATCCTCCGGAATGATAAATTGAGTTATCCATTGATTTAATTCCTAGTTAAAGGCCCATATCGAAGAACCATTATCAAATGGACACTGTGGAAATAGTGGAAATAAAGAAACAAAAAAAAGGAATTGGGTAATAATGGATTTATTCTCCATAGGGTTTCTCCATGGGGAGCCCCTATCCATTTTGTTAAGAAGAAAGATAGATATATGAGGTTGTGCATTGACTATAGAAAGATCAATAATATTACAATAAAGAACCAGTATCCCCTACCTCATATTGATGATTTATTTGAACAACTTCATGGAGATCAATATTTTTCAATGATTGACCTTCGATCTGGATATCATCAGTTGTGTGAGAAGATGGAAGACATTCCGAAAATAACATTTTGATCTAGGCACGAGCATTACGAGTTTACAGTAATTCCTTTTGGATTGATTAATGAACCCTCTGTCTTCATGGATCTAAGGAATAAAGTTTTCAAGGAATATATTGAAGACATTTTAGTGGTATTTATTATTGATATATTGGTATACTCCAAAAGCTATGATGATCATGAAAATCACTTGTGAATTATTCTAAAGACTCTCAAATGAAATGAATTATATGGGAAGTTTAGGAAGTGTGAAATATGGATTGAGGAGATTTCTTTTCTTGGCCATATTTTCTCTAAGGATGGAATCCCTATTTATCCTTCAAAGTCCAATTGAATCCAAAAATGTCCAGAACCAATGAGTATAATTGAGGTACACAGTTCTGTTGGTTTAACAGGTCATTATCGACGTTTTTTCCAGAATTGTGCGTGATTGGCTAACCCATTAACAAAGCTCACTCATAAAGGGGTTAAATTTGTTTGAGGAAAAAAATGTAAAGAATGTTTTGACGAACTGATGATAAGATTATTTAATGATCCTATCTTGACTCTACCATTAGGGAACAATGAGTTTTTTTATTTATGGTGATGCTTTAAAGAATGGACTTGGTTGTGTCCTTATGAATAATGACAGAGTTATTTCCCTTGCATCATGATAACTAAATATTCTGGAGAAGAACTATAACACTCATGATCTGGAGTTAGTAGCTGTAATATTTGCTCTGAAAATATGGAGACACTATCTCTATAGTAAAAATGTGAGATTTATACTGATCAAAATTGTTTGAAGTATATTTTCTCAAAAAAAGAACTCAACATGAGGCAAAGGTGATGGATTGAACTCCACAAGGATTATGATTTCACTATACACTACCACCTGATAAAGGAAAATAAGGTGGGCGATTCTTTGAATAGAAAGGATCATGGAGTTTTGAAGGGGATGAGAGTTGAAAGGGATCCTATTTTCCTGGATCTAGTTAAGATGGATATGAGAATAACCATGGAAGGTCAAACATCAATACTTTTTCAAATAGATTCCAAACCATCTTTACTAGAAAGGATAAAATGTTCTCAGTCTGATGATGAGGAATTTAAAAAGAAAATTAAAGCAATGAATGAAGGGAGATTGAGTGACTTCATATATAAAGATGGAATTTTAAAATTTGGGAAGATAAATTTTGTTCCCGATATATTAGATCTAAAAAGGGAATTGTTGGATGATTCTCAAAGCTTCAATTTCTTTATACACCCTGGGAGCACCAGGATGTATTGAGATTTGGAGGAACAATTTTGGTTGGACAACATGAAGAGGGATATTGCTGATTTTATGTCCAGATGTATGTTTGTCATCAAGTGAAAGCTATAAGGCAAAAACATAGAGGATTCAGGCATCCTTTTTCCATAACTGAGTGGAAATGGGATTATATTACGATGGAATTTTTCATGGGGCTACCAAAGACTCCTAGAAGGAATGATGCAATATGGGTCATTGTTGATCATCTTACCATGTCAACACATTTTCATACTGTAAAATAAGATTTACCATTTTAACATATTGATAGACTATATGTTAATAATGTTGTAAGAGTACTTCCAATTCTACTAAACTGTTTGGTCTTTCGGGACATGATTCCTTGTATCATGCCAATGTTATGTAATAATGCACCGACTCTAGATAACTGGGGTCTAGGCATTACAGGAAAAAACCTTTGGCTCATGGTTTTTAATGTTTTTATGATTTTTATCCATAACATTTTGCAATGGTAATTTAAGAAAAAGTAGGGTCTCTATAAAATCCCCCTTTTGAATATAACCTTTAGAATGTTTTAATAACTCCCTTATAGAATCAAATTCATCAATGCCATTCTTTCTCAATCAAATTATTTTGTATATGTACACTAATATAGGTCGAAAATGTGATGGGGTTGACCAAGCATTGAATCTATGAATACAAGGATCCCCTAAGTTGTCACACTCTTATAACCTTAGTTGTCAATATTTTAAGAGAATAATGTAGGAGGTTGATTATTTTCACAACAAAATCTCATATTCTGGAGTCCACCTATAAAATATAGAGTATTTAATTCCCCCATACAAATCTAGGAATAAAATATGAAATTATTATCCAAAACTAACACTACAAATTCACCCATATGACACATAAACTATCATAATAACAAAGGTATAGAATGCACAACTATAGAGCCCATCCTTGAAATTAAATAATAGTTTATGGAATCCAATTATTTTCCCATTCTAGAAACAATATAAAAGTATTATTTTCATTATCTAACCCAAACTCTATGACCTAATTATAAATAGAACCTTCTTTATTTTATAGACTATCATAAGAACTCCTATAGATCCATCCTCCATAAATCATCCTCCCCTATGTTAATCTCCCTATGAACATGATACACATCTGACTACACCTCTACCGATATAATTACAAGAGTTATTAATCCACTATATATGTCTACAATCATAAAAAAACATTGAATCCCTCAGATATGGAATCATATTAAATAAAATTAATTACATTAATTTAATTTAATAAAAACATATTAATTGGAACACATGAGAAAATAAACAATATACATATACCACACATATGATTATGCCTCAAAATCAATATCCACTTAGTTAAACATTTTTTATAGACTAAGCATGTATTTTTTTTGGATCATAGAGTCCCTTGGATTTCTTTAGTCGGTCTCCCTATCCAATGACCCAAATGATACTATTTCCATATAAAACAAACACAATCCTGACTAAATATTACTTCACACTCCATCATAAAGGTAAAAAATCACATTAACTCAACTTTATCATTACCCAACATCATAGGGACCCCTCTTATGTTTCTAATATAATTAAAATTGTCCCACTGAGTACCACATACAATAGGTCATGGTAACGAGACACACACGAAGGTCGTAGAGATTATTACATGGGTGGTATTACCTTCATTAAAAAAATCATTCAATAAATTCCCAACAAAATAGATAATAAATCATAATAACCCAAAAATTCAATATCAAATGATTGAAATGGAATAAAACCAAAAATAACATTAGAATTATATAAATCTGTATAAATAAACCCAACAAATCCTATGTAAATATTAAATTACCCATCTAATATAATCCAACCAAACATTTAATGAAATATTATGCCTGAACCGAATCTAAAATGTGGGCCTAAAAATATTGAAAAATAGTATATTTAATTAGTTTCAAGTATAACATTTACTTATTATGCTCCTTTATAAGAACTCTCTTGTCAATATTGAAGAATCATACTAATGATTTTTTGAAAAAAACCGAAACACACTTATTATCCCGATGACATATTCGACCTATCCCACCATAATATAACTTGAAAAATTTATTATATTATAAGTATAATAAATCATCAAAATAAATCATAGAAGGTGTTTTACACCAAATACCCTATTGATTTAGTCACCCTTGTGTCCTAACATCATATATCATGAAGGTCCCATCCATTCCCTAGACCAAATACAAAATCATACCACAATCTCAACCTCATCATAAGATAACAATATCAATGTCTACATCAATCCACATATACATAATCAGATTCATGTATATTCTATAATGGTAAGAGAGGGGGATTTTTCTTCCATCCATTTCCATTATATCCTTGATAAAGGGGGTTAACCTAACACTCAAATCCACATAGGCATTATTAGGTTATCTAACATCAGTGGTGTTGTATAGAAATGGTCAATACCTCTTCACAATGTTATAAAATAAGAAATATATAAAATTAAATGTATATATATATATACACTCAAAAATATGAAACCTTGGTTACCTATCCTATGATGTTCATTTATCCCTACCTAGTTTATTTATCTTTTTCATCTCAAAATTTGAACAAATTAAAAAATCAGAAAACATAATGAAATAATCAACCACATAATATTTTGTAAAAAAATAATGAAGTCAATATTTATATTTCATAATCATTTACCAGTTTACCACATAACATATCTAACACATTAAATTATTATAACTAAATTTCTCCCATTTTATTCCATGTCATATGTGTCATCCAATTCATATTATTCAATATATTAATTCATTCAATATTTAGGTTATGTCTATTATCAAAAATATAATCACATAAGTCTCCCTAACGAAACAACTCAGTATTATGTTGCCGCATCTACAATAGTGTTGAATATCAATAATCATAAAATATTCCATAAAAAATATGAAAAATAAAAGCAACTAAATAAATATATTCATTCATACATAAAGCCTTATCAAGTTTCCTATTTACATTATATGATTTAGAAAATATCATATACTTGAAAAAAGAATACAAATTATATTAATTCCCTATCCAAAAGAGTAAAATATAAGGTTTATGAATGCCTTATCTCAGTTTGGTGGTTGAATATCCAATCCATTAATGAAATAGATTTGTTCATATAGTTCCCATGACCATACTATGAAATAATATTGAATTGTGAACCATAAATATCACCAAAACATCTCATAAAAAAGATACATCAACCACTACCCTGAAATCCAATAAAAATAAGAATATATATGATAAGGAATAATTATAAAAATTAGTACCTTGATTCATATAAATTCAACCTTATGGAGTGATGAGATCAAAACCTATCAAAAGTAGACCCAAGTAATCTGGTGTGGGTCTCAATCCTAAACAATGATACATAAGAATAATAAAAATAAGGTGGATAGAGAGAGATATAATCATGACAATTTATAAATAAATTGGGAAGTAAAAAAATCATTGTGTAATGTTATAAATTTTTATGTAATCAATTTAAAACAAATGAAGAGAATAAATTATTTTATCAAAAATAAAAATCCACCCTTAAATATCACCATCATTCCCCATTTCAATTCAATGATTTCTAAATTCATTAGGATTTAATCATTATCATTACACCATATTTTGTTTATCTATTATTTCACCTAAAATTCAGAGTATATTTTACTTTATTCCCTATATAGAAGAGATTCTTACCTTTTATATTTAAATCAACTAAAATTCATTATTTCATAACCAGAATATATTATATCATTTTTATGGAATTCTCTTGGCCATAATTCATTTTTATATATACTAAAAAAAATGAGTTTATGGTTAAGTAGGATCCATACATAATGATCCACCACTTCACCCGCTCATTATTCACTCTCTCATTACCCAATTGAATTTTTAAACACACCACATCCAAAATTAGAAATTAATATTCAACTTCAAAGAAGATTCACACACCCCCATGGGACATCATAAAAAAAATGAAATTATCTAAAACTGTGGCATAAAAGTTTGAAGTAAAAACATTACACTTGATGAATATTCATAATAGTTAAATTAACCTTACAACCCACTATAATATAATTATATAACTTAAAAACCCATAATGTAATATATAATCTGTATTACCTTTTTCTCTCACATTCCCTCAACTATTAAATTTTACAAATACCAAAAAACATGATAAAATCATTATATAACTTAAAATTTCAATGCATTATTTTCATTTCTGGTTTAATTCATCACAAATTGAACTCTTCTATTTATTTCTATTTCTATAACTTCCATAAAAAATAAACTGACCAAATAGATTTTTGAAGATGCAGTCTTTTTTTTGGAAATATGATTTGTTTTAAAAAATATATATAATGATGAGTTTTTTTCCAATACATAAATAAGAAATTGAGTGTAATAAACTATAACTATAATCATTTAATAGCATATTGATCCAAAGATGTGTTGTTTCATTTCATGAAAATAAATTGGGCATATAAATTTTTTGTTGAAATAAATTCATATAAATATCCTATAAATGTTATTATTATGAATCCAAAAATCATGGAAATAAATAATAATGAGTTATTAATGGAGGTACCTTGCCAAAAATAGTTTGGAATATGTCATGGAAGAATAATAGTAGTTGGATGTTTGAAGTTTTATTATCAAGGAAGTAAAGAGGAAATATAAAGATGAAAGAATATTTTAGAAACCATATGAATATACTAGAAATTGAAGATACTATGAACATGTGATAAACACATTTTGGATGAGGGGTTTGAGTTTTTTGAGGTTTTTTTAAAATCTTATAGGTGATTTGAGTTGAGGTGGATCTGATATTCTATTGATATTTTGGAGATAAATTTAACAATGTCTGAAATCATATTCACTTTGTATGATTCCCAGTCCTCATTAGGTTCATTACTAAGAACAAGTCAAAAAATTATGTAAAACCATAAACTATATGTTATACTTATTAAGGGTAATTGGGACTTTATAGAGTTCAGTAAATATTCATAAGGTAATATACATCATAATATTGGAAATTTTTAATGTTTTACAACTATTCTTTATGTTATCCTTTTCTTCATAATACAACTCAGTTTCTTATTATCTAGGGACATTTCATAAGATAACAACAATTTTTTATGATAATAAAACATTATAAGATAAATCATTTCATAATATGAGATAATTTACAATATAACAATCATCTCGCATGATACATGGATTTTATAAGATGAGGATTTTTATATGAAATGAATACTCCATAAAGATAATATAATTTGATAGAATACATTAAGAATCAGTTAACCTTATTAAAAAATACAAGCATAATTTTTAATACATATGTAATATTTTGATAATTCTATAATGTAATATTATTAATAAATATTCATAAAATTAGATAATTCTTATGATATTTTCCTCATGGAATTGAATTTTAAATAAGGGGATAATGATACCTAGTGAGATTAATTATGAATCAAACAAATTATAATGTTATGTGAATATGATGATTTCTATATAATTAGCTAATGTGTAATATTATAATGCATGTGACAATGCATACATGGATAGAGATCATGGAATATTAAAAAATTTGTATTTTATATAGAAAAATATTGTAGTATTTTAAATTTTCCATGGAAATAGAAATTTTGAATCTGAAGGAAAGTAAAATGAAAACAACTGCTCTGATTATATGATAATTTAAAACAATGAAATATATTATAGATTAAAAATTAAGGATCACTTATTTTTTATATTTGTGGAGTTTAAAAATTTAGATATGAAAAAATATCATCCTAGAGATATTTTGTAACCATAAATATCATAGATGAAGATGGGGAAAAGTATGAGACATTGAAAAACTTTGATACTTATAATACTATGATGAAACACATCCAATTGAAGAAGAATAAGAACCTGAAATTTTTTCTTCCATTAAAGTCAGAATTTTAAAAAATAAATAGGCCAATGATATTATTTTATTGTAGAAAGTGATCAATTAAGAAATTTTGAAATAGAATGAGAATAAAGAGAAATGTTGATGGTCTTCTACACAAAAAAAAGTTAGCTATTAAAGTCTTAGTGGATGTTCAACAGAATATACATTCTAGGACCATATAAGGTAGTTAACATAGTTAGGAGGAAATAAGAGTAGAATTCTAAAGTCTATGATGATCTATTCACATTATTCTATTGTAAAAACTATTGATGTATATTATACCTACTTTTGGGAGGGTTGATTATACCTGACCAACCCATTATGTGATAATTATAATATACCTCCTTTCCCTATAATATAATAGTTATAGTTTGAGTTTTTAGGGATTTAAAAACAACAAGGGGTAGGTCTCTTCCTTGGATCCAAACCTTGTAAAAATACTTATGTGACATCTTTTTTTCTATTCTTTATTATAAAAAATTGGGAGGTTTGAGTGTTCTTAATTAGATAAATCTATTATAATAGGGATATAGGTTCTTGTAATTATATGGGAAACTAAATAAATAATGTGAAAATCACAAAAGGTTAAGTACATGGATTCACTATTTATCATTGTCCCTAAAGGATCTATTGGGCTCTAAAAACACGAAAAGAATAAAATGTATACATTTCTTATTATGATTTATAAATATTTGGGGTTATAATTTTATTGGAATTAAGTTCTCTTTTAGGTATTAAATCTATAGGAAATGATAATTTTGGTTAAAAGTTTCATTCTACAGAGATCTTATGTTATGATTTAGAAAATAGTTTATTGGATATATATCACATAATAATTTCCCTTCAGCAGATTTGGTTTCATATGTTCCCAAAAACATTTCACAAAATGGTATCATATAGATTTTTCATTGGATAATTGTTTTAATTTTTAATTTTATTTTATTATATTTTAGGTCAAGTAACGCAAATCATCAAATGTATTTCATACATTAATATGTTTTGAAAATTTTAGTTTTTTTGAAGGTATATGATAGAAAACTAAATCAATAGAAGAAAGAATACTAGTAGGATATACAGGAGATAATATAGTGAGGTGTGCAAATAACCCTTTAGAATATGAAATATTATATTCATTCCTCAAAAAAACTCATTAAGACCTCAATCATATTCAATGGGTGGACCTAATAATAAGGTCCTAATGAATTATCCTGTGTTAAGATGGTAGGATATATGTGATGTTAATAGTTATGTTCATATTCCTAGAGTATGATAAATTTTACACATTTTTGGGAAACCATAAAAATTAAGATACTAAACCAATTTATTTAGGACAATCTATATTATATATTTGGAAAACAACTTTTCCACTCAACTATCTATGGGTCTTGTATGATATTATTAACATAAATAGGAACTAACTGGTAATGTATTGAGGGAAATTATGAAGTGGATTTATTTCATTAGGGAAATATAGATCTTGGCCCACTAATATATAGAATTAATTTTAAATGATGTCATTATTTAGTTGAAAAATATTTTAAAAAATTCTTTCTTTTATACATTTAAAACGTGATACTCATCTGAAAAACGAAATGATTTTAGAAAAATAGGGTATCATCATCAAACAAATCTTTGATATAAATCATTAAAAAGGAAGAACATAATGAAGGAAATTTTTTTGACTAGTATTAATGTAGTAAAAAATTCTTAATAAAAAATGAAACATAATATGTGTTAGAGTAACCCCATCATGTCCAATTCTAGTGAATTTATTCAATAAATGGATACATTTTATTATTGAAATTGTAAGATATATTTATTAGATGCATACGATCTCATAATTATGTCTATAGATAATATGTTTCAAAATGAACATGTGAACATGGATAGATTCAAAATGATATAAAACCATAAATGGATCTACATAATAAAATTATTTTAATGAGGTATAGTAGGGTTCAAAGGAAGATTTAGATGAAAAAATAATGAAGGAACTGTTGTCTCCACTGATGTTAAAAATATTATTATGTTTGGAAGTGACTTATAAAGGTTAAGAATTTATTAGACATGGAAATATTTATGGTCTACACTTTAAAGACATTTATATAATTGTATTTAAAGACTATTATAAATTAATGAATAAAAAAATTTCTATAAAAGTTTACCTGATATCTTCAATATGATTAGAATAATTGAGAAAGGCAAGAGATGTCCACGATATAATGTAGTGATAAAAGTATAATAGGGAAATAATTTGAACTAGAATAAGAATAAAAATATTATTGATTATAATATTAAAGATATACTACTAAAACATATTGGAGGAGATACTAATAATGTGAAATTTTTCTAATATATAAATCATAGACATTAGATACATGACTGCCAAAAAAACATGAAGGGATATAAGAAAATATGTTGTGATTCCATGTCATGTATTAATGTTATAGATGTCATGTATTTTATTTTAATTTGTTTATGATAAAATATATATGTTTAAAAATTATTGTTAATATATATAGGAGTTAATAATTAAGTATTATGGAGTCCTAATAATTTCATTCATATAATGTATAATATTTTCTAATATTGAGGAAACTTTTTAAAAGGATTATATCTGTTTTGAGGGATTTATAAATTACTAACATGAATGTGTATTTATCATCCCATTGTTCTATTATTAGATAAGATAATTCATTTGATTTTTTTAATAGGAAAATTTGTTTTTTATGCATACAATATATGAATTTATCCACTCTATGAAAGGATAATGAAAGAAAATATATATTTATTTTTATATAGGATATTTTTTTTGTAAGTTTCTAATTAAAATTTTAGGGAAAGTGTTACAACACACATCAATCATTTATTTCAATCCATTACAGTTTTTCTTTTTGAGGTTATTTCATTATACATATAATATTTCATATGAGAGTTAGTTATTAACCATTATTTTTTAAATATTCCCATAAAATAAACTAAATATTATTTAAAAAATAATAATTATTTGTCTTAGAATGTATTTTTAGAAATTGTAATTTCTAATATGATTGTAAAAGTATGTTTTGAACATAGAAAAAATAAAAATGGAATAAATAAATTATGATATAATTTTAATTAAAAATAAAAGTCAACTTAATTTATAATGGTGTTGAGGTTATTATCTTAAAGCAAGATCTTTTTTAAAGAGTTATTTTTAAATTTTATACTAAAGGATATCTATGAAATGAATGAATTTATTGATAATGTATTAAAATTTTGAGAGTATAAATTTTAGAACTGTTAATATTTAAAATCGTCAAATGTCATTAATATCATAACAGTAGATACTATAATGTAAATAAATATTAATACAGTGGTTAAAAGATAAACATAATTATTATGAATTCTAAACCACTCCATTATTAAAATAATTATTCATCACCTATTTTTCCTCACTAAAAGATTTTAGTGAGTGATATTAATAAATGGTTACATAGTGATGGGACAAATGTTAAATGAGATACAAAATGTTTAAAAAGTGTAATAGAATGAGCCAAAAATAATATTTATTAGGTAATTTTTCATTTGAGATGTAAATTATTAATATTGTTTCTTGAATTTTTAAGGGAGTTAAATAACTTTTTAAATTTATCAATTTATATGAAAGAAATCTATTCTTTATAATTTATTAATGTGGGTCTTATATTACATAGAATAACAAGATAAAAAACCCATAAATTTATTAAGTTTATTTTCCTATAATTAATGGAAATCATCAATTATTTCTGTTTTTTATGACATGTAATGATTATATTGAGTTAGGGTCAATATAGGGAACAAAAGTTATCTCATTCAGAATCTTTTTTTAATATTTTTGGTTAGATGACTATGTATACTGCATGAAATATTGTAAACACCCTAACCCCAATAGTCCGAATTCGGTGTCCACATTATTACATTTGAATGGGATATAAGGAATCGTATATCAAAGGACTAAATTGTTTAGTAGTCATGGGAAACAAGATACATAGACAATTCCTATATTAAATTGGATTTCAAAAATTAACACCTAATTATTTTTCCATGAATATAATTATTTCATATAGCATATAATTTATTATAATTAATAATACAATTACTATATTCCTTGTAAGGGAAATAAAATAATGGTGTTCTAACTTGATCATGAAGAATTAAGTACAACCGAGGATATCATGAATCAATAATAATAATCAATATAGAAAGGTATATAACTTAACACAAATTCCATCAAAATAATTTCTAATTCAACACTATATGAGATATAATAAATATAGAAATGTAAATACCTCAACAGAAATTAAATTTAATCAATAACTTAACTATCATTATATGATAAGGCATAATAAATATGTCAGTGTAAATTACTAAAAACACATTCCATTTAAATAATAAATTGAGAATTAAATACCTCAAAAAATATCATTATTAAAATATCATGGATAATAATAAATAATTTATTAATGAATGAAATTATTAATTAGTTGAAACCATGATAACATGTATCATGATACCTATATGGCCAATACCGTTCACATGAATTTTGTAAAACAAGAAGAAAGACCCATTACAATTTACCAACTGATTATGTCTCATTAGACTTTTCAATGCATCGAGTGGATATCTATAACTGGATCACATCTGTTATTTCTTATCCACAACATTCCTCATATATTTAATAATAAATTTAATTCATGAATTAATATTTCTTGTCATCAAATATTCTTATTGATTAAAGGATATGGATTTATGAATATTTTCCCAATTAATAAAATTACTTTCAAAGTGAAATACCATGGGCATAAATCATATAAATTTAAATTTATAAGTACGTCCATGATAAATAATATTTATATTTAGTGGAAATTTAATATCCAATTATAATAATAATTCAAATACTTCTAGGGTAAGTAAATTATTACAAACAAAAATCCATAATGATAATTACAAAACACTTAGTGATCTAACTGATCAGAATCAATCTATAGAAATAATAATATAGATTCAATATGACATATCCTTAGTGAATAATAATTAAAATAAATAGGCTATGTTATTGATGAATAGAAATTCCATCAATATTTCAATACAAAATTCTTAAGGAAAATAACAATTTCAATTTGAATATAAATTTTAACACTAAAAGGTAAAAAATATTTTGAAATTAATTTACCATTTAATAACCTATGAAATTTATAAATTAAGAGTTAAAACAATTTGTGTACAAGATGGAGTGAAATTATGCACATTCATAACACATTAAAGAAAATATTCTTTTCTAAATTTTGGTAAAATAAAATGGTACTTGTTTAGAAAATGACATGAAGATTCATTTCAAAACAATTTGTAAAAAGGAAAACATGTGTAAAACTCTCTTGAATAAATAATTTTAAAAATGTAAAAAATATATCTGAAAACAATTTTTTAAAATTTAGTTATTGAATAAAAAAGGTTTTTGATCAAAAAGAGAAATGATGGAGTATTTAATTACTAAATTATTTTATGTACTAAAGATAGTAATACAATAATATTACATGAAAACATATTGAATTGATAGTGTAAGATAAAATTAAAGGTGCTTATTATTCTATGATAAAATTATTTCCTTCTTTTAAAATTCAATTGTAAACTGTCCTGATTATAGTGCGATTGTGAAATAAAACCATATAAAGACCATAATGTTGAAGAGAAAATTAATCAATGAATCAATTATGTTTGTCAAATTTAAATCCACATAAACAATTGGAAATAAAACATATGATAAACAATATTATTTTCAAACATAATTGTATAATTTCAATGATTGTGAATAAGTAATATTACTCAATGAAAATAATTTGGGTTTTGAAATTCATTACCACTTCATATTTTTCAAGTCAAATCCCATTAGATGAAATAAATAAAATTAAAACATAAAAATACCAGAAGGATTTTAATTTACATTATACTTCTAGAAATGGTACCCTATATAAACCAATAAAAATTAAGTGTATAAAATTCTAATATGCCTTATTGAAGGGAAATTAAGACAAAGACCCTTACCACATGCATTATTTTGGTTTCACATGCCTAAAATTCCAGTATAGTGGTTATAAATAATTTACTAATTTATAATATAACCATATTAAAATTTATAAAATTACATATGATCCCCTAATAACTTTTTTCTGCACATTTTACAATAATAGTTTATTATTGTCATTGTTCTAGGTGTTAATTTCCTTATTCTCTCATAAGTTATTTCTTAGAAACTTCTTGGTTCTTGTGCATATTATATAGTTAAATCATCTCTAGAATTATATTGATGTTATTAATATAAAATATTTCCAATAGATACATTTTAGAATCATTATTTAAATTTGTACATGGAGAATGGATCACATCGCTTTAGGGAGAGATGAGGTCGAACATACTCCCTAGCAACATTATGATTTCCTTAATGGGTGAAAGGGTAAGGATATATTAACTTTTAGGAATAAGTATATATATATATATCACATATATCAATTAAATAGAAGAGTTCCTTGCATGATCTGTCAGGTGGGAGGCTCGAAAGAGAAAAGGGTGTGCTGACACCCTTCATCTGGATCTCCTCCACTTATATGTGTTTGTTAGAGAGGAACTTTGATACATTGTTCTATCCAGTATGGTGAGAATTCTTGTTATAGGGGGAGATGCATTTTTCAAATTGATCTCATTATTTTATTGTCTAGTGAGGGGTCAATAAGGATTTTTCTGGTGTTTGGATTGATTTTTTCTTTACTTTGGACTTGCATAGACATTATGACCTTGCTGTCTTATTTTTATGTTTTTTCAATTGATTTTAATGGGTTTATTCTCTCCCTGTGATAAAGAGGTATTCTACTTGTTCTTATAAATAAAGGAGGTTTACCCTTATCCTTTTCAATCAAAATTTTATATGAAAAAAAAATCACATCGCATCATGTGGTAGTAGTCTGCCATACACATGATTGATGATATAATATTTTAAATGGGATGATATCCAAAAAGATATATGCGATATTAAAACTATATACATATGATAATATCATAATTATCATAAAAATGTATTAAATAAACTATTATATCTATTCTATAGGGGAGGAGAGGGGGTATCTTTTTATAAGTGGGGGATATGACACACATGTATTGTTTGAAAATAATCAATTACAATCATGATTTTATCATGTTATAAGGCTCCAAAATAGGTCATTAGACACTCTTATAGTTTATAAGGTGAAATTATTTCCATTAAATGGGCGATGGACATGATTTAGGTCATTTCAACATTTTTCTAACTAGTTTGACCCCTAGTAAACCTTTTTTACCGTAACCGCAGTAATTGATTTTTATGGTTTTCACTATTCATTATGGTCAAGAATTATGATAACCTTATTAGAGAATATAAATTATTTTGATTCCAAATATGAAAACCATTTTTTCAAATTCAATTTGTAGATGTGGTAGAATTAAACATAAAAGTATACCAGTATATGTGACAAAACATGAGTTTCCAAAGAGAAAATAATCATGTGTAGAAAATGTTTTAATAAAAAATTAATAGTTAATTTTATACTAATAACCTAAATTAGTTAAACTATAATATAATTTTTCTAATTTAATTTTAAAAAATTTTATAATATAATATAATTTTTTAGATTATTTAAATAAAAATATAGTATTCAATAACAATGAATATTTTTAACTATTAATCAGAAAAAGATATTATTTTGAGAAAATTCCAAAAAAATTTACCCAAAGATAATTTTGACTTGTATACTGATTATTTTTATTTAAAAAAAAATTACTAAAGGGGAAATTTTATTTTTAAATTATTTAAAAAAATTGTGACTAATCATCCTTTTACAAAAATAATGTTTTTTGAAAAAAAATATTTTTATTAAAAATAAATTTCATTTTTATTTATAATAAATAATTAATTAATGAAAATTTGTAAAAAAAATATTTTCACAAATTATTTAGTCTTATTCATACATTCCAAAAAAGGTACAGGTTATAACGTTCACATTTTAAATCCTAATATTTTAATACAGTATTGGGTTTCGTTTATACCTGATGTTGTGTACAACATAAGATATCAAATTTATTGAATAAATTTAAAAATAAATATATCTCCAAGTATTAGGGTGTTACATTATATTATATTATTGGAGTTGTGTGTCTTTTACACTATCAAACCTGTTATTACTCTTTCAAAATCCTAGGGTGTCACATTCTCCCCATATTCAATATATCACATCCTCACAATTTGAACCTGCGCCTGTAAATCAAGGGTTGGAAATTTGATTTTTTTTGAAAACCCATGTAGTAAATGGGTTAATAAAACATCCTCATCAAAAAGGATGAATTGAAAAATTAAAGTCACATGGAATAATTAATAACTATGTTTCCATTAGGAGAAAATAGTTTGAAAATGAAGATTCATATATGGAAGAAACACATAAATAACTGTAGTTATTGTTATATATCACTGATCACAAGAATGTAAATGATAATTGGAATATTAAGGACCTTAAATCAATAAATCTATGTTGATTTAATATACCATTTGATTCATTGGATATGAATTTAATATGATAACCTATTTTTCAAGATCCTTTCCTAATATTGAGGAATTTTTTTATTATTTAAGAATATAAGGAAGAATAATAAAATGATACGTTTCATTTTCATAACAATAATTTATATCTTTTGTTTTTCATTTTTAAATTTTCAATTCATCTCTTTCTCAAAGAAATTAATATCCATCATGAACTTCTATGACCGAATAAATAAAATTATTTTTTAACGATAATAAGTTGTATAAAAAATTAACATGTATTTCCACCTATTTCTATATATTTTTTTTTAAAAAATTATTACCACAAGTTATTAATATTTAAATATCAATAGTAATCCAAGTGGTTCATCATTAATATTTATTCATCAAATCATTTAACTAAGAAAAATATCATATTCACTAGAACCCAATGTAGGCTAGTGGTCAGATCTAAACGGTTATCGTCCATCCGTTATGGGTTCAATCCCCATATGCTTTGCTGGATGCAACATGTTGTCACCTAGAATTAACTTTTTCCTTTTTCTAAAATAATATGAACTTAATTACTATTACATTAAATTTTTTTGTAACCCATAATTACTAAAACATCAAAGACAATATAAACCTAAAAGGATATTATTACATTTAATCATATGCCCTAAAAAATTAATTGAAATTGCATTCTTACTCAAATGACATTTTCCATATACTAAACCAATGGTGTGAATTCCCATTAAATGTTTTAAAATAATATCCTTAATTATAGAGACCCAAACTTCTCATGCATAGATATTATATCTTTTTATACTATTATTCATTACGTTACATAAACACATGGATGAGGATTATAAAGGTATAGTGACTTTAGAGAATAGACACTAAATAATTCTATTTCTTGAAATATATTAAAAATCTCCCATAAAAAGCATTTCACATACTACTCTTCTTAGAAATACCTTACATAAAACAATTATTCATAACACTTGGAAAGTAATCATAAGAAATGGTGAGATCATATTCTCAGTAAGGTTTAACAAGGGAGATAAATAAGAATAACTTGAGCATAAGGGTATGAGAACTTGATCATAGAATTTGATATCCACACCCAATATATCAAAAGATAATAATATTGTGCCATTGAACAACAATTGGTTGTTCATATGATAAGATGAATAAGGAAATCAAAGAACATGAACCATGAGAACATAATATTGGCATAAGGCATTGAATTATGGAATAAAGAGAGGTATAAAAGATCGTTACCTTATTAGTTATGGATTATTTAGAAGGATATGGAATTTGAATGGGTTCACTCACTAAACCATATTAGTAGAAAAGGTTCACTCCCAAGACTATCATAGTGGACAAAGTCTCTTACTGAATTGGGTTTACTCCCCCTTCCTATCAAATTTATCTCATGTGATATTAATATTAACCCAATTCATTGAAGGGAAATATAGGTCCCACCCATTGAAAAATATAAATCACATATATGTGTGACAAAATATCATAAAACATTTATTGTTTCAGACCCTATAAAATGAAATGGGCTTCATAAAAATTACATTACAGAATAACCCATGTAAATGAAATGGTTTTCATATATATTTCATCATTTAATTATATAATAACCTATGGAAAAATATGTAGAATTCATAAGATTTTTATCATGGTATAACCAATGTAATATAATAATGTTTCATAAATATAATATCATCATTAACATAAACCATTCTGATAAATAACACGAATGGTATTGTTGGATCACATCCCCAATAAAGACAAAGTAACAACAAAGGATAAAATCTTAGATGTAAAATGATGTTGAAAATCCATATGGATCATTTATTGTGGAAAATAAATATAGAATAATTTTTTTAAAACTAAAATTATTTGAAAATTATTTAAAATACTTTTATGTTTAAATAAACATCTAAATTTATAATGTAAGATTCAAAATTCATTCAGAACTTTTCTTAAGGACAATATATTTTCCACTTTGAAAAGAATTTTTAAATTATAATTTTTTTTTAAATAATTATCTTTTAAAATAAACTTGGAAATTGTAAATTATTTTTTAAATAAAAGACTTTTCATGATGGTAGAAAATAATTTTCATTAATTATACGTTCAAAAACATGATTCATTTCACATTATCAGTAAAAGAAAAACTAGCATTATCTTGAAAACGACATGAATATTAATTTCAAATTAAAATTAAATCTTTTAAACATGTTTAAAAATTACATTAATAAATAATTTGGAGAATTATAAAAAAAATTAAAAATAATTTTAGAAAAATGGGTTCGGATGAAAAATGAGGATTCAACCGAAGAGAGAAATAAAGACAATAATTTTTTTTTCAATACCATCCATTTGAATTCATGTGTACATAAAGAAAATAAAGTAAATAAAAAAATATTTTTTATCAATAAAAACCCAAAGTTGAAGAATATTTTTTGGTTTCTTGTGATATGGATCATAATATTTCATCACTGTTAATATAATCATAAATAATCCCAATAATCGATGAGATTTTATCATAAACCCATTACCACTTTGGTAAAATTGAATTGTAATCCACATGAAAGAATTAAAATATATGAAACATAATTTATATCATGAATATAAGTATATTAAAGATACAACATATTAAAGGGGAAGTATATACACCTCATAAAAAAATAGGTGCATAACACACTATATGTCTCAAAGAAGGTAATTTGAGATAAAAAACCCTTACCGTATTTGTAACTTTTGGACCATAAACCCAATTAAATATAGATACTAAGATGGATACTTAATTTCTCATAATATTACAAATAATATTTATTAAATAAATTTATTGGAATTATATACACCACATAAAATCAATAGATGTTTAATATGACATATATCTCATGGATATAAAAGGTGAGATGAAAATATCATACATTAAGTCAAAAAAAATCTGGAACTCATTAGAACCATATGTATAATAACTATTATTTTATTATGAATCTATTAAAGAACCCTAATAATAAGTATCATAACATATATTATTTAATTTTGACCTTTTATTACTAATTAATTAACAATTACTTATTAAATTTACGTTTCGAGTAATAACTGCATCATTTTTCAAGTTTTTTTGGGTTGGTATTATCGGTAATATTATATTTATCATGATTCCATAATCTCTAAAATTTTAAAAAATTTATAAATAAAATATATATTAATAATATATGTATTTATAGTATTACATCAAGGTTACAGACAGAAAATGAAATACACCATTCTTAGAGATGGTATGCCATATGTAAGCATGATATCTATTTCAAATTTCTCAACATATTGAAAAAAATAAATGTAAATAGTATATTAGCATTCCATAATCATATTATTTTTCTATATAACACATATTTTCCTTAAAAAATCTTATTATCTTCCATTTATTATATGAATGAATCACATCGCTTCACGAGGTGGAAGTTTTCCGTACACAAGAGAGACATTATCCTATTCCCAAAAAATTTAAAATATGAATTTATATGTGATATAAAATTCAAAAAGTATAATAATTTCATATATTTAAAATAAAAAAAATGAATCCATCATTATATTCATTTAGGATTGGTGGTGATGGAAAAAATATGATCAGTTCGTGAGGCGATAGTCCGTTATACACAGGAATGATGATTTCATATCACATTTGACATAACATGATATAGAATTTGGTCATTACTCTAATGCCCCGAGATTTCATAGTAAGTTATTTTCTTTAAAGTAATTCAATATCTTGAGCTATGCAAAAAACCGGGTTCGAGCGAACCACGACGTACCAAAGGAGCCTTTTAAAAAGTGGTTATGAACAATATTAACTGAATTTTAATTTTTATATATTCCATATAATTTTAGAATCCATATTATGTTTTTATTAGACATAATATAAGAACAAGTTCAGTTTTTTAGATAAAATAAGTATTTTTCAAAAAATGCAATTTTACCACCTTTTAATGGAAATTTTTTTTTAAAAAAAATATTCGACACTTTTATATATTAAATTTAATGAAATTAAATTCTTATTTAGAATCATGAAATAAAAATTTATTTTGGATAAATTTTTGGTACTTTTCTGATAACATTCACATTTTGATGAATACAAAAAACACTAAATTTTAATTGAAAACAACTATTTTAATCGAAAAAATTTATAATGTTAAATCATTCATTTTAATGTATTATAAGTATAATTAGATTATATTTTTATCATTTAATACAATGTAGGTCATTATAAGTAATGTCACATAAATACATGTCAATCTTTAGATAGTTTTTACTTTAAAAAAACTGACTTTTTGGTTTTTCCAAAAGGAATTAATTTTAAATTAATTAATGAAAATTTTATGTTTTTAATTTGGTACAATATAATTCATTTTTGAATTAAAAATATCGAAATTATCTTAGGGTTATTTTTTGGTATTTTTCGGAAAACATTCAATTTTTGATGAATAATAAAAACACTACGTTATTATTTAAAAACGACTTTTTTTAAATAATTATTTATTTTATTTAAATTTATTTTATGTCAAAATATATACATAATACCTATATATGTTAAATTTAATTCATTTGAGTCATTTTAAAATAAGTTTAGATATATAAAATTTATTGAACATTTTACCGTCTTTTACC
Organism: Viscum album; assembly: GCA_963277665.1. Lineage (NCBI taxonomy): Eukaryota > Viridiplantae > Streptophyta > Magnoliopsida > Santalales > Viscaceae > Viscum > Viscum album. The sequence continues at coordinate 71,138,677 of OY728135.1, forward strand.
CACCTACTAGGAACATTTGAAAATTTGCATAAAATATTATTTTACTGCTTTTGTGAGTTGAATTTCAAAAAGCCGAGAGAATTGGTTAACATAAGTAAGTAACATTGGGTTCAATAAGATGAAAATAATTTTTGATGAATAGTAACTTTTGACTTTTATTTACCACGATTAAAAGTAAATAAGATAATTAAGGGTAAAAATGGTATTATAATTACCTTAAAGCATGTTCTAATTCTATTGGATAAATTTAATTCGACCAAAAACAACCTTAGGAATAAAATATGATTCTCTTTGGTCATATTGGATTAGATTAGGACATCTATTATTATTTTATTTAAAAAAGAGTTAAAAGTGTTAAATTCAATGTTTAATAACTAAACTATTTTAAATATATGGATATATATAAGATAAATTCAATAATAAATATTCATTATAACTCTAAAAGTATTATATACATAATTGTATTTTATTTATAATTTTTAGACCTTAGATAATTTAATTTATTTATGACACAATGATGAGGTAGTAATTACCTAATAAATGAAATATTAAAATAATTGACAGTATAAATATCCAAATAAATGTAAATTAATACTTATGAGGAATTACACTAATCTTTCAGGTTAATATGACATGTTAGGTTTGATTAAATAAATTTTATTCATAGTGATAAAGTTTTTATGGCTTTCAAAAAAATCAAATACTAAATATTATTAAAATTTACAAAATTGAGTTTTTAAAACATATATTATATTATTAATTGATATAATATTCATAAAACTATAATTCTCGGCCAAAGAACTTATATAATGTTATATATATTAATAAAGATCCAATTGGGGTTTTATTGTCTTGTTATATTATGTTTATTAACCATATAATATAAAAATACAAAGAGACATGGTAAATGTCAAACTATTTAACTAAGAGTTAAATATAAAATATTAGGTTAATATGGTGACCTAACCTGTCTAAAACCTATTGGTTGAGAGGTTTTCGACCCACACCCACCATATCCTCGAATTAAATAATTTATGAGCCATTAAGAACCGAAAATTATTTAATTATAAAATAACAGTTGAAGCTTTTCCTAAAGTTCCCCTCACCCCTCTAATAAAAGGTCACTTCTCCTTCTCTTACGTTCACACCTAAAATGCCATTCAGCTCAGCCAAAACTAGCCCAAATTTCCTCCCAACTTCCCTAACATAAACCTAGAGTCCATACATTGATAAAAAACCAACCATAGGATGACTTTTGATCAACTCAAAAAGACATTCCGGATGAAAATGTAATAATTTCATCACCCTCTTTCAAGTAATTTTCTTATTCCACTTCCTCTTTCTTTGTTGTTTCCATACCAAAATAATAAATCTGGTACATTATACATATTGTGATGTTATTATAAATGTGGTACAACCATATTTTTTATTATATCGATCATATAAATGACAAAGTCACTATACGTGTGTACGTACGACTTACCGTCTCCACGTCATGGTGTAGTTTGTTATTCAAACACTTAATTCTTTGGATGGGAATAATAATGAGTATAAAATATGTAAATAATAAATATAACATGTTAATGATTTTGTATATATGATATACCATCCAATTACATACGATTTCACCATCAATATAATGATATTGTCGCTCGTGCATACGTACGGATTACCATCTCCACGAACGTGATAAGATTCATTCCTCATCGTAATCATTCCAAAATAATTTTCATTTTATTGTTAAAAATAATTTTTTTGAACATAATATCATTCTGTATGTGATTTAAATGCATCCTATACATAACAAACATGGCTTACGTAACCAAGAAAATAAAGGAAAATGAATCAGTTAACACCCGAAACAATGATACTACTAAAATATCATGAACATTGCAATATTAGAAGATCATATATGAAATAATATTTATTTATTTGGTTCTTTTATAATTTAATAACAATTATTTCACCATTTTATAGGATTTTAACCAACTCTATTCTATGGAAAAGTACAATTTAAGGGGTTTTCATCTCACTTTTATTCACATGAGATTCATGCTATATTTGCTACTATTTCCTTTTGTGTGGTATATGTACTACCCAGGATTGTATTGTTTACATAATATACTTTACATTATTATTATTTACATCATCATTGGATGATCATTATTTATTGGGGTTTATGTTTTGTATGTTACCAAATCGGTAAGGGAATTTTAAATTTTAATTTCCACTCATCTGATTTTACGCAAACTTCATTAATTACTTTAATCAACAATTATGTGTGAAATCACTATTTATTTACTTATGTAGTAATTTCCACACCCCTTTGTGTGGATATAAATTTTATACCCATAATCACTACATTGATAAATTCTCAAGTCATTGATATAATCTTGATAAGAGTAATTTTAACTCAATTTCAATTTATTGAGTTAAACATACAAGTCATTGGTGTTGTTTTTACAAGAATATGTGTTAATGTACTATGATTGATTTAGACTGTATATCCAATCATATTGAGTGTATTTATATTTTTCACACATAATTATTTCATTGATTTATCCTTAACCTAAGGATACAGTCTTTATAAATGAATTCTTCTCAACTTATATTCCATTGAGACTTCTTTGTTGTTATGCGCAAATTAGCTTTTATTTAGTGTATATAATGTACATTGACATAGTATATCATGATTCCCATTATTCTAATTATATTATAATGTTTTTATTTACTCAATTTTTTGTATTCAGCATCTCTTATTTTGTTAATAACTCTAACTAAAATGTAATTTAAAATCTTTTAAAAATTTATTCTTCTAAATATTTCTCATTAATGTCCATATTTTAAAAATGGTTTTAATGTTTTATTTATATAGTCATTAATGTTTTTAAATTTAAATTCCTTTTAAAATATTCAAAGTGGTATGGGACACTTTGATTCAAAAATCTATTTTGAACAACTTCTTGATAAATAATGATACCTTTAAATGTTTTCATGAAAAATGGATATTTCTCTCAAAACATTTTATTGATCATTTTAAACTATGTGAAAATCATTTATAGGATATTATTCTTGATAGATGTTGATTTATTATGATACATATTTTTAATACTATATTGAAGCTTTTGTGATATGTTTGACAGTGGATGTGTTATTTTTATATCATTCATGGTTTATGGATAAAGTACTGACATTTCGTATACTAGTTTGAATAAGAATGTTTATGTTTTGTTTAAACCTTTTCATATGAGGAATGCATTGGGCTTAGTAAGTGAATAGTGGATCCCTCTATAGATCATCGATGAATCAATAGGTCTCACGAGACAAACTAGTTTCTTAACACAAGCCCTTGACGAAATCTTATTTGTAGTTTTGGAACAAGGCCTTGACTATGTGCTTATGAAGTCTGGCATTACACATTTAATCATTATAATAGTGGATATGGATATTTCATGTGATTATTCGACTAGTTTAATATCCATGTAAATAAGTTAATTGCATTATTTGATTTCATATTTTCCATATTATGCTGAATTTTAAATTTAAAAGGCTTGTGTTATTTTATTATACATTGCCTTAAATATTTATTATTATTTATGATAGTTTCTTCTCTATAGGTATACATACTAAGCATTTGAGTTCACCCCTTTCTTACGTTGTATTTTTTTATAGGAATTAAATAATCTCATTACAATTAACCTGCAGGAATAGGCTAAGGGATATAAGATTTTTCAAATAGAACAATTTTTTTTTAATTTCATGATGTAATGTAAAAATTATTTATGTATCTATTACTTACAAGGATACTAAACAAATCAGTCTTTTGGGACATGATTCTGTGTATCATTCCAATGTTATGTAATAATGCATGGATTCTCTGTAATCGGGGTCAGGGAGTTACAGTTGGTGAGAGAGGAAGTTTAGTACAAACCTTGGAAGCTAAATATAGAAAAACAATATGATTAGGAAAAACTAACCTAAGATATACATTGAGAATTAGTATAGAAGAACACCCAAAAATTTTGGTAATGTAAATATTATATGGGTTTTCCAAGAAATACATCCCTATCTGGACACAAGCCAGTAGAAGAGGCTATAACACAGATCTACCTAGGAGGGAAAACTCCAACAAAGAGTTTCAGGATTATCCTGGGGTATCCTAGTACATGAAAACGGTCCTTGCTTCACTCTTGGTTATGACACACCTGAGGGATATGCTTTGGATAATTCACATTTTCTATACCAACCGATTTGAATGATTTTAATATAAGATGAGAATAAATAACCTTGTTTAATTATAAGGTGTTTTAGATTGAAAATAATGTGTTATGATATTCTCTAATTGATTTTATGACTCACATTATGCTTTATTGTGTTAGTAAATGACTGAATTTCAAGGAAGTCATAGTAACATTGAACATGATGTACCAGGTGGGCATCATGTTGGAAATGAGTAACGAAATGGAATTTTGATAGGTATAAAATATATTGTGTTCATGCGGAATCATTTTTACAAAAATATGATCAACAACATATATATTAACCAACTCCCGAACTCAAAAAAGAAGTGAAAGGCCATGAATGTTAAGAGATCCAGTAGTGGATACCATGGAGAAAATAAATCTCAATATCTATCGTACATGGAATTTGGATGGAGACACCTCATGAAGTGTCTTAATGTAAAAAAGAAATTCTTTATGTGTGGTAAAGGAGGATATAAAGTGAATAATTTCGAAGGAAAAATGAATAGTACTATGGAAGAAAATAAAAATGAATCCAATAATCCATTTACAGTCATTTTCCAAAAATGTAGGCGACCTGGGCATTACACGAGTCAATTACCTATTCTATAGGATAACCTCTTGGTCAAGGAAGAACCTATGTTGAAATAAACAGATGGTGAGATTTTTAAAAGTATTATTGATCTTTGCTGATGGGATTACTTTGTAAGACATTTATATTGTATGTGTAACCCTGCATTTTGTTATATGAAAATGCTATTTTAGGAAGAAATGTATTTTCTATTGTTGATATTATTATAAATAACCAATTGGGTTTATATGATCATTGAATTTGACACAATTAAAAGTTATTAAATTTTTGGATGAAAATGCGAGGCATGAGATAACATTTGTGGTGAAATTACGTTATGTTTATTTTGAAGAATTTATTTCATTTTGGGAATGTTATAAAATATAGTTTTTGAAAAAGGGCAACATGTAGACGATGTGAAAACTCGTCACGTCGGACAAAGCTGCGGGAATCGAACCCACAACTAGAGTGCGGTTGGGATTTTTCACATAACATTGGACTACGTAAAGTCCCTGTTTAGTGTGACTAATTATTTTTTGTTAAATAATTTTATTGATCAATAATATGTTGATTTGGGATCTTATGTCTTATCAAATGGATATCCTTATTATAGTAAAACGATTCGGTGATTAAGTGATAAATGTTATTTTGGAAGATGTTCGCTCTGTTGGGAACACTATATACCTAAGGAAAATAGAATACTATGGTATTTCATTTGAGGAGTACTGGTGTATTTTTATCTATGTTTTTATTGTAGATTTATAGTGATTTGGGTTTATTATGGAAATGATTAACAAATCATATAGAATATGTTATTAGGTTACTTACTTTTAAGTATGTGACATTAAGAGAAGTCGATGTTATTTGAAGATACAATTTAACATGGAAGACATTGTAATAAAATTCTTCTATGTTTAAGGTTTCAATATTAGTTTGAATTATATTGAATTATTTTGAGGAAAATTGTCTATTGAATGGTAATTATTTAACTTAGGGTATTGTTGGTTTAATTTTAGAAATTAAGATTAGTATTTCTTCTTCTAAAGTATTACCCTTTTTGGGGATCATCTGATCTTGTACTATCCATTTTGGTTTTGGATAATCTGTAAAGACAAGGTAAATATATAATTTATCCTTTTTGGATTATGTGATTCTCTAGAAGTTGATTCAAGAACTTCCATTGTGACCAAGTCATCTTGAATATTCATTGTTAAAAAAAAGACGAGTTAGTGGTATAAATTTTATTAATGGATGAAATAATACTTAAACTGTAAGTATATCTCTCTATGTTTTTAGTCAATCTCATAAATAAATTCCTCAACTTTATTAAATGGAACTAAAAAAAATGTTGTCCATTTAATTTTACTAATGGGAAACTAATGACCGTTTATCTGATCACAAGTTTGTAATTTTCATGTTGTTAATATTCTCCGGATCATGTTTTATATCACTCTCCATCAGAACGTGACACTTATTTTATCTTCTTTATCCATGTTTTCTTACATGGAATCCCAGTATGGGTTATCTCGGGTGACCTTTGTACTTCTATTTCTTTTTTTAAAGTCATAGTTTTTTTGATTTTTTTTCCGATGTGGGACTATCAATAATGTTCCCAATCCCAATTTTTAAATTTCGAGGATGCAATTTCTAAAAGGGGGAAGAATATAACACCAAAATATTTCATAGTAAGTTACTTTCATTAAAGTAATTCAATAGCTTGTGCTACACACAACACCAAGTTCATGCACACCATGATTTACCAAACTCACCGTTCAAAAAGCAGTTATGAATTGTATTAACTGAATTTTGAATTTTATATATTCCATATAATTTTGGAATCCATATTATGAGTTTCTTAGACATAATAAAAGAACAAATTCATTTTTTCAGATAAAAGAAGTATTTTTCCAAAAATGAAAATTTTCAACCTTATAATGGAAAACCCTTTTTAAAACCAATATTTGACAATTTTATATATTCAATTTAATGAAATTAAATTCTACTTTCGAATCGAGACATAGAAATTTATTTTGGATTAATTTTTGGTACTTTTGTGATAACTTTGATATTAAGATGAATACTGAAAAATACAAACTTTTAATTGAAAAAAACTTTTTTAATCGAAATAATTTATAATGTTAAATTATGAATTTGAATGGTTTGTAAGAATAATTGAATTATGTTTTTATAATTTAATACAATGTAATTCATTATATGTAATTTCACATTTAAAGTTTACATAAATACATTTCAATCTTTTGACAGTTTTTACTTTAAAAAAACCGCCTTTTTGTTTTAACAACGGGGATTAATTTTAAATTAATTAATGCAACTCATATGTTTTAAATTTGGTAAAACAGAATTCATTTTTGATTTTGGAATATCAAAATTAGCTTAGTGTGAATATTTGGTATTTTTATGAAAACATTCAATTATTGATGAATAGTGAAAACACTGCGTTACTGTTTAAAACCGACTTTTTATTTAAATAATTATTTATTTTATTTAAATTTATTTTAAGTAAAAATAGATAAATAAGACCTATATATGTTCAATTTAATTCATTGGAGTAATTTTATAATAAGTTTAGATATATAAAATTTTATTGAACTTTTTACCGCCTTTTAACCACCTTTTAAGAGCATTTTAAAATTTTCCTAAAATGTAATTTTACCACTTATTTGAGTTGAATTAAAAAAATAAAAGAGACACAGTTAACATCAGTAAGTAAAATTTTGTTCAATAAGATGAAAATAGTTTTGGGTGAATAGTAACTATTGACTTTTATTTACCGCGGTTAAAAGTAAATAGGGTAATTAAGGGTAAAAATAATATTCTAATTACCGTAACACATGTCATAATTCAATTGGATAAGTGTAATTTGACCAAAGAAACCTTAGGAATAAAATATGATCCTATTTGGTCCCACATGGATTAGATTAGGACATTTATTATTTTTTTTAATGAAGAGTTAAAAGTGTTAAATTAAATGTTTAATAACTAAACCATTTTTAATATAAGGATAAACATAAGATAAATTCTAATATAAATACTAATTATAAAGATAAAAAATATTTACTACTTAAATATAGTTTCTTTATAATTTTTAGGCAATAAATAATTTAATTTATTTATGACACAATGATGATGCTGTAATTACCTTATTAATGAAAAATTAAAATAATTGATAGTATAAATATAAAAATAAATGTAAATTGAAACTATTGATGAATTAACATACTTTTCTAGGATAATATTACATTTTAGGGTTGGTTAAATAAATTTTATTCACAGTGATAATGTTTTTATGGGTTTCAAGAACATCAAATTCTAAATAGTGTCAAAATCGACATAATTGAGTTTTTTAATCAAATAGTGTATTATTAAGGGATATAGTATTCCTAAAAACCTAAGGTTTGGCCAAAGGACTTAGATAAGGTTATATATATTAATAATTAACCAATTTGGGTTTTATTGGCTTCTTATAGTAAGTTTATTAAATATATAATATAAAAATAAAAAGAGACATAATAAATGTCAAGCTACTTAACTAAGAGTTAAATCTAAAAGATAAGGTTAATATGGTGATCTAAACCTATATAAAACCTATTTTTGAGCTTTTTTCAAGCCATACCCACCTTAACCTCTCAATAAATCATTTTTGAGCCATAAGAAACCGAAAATTATTTTATTATAAAATAATATTTCCATCTTTTCCTAAAGTTCCCCTCACCCCTCTTATTAAAGGGAACTTCCCATTATCTTACTTTCACACCTCCAAAGACATTTGGCTCAGCCAAAACCTACCCAAATATCCTCCCAACTACCGTCACATAATCATAGAGTCCTTACATTGATCATAAAGATAATCTTTGGATCCCTTTTAATCAACTCAAAATGAAACACCCGAAGAAGAGGTAACAATTTGCCCACCCTATTTCAAGTTCTTTTCTTCTTCCAATTCCTATTTATTTGTTGTTTCCATACCAAAATAATAACTCCAGTACCATATACATACTTTGATGTTATTATAAATTTGGTACAACCATATTCGTTATTCTATCCATCCTATAAATGACAAAGTCACCCTACGTTCGTACGCATGGCTTTCCGTCTACACGTCATGGTGTAGCTTGTCATTCAAACACTTCATTATTTGGATGGGTATAATAATGATTATAACTTATTTAAATAGTAAATATAACATGTTAATTATTCTTTATATATTATATAACATACAATTACATATGATTTCACCATCAATATAATCATATTGTCGCTCGTGCGTATATACAGATTACCGTCTCAAGGAACACGATGAGATTCCTTACCCATTATAATCATTCAAGAATAATTTTCATTTTATGATTAAAAATAATGTTTATGAACATAATATAAATCTTTATATAAACCAAATACAACCAATCCATAACAATCATGGCTTACGTAATCAAGCATATAAAGGAAAAGGAATCACTTAACACCTGAAACAATGATACTACTGAAATATCATTAACAAATAAATATTAGAAGATCATATATGATATAATATTTATTTATTTGGTCCTTTAAAATTTTATAAAAATTATTTAACCATTATACAGGAGGTTAACCTAACCTATAATAAGGAAAAGTACAATGTAAGGGGTTTTCATCTCACTATTATTCCCGTGAGATTCATGCTATATTTTCCACTATTACCTTTTGTGTGGTGTATGTAATACCCATGATTGTATTTTTTGTGTAATAAACATTAATTTATGGGTATTTACATCATCATTGGATGATCCTTCATTAATTGGGTGTATGATTCATAAGTTTCTGAATTTTTAAGGAAATTTCAAATTTCAATTTCAACTCATACAGTTTTTTGCAAACCTCTTTGATTACTTTAATCCAAAATTATGTGTGAAATCACTATTTATTTACTTATGTAGTAATTTCCACTCCATATTTTGTGGATATAGTTTTGATAAACATAATCACTCCAATGATAAATTCTCAATTCATCGATATAAACATGATAAGTGTAATTTTAACTCAATTTCTATTCATTGAGTTAAACATCCAAGTCTTTGGTGTTGTTTTTACAACAATATGTGTCAATGTACTCTGATTTATTTACACTGTATATAAAATAATATTTAGTGAATTTATATTTTTCACACATAAATATGTCATTGATTTATACTTAACCTCAGTATAAGGTCTTTATAAAGGTATTCATCCCAGCAAACATTCCATTGAGAATTATTTTTTTTTATGCACCAATTCACTTTTATTTGGTGTATATAATGTAATTTGAGATATTATATCATGAATATATTTATTCTCATGATATTATAATGTTTTTGTTACCTCAATTATTTGTATTAAACCATATATCATTTTTTAGGAACTCTTACTAAAATATCATTTTAAATGTTTGAAAATTTATTCTTCTAAATCGTTCTCATTAATATCCATGTTTTAAAAATGGTTTTAAGGTTTTATTTATATGGAAATTAATGTTTTAAAATTGAAATTCCTTTTAAATGTTTCAAAGTGGTATGGGACACTTTGATTCAAAATTCTATTTTAAAAAGCTTCTTAATAAATAGTGAGACTTTTAAATGTTTTCATGAAAAATGGATATTTCTCTCAAATATTTTTACTGATCATTTTAAACTATGTCAACATATTTACGGGATATTATTCTTGATTGAGGATTATTTACTATGATACACATCATTCATACTATATTTTTGGTTTTCTGATTTTTTTGACAGTGGATTTGTTATTTTTATATCATTCATGGTTTGTGGATAAAGTATTAAAATTTCCTATGCCAGTTTTAATACAAATGTTTATGTTATGTTTAAACCATTCCATATGATGATTGCATTGGACTTAGTAAGTGATGGGTGGAGTCCGCTATAGCTCCTAGATGCATCAGTAGGTATAATGAGACAAACAGGTGTCTTGACACAAGGCCTTGACAAAATCTTATTTACAGTCTTGGAACAAGGCCTTGACTATGTGGTTATGAAGTCTGGAATTATGCATTCAATCATTGTGAATGTGGATATTGATATTTCATGTGATTATTAGACTAGTATAATATCCATGAGAATAATTAAATGAAATTATTTTATTTTATCTTTTCCCTATTATGCTGAATATTGAGTTTAAATTTCTTGTGTTCTATTATTATAGATTGTCTTAAATGTTTATTTTTATTTAAGAAAGTTTCCTCTATATTGTTATTCTTACTGAGCATCTGAGCTCACCCCTTTCTTATATTGTATTTTCCCATGATTCAAAGAAGTATATTACGATTAAGCTGCAGGAATAGGCTAAGAGATATAATATTTTTAGAAGGAGACACATTGTTATTTTTTTGTTTCATGATGTAATGTAAAACATAGTTATTTATCTTATACATCCAAGGCTACTAAACTGATAGATCTTTTGGGAAATAATTCCTTGTATCATTCTAATGTTATGTAATAATGCATCGATTCTGGGTAACTGGGATCAAGTGTTACAATTAAACTAAAATAAAAAAATATAATTATATATATGATACTAAGGTTAATAAATTAGCATGGTTTAATAAGAATTTAAGATGGTAGATAAAGAAATAAGACAAAATGCACAGTTATGGGTGTTAACTGTTCTTCAGAAGGCATATTTTGGTTTTCACCAAAGGATTCATAGGTTCCATTTATGGCCCATATAAGGATTCCAAGATGGTAGGTGGTCTGAAATGAAGTGATTAAGGTTTGAATTGGTAATATAAAATGTTTTAGAAGTGTAAAGAAGAGATGAAAGGGTGGAATTTTATATATGAAGTGAGTGACACCGTTGTATTTTTTTGAAATGAAAAAGATTACCCATGTTTTCCACAATAAAAAAAACCCAAAAAGAAAACTTCTTTAGAATAGATGAAAAAAATATAAATATCAACATTAAATTGGTTTTGTACATGTCTTGGGACATCTTTTATCTTTTTATTTTTAGTTTAACCCCCAATAATCATTGTTTTACCTTAACCAGGGTATGTAACCTTTTTAAAATTTGTACTATTCATTATGGTAATAAATCAAGTTAACCATATTAGATAGTATAAATTATTATGATCAAAAATAATTAATCCATTTCTCAAAATTCCACTGATAGTAATGGTGAAATTTAATTTAAAATTAATACCATGGATGGGACGAGAAAGTGGTTTTCCAAAGAGAAAATATCAAAAAGTTGAAAAACTTATTATATAAAAATTCATTAAGAAAATAATTCAAACAAGATAAATTAGATTAATTTATACATAGTTGAATTAATTTTACATTTTAACCTATTTTAAAAAAATGAAACCCTATAATTTTTATAAGAAAAGGTAACAGTCAATAAAAACATGTATAAATCACTACTCACTTAAAATTTATTATACTCATAAAAATCCCTCAAATTTACCCTAGGAATATTTTGAAATTATAATATAAAAAATGAAGTTTATTCTACAAAATTATTTCGAAAAAATCGTTAAAAATTAGTTTTATTAGTTTTTAAAAAATGGAAATAATTGTTTTTGATAACGTAGTATTTTTGAATCATATAAAGACTTCTCTAAAACTTAAGTAACTTTTTATAAATATTTTTTCATTATATATAAAAATTATATATAATATTTCAAATTTGTTTATTCTAACACAATCCATCATGTTTAATGGATAGTAAATAATGGTCTTATTTAAATAACAATATTAATAGATTTTTATTATTTGTTAAAAATAGTTGTTTTTTGTAATGCAAGATAAAATATAGGATGCCTTTTATAAAAGCTACCAATGAAATTTCATTTATTAAAATAACTCCTGGATTCTCAGGTTTTTATATTCTAACTCCGTTAAAATTAAATTCCCCTAGAAATTATTCACTCTAATAAAAAGAAATAAGGATTCTTATGACTAATAATTTCCTCAAGTTACCACATAGCTTCATCAAACTGACAATTTCACCAAAACAAATTTTCGAGGGGAGTTTTTTGTTTTTGAAACACTTTCTATATATGATTCAGAATCTACAATAGATATTCCTCATAAGAATGATCCTAATCCAGCAAGATGACCTTTGAGTTTAGTAAATGTGATGAATCAGTTATGTACTAAAGGAGAGATACATGGAACACAAAATGAACTCTAGAGATTATTGATGGAAGTGACAACTGATAGGATACCTTTCATATACAATCAAGAATTTCCTAGGGGATAATTTACCTAAGGCTTATTTTTCCCTTCATTATAAATATCATTACTTTCCTCCAGGTACAAATTCTTAAAAACACCTTTTCACAAAATTCAAATTATAGATCATGCTAGTGATTGTCAGTATAAATTTTCTACCAACTATGAGATTCCATTATATGATTATATATGGATCTAATATTCTCTGGAATTTAATCTTCTATATCATGTCCTAATAGATTTATTTCTCCATCTTCATTCAATAATTTTTTATCTCTACTCTTATTTCTATATAAGGCTTCATAAGGATCCATCTAAATGCTTAAGTGAAATGTATTGTTATATAAAAACTAAAAAAGTGGAAGGTGTTGATCCAAACCACTATTTAAATTAATAAAAAAGATATCATTATATCTTATGTTGTATTAATTATTCTCTTATAATGACTATCTTTCTGTGGATTATATACATTGTTGAAACATAACTCTTTATCTAGAGGTTATTGAATAATTTTTTAGAACATCGAGGTAAACATCATATCCTAATCAAACACACTATAATGTTTAACTCTATAAAACATACAAATTTATTGTTGTATATCCATGTAGATGATAATAAGAGAATTATTCTATGATAAGGATGATGTGTAATGAAATTTTAATGAATTAAAATAAAACCCATATTGAATTATTCACTTTAGATGTTTCTGGGAGTCTAACAATTAAAGCCATGATGTTGTTATCAGATTTTCATTCTGGTGTAGGTAATGGATGTAACATCCCCTTATACTTTTATCTCTCCAACATAACTTGCTAACATACCAAGAAATGAGATACAAACTCTTCAATACCTGTCTTAATTCCATCCCACTATAAATACTCTTTAAATTTTCTATACATATTTATACATCTAGGATGAATAGAGAATAAATAACTATATTCTTCCTCTAACAAATCCTTATTCAAATTTGGCATGGACATAACATGCACATGTTTCTGGAATGTTATCATTATATCATGATAAAATTTAGACGTAGAATAATTTCCAACATTATTTTAAATATCTATGTCTTCCTTCAGTGCCTCTTTAATATTTACTTGGATAGATGGTTTAAAATTCAATTGATAAAGATGAGATTTCATCCCATCCTTTAGGATTTTTAGATCCATACTTTGAAAATAATGCAATATTGGATCTATATATGATCCTAATCATTGATAGGCTAGCACGAACCTTTCAACTTAAGGCATCAGCCCCCTTGTTTTCCTTCAAAGTGTGGTACTGTATTGAGCAGTCCAAATATTTATTCAGCTCTAACCATATTATCTGGGACATAATCAACTTCTTCTATGCAAAAATTTATGTTAAAATTTTGAGATCAGTATATAAAACACAATTTTCTATGTAAATATAATTAATCTATATTATTAATTCATAATTACTGTAGCTAACTCCAAATAATCGGTTGGGTAACTTTTCCTGAATTCTTAATAGTCATGAGGCATAAGATATAACCATGTCATTCTATATAAGACAAAATCTCAATCCATTCATTAATGCATCACATAAGATTCAAAAACCTTCTCTGCTAGAGGGTAATGTTATAAAAAATGTACAAACTAATATTTTCCTTAATTACATGACATTTTCATCACCTTCATCAGTCCATTGGAACCTCACTACCATTAGAGTTAACCTGGTGAGTTTATTAGAGAGTCATAAGAAAGTATCAATAAACCATCGATAAGATCTATTTAAAAAAGAAAACTATGTATCTTAGTCTTCATTGTTTGTCCAATGAAACATTCAAAATACTCCACTGTTGATGGATATACATATATTCCATTTCATTTGGTTATATAGCCTTAAAGAGAAATTTTTTACTCCAAAAATTCAGACAATGTAAAATTTTTATATAGTTTCTCTTTCATTAGGTCTTTAGTACAATTATAAATTGATATTCGTGAACTTCCCTGATAATCTAATAAATAATAATATCACCTATATAGACAACCAAAAAATTATCAAGATAATATATAAAGAATCAATTCATTAAATAAATGAAAATAATATGGGAATTAGTATGACCGAATAGAATAACAATATACTCATATTGTCCATACGTTGTATGGAATTTTTTCTTAAGTATATCCCCCTTATTTTATGTTAATTAATGATATCTAAATGGAAGTTAAATCATGGGAAATTATTGAACTCCATACAGTTGATCAAATTTTTAATCAATATGGAGTAGTTGATATTTTCTCTTGATCTTGATCTTTTATATCCCTCAATAGTCATTGAAGATTAATATCAATCCATAATTATTTAAAAAAAGAGTAGGTCAATTCCAATGTGATACACTTGTTTGAAAGAATATATTGTCCTAGTTTTCATGGAGTTTATTATTCAATTATTATAACTCAATCGATACTATTCTATAGAAAGTCTTCAAAATTGGTGTGACAATAAGTATGAGTTCTATTATGAAATCAAATTCATGTTTTAGTGAATGTTTAAAAAATTCATCTTAGAATACATCAAAAAAATTAGTTTCACAATGGAAATATCATAAATAATGAGTTCTCAAAAACTATCTGAGATAGAAACCCCTCTTGATTATGAATCACAACCCATAAAATGTATGCGATTTCCATCGGAGGTTCATATTTACCATCACACTGATAGAGGGTCATAGATCGGTTTTTAATATCACTTGTGACATGAGTTAGTCATAAATTGATGTTGAGTTTATGTAGATAAATCCAGTCCATTCCTAAGATAACATCAAATCTAACTAGTGGGCGAATTAAATTATGTGGAGGAGGAACATTCTAATAAACATAAATCACTAAATAATTATTGAGATGAGATGAGATCAACATACCATTAGGGGTTTTCACTACTAATTACACATTTATTTGTTTGGTATCATCTTAATACCGTTTGAAAATTCTTTAGATATTATACAATTTCTACATCTAGAGTCAAATAAGACCTTATATATCCTAAAGTTGATGGTAAGTGTACCTTTACCATGTCTTCATAACACCCATCATAAAAAGTTGTGATTGGATGAGACATACCTTTTAATATTTGATTAAGAGGTTTCTGATATCAAACATCATCATTTACATTTGAATTTGGGCACTGGTTACCATAATTCCCATGCTCCATGCATTTGAATCACTGGAGTTTGGATGTTTCATTCTATAAATATTTATCTCTATTTTAATCATTAGTTTACTTATTCCCAAAACATCATCATTTGATTTCCCAATGAATATCCCTTCAATAGTCACAACCTTTTATAGTCCCCAAGAGAATATTTCTTTCATGTTTCTTCCCACACTTTTAGCATAAATAAATTCTCATATTATTCAATGCATGGTTTTCATATTTTTTAATTTTATTTTTATATTCTTTTCAACACCATGATATTGACACGTTACTCAACCCTTTATTTCGTCCTTGATATCACATTGAAAAATATCTTCATAGCTATTGAATTATCATATAGACAATACCCTTTGGAGAATTGGTTTTAATCAACTGAAATGTTGGCCAGCCATATTTTTAGGCTGGATGATAATATTAGAAGATTATGTCACCTAGTCTTATATAATTTTCATCATTGATACCAAACAATCATCGAAATATTTCATTAGATTAAGGAACTCCTTCTCCATTTTAATATGAAGAATAAAATAAATGATCTTATTGAAAAATATGTTCTTGATTCCATCCATATACATAGAGTAAATTTCATAATGTTCTATTTTATTCTAGATGAGATTTCACTATTAATATGATTCAAATTCCAAATGTTAGGTTCCAAAATGACATTTTCCTATTATGAACACTAGATAATAGAAAATATCTTTTTATTTGTACTGATCCAATTCTCAAAAACTTATGGATGAAAAGATAAACTAATGTAAGGTGGATGTTTTCTCATAAAAGAATCAATAGAATGTTGTTCCATCCTTTTATTATATGGATGTTCAGCATGATACATGGATTGAAAAATTTCATTACCATACAAATAAGATTTTCATTCCATATACCATAACTTTTGGCTTCTTAGGATGAAAACGATTTCAATATCTATTTTATTTACCATTAACATGGTTCCTTTGGGTTCCATCCACTGAATAAATCCAAAAATTATAGTATTAACAACATTTATCATAGTGGGAACAACATAATCATAAAAAATCACTTAAAGGATGTTTAAAATCCCAAAACCTTATTTTTAATCAATGAAATATTAGTTTTTTCCATGGTAATTCATATTCAAAATATATTTAAATCATTCATGATTGTTTATAAATTGTTTTTGAATGTCTGAACTATATCCCCCAGGAGTGTTAAACCATTTTTCCAGTAAGTCACATTGTCATACACTACGTGACAATTGAGCCGAACTTAATGAACTGTTTTTATAATTATTAACCCTTGGTAACTTTTTCTGAGAACAACATATACTTTTAGAATCCATACAGGGATGTGATTTCATGGAAACCACTTACTTTATCCTTTACCAAAATTACATGCTATTTCATATACAGTTAATCATCCTTTGACTTATCATTGTACATATCCTTAGAGATATTACTATAGTTTTCCAATCATAGTTTCCAAAGGTTATGTAATCCTATCCTTTGATAACCAATATAGAAAACTAGTATTTTCACACACACACACACATATATATATTACATCTTTTTAGATTAACATTCATTACATTACAAAAAAAACAATAATGAATATCGTAAAGGTATAATTCCTTTGGACACTAGACACAACATATTTTTATTTGATAAATATCTTCAACATCTCCTATAAAGATTTTCCCACATAGCACTCTTATTTATCATACCCTACAAAAAGCCTTTATTTGTTACATGGGGAAATGAATCATAGGAATGAAATCATCTTCTCAGTAAAGGTAAAGAAGGATGATATTTATTCTTAACACGATCATAATGGATTGATTACATGATCATAAAAATTTAAAACCTTACCCTTCTGATAAAATAATATAATCTTATTTCGGAAAATAAATAATTGAAGCCCATAAGACATGAATCATAAGGAAATCAAGGAACATGAAAATTATAATATAACATAGGTGTAAGAAATAGATGTATGGAGTACACATAATAATAAATCATCATATCATTAGTATTAAAGGACAATTTACATGACTAAAACTGTGAAATGGGTTTACTTCCAGAACTATTATAGTAGTAAAGGTTCACTCCAAAGACTATAATAGTGGAAAAAGTACATTACTGAACTGGGATTACTCTCCATTTTATCCCTATCTATCTCATAAGATTTCATTGTTTTCCAAAATCATTGGAGGGAGATATTTTTCCCACCCAATGCATAATGAATATTATTCATATGTGTGCCACAAAACCATAAAACATTCATTATATTTGATCCTAAGGATATAATGGGATTTATAATCAATACATCCTAGCCTGGACTATCTAAATGAAATGCATTTCATATAGAATTCATCATTTCATTATAAGATAATATATGGGAAATGAAGTGGGATTCATAATTATATTATAATTTTATAACCCCTAAAAAATAAATATTATTCATAAACATCTTGTCATTATAATGATAAATACTTTAGAAGAAGAATAAGAATGGTATTTTGGGATGATATCCATAGTAAAGTAAAAGTAATATCAGAGGATGTTATATTATATGGAAAATGATTTTGAAAAGACACGTGAAACAGTTTTTGAGTAAAATAAATATTTTGAAAATAAATTTTTAATAATATTAATTCATAAAACATATTGTAAATAATTTTTTAAAAAATAAACTTTGGAACTTATAAACAATGCATTAAATATCATTTAAAACATTTCATGTGTATAATATCTATTATAAATTGAAACAAATTTAAAAATAATATATTTTTAAAATACATTTCTTTGCAAATATCCTTGGAAACATATAAATTAATATTTAAAACAATGAGTGATAATGACATTGGAAAATAACATGCATAGAATACACTTTAAAATAAGTACCCCTTACACAATATCGATAAAATAAAAATGGAAATTGTTTGGAAAATGAATTGAATATTCCTTTTATAGTCATGTAAAATAAATTAAAAAGGGGTAATGTTTTATCATTAAATCATATTGAATAAAATTAATAAACTGTTATATTTTTATAGAAAACATGGTTTTGGATGAAAAACATGTATCAACAGTAGAGATAAATAAAGGCAATTTTTCATAAAAATATTCTATTGAATTATTGAGTTTATATAGAAAGGGAAATGAATTGAAATATGTATTCTCATAACATAACCATTTTAGAAGAAAATTTATGAGTTTATTGATATTTGATCAAAAAATTTCATTATTGAAAACATAAACATAAACAATCTCGATAAATGATGAGATTGTATAAAAAACCATTACCGTTGTGGTAACATTGAATCATAAGAACAATAAAATAAAAAAATTAATTTAGTCTTAATATATATCGAAGATATAAGTGTATTATTTACATAAAAGTTTAAATGATAAGCATACACACCTCATAATAGTATATATTTACAGAACACCACATATGTCTTGAAGAATGAAAATTTAGATGAAATTCCCTTACATCATTGGTCACTATTGAACCATAAATACCATGAATATTTGACACTAGAAATGATATGAAACTCCACACAATTTTATTTGTAATAATCATAAAATAAATTCTTGGGAATTATATGCACCACATAAAATCAACAGGTGGTGAATATGGCATGTATCTCATTGATATAAAAGTGAAAACAAATCCATCACCTTAGGCCTTAAATTATTTTTTTATACGTTTGAAACTCCTATGTAATAACTATAATTTTATTATAAATTGATTAAGAAACCATACACATATTCATCATACTATATATTATTTAATTATTACCTTGTATTACCTATTTATTAAAAATTCTGGGTTAAAATTATGTTTCAAATAATAACATCTATGTAATTTACATATGTTTTGGACTAGTATTTTTGATTCCCTTAAATTGATGATGGTTAAATCATAAAATAAATTTTAACTATGATATAAATAACATATATATACATATATATATATTAATTATATATTTATTTCTTTTGATAAATAAAATCTAGTTGTCAAAAATGAAATACATTTTTCATGGATATGATAGCCTGTATATATGCATGAATGTTGTTTCAATTTTATCAATGGATTGACAGTATAGATGATAAAAAATATGGTATCATTAGATAATAATATTTAGGTCATATATATCATCTATTTTTATTTTACCAATCCTTATTACCTTCTAATTAAAGTGTTAATGAATCTAATCACTTTGTGAGGCGGTAGTCCGCAATACAGACGAGCGATGTTATCATATTCCCACAAAATGGAAAGTATGAAGTTATATAGGAATTAATAAATCCAAACATATAATAATATCTAAAATATCACATATAAAACATTTAAACCAAAATTATATTCAGCTGTAATAGGTGGTGCTGGAAAATGAATTACATTAGTTCATGAGGCGGTAGTCCTTCGTACATCTGAATAATAATTTTGTGTCCCATTTAATTGAAGAGGAGATTATTTAAGGTCATTACATTGACATGGAAAATATATATTTTTTGAATATACTAATGATTTTATATAATAGGTTTTTTAATAATAATTAAAGTATGTTGATAAGGAAATAATATAAAATGATTAGTTATGGGTGTTACATCTTCTTTAGGCAACTCTTTTTGGTTTTCACCAAAATCATTATTAGGTTGTATTTATAAAAAAAGGATTACTTTTTTATAGGAGGGGATTAATAAATTTATTTTGGTAGGTATTGGATGAACTAAATAGTTTTGGAAGTGTAAAAAGGAGAGAAGAAAAGTTGGCCTCTTATATGTGAGAGAAGTGGCACACTTGTATTTTTTTGTTAATGAAGAAGGTGTACCCAAATTTTTCCAATGACATAAGGGGACAAATTGTATTTATCTCTAGAATAGAATTTATATGGTAGAAATATTTCTATCCAATGTGTGTTAAAAATATTTTAGGTAATTTTTATTCTGTATCATTTTATTCTAACCCCTAGTAAAGTCATTTTTTCCTTAACCACAGTAAACAATTTAACTATTTTTACTATTAATTATGGAAAACAGTAAGTAAAATATATTATATAATTCAAATTATAATTATTAAAACTACTTAAAACTTTTTTCCAAATTTCATCCATAAACCTTGAAACATTTTATTTAAAATTAAATAAGAATATGCGAGGATAAATATGTTTTTGAGAGAGAGAATGATCCCATGTTTAGAAAGGTTTTAATTTTAAATTCAATATATAGTTTATTAAAATGAATTAAATTTCATTAATGTATATATAATATAAGTAATATTACATTTAACCCCATTTTAAAATAAAAATTCAACCTTATAAAGTCATTATATAAAGAGTCATTTTTAAATAGAAACTAATTTTTCCATTATTCAAAGAAAAATAAATTTTTTCCGAAGATTCCTAAAAGTTCACCCTATGAAAATTTATACATGATAATTTTAAAAATTAATTTAATTTTATAAAATTAATTTTTTGAACGTGTAAAAAATTAATTTTTTTATTTTTTAAAAGAATGAATAAAAACCATATCTTAAGAATATATTATTTTTGAAACATATAAAGACTTTTCAAAAAATTAAGTACATGTTTGTCAACATATATTTTTTATATAAAACTGTTATACATAATATTTGAAATTCATTTATTCTTATTCATACTTCTAGGTATAACTACTTTGTAATAATGATCTTATTCAAATAAAAAAATTAATTGTTTTTTATCAGTTCATTAACACTCGCTATTGACTTCAACACAAGGTAAACACAGTATTGTGTGTTATGAAAGCTATCAATGAAAATTAATTTATTCAAAAATTATAATTTTTAAAAACTACTAATGTTACATTAATCATGTTATATTACCAAGAAATAAATTTTCAAAAGGGGTTTATATGAATTTGAACTTATGATCGACTTTAATCGCATAACCCATAATAGTATCCATAACTCTTATGTTAATGACAAAATAAATAATTACAAAATTAAACATAATTCATAGATATTTAATGATTCTTATAACGAAAATTCCACTGAAAATTGTTTTTCAATGATTTAGTTTTTTAATGACAATACATAAATACTTAAAAAATGTTATGTCAATATAGGTCCTTCCATAGTAAATGTTTAATCATTTAGAAGTGGGACTTGTTTTAGATAATTCCCATGTTACTCACATTGAATTTAATGAACTATTAATGAATCCTTGAGGTGGAATTTGTTTCCTTCAATCATAATCTTTATTTTTTCTCAACAATTCACTTCTTTATGCTCTTTTCTCACACAATAATCTTTTTATTGTTCCATTGAGACACTTTCATGGGTGTCTCTTTTCATATTTCATACATGAAGGAAATAAAGCTTTCTTTCTTCTATGGTCCCCAGTATGTTATCTCTTAAAAAACTCCATACTTCTCTTCTATGGGGATATTAGGAGTTGATTATGGTTATGTTGTTTGTCAAATTTCTAGATAACTAATTAGGGATAATCAAGATACATTTCCCTTATGTAAACATCCAATTTGTTTCTTATATTCACCAAATTTTCCTTCATGTTTAATTTTCACATGATTTATTTGGGTTCCATCCATTGACTAAAACAAAATACCATAGTGTCAAAAAATTTAATCATAGTGGAAAAACCACATAATCAATTATAAGATGTCAATATCATAAAATATTTTCAATCTAAGACACATTAGGTTTAATATAGGTCATTAATTATCAACATATATAAAAATTATTCATAATATATTGTAAATAAAATGTGAATTATCCAAATCATATCCCTTGAGAGTGTAAAAAAAATGTGTGTGGTGAGGAACACTTTTGTGTACCAGGTAATGCTCAAGTAATGCCTTGTTTGAATTTTGAGATTTATTACCCCTATGTACATCTATTCTATAACCACGTCCACTGTTAGTATAGTGATATTGATTTATTTCTAGGAAAACCCACAAAATATCTATATTACCCAAACATTAAGATGTTATTCTATACTAATCCTTAATGTTTATCATAGGTTTATAATCCCCACTCTATGTTTTTCTTGACGTAGTTTTCAATCATTATACTAAAATTAATCTAATACCAACTATATGCACTCCAACCCCAATAGCCTATAATTAATTTCATATTTATTACTTTGGAATAAGATAAAAATAATCACATCCCAAAGGACCTAATATTTTATTAGTATTTGTAAACTAGATACATATAAGATTCCTATATTATATTTGAGTTACATAAATTACAACAGAATTGTTTTGAAGAATATAATTATTCCCTCTTTAATTTTACTTCATATCATTCATAGTACACTTCCTAGATTATTGGGAAATGTAACAAAGTATGGTTGATATGAAATACTCATTAAGGATTAAGTACATCATAAAATATCATTAATAAATAATAATAATATACATAGAAGGTTAAATAACTGATCACACATTCTATTTAAAAATTATAACTATTATGATTTGAAAAGGTATAATCATCATGGAATTTTAAACATTGGAACAAAATTTTTATTGAATCAATAATATCACTATCATGATAAGATAAGGGATGGTCAATAAGGTAATGTTAATAATTGAAAAACATTTCACTTTATCTGTAAATTCAGAATTAAATGAATCCATAGATAATATTTTTGAAAAAATATCATGAATTATATAAATGAATTATTAATGAAGTAAATTATTAATTATTATATGTCATGATCTTAGGAATCATGATACCTATATCGTGATGACCTTTTACAATATTGTTTAAAACTGTGGGTAAAAAACCAATCTGATTTTGCCAAGTGATTTATATCATGAAACCATTAAATACACTGAGGGGGTGTCTGTAACTATGATTTACCTGTAAATTATTATCCAAAGCATTCCACATATATAGAATAATATATTTAATCCATTAATTAATATTCCTTATCATAAAATATTTGTATTTAGTAAATGATATATATATACCAATATTTCCCCTATTAATCAAATAAAGTTTAATGTAAAATATCTTATATAAAATGATATATGCTTTAATTAATAAGAATGTCCATGATAAATAATATTAATATTTTGGTCAAATCATATATACTATGATAATAAGAAATTTAATAATTCAATAGACTTTTAATGATAGAAAAATTAATTATGAAAGGGAATTTCATTAAATTCCAATGTAAAAATAATAACAAACCATCTAGAAAAATAATAAGAATGATATCAAAAAAATATATCCCAAGTTTATCATAAGGAAAATAACAGTTTTATTTCATTAATGAATAAAAATACCATAAATAAGTCATTAAAGAATTATTAAATAAAATAATATTTTCATAATGAAAATAATGTTTATAAAAATAAAATCCCAAAATATTTTGAGAATTTTTTTATTTTATTATATCTATAGAATCTTATAGAGTAATCATTATAACATTTTCTGGTCATGATGGTGGAAAATGTTTTATATGAATTATATTAAAAAACAATGATTTTTTTTTTCAAATTTCAGGTATGATCCAAATGAGATTTATTTGGAAAAGAAATGGAATTTTCCTCACAAAAGATTTTTGAAAATTAAAAAATTGGAAAATATTTCTTTAAAAAATCTTTTTTAATGTAAAAAAAATTTAACATTTTTATAAAACATGATTTCAGATGAAAAATGAATTTTTAATGAAGAGATAAGTGATGTAATATTTTATTAAAAATACTTTCACAATCATATTAAATTCCAAATAGTATAATATTGTACTTGAAAAAGCTATTAATAACCAGAGGATATATAAATTAAAGGGTTTTTGTAACACCCCGAGATTTTATGAAAAATATTCTTTTTAATTTCATTAATGTCTTGTGTTGTACTCTACACCAAAAGGATCTTGCATAACACGAATCTCTCACTTGGCTTACAATACACACAATCACGACCTTCCACGAAAGCGTGTGTTGTACGCAATACTGAGTTTTTCTAAACAACGATATGTTATATGAACTACCCCTTATGAATAGTATCAACTAAATTTTGAATTTTATAACATTATTATTCATCTTACACATTTTCTAGAACATGGTATGAGAACAAAATCAATTTTTCGAGTAAAATATGTAATTTTCGAAAAATGTAGTTTTGCCTCCTTTTGATGGCGCACCCACTTTAAATCTTGTTTTTGACTTTTCTATAAGTTAAATTTAACATAATATAATTCTTATTTGGAATCAGGAAATAAAAATATACTTTGGTTAAATTTTTCATATTATTCTAATAACATTCATATTTTAATGAATAATAAAAACACGCTATATTTTAATTAAAAACAAATTTTTTCATCGCAATAATTTATATGGTTAGATTATCTTTTTAATTGGGTTGAAAGTGTAATTAGAATATATATTTACCATTTAATCCAATGTTGTTCATTGGAATTAATTTCACTTTGAAATTGGATATAAACAAGTATTAATCTTTTGATTGTTTTTTTCTTAAAAACACGCAATTTGTCTTGATAACGAGAATTAAATTTAAAATTAATTAATGCCACTTATAT
This sequence comes from Viscum album, assembly GCA_963277665.1. Lineage (NCBI taxonomy): Eukaryota > Viridiplantae > Streptophyta > Magnoliopsida > Santalales > Viscaceae > Viscum > Viscum album. Next base: position 71,164,432 of record OY728135.1, read on the forward strand.
GTTATGAATTTTAAAAAATAGATATCAATTATGAATTTGAAATATCAAATAATTCTTTGGCAAAATTGTTTGTAATTTTCTTGAAAAACTTCAATTTTCGATGAATAGTGAAACCACTTAGTGGTAGTTAAAAAAACTGACTTTTTTTAATTTAATTTAAATTTTACCACTTCTGTGAATTGAATTTTAAAAATCCGAGAGACATGGTTAATATCATGGACTTAAATGTGGTTCAATGAGATGAAAATAATTTTTGGTGAATAGTAATTGTTTACTTTTATTTACCACGGTTAAAAGTAAATAGGATAATTAAGGGTAAAAATGATATTATTATTATCCTAACACATGTACTAATTCTATTGGATAAGTTTAATTCAACCAAAAACAACCTTAAGAATAAAATATGACCATTTAGGTCCAATTGGATCAGATTAGGACATTTAATATTAATTTATTTAAAGAAGGGTTTAAATAGTTAAAATCAATGTTTAATAAGCAAATAATTTTTAATATAGGGTTATATAGAGTATAAATTCGACTATAAATATTAATTAGAAAGATAAAACGATTTTATACATAATTGTATTTTATTTATAATTTTTAGACATTAAATAATTTAATATATGTATGACACAATGATGATGTAGTAATTATCTTATTAATAAAATATTGACATAATTGATGTTATAAATACCCAAATAAATGTAATTTGAGACTATTTATGAACTCCACGAATTTTCTAGGTTAATAAGACATGTTATTATTGATTTAAGTAACTTTTATAGAACTAATCATGCTGTTATGATTTTCACAAAAATCAAGTACCAAATAGTGTCAAAATTGACATAAAATAGTTTTTAAAACAAATAATATATTATTAATTGTTATTTTATTCCTAAAAATATATGGTTCGGCCAAATGACATAGATAAGGATATATATATATTACTAATGAACCACTTGGGGTTCTTTTGTCTTGTTATAGTAAGTTTATTAACCTTATAGTGTAAGAAAACAAGAAGACACGGTAAAAGTAAAATTATTTAACTTAAAGTTAAATCTAAATGATAAGGTTAAAATAGGAACCTAAATTTGCCTAAATTCTATTGCATGATAGTATTTAGACCCATCCCCACCTTAGCTTCTAAATAAATCAATTTGGAGCTATTAAAAACCGAATATGTCTTTATAATAAAATAATAGTTTTAGTTATTCCAAAGGTGCCACTCTCCTCCCTTATAAAAGGGCACATCCACCCTCTCTTCCTCACACCACATTGAGCCTTCAAGATCGTCCAACCCCTGCCAAATTCACTTCTCCACTTCTATAGAAACACCCAAGAGGTTCTAATCTTCTTCAAAGACAAATTTTAGTGCCCTAATAAGAGGTCTCAAAGAGGCGCTTCAAAGAAGAGGTAATTTCCGTTACCGATTCTTTCAACTCTATTTCTTCTTCCACTTCTTCTTATTTATTTGTTTCATTATGAAGTAATAACATAAGTATCACTCATATACTGATATGTTATTATAATAATGAAACAACCCTATTTCACCATCTATCCATCCTACGGAAAATGAAATCACCGCGCGTGCGTACGTACGGAATACCCTCTCCACGTCGTGGTGTAATCTATTTTACACCACCACCTTACATGGATGGGTATAATGGTGAAAGTAATGAATATATATGGTTATTGTAAAGTAATATTTATTCTTTAATATTATACATACACTTTAATACAATTCCACGATCATGGGAATGATATCATCACTCATGCGTACATACGGAATACCGTCTCCACGACGCGATGCGATTCACACTCCATGATAACCATTCAAGAATGATTATAAAGTATATATAATAAGTAATCATAAAATAATTGACATAATAATGATACTGGATTTATGTATATATTTATTTATGTCATCTACTTAATTACATTCAATTCAATAAGGAAACAAAAACAACGTTTATGTGTACGTACGGCCTACCCTCTCTATGAATGGTGTATTTCATTCCATTTATTGATCCATTATATATATATTGTGAATATATATGATATATAAATCAATTTTTACATTATTTATGTAAGTAATCATGATCCAAGTAATCATATGAATAATTACAAGTTAAAACACGAACGACAAATGAAACGATTTTACCCAAAACGCTACTTTAACATGAATTTAGAAAAGAACGGGTAATATAAAGTCATAAGTGAACCATATATGATATAATAACAATTAATATGATTATTTAATAAGTCAATGACATTATTTAAATCATTATACAAGAGTTTTGGATACGTACGAAGCATATCAGACCTAAGGTAAGGGATAATTGTGCAAATCTCATTTTTATCTGAGATTTCTTATTCGTAAGTGTTTACTGGGGTTATTACTTTCATCCATGTCCATGTTTTATAAAATTGTATTCATTAATTTTTAACCATTCGACTTTTATCCCATGGCATGGAAGGAATCTTTCTTTTATTTACCCTACAAGGTACTTTTTTACTTTTCCGACAAAAGTACCAGAAGAATTTTTTTTAACGTATACGACATGAAAGGATTTTTATGGTTTTATAAAGCCTTATTTTCATGAGGGTTCCTACAAAATATTTCATGAATATTTTCAACAAAATCATTTTCTTTTAAAATTGCATGACATTTTGTGAAAACAAAATGATTTTTAAGAAGAAAGGATATTTTCCTCAAGAATTTATTTCAAGTGTTTTATCAATACCATTTTTCATATGAGATGAAATTATTTCATATGTGTGTGTTTTAAGTATAATGTCACTATAATTTACATGGTTTCACTTTCCTTATTATGAAATGATATCCATTTCTTTTATATAATGATGGGATGAAGTTTAGGAAACCCATTTTATTTATTGGTTTATTATGAATGATGTATGTTTATTTTGTGGAACAAGTAAGAATGATTTCATTATGAGATGGGTGAGACCTATATCTCCTTCCAATGCATTGGGTAAGGATTTATATCTCATGATATAAACATGGATGTAATGGAAAGTTAAACCGGTTCAATAATACAGGACTGGAATGAGGAGTGAACTTGATTCAGAAAGGGACTTTTTCCACTAAGATGGTCTTGGAAGCAATGCCTTGCCTACTATGGAAATCATATCATGTGCTTAATGGTTTTCCACAATTACATGTTTAATTCCCATGCTATGTTATCATGATTAATGTTTCTTTATGATCTACGCCTTATGTACTTCCATGATTTATGTCATTTCTCAAGGTTCTAATGTTTCAATATTATGTTCATGTTTTGAAGTTCAAATTTATATGATTTGTATTATTTTATACATGCTTACCCTTACTAAGCATTTGAGCTCACCCATTATATGTTTTCTTTTCCACAGGATTTAAAGAAAGGTTTTAGGTAAGAAATCAAAAAGGGGAAGATCTTATGGGAGATGTTGAAGATTTTTCACCACACTTAGAAGATTATATTCCGAGTTTCCAAAGACACTAAACTATTACGATCCTTGTGTGTCTATTTTTGTTATGTATTAAGTATTCCTCTAAAGTAATGTAATGTCCATGTACATAAAGCTTCGGGTCTCTACAGTTGGTATCATAGGAAAGGTTTAGTCAACCTTTGGAAACTAGGATGCAAAAACATTAGTGAGATCCCTTGAGATATTTATAAGGTATGTCTAGGGATGTCCCTAAGAATAAGTATACGTATAGGATATAGTCCTAGAACTACGGTAATGATCTTAGAATTTAACCTAAGATGTTAGATATTGAGGGTGATCCCCCTTTACTATGTTGTTTTCCCTAGCATGATTTTTTCCTATCACACTATTCTTTTTGGGTTTTAGAAAATGGCTGGAAACAGGAAGATTCATGATAATGGAGGATATGACGGACAATGGAATGATATTCTTCATGAGAAACCAAATAAAAGAGGATTTGGATATCCAAACATCGTTATTATGCCTAATAAGCAGTCTTATAATATGATCAATAATCTCAACTTTGGTAAGTTTCTCGACTCAGATAATAAGAGAAAGATAAAGTTTCGTGATGATCATAGAGGAAAGAAAGTTCAATTTCACTCATGTAAATCATGTGGGAAGAGGCATCAGGGAGATTGTTTCAAAGGAACTGGAAGATGATTTGGGTGTGGAAAATAAGGACACAAAGACAGTAAGTGCAAATGAAAAGCATTAGTTAACACCATGGATGAGGATAATTGTATTGCTACGACATCAAAAATGGTTAAATGTTTTAAATGTGGAATGTACGATCATTATGCAAACCAATTCCCTAAGGGAAAGTCTCATGAATATAATCAGTATGGTCGTATGGGAAGTATTTATGTTGATGATGATGAAGAGACTACAAATGATATGTGAGATGAATGAATTGCTGATGCTCGGTCAATGGTTTAAGAAGGTATTTGAAATATTACATGTTTATCAAGTGTAATGTTGTGTAAGCAATCTCATCGTACTATGGAATAAAGATACATCTAAGGATTGTTACACTGTTGTCTTTCCTTATGTTTTTAAAGTGTATGATTAATGTTACCAGTAACCATGAAAGGTTATTCAGATATTTTTGGAATGTAGATGATATTCGCATAATAATGGGATAAGATGAAAATTAAATGTTTGATAGTATTCATGAGCTCATGACTGATATAAGGAGAAGGTTATATCATGGTTTGAGTATATAGAATTTTTGGATTTTGGTATGTGGAAAGAGTTAACTTTTGACAACATTCATGTTTTCACTAAGTTTTAATGGGTATTCATTTTTCAAGAGAATACATGATTAAGGTATTCACATGATTGGAATGTGACCAACAAGATATATGGGCGATAAATGATGGTATTCACATGCTTGGTTGATGACATTTCAAGTAATCGTTTTCTTTATACTATGAGCTTGGACTGAAGTATTTTATATAAGCCTAAAGATTGGAATGGATTATGTTGGACATAAGATAGTATTGTTTAAGGATAGAACTTTTTTCGATATTATTGATGGGATGTTATAGTAATGTAGTTTTAGAAAAAGGACAACCTGCAGGATGGGCGACAACCCATCGCATCAGACAAGGTTGTGGGAATCGAACCCACAACCGAAGTGAGACTGGCCTTTATCGCCTACCAATGGCCTACAGGAAGTCCCTGTTTAGTATAAACTAGTTTTGTTATATTAAGCAGTATGATATATGAATTATAAGTCCATTTTAGGAACCATATATGATTAATCTCAATATAGATGGACTTATGTATTTTTGATAACTTTTATAACCTTTTGTTTGAGACAGATGGAATGACCCATCATTCTATCACATGATCTGCTAACACTTCACTAATGACAAATTCAACATCATTTCTTTAAGAGATGAAGTGGAAATTGTAAAAAGAACGACCAATGGTGAGACTGTACCAAAATAACGAAAGTATTTCTTCTAATTCAAATTCCATCAACATTAGGGAAATTATCTTGAAAACCAAAAATGTTGTCCTAGTGACCTTATATCTGATGAATCAGATGGTACCTTAAAATCATCAAAAATCTTGGCTTTGTGATTGATGGATTTTTCATAGCCATGATCTCTACCACTCTCCATCAGAAAATGATGGTTATATTTTTCTTCCATATCCATATTTTCACCAATGTTCTTCTACATGGAAACCCAGTGATGAGTTAATTTGGGTAACCATTACATTTCCTTCTTTAGTTTTTAAAGCCATGTTTTAGTATTCCTTTTTATGATGTGGGTTTCTATTAAACGGACTTTCGAGTAGTAAACAATTTATAACCCCGACGAATTTTGAGGGCGAAATTCATTTTATGGGGGGTAGAATGTAACACCCTGAGATTTTATGAAAAATATTATTTTTAATTTTATTAATGTCATGTGTTGTACGCTACACAAAAAGTATCTTGAACAACATGCATCCCTGACTTGTCTTGCATTACACGTAATCATGACCTTCCATGATAGCGTGTGTCGTACGGAATACTGAGTTTCACTAAACAATGATATGTTATATAAACCACCCATTATAAATAGTATCAACTACATTTTGAATTTCATAACATTATTATTAATCTTACACATTTTCTAGAATATGGTATGAGAACAAAATCAATTTTTTGAGTAAAATAAGTAATTTTAAAAAAATGTAGTTTTGCCACCTTTTGATGGAACACCCACATTAAATCTTTTTTTTGACTTGTCTATAAGTTCTATTAAACAAAATAAAATTCTTTTTTGGAATCAAGATATAAAAATTTACTTTGAATAAAATATTCATATTATTATGATATATTTCATATTTTAATGAATAGTAAAAACACGGTATATTTTAATTAAAAACAAATTTTTTAATCACAGTAATTTATATGGTTAGATTATATTTTTAATTGGGTTTAAAGTGTAATTAGAATATATTTTTACCATTTAATCCAATGTTGTCCATTGGAATTAATTTCACTTTGAAATTGGATATAAACAAGAATCAATCTTTTGATTGTTTTTGTTTCTTAAAAACACGCTATTTGTCTTGATAACGGGAATTAAATTTAAAATTAATTAATGCCACTTATATGTTATTAATTTGGAAAAATGGACGTCAATTTTGAATTTGGAATGTCAAATAATTCTTATGCTGAATGGTTGGTATTTTTCAGAAAAAACATCAATTTTTGATGAATAGTGAAACCACTTAGTGGTAGTTAAAATAACTGACTTTTTTTAATTTAAATTAATTTTTACCACTTCTGTGAATTTAATTTCAAAAATCCGAAAGACATGGTTAATATAAAGGACTAAAATGTGGTTCAATGAGATGAAAATAATTTTTGGTGAATAGTAACTGTTTACTTTTATTTACCACGGTTAAAAGTAAATAGGATAATTAAGGGTAAAAATGATATTATTATTACCCTAACACATGTACTAATTCTATTGGATAAGTGTAATTCGACCAAAAAAACCTTAGGAATAAAATATGACCATTTAGGCCCAGTTGAATTAGATTAGGACATTTAATATTAATTTATTTAAATAAGGGTTAAAATAGTTATAATCAAAGTTTAATAAGTAAATAATTTTTAATATAAGGTTATACATAAGATAAATTCGACTATAAATATTCATTAGAAATATAAACATATTTCTTACATAATGGTATTTTATTTATAATTTTTAGACATTAAATAATTTATTTTAGGTATTACACAAAGATGATGCAATAATTATCTTATTAATAAAATATTGACATAATTGATGTTATAAATACCCAACATAACTGTAATTTGAGACTTCTTATGAATTACACTAATTTTATAGGTTAATATGACATGTTATTATTGATTTAAGTAACTTTTTTGGAACTAATAATGCTGTAATGAGTTTCAAAAAAATCAAGTACCAAATAGTGTCAAAATTGACATAAAATAGTTTTCAAAACAAATATTATATTATTAATTGTTATTTTATTTCTAAAAATATATGGTTCGGCCAAATGACTTAGATAATGATATATATATTAATAATGAACCACTTGGGCTTCGGGTGGCTTGTTATAGTATGTTTATTAACCTTATAGTGTAAGAAAACAAGAAGACACGGTAAAAGTAAAATTATTTAACTTAAAGTTAAATCTAAAAGATAAGGCTAAAATAGGAACCTAAACTTGTCTAAATTCTATTTTATGAGAGATTTTCGACCCATCAAACCTTATCTTTGAAAAAAATCAATTTTGAGCTATTAAAAACTTAATATGACTTTATAATAAAATAATATTTTTAGTTATTCCAAAGGTACCCCTCTCCTCCCTTGTAAAAGGGCACCTCCTCCCTCTCTTCCTCACACCAATTTGAGCCTTAAATCTCAGCCAACACCTGCCATATTATCTTCTACACTTCCATAGAAACACCCAAGAGGTTCTGGTCTTCTTCAAAGACCAATTTTAGTGCCCTAAGAGGAGGTCTCAAAGAGGCGCTTCAGAGAAGAGGTAATGTCCGTTACCGATTCTTTCAACTCTATTTCTTCCTCCACTTATTCTTATTTAGTTGTTTCATTATGAATTAATAAAATCAGTAACAATAATATAATGATATGTTATTATAAGTATGAAACAACCCTATTTCACCATTTATCCATCCTACGGAAAACGAAATCACCGCGCGTGCGTACGTACAGAATACCGTCTCCACGCCGTGGTGTAATCTATTTTCCACCACCACCTTACATGGATGGGTATAATGGTGAAATTAATGAATATATATGATTATTGTAATGTGATATTGATTTTGTAATATTATACATACCTGTTAATACAATTCCACGATCATGGGAATGATATCATTGCTCGTGCGTACGTATGGAATACCGTCTCCATGACGCAATGAGATTCACTCTCCATGATATCCATTCAAGAATGATTATAAAGTATATATAATAAGTAATCATGAAATATATGACATAATAATGCTACTGGATTTATGTATATATATATTTATGTCATCTACTTAATTCCATTCAATTCAATAAGGAAACGAAAACAGCGTTCATGCGTACGTACGACCTACTGTCTCAATGAACGGTGTATTTATTTCCATTTATCGATCCATTATATATATATAGTATGAATATATATTATATATAAATCATGTTTTACATTCTGTATGTAAGTAATCCTGATCCAAGTTATCATATGAAAAATTATAAGTTAAAACACGAACGACAACTGAAATGATTTTACCCAAAACGCTACTTTAAAATGAATTTCCAAAAGAACGGGTAATATAAAGTCATAAGTGAACCATATATGATATAAAAACAATGAATATGATTCTGTAATAAGTCAATGACATTATTTAAATAATTATACAGGAGTTTTGGATACGTACGAAGCATATCGGACCAAAGGTAAGGGATAATTGGGCAAATCTCATTCTTATCTGAGATTGCTTATTCGTAAGTGTTTACTGGGGTTATTACTATTATCCATGTCCATGTTTTATAAAAGTGTATTCATTCCTTTTTAACCATGTTACTTTTACCCCATGGTATGGAATGAATCTTTCTTCTATTTACCCTACAAGGTACTTTTTGACTTTTCAGACAAAAGTATGAGAAGAATGTTTTTTAACGTATACGGCATGAAAGGATTTTTACGGTTTTATATAGCCTTATTTTCATGAAGCTTCCTCCAAAATATTTCATGACTATTTTCAAAAAAATGCTTTTCTATTAAGACCTCATGACATTTTGTGAAAAGAAAATGATATTGAAGAAGAAAGGATATTTTCCTCAAGAATTCATTTGAAGTGTTTTATCAAAACCATTTTTCATATAAGATGAAATTATTTCATATGTGTATGTATCAAGTATAATGTCACTATAATTTAAATGTTTTCACTTTCCTTATTATGAAATGATATCCATTTCTTTTATATAATGATGGGATGATGTTTATGAAACCCCTTTTATTTATTATGTTATTATGAATGATATATGTTTATTTTGTGGTACAAGTAAGAATTATTTCATTATGAGATGGGTGGGACCTATATCTCCCTCCAATGCATTGGGTAAAGATTTATATCTCATGAGATAGACATGGTGGGAATGACATGTTAAACCAGTTCAGTAATACAGGACTAGAACGAGGAGTGAACTCGATTCAGAAAGGGACCTTGTCCACTAAGATGGTCTTGGAAGCAATGCCTTGGCTACTATGGAAATCATATCATGTGCTTAATGGTTTTCCACAATTACATGTTTAATTCCCATGATATGTTATCAGGATTAATGTTTCTTTATGATCTATGCCTTACGTACTTCCATGATTTATGTCATTGCTCAATATTCTGATGTTTAAATATTATGTTCATGTTTTGAAGTTCAAATGTATATGATTTGTTTTATTTTATCCATGTTTACCCTTACTGAGAATTTGAGCTCACTCAATATATGTTTTCTTTTCCCCAGGATTTAAAGAAAGGTTTTAGGTAAGAAAACAAAAACGGGAAGATCTTATGGGAGATGTGGAAGATCTTTCACCACGATTAGAAGATTATATTCCGAGTTTCCAAAGACACTAAACTATTAAGATCTTTGTGTGTATATTTTTGTTATGTATTAAGTATTCCACTAAAGTAATGTAATGTCCATGTACATCAAGCTTCGGGTCGCTACAGTTGGTATCAGAGGAAAGGTTTAGTCAACCTTTGGAAACTCGGATGCGAAAACGTTAGTGAGATCCCTAGAGATATTTCTATGTTATGTCTAGGGATATCCCTATGAATAAGTATACGTATAGGATATAGTACTATAAATATTGTAACGATCTTAGAATTTACCCTAATATGTTAGATATTGAGGGTGCTCCCACTTTACTATGTTGTTTTCCCTAGCATGATTTTTTCCTCTCACACTATTCCTTTTGGGTTTTAGAAAATGGCTGGAAATAGGAAGATTCCAGATAATGGAGGATATGACGGACAATGGAATGATATTTTGCATGAGAAACCAAATGAAATGGGATTTGGAAGTCCAAACATCGTTATTATGCCTAATCAGCAATATCATAATATGATCAATAATCTCAACTTTGGTATGTTTCCCGAATTAGATAATAATAGAAAGATGAAGTTTCATGATGATCATAGCGGAAAGAAAGTTCAATTTCCCTCATGTAAATCATGTGGGAAGAGGCATCGGGGAGATTGTTTCAAAGGAACTGGAAGATGATTTGGGTGTGGAAAAGAAAGACACAAATACAGTAAGTGCAAAGGAAAAGGTTCAGTTAACAACATGGATGAGGATAATGATATTGCTACGACATCAAAAATGTTTAAATGTTTTAAATGTGGAATTTACTGGCATTATACAAACCAATTCCCTAAGGGAAAGTCTCATGAAGAGAATCAGTACGGTCGTATGGGTAGTATTTATGTTGATGATGATGAAGAGACTACAAATGATATTTGAGATAAAAGAATTGTTGAAGCTCGGTCAATGGTTTAAGAGGGTAGTGGAATGATTACATGTTTATCAAGTGTAATGTTGTATAAGTAATCTCATGGTACTATGGAATAAAGAGACATCTAAGGATTGTTACACTGTTGAATTTCCTTATGTTTTGAAAGTGTAATATTAATGGTACCAGTAACCATGAAAGGTTATTCAGATATTTTTGGAAAGTAGATGATATACACATAATGAAGGGATAAGGAGAAAATTAAATGTTTGATAGTATTCATTAGCTAATGACTGATATAAGGAGAAGGTTATATCAGGGTTTGAGTATATAGAATTTTTGGATTTTGGTATGTGGAAAGAGTTAACTTTTGATATCATTCTTGTTTTCACTAAGGTTTAATGGGTATTCATTTTTCAAGAGAATACATGATTAAGGTATTCACATGATTGGAATGTGACCAACAAGATATATGGGGGATAAATGATGGTATCCAAATACTTGGTTGATTACATTTCAAGTAATCATTTTCTTTATACTACGAGCTTGGACCAAAGTATTTTAGATAAGCATAAAGATTGAAATTAATTATGTTTGACATAAGTTAGTATTCTTTAAGGATAGAACTTTTTTCGATATTATTTATGGGATGTTATAGTAATGTAGTTTTAGAAAAAGGAAAACCTACAGGACGGGCGACAACCCATCGCATCGGACAAGGCTGTGGGAATCAAACCCCCAACCAAAGTGCAACTGGCCTTTATCACCTACCACTGGCCTACAGGAAGTCCCTATTTAGTAGAAACTAGCTTTTTTATATTAAGCAGTATGATATATGAAGTATAAGTCCATTTTAGGAACCATATATGATTAATCTCACTATAGATGGACTTATGTATTTTTGATAACTTATATAACCTTTTGTATGAGATAGATGGAATGACCCATCATTCTATCACATGATCTGCTAACACTTCACAAATGACAAATTAAACTTCATTTCTTTAATAGATGAAGTGGAAATTGTCCAATGAACGACCAACGGTGAGACTGTACCAAAATCATGAAAGTATTTCTTCGAATTCCAATTTCATCAACTTTAGGGAAATGATCTTGAAAACCAAAAATGTTGTCCTATTGCCCTTATATCCGATGAATCATATGATAACTTAGATTATCACAAATCTATGGCTTTGTGATTGATGGCTTTTTCATATCCATGTTCTCTACCACTCTCCATCAGAACATGATGGTTTGATTTTTCTTCCATATCCATATTTTCACCAACGTTCTCCTACGTGGAAACCTAGTGTTGAGTTAATTTGTGTAACCATTACATTTCATACTTTAGTTTTTAATGCCAAGTTTTGGTATTCCCTTTTACGATGTGGGTTTCTGTTAAACAAACATTCGAGTAGTAAACCATTTATAACCCTGATGAATTTAGAGGGATAAATTCATTTTAAGGGGGTAGAGTATAACACCCCGAGATTTTATGAAAAATATTCTTTTTAATTTCATTAATGTCTTGTGTTGTATGCTACAGCAAAAGGATCTTGCACAACACATATCCCTGACTTGGCTTGCATTACACGCAATCACGACCTTCCACGATAGTGTGTGTTGTACGCAATATTGCGTTTTGATAAACAATGATATGTTATATGAACTACCCATTATGAATATTATAAACTACATTTTGAATTTTATAACATTATTATTCATCTTACACATTTTCTAGAACATGGTATGAGAAAAAAATCAATTTATCGAGTAAAATAAGTAATTTTCAAAAGATGTAGTTTTTCCGCCTTTTGATGGTGCACCCACTTTAAATATGGTTTTTTAATTGTCTATAAGTTCAATTTAACAAAATAAAATTCTTCTTTGGAATCATGATATAAAAATTTACTTTGGATAAAATTTTCATATTATTCTGATAACTTTCATATTTTAACGAATAGTAAAAACACGCTATATTTTAATTACAAACAAATTTTTTCATCGCAATAATTTATATGGTTAGATTATATTTTTAATTGGGTTTAAAGTGTAATTAGAATATATTTTTATGATTTAATCCAATGTTTTTCATTGGAATTAATTTCACTTTGAAATTGGATATAAACAAGTATAAATCTTTTGATTGTTTTTGTTTCTTAAAAACAAGCTATTTGTCTTGATAACGGGAATTAAATTTAAAATTAATTAATTCCACTTATATGTTATGAATTTGGAAAAATAGACATCAATTTTGAATTTGGAATATCAAATAATACTTAGGCTGAATTTTTGGTATTTTTCTGAAAAACTTCAATTTTTGATGAATAGTGAAACCGCTGAGTGGTAGTTACAAAAACTATCTTTTTTTAATTTAAATTAAATTTTACCTCTTCTGTTAATTGAATTTCAAAAATCTGGGAGACACGGTTAATATCAAGGACTGAAATGTGGTTCAATGAGATGAAAATAATTTCTGGTGAATAGTAACTTTTACTTTTATTTACCACGGTTAAAAGTAAATAGGATAATTAAGGGTAAAAATGATATTATTATTACCCTATCACATGTCCTAATTCAATTTAATAAGTGTAATTCGACCAAAAACAATCATAGGAATAAAATATGACCATTTAGGCACACTTGGATTAGATTAGGACATTTAATATTAATTTATATAAAGAAGGGTTAAAATAGTTAAAATCAAAGTTTAATAAGTAAATAATTTTTAATATAGGGATATACATAAGATAAATTCGACTATAAATATTAATTAGAAAGATAAAAAGATTTCCTACATAACTGTATTTTATTTATAAATTTTAGACATTAAATAATTTAATTTATGTATGACACAAAGATGATGCAGTAATTATCTTATTAATATAATATTGACATAACTGATGTTATAAATACCAAAATAAATTTAATTTGAGACTTTTTATGAATTACACTAATTTTATAGGTTCATATGACATGTTATTAGTGATTTAAGTAACTTTTTTCGAACTAATCATCCTTTATGAGTTTAACAAAAATCAAGTACCAAAATAGTGTCAAAATTGACATAAAATAGTTTTTAAAACAAATATTATATTATTAATTGTTATTTTTTTCCTAAAAATATAAGGTTCGGCCAAATGACTTAGATAAGGATATATATATTAATAATGAACCACTTGGGGTTCGTTTGTCTTGTTATAGTAAGTTTATTAACCTTATAGTGTAATAAAACACGAAGGCACGATAAAAGTAAAATTATTTAACTTAATGTTAAATCTAAATGATAAGGTTAATATAGGAACCTAAACTTTTCTAACTTTTATTGTATGAGATGATTGCTACCCATACCCACCTTAGCTTAAAAATAAATAAATTTGGAGCTATTAATAACCGAATTTGACTTTATAATAAAATAATATTTTTAGTTATTCCAAAGGTGCCCCTCTCCTCCCTTATAAAAGGGCACCTCCTCCCCCTCTTCCTCACACCACTTTGAGCCTTCCGGCTTGGCCAACCCCTGCCAAATTATCTTCTCAACTTCCATAGAAACACCCTAGAGGATATGGTCTTCTTAGAAGACAAATTTTAGTGCCCTAAGAGGATGTCTCAAAGAGGCGCTTCAAAGAAGAGGTAATGTCCGTTACCGATTCTTTCAACTCTATTTCTTCTTCCACTTCTTCTTCTTTAGTTGTTTCATTATTAAGTAATAACATCAGTATCAATAATATACTGATATGTTATTATAAGTATGAAAAAACCATATTTCACCATCTATCTATCCTACGGAAAATGAAATCACCGCGCGTGCGTATGTACGGAATACCATCTCCACGCCGTGGTGAAATCTATTTTCCACCACCACCTTACATGGATGGGTATAATGGTGAAAGTAATGAATATATATGATTATTGTAAAGTGATATTGATTCCTTAATATTATACATACACTTTAATACAATTCTATGATCATGGGAATGATATCATCGCTCGTGTGTACGTACGGAACACCGTCTCCACGATGTGATGAGATTCACTCTCCATGATAACCATTCAAGAATGATTATAAAGTATACATAATAAGTAATAATGAAATATATGACATAATAATTCTACTGGATTTATGTATATATATATATTTATGTCATCTACTTAATTCCATTCAATTCAATAAGGAAACGAAAACAGCGTTCATGCGTACGTACGGCCTACCGTCTCCATGAACGGTGTATTTCTTTCCATTTATCGATCCATTATATATATATTATGAATATATATTATATATAAATCATGTTTTACATTCTGGATG
The DNA here is from genome assembly GCA_963277665.1 of Viscum album. NCBI lineage: Eukaryota > Viridiplantae > Streptophyta > Magnoliopsida > Santalales > Viscaceae > Viscum > Viscum album. The sequence continues at coordinate 71,179,733 of OY728135.1, forward strand.
TAAGTAATAATGATCCAAGTAATCATATGAATAATTACAAGTTAAAACACGAACGACAAATGAAACGATTTTACCCAAAATGCTACCTTAAAATTAATTTCCAAAAGAACAAGTAATATAAACTCATAAGTGAACCATATATGATATAATAACAATGAATATGATTCTGTAATAATTATATGACATTATTTAAATCATTATACAAGAGGTTTGGATACGTACGAAGCATATCAAACCTAAGGTAAGGGATAATTGTGTCGTAAGTGTTTACTAGGGTTATTGCTATCATCCATTTCCATGTTTTATAAAAGTGTATTCATTAATTTTAAACCATTTGACTTTTACCTCATCGTATGGAAGGAATCTTTCTTTTATTTACCCTACAAGGTACTTTTTGACTTTTCCGACAAAAGTACGAGAAGAATGTTTTTTTAACGTATACGGCATGAAATGATTTTTACAGTTTTATAAAGCCTTATTTTCATAAAGATTCTTCCAAAATATTTCATGACTATTTTCAAAAAAATCATTTTCTTTTAAAATTTCATGACATTTTGTGAAAAGAAAATGATTTTGAAGAAGAAAGGATATCTTCCTCAAGAATTCATTTCAAGTGTTTTATCAAAACCATTTTTCATATAAGATGAAATTATTTCATATGTGTATGTTTCAATTATAATGTCACTATAATTTACATGGTTTCACATTACTTATTATGAAATGATATCCATTTATTTTATATAATGATGGGATGATGTTTATGAAACACATTTTATTTATTGGGTTATTATGAATGATGTACGTTTATTTTGTGGCACAAGTAAGAATGATTTCATTATGAGATGGGTGGGACCTATATCTCCCTCCAATGAATTGGGTAAAGATTTATATCTCATGAGATAGACATGGTTGGAATGGAAAGTTAAACCTGTTCAGTAATACAGGACTGGAACGAGGAGTGAACTCGATTCAGAAAGGGACATTGTCCACTAAGATGGTCTTGGCAGCAATTCCTTGGTTACTATGGAAATCATATCATGTGCTTAATGGTTTTCCACAATTACATGTTTAATTCCTATTCTATGTTATCATGATTAATGTTTCTTTATGATCTATCCCTTACGTACTTCCATGATTTATGTCATTGCTTAAGATTCTGATGTTTAAATATTTTGTTCATGTTTTGATGTTAAAATGTATATGATTTGTTATATTTTATCCATGCTTACCCTTACTGAGAATTTGAGCTCACCCATTATATGTTTTCTTTTCCCCAGGATTTAATGAAAGGTTTTAGGTAAGAAAACAAAAAGGGGAAGATCTTATGGGAGATGTTGAAGAGCTTTCACCATGATTAGAAGATTATATTCTGAGTTTCCAAAGACAGTAAACTGTTACGATCCTTGCATGTCAGTTTTTGTTATGTATTAAGTATTCTGCTAAAGTAATGTAATGTCCATGTACATAAAGATTCGGGTCTCTATAGTTTTATTATTTTATTATCATATAATTTACTTGAATTTAAATTTAAGTATAACCAATCCTGATTTAAATGAGACATTGAAATTAACCCTAACAAATATCATAACATTGTAGTTCTATTTAATCACCATATCAATTATTTGATTAAAATGTAATTACAAATAATTTTTTTGAAATTAACCATAATATATAAAAATAGTTTATAAAAATAATCTTATATTGTCAAAGACGTTGAAGAAGTAATATAACCCAATGAAATGAAATTGAGTAATGAAATACTATACGACTTGGTAATTTCTATGCAAAATAAAATTTTATGAAATAATTAAAATTAGAACATATAATTGAATTATTTATTATGTTTTTATGATATTATATGACTGGATTAGTATGTAAACAATCTAAAATAAATTAGGTGCATAATATTACAATATCCCTAAATGAAGGGGAATTCAGATGAATTCCCATACCACTCACTTTCTTTTGGTTTAACATGATTTAACATGATATATAGTAGTTTTAAACATTATATAATTTTATAAATAATTTTTTTATAGTTATAATAACATATTTAATCCCCATATAACATTTTACCACATGTTTGTTAATAATATTTCATTATTTTCATTGTTTTGGTAGGTAATTTCATTATTATTTCATGTGTGTTCTATTATCAATGTTCTAATTCTTGAACATATTATATAGTTACATAAAATAAAGAATGGTATTAACATTATAAATATCATTTGGGTAATTAGATATATATAATATTCATTACTGAAAATTAAACATGGAGAACAGATCAAATCGCTTCGTGGAGACAGTAGGTCATACATACAAACAAACAACAGTAAAAATTCCATAATGTGTGAAACGGTAAGGAATTTTTTATATATATTAATTTTCATGAATATATATAATATAATTTATATCACATATATACCTTTAATATTTCATTATTATCTTCCATGTAAAGCCTAATTGAAAAAAAATCACATCGCTTCACGAGGTGGAAGTCCACTATCCACATGAGTGATGTTATAATATTTTAAACAGAATGGAATGTAAGAAGGTATATGTCATATTAAAAATATATAAGAATAATAATATCAAAAATATAATATACATGTGAAACATCTATCAATATATCCAGCCTTAAAATTTGGTGGTGGAAAATGAATTACATCACCTTGCAAGGTGGTAGTCTATCATACACACGATCGATAGGATTATTTCCCATTTGATTACAGATGAGAATGATATAGGTCATTAAATTAAAATAATAACATCTCAGTATATGGAATATACAATGGTTATTATAAAAATATGTCTTTATAATATTTTATTATTGTGGAAGAAGAAAAATAAATAAAAAATGATCTTTTTAGAAAACTATCTCTTCTTCATGAAACATCTTTATGTTTGCACCAAAATCATTCATAAAATGGATTCCAGATAAAACAAAGTGCTATTGGATGTTATTATGGGAGTAATGAAGTTATTTTTTCTATGATTCATAGAAAAAACTAACTTTTCAATTGTGAATATAGGATGATAGAGGATGGCCTTTTATAAGTGTATTAGATGACATATATAGAACGATGTAAAAGAATCAATTACACCAACGTTTTTATTATGAAAAAGCCTAAAAAATGGACCATTCTATAATATTAGAGGTTTTATGGTCTAAATATGTCCATACAATGGGTTTTAGAAAATATTTAGGTCATTTATCTCCCTTATCTTCTTAGTTTAACCCCTCCCCTGATAAACCTATTATTACCATAAGAATGGTACACGTTTTTTTTTATTTTCATTATTTATTATTGTAAACAATAAAGTTGAACTTATTAGATAATTTAAATTATAATCATTTATAATATGGAATCTATTTTTCCAAATTCATTTCATTAATGTTTCAAAATCCAATTTCATATTATACCTGTCGATGTGATGAGAGTGTGGGTTTCAATCGAGAAAATTCTCATAAGTAGAAAATGTTTTATTATAAGAATTCAATTTGAAATTGATTAAAATAACATATGATAGTTATATAGTATAATAATATATATAATTTCACTTAAAAAAATCTAAAAAATAATTTATTTTGTAAATTTTTTAATTGAAAACACAGTTTCCAATGAAAAATAGTATTTTTTAACTCTTCGTCAAAAAAAATAATCTTTTCTGAAAATTTAAAAAAAATCTTCCAAAGAAAAAAGTCATAGGTAGATTTAAAAACACAATTTTTTAATAGAAAAATTTATAATTGTGTTAAAAGGTAATTTTAAATTATGTGCGCAAAGAGCTACAGTGAAATCCCGACCCGGGTTCCACTCAGAGGTTTCCCTAACCTATAGGTCACATGGCCTCAAGTGCACCTCCCTATATGCCCGAGGCTACCGACTAGAAACAAGGTCTTCGGGTGTGTACATGGGGAGACTATTCTCTCTGTTCATATTTGCACATTGGTTTAATAAACAAATAAATAGAGTTTTCATATCAATAATGAAAAAGATAGTTAAATCTTCTGTAAGGATCCTAGAACTAAATAATAATCAAAGAAACAACGAAATCATATGCCATAGTTGATGATGTCATGTATCTAAAAAATTGTGAAAATGTGCATTCATGTTTGTAGGCTATCAATACACCACTTGATGTAAAAATTATACAAAAAGTTCCAAACCAATACAAGCATCCCGACCTCTATCCCAATAATCTTATACCATTTTCCCATCCCAAGTCATGTAAGAAGTTCCACATCGAAAAGTGGATGCTTCCCTTTATCTACACCAACAAGTATATAGTCATCCGAGGTTCCATCAACAAACTAGACAGTGTTTGAGATAAAATCAGTAGGAGACCATCAATGACATATATAAGTATCAAGTTAGTGAATATATTAAGGTAATGTGAATATATAATAAGAAGTAATGAAAACTATAATTGGGTTGGACTTAGTTCTTGGAGGACACCAGGCTAACAATACCCACATCAGCCTTAACTAGATGTTCTAAAAACGTAATTAGGGATGAAATTCCCAGTCTCCTAAGAATATGGTACATCATGCCCAGTATCACATTACTAATGGGCTCCATTCCTAGTATCATAGCAATAAGGGTTTTCATGCCCAATATCAAAGTAATAAGGTTCACCATGCCTAGTATCATAGTAAGGTTCATCATGCCCATAATATATTTAAAAAGTGTCACCATGACCATATAACATATATGCATTCCATTCCCATTTCATAGTATAGGGATTCCATGCCCATATCATATATATGGACTCCATGCCTCTATAACATATATAAAGGTTCTCTGTGCCCATGTTTCATAAGAATAAGAGTCTCCATGCCCATTTACTATAATTAACAAGGGTCATAGGTCCCATAGATAAATAATGATTAGTATGAATTAGATTTAGTATGAACTAATGAAAACTCCATAATTCATTAAAATTTAGTAATAACAACATCATAAAAATTGTTCCATTTAATTGGGTGACATGGTCATACCTCTTACCTCCATTAATTACACTTCAAACCGTTAAAAGTGTAAGTTATGATACATCACAATATTTATTTGTTCACAATTATGAAATAATAATGTGGATTTAAAACCAAACAATCCACTATGTTCTTTGTCTATACACTCATGAAACCCAATTAGTCTTGTAGTAGGGCACACCTAAATTTATGGCTCACTATAATGTGGATGATCTCGATATAAATTTGTTTCTAACAAGTAATTAGTTTCCAAAAGGAAAACCCCTTTTAGAAAGATTTATTTTATGTAAAACGTGAGTTGAAACTGGTGTGTGGAACAATGAAACATATTATTAAAAATCAAAAAATTTGTAGATAGTAACCAGACCTCCTACCCTGAGTTCATATTACTCTCCTTGTCCAATATCTTCCCTTTATTTGGTCCAGATAGAGTGAAAATGGAAGAATGGATCAAAGACTGAAAATAGGTAATATGAGGTTAGACCTGAATAAGCCCATCAAGAGAAATAAAAACAGATAAAGGAAAAAGATTATCAAAGAAGATAGCATCACTAATCCAGTGATATGAACAGTGTTTGAATCCATGCTCAGAAAAAAATGTAGGATTAAAAGCTATAATTTTTCTTCAATGGAGAGATCCCAAGACAAGGATATATGATGGAGGAGGAATAAGAGGGTGGGATGAGATAAATTGGTTTTATGGGAAAATGGTAAAATTAGCCAAAATATCTGGGTCACACGGTTTGACCACACGATTTCCATCATTTCAATTATTCACCCCCCACTATCTAAGGAGGGAACATGCACAATTTCATGAACATGGTCTGACTAAACCTGAAAAAATATACATCAAATTTATGAAAAAGGTTTTTGAACCCTCCACATAGTTGTGTAGCCTGAGCATACAATTAGGGAAATCTATGTGTCCTTCTTGGCCCTCAAAAATACCCCACATGGTCAGGTGTAACTGTGTAGGTTGGGTAAAACAATTTCTACAAACTATTAGACCAAGATAGTTTTCCCATAGGCCATGGTTATATGGTCTGAACAACCCAAATACACACCTATTACCTCTATGAACTCATTATAAATCATTATATTGTCCAAAATAATGAGTTATGAAAAAATGTAAAGGGTTCATACCTCATATAGAAATAATGATATTACAGTCCCCCCCACATAAATAATCCAATCCCCGAGTTCGCTCCTACACGTAGATAAATGATGTCTCGGAATAAGTCTAGCCACTGAGCATGTACATTGAACTCCCACTCCCAAGACTCATCCTATACCTGGTCGTTATTCCATAGTACCTACACTAAAGGGAATGACTAGATTCAAATAGACTCCATTCCCTAATCAATAATTCATATAAGATAATCCCCAAAATAAGCATCAATACCTAACTTCACATCACTTGGATCAAAAGTATGAGATGAGTATACATTATTACAGATAAGCTGGGAAAAGAGGAAGGCTTCATGCATGAAACGATGCCTATGAGGTAATAGAAATTGATAGGCTAATAGAATGCATCCTTCCAGATTCTCAAACAACCAGACAAATCATAGTTACATCTTACATTTCCTCTATATAAATCTATTCCCAAGTCTGGGTGATAACCAAAAGAATACACAATCCCCGAACTCAAACCCCAGAGGTATTCAATGGAATTCAACATAATATTCATATCTAGACTGAGTAGTATGCATGCACTTCGCGATCTTGTGAACCTACTGTGATGTCTTCTAAATTAGATGAAGATGCAGTAGTTCCGCCTCTTCTATATCTAAGTAGTATAGGGTTGAACAATATAGAAAACCATACATGGCATCCAAAGGATCCATCTAAATCATCACATAATAAATATTATTAAATGAGAACTCAACAGAAGTGATATTATTCTCCCAAGAACCACTACTATCAAGGATTAATTTTCAGAGAATATACTCTGACACCTGTATAGTATATTCTAACTAGCCATCACTATGTTGGTGAAAACCTATGCTCAGATGAAATAACGTACTCTATTATATCTATAACTCCTTTATGAATAACGAAGTAAAATGACTGTCCCAATCTAAAACAATGGAATGATTAACTCCATGTAGTCATAAAATATCATAGACGTAATGTATTTCCTGCCCATCAACTAAGAAGGTCTCTTAGATAGGATAGAAGTGGGATGCATTTGTCAGTATACCCAATACTACCCAAAACACATCACTTCCTCGGGGAAAACTCAGTATGATGATGAAAAAATAGAATTCAATATCATCCCATTTCCATTTTAGTAATAGTAACTACTATACAAATCCAACAGGCCATTGGTGCTCCACCTTCACCTGTAGATATGTGGAACACCTAGTGATAAAACATATTATATTTCATTTAATCCATAGCCACTAATACTATTAGGTAATATCATGAGATATTGTTTCCGACGCTTTCGCCGGGGCGCGCGCATCCGTCTGTGAGGACGCGCGGCTGTGTTGCCCCGCATTCCCGCTTTCCAAAGGCGGGCAGCATTCGTTCCTTATTCAGGGACGTCTGCTCCTTGATCGAAACGGGATTATGGGATGTCGGTTCTTCCTCCTGTGGATTCCTCCTCAGAACTCGTCACCTAGTCCGGGTCTCCCTTATAGATTTAATACGTTGTTCGTGAATCTCATTCCCGGTGCCATATTGTCATGGACGCCGGTTAATTACACTACTTCTTTCAAGACTTTCCATAGGGTCTTGACATGGTAGCGACCTTCGGTCGGAGTAGACGGCAACATCAGGAATGTCGGGGCATCTATGGGTGCGTGGACATTGGGGAACCTGTATTCTTCCTCATAAGAGGGCATCTCAAGGGTGCAGAACCCGAGGCGTACATCTGAGGTTTTCCTCATCTTCCTGTGTTTAGCACAGGGTATGTTGCAAGATTAACGTCTAGCAGAGACGGTTACACCAAAGGCGTTCCATCCGAGGTTTTCCTCAGGCATCTCATGTTTATCACGAGGTAGGCTGCGAGTTTAACGTCTTGCGGAGACGGAATGAGGGTGATCAGAACGTCCAATGAGGACGGATCAGATTGGTATATCCCTATGAGGGAACACCTGGAAGGTTTACCAAGGCGATGGATCAGAACGCCCAATGAGGACGGACCCGAGGTGGTGCACTCCCTAGAGGGGAAAAGGGTGATGAATCGGGGTGTACACAGAGGACAACGACCCAGAGATATGATGGGGCTTACACGTGGAAAGCGGCCCATGCGCTGCTAGGAGCAGCAAGGAGGTGGATGGCATGATTCCACCGGGATGTGGCGGCCCGGGTGAGAATCAGGATGGGTGATGGATGGATGAGTGAAGTGGAGGAGGATGAAATGGGACCATCGCATGGTCGACGGTGAAGTTGGGCTTGAGCCTTGAAGAGGCTTCCTACGTATCCCCGTGGCAGGGAATCAAAGTCCGCGTAGTTCGGGATGGTGCCGGTAAACCGACGTGAAGTTGGACCTTGGCCCGATGAATGTCGTCGGCGAACCAACGTGAAAGTGGACCTTGGTCCACTATTGGTGGGCTTGAACCTCGTGGAGGCTTCCTACGTACCATGCCTTGACATGGATCAAAGACCTCGTAGTTCAAAAGGGTTTGTCGGTAAACCGACGTGAAAGCAGACCTTGGTCCACTAATGGTGGGCTTGAACCTCGTGGAGGCTTCCTACGTACCATGCCTTGACATGGATCAAAGACCTCGTAGTTCAAAAGGGTTTGTCGGTAAACCGACGTGAAAGAAGACCTTGGTCCACTAATGGTGGGATTGAACCTCGTGGAGGCTTCCTACGTACCATGCCTTGACATGGATCAAAGTCCCCGTAGTTCGGATGGTTGGGTCGCAATGGCTTACCACTGGACCGGAATTGGACCCGACGTGAAAGAGCGACGGGTGGGCTTGAACCTGGTGGAGGCTTCCTACGTACCATGCCTTGACACGGATCAAAGACCTCATAGTTTAGATGGGGTTTCGTCGGTGAACCGACGTGAAAGTAGACCTTGGTCCACTGTTGGTGGGCTTGAACCTCATGGAGGCTTCCTACGTACCATGCCTTGACATGGATCAAAGTCCCCGTAGTTCGGATGGTTGGGTCGCAATGGCTTACCACTGGACCGGAATTGGACCCGACGTGAAAGAGCGACGGGTGGGCTTGAACCTCGTGGAGGCTTCCTACGTACCATGCCTTGACACGGATCAAAGACCTCGTAGTTCAGATGGGTTTGTCAGGGTCGGTGCTCACTCTAAGCTCACGTGAGTCATGCTCGGTGTGAGAAACAAGACGTCGCAAGGACCTGACGATCACGTCGCGAAGGGTGCGTCCGTGAGAAGCGAAGAGGGGCTTACGCGTTGAGCGGCCCATGGTGTTGGGACTTACTCCAGGATGGAGGCCCAGAACGGCTTACCGCTAAATTGGGTCACAACGGCTTACCGCTGGATGAGGATGTCAACGGCTTACCGCTGAATAGGATCACAACGGCTTACCGCTGGATTGGGTCACAACGGCTTACCGCTGGATGAGGATGTCAACGGCTTACCGCTGAAAAGGAGTGGCAACGGTGAATGGGGATTACGCTAGGAAGCTGCCCGGGTGCCGCTATGGAGTGGCAACGATGAATGGGGATTACTTTAGGAAGCTGCCCGGGTGCCGCTAAGGAGTGGCACTGGTGAATGGGGCTTACGCTAGGAAGCTGCCCGGGTGCCGCTAAGGAGTGGCACTGGTGAATGGGGCTTACGCTAGGAAGCTGCCCGGGTGCCGCTAAGGAGTGGCACTGGTGAATGGGGCTTACGCTAGGAAGCTGCCCGGGTGCCGCTAAGGAGTGGCACTGGTGAATGGGGCTTACGCTAGGAAGCTGCCCGTAATGTCTTCCTCATGTCTGGCCATGAGGGCATCTCAACTCACTGGTGAATTGGGCATCCCATCATTTGTTAGATAGGGAGAATACTACAGTTTAGAGTCATGTAGGTAGGACTATTGGCATCTCATTATAAGAGAATGAGGCATCTCTCGTTAGAAGTGAGAGGCATCCTATCATTTGTTAGATAGGGAGTACTACAGTTTATAGTCATGTAGATAGGACTATTAGGCAGAAGGTGCCTAGAAATGGTTGGTGTTGGGACTTACGCAAAGCAGCCCTTTCTGGTTCAACCTGGCATAGGAGCCAAGTGATCGGGTTTGGAGGAGTTTCCTGAGGGATGGTTCGACTCAAGGTACTCGGGGAATTGATGATGAGAATCTCGACTCACGACATGGAATGAAACCAAGAGGATATGTCAACTCAAGGTATTTCATGGTGTGTGGAGGAGTATCTCTAATCATGGTATTCCATAGGTGGAAGGTGGGAGCGCATAAGGGCGCAATGGAAAATCCTGGCATCCCGGCCCGAAAAGTTCGCGGTGCGACTCTCCATTTTTCATGGGCGCGAAGGTAGGATCCTCGCGAAGGATGGGTCTTCGCGAAGTAGCTTCGCGAAGCATGGCCTCGCGGAGCAATGGTCTCTCGCGGGAGCAAAGGGGTCTCGCAGAGCTTGGTCTCGCGGAGCAGCATCGCGGAGCTTGGTCTCGCGGAGCAGCATCGCGGAGCAAGGGCTCTCGCGGAGCTTGGTCTCGCGGAGCAGCATCGCGGAGCAAGGGCTCGCGGAGCAAAGGGCTCTCGCGGAGCTTGGTCTCGCGGAGCAGCATCGCGGAGCATAGGCTCACGGAGCATGGACTCCGGGAGTCTTGGCTCGCGGAGCAGCAACGCGAAGGAAGCTGCTCGCGGAGCATGGCTTCGCGGAGCCGCAATGCGGAGCTCCGCTCGGCCGCCCGAGGGGCGAAGTGGCCGCGGCCGTCCTCCTCGAGAAGGGGGGTGAGCTGGGTATTTATAGGCAGGGGCGCCGCGAAGCAGAACTTCCGCGCCGCCTCAGGAGCGTCGCGGCGCGCTCGCGAACGTCAAATGTGTTCGCGGAGCATCACCGCCTCTGGTGCTTCGCAGCGGCTCGCGAACGTCAAATGCGTTCGCGGAGCATCACCGCCTCTGGAGCTTCGCGGGGCCGCGATGGTCGGGGCGCTTCGCGGCGGGGCTTCGCGGGACCGCGCTGCACGGGTGCTTCGCATCGGTGCTTCGCATTAGTGCTTCGCGAGGGGTCTTCGCGGTGCATCGCAAATGTCAAATGGGTTCGCGGGGGCCTCTCGCCTCATTGCTTCACGGCGGCGCTCCGCGATCACGGAGGGGGCTTCGCGAATGGGCTTCGCGAACCAGATTTCCAGCCCAACTTCAAACGTCCATAATTCCTAATCCGTAACTCCGTTCGGGCCCTACGACCTACCAAATCGAAGCTTGAGAAATGGACTACGATCTTGGATCATGTATGGAAGCATATGGAAAATTTTTGGGACGCGTTTTCCGGGGTCTACAGATATCATAGAGATACTTATGTGAACTGACCACTAAAAAATGTGATTCTCCCAACAACTACTCTCTCATTTCTGGGGGAACCAAAATGCACCCATGTATATGCTAAATGTCATTATCATCGTTAAATTAATATAGTAGTGAGTTGTCACTAGAAATACTCTCCCATAGGACCAAGCCTTTTGGATTTGAAAAAATCATCATATTCAGTCTCTTTAGTAGTGTCGAGTTTACTGATAGCAATGAAAGTACATAATTAATATGACAACCTTGAACATCTATGTCCATTTTAGAAAATAGATCCATAAGTAACCATTTTATACTGGCTTCATGAACTATATTATTCTGATTAATAAAACTCATAGCATTAGAAATAGCATTTTCTTCCCCAGGTGCATAATTTAACTCATTGTTAAAGTATTATAGGTATTAAACCCAATATCCCTACCTATGTTTCCATTCTCTCTTTGTATATATATCCCATAGGATTGTTATATCCTTAAACACCATAATAAACTCTCCAAAAAAGTAATTCCCCCAACAACACAAGGCCTGTGGAGTAACTTCCATCTCAATATCATGCATTGGGTGATTCTACGCAAGAGGATTCAGTTTCTGAGATCCATACATGATGACTTGATCATCCAACATCATAAGATCACTGATCTCGATACTTGATGCATCACTTTAGACTATATATCTTCTAATTTGTTCTAGAAGAATCGAGATTGGTGCTGAAGACATTCTCCCATTTTTATCCTAAAGGCTACCTCATAGTATCCAGACCATCTAAACTTCACGCCCTTCATAGTGAAGCCCATAATATGTTATCTAAGGTATGAGAAGTACTAAAAAGACACCTTTAGTTACCAGACATATCCAATAAACACACTATGTCAGATACATTATTGTCTTATTCTCAGGAAGCCATAGCTATAACCTTCATTGGGTTAACTAAAACTTAAACCTTTTAGATAATATATCCCAAGAAGTGAACATTTTCGATCCATAAGTGATGTTTATGGATCTTAACATACTTTTGGTTCTCTTTCAATGTATTTTGAATGATATCCAGATGAGCAACATGATAGATTCGAGTATGAGAAAACACCAATATTACATCTACAAAGACCATTACAAATGAATCTGGACAAGGATATAAAACACTATTCATCAAATCCATAAATTCTGAAGGAATGGTATTACGACTAAGGATAATAATTATGTATCCATATAAACTTTAATAGTTATATAATGTTGTATATTGAACATCTGATGGCCTAACCTATACCTCAGGATAACCTTGTCTCAGGTTGATCATTGAGAATACCCTTGATACTATGAGCAGGTTAAATAGATGGTCTTTGTGTGGTATAAGATACTAGTTTTTTACAATAAGCGGATTAAATTCCGGTAATCCACACAAAGACCAAGGGTTTATTCTGAATTCTTAGGAAAAAGGACTGGTGAACCCAAGGGGGATGTATTGGGCTATGTAAAACTCCATGCCTCTAATTATTCTAGATACCTTTTGAGCTAATTCAACTTGTTAGTATCCATCAGGTATTGAGGAATGGATAGAAGTGTAGTTACAAGCATTAGACTGATAGTAAACTCTAACTCTCTCTTTGGAGGTAGTATAGAAAAGTCATTGGGTAAAACATCCCTGAGTTAATCTACTACAGGATGGAATTCAATTTGATTTATTCCATAATCATCGATGAAGAGGATATAAATATGGGTGGTAAATCCACCTATAAAAAGACAATATGGTCCAAATCTACATGCCTAGACATCCCACTCTCTCTTGCGAATATAACAACCACCCAATAGTGATGTAAATGAGACCCTCCAGCAATAAAAATACACATAGGCATGATAGAGAACCAATCAGACCATCAAAATAATGAAATCAAATCCCATCATCTTGAGGAAGAAGAGGTTCCATAAAAAACAATGAATTCCTAATTCAAGTGGATAGGCCTCAAACTATCTTATAATCTCTCAATTTATACCCAAATGCGTATCATGCATCCTTACACCATAATAAAACTAAAAATGAAGAAAAAGGATCACCATAATAGGAACAGATAGGAAGGAATGTAATGAAAATATAATAAATAAGGTAGACACAATAGTAGAGGACAATAGAATAGTACCTAAAACAGTAGATTTCTTGGTGTATTTCTCCTATGGTAATGGTTTTAGTGAATAAATATGGCATGATATACAACGTTGTGCTACAACCTGACTACCTAGAGAGGGTCTACTCTGGTGAAACATTATATCTGAAGCCTGAATACCATGGATTTGACCTCCTACACTACCTATATGGCTAGTAGTACTCCAACCACCTTCCTAGCATGGTGCTACTAGAACTTCTCCTTAAGGTGGATCTAGAAAAAATCCCATCCCACACTGCACAAATGGGAAGGTCTTATAGAAATGAAGTAGAATCCCAAATCTATTATAGCCTCAGCACTTGAAAAAGTCTATGAGACACTGTATATTCTTTTTTCAAGGTTTTTTATAATTGTGACATACCAAATAACTATTTGTGGGTGTCAACTAGTTGTTGCTGATCACATGTGAAGCATTATACTATCACTTCTGACCACTAGTTGTACCACTACCTTGTCTAGATTTTAAACCACCCTAGCTCACACCATATACTTTACTCATGTTTATCTCAGTGATAGAGTCGTAGTTCACTATATTAGATAAGGTATTCAATAGTAAAAATTTTACCTACAAAAAAATACCATTCCTCAGGACATCCCCAAATCATCCTACTTTCATTGCCTCGTCAACAATAATGATGGGCATAATTCACTAAAGCTCTATAAAATTCTCTTAATATTCCTTAAATCTCAATGAACCCTACTGCGGGTTAATGAAATCCCTAAAATGATTGGCCCATAGTGTCTTAGGGAAGAAATAGTCAACAAAACTTTACTGGAAATCCCTCTACATCACTTCTTGATACTGACAAGACTAATTTAGTATATCCCACCATTGTTTGGTGGATCCTCAAATCATACATGTATAGAGTTTCACACTCCTCTCATGAGGTGTCTATTGATGCTCGAATATAGGCATAACCATCGTGAGCCATAGTTTTTCAACCTACAGTTTGACATCCCTTGAAAACGTGGGTAGAAGATTCTTCTAGAACACTTCATTAAACTCTCCCATTGAATTGGAAGCATATGAAGCTCCATGTATCATCATCATAAGCCAAAAAAACATCCTCTAGACTGGGTATCATCTCCGCTGTTGGGAATAGGAATATATTCCATAGGTGTCTCCAACAAAGGTATCATTTGAAGCTCATTGTCCACCACCTTCAGGCTATGTTTATCACCAACATCATAGTGAATGACATGAGGACGTCATGTAGAAATTTATATACGACTTCCAATAACATACCTTAGAAAACATTTAACTATGAAAACATCATAGATTTGGAAATAGGATAGGTTCAAGTCTTCCTACAAATAGTATAACCACTCTTCTAACTTAAATTTTCAAGTACGGGTGATAGAAACATTTATATAGAACCTAAGACACACCAATTTCAACCACTACTAATTCTAGGTTTGGGTCAAGCTCTGTTTTTTTCCATTTCAATTTCATATTAAATTAATATTTACATTAAATTCCCTTTAGATGGTTGAATATAATAGTTCACCACTTCCCATACATAAGGGACCATACACCCGATGAACCAAAATGTGGTGTCCAATTAATCTAAACCATTTAAAGATAAAATACATGTGACAAATAGTCCATGAATCAATGTTCCATAATTTAATTCATAGGGTTTCTACTATAGCCTAATCTAGAAAACACTGTTTTGGTTATGGTATTCACTCTATGTACCAATAATGGTTCTAAATTTCCAATATGAATCGTTATCCAATAACAATTCTAAAAGAAAAGGCACATGAGAAAAATGTAATACAACCATAAAATGTATCATATATGGATTTTGATATGAATGGAATTTTAATTTCCAATAAGGTTCCTAAAATGGTGCATGTTCAATGCTTCCTTGACCTTATCTCATCAAGACATGGATAAAAATTAATTCTCAATCATACTAATAATAACATGAAAATTCATGTTCATCACCCAATGGTAGAATCAAATCAACTGTAAGATTCATAATATAGAAAATAAAAATTTGAACACATTGAAATTTGGATTTTTCCTTAATATGGGTCAGCTAATCCTAGGGATAAATCAATAAAAAATTCCGAAACAGTCATAATCTTCTGTATATTTTATCAAAATATAATGTCATGAAAACTAAAACATATAATACAAATTTTTATGTACCAAATTATATTCCACTTAGGTATTTTTAGAACTAGTGGGCCATATGGCCTCATGTACATCTCCCCGTAATCCGTTGGTTTTGGACTAGTAGTGAGGGCCTATGGTGTGTCCATAGGGAGAGTATTACCTCTGGTCCGAGTAGCACAATGATGAAATAGATAGGTAAATTTCTAATTCATATCAATAATGAAAAATACACGGGAATCTCATATAAACATATAGGAACTAAATAAAAATAAAATCCCAATTGAATCATATAAAATTGATGATGATTTCATGTCTCTACAAAATAATAAAAACATGTATACATGGAAGTAGGCAGTTGGCACACCACATGATATAAAAAAGTTAAAAAAAGGATAAATACTATTAATGAATCCTGTAATCCTTCCTAGTCATCTGCTAAAAATATCCCATCTTTAGTTATGAAAGAGGTCACACATCCATAAGTGGACGCTTCACTTTATCAACACCTATATAAAATAGTTTACCCATGTACCATCGGTGTCCTAGATAGGGTGTGAGATAAAATCAATAGGCCACCACCAATTGAATCTATAAATATAAATTCAGTGCATATAAGATGGTAGTGTGATGATATAATAACTTGTAATGAAAATTGTAAATGGGGTAGAACTTGTACCCCATAGAAACTGCCCTGATAATTCATTCTTCGACATTAGTAGGGTAGTCTGAACACGTAACAAGGGATGAAATGATTGGTATCAAAAGAGTAGGGGATATCATGCACAGTGTCTTAGTAGTAAGGGATGTCATCCCCAATATTATACTAGTACGAGTCACCATTCCTAGTATCACATTAATAATGGTCTGCATGACCAATATCATAGTAAGGGTCTTCATGACCATACATAAATAGTGATCAGTAATAAATGGATTTATTACGTCATAATAAACACTTCATAATTAATTAAAATTTAGTAATAATAATGGAGTAAGCATTTTTCTATTTATTTCAGTGATGTTCTTGTATGAATTACATCTATTCAATAAATCTCAAATTGATGAGATTTTTAATCATGCTACAACACTACATTCATCCATTAGGAATTATGATATCACATTTTTGAAGAGAAACCAAACACTTCACTAGGATCTTTTTCATTACACTCGTGAGATCCAATTAGCCATGTTATTGGTCTCACACAAAGGGATGGATCACTCTGATGTGGATGATCTTGATATGAATTTGGTCCTAACAAGTCATTAGGTTACAAGAAGGACAACTAATTAATGAAATATTCAATTCTTGGGAAATGCTTAGTGAAACCATCAAGCAGTACTACGTCAAATATTATAAAACATCCCAACTTTTAGGGATAATAACTATACCACCTACCATGATCTATTATTACTCTCCTCATCTAGTATCATCCCTTTATTTTTTGGATAAAGAGAAAATGGAATAATGGTTTAACACCCTAAAAATCAGGTATATAATCTTATACCTCAATAACTTTTTCAGGGAAAAGAAAAATGGGGAAATGAAAAATATGATTGATGAATATACCATCCTGGATAAAATGAGATGAATGGTTTCTAAATATGAGATCATAAAATGAATCAGGTGCCAAAACTACAATCTGGCTTCAGCGGAGAGGTATAAATCAAAGGTTGTTTGATGGAGGAGGAAAACGATGGTGGGGGTGAGTTAAAATTAATTTAAGGGAAAATGGTAAAATTAACAAAAATATATGGGTCAAGCAGTTTGGTGACTAGTATCAAGGATACAACCAATGATATATTAGATGAATCACACTCATAATTCAAAGATCATTTAATGAAATACAAAAAGAAAACCCATTATATGAAATAAATCTACAAGGTGAACCAATTATTAACTATATAAATATTTTATTGTTTTATATTATTATTGAATACATTTTACAATAATACACACCCAAATAATGTTAAGGTATAGTTTATTTGGATAATAGATAAATGATCATCTTATTTCAATAAATACCATCAACATATCCCACAATTTTATATCACATAGTAATATTCTAGGAAATAACCTAAATATAAATTTATTTATAATGTTTGAAATAGATACATAATAAAAGTTGATCTTATATTCTCATTAAGGGTAGACATGAGATATATCATTCAATTATCATATTTAATCAAAAAATGCGCATCAGATTATAAAAATATAATATTAACATTTGAATATTATACCCCAAAAAATTCATAGATCATAATCACAGAATACAGATTTGGTAGTTTATATGACATGAGTTAATGGAGAATCAGAAATATTGATCCATAAGATGACATCATAAGTAGGAACACAGAATACAGAGTGGAATAAGATGTGGAAAAATAATAATCATAAATATAAATTTTCAAGGATATCTTCCAAGATATTTATGATAACTCAATCCTTTTATACATAATATTACAATATTATTAAACATTAATATCCAATAATTACAACACTAGGATCATAAAGTAGTAGTGTCTTTTGAATAATATGTTCTTAAAACATATAAAATGGAATTATTTTTTTCCCATTCCGAGAACCTAAAATCCATTCGATCTCATAAGTCATCATGTCATATCATAAGAAATATATAAACAAAGGGGTTACCTAAAAATCACAATAAGGTCATAAACATGATAATAAAACAAAACCTTTTAGTAAAAGGAATAAGATAATACTATATAAGAGGAGGAACATGCATTATAAAATGTAAGAATAACATTAAATGCATGGTATCATAATATCATGGAATCATAGGAAATGTGGTAGAAACATATATAATGATATAAATTTGAGTCACGGTTAACATCCAAGAAAATATCACATAGAAAAAATGTGTCATAATGGATTTGGTATACTCTATAATCTTATAAATTATATCTCATGAGACTGTAGCATTACAAAATGCAGTTGAGCACTACTTGGGTGCAACAATCATATCATGTCAATGATCCATGTGTTTCACACAAATAAAGTCAATAATAATTCATAACATAAAAATTACCCATATAAAGAAAATTTGTTACATAATATTCCTTCATATAATAATAAAATGAAATTTTATGATGATGGAATTTGAGAAATGATCATAAGGAATGTATTACCCCATCAAAGGAAGGGATAATAAACTTGTTATATATGTGAGAGACAAATATATATAATTTATATGAAATTAATCACACCAATTCTTGTTTATAATAATGAAAATACTTTTAAAATGATTTAACAAATTCGTAGGATAATTACTATTTCACACTGAGTAAAATCAAAGGACATGATTTTAGATTAAAAATGATTTGGAAACATTACTTTGAGCTTTTCTTGAATAATATATCCATTACATTTGAATATACATATTTAAAATCAAAAACATTTGCAACCATTAAGGATTTTTTTAAAAACAATTTTGTTGAAACATAAAAAATGAAGCATTAATATATTGGGTGGTCATGATGGTAGGAGAGTTATGATCATGATGAATACATTACAAAACAAATATTCCTTTTATATTTTTGTTTGAATTGTCAAAAAAGTACCTCATTTTGGAAAATTATTGGAATATACCTTTTACTTTTTTTTATAAAAAAACAAATTAAGGGAATAAATAATATTAAACAACAATTGAAAACACAATTGATTTTTTTTGAAAACATGGGTTTGGAGGAAAATGGGGTTTTGATCAAAGATGGAAATAATGAATATTTATCATAAAAATATTCATTCTAACATTTGAGTACATAGAGAGAGGAAAATTAAGGGAAAACTTGTGTTCACAATAAATAATGATAGGAGAAATTTTTTTGGACTTTCTTGAGAGATAGATCATAATGTTTATTCAATGGTTTCATAATCATGATCAATCCCAAAATATAATGAGATTATAACATAAAACACTTACCAACTTCATCTCTTTTCATATTAATACCCAGAAAATAATTACATCAAATTAATCTTATAATATAATGAGAATAAATAAATTCATGTTATTACCTATTAGAGGGGACACATATACACCTTATAAAAGAATATATGTTCATAACATAATATAAGTCTCAAAGAAAGAAAATTAAGTAAAAAATATATTACATATTTAGTAATCTTTTCAATCATAATCTCCAATAAATAATAAAATAAAATTAATCATTTTATATCAATAAAATTATGAGATTCAGGATATAACATGTAAAAGGGGTTATATATACACTACACAAAAGAGGGAAGTAGGGAATTGGCATACGTCTCTGAAATATAAAAGAGAGACTTGAAATACCTAACCTTATCTATCGACTTCCTTCATACATGTTCAATAATCTTGTATAATGAAAATAGGTTTATGAAAAATATATTAAATAATCATACTATTTTTTCCCAGAAAATGCCATGCGGGGATGGAATGGCATTTTGTGGTTTTTGTGGAACATCCTTTTTATCAAACACATATCCACATCCCTTTCAGGGTATTTCCAATAGTGTTTAGTAATATAACTAGAAACACCCAATGGTTCTATATCTATAGGAGAAATTCTATCCAAATGCAGGAGGATATTAGGATGTTTTGAAAATGATACATGAGAACTCATATTGGTCGAGAGGATGGGAGGTTAGGAACATCAAACCTTATTGAGGAGAATTGTTTCCTACTTCCAAAAAATCTTTTAGATTTAATATATTTTAATAAAAACTTTATTAATTCCCAATAATGACAGGTGTCACCCTTGAATTTACAATCAATGATTATTTTTATGGAATTTATAATCAAATGTTTGTATATAAGTTTATTCATAAATGGATATATTTATATGTATCTGTGGTTCTACATCAATGGAACTCCTTTTTGTACTGATAAAAGACTCTTTTTTTGTTAATTATTACGATGCTAGTTTTTATCCACTTATGTCATCTAGGGAGAAAAGAGTTGTTTGGATGTTAGGATCAGAGAAAATTGATTTGCCTCCTACATATCCTCATGAGAGAAATCATAATTCACATAATTTAGTGCCTCTTAAGAGGGAACATCATTCCTTTTAATGTGATGTGATAAGTTCCAAATAGAGCAGTTTAATTTCATACAACAAGGATGTATAGGAAAAAGGTTCCTAGTAAATGTTTAGTGTGGGAATTATGCTAAATTGGCCTAGGGATCCTGGAAGGGATATGGACTTATAGGTTGGATATGCCTTATAGGGAATGTGACCCAGGGAGAATTTGGTCTGATTTGGGATGTTGGGTTTCAACCCAAGGGAGGATCCTTATGTATCCCATTTTGATGGGAATCAAATCCCATAATTTTTTTCGTCTAGGAATCACACATATTGATTCCCACTAAAGGTTTATCTCGAATGGGATAAAGGACCTTTGAGAGGATTCTGTTAGGGATTAATCTTGAAGAGGATACCCTTGTTTGGTCAGGGCTTACACCTGGAGTGATTCCTATTATTGGTTTTATATTGAAATGGTTGGGAATAATTCCATGTAAGAGGACCATGTTTAGTTGGGGATTATACATGTAATGATTCCCAAAATATTGGTTAGGATTAGGGATTATAATGAATTGGAGGCCCATGGTGGGTTGGGACTTACACATGAAAAGATGCCCAATTTCATTTTTATAATTGGGTATTATACTGAATTAGTGGTCCTGTTTGGTTAGAGATTACCCTAGGAATGATTCCTAGATTCCTTCCTGTGATTGAGGATTATAAATAATAAGAGGAACATGGTTGGTTGGTCCTTACACTTAAAATGATTCTCAGAAGCTTGGTTATAATTGGGGATTATATCGAATATAATTCTCATTGGATTGGGATTGTGTGAATTTCTTTATCACCCCTAACCTCTAATCCCATGTGATTAATTCTTGGTGTGAGAAAAAATTGGGGATAAAAAGATATGGGGAAGCCACACAATATTGTTTTTTCATTGGTCGATGAGCCCAAAACCCAAATAGAAAGGGAAAGATAGATTGATCTAGGGCCCATTCCCTCCAATTTATTTACCCTGGACCTAAAGGGACTGGTAAAAGGATTTGAAGTTCCCATCTCACATCTTATTTGGTAATTGGGATAGTCTCATTTTCTGATCTATTCGATTACGACCTATGGGTATGAAGAAGGAGTAAGGAATGAGGCAGGAGTGGTCCTTCATGAAAGGATTGGGGGTTATTCCGGGAAGGATGGCCTAAAATTGGTTCATGGAAAAGAGAGGAGGATCTCATTCCAAGTAAATGAAATAATGATCCACACTAAAGAAGTTTTCTATCACTTCCCCCAGTGTCGGGGTCCTCGTGACCGAAGGGATGTATAATCTCTTTCACCTTGAGGACCCTACCCATTTGGTCGGACAAGTTTCGAACACCTATGACGGATGAAATGTATTCCTAAATGGTATATATGTTAGTGAACCTAATACAATGATTTTTAAAGTATGGGGGCCACCTCGGATGTTTCAATTCAGTCCCTATTAGATGAGGGATCCAAATAAATTGGATCCTTTCCACTGGTGTCTTGGAAGAGTTCTCAAATTGGGGTTCACATGGGTCCTTTGATAGAGAGATAAGTTGATTCACATAGTGATGGGGATGATTTAGAAGTACCTTGTGTAGAGGGGTAGGCCTGTATAAGATTGAAATTACATGGGAAATGGACCACCTGGTCAACAACACATGGGCGGGGTTTTTTCTTATGCCCCAAGAGTCACCTCAGCTATCACTAAAGGGTATTACATTGGTCTCTTATTATGTAAGGGACCTTTTCACTAGTGGTTATCAACTAGGGGTGGAAGATGTCCAAACACACATGTAATTGTGTTTATAACCCTGTGGGTACTTTTATCTATATATCTTCCTTAATTCCCTCTTCTCTCAGGTTTTGGAGAGCTACCTAAGGTGATTTTAGAGGACCTGGCCGAAGGGGCTGCACGACAAGAGCTTTAGGGCTTCTTATGATTTTCCAGTTCATTTAATTAGGATACCTTCTGTCCTATATATATGAAAATAGGCAACCTTCGTTTATGTATCTTGTCATTATAGGTACCTGGTATAGGTACCATGCATAATGGTGGAAACAATTATGAGCCACGTAGGATTCATGCGCACATGTTCATCGTGCATCGGTGGTTGCACCTTCTGGGGTGTGCTAGCCCAGCATGGGCTAGCCTGTAACATCCCAAGTAAGTAATGAATAATAAATATTTTTATCTATGTCTATTAATGAATTATATAGTGTTTTAGAGGCTTAAAATGAAAATAAATCAAATCTTAAGCATGTAATACACTAATATTCTTAAAAGATTGGTTTACTGACTTTTGATGGAAAACCCTTTTTAAATCAATATTTTGACAATTTTATAATCTATATTTGTCAAAATTAACATATTCATTTTTCTTGGGACATTGAATTTTACATTGGATAAGTTTTTGGTATTTTTCTGACAATGTTCATTTTTTATGAATAGTGAAAAATACTGCATTTTACATCAAAACTGGTTTTTAATCTAATTTATTTATATGGTTAGATTATATTTTGAATTGGTTTTAAAGTTAAATTAGAATATATTTTTACCATTTAATAAAATGGTGGTCGTTGGAATCAATTTCACTTGGAAATTGGACTTAAACTAGTGTCAATCTTTTGATACTTATTGTTTCATAAAAACACGCTATTTGTCATGACAACGGGAATTATTTATTAAATTAATTAATGTAACTTATATGATTTGAATTTTGTAAAATAGACATAATTTTTGAATTCTGAGTATCAAATATAGCTTAGGGTGAATTTTCGGTAATTTTCTGAAAAACATCAATTTTTGATGAATAGTGAAACCACTAAGTGGTACTTATAAAAATCGATTTTTCGCTTAAATGAAATTTTTCCACCTTTGTGTTTTGAATTTAAAAAATACGACATACATGGTTGTCATTAAGAAGTAAAATGTGGTTCAATGAGATTATAATAATTTTTTGGTGAATAGTAACTTATTATGTTTTTAATCGCGATTAGAGGTAATTAGTGTAGTTTAAGGTAAGAATAATGTTTTAATAAAACTAAATGACCAACACACATGTCCTACCCTTATTTGATGTGTCATGGCCGACCAAGACAAGCCATGGGTCAACTTTGGGACCCCATGGAGCCACTTTTTTTGGGAAATGACATAAATAACTTTTTATTTAATGTTAAAGTAAAAATGACACAAACATGAGTTATTTTACTAAAACAATTTTTTATATGGGGTTATACAAGTAAGATTTTTGACTATAAATATTAATTAGAAACCTAAAATGATTTCATACATCATAGTATTGTTTTTATAATTTTTAGACATTATATAAATTAAATTATTTATGACATCATGATGATGCCGCGATGACCTCATTATTTAACGATTTAAATAAAATTGAAAGTTAATGTAAAATATAAAACCTACACAAGTCCAAAACCAATTGGATGAGTGGATTTCTAACCCTTATCACCTTATCATCGAATTATATCAATGTGGGACCTTTTGAATCTGAAACTCATTTTAAAATAAATTAACTTATCTTTACTTTCCAAGAGTGCCCCTCCTCTCCTCTTATAAAAGGCCCCCACCTCCGCCTCCTTACCCACACTCCCAAAGCCTTTGTCTTGGCAAAACCCTGCCCATTTTGTCTCTCCACTTCCCTATCTTACTCCTCGAAGCCTCACTTTGGGCATAAGTCTTCCCAAGGAAGCCTTTGAGCTCAAACCAAAGGGAGTTACCCGATTTTATGGTAATGTCTTCTTTTGAGTCCTTTTGTTTTATTTTGATTATACAACCCCCTAAACTCTTTTTATTCTTTTCTATTGTAACAACTACAGTATCCTAAATATACTAGGATGTTTTTATAAGAAGTATTTGAGCTACACTTACACACACCTACATCTAATGGTTAACGAACATACTGTTTCTGTGGATGGTGAATTTATGCCTCCCGAAACGATGATTGTTCAAAATTCTTTTAACACCTTCAAAGGTGGCCATTAAGATGTCACTATATTTATATATGATATATAATATGTTTATGTTTTCCTTAATCTTCTGTATTTTTTTTGGTCATACCTTTATGGTTTCCATTATGGGTAAACGTGATATCTTCATTTAAGGAAGTGCGGACTACCACCCCCTCAAAGTTATTTGATTCATTAATACCATATGTGGGACGTATAAAGGATGGAACTATGATATTATATATGATATTATAATTTAATTATAATATAACTTTATATCATTATGATTCCATTCTATAAAATATGAAATATAAATGAAAGTAGCGTTCATGTGTACGTACGGCTTACCGTCTCCATGAACGGTGCATTTCAATTCTTACCTCTAAATGATTATGTAATATTATAAATGCATGCATGTACTGGATATATATTACATATATGATATCTACATCATGAATAATATTCTAGATATAATGGATACATGAACAACTTGTAATTATAAAGGGTTTATTTTTTACTCAAGTACCAATGATCATTAAAATGACCGTTATTAACTTAAATAATTACATTGTGTTCATGACATGGTAATAAGTGATATAAAAGAAATGATGAACTTGAAAAAGGTTCTTAAGTAAGTAGAAATTAACTCAAGTTTATTATTCAGGACATTAAAGAACGGTCGAGTCAAGTCAGACCCGAGGTATGAGACTTCATCTCAATATCCTTTCATTGAGGCATATTTTGTTTTTTACACAACCTTCTTTTATACAGTGTATAAACCCCGCTGACTTTTACGTTTATTAAAAAGAGAATCTTTTTTATACGAAGCGTTTACTAAACGACAAAAGGGAATGTTTTTGTCGTACGTATGCGACAACAATGAATTCTCGGCCGCTGTGACCATTATTTGAGTTTTGGCTTCCTCTACAAGCCATACCTTCTTTTTAAAAGAAAAATAAATACCATGTTTTACTTTTCTTTTATTTTGGTATTGAACATGGTTTTCATAATGTTTTTATATCAATGTGTTGTATTGATATCTTGTGATTGAAAGGTGGAAATGTTATGTTTCCATTATGCATGTTTTATGTGATACGATTATGTTGAGGTTCTTGGGCATTATTATGAAGACGGGTGGTTCGGTGATAAACTGAGGGCGGGTGAGCCCGATATAGCTCTCCAATGCATTGGGTAACATGAAGGAGTGAAACATTAAGGTTTCTCCGAAGAGATTTAGGGAATATAATGTGATGGGTATTCCAAACATAACAAAGAGGGTTACTCCCTACGTAAGAATGTTATGAATGCCTCAAGTTACCTTTATGTCTTATGATTTCTATGATTTATTCATGATTTGATGAGGTATGTTAAAGTACTTATGTTTTATAGGTAAAGTATGATTTCATTCTTATGTATATATATACCCATTTTTCCTTTCCATATTTATATATCCCTTACTGAGATTTTTATGCTCATCCCATGTTTTTTTGAAATGTTTTTCACAGGTCAAGGGAAAGGTACATGATATGATGATAGTGTCATGGAAGTGTCAAGAAAGAATCCATGTTTTATTTTAAATATGTTTCCATTGATGGGAAATAAGAATACTATCTTTATGTAACCACTTTGTTTATATGTGGAATGTAATGCATGTTTTATGATCTAATTCTCTAAAACACTAAACCCGAAAAGATCCTCAATGTGTAATCTTGTAATAACTCAAGATTAAGTAAGGTTTAAGGCTGGGGCCTTATAGTTGGTATCATAGGTCGGTTTAGATAACTTTAGGAGTTATAATTCTATTAAATGATTATCCAAAAATATATTTTTTGAAATGATATAGTATTTGAAGATTACCATGTTGCTTCATCTAAGACATGTTTGTTCAGAATGGATTTCCGTAGAGGAAACAGGGAGGCAGTGCTAGGATGGAATACCGAAGGAAATAACATTCTAAATCAGCATCCTGAGATGGTCGGAATTGGAACTGAACAGTTTGTTGCAGTAATGGCGCAGTTGACTCAAGCGATAAATGGTGGTGGTATCCATGCACGAGATCATCCAGATCAACCGCAGAGGAACATGTCAGTGGTGGAACATTTCATTAGGCAACATCCCCCATCATTCAGAGGATCATCTGACCCTGTGCTAGCAGAAGGGTGGATAAAACCACTAGAGAAGATTTTTGATGTCATGGGGTGTTCAGACAATCAAAAGGATAGTCTTGATATTTACCATTTGGAGGGTGAGGCAGATCAGTGGTGGTCTATGGTTAAAAATATCAGGGACGCTGATGAGATTGATGCTCTCGACTAGGATGAATTCAAAGGTATGTTTCTTGACAGTATTTTCCTAAGGATGTTCTACTTAGGATGGAAAAGAAATTCTTTTAATTGAGTCAAGAGGAAGATTCAGTGGCTACCTATGAACAAAGGTTCACTTGATTGGCAAGGTATGCTCCAAATTTTATCCGAGACGTTGATAGTAAAATCAATTGTTTTTACTCATGATTAAAGCCAAAATATCGAAGGGAATTAGCTTCTCGTGAGTTTAAATGTTATGAAAATCTTGTTCGATGTGCTGAGAAGGTGGAAATAGAGTTTTCCGATGATCAAGTGTTCTATAACAACCAATAGAAAAAGAGACCGAGGTGGCAGGAGAAAGGTAAGAATTCTTCAAAAAAGTCTGATGGTAAGAAAACTAAGTTTCCAGTTTGTGATAAATTTGGGAAAAGGCATGTTGGGGAATGTCTTCTGAATTCTGGAAAGTGCTATTGATGTGGTAAGATGGGACATAAGGCTCGTGATTTCACTGAAAAGGATCAAGGTGAAGGTAAGACCAAATTTGATTTAGAGTTAGTGAAATGTTATAAGTGCAATGAGATGGGTCACTATGCAAACGAGTGTCCGACAAAGAGCATGAGTGATGGGAAGCAGTTAGACTACAAGCAGAAAGTGGTGGTGAAATCCATTGAAACTACTTCAGCAGATGTCGGTCCATCAAATGAAGTTGTATCAGGTACTTTGATTGTTTTTTTAGATTATGCCAGTGTGTTGTTTGATTCGGGGTCTACACATTCTTTCATCTCTGAAACCTTTTCTAGTAAAATGGGATTACCAGCTCAAGAAATGACTCCTGAACTTTTGGTAAAAACACATGGGGGGAATGTTGAGGCAAAAAGAATTTATAAGAATCTTCATTTCCTTATCTGTGGAAAGAACCTACGTGCAAACCTTATTGTTCTACGTCTAGTAGAGTTTGATGTTATCCTGGGTATGGATTGGATCTCTATTTACCATGCTAAGATTGACTGTAGACCTAAACAAGTTTCTTTTCAGAAAGACATTCAGTTTGTGTACAAGAATGAACCCTTACTATTGATAACTTATCAAGAGGACGAGAAACTTGTAAAATTTGGAAATGAATGTTACCTTGCACACATCGTTGAAAATAAAGGAACTGTTCAGATTAATGATGTGCCAATGGTAAATGAGTATCCTGATGTTTTTCCTGATGAGTTTCCTGGAATAATACCAGATCGGGAAGTTGAATTTACTGTTGACTTAGTTCCTGATGCTAAGCCAATTTCAAAACCCCCTTATCGAATGGCTCAAATTGAACTTTAAGTGTTGAAGGAGCAATTGAAAGATTTATTAGAGAAAGGTTTCATTCGACCTAGCACATCACCATGGGGTGCTCTTTTCTTATTTTTTAAAAAGAAAGATGGTTCAATGAGACTTTTCATTGATTATAGAGCCTTGAATAATATCACTGTTAAGAACAAATATCCTTTTCCTCATATCGATGATTTGTTTGATCAGCTCCAGGGAGCTCAGTATTTTTCAAAGATTGACTTGAGATCGGGGTACCATCAGCTGAAGGTAAAGGAAGAAGATGTTCTGAAGACCGCGTTCCGTACAAGATATGACCATTATGAATTTTTAGTAATGCCTTTTGGGCTAACCAATGCACCTGCGGTATTCGTGGACTTAATGAATAGAATTTTCCTTGAGTTCTTGGATAAGTTTGTGGTGGTTTTCATTGATGATATTTTGGTGTTTTCTAAAAGTAAAGAAGAGCATGAAAGACATTTAAGGGTTATCTTGAAATCCTTAAATGAAAAGAAATTGTATGGGAAATTCAGAAAGTGTGAGTTTTGGTTGCAACAAATTTCTTTCCTTGGTCACATTGTTTCTAAAGATGGGATAACTGTTGATCCTGCAAAAAAAAAGTTGAGGATGACTGGGCAAGACCCACAAATGTAACTGAGATTCGTAGTTTTCTTTGGTTTGGCAGGCTATTACCGAAGGTTTGTTAGAAATTTTTCACGGTTATCTAGTCCAATGACTAAGCTAACTCAGAAGGGTGTTAAGTTTATCTGGAAAAAATAATGTGATGATTGTTTTCAGGAATTGAAAAGAAGATTGGTGAATGCTCCAGTTTTGTCACTACCTTCCAGGAACGGTGAGTTTGTTATATATAGTGATGCTTCATTTAAAGGACTTGGTTGCATCCTAATGCAGAATGATCAGGTAATTGGTTATGTTTCACGACAGTTGTAAACTCATGAGGTAAGTTACCCTACACATGATTTGAAATTAGCTGCTGTTGTTTTTGCTATAAAAATTTGGAGGCATCATTTGAATGGAGTAAAGTGTGAAATATATACCGATCACAGAAGTTTAAAGTATATATTCACTCAGAAAGAATTGAACATGAGACAATGGAGATGGCTAGAATTAATCAAGGATTATGATTTTACAATTCATTACCATCCGGGAAAAGCAAATAAAGTGGATGATGCTTTGAGTTGAAAAAGTAATACTTAATTAGCAATGTTGCGTTTGGAACGTGATCCTTTGGTTAAGGATTTGATGAACTTTGGCATAGAAGTTGTGGGTGTAGGAAGTTCATCTGTTTTGTTTCAGGTATCAGTGAGATCATCTCTATAAGATAGAATCAAGCAAGCACAGAAGCAAGACAGTGAGTTGCATAAAACGGTAGAGCTGGTTCAGAAAGGTAAGTTGTCTGAATTCAACATTGATAACGATTGCGTTTTGAGATTTGGGAAGAGATTGTGTGTGCCTTGTGATTCACAGTTGAAGAGAGAGTTGTTATGTGAAGCTCATAGTTCTCCGTTTTCAGTTCATCCTGGCAGTGCTAAGATGTATAGAGATCTGCGGGAGTATTACTGGTGGGATGGAATGAAAAGAGATATTGCTGATTTTACTATGAAGTGTTTGACATGTCAACAGGTTAAAGCAGAGTGGCAGTTACCTAAAGGGATGCTTCAGCCTTTACCAGTGCCAGAGTGGAAATGGGAGAATATATCCATGGACTTTGTTGTGGGATTACCGAAGACATCTCGAGGTAATAATGCAATCTGGGTTATTGTTGATCGCTTGACTAAATATGATCATTTCCTTGCTATACGAGATACTTTTTCCCTAGATCAACATTTGTCGTTTGTATCTTAAAGAGATAGTCAGGTTACATAGATTTCCTCTCTCCATTGTATCTGATCGTGATCCCAGGTTCACTTCTATCTTTTGGAAAGGCCTTCAGAAGTCGTTGGGTACTGAATTAAATTTTAGTACATCTTTTCATCCACAATCAGATGGGCAGTCAGAACAAACAATTCAGAAATTGGAGGATATGCTACGTTCTTGCTCTATGGATTATCAGGGAAGTTGGGACCAACATCTTTCTTTGGTTGAATTTTCATATAATAACAGTTTTCATTCTAGTATACAGATGGAACCATTTCAGGCATTATATGGGAGCTGTGTCGAACTCCAGCTTTCTGGGATGAAGTGGGTGAAAGGAAGCTGATGGGACCAGAATTGGTAGAAGAGATGGAAGAAAAAGTTCAGTTGATTCAGAAGCAGATGAGAACAGCTCAGAGAAGGCAGAAGAGTTATGCAGAAAACCAGAGGAAGGATCTATCTTTCAAGGTAGGTGATCATGTTTTTCTCAAGGTTTCTCCTTGAAAACGTGTGATGAGATTTGGTAAGAAAGGAAAGCTGAGTCCAAGGTTTATTAGACCATATGAAATTATGGAGAGAGTTGGATCAGTTGCATACCGGGTGGCTTTACCTACGAGTTTATCTCAGGTACACAATGTTTTTCACGTTTCTATGTTGAGAAAGTATATGCCAGATCCATCTCATGTTTTGAGTCCAGAGGTAGTTCAGCTGGAAGAGAACCTATCTTATGAGGAACAACCGGTACAGATTCTTGACCACCGGGAGCAAATGTTACGGAATAAGGTGATTAATCAGGTAAAGGTTTTGTGGAAAAACCACATGATGGAAGAGGAAACATGGGAATCTGAAAATGCAATGAGGGATAAGTACCCCCATTTATTTGATAAGTAAATAAATTGCGAGGAAAAAATTTTATAAAGGGGGGAAGGATGTAACATCCCAAGTAAGTAATGAATAATAGATATTTTTATCTATGTCTATTAATGAATTATATAGTGTTTTAGAGGCTTAAAATGAAAATAAATCCAATCCTAAGCATGGAATACACTAATATTCTTATAAGATTGTTTTACTGCCTTTTGAGGGAAAACCCTTTTTAAATCAATATTTTGACAATTTTATAATCTATATTTGTCAAAATAAACATATCCATTATGATTGGGACATTGAATTTTACATTGGATAAATTTTTGGTATTTTTCTGACAATGTTCAATTTTTTATGAATAGTGAAAAATACTACATTTTACATCAAAACTGCTTTTTAATCTAATTTATTTATATGGTTAGATTATATATTGAATTGGTTTTAAAGTGAAATTAGAATATATTTTTACCATTTAATCCAATGGTGGTCATTGGAATCAATTTCACTTTGAAATTAGACTTAAACTAGTGTCAATCTTTTGATACTTATTGTTTAAAAAAACACGTTATTTGTCATGACAGCGGGAATTATTTATTAAATTAATTAATGTATCTTATATGATTTTAATTTTAAAAAATAGACATCATTTTTGAATTCGGAGTATCAAATATAGCTTAGGGTGAATTTTTGGTAATTTTTTGAAAAACTTCAATTGTTGATGAATAGTGAAACCACTAAGTGGTACTTATAAAAACTGATTTTTCGCTTAAATGAAATTTTTCCATCATTGTGTTTTGAATTTCAAAAATCCAACATACATGGTTGTCATTAATAAGTAAACTGTGGTTCAATGAGATTATAATAATTTTTTGGGGAATAGTAAATTATTAAGTTTTTAATCGCGATTAGAGGTAATTAGTGTAGTTTAAGGTAAGAATAATGTTTTAATAAAATGAAATAACCTAGACACATGTCCTAACCTTATTGGATGTGTCATGGCCGACCAAGAAAAGCCATGGGTCAACTTTGGGACCCCATGGAGACACTTTTGTTGGGAAATGACATAAATAACTTTTTATTTAATGTTAAAGTAAAAATGACACAAACATGAGTTATTTAACTAAAGAAATTTTTTAAATGGGGTTATACAAGTAAGATTTTTGACTATAAATATTAATTAAGAATCTAAAATATTTCCTACATCATTGTATTTTTTTTTAATTTTTAGACATTATATAAATTAAATTATTTATGACATCATGATGATGCTGTGATGACCTCATTAGTTAACGATTTAAATAAAATTGAACGTTAATGTAAACTCTAAAACCTACACATGGCCAAAACCAATTAGATGAGTTTATTTCGAACCCTTATCACCTTAGCATCGAATTATATCAATGTGGGACCATTTTAATCCGAAACACATTTTAAAATAATGTAACTTATCTTTACTTTCCAAGAGTGCCCCTCCACTCCTCTTATAAAAGGCCCCCACCTCTACCTCCTTACCCACACTCCCAAAGCCTTTGGCTCAGCCAACCCCTGACCATTTTGTCTCTACACTTCCCTTTATTACTACTCAAAGCCCCACTTTGGGCATAAGTCTTCCCATGTAATCCATTGAGCTCAAACCAAAGGGAGTTACCCGATTTTAAGGTAAGGTCTTCTTTTTAGTCCTTTTGTTTTATTTTGCTTCTCCAACCCCCTAAACTCTTTTTATTAATTTCTTTTGTAACAACTCCAGTATCCTAAATATACTAGGATGTTTTTATAATAATTATTCTAGCTACAATTACACACACCTACATCTAATGGTTAACGAACATACTGTTTCCGTGGATGGTGAATTTATGCCTCCCGAAACGATGATTGTTCAACATTCTTTTAACACCTTCAAAGGTGTCCATTAAGATGTCACTATATATATATATGATATATAATATGTTTATTTTTCCTTAAGCTTCTGTATTTTTCTTTTTGGTCATACCTTTATGGTTTCCATTATGGGTAAACGCGATTTCTTCATTTAAGGAAGTGCGGACTACCGCCCCCTTGAAGTTATTTGATTCGTTAATACCATATGTGGGACGTATAAAGGATGTAACTATTATATTATGTATGATATTATACTGGAATTATAATATAACTTTATATCATTATGATTCCATTCTATAAAATACAAAATAGAAATGAAAGTAGCATTCATGCGTACGTACGGCTTACTGTCTCCATGAACGGTGCATTTCATTTCTTACCTATAAATGATTCTGTAATATTATAAATGCATGCATGTATTGGATATATATGACATATATGATATCTACATCATTAATACCATTATTTATATAATGGATACATGAACAACTTGTAATTATAAAGGGTTTATTTTTGACTCAAGTACCAATGATCGTTAAAATGACCATTATTAACGTAAATAATTACATAGTGTTCATGACATGGTAATAAGTGATATAAAAGGAATAATGAACTTGAAAAAGGTTCTTAAGCAAGTAGAAATTAACTCAAGTTTATTATTCAGGACATTAAAGAACGCTCGAGTCAAGTCGGACATGAGGTATGGGACTTCATCTCAATATCCTTTCATTGAGGCATATTTTGTTTCATACACAACATTCTTTTATACAGTGTATAAACCCCGTTGACTTTTACATTTATTAAAAAGAGAATATTTTTTATACGAAGCATTTACTAAATGACAAAAGGGAATGTTTTTGTTGTACGTATGCGGCGACAACGACTTTTCGCCGCCGTGATCATTATTTGAGTTCTGGCTTCCTCTACAAGCCATACCTTCTTTTTAAAAGAAAAATAAATACCATGTTTTACTTTTCTTTTATTTTGGTATTGAAAATGGTTTTCATAATGTTTTTATATCAATGTGTTGTATTGATATCTTGTGATTGAAATGTGGAAATGTTATGTTTCGTTTATGCATGTTTTATGTGATACGATTATGTTGAGGTTCTGGGGAATTATTATGAAGACGGGTGGTTCCGTGATAAACTAAGGGTGGGTGATCCCGATATAACTCTCCAATGCATTGGGTAACGCGAAGGAGTGAAACATTAAGGTTTCTCCGAAGAGATTTAGGGAATATACTGTGATGGGTATTCCAAACGTAACCAAGAGGGTTACTCCCTACGTAAGAATGTTATGAATGCCTCAAGTTACCCTTATGTCTTATGATTTCTATGATTTATTAATGATTTGATGAGGTATGTTAAAGTGCTTATGTTTTATGGGTAAAGTATGATTTCATTCTTATGTATATATGTACCCATGTTTCCTTTCCATATTTTTATATCCCTTACTGAGCTTTTTATGCTCATCCCAAGTTTTTTGAAATGTTTTTCACAGGTCAAGGGAAAGGTACATGATATGATGATAGTGTCAAGGAAGTGTCAAGAAAGAATCCATATTTCATTTTAAATATGTTTCCATTGATGGGAAAGAAGAATACTATATTTATGTAACCACTTTGTTTATATGTGGAATGTAATGAATGTTTTATGATCTAATTCTCTAAAACTCTAAACCCAAAAAGATCCTTAATGTGTAATCTTGTAATAACTCAAGATTAAATATGGTTTAAGGCTGGGGACTTATATAGCCTCTTAGATTTTTGGTTTGGCATGTGTTGGTTCACTTGAGAAAAAAACATGGACAAACCTACTACTCCATACTATAGGACCAACACCCCCACACCACTGCTCGATATTAGAGTCGGTCCCTTTCCCTATAGTCACTGACCCATATGAAAAACACATAGTCACACTACGAACGTTTTGGGTCTGGCCGAAGATGCTTTTAGTCACATTAATTGGTAATCAAATCTACTACTTCTTTTTGGGGAATGACAAATTTCTACACAAACTCAAAATTTGGTGTCAATGTGAGGTTAACAACCTGAATTCTTCAGTAATGTGCATTGAACACATTTTACAATGTCTAAAAATCCCACCATTAGAATTATATTCACTCAGAGAGAAAAGAATTTGGTTATAAGATCATTTTATGGAAATGTTTTTCATTACAACATCATTTGGTTAGCATTAGATCTATCTCAAATATGTTTTTATGCTATATTTTTTGTTTAATCCATGGGGCCTAGTGAGCATAGTTTGACTATTTCTAGAGGCATGTAGACTACCCTATAAACATTGTGTCTTTTGTGTCATCACCCAACAATTTTCCTAACTCCAATATGAATGAATCATATATGTCAAGACTTGTCTTTTTATTAGGATAAATTTTTTTTTATTTTCAACCAAACAAGTTTTGTGCATTTTATTTTTTCACATCACGATTCTTGACTAAACTGTGCAGTGCGTAGGTTTAACGATCTCATACTCAACTTTTTTCTAGAGTGACCTTTGATGGTTTTCATCATGGTGAGTGCTATGCCTATTTTTGTGTAATGATTAATGTATTACAAACCAAACTAATGATATCAGTGTTTTTGGTCAAATATATTTGACCATACGTTTCAAAATGATGACCCAAAAAAGGATTGTTGGCCTAGAATGTTTTGAAATTATTAAAATACCATAATGGGAATTTTGAGTGATGATTTTGTGATTTCAGAATCTCAAAGAAGATATAACAAAATAATATGAATAATGTCAATATAACAAAATCAAAAAGCAGTTTCAAGCATAATATTTTTAGAGATAATATAAATATACGATGTGGCTCTTGAGGATGAAATTACATATGGTTGACGAACCCATTTTATAGTTTACTTTTTGTAAAATCAATTAGGGTGTGTTACTACATAGTCAAATAGAAGCATCCTTTGGTTAAATAGACCTTTATGTGGGAGACATAAGAAAATCCAACTAGGGTGTGTTACTACATATCCAGACAGAGGAGTTCCTTGGAATTCATACATTCTACTTCCCATGGTGAGTGATTTTGTGATGATCTAGATTTCTCAACACCATGATGGGTGGGTTTATATGGAAAGGAATCAGAGAATGATGATAGTATTTGCATTGGCATTGGTGATGAATCGTAAATCACTCCAATTTTAATTTTTCATGTGTGATGGAGGGTACATTTGGATAAATGTCCGATTTCTTTGGTAAGGAACCTCTCTAACTATTGATGAAGTGTCGTGCAGTTATAAGTGTTGTGATAGTGATATTGACTCTGCAGTTTAGCATCACATAGTGAGGATGTTGTTGTATAGTTTAACATCTTATAACTAAGAAATTATTCTATTCATTTTAATGTTGTGTATCAAGGATATTTTGGGGTTATAATTTACGGTATTTATCACTGATCGAAATGTTAATAATTATCCCATTTCATGGTAATCTATTTGTGAATGTTTTATCATATTCAAGCATGATGGGGAAATTTGGTAAGCTATAATATGGGGGTCACTAGAAAAAAAGAGTGATATGAAGGAAAGGGATTGTGGCGATAGAGGAGGTCTCCCATCAGAAAGAAAATAACAATAGTTGAAAAACACATTTTGTGGGAATATTAATGAAAATACAAATGGGGTTGTTACTACATAGTTGAATGGTGGTAATCTATAGATGAAAGGGTCATTTAGTGGGATACTTATTCCCATCCTTTCGCGGAGTGTCACTTCATAGTATGAAAAAGGAGTTCTCAGGAATTATGACATTATATTTCTGATGGCCGAATGAATTTTATGGAGATTGGGATTTTTGGACACACCACATCTAGTTTGTGGAAGGAAAGTATGTGAACATTGGATGATCATTTTGAGTAAAAATTATACAAGAATTTTAGAATATGTGTCCTATATATTTTTGAACCAAACATGGGTAATATGGTTCATGTAGTATTACGTCATATGACTAGGACTATATCATAATGGAAATGATAGCCAATTTGTGGCCTATCAAACCAACG
Organism: Viscum album; assembly: GCA_963277665.1. Taxonomy (NCBI): domain Eukaryota; kingdom Viridiplantae; phylum Streptophyta; class Magnoliopsida; order Santalales; family Viscaceae; genus Viscum; species Viscum album. Next base: position 71,216,735 of record OY728135.1, read on the forward strand.
TCTTTCTGACATAATTTATACATGAGGGAGGAAATTGTGAAATATGATCTTTGGGGTTATGGGATCGAATGAAATATAATGGGACATGTATGTGGGCTATTCCTATAGACTAAATTTAAAAGGCGGTTCCAATATCATTTCATCAAAGTTTATGGAGATAGAAGAGGCTTATCTTGAGAGAGAAGTTACCATTGGTTGACAAACCCATTTTCTAGGAACATTTATGAAAATAAAACTAAAGCATGTTGTTTTATTATGAATTATAGGAATTCTATGGATGAAATTCCTATTATGTGGGAGAATTATGTAAAGACAACTATTGCACATTACATAATAATTAGGAAAAGGATTCCACCAATGTCATAAATTCTATTGCTAGTAGTTGGAGAATGATTATGAAGTTCCAGAAGTGTGCATAATTAGGAGTATGATGCCTGGAAGGGATAAGTATGATCACAAAGGAGGTGTTTTTGACTGATATTCTCCATTATGTGTTGATCCCATTTCATACAAATGTGGGAAATCTATGTTTCCATGGTAGATCCATGAATAAGGGAACCCAAATTAAGATCTCTTGCATAGATTGTTGTATGCAAGAGAGGGGGAACTATTCATTACCTTGTGGTTGAGACTTGGACATGAGGCTGATGTTTCACAATGTATTTCACTAGAACATGGAATTCATGAGGTACCATGTAGATTAATGTTATGTGGAAAGGATATTATGCATGAATTTTAGCATCATGAGGTAAGGATGTTAGCCATGTAGTTTAACATCAGGTGGTATGAATGAAGGTTAATCGACATGAAAAGGGAATTATTGTGGTTCGACTAGGGTATAAAACCAAATCATCACTACATATAATCTTGGAGATAGAGTCAGGCCACCTATAGTTCTAAAAAACAATCCCTAGTCTGTTTGGATTCATGAGTGGAGAAAACGACATTTTTTGGATATAGACTCACAAATGGTGCGAGACACCATATTTAATCCTCTTACGTAGATCTGACTCATAAATGGGAGAGTGGGGTAATTTTCCAAATAATGATGTAGCTTGTCCCACGATTGAAGATTTTGACATCACTAAATATCTCATTAAAATGAGAATCAAGCCTCATATAGTTCGTTTTAAATCTATTTAGTTAACATTCACGTGGAAAATTCATCTAGAATTAATTTAGAAGTCATCAATTCAAGACCCTGATAACACTAATGTTAATTGATGTGCCTTATATGTGCTCTGAATTTCATTACCAAAACCCCTATGCCCATGATAGCTATGATCAGTTTGAGAAACAATGAGTGGAAACGGTTTTATTTCAACACACAAAGCAAATACAATGGAAGGATGTGAGGTATTTAGATATTGTAGTTGATGTTACATGGTGTGAGATACGAGTGTTTCTACATTTATCATTAGATTGAGAATCAAGCATTATGTAGTTCTCAAATCCCATATAGATTAACATCATGCATTGAGGATGAATATTACATGGCGTGAAAGAGGGAAAATTTTGTGTTTTTCCAAAGGATGGAAATAAGGGTGTCATTCTGTATCATGTGATATAAGTAATCAAGCCAAAAAAAGTAATTAAATGGTTTCCTATGAATGTATAACTCGTAAACATGGAGTGTGGATTTTTTATTATTGTTGTAGCTATATCTATGCTTTGAAATCTGGGCATCACTATGTATCTCATTGACATGACAATAAAGTCACATGTAGTTTTCAAAAGGATAGTGTAGTTTATCATCATGCAATGATGATATTAGTTATGTAATTTAACATCATGTGGTATGTATGTGGGTCACTCGATATGGAAAGGAAAATTGTAGGTAGACTAGGGGATATGGCCCGAGCATCACAACATATCTTGTTGAAGTAAAAATTGTGGCACACATAGTTATTTAAAATAGTTCCCAAATAAATAGGGTTTTGAAAAGGGGATAAGGGGAAATTTATATTTTTTAGAATTATGTAGAGTAAAAAGGAATGTGGATTATGCATTTCTATGTATCTAATAGATGAGAATCAAACTATATATAGTTATTGAATAATGGTGTGGTTATAGACCATCACCATGAAATGTAACTCCCTCATGCACGGATCAAAATGCTATGTGGTCTTACGTCATGCATCATGAACGCGAATCATGCATTTTTACATCATGTGAAATGGACTATGTCATATAGTTTAATGTATTCCGACTATGATTTTAGTGTCATTTAGTTTATCATCATGCGAAATGGATAGTTTTTGATGATTTTTACGGTCAAGTCACAAAGACCAACTACATAATTTAATTTCAAAAAGATGATACATATACCATGAAATTTAATATCATACAATCAGAATGACATGGTAAATAGTTTAATTTCATACATATTTGACTATGTATAGTTTTATGTTTTTTAACATCCTACAGCTAGGATGAGGGTCTAGAGATACATGAAATATTTCTTCAAGAACCTTTCAATTATTGGGGTCATAATGATATCTCCATCCATTGATATGAAGGAATAAGATCTATTAGAGTGGTCCTTGTGTATGGAGTAAGGACCCTCCCATTCTAGTTCAATATTTGGGGACATATTTCATAATATCACCCTAGTCCTATGGGAGAGTTCCAATTATCGATGTATGAATGAACATAGGTAGAACTTATTGTTAAATACTCATGATATTCGAGTTTGAAAAACATCCATTTGATATAGAGTGTGAAATATGTTCTCATCGATTCTCTCCAATTCATCCAGCTGTTTCTGGGATCTTTTATTCATGGATAGCCTATCATACATGGAAATATGTAGTGATGGAAATTAGACCTCAATGAGAAGGTCTTCTGATGTCCCTTATACAATTGAATAAAGTGCTTCCTACGTGGTGGTATGGGTTATAGTATGGTATACCCATAATTCATGAAAGAGTTTGTCAGTCCATGATTTATTATCACTATTGACCATCGTCTGGAGTATGTTTGATAGGGTCTTAATGAAGGGCTCTATCTTTTCAGTGGACATTTCATGATAGCAGGATGAATGGTTGGATTTTATATTGTACTCCATATATATATTTTCCACTTCTTTAAAATAGAACATGGATTCATTGTCTATAAATATTTTTTGAGGCAGTCCAAATATACTAATTATGTTTGCCTTCAGGAATCAATAAATGATTTTGGAACCAACTTCTTTGAGGTTAACTTTCCTCATCCCATTTTTAGAAGAATTTAGTGACATTTAAGATGTATTTTAGGTGATTATCCATAGATGGAGGGTATAAACCCAAAAGATTAATTCCTTACATGGATAATGGAAATGATTATTTGGGAATATTTTGATTCATAATAATTATATTATCTATTAATATTAAATTAATATTTTAAATAATTAATGGTGAAAACTGTTAAAATTAATTATCATTGTTAAGTTAAAAATGGGTTTATGAGGGGGTTAAACTAATATGATATAGTTTAAAATAACCTATAAACTTTATTAAAATATATTTTATAAATCTATTTGGAAATTATAATGTCTACGTATCTATAATAGTCTATTTTGGACCATTATTTATGGGGAAACATTTGGGTACCCCTTATTATTTTCAAATATTACAAGTGTGCCACTCACCTCACTTATAAATGGCCTCCCACTATCCTCAATTATTCACATATTTATAACCTTTTTTCTCATACAATATATGAAGAAATCAATTATAACTTTCATAACCTTATAATATTGGCCTTTTTATCATATATCTATTCTATAAATACATTTTTTAATATTGAAGATGTCATTCGAGAAGTGGTAAAATTCTTAACAATGCATTTTTGATTTCTTCTTCCACCTCCTTCCAAACATTATTCAACTATGATATCATGATAATAAAAATATATCATATATAATTGGATTTTATTATATTAATTTAATATCCAAAATCCATCCCATCTTCCACGAAATGGGATACAAAATCATAATTTTTGTGTACAGTGGACTACAGCCTCGTTAGCCGATGTTATTATTTTTCAATAATATTCTCTCACAGATTTTTGTAATGATGGATTGAAATTATTTATATTAAATTTTAAAAATATTATACTTATAGTTATATTATATCATATATACATTTTTACCTTTATTTCCAGAGGGGATACAATAACATCACTCGTGCGTATGGTGAACTACCGCCTTGTGAAGTGATGTGATTAATTTTTTATAGATTATTTACATGGATTATAATAATTATAATGACAAATAATATATGTTATAAAAATGAAATAATAATTATATTCATGAGATATTTATCATTATTAAAATAAAATGCATCATTTTATTTATTAAACTAAAAATGATAACGTCATTCATGTACGTGTGGACTACCACCACCACAAATCGATTTAATTATTTTTCTCAACAAATCACATGAATAATATATATATAATTATATTTATGTAAATAATATGGTATTTATTATATTATGGTAATTTATAAAATATAAAACAATACTTAATTTCATTTCATACTGATCATTGAAAAATTAAAAAGTTACTCATGTGTGTGTACGACCTATCACATCAATGATTGTAACATGGATCATTCTTCATAACCATATTTCTTGATTGGTTTGAAAAAAATAATTGATTAATAAATTAATAAATTATTTCATTGTTATTATTATTATTTATATTTTTAAATAATTACATCTTTGACAATGGGGAATACACCAACTATGTTTTTAAATAATGAACCGAACGTCCAAAACACCCGATGTGAAATTAACATTTTAAGAATTAAAATATGTAATTATAAATGGATAATATAAATTATTTAATAATAAGGTTATAAACCATTAAATTATTATTAGAAAATAAAACAATTTATTTTATCTAGTTTTATATATGTTAAAGTACTCATATGGGATGTTTGGACTTGAGGTAAGTGGTTTTTATCATCTCACTTTTACTTTTATGAGACACATTACTTATTCACCACATGATTGTATTTTTTGGTATATATAAATTCTATTTTACATGTAATATCATTAATCCTTCACAAATATTGTTATTTTAACTTTTAATTTTAATTCTTTCATCTAAAGGGATTTGACATGAATGTTACCAAGTGGTAAAGGTCTTCATAAATCAGCTTCCATTCATTGGGTTCTAAATCTATTACATTGGTCCTGTTATGCTATGATTATATGTGAATTAATATATAAAATGTTTTCTTTATATTGACTCTTTTTTATGGATTTAATTTTTTTACCCATGATGACCATTTTGATTAATTATAAATTTAATGATATGATCTTTATAAGGGTTAGCCATATCATATTCTATTTCTTTTAGCCACATTGTTTCTGTAAAAAACCTAAAGAATTTTATGAGGTTTATATCCATAACATTTAACATAAAATATCATGAATATATATAATTTAATGAGATTTAATTTATCAATTGATGTTATTATTTCACATGGATTATGATTAAAGAGTTACCAAAATTTCAAAGAAATTATGTTACAATATCATTTTTTGGGATTGTTTATGTTCAAGTTTATTTTGGACGAAATAATGTGATATTATTTACTTAATCCAAAAATATTTTATTAAAATTATGTTATTAATTTGTTTCATCTTTTTTACTTATATGTCCCCATTTATTGATTGAATAAATTTCAAGAATGTCATTTATAATGGATACCGATCGTGCATCTTATTTTAGAGTGGGTATATTTCTCTTCCATATCCATGATTTCATAAATTATTTTAAAATAATTGTTCAATAAATAAAATGATTTCATAGAGCTATATTATATTATCTTGTAAAATATGTTTTTTTTAATGGAAATATATATAATTTTTATAAATGGGTCACTTTTGACCCCCATTTATAATGTTTTTAATATTTTTAGCAATCATACCATGAAAGGGGTATTCCGTCCTTAAGTACACTATATTCAATGAAGTTTACATTATATGTTTCCATGTTTTTTTCAATGAAAATAATGTTAATAATATGTTATGATTAAAAAACTATTTTGAAAATAAAAAGTTTATTTTCCTCAAAAATGATTCTAATGATCATTTAATAGTTTTTTCATTCATCAACGACAACAACCGTAGTTGTTACTTATCCTCTAGTGGGATATTTTTAAATTATGTTACCATCATTATTATTTCTATGGATGGATTAAAATTTTTTAAAGACATTTTTATGGAAACCATTTATTATTAAAAAGTTAATCATGTTGGAAATATACTTTTATGGAACCCATTTCTCTTCAAATGGTTAATCATTTTTCAAATATATTACGATGGAACCCATTTCTTCTCAAGGGATTAATCATGTTTAAATGTGAGTGTTCTGGAACCCATTACCTTTCTATGGGTTAATAATTTTTCATGGAGATCATTATAGAACGCATTTGGTTTTCATGGGTTAATCATGTTATGACATGAATACTGATTAATTTTATGATTTTATGATGAAATGGAATATTTATGTACTTTATTCATGTTTTAATTCCTAGAAAAGTATTATATGATAAATACAACCAGATAACACTCTAATTCATTGGATAATTATTATGTGCTCCATATAATTATTTTGGAAGTTGACCATAATTCTATTCCAAATGTAACGATTTTGTAAGAGTGATATGTTGTAAATGATTCAAGATAAGAACCAATTTTATCTATGATTTCTAGGGGTTTATAGTGTTTCCTTTGATCAAGATTGATATCTCAAGGATCATGATTATTGATTATTATGTCTATTTAGTTTTTTAAATACTTATGCCACATTTTATGATTGGTGATTCAGTTATTGATGGATATGAGTTCTTTTTTGATACACTCATGCACTTTTATTATGTCATTGTACCATTATTTACTATGCTCATTGATGAAATTAAATTGGGAATGATTTTTTTAACCTTTCTGGTCATTTCAGATCACACATCTTAAGCTTTGGTGTCTATAGTTTATCAACAATTATTTTTAATGAATTATGTCCATAAGGGTTTCATATGTATAATAATGATGACTAAATGTGAAATAAGAAAACCTTGGTTAAGTGGGAGAAATAATCATTTAAAGACTTGGGTATTGTTTACGTAAGAGTTTTTTATAATTATGTAGAAATATAGTCCTAAAATATCCTTGATAATGTTAGTAAATCTATTTTTCCTTTTGATATTGTAAATTTTGAATGGAAGATATTGGGTCACCTTTATCAGTATCAAAGAAAAAAATGTAAAGTTTATGATTTCATCATTGGAACTGGGAGTGTGTGTTTCGGGCTGTTATAATAAATATCAAAGGAATGGTTTAGATAAATTTTTATATATTTTTTCATGTGATGTTTTATGATGAGTTTTTGATACATCTTATGTCTATAAGATTAAGTATTATCATAAGTTCAATGTTTTAGAAACCCATACGAGGTTTTACGGAATGATATCTTAAGATGATTAATGACATTTCAGAAGTCATTTTATTAGGTTTAAGAATATATAATGCTTTTTTAGTCGGGAGTATGTATTTAATGTTTTTCATACATATGTTTTAAGGTATTTATAACCATTAGGGTTTATATGATCTTGGATATCGAGGAAATTATACGAACACAAGCTTTATCATATAAATAACAATGTGATTGTTAATTGACTTGGTGACTAAGTGATTAATTTTATTTCCAAATAAAATCAACATATTTTTGTGACTTAAGATGAAAGAGATATCTGTTATGTTTAAAATATTATTTAATTTTAATGTTATATAACTTATTTGGGATATATGGTTATTTATTTATGGATTGATTTATTGTTTTCTTAGGGTATTACTGTTAAATTTTAGCAATTAATCTATTATATCATCATATGAAGGTGTATTCATTCTGGGAAATATATTACCATGTGAAAAACATTTTGGTTTTTTTAATGTCTAAATATGGTTAGAATCGATTTAATATCCATTTTATGGTTTTTAAGTCCTTTAAATTTTTATTTTAATACATCATACATGAAATAAAATCATCTTTAATACTAATTATTTGGAGAAAATAATGATATTAAGGTATAAATTTATTAATGAATTAAAATCCACATTTCAAGTAATCATATTTTCTTATTCTTCTATTTAGGAAGTTAGAGGAACAACCTAACTAGGGGAAAATGATCTTCAAAAAAAATATTATCCTATAACCATCATTTCTGATAAAACCAATGACCATTTTCAAACCTCTTTGGTTTATGGTTTTGAGGTCCTTACCTTTACATTTATCATTCAATTTCTTATGAGAAATGACCTTTGTCAGACTATATATTTTTTTTGGGAATTATGCCCTTCTTTCATGTCCATGTCTAGAAATCCCACCCATTTTCTCTTATTTTGATACCTAGTATGTGTTATTCGAGAATACCTTTATTATTACCTCTCTATTTTACGAATAAGATGTTTTATTAACCCATTTTAAGATTATGTTCTGAAAAAATTTATTTTCAAATATCCAATCAATGAGTATATAGAAAAAATATAAATTCTGAGAATTCCATTTATTAAATGGAGGAGTATGTAACACCCAAGGATTTCAGAAAAGGAAACTATATTGAATATTGTATTTGATACACATCACTGAACACAAATTGTAACACCTATAGGTTATAATAAAAAAATATTATAGAATTCATTCAACACTGAGTCTATGAGAAACATATATATTAATATTTTTATGATATTGTTAAAACCTAGCTGTTTGATATAATTTTTTCCACTTCTGTGATTTAAATTTCGAAAAATTGACATATAAAGTTGGGATCAATAAGATTTCTAGTGTGTGATATGATCAAATAACATTTTTGGTTAATACTAACTTACCCATATGAATTTTAATTTGAAAAATGGAATAATAACCTCATAAGAAAGAATAAATAAAATTTTTGATCCATCATTTAAATTGGCGCGAATTTTTAGCTAAATGAGGGAATTTTTTATTAATTATTACATCATTAACTTTAGTTTTTCGTGGATAGTAAAAATAAAGTTTTCAATTTTCGATATACATAACAACATCATAATGATGTAATAATTAATATAAAATGTTGGTAGACTTGTTTACATTAAAATATGATTTTAGGTATTTCATGTGGCCAATACCAAGAGCTAATACCATAGGGAAGACAGTGGTTTTTCAAATACCACCGCTTAGGTGTCCTAGAAAATTAATAAAACATTCCCTCATTTAGATAATAATACCCTCCAATTTATTCCATTACTTTTATTCTGAATTAAAAATAGTATAATATCTGGTAGTTTTACCTCCATAATATTCCTCCAAAGGTTTCCTCAAGCCCCCCAAGATCCCAACATTAATGTTTTAGGAGTTACTCTACTAGGTAAGGGAATCTACCACCCTTCTATTTTTCAGGCCTTCCTTTTTAATTTCCACTGTATTATGTTGGTATATATCATTATATATCCAAATTTATATTCGTATTATTTCAAAATTATGATATCCCCCTTTTTACTTAATCAAAATATTTTATGAATTGTTAAGTGATGTTGTCAGGCTGCCGAATTTTCATAAGGGAATTTTCAACATCTCTTTTTCTTTCAAGTCCCTATGTTTTATTTTTATCTCTTCAACTACCCAAATACAAAAGGGATGAAAACTACAGTACCTTACACATATTATACTTTTTTTATAATTTATTAATTCATCATCATCTCTTTTTCCCCTTACTTTTATACCAACAAATGAAAACACCATCCGAGATGTGTTAATTTATCGCATTTCAAAAGGACGAGTTTTCAATTTATTTTAATGTCTTCATGGATGATCATGAAATAATTTTTATGGTTGAATTGGATCATAATATATGTATTTTATCTTATTAAATGTTATGGAACAAGTATATATACATAATAAAAATTCATAGGACAAACTAGTTTGTAATAATTGAAATATCGCCAAAATAATCTAAACTGTTATCACATATGTTATATATAATAAATCATCCTCGTAAAATGTAAAAATTTTATATAAAACCATTTAAACTTACAGATGAAATTTAATGATATATAAGTTCAATTTTGGGGAATTATATGCATTCCACATGAACTCCATTACTTATAATCAAGAGAACCGATCATGAATTCAAGGAAATGAATACTCCATAACGAAGGAATAAAATCTTATAACTCTTTAAAAAGGAAGGAAATGAACATAATAAATCATTAATGAATAAAAAATACATAGAAAAGGTTATGAATTAGTTATTCAATGGATTTAATTTTATTATCCTGGACATTACGGTCAAGGGCAGAATACATTCAGACATAAGGTAATGATTTTCTACACGAACAACTATTTTCATTTGAGTTACTCTTATCATCTATTTATGTCAATAAAATTCTTATTTATTCTTATATAATCCTCATAAATTCTGTTTGAATTTTCTATATATGTGTACAAACTTGAATCCTTCTTTAATTTATGGCGAGTTATATGCTTTAAAGGTCATTTCAAAACTGCTTCTTGAAATATAGGCCTATATCAAAGGAACTTCTCTAATTCATACTTATGTTCTAGTACAGTATATAATTTGTTTTTAAAAACCATTATCTTTGTAAAAAAAACTTATTTTATTATGATTAAATGGTATTAATTAACTTCTTGTGTTATAAAAATATATTTCCAAAAGAAACCTTCTTTTCAAAGTAAATGATATTTTTTTCAAGAATTACTCGATGACTTTATAAGAGCAATTTTATCTATTTAAACAATATTGATGAATATTATATATAATTGTGAATAATATTTTATGATATCATGTACCATATTCTATTTAATGGTTTATGATTAGTCTGACTATGGATGTTCAATATTGAAACCATTCACCATATTACACCGAATAGTTGGTGTTTTTGTTGGGGGAATGTTATTTAAATCTCATATTTTAGATAAAATAGGAATGTATATATTATGTTATTTTATCCCCATTAAGATAAGGATCGAATAGGACATATTAAGTGATTGGTATGGATCGATATATCCTCTCAATGCAACAATAGGTCTCATAAGACAAAACATATATGAACATGGTTTATGCCTTGTCCATTTTTAGATATGGTTTTTCTCACGGACTTAATCATTTTGAAATGTCTTGGATGAGGCCTTGATGTTATATTTCAGAAAGTCCGACATTATGCATTTACCTCATTAAGAAAATTTATACTTTATGTGGTTATTCTTCTATAATAATACCCATGATTAATCTTTATTATGGAATTATTTATTCAGCCCCAATTATTTCCATATTATGTTCAATTATAATATTTAAAATAATGGGTTTTTAGTTATTCACCATGCATAATGTTTATGTTCCTATTATATTCATCGGTATTATTTACCCTTACTGATCATCTGAGATCACCCCATTTAAATGTTTAATTTTCCCTAGTTTTTGAAGAATTAAATTATTAATGACCTACAGGGGTAACCTAAGAGTTATGGATGTTTTGAATGGAATTTCAATATTGTATATCATTTCATGTTTTAATGTTGAAGTTATTTATGTATCAGGATTTACAAAATAGTAAAACTAATTTATTCCTTTGGGATACAACATTCTGGTAATCATTCCAATGTAATGAAATAAGACACCGATTCTGGGAAATTGGGTATGGTTATTTATTGTTTATATCAGATGAAGTTTAGTAAAAAAATGAAAACTAGATTTTGAAAATGTAGATTAGGGAAAAACACTAATATAATATTTGAGTATAAACATAAAAGTACAACCTCAAATTTAGTTAAGGAATAGATTATATGGATCTTCCTAGAAAATAAATCCCTTTCTAATTATTTCAATTGGGTGTGGTTCTGGCATAGATGTATCTAGGAGTAAAAAATCTGACAAGGAGTTTCAGTCTTCACCTTGTGCATCTTGGTACACAAAAATGGGCTTTACATCACACCTAGTTTGACACTCCTATGGGATATTCTTAGAATAATTCAGATTTTCTTTACATATCATTATAAAGGAATCAAATGTAATTTTTTCCTCAAAGAACCTTGTTAATGATTATGAGATTAGATATGAATAGGATTTCAATTTATGAAAGTATTTTTCTATGTTTATATTATAAATTATGATCCATAACCTAATATAGTGTATTCCATTAGTTATAAATGACGCCTAGTGGAAGGAATGGAAATCGCATGAAGACACATACCCCATTTAGGGACTTTCCTCCTATACAAGATAATGACACCATTAATGGAGATTTTATTGGTGTTGTGCAGATTATAACTATATTAGGACAAATGGATAATGGTATGAACAATAACCTTACCCATATATAGCATCCTAAATGACAACATTGAGGTGAAATTTTAGACTTCTTTATGCAACAACAACCTCCCTCATTCAATTAGATGAAAAACCCATTTGTCACTGAGTGGTGGATAAGTTCCCTAGAGAAGATGTTTCTCACTTTGGGTTGTAACAAAAGGGATACGGTTTTCATGGAAGTTTATAGTCTATCGGGAGATGCAAATAAATGGTGGTTGTTGATTTAAACCACAATGGAGGAAGAAGGAATTGAAGAAATGGAATCGAGGGACTTTAAGGAAATCCTCTTAGAAAAATACTTTCCTCATTAACATTGAGCAGCTATTGAAAGGCATTTTTTGAATGTGTGGAAAAAATAGGATGATAATGTTGTAATTAATGAAACTAATGTTACATGTTTAGAAATAAATGATGTGGAATGCCTACGTAATCCTAAGGGAAGGATTGATCGATCCATTGATGGTTTAAAACCATTCCTCCAAAGGGAACTAGTCACCCAAAGTTTCTCATCATAAGAAGATATTGTGTCATATGATATAAATACAGAGAAATAATTTTATAAGTCTTATGAAATTAAGTGAAAATAAGAGAATAAGAGGGTGTAAGAGGATAGATTGGACAAATGGAAGAATAAAAATCAGAATTTTCCAACACGTGATACTTATGGAAGGAAAAACCCCAGTGTCTACTTAAAAGGAAAATGAGTGTGATACAAGTGTGAAAAAAGGCTATAATTCTAGTCATTACATGGCACAGAAGGAAGATATCAATGTTCAATGCTATAATGTTTTGGATATGGGACACTATGCTAATGATTATCCAATGCATCAAGGAAACATTCCCCAAAAAAGGACAAGGGAGAAAGGCCATTCTTCTATGATCAGAACTGTTAAAGTTGAATTTACTAATGATGTGGTGGTAGGTACTATAATAATTTCCTCAAACATAAACTATGATTTATTTATTTCTTGATCATCACAATCCATTATATCTTCTCGATTTTCTCTAAAATTTGGATATTTCCAATTATCCTGATCAAGGGTATTTTCAATCAAAACCCCTATGGGATGTATCTTTGCAAAAAATATGTGTTAGGAAATACCCATTATGGAATAGAAATATTCTTTATATGGTAATTTTATTATCATACCTATGGTAGACAATGACATAATCCTTAGCATGGATTTTCATTCAAAATATTATGTAAAAATCTATTTCAAGAATTATGAAATTACAAATTTTATAGAAGCTGTAGAATCAATTATCTTTAGAGCAGAAACATCATCATCTAATTCATTTCCAGATCCACCCATAGTAGGTCTACATAATGAAATTATTGGTGATGAAGAGAACACAATATTATTGGGTGAGGAAATAAATATTCAAATTGAGAATATACCTATTGTTCAAGAATATAATTATATTTTTTATAGTATTTTAATGGAAACCTTATAGAGTGTGAAGTTGAGTTCTCTATTGATTTAATTCCTAGTTAAAGGCCTTTATCATGGAATCCTTAATGAATAGACACTCTTGAATTAGTATATATTAAGAAACAACTGGAGTAATAGAGTGATAATGGATTTATTATCCCTAGTGTTTCTCCATGGGGATACCCTATTATTTAATTAAGAAGAAATATGGATCTATGGGGTTGTTCCATGAATATAGGTTGAAGAATTATATTAAAATAAAAAAATTGTTGGGAAAGAATCCCTCAAGGTTGCATTGCAGTATTTTTGGGAAGGTTGTGCTTGTTGACAAAGTAGGTTTTCATGGTGAATTTTCGACATCCATAGATGTTGTTGACAATCCATGTTGAAAAAGAACCTTGTCAAATGAATAGAATATATTGAGGTGGTATGAAATAATAGATTCAAGGTGGTATTATTTTCTAGTGTTTTCCAAATTTTTGGGGTCCAAAATATGGGATTTGGTGAGCATCACGAAAAGTGTATTTCATTGAGGATGTCATCAAAATATAGAAAATTCACGAGTTTCGAAAATATGAACATAATGAATTGTATTTTTTAATGACATGAATAATTTTGACGGTGAGCTCTATGATTTTGATGAGCTTCTTGAATAGAATAGGTGAAAAGCATTATGAGGGAGCGTTGTAGTGACGTCGCAAAGGAAATGAAGGAATTATCCATGATGATGGTGATATCTACAATATAAAAATTTTCAGGGTGCTTCGTGATATAGATATAATTTCATAAGAAATTTTGGAGCTTTTCAATTTGTGAAGATGTGGAATAGAGTTTGTGAAGAAGGCTCGAGGGTCGGTATAATCACCTATAAATAGACATCGACCCCCTCGAGAAACGTAGAAAGATCAAATGAAAAACAATAATCTTTTGAATTATGATTGAGATTCATGGAGTAGGGTGCTTCATGAAAGAAAAGTGTATTCACAACGGCAGTTGATCTCTACAAATAAAAGGCACACCACAAAGGCCATTTCAGCTTTGTGGATGGCGTGTGCTTCTCAAAGGCTTGTTTACCATTGAGAAATCACAAAGACCAATGTGAGATCTGTGAATTTATGAGTTCTGAAATCTAGAGAGCTATGGGATCTAAAAAGATCTGCAATTTGGGGAGCATTAACCTGTGAGATCTACGAACTTGTGATCTATTCAAAGAGGTTGGAGAATTGAAAATTCTTGTTTAAGCATTGTAAAAGTGGGAGCTGCCCAAAGGCAGCGTGCTTTGTAAATGAGTTTCAAAAGGGATTTCCTAGTGTTTAATGGAAAAAGTGTTATTCATATTTTAATGACAGTGGAAGATCAACAGAACATCCATCTATAGTTAAGGATACATGTATTCATGAAAATTATAGGACCTACAAGTTTTTAAACTATGATTGGATCTACTAAAGAGGTAGTTAGCATAAATCAGTTTATAGAGTAGTGAGTTTTCATTTGTGAATGGTTGTAAACCATGAGGGATAGTGAGTCCTCTTTGAAATTTTAAATAGAAGTGCACTTATAGTGTATTTGGTTCATTTTCACATCACCGGTGTGTACTCCTTGAATGTAGCCCAATAAGGGTGAACCAAGTAAAATTTATGTGTCCTCTATAGGATTTATGTTTTTTTCATACTATACAATGGGAAGGAGGGAGAAGAGTGTTTTCTCGATCAAAAAAAAAATATCAAAAGGGGAAATTGTTTTAATATGTAATACCCTGATTCACCCCCTCTCTGGGTATCTATCATTGTGGACCTAACTATTTGTATTAGTGTGAATGGATGATATAAATGATTCTCTCTCAAATTGAGGCAACAAATCATAAAGGGATTCCAATCTTCGATGGAAATAATTTTCAACTATGGAACAATCTTATGCCACACTAATTTTGATATTTGTAAATGGATGAGTTTACATCAGCAACGCATGGTATCTCATCCGACATGAATAGTGTTTCTTTATCAGAAGAAAAAGGAATAGAGTTGGATGTTGTCCACAAAGGAATAAATGCCTTAGGGGGTCTCTATCTAATGCTATTAATAAGAATGTGATGTCAGGAAAAACATCACATTCTATGTGGGAAAAGATATTGAATATATATGAAGGAGATACAATGGTCAGAGAGGCAAAGCTGCATGTTCTGTAGAATAAGTATGAAGATTTTAGAATGAACTCAATGCATTCATTAACTGGGAAAATATTATTTTGGAATACATTTGAGGTCTTAGATAAGTCATTGAAAACATAAATATTATAAATCTCATATTGAGGAAACATACACCTCGGTTCAATCAGAAAGTTTCAGTACCGGATGATAAAGATCCAAACGAGCTGACACTAATCAATTTTCATAGTAACTTGGTTGCATATAAAATGATGAACTATGATAAAAAGGCTGGGGACACGGGTAAATCTAAGTAGGAGGCACTCACGGCAATGAAGAAGCTCCCCATTGAATATTCTTAGGAATATTAAGAGACAGATGAGGTGATGTCATTTCTTTCTTATAATCTCCAAAGAGGAAAAGGAATGCTCAAGGGAAAACATCAAATGGCTTGTTTTTGATGGGGAATGGTTAGAAATCATGGGGAAAAGTGCCCCAAGAAGTTTTAAGGAGATGATAAGGATGAAACTGAAAATCATAAGAAGAAGTCATCAGCCGATCTGAAAAGAATAAAACAATTCAATAGATATTTCATTAAAAAAAGAATCATCCTTAACAAGAATGTTATAGTTCATATGAGTCTGAGGTTATAGAGGTTGAAGAGATAGAGAACTGCATAGATCGTGGCAAGAATTATATAGTGGAAGCTGTTGATAGTTCTCAGAAAAAGGAATAAACTGACGTTGATAAAGAAGAATAAGATAAAGTTGAAGGAAAAGTATACTTAGAAGCTGAATTAGATGCATCTCTTGAATAAATAGATTTTTGGAGAATAAAAAATGAAGAAAAAAGGCGGTACAAGATGAAAAACTATACAAGAAACAGAATGAAGAAGAGAATTCTAATATGTTAAAATAAATTGAAAAACATAAGTTATCCAGGATAGAGATCTTAGAAAAGGCTGATGGATATAAGCTCAAGGTTAAAGAACAGAAAAAAGAGATCGATGTCTTGAATAACAAAGTGAAAGATCAAATAAAGCATATCAAACAACTTCAAGAAGAAGACATCAGTCTATAAGGAAGTTTTATAGATCCGGGGAAAATATTGACCCCCCATTTTGACATCGGCAAAGAAGATGACTCAAGAGATGGAAAAAAATGGATGTAAATAATAGCAGTCTGGAAGGAAAGAAGCGACAATTGTGTTCGGATGTTAAGACTAATGTGGGGCTTGACCCAAAAAAAAGATATGAAAGTTGATGTCAGACCGTAAGTACCCATTCCAACATTAAATGTTTATTTGTGTAAAAATCAGAATTAGAATTTTTAGAGATGCCAATGGTTAATTAGATGATCATAATTGACAACAAAAAAGTCACCCTATTTCAAGATTTTTTTTGGAATGATGGGACATTCACATTATGTTTGTTCCATATCAAAGAGATATTGATGTCCATAATAACAATAGTGGAATAAAAATAAATTTCAATATTTTATAACACTGTTTGAGGGAAATTGTTTTCAGTGGGGAGAATTTGGCCATATGGCTTGATATTGTCCATCAACCTTGCATAGGAATGTTCCAAGGAAGAACAAAAGTAGTTACAACCAGAAAATAAATAAACCAATAGGTGAGTTGAAAATAAAAAATTGATTTTCATAGCTACAGGATAACCCTAGGCCATCACACTCCTAGGAGGATCAATATTTTAAAACTACACCGAGTGTGACATCAAATACATGGATCAAAAAGAAAAAGGATGAGAAGGTAGTAGGGGAATAAATTTCCCATAAAGAATCAAATCGTTCTAGATTATGGGTCCTTGAGAGTGGGTTTACATCTCACATGACTGGTAACAAGGATCTTATCACTAGAATAAAGTATGAAAAAGAAGGATTTTTCATGATTGGAAATGATGAAGGATTGAAGATTACTGGATCAGTAAATGACATGTTTGGGGGAAAAGAAATAAGATGTGTTGATGTCTTATTAGTGGAAGGTCATAACAACAATTTTCACTACGTCAGTCAACTGTGTGACTTTAATAATTCTATATGTTTTACTAAGATGATGTTTATCCTTAAAGGAATATATTGTGTAATGATTATATAGGTAAAATGATAAATGGAAATATTTACCTTTTAATTGGTGATGAAGATGTGTGATTTTCATCCATAGAGGAGGAAAACATGTAATGGAATAATTGACTTGGTTATATATGCCAACCTTCCCTAGAAGATCTGGTAAAATGTGATGAAGCAAAAGATCTCCCCAAGATATCATGTGATCATACAAATACATGAGATGCTTATTAAAAGGAAAATCATGAGAAAGACATAAAAAGTGAAGGAAAAGAATTCAACAAGAGTGCATGAATTGGTGCATACTGATGATTGTGTACCTATCTCACCAATATCCATTGAAAAAAGAGATATTACTTCTTTTTCATTGATTATTATAGAATTATGGCATGGGTATTCATAATTTTCCAAAAGTCTGATGTGTTTAGTCTCTTAAAACTGTATCAGAGGGAATCTGAAAGGATGCTTGGGTATAAAATTTAGAAGATTCATACTAATAATTCTACAAAATTCACAATCTGTTAGGTAGAAGAATATCATGAGAAACAAAGGATAAGGAATTATGTTTCTTTAGTAAGAACACCATAATATAATGGAGTGGTTGAAAGGATAAATATGATCATAAATAACATGTCTAGAATTATACATATAGAAAAAGACGTACTTGATAAATTTTGGAAGGAAGAAGTATTGAAATTGGTCTACATTTATAATTGGGTTTGGTTGTGTACAAAGGAAGGAATGAATCCATATGAGTTGTGGTATGGAATTAATACAACAGTTAAGTACTTTTGAATCTTTGGAAGTAAGTTATTTATTATCAACAAAGAAAAACATAGAACATTTGAGTCATGAGGAGATGGGTGTATATTCCTTGGATACTCCAAAAAATCAAAGCATACAAATTTTTTAATAATAAGCTGGATAAAATATTTGAGAGAAATGGTTTCACTGTAGTGGAGGATGATGAGATAATTTATCCGTACATTAAAAATTTCCCCAATGAATGTGATAAGGAGGAAAGAAGCACAAGGGAAGAAGAAGTGGATGATGCTGATTCAGAAGAGGATACTGATGACGAGTAGGAGAAAGTAATGTTGGTATCTATATAGAAGCCAAAGAGTCGAGCTGAAATTGATAAGAAAAATATAATTGGTGATCAGATACTGACTATTTAGACAAGAAAAATGAAATTATTGCAGCATTCATCGTTTCAAAGTAAGGAAGATCGAAACTGATTTGCAAATTCTACTCAAGATTAAATCTGGATTCATGCTATGAATGAATATCTAGATCATATTGAGAAGAACAAGATGTTGTATATTGTTTCACATCCAATGGAAACGAATTTCATCAGGACTAATTGGGATTTTCACAAAAAGATGAATGAAGATGGAACAATGATTTGAAATAAAGCACAAAGAGTGTGAAAAGGATACTCCCAGATATAGGGTATAGATGTTGATGAGACATTTGCACTGGTTTCAAGGATGGAGACAATCGTATTATTCCTAGCCATTTCAATACAAAAAATTTTCAAGGTATTCCAGATGGATGTGAAATCTCAATTTTTGAACATGTTTCTAGAGGGTGGTGTTTATATTGAGCATCCAATGGGTTTCTAATTAATGGACATGAGAAAAATTATTTTTTGTTGAATAAAGCACTATATGGGCTAAAAAAAGCCTCGTGATCATGGTACTCAAGGCTTGATCAGTATTTGAAGAAGTTGGGTTTTTAGTGTGGTGGTGTTGATTACAATATCTACTTCAACAATGATAGTAATTAAAATATGACGCGGTTGGTTTATGTCAATGAAATAATATTTGGCAGATCATATGAAGCTCAGTGCAAACAGTTTACCGAATTCATGAAAAGTGAGTTTCAAATGTCAATGATATGTGAGCTGACATTTTTCCTTTTATTAGGTAACTCAAGTAACAAATGGAACATTAATTTATCAATCCAAATATGCCAACGATGTTCTAAGAAGATTTTAATGAAAAATTACAAGGAGATGACGACTCCAGTTTCTACCCCGAGGAAATAATCAAAGGACGATGGTGGAAAGGGAGTTAATATCATAGAATATTAGCATATTATTGGGATTGTACTATACCTGACCATGATGAGTCCTGATATTGTTTTCTCTGTATTCCATGAATCAGAATATCAATGTAATCCTAAGGAAAACTACATTCTAGGAGATAATTGAATACTTTAATATTTAAAAGGAAATGTGGATTTTTGTTTGATGTATAATGACAAATATCAACCAGAGCAATTGAGATATATAGATGTTGATTCGGCTGGTTCAGTAGATGATAGAAAATCCACATCAGGAGGATATTTCTATCTTTGTGGATTGTGTATTTCTTGGATAATCAATAAGAATGACTTCATTTTATTGAGTACCACAGAATCTATGAATACTGTGGCCACTAAAGAATGCCCACAGTTATTGTGGATAAAGTAGTCACTTGATGATATGGGAGGTTATGTAAAGTCTCTGATCGGAATCCACTGAGATAATTTCAATTTTATCAATCATAGAAAAAAATCCAATCCATCACTCAAGTACAATGCACATTGAGAACACACAACATTTTATCAATGATAAAGGTGGAGAAAGGGAATTCGATGTTAGAGTATGTGTCTATAGAACTACAGGTTGCAGACATTCGGACAAAAGAATTACCCATGGATGCTTTTGAGAGGCATCTACTGACTCTGGGAGTATAGTCAACTCTCCGCGCTTGAACAAGCATGGATGTGGGCCCCCCTCTCCTAGAGGTATGGCGTCTTTTCCCTAATGTTTTAATCCGTTTTCTCTAAACTTTTATATAACAAAAATGACTGATCTTTGGGTTTATTGAAAATGGGAAAAAAGAGTGACTCTTAAAAGGGGAGAAACTATTGCTAAATAAGGGAGAAAATTCCTTTTTCAGCGACAAGGGGAGAAACATGAGAGTTTTACAATATAATGATGCAATAAGTGATCGATCAAAGATTGGATATCAGGAATGATGAGGTTCGTGATGTAATAAAAATAATAGTTTTGGAATGGTATCAATAATTGGTGTCCGAAATGAATTGATTTATTGATGAAATTTTCATACTTCTCTTGTTTCTCAGGCCAAGCATTGCTCATGAGACTTAAAATATGTGGTGAGTGAATCTTTAGTATTTATACGAATCAAAAGAGGTGGATAATGGTATATGATGGAAGGAGAATCAGTGTGGTATCAATGTGTGGATAATTTTTATAAGAAGATTTATCAACAAACCCAAAGGAGGATATTGTTGAGAAAAAATCCCACAAAGGTAACATTGAAGAATTTTTAGGTTGATAATGTTTGATGATAGAGACAGTTTTCGGGGTGAATTTTTGAGTTCTAGAGACGTTTTTAAAAATAATTTTTTTAAAAAGAACCATGATAAAGGAATGGAAGATCAGGAGGTGGTACAAAAGAACATATACAATGTGGTGACCTTTTCTAGTGTTTTCCAAATTTTAGTGGTTCAAAATTTAGGATTTGGTGAGAATCTAGAAAAGTGTATATCATTGAAGATTCCATAAAAATATAAAAAAGGAAGAAGTTTTGTGAAGATGGGCTTCATGAATTGTATTTTATAAAGACATGAATAATGATTATGGTGAGCTTTGCAATTATGATGTTCTTCACGAACAATAGAGGTGAAGAGCATTATGAGGGAACATTATGGCAGCGACGAAAAGGAATTAACAGAATGATTTGTGATTACAATGATCTCTTCAATCAGAAATTTGTTGTGATGCTTCGCGATATATAGATAACTTTGATGGAAATTTTGATGCATTGTTAATTGAGAAGACGTGGCGCTGACACTGCGTGGAAGCTTTACAGGTCGGTGGAATCACCTATAAATAGATCTCTACCCCCTTGATATAAGTAGAGAGATTATATGAGAAACTATAAGCTCTAGAATTGTAATATAGATTCACGGAGTAGGGAGCTTCAGGGAAAAA
The DNA here is from genome assembly GCA_963277665.1 of Viscum album. NCBI lineage: Eukaryota > Viridiplantae > Streptophyta > Magnoliopsida > Santalales > Viscaceae > Viscum > Viscum album. The sequence goes on from OY728135.1 coordinate 71,238,762, forward strand.
AAGGGAATTGACAGAGGTCGTTGAGCTCTATGGAAGGAAGGCACGCCACGAAGGACATTTTGGTTTTGCAGAGGTTGTGCGCTTCGAAAATTCGTGTCTAGCCTTGATAAATTGTAAAGACCATTGTGAGCTCTAAGATATAGAGAGCTCTTCAATCCAGTTAGATTCTTGAACCTGTGAGCTCTGCAAACCTATGAGCTTTGCGAAGAGGTTGTAGAATTGTGAAGATTTGTTTGAACTTTCCAAAAGTGGGATCTTTAGAAAGGCAACATTCTTTGAGAAAGATTTTCAAAAGGGATTGTCCAGTTCATAGTGGAAAATTTGTATTCATCTATGGATAAAATTGGAACATCAATAGGGAATCTATATACATTTGAGGATGCATGTATTCATGAAAATGAAAATACTTACAAGTCTTTATTTTGTAACTGGATCTACTGATGAAGAAGTGAGAATACTTCAGTTGAGAGGGCAGTGACCTTTCATTTTTTATTGGTTTTATACTTGCAGGGATAATGAGTCATCTTATAACTTGTAAATAGGAGTGCACTGATAGTTTATTTGGTACATCAACACATCTTCGATGTATTTTCCTTGGATGTAACCCAGTAATGGTTAACCATGTAAAATTTTTGTGTCTTGTGCATGCATTAATATTTTTTCATACTCTGAAATTTGAAGGAGGGAGAAGAGGGTTTTTTCTATCAACAAAACAAGATCAAATGGGGAAGTTGTTTTAATCCATCATACCTTGATTCACCCCCCTCCCAGGGTATTTAGCATAGTAGAACTAAATGAAAATTTTTCCCTTACTATGCATTAATGGTTTTTTTGATCTACTTCATGGAGAACAATATTTTTCAAAGATTGAACATGAATATTGATATCATAAAATGTGTGTGAGTAAGGAAGGTATTCCAAATACAACATTTCAAACCAGGAATGGGCATTACAAGTTTATTTAAATGCCCTTTGGACTGCTAATTCACCCTTTGTTTTCATGAATCTAAGGAATATATTTTCCCAGGAATATATTGACGAATTTGTTGTTGTATTTATTGATGATTATTGGTATAATCTAAAATCTATTAAGATCATAATAATCACTTGCACATTATTCAGAAGAATTTTATAAGAAAAATGTTTTATGGGAAGTTTAGTAAGAGTGAATTATGGATTCAATTAGATTCTTTTCATTGACATATTGTCTCTATGGATGGAATCTTATTTGATCCTACAAATATAAAGGAATTTCATGAATGTCCAACTCTAACGAACATAATTGAGGTATGTAGTCTTATTTCTTTAATATGTTATTATCGGCGTTTCTTTCAGAACTTCACTCGATTAGCCAACCGGTTAACCAAGATTATAAGTAAAGGGTAGAATTTCATATGGAAAAATGAATTTGAAGAATGATTTGAATAATTGAAGAGGATATTAGTGAATTCTTCAACACTCACTCTACCATCAGGGAATGATGAATTTGTGATCTATTTTGATTCATCGATGAAATGACTTGGTTGTGTCCTAATGCAGAATGATATTGTTATTTCCTACGCATGAAGGCAGTTAAAATTTCATGAACAGAACAATCCCACTCAAGATCTTGAGTTAGCAACTGCAATATTATCTCTGAATATATGAATACATTATCTATCTGGTGAAATAATTCAGATATTTACTGATCGTAAGAGCTTTAAATAAATCTTATCACAAAAGGAACTCAACACGAGGCAAAGGTGATGGCGTGAACTTCTCAAATTTATGATTGTTCAATACACTACCACCCATGAATGGAGAATAAGGTAACTGATTTATTGTGTGGGAAGGATCATGGAGTTCTAAACAAAATGAGAATGGATAAGGATCTTATATACATGGATATAGTGAGGATGGAAATGGGGATCATCAAAGAAGATGAAACATCATTAGTTTTTCAATTGGTTGCCCGAACATCACTATTAGAAAGGGTTAAAAGTTCTCAGCCTGATGATGAGAATATTCAAATGAAAATTAATGCTGTGAATGATGGGCTATAATATGAATTCATTTATTATGTTGGAATTCTAAATTTTTGGAATATTCATTGTGTTCCCGCTATACTCAAGCTAAAAAGGGAGTTATTGGATGATTCCCATTGTTTAAATTTCAATATACATCATGTTATCACTGATACATATAGAGAATTGATGGAACATTTATTGTGGGATAACATGAAGAGGGAAATTGCTGATTAGGTATCGAGATTTTTTGTCTGTCAATAGGTTAAGGTTTAAAGACATAATCCTAGAGGAGTCATAAAACATTAACCAAATCCATCATTGAAATGGGATGACATCACCATGTATTTTTCAAATTGATTACCAAAAACTCCAAGAATGAATGATGCAATATCGTTAATTATTGATCAACTTAAAAAATTTACACATTTCCTCGCTATACAAGAGAATTATAAACAAAAGAATATTGCATGAATCTATATTAATGGAATTGTAAGAATTAATGGAACAACTCTTTACATATTTTCTGATAATGATCCTTTATTTGCATAGAAATTCTGTAAAAGTATTTAGAATGCTCTGGACACTGAGCATTGTTTGAGTAATTCTTATCACCCCCAAGCAGATGGGAAGTCAGAAAGGATGATACAAACATTAGACTATATGTTGAGATCATACTCACTCAACATTCAAGATATGTGGTATCAGTATTTACCCATGGTGGAGTTTTCCTATAATAATAGTTTCCATTTCAGTATTCAAATGGTAGTATATGAATCATTGTATGGAAATAGATGTCGCACACCAATATGTTGGGATGAAGTTGGTGAAGGGAAGATTATGGGACCAAAGTTTGTGGATGAAACAACATCGAAGGTAAAAACTATTCAAACCCATATCAAAGAATCTCAAAGTAGAAAAACGTTTCATACTAATAATACGAGGAATGATTTCAAATTTCAAGTGGGGGATCATGTTTTCATGAATGTATATCCTTGGAAGGGAAATATATGATTTGGAAAGAATTGGAAACTGATCCCCTGGTACATTAGATCTTTTGAATTTATGGAGAGAATTGGGGATGTGTCTTATCGTTTGTTAATGCCTCCTAGCCTTTTAAGGTATAAAATGTGTTATACATCTCATTCTTGAGAAATTAAATGCAAGACCGAATACATGTCCTCACCCCTTAATGTATTGAATTTGAACCTGACATTTATTACTATGAAGAGCCTATTCAGATTATAAACACCAATGAATAGGTATTTAGAAATCAGATGAATCGGCTTGTTAAGGTACATTGGAAAAATCATAAAATTGAAGAGGCAACGTGGGAGCCTGGGGAACTTATAATGAAGACCTACCCAAATATTTTTATGAGATAACTTTCTTATAATTTTGGGAATGAAATCTTTGTAAGGGGGAAGAATGTAACACACCAAGGGTTTACATATAAATTTATAATAGAATTCATTCCAAACTGAGTCTATGTGAAAAAACTATTTGATATTTATAGTAGATAGTTAAATCATGGATGTTAGATATAATTTTTCCACTAATATGATTTGAATTTTGAAAAAACTGATATACACAGTTCTGACCAGTAAGATATTAAGAGTATTATAGTATGAACATACAATATTTGTGAAAAGTAACATACCCTTATGCATAGTAACTTAACCTTATGAATTTTATGATGACCAATGGAATAGTAACCTCAAATAATAAAGTATAAATAAAATTTCTGTTCTTTTATTTCTGTTTTGATATTAGTTTTTTTCTTAAAAATTTGAAAAACTTGATAAATAGATTTTTTGGGAAAACATTGTACAATTTAGAGAGATTTTAATTTTTATATCAAACTATTTTTATATTAATGTTATTATAATGAAATTGTATTATCAAAACACACTTCTTTAATTACAATTGATAAAATAATTTTATTTTTTTAAAGTTCTGAAAATAATACTATGCATTTTACTATACATTTTATGTATGATATTATTTTATAATAAATATGCTTTTTCATAGATTAATGTTAAAATTATCTTATTTGGAGAATAGTTAAGATTTAATAAATGTTATTTTTTAATTCTGAACATCGATATTAGCTTATACTGCATTTTTGGGATTTTTATAAAATACATATGAATTGTAAAAATATAGTTTTCAATTTTCGGTATGTATGATGACATTATAATTATTTAATAATTAAAATATAATTCTTTTAGACTTATGTACATTATAATATTATATTAGGTTCCCTCATAAATTAATAAAACATTCCCTCACTTTAGATATAAATACCTTTCGATTTATTCTGATACCTTCATTCCAAAATCATAATCCACCAAGATCTAGTTGTTTTACCTCCATAGGTGTCATCCCTATGAGTCCTCCCAATGTTTCCTCAATCCCCCAAGTTCCAAAACTTCATGTTTTATGAGTTACTCTACAATTTAAGGGGATATACCACCCTTCTAATTTTCAAGATTTCATTTTATGTTATTCATTTTTAATTTCCATTGGATTGTGTTTAAGTATATAATTTCATATCCAACTTACTATACATATTTTGTAAAAATTATTATATAAAACCTTTTCCCTCATCAACATATTTTATGAATTTTTATGTGACGTTGTTAGGCTCTAAAAGTTTCGTAAGGGAATTATAAACTTCTTTTTTTCTTTCAGGTTCCTTTATTTTTTTCACTCCTCAACACCCTTCATCCAAATGATATGATATATCTAGTTCCTTATATATAATAGAATGTTTTTATTATAATTTAATAATTCATCATCATCATCTCTTCTTTCCCCTCCGTTTATTCAAAAAAATGAAAACACTGACTGAGATGTGTTAATTTATCACATTCAAGGATAATGGGATTTCAATTTCTATTACCATCTTCATGGATTTTCATGAAACCATTTTTATGGTTTCACTTTATAATTATATTAGAATTTTTTCATATTAAATGTTTTGGAACAAGTATATATACATAATACTAATTCATAATAAAAAATAGTTTATAACAATCAAAATATCACCAAAATAATCTAAATGGTTATCATTAATGTTATATATATTAAATCATCCTCATATCATGTAAGAAAATGATATATATAACAATTAATACTAATAGATGTTCATTAATGATATATAAATTTAATTATGGTGAAATATATCCATTTCTCATGAACTAAATTACTTATAATCAAGCGAATTATCCTGAAATCAAGGAAATGAACACTCCAGAACGACATAATTTAATCTTACAATTTATCAATAAGGACAAACATAAACTCAATAAAACTATAATTAATAAACTATATGTATATAATATATTTAATTAGTTAATTAATGGTTTTAATTTGATTATCCAAGACATTAATATCAGGTACAAAATACATTTTTACTTAAGGTAAGGATTTTCTCCCCGAACATCCATTTTAATTCGGGTTACTCTTATTCTCTAATTACCTCAATGAAATAACTTTTTATTCTTATGTACTCCCCAAAAATTAGGTTTCAATTTTTTATATATGTTTACCAAAACGAATCATTCTTTAGTTTATGGGGAGGTATATTCTTTAAAAATATCTGTTAAAACTTCTTTCCGAAATAACAGCTTGTTTCAAGGGAACTTCTCGAATTCTTACCTATGTTAAAGTAAAATCTATAAAATGTTTTTAGACAACATTATTTTTCTAAAAACACTCATTTTATTATTAATAAACTATATTATTTCACTTTTGTTGTTATAAAAATATATTTCCAAAATAACTATTGTTTTTAAAGTAAAGGAGTATTTATCCCAAGAATTACTCAAGGATTTTATAAGATTAATTTTATGTATTTAAACACTCTTGTTGAATATTATGTATAATTGGGACTAATATTTTTTATATAATCTACCATATTTTATTTAATGGTTTATTATTGGTTTGACTATAGTTGCACTATACTGAAACCATTCACCATATTACTCCGAATGGTTAGTGTTTATGTATGGGGAAAGTTATTTACATTTCATATGTTAGTTTCAATATAAATGTATATATTTTTTAATTATATCCCCAATCATATGAGTAATTAATTGATATTATTATGTGATGTGTGGGGACAACTATAGACCCTAGATGCATCAGTATGTCTCATGAGACAAAACTGAGATGAACTTGGCTGAGGCATAGCCATTTTTTGGATATTATTTTGGTCGAGGCCTTAATCATTTTCAGATGTCTTGGACGAGGCCTTGAAGGAATATTTCAGAATTCACAAAATTATTCGTTTCCCTCATTATGAAAATTGATAGTTCATGCAGTTGTTTTACTAGTTTAATACCCATGAATATTCTTTATTATGGCATTATTTATTCATCCCTTATTTCTTCTATATTATGTTCAAGTATAATTTTAAAATTAATATGTTTTTAGTTATTCACCATGGAAAATGTTTTTGTGTATATTTTCTTCTAATATATTATTTAACCTTATTGAACATCTGATATCACCCCTTTCAGATGATTTATTTTCCATAGGCCGTGAAGTAGTAAATTAGGAATGACCTGTAGAGGTATCCTATGGTTTATGGATGTTTTGAATGGAATTTTCATAATGTATTTGATTTCATGTTGTAATGATAAACTTATGTATGTATATAGTCCTCCAAAAATACTAAACCAATTCACCCCTTTGGGTTTAAACATGCTTTTAATCATGCCAATGTAATGAAATAAGACAACGACTCTGGGAAACCGGGGTTGGGTGTTTAAACAAATTACCCGCGATATATATAACCGATATAAGATATCGATTAAATTAGAAGGTATTAATAGTACTGAAACTGTTATGATATATATATATATATATATATTAATTTCCTACTCAACATAAATTTTTAATAAATTTTTAGTAAATAAACAATAAATATTTAGTAAATTAAATTTATTCGTCAAAAATGAATTTTATTGATTTTCATCAGAAGATATTAAAATAATTTTATGGAACTTCTATAAAAATTATTTTAAGTAATTAACATCATTTTTGAAATTGGAATATCAAATTATACTCAAGGTTAAATGTTGATAGTTTTTAGAAAATATTGATTTTAAGTGAATAATGAAAAATACTGATTTTAATTTTCAATAAATTATGAAATTTAAAAGAACCATAATATTTTTAAAATGATTTTCAGTACCATAAATATTATATAGGTATATTTAATACACATTATTTCTTTTAAATTAAATTATTATTGTATTTTAGTATATGTTATCTTTGGTTTTAAAAAAAATATTTTTTGGGAAGCTATTTTAAAGTGCATAATGATTCTCCTTTTTAATTAATTAAAAAAACCCTTAATGATGATTTTTTTAAATTAAATTTAAATTTTATATATTAATAAATATTAATTTATATTCATACAATAATTATTATTAGTCATTTATTTAACATCAAATCATCTTTTCATTGAAAGTACACTTATTGAAAACCCGCTTTTTCCTTGTGTCTCTAGGTGTAATTTTATATTAGTTTTTTACTTATGTGAGTTCGATTGAAAAAATACACAAAATATTTATAATGATCATAATTTATATTATCAAACAATTTAATCTTAATGTTTTACCAAAATTAATAGTGAAAACCCTAAAAATTAATTACCACCATTAAGCTAAAAATGGGTATAATGAGGGTTAAAAAAATATTGGTTTTAAAATGACCTAAGTCTTATATAAGAACTATTTCATGAAAATTTAATGAACATATAATGTCTAATAATATTGAATAATTCCTTATTGATTATTTTTTAATGAGAAAAATTTGGGTACACCTTTTTCATTTCAAAAATTACAAGTGTATTATTCACCTCACATATAAAAGTCCACCCCTCTCCTCTCTTCATCACACATTCAAACCATTTTTGTTTCACCAATACTTTCTAAAATAACTTCTCAAATTTTATACCCTCATATTAGATACATTTTATTGTTTATAAATCCATTATCGTAATACTTTCGGTATAATCATAAAGACGTGGTATGTGAAGAGGTAAAATTCCTAACTATGAGTTTTTTATTTATTCTTCAACATCTTTCATATATATTTAAAATATTATCATATTTTAAAACATGAATCTCATATATATAGATATGTTAATATATTTTTTCATCACCTAAATCAATATCACGTTCCATCAAATGGGATATGAAATTGTCATTCATGTGTACGATAGTCTACCGCCTCACGAACTGATGTCATTCGTTTTCCATAATCACATATAAAAGATTATTTTAATGATGTATTTAATTTGTGTATATATATAAATATATTAAATTATTTTAAATATTTATACTTATATATTAATTATATCACAGATAACATTTTTACATTCCATTCCGCGGGGGATATAATAATGTCCTTCGTATGTACGACAGGCTATAACCTCACAAATCAATGTGATTCATTTTTCACTGACACATTATATGGAAGGTAAAAAGGATACTTTTAATGAATATGATAAATATAAATGAAATAATAAATAAATTAATGAAATTTTTATCATTATGAATGTACAATATAACATTTTCTTTCTTACATTGGAAAATGATAACGGCGTTCTTGTACGTGTGGACTATCACCTCCCCGAAGCGATGAGACTATTTTTTCATAACCAAATCAGAAGAATTATATATATAAATACATTTAATTAAATAATATGTTCTTTATTATATTATGGTTATATTAAATTATAAAATAACTATTAATTTCTTTCCAAAATTATTATTTAAAAAATAGAAACGTTACTCAGGCATACGTATAACATACCATCTCCATGATTATAACATGGTTCATAGTATATAAAAATATATTATTATTGGTTTTAAAATTATAATTGATGAAACAATATGATAATTATGTCATTATTATTATTTTTTAAATGTTTAATTAATGACCTCTTTGACAATGTTCAATACACCAATTCTACTTTCAAACAATGAACCGAACATCCTCAAAATACCCAATATAGAATTAACAAATTAAGTATTCCAATATTTTGTTACTTTTAAATAAAATAAATGATATATGAATATGGTGTTAAAACTAGAAATGTTTCATTATAAATAAAATTATCGATGAAATATTATTATAAAATAGTTACAATACAAACAATGAAAGTCTATACTCAAGGTAATGCATTTTTATCATCTCGCTTTGACTATACTGAGACATCTTCCAAATTCAAAACCTATTTTATTTTTTGTTCTATATAGTATCCATTTTACAATTTATTTCACGAATCCTTGACACATCATGGTATTTTATGTTTCTATTTTAATTAATCCGTCTAATGGGATTTGACTTGAATGTTACCAAGTTGTAAAGGGATTCTTAATGCCGTTTCATTTTGTTGGGTTATAACTCTTTTTCATTGACATTTATCATGCTATGATTACGTGTGAATTGATATCTAAATTGGTTTATTATTTATTTACATTTTTCAATATTAAATTTATTACACATAGTCACCCCATTTATTAATTCTGAATTCAATGATATGATCTTCATTAGGGATATTCATCTCAAACTCTATTTCTTTGGGAAATATGTTGTTGTTATGTACGTATTTCATTTTATTAAGATTATATACATCCTATATGATATGTAATTTCATTAATATATTTATGATCATGATATATAATGTTTTATTCGATGTTATTATTTCATAGGGATTGCCATTTAAGAGTTACCAAAGTGTAAAAGGTTGTATGTTATAATCACCATTCATTTAGGATTTTTTATGTTAAAGTTTTTTTTAAAGTAAACAATGTGATATTACTTTATGTAACCATATATAGTTTATTATCCAATTGTTATGAATGTATTTTCATTGTTTTAATTCCATTTCATCCCTTATTGAAGCTATAAATATCCCTAATTACCTTTGTATGTGATATTAATCACGTATCTTGTTTTAGATCGAGTATATATCCCTTCCATATCAATGTTTTTATAAAATGATTTCAAAAATACCATTTAAATAAAATAAATGAATTCCTATATCTATTTTAAATAGTCTTGGAACATATTTTAAAATGTTTTAAAAATAAAATTTCTTAATGTTTTTTAAAAGGTCAATATTAACTCCATTTTAAAAAAATATTATTAAATGAATGTATCTTTTTAGTATTTATAATGTGAATGTATTTACTGCCTTTATGTACACTATTTTATATGGATTTTATTTAATTTTTCCATGTATATTTTCAAATAAATTTATTTTTAAAATATTTTTGAATTTTTTATTTTTAAAAAAATGATTTTCAAAAGGAAATGGTTTTTTTACTCATACATGTTTTAATTATCTCTTAACAATATTTCCATTAATCAACATAAAAACCCATTTGTATTACCAGTGCTCTAATAGAGATATTTTTTAATGAGTCTATAATCAATATTTATATGGATGGCTTATGAATGTTAATAAATATTTTTATGGAAATCATTTATTTTTCAATGGGTAATACGGGTTCAATGATATTTTTATAGAACCAATTTCTTTTCCAAGGGTTAATAATGTTTCAAAGAGATTTTTATGTAACCCATTTCTTTTACAAGGGGTAATCATATTTTTCATGACCAGTCTCCCCAGGCCATCAATATTGTCATCTGACCCCATGGGTCTCCTGTAATACCATGGTTGCATTCCCAGCACACCATAGGCTATTACTCACTAGGTTCTCTTATCAGAATAATTATTGTCCCCACAAGCCAACACATGTTCTTTCGGTGTGTTTTTTCCTCACTCACATGCACTCTGGGAAAATTCCCATAAGATCACCCATCATGATTACTACTCCAAGTCAAGAATGCTTAACTATAGAGTTCTAATCAGGTAGGCTTCTGAAAAGAATGGTGCACCTTGTTGACATGGGTAGTAACATTTATCCTTTTAAGTATAAATTTTTCAGGGGTGTTAAATTATCCACCCATTTAAATCACAACACCATCATTGTGGACCGCAAGCCTCAAACCCAGGTAGTGCCTAAGCAATTCTGTCTAGGTATTAGCTCTGATACCACTTTGTAACTACCCAGTTCCGGAGGCCACCTAGAGGCGCCCCGTACCCAGTTGGTCACATGGCCTCAAGTGCATTTCCTCGAATGACAGAGGCTGCCGACTAGCTGTGAGGGTCTTGGGTGTGATAGTGGGGAAACTATGCCCTCATTAATAGAGTACACAGTTGAAGTAAACAACACATATAATTACAGAAGCAGTAAGTATCCAACAACAGTAAACATCAGAAGACTAAAATAATAAAAAACTGGAGCACACAGACACAAACACAAACAGATATATATATACACATATGAAATGATGCATGATACATATGTCTAGGAAAGTAGCCAAAAAATTAACAATGTTGAATACAACACTAAACCAATGTAAAAAAAACAGATAAGAAACTCCTCAGCATCGCAAGCCTCGTCTTGGTCCCATGCTCTCCTCCTCCAATGCAAGTCATGTACCTAAAGTGGAAGGGCGGTTTTCTCTTATCTATACCTGAAATAATATAATCTGTTTGGGCCCAAAAGCATAACCCAAACAGGGTGTGAGACAAAGTCCCAGTAGGAAACCACCCAAAGATCTGTGCCTAACAGTCAGTGAATATATAACAGGTAAAAGTATAGGAAACAATAAATAGGAAAATACTCAGTTGAAAGCAATCCATAGTTTCTAGCATATAAGTTACAAACAAGTAATAAGAACAAAAAGTTAACCCTCTGGGTTTTTTCATAGCCTAGACCCTATGGTTCCACCTATAAGTACTAAAAACTCTCTGGGAGGCACACACAGTCTCACCCCTCTGTTTTAGCAAAAGAATAGACTCTCTGGGGAAGCACTCACCATCAATTCCCCCTATAGTCTCGTATCGTACTAAAGACGCTCTGGGGAAGCACTCAACATCTCATTCTCCCTGTGGCATGTGTTGTGGAACTATAGACACTTTGAGGAAGCACTCAACATCAATCCCCCCTATGGTCTCACATCGTATTATAAAGACACTCTGGAGAAGACCTTATGTACATTCTCCCTATGGTCTACTACACCAGGTTCCTGTAGCCCTGTGTAAATTCAGCAAGTATCGAATTGCATAACGACCAAAGTGAACCTCAAGAAATACTTGGCTAGTAGTATACAACATAAAAGCATGGATGAACAGTCACACCATCCAACCAACTAGGCATGGAAGTGGCAATAGGCTAACAAGAGAAACTAAACCAAACGGTCATAAACAGGACAAACATGCATGTGAAAAACTTCCAAAGTACAGTAAAATTACCCTATTCACAAACAATAACCTCTACTCAGGAATATAAGAAAAGTAGGATAACAACAAGGGAAAAATATGAAACACGCAATACCCTGTTCGAGGGTATTGGTTGAATTTGTAAAAATACTCAAAGAATTTTACAGAAAGGCACAAACCACCTACCTCGACATTAAGAGATCGATATAATTGAACCTCAATGATTGATTCTCCTTGGAACGTCATAGATATATGAAAACGTACAAAACGTTCAACCCAAGATAACTTTAGAAATATGAGGAATTGGAAAACAAATCTCTAGGAGAAGGGAGAGCTTACCACTGCGGTTCCAACGAAATCGACGGCGGTCGATTCAGAGAATAGACAGAGGCTCGGGGCTCGGAGGAGATTTTTGGCTGTATGGGACACTCTCGGTCGAAGAAGATATAGATGAAGTGTGTTTTAGAAATTATACATGACCCCAGTCTGTTTAATGAAAAAAAAGTACGCGACATGTACTTTTAGAGTACACTGCGTGTACTCACCTTTTCTATACTCTGATTTAGGAGGCCTCCACAAAACCCCTATACAGCTGTGTGTGTGGTCATGACATGGCCAACACACGGCCTCGAGCGGTATCAAAGTTCACGGTCTGTACTTAGAAAATTTCCAAATTTTCCTCTTTTTCCCAAAAGCGACCAGAAAAGAAAAACATACCTGAAAAGAAGATTCGGGTTCTTACAATATTTCAAAGCGATTATTAGGGAACCTATTTATTTAAATCATGTAAATAATCTATAAAATATTTCATTATGGGCCTCGATTCATTTCCATGGGTTAGTCAAGTTACGAAAGGAATAATGATTGTTTTTATGACCTTTATGATGAAATAAATGATCTATGTACATTATTTATGTTGTGGTTCTTCAAAAAATCTTATATGATGGGTTCTCCTATATATAGTCCAATGCATTGGGTAATGATTATGTTCTCTAGAGAATTTAATAGGAAGTCAGATGTATGCTCATCCGAACTATTATGATTTTTATGCTTGATATGATTTAATGTTCCAAGACACCATTATATTTATTTGTAACTTACAAGGAAATATAATGTTTCTGTTGATCAAGATTAATATCACATAGATCACGATTATTGATTCTTATGAATAAATCATTTGTTCAATACTTATTCCATTTTTCATGATTGATGATTATTATTTTATTTATTATTTTCTCAGGCACTCAGATTATGTTTTCATACCATTTTGTACTATCCCCATTATTGACATTAAAATTGTTAATGCTTATGTTTACCCTTACAGAACATTTGAGCTCAACCTTTTTATTATTCCTTTTTCCAAGGTTATCAAGTATTATATTGAATTAAGTATGTATAAAAGTGTTTGAAATGGATGATGATGATTGATAAACGTGAAATAATAAAATATGGGAAAAGTGGGATAAATTATCATTTAAATACATGAGTATTATTTATTTAACCGTTGTTCTAAATTCTCTAAAACATTAAACCGAAAAGGTCCTTAATAATTTATGTTAATAAAACTTTTCCTTTTTATGTTGTAATTTTTAGAGGAAAAAATGTTTGTCACCTTCATCGGTATAAAATAGAAAATTGTAAAGCTAGTGATTTTAGTACTGGATCTGAGAGTTCAAGTTCGGGGTTGTTATAACTATTATATAAAATATTGATACTAGATAAAACTACAGTTTCATTAGTTGATATGTTTATATTTTATCATATTATTAAATGAATAATTACCCCTATGAGGTTTTATGTAATGGGAGATTAACATGCTTATGGAGATACTGGGTGACATTTATTGGAAAAAAATCCTTTAGTTTAGTATATATTATAGTGAAATGGTTCTTTTAGGAATAATTATTTTTTATTTGGTGGACATAATTTGATAGGTCATGATAATATTTATGATGAATATGATATTTTATGTTAAAAAGATAAATTAGGATTAATGGGTTATTACATTTTGGTTAAATATGTTTAATCATATAGATAACCATGAGATCAAAAATTCATTTTGTGATTAAGTGATCATAGTTATTTTTTAATAATTTAACTATATTTTTGGGAATATTATAATATTAATGTACCAAAATATTATTTTCAAGGCTGATATTCAATTTTATGAATAAATATTAAGTCAACTTTTGGAGGAATATATGATTGTGTTGTGGTTTTATAGTGATTGAGGTTATTTATACAAACAGTTAGCATTGTATTTTAGAATATATTAATAAGGTATATATATTTTTCTTAGAGAAATATGTTAAATTTTTATTTTAATACTATGTGGTTTAATTATTCATTTTTTTGTTTTGAATGGTCTAAAATGTTTTTTAATGAGGCATAACGATTAATATTTATGCAATGGATTAAGTTGAACATTGGGGGATATTATTTTGGATTAAGAGAATATTGTTTTTATCTATATTGGATAAATTATATTAACCATTTTTGTTTTGGAAAATATTTCCGAAAATTAGGTGGGAATATCCCTTATTTTATGGATCTTATGATCTACAAAAAGAAAATTTGAGTATTTTATACAAGAAGAATTCACTTTGAATATTCATTTCTTGGAACAAAATATGATATGAAAATTCATCAAAGCACAACTGAAGGATGATATTGTGATTATGAAATGAAAATAAATAAATTGGGATCATTTTCTATTGTTTCATATCTTGAATTTAAAATATCGATCAATTTAATGATAAGGTTCTTCAAATATAAAATTTATTATTGTTTCCTTCATTTTCAATTAATTGATTAGTTCTTTACCCCTCACCAATTGGTGGTTTTTTTGTCACTAAAATTTTAATCCCAATGTTCTATATCACTCTATAATAGTATTTGTACATTATTCATCACTTTTTTATCTATGTTTTAGCCACCTATAAATGATATCATTATTTAGGAACGAAAATACATGAAATTGAACATAAATTTTATGTTTCATACAATCCCTTTTCAAAATAAGATTTGTTATCCCAATTAAGGATGTAGATTTCAAAAAAAGGTTAACCCTTTTATGTCCATGATAAAATTGTGAGGGGAAAATTTATTTAAGGTGGGTATAATTGGAAATAAAAATATTATAAGACATATTTCTCTTTAACTAATTTGAAGTGTTCAACTTATTCCTTAATTTTCAATACAAGGATTTCCGAGAATTGAGATATATTATAAACAAATTATTTTTTATGTGTGATATCCAAAGTATTGAGTTTGTGTTATTAATATGAATAAAAAAAATTATGTTAAAATATTTATAATTTTTTTCACAAACCAAATATATAGATTAATGGATAATGAATATGAATACTATTTTTAGTAAATTAATTTTATTCAAAAATGATTTTTTTGTCAGGGAACATTATAATTAATGACTAGAAAATTAGGAAATTTTATTTGATAAAAAAACATAATTATTTAAATAAATATATCAAAATAGTACAATTTAAATATTTTGGATTTTCTAAAAGTTTTTATTTTACATCCAATAGTGAAAAATACGAATTTTTATAAAACAATCATTTCATTTAATTGATGAATGCCCATTATATTTTTAATTTCATATTATATTAAAATAATTATAATTTATTTAAAAATAATATATTTATTTAACGTTTAATCACCATAATAAATTATTTTGGGAATATGTTCATTTTTGTGCTTAAAACGGATTTTTGAAAAATATATTTTTTCATTGCAGATTTTTTTATACTCTTAAATTTACCACTTATAGAAATTTGATTTTTAAAAATGGATATACAATTTGTAATTAGTATTTTATATTTTGGTCAATAATCCCCATTAATTTTTGTTTGGTTATTAATAGTAACCATTGTAAATTTGTTTTACTACAATAATGGTAAAATGGGAAAATTAAGTTTTAAAAAATATTAGATCATATCCAATTCAATATAAAAGATCAAAATATTTAAATTTATGATTATATTTCATTCATAATCATCCAAAAATCAAAAATGGATCAATTGAATGCAACTTTCCTTTGATTATTACATTTATACTATTTTATTAAAATATAAATTAAAAAATGTCACAATCTTTCATTTAATATCCAAAAAATTTTATAACTACTATAAAATAATTTTATGTTGATTTATAACTGGTTATTTAAAATGATAATATTTTATATTGTTATATTTTGTTTTAAATATTTAGTAATTATTTATCTACCTTAATGTCTTAAATAATGCTCACATAGTTATTCTAGATGCAGTAAAATAATCCAGTAATTTATTTGAAAAACTGAAAAATAATTTATTTTATATGATTTAAAGTTTACTTTGAATATTTATGATAAATATATAATATTTTATATTTTTTGTGGTATTATATCCTAAATATATTTTTTCATTGATGTATTTAAAGTTAAATTAAATAGATAGTTCAAAAATAATATTAATGACAATTTATAAAAAAATAAAATGGTATTAAATTTTAAAAAAAACAAAAAATTAATTCAAGATAAAAATTATGTAAAAAAATGGTCTAAAATTTAATTCCTTATATTCTTATGAGATTTTTCTAATATATATGTAAAATTATAACTGTTTAAGATTGAAAAGGATGTTATTGTTGCCATGGTTAAAACCATTTAACAAAGTGGTTAAATGGAAATATAGGGGTAAAAATGTTCTCCAAACTCTCATAAACCAAATTGGTTAGTTTTTATTTTACATTACCCTTAATAAAATTTATTATGATTCATTGTCCATCCATAGTTTCATGAAATGTACTTAATATTGTTTTAAAACATTGAAAATTTATAAATGTGCCGCTCACCTCAATTTAAAACGGACACTTCTTCCCTCTCTTATTTTCACTACATTATTCCATATATCTGAAAAAACCCATAAAATTTTTTATTATGAAAATACTTAAGAATTTGATTGAGGTTATCATCTTCCATAAATACCACCCATGAGTCACTTAATAGGATATCGAAAGGTAGTCTAGCGATGATTATATAGTCATCCTTACCGAATTGTTTTCAAATTTCAATCTTCTTATACTTCCTATATTTTTTACCCATCATAAATAGTATATATAATATAATTAATATAAATATGGGTCATAATTATTAATTTCCAACCATTTTCCATCTCATTTCCATACTACGAAAAAAACATCGCTCATGCATGCGTACGACTTACTATCTCCACATAGTAGGGTAATTAGTTTTTTATTACCACATTACATGGATGATTTTAAAGTTGAAAATAATATATATTTATATATATTTTATATTAATTATGTAATTAAACTTTTCAAATTTAAAAATTATATCTACCTTCTTACCCTCTAATCGGTTTGAAAAAGATAATGTCACATGTGTGTACTTGTCGACTACCACCTCCACGAAGCGATGTAATTTTTTTAATTACAACTTTACATGTATGGTAATAAGAACAAATTTTATAAATATATATGATATATATTATATAATATATATTATAGAGAGGATAATAATTATTTTCCGTTATCTCGTTCCAACCGTCGAAAAGTAAAAACACCATTCATTTGTTCATACAGTCTACCATCTACATGAATGGTGTATTTTGTTTTTTATTTAATAACTGTATAGATGACTATAAATATATATAATTAATATATATGATTTTTATTCTATGATTTATCCACAATCAATGTACTAGGTTAGTAACTACTGATGGTAAATTCTTATGGAAAACAATACATTTAACACCCTAAACAATGATAATATTCAAATATTGTTAACAAAAGACTGATAATATGTTATAAGAGGAATATATATGATAATAGAAATATTAATATGGTTCTATTATATATTAATTACATTTTTTAAAACATTATACATGAGGTTAAATCATGATCATCAAAGTGGAAGATTGAGGTAAGGGGTTTCTCAACTCAATTTTCATTCAATAGATGTTGATGCTCCTTTCCGTCACAGAGTCTAAATGTATGAAAAGGGAAATATTTGAACAAAGAAGATTCATCCATTGAAAAAATATCAATAATTGACAAAGGAAGGAAGAAGAAGAACATTGTGCAAAGGTTGCGCAAGTTCTACAATGGTCGCGCAAGTATACTTGCACGCCTAAATGGTCGTGCAAGTACACTTGCACGCCGATGTTGGTAGTGCAACTACACTTGCGCACCGATGTTGGTCGTGCAAGTGACTTGCGCGCCTATATTGGTCATGCAAGTGACTTGCGCACCCTAAAATGATAATCGCCCGGTAACCGCCCGGGGTGTTCTCCTGCCTATAAATAGACCCTGTTGGCCCCCCCTTCAAGGAGGATTTTTTCCAGAAACTCGGATTGAAGCTCCTGACGCCCAAGTCTATTCTCAAAGCTTCCGGAACACTTATAAGGTAATTTCATACCTAGAACGGAAGACTTAAAGAGAGGGAGGAAGGCCTAAGTGTTGAAATTCATCAACACTTGCACGCCTGAGTGGCCAGCCCTTAAGGGAAGTGGCCACACTTGCGCGCCGCCTTACTTCTTCGATAGAACTTGCACGTCCCTTTGCTGGAAAAACCTCAAGAGGATTCTAAAGGCTTTAATAAAGAGTCGCTCAAGTGTTTCAATGCTGGTTGAACATCATGCAAGTACCCCACACATGTCGCGCAGGTATACCTGCACGACCAATACTTGCGCGCCCCCGTAGTACCTGCACGCCTTCCAAGACTTGCGTTCCCCTTCCTTTATAGGTGCCTCTCTTGCCCATTTCACCCCTCTTAAGTCATCACACCTTTCATTTTAAAGATTCAGTCTTCAAGACACTCTTCAAATCCATTTATGGCATGATTGATTTATTTGACTTCCTTATCTGAAAGGAATTATGTGAAATATTTCTCAAAACCTAGTGATTTAAATATCTTTATGTCACTAAATATGGAGAGTTCATTCATTAAACCTCATCCTTTAAAGATGAGAGAATCCTTAACCTGGGTCTCCTTTTCAGGAATAATACCTAGTCATAAGTACTCTAATTTGGGCATCCTTCTTAGGAGTAATCCCCAGATCCCCTAACCCGGGCTTCCTTTTCAGGAGTAAGCCCCAGTCTCAAATATGGGCATCCTCCTCAAGAGTAAGCCCCAAACCTTAATCCTTAACCTGGGCTTCCTTTTCAGGAATAAGTCCCAGTCATAAATCCCTTATCCTGGGCCTACTTTTCAAGAGTAAGTCCCAGTCATAATCCTGGGCCTCCTTTTCAAGAGTAAGTCTCAATCATAATCTTGGGTTTCCTTTTCAGGAGTAAACCCCAAGTCCCTTAAATTCTCATTAACCATTCCTAATTTACGTTTAATCTGGGATTCCTTCTCAGGAGTAAATCCTAAATCTCAATCCTCTCATAATTTGGGTTTCCTTTTCAGGAATATGTCCAAAGATAGAGTATTCAAATCTCCATGAAGCACATATACCTTTATAGACCTTGTTCCTGGATTTTCTACCTAAAGTAAATCCTAACCTTCATCTATCTGGGAAGTCATACATACATAATCCCCAAACCGTTTCTTATGATTACATCTTTCATGGCCCAATTGTCTATTTTATTACCAATACCTCCTGTTTCTCACACCGAGCATGACTCACATGAGCTTAGAGGATAAAATTAATTATGACATCCTTCTTTGAGCCATCAATCATAAACATCATACTCCCTTACTCGAACTATGTGGGTTCTTATTCCTTTTCCAAAACAAAGGATACGTAGGTAGCCCATCCACGAGTTCGATCCCAACTCTGAAATAATTCATGTCCTTCTGAATGACAATAAACATCAAGTGCCTCACTGAGTGGCTTTAAAACCAGCCTAGTCATCATAATGACCAAGAGACTTTTATATAAATGTTTTTAAGGATACCATTGACTAAGAATCTCTAAATAGATATAGATGATTCTCTATTTATGAAGAACCTTGAATACATATAAAAGATTCTCTAAATTTCTTACATATTTAATCATTGATTGTCAAAACTAATGGAAACCTCATTTTATACATGGTAATGTAATAAGGATTCACGAACATATCTTAAATCTATAAAGAGAGTCCCGAAATAGACAATAATTCCCCTCAAAAAGGTGTTATGAGTCCGACCTCCCATCCTCTCGACCAATGCAAATTCCTAAGCCTCATCAGTTCACAAACTAATGAAGCACCTACCTTTGGAAAGTAGGTCGAAGTGGATGTGGAATCATTGGATCTTTCCGGTTCTACGAAAAAACCCGTTAGAAACTGATCGGATTGATTGAATCTCCCATCCATGAGGTCATCCCCGAATTCCGAGGGAAACAAAAAATGGTGAACCCGACGTGAATCCTTAACCAAGTTAAAATGATGTTTTACCTATTTGTTACATCCCTATTTAAAACTCAATAAGAGGGATAACAAAAACAATCATTGACATGTGTGCTCATCCAAAGTATGATGTGGCTGAATTTTATCTTGATTACGTCTGTTATATCAAACAGACACTCTTTTCCAAGATCTTCTGTATTTCCATAATGGCTGCTCTCAAATTCACACTTGTGAATACTGCTGCTGCAAATACCACTGCTGCTATTCCTACTGGATCGTCATATGATCTGAGGATGACATCACCTACTTAGCATCTTCAACGCTGGGTATCAAATACGCTGGTTAAGGATTACCGTCAACACGGTACCATCCCAACTCTGGAGGCTTCCCGACAGGCCCTCTAATTGAACAACTCACACAGGTCATCCAAACAACGACGACCAGTGATCAAGAGGCAGGCGGTGCTGACTACCGTCTCCAACTGTTTTGGGTCGTTATCCCCGAAACACAATTTCCATTGCTCCCTTACTCTGAGGAAGTGAATGAGCAAGTCCCTCAGGGACTTAATTCAAAAATACAGGAGTCCTTCTCGAGGGCTCCCATCTCAATCGCCGCCAGACTCGTGCGACAGTGCACCCTCAACATGATGAGGGTACCGACTCCCGGAATTTGGCTCAGGTTCCTCGAACCCAAGTAGGCAAGGTGAACCTCCAAAGACGGAATCCGGTTAACAATGGGCAGGTTTTCATCCCTTCCATCTCCAGAGAAGTCCACCAACCTATCTTGGTGGAAAACTACAAGCAGGAACAGACACCTATCCGTTTTAATTCCGCTGTCCAGCAGACTTGTCTGGCAGCATCACGCCAATCCCACCAGGCAATTCCGGCGGAGTACTATAGGCAGAAACATACACCTGCTTATACATCATTAGTTAGTCAGCAGGCTCGCCTGACTACATATGATGGATCTTTTCAACCGCGTCTGGCGAAGTGTAATCAACAGGCACATACACCTGCTAGTACTAATCAAGCCTACCAACAGTCTCGCTTGGTAGCACACAGAGAAGTCAGTCGGAAAGCTCCGACGGCAAACAAGAGGCAGACTCAACTCTCTGCCCCCACACTTGAGTACTGTCAGGATTCAATGACAGGAAAAGGAGGACAGGAGCAGGTACATATACCTACTCTAAGCCCAGAATGGACGTATATCCCCGTTCCAGCGGCTGAAGTCACCAAGCATATTTTGTCAACGGTGAAAGAGCAGAAGCAAATTCCTGCTCATATTCTGGATGCTTTCCAGGATATCATAACAGATTCAAAATCATCTCAGGGAAAGACACATAAATCTATCCCTAGCAGTGGAGTGACACATCAACGATTCACTCCAGAACAGACACACACATCTGTTCCAGTCCAAGAGGGTTATGGGGCATACTCCCCCATATCATATGGACTACCAAGTCAGGCACATACACCTGATTTGAGTGGAGATCGTCAGCCTAACCTGACCATCTTTCTTGATCAGGCACATATACCTACTCAGAGCAACCACTTTCGTCAACAAGTGGTTTCCAAAGAGAGTAAGAAGGCATCTAAGAAAAAGATCCTCCCAGCACAGTCAGGAGATCAAAGGCCAATATGTAACCAGGCCTTGCTCGATGTTGGAGTTCTTGAAGCCCTCAGACATTTATCTGTTGGAATTCAAGATTCTACTCCCTCAGTTCCCAATAACGGGAACATTAATTTAGAAGGTCTTCAACAGACACTTCCTTATGAAGGCTTGCTTCGTGACAATTCGGTCAATCTTGAAGTTTCGTCTTCAGATGAGAGCCACAGGAACCCTCTGTGTGGTCAGAAGACCAAGGATCAAGAGATCTAATCTTTTGCTGTAACCCATTATGGTGGTCCTCCCCATAATGATGAATTTCTCTACAAAAGTCCTCTCCGCCGTAGTGATTCACATTTCCTGGAAAATACTCCAGTGGACAATGTAGTTCTGAGAAATCCCTCTTATCTTGAGGCATTTGCAATTGCGAAACCAGTCATGTCTAATGCTTTATCACTAGCAAATGAAATACCTTCTTAATCAGAAGATATCCCAGGGTATATGTCAATCTCCGAACCACCCCTAAGTCATGCATCTTCTAGTTTGATCAATGATTTCTCTACCAATCTTGTTGAAACCGATGAAGCAACAAGGAAAAAACAGCTCTGGTCAAAATAGGTAGAAGAATCTTCATTTAATGATGAAAAGTAAATGCTAAACATGAGGAAAGAACTGGCAAAAAGTGAGGTACCAGTCATGTTTTGTCCTTTGGCTGACTCCCAGTATGACATTCCAAAGATGTTGATGGAAGATGGAGTCCATGATATTCGTCTCAACATATGGAAAACTCTTTGTCAATTGAAGAAGAAGGTATTATCTTATGATGAATATGAAAATCATCTCAATATAATAGAAGGGCTACAACGTCAGATTGATTTGGCATCTCTATCAGTCTCTCGGTATCCGAAGGCTGAAAAGCAACAGAGAACCCTTCAACGTTCATGCCTTGGCGC
This sequence comes from Viscum album, assembly GCA_963277665.1. Taxonomy (NCBI): domain Eukaryota; kingdom Viridiplantae; phylum Streptophyta; class Magnoliopsida; order Santalales; family Viscaceae; genus Viscum; species Viscum album. The sequence goes on from OY728135.1 coordinate 71,261,996, forward strand.
ACTAAGAAAATCGCGTCAGTTAATTATCAATGCTCCATCTGGTGTTCATATCAGTGGATGGGGTGTTCACGGAGCACTACATTTCACAGTTCTTTCCAGTCAGTAAAGCCTGCCGAAAATGGTCTCATGCAATGTTATTGCCCATGGCTGGCCACAGTAAATGGGCTTTGTTCATAATCAAAAGTTTTCTCAAGAACAGGCTTCAAGTAGTTCCTCTCAAAATCAAACATATAGAGAACAAGTTGTTGAATTTCTCCTACATCAAGCCGGCGAGAATATTGCAAAGGCCTCTGGTATGGAGCAAACACATCATCAAATGATAGAAGTTTCGGAAATCATCCAATGGTCTGTTGAACTAGGTGACAAAAGTAGATACAGATTAATGCATCCAGCTAATTTCCTAACTATGATTTGCAAGATCAAGAGAGATTTTAAGAAGGTATCAGACATAACATGTCAAATTCCACCCCATATTGTCAGACTGGGGACTCCTTTTACCCAACCCTCAGAATCAACAAATAAGATTCGAGGAGTTGAGCAGGAATAGTAGGAACATCCCCAGTCCACGAGACTGGGGACTCTTTCAAATCATCAATCCCCTCCTCATAGAATGTCGGTCTTTTCTCGATTGGAGAAGAATCCCCAAGAGGAACTAAGAGCCAAATTATCAAGAGATTACCTCCAAGTTATATCTTGTCAAGAAGTTCCTAAAGGATTGAATCAACAAAATGCAATGTCTCATCATAGACATGAAAGAAGACAATATCACAGAAATGTTGATAGAAGGGATGCGATGCATTATACATCAATCAATTTCATCAATGCCGTTGTTTCTAATTCACCAGAGGAGGCTCACTCAGGGGACTCATATGAAGAGTGTCCTGCTCAATAAAATGTATGCACCGATACAAATGAAGAAGGTGTGCGTACACGAATTCAAAGGATTACTCAGAACATAGTTAATCCACTTCCCTCTCTCCAAAAAGTATCCAACAAAGGGAGGGGAAAGAATCAGGTTACATATCCTTCCTCTAGAGAAGGTCAATCGCTCTCGTTAGAGAAAATGTTTGCACAACAGGAGGAAGAAATGAAAGAATTAAGAAGGTTGAATGCAGAACTACTTTAGAGTAGTCTTCTTCTTAAGAATGATGAAGTCCGACAACCGAAGGAATTTGTTGCAACTACTGAGAGGGATCAAGAATATCTTCCTTTATCAGTACACCATCAAAGGTCTAATCCTACAGGTCAAGCACAACAACGGTTGGAAGTGCTACCATCAGTTGTGGCACCAACCACCACATCTGTCCAAGCTCCATTCATTGCACCTACTCAATAGAAAATTCAATCGGATGTTTCTCAAAAGTTAATAACTACTATTGTGTCATTAACAGCTCGGTTAGAAACTATGGAAGGGAAAAGGGCACAAGTTCAATCAGAAAATAAAGTTTACACGGAATGGGTAGATTCAATTTCTCCTCCATCCAGTTTTGGAAACCTTGTTTTCCCTAATTTCAATGTATCAGGCGACCTTGAACAACATTTTATACATTACGTGTCTTGTTGTGATCCTATGATGGGAACTCCAGAGCAGAAAGAAGCGGTGAAACTCAGATGCTTTGTGTGAACCTTGCAAGGACCAGCTTTTGTCTGGTATACAAGCTTGCAATCCCGGTCAATCATTGGATGGGAGGATCTTCGCCAAAAATTCCTTCTTCAGTTTAGCTCAACAATGCTAAAAATGACCGTTCTCGATCTTATAAAGTGTAAGCAAAGTGAGAATGAAAGAGTCTCTTATTTCATTGCTCGGTGGAAGGGATTAACATATTCCCTGAGTTTAGCACTCCCTCGGGAGGAGCTGTTTCCATCCTGTGTGGCAAATTTTCATGACGAATTACGCACGCCATTGATCCCTGTGAAATACACAAGAGGGTTTTGAGACCTTACTTCAATCGCTTAGCAGATTGAAGATTCCCTCATACAGGCTAAGGCTAAATCTTGTGTAATTCCATCAGCTCCAGGAAGGAGAATGGGTAAAGCGGAATCTACTACAGTTATGCTTAAACAAGCGCCAGTACCTATTTCTACTTCAAAACCTTCATCTTCTCTAAGGGCTCCACCTCCTGAACTCCAACAAAAAAGGCTGTTTCGTCCAATTGATCAAAGATATCAATGATGAAAACAATTTTAGGATTTGAAGAGTAAAACATACTCTTTCCGAAATGATCAAGTTCTTGGTTACTTCATTTCAGCTCTAGAAAATAATTTGGATCAATTATTAGTGCCCAAGAGGCCAAACAAGGAAGGAGATGAAGAACGTCTCAATTATTGTCCCTTTAATCAAATGTTAGGTCATCCCATCCAGTAGTGTTTTCTCTTCAAATACCTCCTTCAAAAGATTGTCGACTTGTGACAAGTCAAGTTGAAAGGTTCTTTGACTCAGGTAGCATGTGTTACTACTACAGTTCCAGAGGAGGAAGGTGAATGGAAAAAAGTCAAAAGTAGAAATGTACAGAAGTATGATGATTGGATGGTCAGAAAGACAATCAATCGGACTCATGCCATTTTGAGAACACAATTAAAGAAACCAATTGTGTCTTCTGCCATGAATATTGTTGTAAAACCCTCTTCGTCAGAGGGAAATTCCTCAAAGAAACAGTTTGATTCAAAGAAGGAAAAAGAATCAGAAGAAGATGAGTATGTGTAAAAGCCTAAATTGTCTTTGACTATGGTAGGCTTTATGCCATCTACTTCAAAGCCACGGGCACTGCCCCATCAAACGGAATAGCCTAAATAGGCTAATCAGGCAGAGTCTTTATCAGACAAAGAGTTAATCTTCAGTTCTGTTAATATGATTCAATTAACAGATCCGTATTCCAGTCGTAATTTCAATTTTGATGAGCCTGAATTCCCTATATCAAATAAGGGAATCCAAGGAAGTTCCATAGGATCAGGATATAGGAGAAGACGTGGATCTTTCCGAAGCCACTACTCTAATTCTACCCCTGCTAGCACTGTGTATGCCGTAGAAACTTGTGGTAGATCCCTTCAGCGAGCTCAAAAAGAACAAGCAAGTTCTTCTTCCAATAGTCAACTCATTCTTGGCACAGTTATTTTGGAAGACTGATTGAAGATTCCATATTCTTTATCTCAGTAATTAAATGGATCTAATCGGTCTAATCTTCCAAAACCAAGGATGTTGCCAACTTCTATCCCAATACAAGATGAATCATCTTCCAAAGCATCTACTTCCAAGGTACCTGCTAAACCGCATATTCCTGTTGGGAAACACATACCTTTAGATAAAAAGTATGATATATTGAAACAGTTGGCCCAAGTACCATCCAAGTTATCAATTTTGGATGCTTTGAATCTGTCAAAAGATTTTTAGGAAGCACTCATCGAAGCTTTGTCAAGTCCTCAGTAGTTTGATGCAGAAATTGCTGCAGTTTAAGTCTATCACATAGAGAATAATCCTACAGAATGTCATGCAGTGATATCTTTTACTGATAAAGATGAAGATGATGTTGTCCATGGGCACATAAAACCTCTGTAATTATCTGGGAAAGTCAATGGTGTGGATATCCGAAGAGCTTTCATTGACAATGGTTCAGGAGTCAACCTCATGCCCATTCGTACACTTCATCGATTGGGCCTCACAGAATCTGATTTATCTCCTTCTACCATGATGTTACAAGGATATGATAAAAATGAACAAGATCCACTAGGCGATGTTACACTCAGAACTCAGTTTGGAGATCTTGTATCCAATTCATATTTAATGATTGTTGATCAAGACTCAGCTTTCAACGTCTTGCTTAGAAGACCCTGGCTACATCAGCATGCATCTATCCCTTTATCATACCATCAATGTCTCAAATACTGTTTCAATGGTCAAGTTGGAACATTTTATGGTGATAAGACCCCGTTCAAGACATGTGAGTCTCAATACATTGAGGTGGAATTTTATCACATGAAGGGAAGAGATAAATCTACAATAAATGAAATTACCAAAGATAATGCTCCATATGGTTTGGAGAAGATTCCAATAAATCCATTTACACATGTGAGTACCAATTATGTGTTTCCTATCAGTCAAATTGAAAAAATAGGCCCAAATCATAATACTCTTATGGATAGATCCATAATGTCAATTATGGAAATCGAGCCATAAAACATGGGAGAAATTGGTCACCTACCAAACAATGATGACAACACAAGTAGTGACGTTTTCATTTCATCTGCTGAAATCCAACAGGTCTATACTTCGCCAATCAGGCCAGAAGAAGTTATAGAAACATCAGAGAAACGGAAGAAATAGCACATGATGAAGAGGAAGAGGAAGATCTTAGAGATGCTCCTCCAGAATTTGAAGAGGGTATCTCTACCACTTTGGATGAATTCAGAGAAATAAATCTGGGTACAGAGAAAGATCCACACCCCACTTTAATTAGTGCGTCCACGACCCTTGAAGAGCAAGAGATGTAAATTTCTTTTCTAAAGAAAAATAAAAATATTTTTGCTTGGAACTATATAGAAATGCCTGGGCTTGATCTTGATGTTGCTACTCATCAATTGGGTTTACCAAAAGAACATCGAGGATTTAAGCAAGCTGCGAGAAGAACAAACCCAACTTATGCTTCCAAAATTGAAGCGGAAGTGGATAAGATGATCAAAGCTAACTTCGTCAGAGAAGTTCAGCATCCCAAGTGGTTGGCTAATATTGTCCCTGTAAAGAATAAGAACGAACAAATTAGGGTTTTGAATCGATTTCAGAGATCTTAATCGGTATTGTCCTAAAGATGATTTCCCAGTTCCGATTACAGAACTCTTAATTGATGCAACGACTGGTTATGAAGTACTTTCCTTCATGGATGGATATTCTAGATATAATCAGATCCAAATGGCCCCATAAGATGAGGAATCTACAGCCTTCAGAGCCCCTCAAGGTGTGTTTTGTTACCAGGTGATGCCCTTTGGTTTAAAGAATGCAGGTGCAACATGTCAACGTGCCATGCATCGTATCTTCAAACCTTTCTTATGGAAGTTTGTTGAATTCTATGTAGAAGATTTGGTGGTTAAATCCAAAGAACATTCTAATCAGTTGGCTGATTTGGAAGTCATATTCACAAGCTTCGACAACATAATTTGAAGATGAACCCCTTAAAATGTGCTTTTGGGGTAACCTTAGGAAAATTCTTCAGATTTTTTGTACGCCATCGTGGTATTGAAGTCGATCCTGAGAAGACCAAGTCAATCCATGGTATGTCACCTCCTAAGAATTTGAAATAATTAAGAGTACTTTAAGGACACTTAGCCTATATTCAGCGTTTCATCGCCAATTTGGCAAGCAAAAGTTTACCCTTTACCAAATTATTGAAAAAAGGAGTCACATACCAGTGTACTGAAGAATGTCAAGAAGCGTTTGATATTCTCAAGAAATACCTCTTGAGTCCACCAGTACTCATGCCACCTGTTGAAGGAAGACCACTTATCCTCTATGTGACAGCTCTAGAGAGATCATTGGGTGCCTTTCTTGCTCAAAAGAATGATGCTGGGAATGAAAATAGCATCTACTATCTCAGTAGAACTATGCTTGAAGTAGAAACCTGGTATTCAAGTATTGAGAAGTACTGCCTAGAATTAATCACTGCAGTCCAGAAACTGAGACACTACCTGCAACATCATGAAGTCCAATTGGTATCTCGCAATAATCCACTCAAATTTATCCTTAGTCGTCCAATGCTTACAGGACGTCTAGCAAGGTGGGAAGTTATTTTGCAGTACTTCGACATTCAGTATGTATCTCAAAAGGCAATAAAGGGCCAAGCTCTGGCTGATTTCCTGGCTGAACATCCTTCAGTGGAAGACACATCTTCAGATATTGAACTCCCTGATGAGGAAGTTTTCTCTATTCAAGAGAGTCATCAAACATGGGAAATGTATTTTGATAGTGCTTCCAGAAGTCCAACAGGGAAGAAAATGGAAAATACTAAATTCAACAAAGTTGGTTTAGGAATTGTACTCATTTCTCCAGATAAGGCATTGTTACCTTATTCCTTTTTATTGTGGGAAGGTGGTACCAATAATGAAGCCGAATACCAAGCTCTTATCATAGGCTTGGAGTTAGCGCTTCATGCACAAGTGAATTACTTAAAGGTGAAAGGTGATTCAGACCTGGTAATCAAACAAGTCAATGGGGATTATTCCATCAGAAAATAAGAATTAATCCCTTTGTATGATTATGTCAGAAAGTTAATGGCAGAATTCCCTTCAGAACCGACATTTTCTTATATCCCAAGATCACAAAATGCTCAAGCTGATGCGCTGGCTAATATAGCCACAACTCTAGAAGATCCAAATCGGGACGAAACAACCATCAGTATTTCCCACCGTCATGCAATTTCACCTTATGTTAAAACCAAAACAGAGGAAATTAATGAAATTAGTCCCATTCCTGAACAGTATGGTCATACTACAGGATGGATGTCACCTATCAGGGAATACCTTCAAAATGGAACACTTCCACCTGATAGAGACAAGAAAGAACAAATCCGGCGACGTGTGGTCAATTTTACTCTTTATGATAGCCCAAACCACCTAGAGAAAATTCTCTAAAAATGTGGTTTTGATGGAGTTCTCTTCAGATGCATTGATGGTGAAGAGACAATGACTGTCATGAAAGAAGTGCATGCAGGAGTCTATGGTGCCCGCCAGTCTGGACATAGATTATCTGATCAAATTCGAAGGCTTGGATACTTTTATCCTTAAATGATACAAGATTGTGTTAATTTCACAAAGAAGTGTCATTCATGCCAAGTACACGCCAACTTCATTCATCAACCTCCAGAGTTGCTTCATACAACTAAATACTCGTGGCCGTTTTCCACATGGAGATTGGATGTGGTGGGACCTTACCCGTTATCTACGACCAAGCAGTTTAAGTACATTCTTACTGCTACTGATTACTTTTCCAAATGGGTAGAGGCAGTACCTCTTAATGAAGTCAGTTCTAAATGCATTGTTAGCTTCATCAGGTCTAAAATCATTACTAGATTTGGTGTCCCTCATACCATATTGACAGACAACGGCACCAACTTCTGTTCTTCTGAGGTGAAGAAATTGTATCAAGAATACAACATTAAATCCAACCATTCATCTCGGTATCATGCGGTGGCGAATGGCCAAATAGAAGCCTTTAACAAAAATATTTCAAATATACTGCAAAAGATAGTGTATAAAGATAAGAGGTCATGGCCTGATAAACTCTTTCATGCTTTATGGGATTATCGGAATACCACCCGGAATGCAACGCGATCAACTCCATATTCGTTGGTATATGGAACGGAAGCAGTCTTTCCAATTGAAGTTCAATTTCCCTCACTCAGAGTAGCCATTTGTGATCAGTTATATACATATGAGCAATCCCAAAAGCGATTGAATGAATTGGAATGGTTATATGTGAAAAAATTGTGCACTTTGCACCACTTGGAAATCTATCAGAATCGAATAGCATGAGCTTTTAACAAAAAAGTTCGTCTTCGCTCATTCATTCAGGGAGAATTGGAATTAGTTCTCAGAACTCCAATGATACCAGGAAAGAAACCTCCCAAGCTTGAGCCAAAATGGGAAGGACCTTATTCAATACATAGGGTCTACTCCAATGGAGATTATTATTTAATTTCAATGGATGGAGAACTCATTACTACTCCAACTAATGCCAATTTTTTGAAGAAGTATTTTGTATAAACTACAAAGTATTCACAATTTGTCCCCGCAACATGACACTAAACTGTGCGGCACCAGTTCGTCCTTGCTATATGACCTTAATCTATACAGCAACGGTCTAAGCATATGACCCTAAACTATTTTCACATACGTCTAACATAATGTTAAATTGTGTCACCTTCATTGTCCCCACAACATGACACTAAACTGTGCGGCACCAGTTCGTCCTTGCTATATGAAATTAAACTATACAGCAATGGTCTAAGCATATGGCCCTAAACTATTTGCACATACGTCCAACATGATGTTAAACTGTGTCACCTTCATTGTCCCCGCAACATGACACTAAACTGTGCAGCAGCAGTTCGTCCTTGCTATATGACGTTAAACTATACAGCAATGGTCCAGTATGACCTTAAACCGCAACTTCGTCCCACACGACGTTAAATTGTGAAAAAGTTCCCTAAAAAGTCTTGTATGACCTTAATCTACACCATGGTCATGTATGACATTAAACTGCACCATCTATGGTCCATGCATATGACCTTAAACTATTTAAAAGTCCCTTACGTCCGGAAAGACATTAAACTACAAAATCATCAAAGGTCCTGTATGGCCTTAAAACAACACCACCGTCTAGCAAGACTTTAAACTGCACCATCCACGGTCCATTTATATGACCTTAAACTATTCGCCTTTTTATCTAACATGACACTAAACTGTAGAAAAAATCCCCAATGCATCCAACATGACGTAAATGGTGTGTTATTTTTTCCTTACTGCATGACATTAAACTGCGCAGTCCCCCTTTTTTGTCCAACATGACGTTAAACTGTATTGTCCCCACCGTCCTAACTACATGACGCTAAACTGTATAGAAATTCCTTGATATGTCCTACATGACATTAAACTGTATTTTGTCCCTACTACATGACACTAAACTGTGCAGCACCAATAGTCCTAACTGCAAGACTTTAAACTGAATAGTCCCTTTATATGTCCTACATGACATTAAACTATGCATCGTTAAGGTTGTTGTTACCTCTTGTTTCTCACACTGAGTATGACTCACATGATCATAGAGAAAACCTCAACCATAACACTCTCTTTGGGCCACTAACCATGTATAAGTCCAAACAACATTTTTTAGGTCGTTGTCCCCAAGAAAAACTTGATCATTAATTCATTCTTTAATTGAACTACACGGACTTTGATCCTTGCCTTCCAGGCTGGGTACGTAGGCAACCTCCCAAGGTTCAAGCCCAAAAACAATCTCTTCACTTTGGTTCACCTTCATCTCATACGATGTTGATTTGTGAAACCGCCTTTAGAATCAATATCTTTACATTTGATTCACTTTCGACCTTGTTATAGAACGTTAAACTACTCAACACTTTTGTCCGGTATGACAATAAACAACAATACTCTTTGATTTCCTCATTCAAGAGGGAACCATTATTTACATTGATTTCTCAATCATGTTTCATTTCAAATGACTACATGCATACATGGTAATTCCTAAACTTTTTATCTCGGGTTAAACCATCATTGTACTAAAGTCCCCTTTCACCCTTCACATGTATGAACCAAATTTGTACAAAGGGTAGTTCTAGAACTAAGTGGGCTTTATTCCCATCCTTATGGGATACGTAGGAACATTTGAGTGTCCCTCGAATCCAGTCCCAAGTCTTTTGGTCCTAACCCCAAATTTCACTTTCAGTCCCTTGGCTGAAAAGTCCTCATGAAAACACACACTGTGTATTCATTATTATGATACGAACTCTATGACCCTAAACTAAGATCTCGCATACTTTCGTACTGCACAACGTTAAATTTCATTTCAAGAACTACGTATGGCTTGATTATCATTCTTATGAGATATGTAGTGAAGTCCAAAATTTCAATTCAGGACTCAGCCACAACATGATTATTGTTATCATTGACCAATGTATCTCTATATACATTGGAAAATACACATCATTATGTGTTATAATCATGACCTTAAAGATTTTCAGATCTTCATAACCCTTTTCATGACTTTTAGTGACAAAAATGTCAAACTTCTGAGAATTCTTTTGCCTGACTATGCAGTACGTGCCCATAGGTGGCCTTGCATAAAGAGTCCACATAACAGACTTGTTAGCCAAAAGATACTATTTTATTTTACTATGTATCCAATTCCCTTAGGTGGACCTGCATTATTAAACTCCTTAACGGGTTTGTTAAATGATGGTAACTTCATTCTTGGAAAGAATGCCTCTTTTGTACTTATTTTTCTTAAATGACAGTATGTAGGGATCTGCAAAAAAAATAGCCACCCTTAACATATTTGTCCAATATCCTTTTTCATGATCTGAAAGTATTCAAGTCTATGGATTATTCTCCTTCCCTACGTTTGGGTCAGACCTTCGTAGGAGTGATATTCATCCAGTTCTTCGATAATCTTGTTTGGAAATATCTTATCCATATTCAAAGTACCTCTTTCCATAAAACAAACTCTATACTTTATAAAATTTGAATCTCCATAAACATTCACTAGATTTTAGCACTAGGAAAGTAAATTTCTGAGAGTTATTTTGCCTGACTATGCAGCACGTGCCCATAGGTGGCCTTGCATAAACAGTCCACATAACAGACTTGTCAGCCGAAAGATGCTATTTATCTGACCATGCATCCAATGCCCTTAGGTGGCCCAGCATAATTCAACCCCCTAACGGGTTTGTTAAATAATGGTAATTTCATTCTTGGGAACTACTTCTTCTAATTCCTTTTAGTTCTTTTTCATATCATTCTTCATATTCAAATATTCTTAAGCCATAGTTTACATATTTTCTCTCATACTTGAGTATGGTAATATGATTTCAGATGAGTTGTCAAGGAATTGAGTAATTTTTAATCCATTTCGGTCAAAGCTATTTTGACCTTAAACATTAGCCTCTTTATGTCCGACATGCATGACATTAAACTACCGGATTTCTTATTTCTTCTCACCTCAGAGTCAAATCCTCTTTTCTCTCCGGATACAACTCTGCAGGGGGACTTTTGTTGATGCTCTTTTCCATCACAGAGTCTAAATGTATGAAAAGGGAAATACCTTGAACAAAGAAGATTCATCCTTTGCAAAAATATCAATAATTGACAAATTAAGGAAGAATAAGAACATTACGCAAAGGTCACGCAAGTTCTATAATGGTCGGGCAAGTATACTTGTGCGCCTCAATGGTCGTGTATGTACACTTGCGCGCCGATGTTGGTCGTGCAAGTACACTTCCACGCCGATGTTGGTCGTGCATGTGACTTGCGCGCCTATGTTGGTCGTGCAAGTGACTTGCGCGTCCTAAAATGATAACCGCTCGGTAACCGCCCGGGGTCTTCTCTTGACTATAAATAGACCCTGTGGGCCCCCCATTCGAGGAGTATTTTTTCAAAAAACTCGGATTGATACTCCCGACGCCCAAGTATCTTCTCAAAGCTTCCGGAACACTTCTAAGGTAACTTCTTACCAAAAACGGAAGATCTAAAGATAGGGAGGAAGGCCTAAGTGTTGAAATTCATCAACACTTGTGTGCCTGAGTGGTCAGCCCTTAAGGGAAGTGGCCACACTTGCGCGCCGCCTTACTTCTTTGATAGAACTTGCGTGTCCCTTTGCTGGAAGAACCTCAAGAGGATTCTAAAGGCTTTAATAAAGAGTCTCTCAAGTGTTTCAATGCTAGTTGAACATCGTGCAAGTACCCCACACATGTCGTGCAGGTATTCCTGTGCAACCAATACTTGCACACCCCCGCAGTACCTACGCGCCTTCCATGATTTGCGCGTTCCTTCATTTTGGATGCCTTTCTTTCCCATTTCACCCCTCTTAAGTCATTACACCTTTCATTTTCAAGATTCAGTCTTCAAGACACTCTTCAAATTCATTTATGGCATGATTTCTTGATTTGACTTCCTTATCTGAAAGGAATTATGTGGAATATTTCTCAAAACCTAGTGATTTAAATATCTTTATGTCAATAAATATGGAGAGTTCATTCATTCAACCTCATCCTTTAAAGATGAGAGAATCCTTAACCTGGGTCTCCTTTTAAGGAATAATCCCCAGTCATAAGTCCTCTAATTTGGGAATCCTTCTTAGGAGTAAGCCCCAGATCCCCTAACCTGGGCTTCCTTTTCAGGAGTAAGCCCCAGTCTCAAATATGGGCATCCTCCTCAAGAGTAAGCCCCAAACCTTAATCCTTAACCTGGGATTCCTTTTCAGGAATAAGTCCCAGTGATAAATCCCTTAACCTGGGCCTCCTTTTCAAGAGTAAGTCCCAATCATAATCTTGGGCATCCTTTTCAAGAGTAAGTCCCAGTCATAATCTTGGGCTTCCTTTTCAGGAGTAAGCCCCAAGTCCCTTAAATTCTCTTTAACCATTCCTAATTTACCTTTAATCTAGGATTCCTTCTCAGGAGTAAAACCCAATTATCAATCCTTTCCTAATTTGGGTTTCCTTTCTAGGAATAAGTCCCAAGTTAGAGTATTCAAATCTCCATGAAGCACATATACTTTTATGGACCCTGTTCCTGGATTTTCTCTCTAAAGTAAATCCTAACCTTCATCCATCTGGTCATTCATATATACATAAGCTCCAAACCATTTCTTATGATTACATCTTTCATGGCCCAATTGTCTATTTTATTACCAATACCTCTTGTTTCTCACACCGAGCATGACTCATGCGAGCTTAGAGGATAAAAGTAATTATGACATTCTTCTTTGAGCCATCAATCATAAACATCATACTCCCTTACTCAAACTACATGGGTTCTGATTCCATTTACAAAACAAAGGATACGTAGGTAGCCCATCCACGGGTTCGATCCCACCTCTTAAATAATTCATGTCCTTCTGAATGACAATAAAATTCAAGTTCCTCACTGAGTTGCTTTAAAACCATCCTGGTCATCATAATGACTAAGAGACTTTTATATAAATGTATCGAAGGATACCATTGACCAAGAATCTCTAAATATATATAGATGATTCTATATTGATGAATAAACTCGAATACATATATAAGATTCTCTAAATTTCTTACATATTTAATCATTGATTGTAAAAACTGAAGTAAAGCTCATTTTATACTTGGTAATGTAATAAGGATTCACGAACATAACTTAAATCTATAAAGAGAGTCCCGGAATAGACAATAATTCCCCTTAAAAAGGTGTGATGAGTCTAACTTCCCATCTTCTCGACCAATGAAAATTCCTATGCCTCATTAGTTCACAAACTAATGAAGCGCCTACCTTTGGAAAGTAGGTCCAAGTGGATGTGGAATCATTGGATGTTTCCGGTTCTATGAACAAACCCGTTACAAAGAGATCGGAACGTTTGAATCTCCCATCCAGGAGGTCTTCCCCGAATTCCGAGGGAAAAAATAGGTTATACTTAATCTATATTGACTATGTTATTCCATGTTTATGTTTTAAATTACATTGGATTTTATTTTATTTTACTTCTACATATATTGTTTGGATTTAAAATTTTCACCCATCATTCATTCATTTATTAATTTTCACTTCAATATTATGATCATTATGTGGGATTTCTTCTCAATTTCCAGCCCATTGGGTTATAGTTGGTATTATGAATCCATTTAATTTTATGTCATGTATATAATTACACTTTGATTTAATTAACATGAGTATCCATTTATTAATAATAATTAATGTTTCCATTCTTGTATATTTTTTGCAGGGGTTACAATTTTAATGTCATAAAAGGTATGAATTTAGTTTTCAAAGTCATTTTTTGGTATTGATATTATTTTATTTAAATTAATATTTTAATTTATCCATTGTAAAAAAATTTATTTTCTTATCCTGTAAATATTTATGTAATTTAAATAATTTTTTCCAGAATATTATTCTTTTTAACATAAATCAGTCAATGAAATATTTACATGAAAATCTTGTTTTTCCCTTTTGATTAGGTATATTTTTTCTATGTCCATAATTTTTAAAAAATCTTCTTGTAAAGTCATTTTTATTTACCAAAATGATTTATTAATAATAATTTATGTTCTATTTTACTATTTACAAGGTTTTATAGTGTTTTAATATTTTTTAAAAGGATCATCTTCAACATTATTTATATTTGGATAAAAATAATCATTCTTTTTAAAATATACATTGTAAATAGACATTCCAATAGACAAAACCATTATAATATATTTAACATTATCTACATGTTTTTAATTATTTTAAAATTTAAAAACACTAATTTGAAATTCATTTTAATTTTTTCCCAAGATATTTTATTCTCCAAAAGACATTAATCTATTATAAAACCAAAATACAGATAAATTGATGGAAATATTTAATCTCTTATTAGTTTTTGGCCGATTATCGTTCTCGTAAAAAATCTCTTTCATGTGATCATTTTCAATAGAAATTACATTTATCTTAAATATCAATTGTCCTTTTATTCATGGATTTGATTATTTCATAAATCGTATACTATTTCAATATAAAATGTTTTACAATGCTTGACTAGGGATATATTAATATTATGTATTCTATAGTCAATAGAGATAATTATTTTTAAAGTATGTCATTTATGAATAAAATTATTCATTCAATATATGAGGAATTAATTTGGAATGTAGTGGTGGGTGGGTCTCGTTTATAGATAGCCCCTCGATAAATTGGCAGGTATCATGAGATAAATTTCTTAGAGAAAATTATCAAATGGGTTTTCAGTTTTACCTAAAGATATTTTAAATAGTCATCAGGAAATTAATTAATGGTAAAATATATCGATGCATGAGTTCATGAAATCCTACATTAATCATTATCATCATTGAGAATTCAGTTATTATTATCTATGATAATACTATATTGATATTATCCCTGGATTAATTTTATGATAATGTTATTGTTTAAATGTCAGGTATTTAAGTTAGTTACCTCAGTATATTAATTACTACTTCTTAAATATTGATATATTCTACTATACATAACTCTTATGTAGAATCTGTATCCCACCCATTTTTTCCCTTTCATTGAGATATGAATATGGATATTATCAATAGTATCAAGGATGAAAGTATTTTTGATGTTATTTATTTTATATTTCCTATGTAATATGGGAATCATGTTTTATATGGATCTTACATAATAATAAAATGATCATCCCTTTAGGTTTAGATAATTAGAATCCGATAATAATATAAAAAAGTAACCACCAGTTCTCAATTTCATGGGTTATCCTCTTTATAATGATCACGATTGTTTTACCAAATGTTTGAAAACATATTTAAATTAGGAATTCAAGTGAATGTTTCAAATTTTTAACATAGAAAACCAAATAATGGTTGAAACTAAATTTATGAATTTTAATTATTCATGAAATTCACTCAAATGATCTTAAAAAAATGGGAAACTGTATTGATAAGTATCGGCCATATACCCACCACAATAAAACAAAGATTTTTCTAAATAAAAAATATCAATAGTGTTATTAAGGATTTCATAAGTTAAAATGTTTAAAAATATAAGTCCTTGGATTTTTAAGGAACATTATTTTAGAGTTTTAGGGTAAAATATTTGATAACATTATTTTGATGTACCACTTCATAAAGAAAGTCTATAATGTTAATGTAATCTAGTTCACTTGAAAGATTGTATTAATATGTTCAACTGAAATGTAGGCATGTATTTTTTTAATTAGATATAAAACTTACTATCCCTCCATAATCTCTTATGGTTGATCACAAACATTATACTATTTTTTTTATTATACTTTTCTATAATTTTAACACAAATTAGTTATTATGAAAATAAAAGCCAATGTGGAACTATGAAATTCTAATAGAAGGAACCCCTTGAGAAAATTTGTAATATTCCAGGCTTAAATGAAACATTGGGAAACCATCTCTCAAAAAAATTATACTCTTATTATTGAATTTTATTCACACAAATTTTATTATATACATAAACCATTTCTATTAGAAAACCTC
Organism: Viscum album; assembly: GCA_963277665.1. Lineage (NCBI taxonomy): Eukaryota > Viridiplantae > Streptophyta > Magnoliopsida > Santalales > Viscaceae > Viscum > Viscum album. The sequence goes on from OY728135.1 coordinate 71,277,721, forward strand.
AAAAGAGTTAGTTACAATTCTAAAAAACTCCATGTAATACTCAGAATTTTTAATATTCAAAATAGATTTATGAAATTTTTCTCTTCAAAAAACTCGTCAACATACCAAATTAAGTGTTTATAAATCAGCTAAATTGGGAGTATTTAGACTAAAATACCAATAATAATTTAATTTAACACCTTTAGAATAAGCTACTTAACTATGGGATCTTTTTTATGCTTTGATATTTGTCTCCTTGATCAATTTATTTACATAGTTTATGTGGGTAACCATTCTTTTTAACAAAACTATATACAACCTTATGATATATCTAGAAAAAGAAACTACAATTAATTAGTTAGTTTATACAGAATTAATAAACATTTATATGAGTTAGAGAAATATATGGAAAGGTTATATATTATCTTTGTGTGAGTATTGATCCACCTCTAGTATTGGGTTATCATCTTCTTCAACCTACTTCTAGCTTCCATGTTCCTATAAAATAATGGAGGGGATTAAAAATAGTAATATTTTAATAATAATAAATTAAACAACTAAAACAGTAAATAGAAAGTAAAATATTGAAATAACTCAAAAAATAATAAGTTTCCTCCCAACCATCACATGAATTAATATCCCTTATTTTAGTATATCTTCTAGAACTGACCCTAATCCATTGGGAGTTGTGGTTTCCTCATCTAAACAAAAACATGTGTTTTTATCCTTAACACCTCATGTTAAAAAATAAGTTGTTGAATTATATTCTATATTGTAGTGAAATTCTCTTCTAATTCTGTTAATTTTATGGGGAGATACTCTTTTTTATAAACATGTATCAGATGACCAATTTCCTCTAATAGGTATGTGATTTGAAAAATTATTGGCGAGTGTGGTAAATGATTTGGGATGACCTCCTCAAGTTTCATTTAATTTTCATATCTTTTAATGACATTCAATGTGGAATCTTACTCTTATTCAATATTAGAAACACACTTTTTAATATTTTTCATATACTCTAGATATTTTACCTCTTCAAGTTCATTATCCTACTTATATTTTATTTTTTGTTCCATGATATAAACTTATTTTGGTGTTCCATGGACTTAGATTGATTAATCAAACAAAATTTCATTGTACTTTTCTATTTTTAAATGGATTATGATAGAATTCTATTCTAATTGGAACTCATTTCTTGATTACACCTCCTTGATTTCATTGATTTTTCCAAGATAAATTTATTTGATATGGAAAAGACATCATTATAATTTTATTCTTTATCTGTGGGTTTCCTCTAAATCAATACATTATAGATCTATAGTGTATGTCTATTGTTCCTATAATTATCACATACAATCTCTTATTATTCACTCCACCATAACATTATCATCTTTAAAAAAAAAAAAATTTTATAGTGAATTATAAAAGGCTATAACCAAGTAAAAAAATATATAAATAGTGATAACTACAAATATATTTAATTTAAAATATATAAAACTGATGTTTTAATTTATTATTTGTCTTTTTCATTTTAGGAATTTTATTATTTTAATTTTCATTATACATTTTTGTTATTTTTACCCAAAAAAACTAGTAATAAATTGTTACTGGAATCAACAGTAATGTTTGGTTAATGTTTTATCAAGAATAAATAAATATGTACATGGGGTCTAGGTCAAACACAGGGTGATGTGAGTTGAAAATTTGAAAAAAAAACTATTCTTCATTGAAATATCTCCTACATTAATTCAAATATCAAGAAAACAATTCATTTTTGATAATTTATTGAATTATAATTATAATTATAAATTATATAAAATCATTGTTTTTACATGTTTGATTCATTTTGGATTTTATTTTGAATCCATGAATAAAATATCTGTATTTTTTAATTAAATTGATTAAAGTCTATAAATATTTATTTTTAGTGTTTAATTCACTCTTCACTTAAAACTACAAGGGGCCATTTTAATTTCAGAATATTATGTAATAATAATTTTTTTGAGATTTTTTTAATGTTCCTCTAAGTGATAAATTGTCAATTAGTTTTGATTTGTAAAATTTGAAGATGAATTTTGATTTTGGGATGGATATGCATTAAAAATAATTGATTCATTAAATTTTTAGTCAACAATAAATAATGAAATGACATAATGAAAATCAGTATTTTTATTAATCTTATTAAGGGGTTAATATTAGAATGGAATTTTATGCTACATTGCTTTTGGTTGAGTTTCCATTATTTGAAACATATCTGAACATAACCTACTCAGAGTATCAATGTTTTTTTTTAATAATTTTGATTTTTGTAAAGATTTTTGAAATGAAAAAATGTTCTTGTGATCAAATAATTGGGAATGTAATGATCTGAACACACCATAAAAAACAAGTAATCATATGTTCTAAGTTAGGTGACCATTGATTACCAATCACATGGTTGAAAAATTTCCCGAAAAAAGGATTTTATGTACAACCTCTTGAGGATTTTATAATTTATGTTAAGAATATTTTCTAAGATACAAAATGTAATGTTATCTAAATTCATTTATAGATGACTGTGAGATTCCCCCTTTTGAACAAACCACTCCCATTTCACTCATGTTTTTTAAAGTGTGCCTAAGACCTCAGGATGAAACTACCATGCCACCTTCATGGTCACCTCCCAAGTGACCACGCCCTATATTAAAGAAATATTATTGTACAAAAAATGAATGCACAACCTAACTCAATCCCCCATATCTTCCATGACACCTATTTCATCATAATTGATCACCGTAATCTACTATCCAAGAAAACAAAATGAGAAATAACCTCTATCAATATTTGGTGGAAGATATGGAGTGATGAAGATATATTAGGTGAAGACTTAACATATATTTATTGTGTTAAAGAAAAATATTTTGATTGAATATTTCACCAAGACAACTCTTGTGCTCATCAAATGTATTGAACTTAATTTCCTTTGAGTCTATGAAATAACAACTCCATGATCTGTTAATAAAAACCATAAAAACTAAACATTGATGGAGTCTAAAAACCATAAAATTTCATCATGTTCTGACATGAGACGTTAGGACCGAGATAAAAGTACTCATGTATAGAAAAAATTTCAAATATAATGTACTCATTGTTTGTTTAATATATAGATTCAATGATTAGTAAGGCCTCATATCAACCCCATTTTACCGATTAGTGGTTTTTTGAAGGATGTATGTGATATTATTGATAAAATTCACAAATGAAGTTATCGACTATCAAACCATAACTCCCAACATAACCAGATGAGATGTAATCCCACCATCAGCTACACAGTTCTCCTTGGAACCTTATGTGATTACACTTGAATTGATGTATGCTTGAATGAGATCTACTAATGGTCGAATGAACCATGATCCTAAAAAATCTATAATAGAGTTGACTCCACAAATCCTTGATATTTGAACCGAATTGAAGGAGAATAAAAAATTTAATTCTCTCCTAGATTATGGATGTAGAAGATGTAAATACCACATATTACTCATTATAGAAATTTGATGACCATGTGAGTGATTGGACTAGATCTGTCCAATTTAATAGAAGTTATAACATTCAGAATCCCCTATGAACACAATAGGCCCAATGCCTTCTTTTTATAGCACATAATTAATGACCCCACATGTGCACTAAGACTCTTTCCCATGTATAACACTAAAATAGAGCACAAATTCTCACTAAATCACAAAGAATAAAAAAATTCCAATTTATATTATTATCAATTATTTACTATAGGGAGGTTATGTGAACAAAATATTCCATCAAAAAAATTCGTGTGATGACATTCTAGACCCTCTAAACTGAACATGTGTAACAAGATGAATTCATTTGATCCCACCCATTAAAATAATGATTATTCTAGAAGATATGAAATTATTAGAGAACATTAAAGAACATTAATCTTATCACATGTATGGAATGTAGGATCGATATTATTTATAAATAGGAAAATATTCTATTGAGAAATGCCCATTAAGTGAAATCACTAAATCAATTGGAGCTATTTTTAGTCATACTTTCATTATTTTTCTATTTTTTGGTTTACTCCGAAGTGATGGAACACTAGGACAATAATGGTTAATCTTAGAAGAACTCTACCACCCTTAATGTAAATTATAAATTTTATTGATAGTTATTCTCTATTTAATTCATTGGATATAACTGTATGCGAATCTTATAGGAAACTTATATTTTTATTCTCATTAAAAATATTGTTACTTATTAACTTGTAGAATACACATTCTTCTTGGTAATTCCATAATCTCTTACGATAGTTAGTAGTGTGAAGACTCAATATTGATTGGTGGTATACAATCACTAGGCTAGGTGAGGATATAGAATACATTGATTATTTTATCTTTATGTTCTAAACTGAAAATTTAGTGGAAGGCTACTCATGAAGATTTCTATTGATTGGAGAATAAGAGTGGATAAAACATTAATAATAATTCTGGGGAATGTAATTAGTGTAATCCGAGGATTGAAAAATATGATTTAAAATTTAATTTTAAAACTAAAAAATTACATTTTTTCCAAAAATTAAAATCCATTAAAAAAATAAAAAAACCCTCACAATATTTTTTTCACTTAAAAAACATGAGTGAAACCTTAATACATTATACATTGGTTCAAAAATTCATTTCCCGATATCCCCATGATAGGAAGCACATAAAAATGGAATCATTTCCCGAGAAGTAAGTGATAGGCTTTAAATATTTTTTAAAATGATTTTAGGGATTTAAAAGATAAAATTATTTTAACCACATTTGTCTTGATCCTGAGGTTAAGTTAACCATGCGCTCAAGACATAAAACTCTAAAAATCACTACAAAATTAGAGGGATAGTTTTTCACCATTACATTGGATAACTCTCCTGAATTTTTTTATAATGAAAAAACAATTTATTTATGATTTATAAGTATTTTTATGTTAAAATCTATGTTTTCAAAAAAAATAAACTAAAAATTGTTTTAATGGTTTTCTAAAGGTTGAAATCCCAGTTGTTGTCTGAAAATATTCTGTTGAATATTTATGGAGTTTATAAGTCAGTTATGTATGAGATTCTGATGCCCGTAGATTCTTGACATATATATAATAAAAATATTAAATATATTATATTACATGTACATGGATTATAAAAAATAATTGAATATATCTAAAATAGTGCATCATATTAGAAATATGAAATCAACATTAGGACTGGAACATAAGGATTACAATAGTTGTACTATAACATTTCATCCCACCAGGTTTTTGGTTAGATCAAATGTGGGGATAAACAGTCGAATCTTTTAATCATATTATTTCTAAAATATAATTTAATATCTCTCAAATTGTGCACCACATAAGAAATATGAGACAACTGTATGGTATAGGAACATGGGTCTATGCTAGACAGAATCTAAAATTTATGCACATTGAGAATTTGGTCACTTCACACATAATAAAACCCTTGTTCTATTTACTTAATATTTATTCTAAATTTAATTAGTTATATTATCTTATATACACTTCTTCTTATCCACCATCATAAATCCATTTGTGATGTTGGGTAATTCCAAATGATCCATAATTTATCCATTTTGAACTATTATTTTTTTCAACCCCTAATATAGTAGAAAATAATGACTCTGTAATGAATTTTTCATTGAATATTGAGATAAATTGCATTTATAAATAAGGGTTTTAAATTCTTTGAATTTGTGTTCTATATAGTTGAAGCATTTCTCCTCCATTATTAGACAATATCATCGAGTCAGGAAGATCCTAAATCCACATTTCATGTGATTCAAATTTCTTATTCGGTTTGGTTTAGTCCCCTTTTACCATAATCAGGGGTGGTGACCTCTTCATTCTTCACCTCCACCGCATATATTAGGGACCCTTGGTGAAACTTGTGCATTGATTTTTTTTGATAATAAGGCTGTAAATATGTGTTGTTGAATAGATTATCCTCACCTTTTTACAGAGAAATATATTATGGTAATTAGTTCTTTAACATTTGAGATATTTTGATATGTTTCCTTAATATGATTATACATAGACACGTTTGATGATCTTGAAATATTGTGATTCTATATGGGAGTGCGTATCTCAAAGAACATTATGTTACACTTGTTTCCATGTGTACTTTATAGCTTATTATTCATGTTTAATGTGGATTACATGTATTGAATGTGATTCCTTAGGATGAAGTGTTAGGCTAACTCATGTATCCTTCCATGCGATGTTTGTTTTTTTGGTATTATTCATTGATACCAATGTAAGTGGACCATTGAGAAATTTTTATCCCATATAGGGGAGTGTGTATGATTTTTGATGATGAAGATAAAAGTCCTATTCACAGGTTAAGGGTAGAAGGATGACTTAGAGATGGCGTGTGATGCAGTTGATGGCTAGAAGATGTTAAGGGGTATGGTCTTGATGAATATAGGATTTCAAGTCACTCTTTATCCCTAGAGAATGACAGGAACTTGAATTCCATGATGTTTAGTGATTCTGAGATTCATTATCACTTGATGTTAAGTAGTGTGAACTAGTATCCTAATAGTTAATCGCTTACTCTTCTAACACAATTATCCTTCCATCGCGGAGTCGATGATGGTACAACCAAGGGTTTGTGTAATCTTATTTAGCACATTGTTTCTTCATTTTTTATTTTATTTTATACTTTTATTTATTTATTATTGTAGTATAATACACTATTATACATGATCACACCAAGTTGTTGACACAATGGTGGTGTCAAAATTAGTCTTGTACTCACACCCTACCGAGGAATTTTGGTGCACATGTAGAATTCATGAGAGATATAGTGGAGGGAAAGGGGCCTATGACGGTAGGATGACCAGTGTATCGTAGATCTTGTAGTGGACCTAGAATGGCTACAGAGGAAACACTGTTATTATACATAGTTACATATATCTTATAACACTAGTTTTTCATACCACTCTTAGGGTTTCTTTATTTTCATGACATGTACACCATCTTTAACTATATAATTATTTACTCTAATTTTATATAGTATTTTCTATTATTGATCATCGATCCAATAATATGATGCTATGGTCATAGTCTTCCCACTGATGGACTCAAACAATCACTGCAAGTTGGTGGTCTCTTTTGTACAGGTAGTCACACAGTAGGTCATGTGACCTTATATCTTTGAATTAAAAAATGCTATTAGGTCCTCAAGACTCGCATTAAAATTTCTACTATTTACATGGTTGGGGAAATTTTATATAGGATTTGGGATGGTTAGGACTCAAGGAGGGGAACTATTATAGTGTTTGTCCAGTACTGTATGGTGGACCTTCGAGTTTTCATAAATAATAAATTCATGTTTTTCATTTACTATATACTAAATTAACCTTGGGTGATCCACATGATATTGATATGTGAGTAGGGATATTTCAATTTCATTCATGCATCATTATTGGAATGTAGGTTCACATTCTATATGTATACTTGTTATTACGATGCATAATTGTTTGTTAATTAAATGTCATTATTTTTTCAATTTCTTTAGGATAGTTTTTATTTTTCTGATATATATGTTTTGAAATAAATTTTGAAATATATTTATTGTGATTTATTAGTTTAAATGGGAATGTATTTGTGTTAGTATATATAAGATGACTGTGACTAACATGTAGTGATAGAAACAAGGATTAGTGATACGTGGGGTACACCTTAGGTTAAGGGAAAAATCCTAGTAAAACCTTTTCTGATCCAAAGACTAGATAAGATAAAACTTTTTCGATCTCATATATGGATTAGTTATTCTTAAAAAATATATTTCTTTTCCGAAGTGTTTCCATCACATTGTGGGAGATGTCTCCTCAACATATTCTTATGGGACTACTTGGGAAGAAGGATATAATACTTTTGGAAAGGTGTCTATTTCACCATTACCAAAGGATGTATATCAGAATGTATGTGATCTTTCTCCTAAAACTTCTCTCTGGTTTTGGAAATTGGGTTTCTTCAATGGAATGTAATTCTCTTAATACATGTCCTTAATATAGGGGTTCTTAACTGTGGTCAAATATTCCCTTCATCTCCAGAATTCTTCATCTACTAAGAGTATTGGAGGACATCAAGATATTGAGATGTGGGTTGAAATTTTTGTGGATGTTCGACCTAATAGATGATATGAAGGATCAGTATGTTAAAATGAAAAGAGCACATTCATGGTCGGTATCTCATCTCGATACCTTGTATCATACTATTACAACTGAGTTATAGGATATAAAGGTTCATCTGAATGACTTTGATAGAAAGTGAATCATAAGGATGAGTACTTCATCATAGAGTTCACATATATTTTTTTCCAAGAAACAATACGGTAGTATTTATCTATGTGTTGGTTACTATAAGGTGAACCAGGTGATGGAAAAAAATGGATATCTGTTTCCAATGATAGATGTTCATTGTAAATAGCTATGGGGAGCCTTGTGGTTATAAAAATTTAATCCTTGATTGGAAAAATATTAGTTTCATGTTAGTGGTAGGGACATTCTGAAGATGGTGTTTTAGAGAAGGTATGGATTGTGTGAGTATGTGGTAAATCTTTTCAAGATGAAGAATGTGTTGACAATATTCATAGACCTCCTAAAAAAGTTCTTCCATCCATACTTGGACATACTCATTGTAGTATTCATTGATGATATCTTTATCTACTCACTATCACTAGAGATAATTGATAGGAACCTAGAGATTTTCTTGAGTTCACATTGAACACATATAATCCAAGTTGTCAAAGTGTAACTTCTCGATTTGATAGGTAATGTTCTTTGGAAATTTGCTGTCTGAGACAGGTATATGTATAAACCCATAGAAATTTTGTGTAGTCATGTCCTGGAAACATTCTCAAAAGACATTTGAGATTAGGATATTTTTGTATTTAGTAGGATAATAATGATGACTTGCCTAGGACATCTCCTGACTATCAGCACCCATGAAAACACTGACATTGAAGGATGTGAATTTCCCAAGTTCAAACCAATGTGAATATATGTTCTTTAAACTATAGGTAAGGATTAACACATCTCTATTAAGGAAACACCATGATCTGTGGATTTTTTATGTTGTGTACTCTGATGCATCGACCATTGGATTGGGAGTTATGCTATAGTAAAGATAGAAGGCAGAAGCATATAGGTATCATCATATATGACCCCGTGAGAATAGGTACACAACACAAAAATTTGATTTAGTAGATATAGTACATGATTTGAAGAGTTATTTCCACAGTCTCTTTGGTTAGAGATTCATTATTTATATTTGGCATAAGGGACGTTTCTATATAATCACATAACATGACTTAAACTAAGATAGAGGCTCTGGGTTGAGTGTGTATGGATGTTAAACCATGAGATGTTTTATATACCTATAAATGTTAACATCATTTCATGTATTTTTAGAAGTAAAATTCCTGATGAGAATGAGCATGGTGAGATTCCATCCAATGAGTAGTGACACATAGTGATCTTATTGGTTGACTGATGGTCGAAAGCTTCGTAACTTCATGGATGTATGACATTTAACCTTTCAGTGATCACATTCTCACATGTAGGATAGGTGAATAATAGTTAGTAGTTAGGCCTAGAGTGTCCTATGATGAGGGCATAACTCTTTGGTGGTGAATCAATTCTTGGATGGTCGATGGATAACAATGATATGATCATTGTCCATGGGGGAATTTTAGTACCTATTTGTATCATAGAGGATCTGATGATGGATTATCATACTTCAAGATATGAAGTACATCCTAATTTAACCAAAATGTATCATGACTTTATGAGGAAGTTATGGTTTCCATGGATGAAGAGATAAACTGCTGGTTTACCTATTAGAGGGTGAAGGTTAAGAACCAACATATGGGAGGGTTTTAATTTCCACTCTCGATAATAATGTGGACCAGAGAGAAAGCTACGATGGAAGTTTTTGTGGGGTTACCTCGTACACTATGGATTTGGGACATAATCATTGTTATTATTGATCATCCAACAAAGTCCTCTCACTTCTTGTCTATTAAAGAGACTCAACTATTAGAGGATATGTGAAAGCTCTATGTCTGAGAGATCTTACACCTACATGGGGTTCCCTTGACCATTTTTATAGATATAGATTCATGTCATTCATCATGATTTTGGAAGGGCTTGTAAAAAATACACATGGACTCTACTAAGAATTAGAATGATGTACTATCCTCAGACTCATGGATTGTCTAAGTGAACTATTCACATATCAGAGGATATACATCGAGATTGCAGGCTAGAAAACAGCGGATTCTCTGTTGATCACTTATCCTTTATTACCAGGATAATATAGGGTCCAAAAAATCCACCCCTAAAATTATATAACAGAATGAAAAGTATAAATTCAAGAATTACGTGGGGGTTTTATAGAGATGTGAGTGCACTAGTCACCACGTTTCCTCAACCACTATCATTGTACAATGATTAGGTGTCCAGAATGTCCATGTGGTGTTCATTTAAACGATTTCTCTCTTTGGAAATACATCATTTACTTTATTAGCATCCCTATAGACATGTGATAAATTTAAATGGAGGTGTTGTTCTTGACAGAGGCATATGACCAAATAAGCGAGGATTTTCTATAAGAAATTTCATTTTCATGATTTGACAGAATTAACAACAAGTTGAGAATATGATTCAATATATAGTGATTTCCAGTTGTGGTAGACAACATACATGGTAGAATAGATGATGTACCCTATCTTGGCCGTATATGAAATTCCCTACCCATTAATGTGATGGAAGAAACCATTAACAAAGCCACGGTGGGTACATAAGTAACCCCCACAACCTGACGGGCATAGAATTACAGAGGTTTCCCTTTCAAAATTAACATTTATGCATGGAGAAATTGGGTAGATCCACCAAATAAACTTCATAACCATAGGAATCACTGTCCTTTTTGAAACTCCCATCATACTGAGGGTATTTATATTCGAAAAATATTACTCGTCTTACCTGGATGTATTGATACAACAACATGAATATCTCTGTGTACTACAATGGTGGATTCATGAAGTGATGGGGAATGATTATAAAAAATATAACTATTTTGTGCGGACTAGATTAAGTTGAAGGCTACATAAGTGGAAAATAATAGTACGTTATGTACTTTTTTACTTATTCCACTAAATCTAATAAATACATGTAACTCTTGAATGTTCCATCATGAGTTTATACTAATGAAAACTATTTTTCCAAGTTTTCTCAAAATCGAAATAGAAAATGTATTGTCTAAAAACCCCTGTTACATACTTTCATCACATTTTACATAGATATGGCCACCTGAAATAGTCTATTTTCAAACATTATTTAGATGATAAATTGTAGGTAACTAGTTCTCCCATATTCTCGAATGGAGTAGCAACAATGAGGGTTGAAAAAAAGACACCCAGAATTGAATCATATATTTTGGTGGTTTAGTGTGTCCATTACATTACATCATGTAGTATTCTTTGGCATTGAAATTCAAATTTTAGTTATCTTTCCAAATTAGTGTTTCATTATTCACATTTCCATATCATCCTAAGGGGAAATAATATTAGCAAGAGTTCGATTGTGAGATAGTAGGTCACCAATAGTCATACTAAGGATGTTGAAGTGAACATTGTGGGTATTGATAGGTTTTTTCAAATGGGGATTATGACATTAGTTATGATTAGAGTCTCTACAAACCAGACATTAAGAATTTTGCATCATTTCATTGCATGAATGATTACAATATGACCAAACATAAGAAGAGAGGTAATATGAGTACCCATTCTATAGCTTCATTTTATACATGTATGATATAAAATAAATTGTGAATTAATGGCCCTTCAGTATATTTCTTTCCCATATTTAATGAGAGAAGGAGCAAAAAAAATTGGATGTGATGGCCGAGTTGATAAGGCAAACCTTTCATTCTACTGAATGATTCTGAGGTACATACCCGACCCTGTGCATGTTATATATTTCAAGGAAATTGAATTGGTGACCAATTCATCTTATGTAGAGCATCGGGTGTGGATCATAGATCAAATTGAGAATGTGTTTTAAGTGAATATGGTACCACTAGTAAATATTCACTACAAATATTGATGGATATACGAAAAGACTTGGGAGAATGAGTCTTGTGGTTGAGCTAAGTGGATTGACTCATTCGATCAGGACTGTAATCTATAAATCTTAGGGATGAGTAGTCGATTCGATTGGGTTAATTTTAATATCCTATGTTTTTTATGAAAATAAAATCCCTCATTATTAACGATTTATAAGTATATTTGTGTGAAAATTAAAATTTAAAATAAATATCAATTAATAAGTTTTATAATGGGTTTTTAAGTGTAAAATCATAATTAGTATCTTGGAATATTCTACGGAATATGTACTAAGATATGTGTTAGTTAGTGTGAGATTATAAATCTCATAGAGCCTCTACATAGATGTAATAAAAATATTAAATATGTGAAATTGTTTCTTGTTCTATTTTCAAAAGTAATTGAATATCTCCCAAATGGTGTGTCTTATGAGACATCCAAGACTAGTTATAGGTCTGGGATGTGAGTTTTACCCTTGGTGGGGTATAAAATTTGTGTTTTTTGTACATATAGTCTAATCACATGTGGAGATAAATTATTTAATATTGTTGTTATATTGTTTTAAATAATTTAATATATCCCAAATAGTGCACCATTTTCAAAATCAAAGATGACCATTAGGTCTGGGATGTGGGATTTACCCTAGGTAGGGTATAACATTTAAGTTCATTAGCCGTTTGGTCACATCACACATAATAAGACCATTTTATTTTTTAATTAATATTTATTCAAAATTTAACCAAATAAATTTTTTTTATAACCATTATTCTTCTCCACATTTGAGACTATATTGGGGGGGGGGGGTTAATTCTAAAAGATTTAGATTTATATAGTTTTGAATAGTTTTAGTTTGTAACTCTTTAATGAGGACGAAATAATGACTCCACAATAAATTTTCAGTTGAATACTGAATTAAATTAGTTGTATTAAATAGGGGTATTAAATGATATTATTTTGGGTTCTAAAAATTTGGAACATTTTTCCTTCATTTTTTTTCGATCACGTTGAGTCAAGATGATCTTGAAACTCCTTTTACATTGATTCATAAGTCTTCTCTGATCGAGTTCAATCCCATTTTAGCAGATTTAGGCATGATGACCTCATCATTCTTCACCTGTGCTGCTAATATAAGGGGGGCTTAGTGAACCTCAAGTGTTAATTTTTTTTATAATAAGATATCATTTAGGGTTTCATGACTAGTCTATCCTCACCTTTTTTACATTTAGGAATTTTTTTAGGAATTTCCTTACCTTTTTTTTATTTTTGGGACATGTTTCTAAATGTATTGATGTATATAAATATTTTATGATCATGATAGATTTGATCACATGTGGGTGAGTTTGTATCCCTATGAAACTTCTTTTAAACTTGTTTCCATTAGTACTTTGTAACTTATTATTCATGTTTGATTTTAGTTACATGTATTGTATGTGATACCTTATGATGAATTTTTATGCATGATCATGTATCCTACTATGCTAGGTGTCATTTTGTGGAATTATTTTTGGATTCCAAGGAAGGTGGACCATCATGAATTATTTATCCCTTATATAGAAAGTGTGAATAATCTTCGATAGTGATGATGAGGGACCTTTGATTGAGGTAGGGATATGACGACTCCTTGAGGGTGCCATGTGATTCACTAGATTACGATTATATAAATATTAGTATGTTCTCGATGCCTAAAGGGTGTAGAGTATCTCTTTATTCCAAGGTAATTTCAAGAATATCAATTAAATGATGTGTAGTGATGTCGAGTTTCATGATCACATGATACTGAGTAGTTTGATTCAATATCCTGATGGATAATATTTAATTATTCTAACACATTGATTATCATTTCATAATAGAGCTGAAAGAGGTGGGGTCTGGTGTTTGTCGTGTCTTTGTAATCTCATGACCACTCAGTTGTGTATTGTATGTTATTCTTGACATGCATTTATTATAGTTGTGGAATACACTGTTCTACTTGAGAACACAAGGTTTATGACACATTAGTGGAGTAATACTGACCCCTGTACTCACCACCTACTTAGTAATTTTGGGGTGATTTTAGATTTTAGGTGAGATTTGTTGAAGGGAAATATCCCTGTGATGGATGGATGATCAGTGTATCACGAAGCTAATGGCTACCCAAGATGGAATCCAGAGGACCCTCTTTTATTCTTCTTACTTATCTAAAGAATATTACACTATTTTTATTACTATTTTGTCTTATTGTTTATTTTTATGACATGTATGAAATAATTAAATTTTCACATGTTTACAGTGATTATATATTATTCATTTTTGTTGATTAGAAATCATATGACATGATATTCAGGGTATAGTCTCCCAATAAATGTACTAAAACCCTTTATTTTATTCAAAAACCACTTTCATACATGGTGGAGTGATTGAAGTCATGTGACATTACAACTCGGAGCCAATGGTTCGGGTCATGATGTTAAAATCTTCTTATTCTACAAAAGGTACATTGGGAGGTGGAGAAAAGATATTATTTCCCAAGTGAAAATGACATTGAGATAAATGTATTCACTTAATTATAAAATTAACAATTTAAAATTGAAATTGAATGACCAACATGATTGTGAACAATAAAATTGAATGATTTCAATTTTTCATATATTTCATGCATTCTAAGTTGAATAACCTAACTGGAATTTTGGATCATTTAAGGAAGTGTGGAATTTATTCAGAACCATTGGGTTCATTAAGACACAAATTAGTTTGATGTTTTTCCCATTCTTCCTTGAATGTAAATCCAATGTGATGATCTATAATCTAAAACCTAGAGATTTCGCTACATGGGAAGATCTATAGAAATACTTACATAAATTATCAACTTTAATGACTATTTTTATAAACAAGGAGATCTTTAGAATCATATAAGAAACTAGAGAAACTATTTATGTATTTTGAGAAAGATCCATGAAACTGACTGCATCCTTCCATCACTGGCCCTATAAGAAAATAAATTCATGGTATTTTTTGTAAAGGATTTATGAAAAATGATAGAGAAATTATAGAAAATTCTACTAGAAGAGAACTAATTGATAAGTAACCGGATGAATTTTGATAAATTATTGACATGTAATACTAAATTTTTAAAAACATTAGTATAAGGAACACAACCATAGGTATATATGAGGTAAAAAATTCCAACTCACCATTACTAAAAAAATTAATTAACTAAACTATCAAGTGAGACATATATCAGGGAATACAATCTAGGATACATCACCCACACATCCCCTTAGTTCTACCAACATTTTGTTTTCTAGGGGGCATTATATTTATGGGTTCCTTCATGTTTAAAGCATAATAATATTTGATTCCATGTTCCACTTGTTGCTCTATAATAAACCAAGTGGAATCTATGGATTTATAGAATTTTCCACCAATTAGTTTTAAGATAAGAACAAATAGACTCAATGTATACTATTCCAGCAAGCTTTCTGGTATGCTTCTTATTAGAAATTTAAACCCCCTCTATTCTAGAGACAATATTTCCTACCATCCACTTGTAATAAAAAATGGCATGTTTGTAACGACCCGAATCCGGAGGCACTAAACTGGTGCCCCGTACTCAGTTCGCCACATGACCTCAAGCACGTTTCCCCAAATTCCATAGGCTATCGACTAGCAGCGAGGGCCTTGGTGAGTCTATGGGGAAACATTCCCTCATTTGGTAAAGTATACAGCGGAAGAATAAACATAAACAATAACGGAAGTAGTAAACAGCATACAACAACAGAACTAATGGTCGAAGCAACTTCTAATATAATAATTTTGCAGAATGGTACATGTATCTAAGGAAAGCAGTAAACAAATCAACATGCAGAAATACAATTGAAACCAAGTACTAAATGTAAACAACAACTCCAGCAGCATCGTGAGCCAATTCCCGGTCCCATGCTCTCCAACTCCAACCAGAAACCACGTACCTGAGGTATAAGGACCACAATCCCTATCTACACCTGCAACCATATAATCTGTTTGGACTGAAAAGCAAGACCCAAAAAGGGTGTGAGACTAATCCCAGTAGGCAATCAACACAAGATTTGTGCCCTACTATCAGTGATTTATATAGAAAAAGTAATGGAAAATAAGAACATTAATAGAGTAAGAGTATACCAGTAAATAATCCTACAAATTACCATTCACATTCATATAATTAAACAACCAAGGAGAACTAGAAAATCCTTCTATTCCAAGGTAAATAAAGTAACACAACAGGTATCTCAAAAGACTACCTAAACACAAGAAGTACAGAACCCAAGATTGTTCTTTGGCATGGTAGACTCGTCACAAACTACCATCAAAATTCACTCGGACTCTCTAGTTTGATCAAACCATCAAACCCCTATTGTCTAGTATTCAAAAAAGGCACAGACATTCTGGGAAGCTCTCACGTCAATTCCCCTGTGGTCTTGCAACGATAGCTATAGACTCTCTGAGGAAGAACTTACATCTAATTCCTCATGTGGTCTCGATGCGTGGGTAAACTAAGAACACTCTTGGGAAGCACAAAGTTCTATTCTCGTAGGTCCTGCATATGAAACTACAACCAACATACCCTCTAGGGAAGAACTTAATCGTCTATTCTCACTTTGATCTCCCGCACCAGGTTCTCACATCCCTGAGCAGTTTAGTCATACGTAATCGACTGTCAGCAGCCCTAAGAAATTTCAACAACTACTTGAATAATAACTACCATGCATCAAAAGCATTTAAATAGTATGCAACAAATGATAACATTTAGAACAAGTAAACTAGCAATTGCAATAGAGTTTTCCTCACAGGAAAACGGTGTCGAACGACGATAAACCTCCAAAAAGGGAGAAAAAACCCATGGGGTGATCCTCAAACATGCACCCAAGAACACATTAGTATCAATGAATCATAATCTAACAATAAATCTAGGGAAATTAAACAATAGGAGCAATATTCAAAACTAGGGATACCCGATACATTGGTATCTGGCAATTTTACAACCAAAACTCAAAGAACTTCAACGTAGGGAAACAAACCACCTACCTTGATCGTCGAAGATCCTTATAAATGAACCTCGACCTGTTAATCAACCTTGAATGAAGTATATCTTAAAAAAAGTATAAAAAGTTTAATGTCAGATAACTCACACGAGAGGAAGAATCTGGAAACGAGTCCAAAGAAGAACCAAGAACTCACCGCTGTGATTCTTTTTGAAATCGACAGAGTTTGATTCAGACAACTGATGACGGATCAGTGGCTCAGAGAATAATTGGCCTCCACAGACGCTATGGACAGAATTAGGTAGAGAAGAAGAAGTTTATGAGCATTAGGCATGACCCAGGTCTGATTAATGAAATAAAAAGAAAGTACACGGCGTTTAATTTTAGAGTACATGGGGTGTACATGGTTTTTCTTTACTCCGCATTAAGAGGCCGCCGCATCATCCTGACACACCATGTGTGTGGCCTAGACATGGCCAACACATGACTTCGAGCGGAAGAGGAGTACACAACATGTACTCATAAAGTACACGATGTGTACTATGATAAATTACAGATTCTCCATTTTTACTTAAAAAGCCCATAAAAGAGATCTGTGCCTGAAACTGAAGATCCGGGTTCTTAAAAACTTCCCCCCTTAAAGAAATTCATCCCCGAATTTCCCTAACAAGGCGTAGAAAATGAAACCTCAAACAACTCTCTCCACTGTGGTCGCATATCAGCCTCCCTCTCCCAAGTCTTGTCCTGTATACGGTAGTGCTGCCATAGCACCTGTACCAGAGGAACAGACCAACCACAGAGTACCTTTGCACTATGATAAACAATCCTAATAGGATGCTCCTCAGAAGGTGCATCCTGCTCCATCTCAACTTCCTCGGGTTGAAAAACATGAGACGGGTCTGAGATATACCTTCGATGCTGAGAAACATGAAAGACATCGTGCATAGCCTGGTACCTCTGAGGTAACTGCAACCTGTAAGAAAGCAGCCTAACTTTCTTCAAAATCTCAAACGTCCCGACATATCTCGGTGATAGTTTCCCCAGTCTCCTAATCCTCTTATGTCCCAACCTTGGGGTAACACGCAAGAAAACCTGGTCTCCAACCTTGAACTCCAAAGGTCATCTCCACTGATCAGCATAAGACTTCTGCCGAGACTGTGCTGTAGCCATTCTCTTCCGAATCAACTCTATCTGCTCTGAGGTCTCCTAAAGAAGATGAGGTCCCAGAAAAGATGCCTCTCATGCCTCCAGCATGCATAAAGGTGATCGGCATGACCTACCGTATAAAGCCTCGTAAGGTTCCATTTGAATATTCTCCTAAAACTGTTGTTGTAGGAGAACTCCACCAGAGGGATATGCTTCTCCCAAGTACCACCAATGTCTAGAATGCAAGCTCGGAGCATATCCTCAAGCACCTGGATTATACACTCAGATTGGCCATCACTCTGGGTATGGTATGATGTACTCAATAGTACCTATGTACGCAAATCCCTATGCAGCCCCTTCCAGAAGTGCGAAGTAAAACACACATCTCTATCTGAAACAATGGATTGTAGAACTCCATGCAGACGAACAATCTCTTGGATATACAACCGTCCGAACTCATCAACACCGAAGGTCTCCTTGATCGGAAAAATGGGTGCAACCTTCGTGAGCCTGTCTAATAAAACCCAAATCGCATCATTTTCTCGAGGCGATCTTGGAAACCCCATTACGAAGTCCATCGAGATGTCATTCCATTTCCACACAGGGATGGGTAACTGCTGTAACAGCCCTACTGGTCGCTGATGCTCGGACTTCACCTACTGACAGGTGGAACACCACATAAAAAAAACAGCCACTTCCTTCTTCATACCTGGCCACCAATACTGACGGTGTAAGTCTTGGTAAATCATGGTGACACCAGGATGAACTACCCAAGATGAAGCACGGAACTCATGCATCAGATCCTCATGTATGTCCGTCGAAACCCATATGTGGCAATGAAAAAATAGAACCTCATCATCGCCCACTATCCACCCCAGAGTAGGGTCTCCATCTGACACACCCTCCCATAGGACTAGGCCTTCTGGGTCTGATAGCTTCCTCATTCGAACTCGATCTAAAAGAGTAGAGGTAACAACTACATATGAAAGATCTGTCTTCCCATGTCTGTCATGCACCTCCAAATGCAACTCCGAGAACAGAGCCATAATCTGCCACTCGCTGCTGGCCTCCTGAACTACCTACAACTAAGTCCTCCTACTCAGTGTGTTAGCCACAACATTGCCTTTCCCAGGCGTATAAGCAAGGTAGAAGTTGAAAGACTATAGGTACTTGACCCTCCTCCACTGTCACAGATTTATGTCACGCAGCGTGATTATATACCTGAGGCTCTTGTGGTCAGTATATACCACAAAATTCTCTCCCAAGAGATAGTGCCTCCAACAACACAAAGCATGAAAAACCGCAGCCAACTCCGGGTCGTGTGTGGGATAGTTCTTCTTATGGGGCCTCAACTACCGAGATCCGTACGCAACAACATCATCCTCCTGCATAAGAACTGCTCCAAGCCCGATGCCAGAGGCATCAAAGAATGCTGTATAACCCTTTCTCAGCTCTGGAAGAACTAGAATCATTACTGAGGTCAATCTCCCCTTCATCTTCTGGAAGGCTGAATCGCAAGCTTCTGACCAAAAGTACTTCACAACATTCTTAGTCAAGCCCATCAGCGGCACTACTAAGCCTGATAAGTCCTGTATAAACCACCTGTAACAACCATCCATTCCCAAGAAACTCCATACCTAGAAGACATTATTCGGTTTCTCCCATGTAACTACTGCTCTCACCTTTTTTGGGTCTGCTGATACTCTTGTCTTTGAGATGACATGGCCTAGGAATTGAATCTCATCCATCCAGAGGTGGCACTTTGGGAGCTTAGCATATAACACATTCTCTCTCAGTGTACTGAATACGATCTCAAGATGGGTAGCATGGTCATGTTGAGTGTAAGAGTACACCAATATATCTTCCAAAAAGACAACGACGAAAGAGTCCATGTAATGATGGAAAACTCTGTTCATCAGTTCCATGAAAACTACCAGCGCGTTCGTGAGACCAAACGGAATAACCAGATACTCGTACATACCCTACCTTATTCGGAAAGCTGTTAGAGGTATATCAGATGGTCTGACCCACCACTAATGATAGTTGGATCTCAAGTCGATCTTTGAAAATACCCTGGCTCCTCGAAGCTGATCAAAATGATCATTAATTCTCAACAATGGATATTGGTTCTTGACCGTCAATTGGTTCAGCTTCCGATAGTCCACACAAAGCTTTAAGGTACGATCCACCTTCTTCGCAAACAACACAGGCGAACCCCGAGGGGAAGTACTGTGTCGGATAAAACCCTTGATATGAAACTCCTCCAACTGCTTCTTGAGCTCTTGCAAATCAGGTGTAGCCATCCTATAAGGAGGTATGGATACCAGTGATGCTCCTGGCACAATCTCAATAGAGAAGTCTACCTCACGATCTGGAGGCAAATATGAAAAGTATTTTTGAAAGTCATCTAGAAAATGGTCAACTACTGAAGGGAATTCCATCTGATATGTCCCCTGATCATCTAGATATAAACTAGCAATCTGGGCTGTAACACTGCCCAACCCATGATGCTCTCGTCCATCTCTGCTTTCCAGGACATCCCATTCTCCCTTTTGAAGAAAAGACCCGACCTATGGTGATGTGGAACTCACCTTGTGGCGATAAAAATAGAAAAAGGCCTGGAAAAGAACTAGCCAGTCCATTTCGAGAATGACATCATAACCCGTCATCTCAAGGAAATAAAGATCCCACAAGAAGTGACACCCACAAACCTCAAGGGGGAACTCCCTGCACAGACGCACACTAGTATTTCTATGTCCCGAAGGAGTGCCTAGTGCGAACATATCCTCAAGAAGTAAAGACAGTAAGTCTAATGCTCTCCACAGTGTGCACAGAAATAAAGCTATGAGAATCTCCAGTATCAAAAAGTGCAGAAGATAAAACTGAGGCTACTAAGATCGTACCTCTAAATGTGGAAGGTCCAGGATCCTTCTCTTGATGAATATGCTCTACCGCAAACGTCTGGCCAGTATCGCGGCCCTGTGTAGCAGCCTGATATCCCCGAGCAGATCTTCCTTGAGCCTGACCACCACGTCCGCAACCTCTACCTTGGCTTGAACGTCCGGAAGAACTCCATCCCCTAGTCTACTGCAGAACTGGTAATCCTTCTCTTGTACGAGGAGTAGAAACCGATCCTCCTTCACTAGCTAATGGAAGAAGAACCCTGCATAAACGTTGTAGATGACTCATCTTGCCGCAAGTTCAACAATATATTGGATCTCTTGGGCACTGAGGATTCTTATGCCCTCTCCTTCCACACTGATAGCACACCAATTGGGTTTTAGATGGAATATCCCATCTTCCAGAAGAATTTCATCACTTCTTCAAGTCACCTCGAGTAGACTCTCGGTGAAGCTTCTTGCTCTCAGTATGCAATTAATCAGCCTTCGATGCTGAACCGCCCTGGTTAACAGCTCCAGTCTCCCTCAGATTTTGTTCGTTGATCAGGGTCTGGTTGAATATCAGAGTAATAGAAGTCAATTGATAGACGTTCACCTTCGATCCGATCTCTGGATTGAGGCCTTTCTCAAAGTTCCTTGCCAAAAATATCTTGTCATTTCCCAGAACAAGAGTGAAGCATTGTAACTCAGTGAAACGGGAGGAATACTCCATAACCCAAAGAGTACCCTAATGCAGGTTCATGAACTCTCTGGCTCTGTAGGCCCTCAGTGTCGCCGTATAGAAGTATTCGTAGAATGTATATTGGAATTTATCCCAAGCCATAGTCTGTTGGAACCCTGCCTATGAGACTACATCCCACCACCTCTTGGCATAATCTCGCAGCATGTAAGTAGCGAGCTTCACCCTTCTGTCTGGGGGTGTATCTAGATGCTTGAAGATGGAAAGCATGGTTTCTATCCATGACTCTACAGCCTAAGGACCTCCATCCCCTATGAAAGTGGTAGGATGCAGCTGCTAGAAGACTCGCGTCAGCATTTCCATAGACGGGGCAGGATGCTGAGCTCCCTGTAAGGTCTGCATGAACCTCATGAAACCCTGTATGAACTGCACATCAGCACCTGTTTCTGGAATCACTGCAGGTGCCATGTCCGGAACAATCGGCGGAACTATAGGTAGTCCTTGGTCTGCCATATCAGGCGTACAGTCACTGCCTGGTTCCTAGCATGCAACGAGAGGATGTATTGGTGCCATAGTTATGAGAAATCAAAAGCACACTTCAGATTTAGGATTAACAAGGAAAAAAATAGAAGAGTACAAAATGTGAATAGGGAGAGAAACACTTATGTTTGTAGAACAAGACTACACGACATGTATTTATACTACACGGTGTGTTTGCTAAAGTCTTCCACATGGGCATGTAACTCTGCCACCACTGGTCGTGTAACATCGTACCTACACGGTGTGTTGTCACAACACATGGCGTCTACCTTAACTCCACTCCCCTTCCGGAGTATCTTTACACGGCTAACCTATATGGTCCTCCTAATCCTAAACTACACGACGTGTTAACTAAAGACACGGCGTGTACTGGATAGGTTTTGGCGACCCAGGTAGCGGTTACACGGACAGCTACATGGATGACCCCTACATGACGTGTTCCGAACAAACCCGAAATGTATAAGAATAGATAACACCGGCCCGTGTTGTTCATGACATGGTAGGGTACCTAGAAAGAAACTACACGGTGTGTTCGTATAAAACAAGCTGTGTACCACATGAGTTTTCCCAACCCGTGTTGTCAGTCACATGGCCGGGTACACGGTTGACTACTACACGGCGTGTACTTATCGTACACGGCGTGTCCCCGAAGACTCTCCACCACCCCGTATCTCTATTCACATAGTTAGTAACACGGTTTTAAAAACTACACGGCATGTATTAAAAAATACACGCCGTGTATTCTGGGTTTTTCCGGACAGTAGCTCAGAACTGCACCGAACACCCAAAACACTGAAACAAAACTAGCATCTATGTGCCAAATTTTTATCCATGGGGGCCCATAATCCCCACTAATCAAATATGGGCATCAAAAAAATGCATATAACAAGTAAATAGCATAACAATCTAATGATCCACCAAATTACGATCTTCGAGGGCCCATAGCACCTCTAAGACCAGATCTTGGCGTCCACGCTAAATATGCTGTAAAATAAACAATACTCTATCAGGACAATAAGTATGTCTATCACAGCAACTATCACAACAACTTGAAAAATTTATCACAGAATCTATCACAACAACATGAAATTCTAATGCACACTAGATGGCATGGTAAAATGCATGGCATGTGATTTCCTACCGAGTGCTTATATGATATATGAGATGGAACACCCTCATATCATCGGGTTGCAACAGAATAGAACCACAATCATATAACTGTAACATCACAAAACATTTTCATCACCCAACAGTGAAATATAATAAACTATAAAACTTGTAAAAACTGAAAAATTGCATTTACGAGGTAATATAGCTTTTACCTATACACTGGTTAATTACTCTCGGGCACAGTTAAGTACTACCTACCAATTTCTTCCTATCCCTGTCTATTGTCGCAAAATAGTAAGGTTATAGAAAAGAAGAAAACTCCTCTGATACCACTTCGTAACGACCCGAATCCGGAGCCACAAAACTGGTGCCCCGTACCCGATTCGCCACATGACTTCAAGCACGTTTCCCCAAACGCCAGAGGCTGCCGACTAGCAACGAGGGACTTGGTGAGTCTGTGGGGGAAACTATGCCCTCATTTGGTAAAGTATACAGCAGAATAATAAACATAAACAATATTTGAAGCATTAAAGAGCATACAACAACTGAACTAAAGGTCGAAGCAATTTCTAATATAATAATGATGCAAAATGGTACATGTATCTATCGAAAGTAGTAAACAAATCAATGTACTGAAATACAGCTGAAACCAAGTACTAAGCGTAAACAACAACTCCAGTAGCATCGCGAGCTGAAGCCCGGTCCTATGTTCTCCAGCTCCAACTAGTATCCAAGTACCTGAGGTTGAAGGACCACAATCCCTATCTACACCTGCAACCATATAATCTGTTTGGGCCGAAAAGCAGGACCCAAAGAGGGTGTGAGACTAATCCCAGTAGGCAATCACCTAAAGCTTTGTGCCCTACTATCAGTGAGTAATATAGAAAAAGTAAAGGAAAATATGTACAGTAATGGACTAAGAGTATACCAGTAAATAATCATACCAATTACCATTCACATTAATTAAATTAAATAACCAAGAGAACTACCAAAGCCTTCTATTCGAAGGTAAAGCAAGTAATAAAATAGGTATCTCAAAAGGCTACCTAAACACAAGTTGTACAAAACCCAAGATTGTTCTTTGGCTTGGTGGATTCTTCACAACCAACCATCAAAATTCACACTGACTCTCTGGGTGGCTCAAAACAGCAAAACCCTATGGTCCAGTAATCAAACAAGGCACATACACTCTTGGAAGCTCTCACGTCAATTCCCCTATGGTCTTCCAATGATAGCTATAGACTCTTTGAGGAAGTACTTACGTCTAATTCATCATGTGGTCTCGATGCGTGTGTAAACAAAGAACATTCTTGGGAATCACAAATTCCTATTCCCGTAGGTCCTGCATATGAAACTAAAACCAACAGACCCTCTAGGGAAGCACTTAATCGTCTATTCCCTCTTTGTTCTCCCACACTAGGTTTTCACAGCCCTGACCAGTCCAGTCATGCGTAATAGACTGTCAGTAGCCCTTAGTATGTTCAAAAACTATATGGCTAATATCTAACATGAATCAAAATCATTTAAACTACATGAAACACATCCAAATATTTTGAACAAGTAAACTAGCAATTGCAATAGAGTTTGTCTCTCGGGCAAACGGTGCCGAACGAAAATAAATAGCCAAACAGGGAGAAAACACCCATGGGGTGATCCTTAAACATGCAAACAAGCATAAATTAGTATCAATTAATCACAAGATAACAAGAAATATAGGGAAATTAAACAATAAGATCAAAATCCTAAACCCGGGATACTCGATACATGGGTATCTGACACTTTTGCAACCAAAACTCAAATAACTTCAACGTAGGGCAACTAACCACCTACCTCGATCCTCAAAGATCATTATAATTGAATCTCGGCCCGTGAAGCGGCCTAGAATGGAGTAGATACGCAAAAATGTCTAAAACGTTCAACCTCAGATAACTCACAGAAGAGGAATATTCAGGAAAAGAGGCCAAAGAAGAACTAAGAACTGACCGCTATGATTCTTCTGAAATCTAAGGAGTTTGATTCAGACAACCCATGACGGATTGTTGGCTCATAGATGAATCGGCCACCTCGGATTCTTTGTACAGAATTAAGTGGAGAATACAACGTTTATGAGCATTAGGCGCGACCCCGGTCTAATTAATGAAGTAAAAATAAAGTACACGACATGTACTTTTAGAGTACACAATGTGTACTTGGTTTTTCTATACTCCGCTTTAAGCGGCCACCACATCATCCCTAAAAACTGTGTGTGTGGCCCAGACACGGCTAGCACATGGCATCGAGTGACATAAGAGTACATGGCGTGTACTGATAAAGTACATGGCGTGTACTCTGAAAATTTCTAGATTCTTCATTTTTACTTAAAAAGCCCATAAAAGAGATCCATACCTGAAACTGAAGATCCAGGTTCTTACAATGTTAAAACCCATTGAATGTATGAAATTATGATATAGTCAATAAAATCTCAAAATAGTCAACAAACCACTCCCACCACTCATGGAAAATAGTTAAACGACTTAAAAGGAAATTCTAGTAAACTAATGATCACCCTCAACAACCATTTAAATCATGGATTAGGTAAAATTATTGGTCAAAAAATTCTTATCCCCAAATTAAATATTATTTATATTAAATTAAGGATGGTAAAAGAGTTTGGATGTAGTGAATAATTACCCCTATAGATAAAATCTAGAAGTGTACAACCCACATTTGCTGATAAATCTTCCAAGAAAAAATAACCTGAATTAAAATCATTGAATATAACCCATGTGAAGAAATACAAGGGGATGTATAAAATGGATGAAACACATCATCCTCGACATCCCATTCCTATTAGGATGAAAACACCTAAAAATGATGAATCCTTGTAATAGTAGAACATGGCAGTTATTAGTGAAAAATAAATCAACATTCAATTATTGGATTTTATCTTTTAAACTCAAATATATAAAAAAATTCATTAAAAACATGTGTACCAAAAGAATGAGATTTTTGGAATAATAAATTTTTAATATTATCTAAGACATTTTCTACTCGTATTACCCAAAACGTTTATAATATATACCAAGATCTATGTACTTTCACTACACCCAGCACTATATGAGAGAATATTTATTTCTAACGCACTATGTGACTTGGTATAATTAATTAATGTAATGAATTATTCCATTTTTCTTCTCCATTGATTGGAGAATAGATACCCACATGAGTGGTTGTGAAACTCGATAATCGAGATACATCCTACACATTTTTTGGTATTAAAATATATTTGGGTAAGTGTAAAGGCATTTGAATTCCTTTATGCATTATACATTCTACACAAGGAAGAAGGAAAAGTCAAATATCACTCAGATATCATTATAATTATACAATTAATCATGACTACTAAAAACATAATAAATGTAAATAAAATAACTCTTTACTTTTTTTGAGGAAACTGTGGATTTCTACATCATTGACTCAATGAAATACCCATATGAGTAGAAGACTATTTATATATTAAAACATATATAATTACCATGTTATTATAAGGATGAGTCTAAAATGTTCGATGATATAATTAGATTTGGATAAGCTTCAGAATCAGCCAACATTATTGACAAATCTTTTTTTGATACTTTTCATCATTGGGAATAATTTTAGATTATTGATCAATTTTAAGAAATTGAATAATGTTATTTTAATGACATTCTAAAATATGCAACTAATATTTCATTTATGCATATATAGGTTTGCAACATAGATAAAACTAGATTAAATTAAACATTTTAAAACCCCCTAAAATGAATCTTATTTTTATTCCATCAACGATTAAATATTCATTTTTAAAGGTAAAAAAGAAAAACTTTGTCTTAATTTGAAATAATTTTTATCTTATCCAAGGAAAATAACATTTATAAAATCTGGAACATACTATTAGGGTATAGGATGGAAATTAGGCCACTTCATAGGGATTTCTCCTACTACCAACATGAATAATATTTTTCTTGAAAATGAATCCAAAATACTGAGACAAAACCTATTAAATCACTTCTAAACCCATATGGAAGTATTGAAAAAAGATTTCTAAATACCTTTGGGATATGGAATAACATACCCAATCTCATACTCCAAATGTGTGAGCCCCATTAAGTTTTTTTAAAATAAAACTAGATACTCAATTATAAAAAATTATAACAATGTGTTAGTTCCCATTGGAATCTAGAATGATAGTAGGGAATCCATAGAATATAAAAGGTTAATAGATGTGATAAAAACAAGGTAATTTTCCTAAACCCCATGTGGACCAAATTTAAAAGTAGATACTCGAGAAAGGTTACTATTTATTCTTTGATGAATTTTCTAGGTATTTTCAAGTTTCATTTACTCTGAATGGCCAAAACATGACCATATTTACATGTCCCTTCAGTATGAATACCTTATAATGGATTTCTTTGTTCTTTATAGTGGTCTAGATAATTTGAAGTATTGTATGGAAATATTTTATCATACATGATTGAAAACAACATAGATTTATTTCATGATAACTTCCATGTGTATGGAACATGTTTTCAAATCTATTTAGAAGGATTGTAAAAGGTGTTAAAAATATGTATTGAAAAAAACATGGATTTAAATATTTAAAAATGAAAATTTTTAGTTGAAATGTAAATATTTTGTGTCATGTAATTTTAAATGAAAATTTGATATTAATATTAACATGATTGAGGTAATCTCTACAAAACCATACCTTACCACAATGAGACATATTATATTATTTCTAGGACATTTTAAATTTTGTATATGGTTTATTAGGGACTTTAGACAAGTCTAATTTCCCATAATTAACCTACTCATAAAAGAAAAAAAATTAATTTTGATGTCTCATATAATGAAACATTGAATAGATTGAAATAATCCAAGACCATTACTCTCATAATGTATCGACAAAAAATAATCCTCCACTTTGATATTCAATGTGATACTTCTAAAAGAACTGTAGGGTTTTCATTTCCCAATAGGGTAATGTACTACAACATGTGATTAACTACACTTCATAGAACCTAGACACTACCCAGAATAACTACATTAGAATAATTAATTAGTTTTCATAAAATTTTATAGCTTTTGGAAAATAATAATTTTTATATTTTATAGAGTAATAAAACTATTTCTTCTCATCACTCGGTATTGAGATATTTCATCAAGAAAGAAGATGCATGGACTAGAATAATTATATAGATATTTTTACTATATGAGTTTTATCTAGAGATAAAGGACAATAATGGAAGCGAGAATATGGTAGAAGACCACAATATTTGACTACGACACATTTTCAATGTAGATTCAATCAGAGAAAGAACTCTTGATGATTCATTACCTAGTGTGAAACTATAAAATTTCAAAAAAAAATCCCTTCTATGATAAAAAAGTGAATTTTCTAGTTTCATTAAATATAACCTCCTTATTTTATAAAATATAAGTTCTAAATTGAAATCTAAATCAAAATACTATGTTTGGATGAATCCGTATTTATGGAAACATTATAATGAAAAAATAAATATGAGGAGTATCTCAAAGGTAGAGATGAAATATATTATTTATCTTCCCAACACACATGCATGAATAGGTAATTTGTGAACCCAAATAACTTATATAAAACTTTGGGAGGAAGGATTAATGTTTCCTTAAATTTTAAAATAGTTCCATTATTTTTTAAACCAATATAAAAATTTCTAATTTGATGGTGGTATTTGTAAAAGATGTGAAATTTCTAAAAAAATATTTTATGTTTTATAATTATTTGATTTATTTTAAATAGATATCATGACATAATTTATAGTTTCATTTTATTTTCCTAGATACATTTGTAAGTGAACAATGGTTTTATGTGGATTGAAGGAAAAACTACTTGAAATGATTATTCAAAAACTATTATTTAGTTTCTAAACAAAAACATTATTAATGGTTTGTAATTCCATGAGAAATAATTAGTGGCTAAAGAACCCAATTCTCTAATATGTTATAGAATCTCTCAGAAAAAATATGGAGTATAGTATAAAACATCGACTACCTAGAAAACATAGAAAACTGGACTGGAAAAGATCTATAAATGTAACATAAAACAAATTTTGGAGAAGAAAATGTACCCAAATCCCAAATAAAAGAATAAGATAGTATAGAATTAATTTTGTGAATATATAACTAAAAAAACCACCCTTTAGTATGTCACCCTTTATAATGTTTTACAGTAATCACAATCATTTTCATGTTGAGTAGCATTACAAAGCGAACTAGGCTCTCAAAAGAGTGAACATTGAGTTTTGAAGGGTTGTTGAAGAGGAAATGTTTTAGATGGAGAGAATAAGAAGAAAATAAAGGAAAAATTTAATAAATCACATTTTTATAAGGATAAATCTAAATATATTCATGAAAAATTGATCTATGAAAGATAATTTCATCTGGGAGACCAAGTGTTGTTATTTTCATTAAGGATTATGTTCGTATATTTTAGGATTAATTCCATGTGCACAGATCCATCCTTTGTAATTAATACATTCTTCTTTGATCAATTGTAGATCAATTAATAATGTTAAATGGAACTATTAACGGTGAATGAGAGAAAATTTAATGAGTATCATGATGATTTATAAAAATAACCCTTGGATGTGTCCAAACTCCTCTATATTGTCAGTAAATAGAGTACTGCCATGTTGTCTCTTTCTCTCATATTATTCTGGATATATACATTATTTTAATAGATGCGTGCTGGAATTTAATTTGAGTCATATATGAACCATGTGTGGAGGATTGGGACAATGTAATTTAGGATGTAAATAACTTTTTTATATTTTTAATTTATTATTTTCTAAAAAACCCATATATATTATGGGAATCTATAAATAGTTTCTATAGTTTTTTGTTTTTATATTTTCAGAGCTCAAAAAAATAAAACAATCAACGTAAAATAATGATAAAAAATGTTATATATGATATACATAGGATAAAACATTGAATTTGTTTTTGATGAATTTTTAATATTTTTAAGATAGTAAAACTAAACATTAATGCATCCTACAATGTTTAAATAAAAATACTGTTTTTAAGGATTTATTGGGTTTTAAATTTGTAAGTGTTAAATACATTTTGAATGAATATGTCATTATTTTCATAGAAATTCAGTCTTTATACTAGGTAAGGGAGTGTGAGTGATAGATTTCTATTGAATAATAATCTTAACATGAGGTCGGATTCATTAGGTTCTGAATTTGTAATAATTAAATGAATGTTGAGGGAATATGCCACTATTTTAATAGAAATTTTGTCTTAGAATAGGGGAAGATAGAGTGAGTGAAAATATTTTAATGGAATAATAATCTTAACATGTGGTCATGTAAATTTAAAACATAATCTTAGGTAACCTATCCTAGGCAAGAAAACACATTATGGAGCCATCTAAAAATTAATTAATAAAATTCCATTAAATATGGAGTATGATGGGAAATCTGGTCCCAAAAGTGAATCAATGAGAAATTATGCACCATGTGTGTTAGTTAAATACCTTTACATATTAAATAATTTTTGTTTAATAGTTCCTCCCTTGTACATGGATGGAAATGTTCTAATAAAATATAAAATACAAAAAAAATGAATAATGTTTTTAATAGTTCCAAATGAATTCATCTTGTTGAGGGGAATAATAAACCCATATGAATAATGTGGAAATATTATTATCATAAATTCATTTTAATTTGTGTCTATAAATTTAAAATTTTAACTTATGACATAGAAACTTTTGATATAGGGCGGAATTGGTGTTATTATTCTTAAAATAGTGATTCCACTTAAATACAATTTTATCATCTAATGGTCTTCATAAAAATAATTGAATTGAAATGAAGGTGTTTATTGATTCGTAAAAGAAGCATGATAATTTATACAATAGATAAATCTAGGATTTTATACTTCTCTGGATATTTCATTTAGATCTAGGTCAGATGAATCTTTCAATATTTCTTTTTAATAAATGAAATTAAATAATACATTTTCATGGGAGTTCATATTTCAATTATGGGAGAGTGATCTAAGTAGAACATTTAAATCTTTTTTGTATTCTTTCATGGAAACTACCCATCAATTAATTGAAATACCAAACAAATCAATCCTTTTTTATAATTCAATGAATTTTGTGTTTGATTTTAAAAACTATAAAATCATTGTTTTAATTGTTTAATTTATTTATAATATAATTTTTAAGAATTTAATATAATATAAGGATTTTCAAATTAAATTTATTAAAGGTATTTAATATTTATTTTCATTTTTTATTTCATTCTCCACATAATGTTACAAGACCACATTTTAATTTTATAATATTCAATAAAAAATTTAATTGATAATTTATTAATGATCTTATAAGATATGAATTGAAAATTATATTTAAATTTCAAAATCCGAATTTAAATTAATATTATTGAATAATGATGCATTAAAAAATTGACCAATTTAAATTATGAGTGAACATTAGGTTCATAAATGTCTTATTAAAGATAATTTTTTAATTAATCACTTTATGGGGTTTAGATGTGAAATTAGTTTTAAGATATTATGCTTTTGATTATTTATTTTTATTTCTCAAATTTATCTGAACCTATCCTGAATTGATTCTTGATATATTTTAATTAATATGTATGGTAGGAATCATTTTTCAAAGAATGAAATTGACCGTGCACTAAAAATTGGTAAATTATATAATAATCTTCATCATAAAAAAATAAGTGACCACATGTTGTAGGTCATATGACAATAGAAGACATAAAACATGGCATCTTAAGAAACCAAATTCTCTACTTCTGAGATACTCCTTAAATCGTTTACAAGATACTATATATAATGTTACTGTTTGTAAATTTATTTGTGATCATGAGCTTCCCCTTTAAAAACTAACCGCACCCACTTCACTCATGGTCAATAAAGTGAACATATTCCCTACTTCTAAATCCATAATTCCTCCTTCATCTTCATATACTAAGTGACTTCACCCGAATCTTAATTGTAGGTTAAGATTACAAAAATTAATTCACAACGTATCATATGGCAGTGCACCTATAGTGACATATATTTTATCACAAATGAACAAATATTTCGACTATCTAATAAACTCAATGGGGGAATGTCATCCATTGATATTTAATAGAAGAAATTGATCGAGTTTAAATAATCCGATAATGAATTCAAAATTGGTGGTTGATTTGAAGCCATGGGCGTTAGTTGAAGATGCCACAAAGATATCTGTTCGGGTCTCTAAAGGAGATGACCTCAATGTTATGTGATTTTTGGCTATAACAACACTGATCACCATTTATTGTGTTTATGAAAACTAAATATGGGAGTCCAAACACAGCATCACACTATCATTTATTAACTTTATATAAGTTGATTGAAATTCACCGATTAGAGTTGAGATCTAATTTTGAACTCGATAGACTCCTTTTTTGGTGTATTTCTTCCATGTCTAGTGAGGCCTTAGCTAATACCCATCTCATTTGTTACATGTTTTTAAAGGATAATGTGATATTCATAATAAAAAGTATAAATTAAGATATCACCTATCTAATAGTACCTCCAAGAATAACTATCCAAGAGGTCATCCCACCATCAACTTCACGTATAACATTGGCACCATAGACAAATGATCCCAATGTTGTTGATGCCCGATTGAGATCCAATCATGAAATAATGAACCATGTATAATTAAATGGAAACTGAACAAGTTGAGGCTAAAAAACCATTTATATTTTAATAAAATTAAAGAGGAATATTAAAATGAGTTCCCTAAAATATTGTGGATGAGGATGACACGTGGACCTCATCTACGATGATCTCTCAAGTCTAAGACACCATTGAGGCTTCACCAACTCTATTTCACAAAATATAAAGATAAATA
The DNA here is from genome assembly GCA_963277665.1 of Viscum album. Taxonomy (NCBI): domain Eukaryota; kingdom Viridiplantae; phylum Streptophyta; class Magnoliopsida; order Santalales; family Viscaceae; genus Viscum; species Viscum album. The sequence continues at coordinate 71,311,148 of OY728135.1, forward strand.
TTCTGAATCCCACCCAAAATCATTTATACCAAAAAAATATTTTGTGAACTCAACTTGAATTACCACAACATGTGTATTAATACCCATTTTCACATGAGCACACATAAATTATGAAGGAATTATCACTACACCATGATGTAATAAATCACTCTCAATCATATTATTCCCAATGATTTACTAGAGTGCTATCATGCTAAGAAAATATTTCATTAGAAACATTCCATTGATGATGATCAATACCCTTGAAGATGTATATGTGTTAGGAGATGAATTAATTTGATCCAAGAAATGAATTTGAAAGTTATTCTAGAAGATTTTAAAATATTAGAAAATGTTAAAGAAGATTGATGTTATCAATTTGTCGGAATATAATATTAAGGATATATATAAACAGGTTACTATTCACAAAATAAGGTGATCTCTTGGGGGAAGTCACTTGATCAACAGATGATGAAGCTATTTATAACTTATTTCTTTATATTTCTATTTTTTGTTTACTCTCTACTGATGTAACACAATGCTAATAGTTTTCAATCCTGGGAGAGCTCCCTCACCCCTATGATTAATTCTAGTTTTTTAATATAATTATTCTATATTAAATGGTCAAGATACGTTTGGATGTGTATATTATTTGTGACATTAATTTGTATTTTCACTTAAAATTTTATTTCGTTTAAACTACATTCACATACCAGACACATGTAAATTCCATCAAAAGTTACAATAGTTATCAATGGGATGAATCAAGAGTGACTTGTGGGGTCCAATCACTAGTATAGCTGAAGAAAAAGAATATAGTTATTTTTTATCCTTCCATTACAAACCAAAATTGTTATAATAGGTTAATTAGAGATATTTAAATAGTTTAATGAATGACACTGGAGAAAAATTGAGCAGCGATTCATGGACTTGTGGGGAGAGTAATTCAAGGTTAGATAAATTGGATTTAATCATTAAATTTGAATCCAAAAATTTTATCTAAAATTTACTATTATTTCAATCCATTAAAAAAATAGAACACTCTCACATAATAATATTTTCCGTATACAAACCAAGTCCCAATTTACTACATTTTACATGGGTTCAATTTTTTTGGACCTATGACTGAACACACATCATATAGATTGTTATACTGGTGATATTTCTTATATTCCTTAACAAAAAAAATCAAATGGGTGGAAAATGATGTATATGAAGAAAATTAGACAACAAGAAAGGAAATGATCCTCCTAGGAGTTTATCAAGTTATTTCTATAATGCCCTTCCCCCCTTTAGAATGATAATGATGGGTTAGAGAGGAATTTCTTCAATTTATTGAAACATTATAATCAACATATACCATGTTGATCAAATAATATAATAATAGTCCTAGAAATAGTGTTTCATTGGATAACTAATAGAATGTAGATCTTTATCATGATTAATCACTAGTTTTGAGAATATTAAATAGTTAATTATTGAGGATACATTAACGACTAGATAGAATCTTAGAGTCCTATTTGAGAATATGTTGTAATTTCATAGGATATATCTCTACGATAGATTAACCTCCTCAAAAACTATGTTTCATAATTTTAAGGGAATCATATGTACATTGTAGTGTGTGTGATAGGGGTTGTTCCAATATTTTCACATGAACATAGTGTGAAGTACATTCATATGCTACATTGATGTAAAATATAATTTGAATCATCTTTATGGGGTAGTGTGTATTGTCACATGACTCTTATTTAATCTTCCATAGCCCATTTTTCTATTATATAGAACAGAAACTCTTCCATTGTATTATCTCATTTATTTTATGAGATAATATTCTCCCTTGGACATATTCTTTCCAGTCAACACAAATATCATTTTTCATGGTTAAACCATCACAATGTTTTACACGAGACTATGTTTTATAGGAAACATTGTGTTGAGTTCTCCTATAATTATACACTGGTTACATAGCATATCCTCAACCCTATAAATAAATAATATTTTATATTAGGAACAATTACATATAGATAAATAAATAAAACAACACTATAAAAAACTAGTAAAAATTATAAATAATTGAATATCAAAATCATACAAAAATGTAAACAGTTATGTATTGTGTATGTTCAAGAATAATGTTTCGAATATGTGGTCAAAATGACATGAATAAGGAATTAATGTGATTGTTTCAATTTTTTATATATAAAACTAAAAAAGTATTGAAACCCAGCCATTTAATTGAATATTGGATCTAAATCCACACAATTTATTCTAAAATAATGGGAAAAGTTAGTGATAATTTTTTACAATGTAGTTTTTAATATGGTATAAATTATGAATTGTTATTTCATTTTTAGTTATAATATTCAATCCATTATAATAATGACTAATTTTGTTTTATTATTTTAAATTACTTCCTTCCTATTATGAAACAGTTATCTATCTCCTGAGTGATTATATGTGGTCCCATCAATAAATAAAATTTCATTAGACTTTAATTAGAAATGTTGACCTCAACAATGCCTACACTATTTATTTTCATTGAAATATAATTTTAAAATTTCAACAATACCCCATTTTGAATTTCATACATGTTTAAGATCATTATATCATGATTCATGAGAGATATTAAAAACTATCAAGAATGTACGATATATCATTACTATTAACTTTTAAAAAAAAATCAATAATAATGGAATATGATGATTTCCTTCTTTATTTAGATTTTTTAACTTTTCTAACTTATTTAAATTGATTTGAAATTATGGTTATACATATATATATATATATATATAATTACCATCCAACTCATATATTATATAATCTTCATCCATCTTTTAAAAAAATGACAGTTCAACTGTTAATTATTTTTCTTTATAACATACTTGTAGTATATTATTTTATTTATCCCGGTATCTTTCACCCTGATTCCTTCCTTAATTTACCTTAATATAATGAAATATACAATAAAACCTATGAATAATGTCCATTTTTTTGTTGGGGTCTAAGCTTATTTTTCTTATGAATGAAAAGTCCTCTCTCTATCTCAGTTGAGGGAGACCCATTAGAAATCCCATATGCCCAACGCCAAGTGGCCCCAGAACATGGCCCAAAGGCCTAGTGTAGTATAAAAACTACATCATCCTATCTATGTTGCTAGGATTCTATCATACCTATGTCTCTTGAAAGCTATATCATGCCAGCATCATCGGCTTCCCATGTTGTGTCTGCATTACTGCCATCTCCATAAACCCACTTAAAAAATTCTATTATTCAAACACTTTTCTTTTGGACTGTAGGATTATAGGGTTTACCACTCACGTGAACCCTAAATTTAATTTGGATTCATGTGTGTTGACTACAAAAAATAGGTGATAGCATTAAAAGCATTGTTTTATATAGTAATGAGAATTCTCAAAAAAAGTAATTTTTTTATTTTCTGGCTAAGAATTCAGAATACTATAACCATTTTATGGAAAATATTTTCACCCTTCTGCTTTTGACAAGAAAATAACATTTCATTGATTATAATTTTCATCACCACGAAATTCTTTACATTTTTACACATGATCCATAAAAGATCTATGATTTTAAATGATAATCCCTTCCTTTGACTCACTATTCTTATCTCAAACAATAATATAAATTTATTATTATATATTTATTCATTCAGTAAATATATTTTCTTATGATTAACATATTTCTTATATCTCTTATTTAATGTATAATATTCTTTAATAATCATCTTAATTTAAAACATTTCTTCTTTGGACTGCCAACTAAAAAATTTTCACTTCCACAATTGTATAATCATTTTAATGGACTCATACTTTTTTATTTCACTCCTCAATTTTTTTTGATATAAGATACATGGTAATTTTATATTATTCATTATATTCTCCATCATATTCAATTATTATAGGAGCCTGTTTTTTCTTTACTCTCGGTTTTGGCATCCTTAATACCTTGAAATCAATTTATTTCCCTAAATTGATCTTCTTTTTGAAAAAAAGTGTTTTTATCATCTTATAATAAATATGTATACTATGTAAATTATATAAAGAGAAATAATTTAAATATTTATCATTAATTTATGACACATCATCATGAAATATATTAGAAATAATACTTTATATATTTGTAATAGCAATCGAGCCCTTCATTTTTTCTATAATGATTTTGATCATTCTCATAATTTCATATACTCTTATAAAACATCCACAACAAATTCATAATTATCCATTTTCATATCTGAAAACCAATCACTATATATTTTAAATTTATCTTCCTTATCTTTATTATTCCATTTATAGATATTCTCAATATTATTCTAAATATTTTATTGAGTTTTTTTATCAACATGGTAAAAAATTTTGAATGTGAACTAAAAATAGTGTTTGTTTCCATTACATCAAAATAAATACTATTTTTGAATTATTTTTTCATGAATTAATATTTATCAATATGTGTGATACCAGTAATATTTGCATAAATATCCTCCAAGACAAGAGATTATAGATAGTGACCCATATTATTCTTCTATCCATGATATCTCCTGAAAAATAAATAAGGATTCCTATTTAATTAATATAATAATTATTCCTCATATATTATTCAGTTAGAAAAATATAACTTTTTTATGGAACTTGGTCAAATAAGATACTAATCTAGATGTCCTGTTAGGCTAAACTGTTACATTTATAAGGGGGTTAAATAAATCATAACCCCCTTTATAAATTCTCTTTGAAATTAGACACTGTGAAAATTTAAATCTAAGATGCTCTCTATCCTTTAAACACACCCTCACCTGTATAAAAAATTTAAAATGAACAAAAATAATTTTTTTTAAATTGTTCACCTTTAATTATTGTCTCAATATACTTGTTGTGTTTATTGAATTTTGAGCCATGAATGATCCAATAATTCCATAAAATGAATACTGTAATTATCCTGAACCTAGTCACCCAAATTTAGTGGGCTATTTATTATATAGTAATGAGAATACATGGGATTACATTCTCAAGACAATGTTTCATTAATAATTATGAGACAATATACATATATAGAACATTATAACATGACATATTACATCATTCGAGTAAAAATTGTTATTCCTCAATGTTATCCATAGATCTGGATATAAGTAATATTTAACTTCATTACCTAGGGAATTTGTGAAATATTAGAACAAGGGAGTTTATATTATCTTTAAGGGACGAAATAATATGAAATCCAACACTATATAATAATGACATGAATAATATTAAATGAATAGAAAAGAAATTCTTTCCATAAGAATAATAATAACAAAAAACAAGGATGTTAAGATGATGGAAATACATAATCAAATGGGTAAAAATATTTCATAATGATGTAATACATAATGTAAATCAACATAAACATATGTTAGGGGCCTTGTTATAATACATTATACATAAAAGGGTAGAAATACACAAAATTCCCCATCTCTTTTGACTCACATGTATAACTTATGAATCACTAGGTAATATAATTTGAGCCCGCTCGCAACACTTAATAATTAAAATGAATTAATTATATGAAATAATGGCTAAAAATATAAAATATTCAATTTTATAAAATTAATCTCTTTCATATATATATATATATATTTACAATCGATAGTTATCAATATATAAATAACAAGAATGTATATTTTCAGGATTTCCCCAATCAAAAGAAATTTATGAATATCTAGGTGAATACACTTAAATCATAATAATTATATATATTGTATTCAAAACATATAGGATCAATGGATATATAGTCAGTATAATAGATTATCCATGTCAATTTAATTTTTTCTCATTCTTCGTGAACACCATTTTATCATTATAAATTTTAATATGGTACTAAAAACCTATATGATAAGTTGATATATATTTAAGACAAAAGATAATTCTATTCAAATAATTAAAAATAATCTCATATTTCATATATAATATAAAAATTTAAAAAAAATCCTTCAGATTTTAAAATATAGACCCTCATCATGTGAATAATATGTAATTGTAGTCATGGGGTACATATAAAGATTTTCATGATCTATTTGTTAAGAAAAACTTATGCTTGAATTTGAAATGGTAGGAGACAGAATCAATGATTATGAAATGCCTTTAAAAATTTGGAGTATTTGATCGCATATATTTGATATTCATCAAGGTTTTATAATTTACCTAAAGAGAAACCCCAAACTTCTTATGCTTTGATGAAAAAGGTGAACATGTTGAACAATTGTGTATAATCCACTTGGTACATGAAAAGTGATCCAGAAACTACATCACCATCAGAGTTCCTTAGAAAAGTAACCCTATTAGAAATAGTGTATCCAAAATAACACAAAAAGATGTCATATAGAGAGATTTTTGACCGAGGGGTAATATAATATTTCATACCTCTTGAGATAATTTTTGCATTAGAATTGTTCAGGAACAAAATCTAACTTGATTAAAGTGTGGTATCATTTTAAAATGATATCATTAGTATAATAATTATAATCATATTATTAAAAAACTATAACAATAAATTACAAATTTTAAAGGATCATATAATGTAAATATAAAATTAAATTGAAAAAAAGTAAGGTACCCTTTCTTTGACATGGTAACTACTTTGGAAAATGGGGTAAATGATATTGGAAAAAATCATATAGAATGTAAAAAAAGTAAAAATATGGTATTATATTCAAAATAGTAGAATATTTTAATATAAAATTTGTTTTCCAAATTAATTTCAACAATGGAATCACAATCATATGTTATGGGAGGTAAGTGAGAAAACATAAGTACTCATTGGAATAGATTATGAAAAGGTTAATATAAGAGATAATATATATTATTTAGTGGGAAAAAGGAAATGTTTATTATTTTATACTATAAATAAATGTATATCATGAAATAAACAAAATAAATTTAAATAATTATATTACAAAATAATTGTAACAGGATATTGAAATTAAAGGAATAGAAACATTCATCTTATATAAGCTTCAAGACTTATAACATAACCTCCAAACCACAAAGAATAATTTTGATTTCATACACCTTCTATTCAAAATAGATTTTATTTTATGTTATGTCATGTGGTTGAGGGTTATTTTATGTTTACAAGATATTTGGTCCCGAAACATGGAAAATATGGACACTACTTCTTTGCAGGGTCTGCACATGCGGTATAGGGGAAACCATGTGGTTTACATTTCACAATAGGATTTCATGTTTTTTATATTATTTCATGATTTGGATTATATATACAACACATGGTTTAATAGAACCCATGTAAGGCAAAGGGGAATCCATGATTGTATTTTGTGGGCATAGAGTGTTATAACATGGCATATGCGTATTTAGATAAACCATGCGGAATGTGTTTGAATCCGGTTTGTAGTTTGAAATTTCCATTTTCCATGTCCTTTTCAAAATTAATAAAACTATTTAATGCCTTTGGGGAAACAATGTGCAGTAACAAAGTATTTCCATTTAGGGGAACATTGTTGGCACATGATTTGGAAAACCATGTGGCTAAACAACGAGATCTACTCAAATTTTAAAATTATCAGTATTTCCTAAAATAACCTCATTATTTTATGTCACCCTCACTACTCTCCTTATCCCATTCATGGTACCAGACCATTATTTCTCATGTATAAGATCCAACTTCGTTCTTTTTTAAATTTTGGTATCCCTCATTTGAACTTAACAAAAACATTCCAAGTAAAGTCCATTTGAAAATATTAATCTCATAATTTTCTCACATTCACTTAATATATCGTCCACCCATAAACCATATAAATTTTGTGGGATTTATTTTAGGATGGTGTTTTACCATATCATGGCGATTTTTTCCTATATGGGTTCTAAATGGAATTTCATGGCTTCTTTCGATGTTCTCCATCACAGGTGAAAAATTCTAACATGATCTATGTTATACTGAGGAAGGTGTTTCTTTGTTGTCACTTTTCATTACATTTAATTTTAGGCATATCAGTTTTATAGTTTTTATTTTTTAGATTGATGCCCATTTATCTATCAAGTGAGGGACAAATTAGGATTTTTAAATGCCTTTTACCCTTGGAATGTAATGGTTCCATGCCAAGTATTTGTATATATGACTAAATTAATTTTAGAGGATGAAAATGGTTTAAAAAACAGTAGTGAGAAATGGATTATGGTTTTGGGTTTTTCATTAATTTATTTTCAAAGAAATTATTTGCAGTGTTTAAAGAGTTATGTTTGTCTTAAATATTTTATAGTACGAAAAAAGATTTCTATCGCATTTCAGTGGTATCTGAGTCCATTTTTTGATTGGAATGAATTCAAGGTATGTTTTATATGAAGTTTGAGTTCTCAACTAGGATTCAATAATTTTTTAACATCATTTTTAAAATATTTAATTGGAATGGGATTTTAAATAGTTTTTTATGTCCTGGAATACCAAGTATGTTTTGTAAAAGGCCTGTTTAGAGATTTATAAGAAACTTTTCTCAATGAATATATTTCTACCATATTATGAACCTTTTATCTTATTCACATTGACGGGTGGTGTTTTATATATTTCGTGTTTAAATAATAATGAATGAGTTGTTTTCTATGAGGGCGTTTGAGGTGAGGTGAGAGTTTATTTAATAATGTAATAAAATTGATGGAAACTTTTTTTATGAATCTTATATATTTCTACAATCATTATTCTTTTTAATTATATTTCTATGAGACTATTTAGGGACTTAGATAAGTGAAAAACCTAGTATAGTTAGTGTGTTGACTAGATAGTGTGGCCTTATAGTACAAGGGTTGTCGCCTAACAAAGACTATATGTTAGATTAAAAGAGATGATAGGAGAGATTATCTTACAGAACAAGGTTGCAATATGGTCTCAAGAGTTTTATATTTTTATTTTACGATGGGATTTTTAGGTGCATTGAATGGTTCAATAGTGTTTGCCTAGGATCCTTTTTACCACTTTGGGTCCCTATTACAATAGTCCAAGGAAGATAACCATATTTCTTGGATCCTATTTAGGATAATTTTAGTATATTTATTCTTATTATTTTATTATCTCTCCTATTTTTTGTGTGATATAATAGAAACTATTAATTGGTTTCTTCTCTTCATTTTTAATATACTAGTGCCTATTTTTTCATTGTTTCCATTTTGGGTTATGATTTTGGTTCCTTTTTCAAAAAAAAAATAGGTTTTATATGTTTAATTACTTTAATTTTAAGTGGTGTTTTCTATAAAGAAGTGTTTGGTATTGTTTTTTAAATGATAAAGGGAAGGAATACATTATTTTTGAAAAGAATAATATGGATGGAGGTTATCTACATTAGTGTCGAGATGGAGGGTTTACGACACTGCCCCTTCCTTCATTCTACTTCTATTTTCTTTTATCTTATAGGATTAGTGTTTGGAGTTCTTCATGGAACAAGGCTATCCATTATGATTCTTTGATTCTTTATGATCTGAAGGTGGATTTGCGATGTCAGTGTCATTGGAGGGTGTATTCTCCTCCTCACTGGTTTCTTCTGCATCCCATGGTTTGTGTACTTTGGACTTCAGTGAGGTTCTTTTGTGGTTCATATCCGATTGGATCCATGACCATAGTGGTGTTTCTATGTCGGATCAGCTCATATCTCCACGTAATTGATGCTCCCTACATGCGGTGTTGGGACATTCCATCTTAACTGATGAGTGTTTGACTTTGAAAACCCCGTAAGGCCTTCCTCTTGGGTTTTCTTCTATAATGTAATGTCGGATGAAGTATTGTGGATGGCCGAGGGTTTTCTATCTTCACTTCCAGCAACCAGGTTTCTAACTACGATGGAGGAAAAAATGTGAAGGCTTCCCACTAAAGGTTCTATTCAATGATTTTTTACTTCCTTGATGATGTTGGTCCTTTTGGTGCATAAGAGTTCGATGGTGAGTTATTCTACACAGATCCATGGTTGAAATAGATTTTAACCCACAAAGTTTTTAAAAAAATTAAAATAAATGAAACATTGTTTTATGTAGTAATTTATAACTAGACTTTAATCATAATTTTTCTACTTCTATGTTTTGAATTTTGAAAAACTGTCATCTATAATTGTAATCACTAAGTTATTTAGAGTCAAATGGAACTAAAATCATTTTTTGAATAGTAACATACCCTAATGAATAGTAATATATCCCCAGTAAATAGTAAATAGTATATTATTTTACTTTCTGAAGGCTTTAATATAATTATAACATGATTAATTTTTCAAGGTGTAAAAAATGACATTTGCATTTGAAATTGTTATTTTTGAATAAATTGTGATTTTATTTAGAAATTAAATTAATAATATTTAGAAAATTTTCATAAAAAATGGAGTTCATATTTGAATTCTACATGTTATAAAATGGTTTGAGTGAATTTTTGGTATTTTTCTGAAATTCATGAATTTTTTATGAATAGTAAAATTCGATAAATTACGATAAATGCTAAATACTTGTTTTACTACATCATAGTTGTATTAAGGATAATGTAAGACAACTTGTTTTGAAATAAATTGAACATTTTACTATTTTTGGTCAGATGAATCAATACTATATATAGTCTTTATAAAAAATATTTCTATAATGATAAAAATAATGTAAAATCTCTACTCTCCTCCATTATAAATACCACCCCAATTACCCTCTTCCTCTAAGAACTCTCAAGAATTGATAATTTTATATGTTTTTATAAATACAGTACCCAATTAACGTCCCCATGTCCTATATTTTCTGTTCTCACAAAAGGCCAAAACCGTAGTCCTTAAGGGGGAACTCATGGAGAAGAGATCAAGAGGTAAGAATCTGCTTCCTTTCTCATGTGTTATCTTTCCAATTATTTTACATTCTTATAATATCATTCCCTCTACTTATACATGTGGTATGAAATCTCCAGAATATAATATATTCTTTATGTTATCTAGTTCATGTAAAAAATTCACCATCATCTTTCCTCTCCTCTCCCTCCTTTTCTAAAATCAAAAACATCAATCAAAATGTGCTGAATTACCAATATCATGGGCAATGTCTTTTCAATATCCAACAAATCGTACAATACTAATCATAAAACCCTTTTAATGGTCGGAAAAGAATTTAAAGTGTATTTTATAACCTATTTTATGTTTTGGAATGAAATTTTATTCATGAAATTAAATTATATAATAAAACAAGTTCATGATTATTGAGGAACTCCAAAAATGATCTAAAAAACATCATTAGTGTTTTCGCTAGTGATCCATAATCATATATGATAAAAATGATTTATGGTAACATTATATATTCATGAAAAATATGAGGTCTAATTCATTCAAATCCTTAAATTTCATTTACATATGACAAGAAAATAAAATACAAATTGGCCATGTAAATCATGTAAAGAATGCACCCAAAACAATGGAAGAAGGAAACTACTAATAATTAAAGGGTTAAATGATGTTATGAAATAATTTTATAAGGTGTTTTAAACATAAATATTATTCATTAAGATTTTAATAACATTCTTTTAACAATTATAAAAATGGTTTAAATGGGTTTTATTTAAGAATAACTCAAGGTAAGGGAATTCTTAACCCGGTTTCCATTCATTAGGTTAACAATATACTTCATTATTTATGTGGAATTAAAATTGTTTGTGCGATGGATTTTGTTTCTATTATATTTAATTATGTGTATTTATAGTGTTTATATATATTCATCCACTCTATTAAGTATCACTTCAATTATATGATATTTATAAGGGGGTTTTCTTTCAAAATCCTCTTTTAAAATTCTGTTTTATAATATTCAAAAGAAATGTTTTTATGAAATTATTATTATTGAATGATTGTGTTTATGTTCTTGGGAAATTTTTATGATAAAGGGGGGGACCTCTATCTCCCTAAAATTAATTGGGTGTGTGTTATTTTGTGGTCAGTCGTATGGTTACTTCAAGTGTAACAACGATGATTAAATACATTGCAAGGTAGCCGTGCGGGTTACAGATGATAAAGTTTCCAAGAGGGTTAAAAGATTATGTAATTAATGCCTAAATATGTATTTATGGTTCTAATTATATTCTTTATGTTTTGTGAGAATGTTATGGATATATCAAGTTTTACAAATTAAGTATATATGGGTGACAATTATGTCTTTTTTAAAATGATTTCATACATTTCAAGTATTCATGGACTAATGTGTTATTTCATAAGTTTTATACCACTTAATAAGATTTTTTGTGCTAATACCATGTTTCTCAATGATTTTCATAGGTTATAATTATTTTCAAGGAAAAAAAGTAATCCATGTTAAATGTTACAAATATTTTTCAAATAAATCTTGTTTTATATTCTGGTTGAAATGAAAACTATTGTTATGGTGTCCACTCTATAATAATATTAAATGTTATGAATGTATTTCATCCCAATTCTATAAAGCTATAAACTTGATAAGATCCTCAATATTTAAGGAAGTGAGTTCTTGAATAAACTTCATGATTATCTAATGTAACAAGGCCTTGTCATTATAGTTGGTATTTGAGGATGGTTTTGATAACCTTAGGGGTTAGTGTGATGTTAATAAAATACCATAAATTATATTTACTTTATGGTTAATTTGAAATGATATAGAATTTAAATATTACCATGTCACTTTGATTATGATATGTTTTTTCAGAATGGTTTTCCCCATAATAAATATGTAAGATGAAGAGGAGAGGAATCGATAGAATGATATCCTTTCGAATCTGCAACCCATAATGGTAGAGATTGGGACCAAATAGTTTGTGACAGAAATGGATTAGCTGACGTATGAAATAAATTGTGGTGGAATTCATGCAAGTTAAAAACTAGATATACCACAATGAAACCAGATGATAGTGTAACATTTTATGACGCCACACCCTCATTCTTTCAATGGATCATCTGACCATGTAGTGACTGGAGGACAGATTAAGTCCCTTGATAAGATATTCGATGTTATGGGATTTTCAGATAATAAAAGGGAATGTCCTGAGATTTATCGTTTTGAAGGAGAAGATGATTAATGGTGGAAAATTCTCTAAAATATTAGTGATATAGATGATATTTATTCCTTAGAGTGCCAAAAATTTATCATAATTTTCCTTGAATTTTTTTTTCCTAAGGTGGTGCAACGTAGGATGGAGAAACAATTCCTTGAATTGAAGTAAAAGGAAGATGATTCAATGGATGTGTATGAAGAAAACTTCACCCGACTCATGAGGTATTATATTAATCTTATTATATATCTATATAGAAAAATCAACCTCTTTTACTCAAGATTAAATCCGAGGTATCAAAGGGCATTAGCCTCCTATGAATTCAAAAGTTATTAGAATCTTGTCTCATGTACTGAGGGGGTAGAGATTGAGTTTTTCTTATGATCATGCTCACATTGAAAACAAAAAAAAGAAGAGTTCTAGATGGATATATATGGGAAATAATCTACCAAATAAATCCAATGGTATGGAATTCCAGTTTACAGTTTTAGAAAAGTGTGGAAAAATTCACCCTGGGGAATGCCTTACCAAAACTGTGAAGTGTTTTCGATTTGTTTTGTTTGGACATATGGACACAGATTTTAATGAAAATGATGCTATTAATAATATTTATAATTAAAATGTAAAATGTTTTAAATTTGTAGAGGTGGGGAATTATGCAAATGCCTACACAAAGAGATATCAGAATGATTCAAACAAGCCATAATATAAGTAGAAAGGTGAATTGAGATCCTTTTTGACCATGTTAGAAGATGTTGGGCAATCCAATAATGTTTTATTAGGTACCATGTTTGTTTACTTAGTTTTCTTAATGTTTTTTTTGATATGAGGTCTAAAAATTCATTTATTTCTGAAGAATTTTTTGGTAAATTTTAAATATGACCTCAACAAATGAGACATGAACTTATTGTTAAAACACTTGGGGAAATATTATAGAAATGAGAAATTTTAGGAATCTTCGTATAGTTATCTGTTGAAATACATTACCTATGAACTTTTATTTTTTTCCCTTAGTAGAGTTTGATATCATTCTAGAGATGGATTGGATTTCTGTTTATCATGTTTTGATTGACTATAGAGCTAAAAAATTGTTTTTTCAGAACGCGTTTCGGTTTGTATATATGAAGGAACCCATAAAATTGATAAAATATCAGGAAGTTGAGAAACAGTTGAAATATGGAAATGAATGATATATTGTTCATATTGTTGAAAACAAAAAAAAATATTACGATTTATGATATTCTAGCAGAAAATGAATACCATTATGTTTTTTATAATGAGTTACCCAGTGTCATAACTGATCGGGAAGTCGAATTCACAATGTATTAGTTCCATATGCTATGCCAATTTCAAAACACCTATGTCGAATGGCTCAAATGGAACTTCAAGAATTGAAAACCCAGTTTCAATATTTTCTTAATGAAGGCTTCATTCATCCAAGAACATCACCATGAGCTGTTCATGTTTTGTTCATTAAAAATAATGATGGTTCCATGAGACATTGCATTGAATATAGAGCATTTCATATCATCACTGTTAAAAAAAGTATCATTTGTCTCATATCTATGACTTGTTTCATCCGATTTAGGGAGCTCAGTTTTTTTCCATTATTGACTTGAGATCCAGATACCATCAGCTGATGGTGAAGGAGGATGAAATCCCAAAAACCCTTTTTTACTAGATATCTGCATTATAAGTCTGTTTTTATTCCATTTGGGTTATCTAATTCCCTTTAAATATTCATGGATCTTATGAAGAGAAAATTTCATGTGTTCTTAGATAAGTTTGAATTTGTGTTTATTGATGAAATTATGGAATTTTTATGATAAAATAGGAGCATGAATGACATCTAAGGGTTGTTTTGAAAACCATAAAGGAAAAGAAACTATATAAAAAAATAGGTAAGTGTGATTTCTGGTTTCAATAGAGTTATTTCCTTGGGAACTTTGTAAATAATTATGGGAAAATAGTTGATCCAGCCAAAAAAAAGTGATTGATGAATGGCCATGACCTACAAATGTTACGTATATTCATAGTTTTATTAGATTGGTAGGTTATTATTGAGAATTTGTTAATCCCTTTGAATGTTTAACTATCCTACTAACAAATTTACCATGATAAGTGGACAAATTTATTTGTACAAAAGACTATGATGTTAGTTTTTTTGGAATTGAAGAAGAGATTAGTGAATGCTCTAGTTATGACCTTGCCTTCCTGAAATGGTGAGTTTTTCAAATATAGTGTTTATTCAATGAAGGGACTTGGTTGTGTTCTGATTTAGAATGATCAGGTAATTTCATATGCTTCAATGAAACTAAAAACTCATGACTTAAATAATCCCACAAAATAATTGGAATTGAAAGCTATGGTTTCTTCTTTTGAATATTTTGAAGCATCATTTATACAGAGCCAAATGTCAGATATATACTGACCATAAAGGTTCGTAGTATATATTCACTTTGAAGGAATTAAGCATGAGGAAGAGAAGATGACTCAAATTGACAAAATATTTTGATTTCAAACTCAATAAACATATGGGAAAATCAAACATTGTGGTGGATGCCCTGATTGAAAAACATAATGCATCATTTACCATGTTACGTTTGGAACATGATCCATTGATTAATGATTTGATTATTTTTGGCTAAGTTTGTTTTGGTGAAGGAAATACCTCTTTTTTGTTTCAGGTTTCAATGTAGTCATCGTTATCAGATAGAGGTAAGAAAGCACATAAGGGAGAATGTGAGATATAGAAATAGGTAGAAATGGTTAAAATGGGTTTGTTGACATAATTTAACCTTGATAAAGATTATGTTTTATGATTTGGTACAAGGTTGTGTGTGCCTTGTGATTCCCAGTTGAAGAAATATTTTTTGTGTGAAGCTCACAGTTCTCTATTTTTAGTTCACCATGGAAGTAATAAGATATACATAGACCTTTGGGTGTATTATTGGTGGGATGAAATGAAAAGAGATATTGTAGATTTTAACATCAAATGTTTGACATTTCAACAAGTTAAAGTCGAGACGAAGTTACAAACGGGTATTCATCATCCCTTTCCAGTTCCATATTGGAAATGGGAGAATGTATCCATGGACATTGTGGTGGGAAAACACAATAATTCTCAAGGTAACAATTATATCTAGGATATTTTTGATCATCTTACAAAATCTAAAAATATCCTTTCTTTCAAGATTCAATGTTTTTAGATCATCATTCTCGAATGTATCTCAAAACGATTGTCAGGTTACATGGATTTCCTCTTTCCAATGTATTAGACTGGGATCCCAAGATCACTTGAATGCTTTGGAAGGGCCTTCAGAAGTCATTGGATATAGAATTAAATTTCAGTACATCTTTTCATCCTCAATCAGATGGGAAGTCAGAATGAATGATTCCGACATTGGAGAATATGCTTCCAGCTTGTTTAAGGGAATACCAGGGATGTTGGGATAAAAATCTTTCATTAGTTGAGTTTTCTTATAATAATAGTTTTCATTCCAGTAAACAGATAGCAGCTTTTGAGGCATTGTATGGGATGTGGTTTTAGGCGCCATCCATAAATATCGCATAATCATGAGTTTAATCATGAGTTAAAATTGAGGATCTTTTCAAGTTAAGAGTTTTAGAGAATTATTCCATAACATTTACATTACATCACAAATATTAAAAAGTAAACACTTCTAGTCAATATCCATTTTTTATAAAATAAATACCCATAAAAGAAAATACAAATTCTTTTCATGATATAAATCTTATTGAATTATTAATTTCACTTTCCCTTCCTTATACCCTGTGAAAAATATTTCAGAAAAATGGGATGAGAATAAAAAGCTCAGTAAGGGTTATAAAACAATGAAAGAGAACATTATCCTATCAGTACATACAAATCAATGAGATCATTCGTTTCAATCATAAAACATATTCTTTTTAACATACCTCATGAAATCATAAGTTTTATGAATAACACATAGAAATCCTATATCATAATGGGAACTTGTGGCATACATAACATACTTACATTTCATCTTTCACAGCTACATATGGAGTAATGTTTGGAATACCCATCACAATATATTATATTAATGTATTAAGAGAAACATTAAAATTTACCTCTGTCACATTACCTAATTTAGTAGAGGGATATCTCGGTCTCACCTTCCCTAGGTTTATCATAGAACCACCAGTATACATAAACAATTACCAAGAATCATAACATAATCATAACACATGAAAAATCATAGAGGAAAGTTAACATTTCCACATAGCATTCACAAGATAACAGTTCAAGATATTGACACAATAAATACATTGTCAAAAACCATTTTACATAAAAAATATATATAAAAAGGGTATATAGTATTTATTTTCCTTTTAAAAACATTATGTCCGGTTAAGGAATCCAAATATCAAATAACGCTCACAGTAGTGGAATGTCTTCTTTGACTGCGTACGTTAAAAAGAAACATCCCCTTTGTCATTTAGTAAAATTCTTCAAAAAACAATAGATACCATTATTAAAATATTGAATGAAATTAAAATAAATAGTATATACATATAATTCATATAATATAAGTTCATGAATAAACCAAAATATGCCTCAATTAAAAGATATTGAGATGATCTCCCTTACGAAAATTCGGCAGCTTAACAGTGTTACTTAAAAATCCATAAAATGAGTTGATGAGAGAAAAAAGGGTATATCATCATGTGGACATAAAATGTACAAAAATGAGGATATATAAGAAGATATCCCAACATAAGAGAATGAAAATTAAAATACATAACATAAAATAAGTCTTTTTCAGAAATAAGAGGGTGAAAGGTTTCCTTACCTTGAGTCCGAATCATCACGTATGTTATTTGTTTTTATTAAATAATAAACATGAGTTAATATATAATTTATTAAAAAACATTTTCAAGTTTATTAATTATTTTATATCACTTATTACCTTGTTATAAAAATTATATAATTATTCACATTCATATCTATCTTTCTGTAGATGTTCGGTACATGAGTCAAAAAATGAACTTATTATAATTACAAATTGTTCATGTGGTCAAAAGTATATTATCTCCAGAATGATAATCGTGGTTTATATATCATATATATCATATATATACATAAAATATGTATTTATAATATCCCATAACATTTGTATATAATAAATTAAAATCATCGTTCATGGAGACGGTAAGTTGTACGTATGCATGAACACTACTTTCATTTCTTTTTCATATTTAAAGGAATGAAAACTAAATGATATATAGGTATATTATAATTAATGTATAATATCATATTTTATATATGTTACATAATTTCCCTAACAACATCCTTTATACATTCCATGTAAGGAATGAACGAGTCATATCACTTTGATGGTGCGACTGTCTGCACTTCCTCAAATGAAATTATCATATTTATCCATAATTGAAACCATAAAGGTATGATATAAATGAAATGTAAAGAAGCATAGAGTCAATATATATATATAATATATATCACATAAAAATATAGTTCCATCATAATTTCCACTATGAGATGTGGTAGAGATAAATCGAACAATTATCGTTTCGTGAGGTAATAGTTCATAGTACACAAAAATAGTATCTTCCTATCAATTAGATGGAGGTGTCTGTAAGTGTAGATTGAATACATATCATAAAAATTACTTGTATATTTATTATACTGGTGTGGTTATGAAATCATATAAAAAGAATAAAATATGGATTGAAGAAGTGGAATAATGGAAAGGGAGTTTAGAGAAGATGCTACCTCTTAAGACATGTAACTCTCTTTGATTTGAGTCAAAAGGATTTCTTGAATTGCCTTATGCATAGGGTAAAGCTTATAGAAGGAGAAGGGGGATTTTGGAAGATTATTTTTGTAGAGTTTGGAGGATCCAAGGGGCTTTAGTGGGGTATGTAATGGGTTAGAGGTGGTGTCCTTTTATAAGAGGGAGGAGGGTCTATTTAGGAATGTTTGAATGTTTTTTTATTATAAAATGAATTTAGTTTTAAAAAGGTCCAAAACTCATTAAATTAAATTATATGATGAATATAAGTCGAAATAAAATTTTACAATATTAATTGGATTGGTTTTGGTTAATTTTTTTATCTTTATCTGTTTTATTATACCTATTTTTTACTCTTACAATTATTTCAAGAATTTAACACTTTGAGAGTCAAAATAGTTACCAAAACATGAACAATGTCCAATTCAAGAGTAAATATAAAACGTCAGACTTATAATAACAATTTTTACTAATAATATATATACCTTTTAATTTTAAAATAGTTATTAAAATATTTTATATTTTAAAATATGATTTATGTCAATTTTGACACTATTCATATCATGAACTTTTTTAAAAACTATAAAAACATGATGGATTAGAAAAAACATAATTAATAAAAAACTAACATCTAAATATCATCCTCAAAATTTTTGTATGACATAAAAATAAAAATATTACATTTATTTTAATATTTATAATATCATTTATTTGAATCTTTTATTAATGAATCAATCAAAGCATCATCATTGTGCTATAATTAAATTTATTTATTTAATCATTAAAAATTATAAATAAAATACCATGATTTATGAAATATTTTTATCTTTCTATTTAATATTTATATTCTAATAGATAACATATATAACCCCATATAAAAATAGTTTTATTAAAATATATATGTTTACTATATATTTTCATTAACTTTAAATTAAAAGGTATTAAATGTCATTATCCAACACCAGTGGCTCCATGGGGTCCTAACATAGACCCATGGATTCCCATTTTTGGATATATCTCATCCAATAGGAATATGAGATTTGTTAATGTAATTTAATAATATTATAATATTGTTTACCCTTATTTACCAGATGTACCCTTTAACCATGGTAAAAAAATATTTACTGACGTTACTATTCATAATGTGTAAAAATAATAGTTACCAATTTAAAAAATTTGTACCTCCTAATTCCAAATATGGAATCCATTTTTTCAAATTCAAAACACCTAATTTTCATAAAATAATTTAAATTTAATTTTCATTGTCAAAACCAAAAAGCATGTATTTAAGAAATAATAACTATTAAAAGATTGCAGTGTGTTTATGGCTGATTAAAATGTGAAATTATTTCAAATGTCTAAAATTCGATTAAATGGTAAAAAATAATCTAATTATACTTTGAAAACAAGTTAAATGGATAATCCATCCATATATATAAATCATATGAAAAGACAGTTTTGTCTAAAAATTCAATATTTTTCTCTATTAATTAAAAAATGACCATTATTAGAAAAATGCCAAATGTTTACCCAATGTAAATTTTGATGTCCTTAATCTAAAAAAGAAGTTTATTTTTTGAAAATGTAACATATAAAAGTGAAAAAAAACTATATTTAAAATGGGTTATCCATCAAAAGGTGGAAAACAACCTTTTAGAGTATTTCATGTTTAAAATTTGATTTTTTCTTATTTTAATCCTCTAATTTTTTTTGGATAAATGTAAAGACATTTAAAAAAACATGTGTAATCATATTTTAGGTAGTTATATTCATTCCCTCTAATACAACAACTATGCATTAACTACCTTTTAAAATAACAGTATTATTATATTATTTTTTGGTATATCTCAATGTTGTGTGCAACATAAGATTTCAAGGAAACCAGTTATTGCATGTTGATTACAATATCCGAAAAAGTGTCCTATTTAAAATAAAATTAATATATTAATCATAAATATTAATAGATATTAAAATTTATTATTCTATAAATACCTGGGTCATTACATCCTTCCCCCCTTTTGTAAATTGCGTCATCACAATTACAAAATTGGGATTGAAAACCTCATTGAAAGTCCCACATCTGAAAAAGAGTCAAAAAAACTATAACCATAAAAGAAATAAAGAGAAGTACAAAGGTCAAACAAGATTTCACATAATAGGATTCAATAAAAACATGGATATGGAGGAGAAACTAAGTGTCCAATTCTGATGGAGAGTGATAGAAAACATGATACAGAGAAAGTTAACTACCAGAAAACAACAAACTTATGATAGGTTAAATGGTCATTCATTCCCAAATAGGAAACTTAAATGGAATTTTTTTTGTATTAAGTTACATTTCATCAGGTTGGATATTTTATTTATATTATTGAATAATGACATAAGGAAATATACTTATTTTTCAAGTATAGTTTCATCCTTTAATATGTTTCTACCAAAAAATCATCTTTTCTCCAAATGATGAGTATTGAAGATAACATTGGCACACATGAAGCACTAGAATCAACTTCTAGAGAATGAAATAATAATAAAAACTATGAACTATATATTTCCCATGTCCTTAGATATTAACCAATACCAATATGATTAATACGATATCAGATCAAACCCAAATGACAATCCTTTATAAAAATAAATACACCTCTTAATCTCCAAAATTCAACAAACAATACCCAATGTTCAGAAAATACCATTCAATAAACAATAGTCCTTAAAAAATTTCTAAATAATCCAAACTAGGTTTGAAACCCAAAATTCAGAATGATTTGATCACATATTATTCCACAAAAATATTAATAGTTTTCTCCAAATAACATCAACTACTCTTAAAGTCTCATACAAAAAGTAAAAAACTTAATCCTGTATTCCCTATGATAGGTTAATAATTTCATAAATAACCCAAATCTCTATATGTACATAATAAAAACATAGATTCTTCCAAAATAAAATTACACAATTACTCCCCAATTAAAATCCCAATGTATTCTATTTTCCTTAAGCATATAGACTTTCCAAAAGAGAAAATGTCTTTGAAAATAACCTTTATCAGTTAATCACCAATTCATTTTCATATACTAAGGATATCAATTTGATAAAACTGAATGTCCCAAATCAACGTATTTTTTATTCATAAATTAATTTAACTTAAAATAATAAGTCACACTAACCAGAGACATCATGTAGGATAGTTATAGGAGATTCACCCTTATCAACCTTCGTTTCTGGGTTCGATTCCTACAGCCTTACCAGATGTGACTGATTTTCACCCATCCTATGGATTTTAATTTTTCTAAAACCATATCATTATTATAAAATTATCAAAAATATGATTATTTTTTCAAAAATAACCACAACCTATTTTATCCTCAAACGATATCTAATACCTTTTATTTTTCATCCACTAATGAAATGACTAGTAATTCCCTCAAATTCAATGATAATATAAAACCAAATAGTTTTTATAAATATATCCACAAAAGAAAAGATAATTATTCCATGAATAACATTCTCACATATCAAACTTCAGGGTTATAAATACTAGAAAAATTATTCCAATGTAACCCTATCATTAAAAAATTTAAACATATCATCATACATAGATCCAACATAACTCTTCAATTCCAAGAAATCTTAATCATAAAACATTATTTGTCATCATTTATCTATTTTTTCCATTGAATTCTTTTGAACTTATTTCCAATTAAAAAAATCATGCATAATGTCTTATGATTTCAATAATGTCAAAATATGAGCTAAGAAATAATACATACCTTTCATAGGTCATTTTTAGTTTCCTCATCTTTATTTGGAAGGGCATTAGGAATTGATAAATATATATTTGTATAATCCCACTGATCCCATTCCAGATCCTTCTTTGCAGGACATCTATTCGTGTAATGACTATGCACACCACAATTAAAATTGCCAACTTATCCTTCAGAAAGAACTTCTTTCACTTTCATGGAGTCAACTGAATGCTTACTTTTTCAATGACAGAGTATTGCTTTATGACCTTCATTACAAAATCTATAACATCTTCCTGCCCCTTTGAAGAATTTTCCTATGTGTTTTTTCCACATACTTGAAACATAGGTTTTTTAATATACTTACCTTTATTATTATTTCCTGAACTCCCTAGGGATTTGTTTCTCGCATATATAATGCCTTATAAAAATTACTAAGGTTCATGTGGTCCATCATGATTCTAGATAGCTGGTTGAGAATGAACAGAAGAGTTCTTAGTGAATCTCTTATTTCTTTCAATTTCTTAATCAGAAAACCACTATAGTTTCCTTCACATCCATTGTAACTTTGGTGACTGGTAGATCTAGCCATTTACTAAAACCATAAAATTTCGTGTGAGTATATCAGTAAAACCATCATATAATATCTTATGAGGAGGTTAAATACTATGATATACTTATTCATGTTATCTTAAACCCATTCAACTTCTCCAAAATATCTATGACTCGTTCTAATATGCTGATCATTATGGTTATGTCACTTATACTAAAATAACACCCTAACCTCTAATGTTATCTAAACAGACCTCTGATACCAACTGTAGAGACACATCCTTAAACATCACATAATCTAAAGTTAAATCAAGAATTAACATTGAGGATCTTTTTTGGTTAAGAGTTTTAAATAATTTTTCCATAACTATTACATTAAACTTAAAATATTACAAAGTAGACACTTCAACTCAATATCCATTTTTTTCATAAAATAAAAAATCTTAAAAGAAAACAATAATTATTTTATTGATATAAATTTTATTGAATTATTTCATTCCATTACCCTTCCTTATACCCTCTGAAAAACTCTTCAAAATCATGGGATGATCATGAAAATCATAGTAAGGGTTATAATATAAAGAAAGAAAACATTAGACCATTGATATAAATAAATAAATAAGATCATACTTTTCAATCATAAAACATATTATATTTAACATACCTCATGAAATAATAAGTTTTATGAATAAGACATAGAAATAATAAATCATAATGGTATCTTGTGGCATCCATAACATACATTCATTGTATCTTTCAAAGATATATTGGTAGTTACGTTTGGAATACCCATCATAGTATATTCCCTAAATCTCTAAGGAGAAACATTAATGTTTACCTTCTTCACGTTGCCCAATTCATTGGAGAGCTATCTCAAGATCACCCTCCCTAGGATTATCCTGGAACCACCTGTATATGAAAAATATTCCCAAGAACCAAAATATAATCATAACACATGAAAAAGCATCAAGGAAAAATATCATTTCCACATTGAAATCACAAGATAACAGTACAAGATATTAACATAATCAAACCATTCTAAAACCCATTTTAAATACCAAAATACCTAAAAAGGTCATATGGTATTTATTTTAAAAAAACATTATGTCTTTTTAATAAATCCAAATATCAAATAATGCTCATGGAGGCGGAAAGTCCACTTTCACTGCATATGTTAAAAAGAAACATTCCCATTGTCATTTAGTAAAATGATTCCTAAAAAAAATATTTCTTTTGAAAACAATTGAATGAAACTAGAAGAAAAAGGGTATTAATATAAACCGTATAAAATAAGGTCATTTATAAACCAAAATATCCCTCAATAAAAGGAGATTGAGATGAAGTCCCTTAAGAAAATTTGGTAGCCTAACATCGTCACATTGAAATCTAGAAAATGGGATGATGAGAGTGAAAAGGGTATCTCATCACATGGAAATAAAATATACAACAATAAAGATATAAGAGAAAATATCCCAACATAATATAATGGAAATTAAAATACAAAACATAAAAGATGTCTTTGACTAAAAGAGGAGGGTGAAATGATCCCTTACCTTGAGTCTGAATTATCACTTTTGGCACTAGAAAACGCGTCCATATAATTCACTGAATGTTATGGGACATGATGTCATTGAATGTGTCATTCCACAGGCTTCGATATGACTAGTAATTGGGCCCGAACAGAGTTACGAATTAGTTGTTATGGTCGTTCGAAGGCAGACTACTTGAAATGGCCATCTAGGACGATTTTGGGGAAAAGTATGGATTTTCATGGAAAAATGTAATCTTGAACACAAAAATAATTTTTTGCGCATAAAAAGACATTGCACACAAAAGTGGAATTGAATTTTGTTCACACAACCATTCATGGTTTCCCCTATAAATACAATTGCACCCCCTTCTTCCAGGGGGCCCCTAGTGGTCGTCCACAGCTCCAATGCACGTAAGTCCTCATTTTCTGCGCATGCACACAAAACCCCCCATCTTGTGGACAAAACATCACTTTTTCATGAAAATATGAAAACATTACATTTTTTTGTGAAAAACATGTTTTTGGAATGCATCCGCGCCACTGTTCCCAATTTTGCATGCACTAGTGCTGCACCTGTCCAATTGTGCGTACACCTCCCCTATTTCGTGCAAAACTCCCATATTGCCTACAATTTCTTTACCTAGTTTGTGAACAACTCCACTATTTCATGCACGTCTCCCTTATTGCGTGAACGCCTACCCTACAATGCACATGCCTTCCATATTGTGAGCAATGCTTCCTCTTTTATGCAGCCTATCCTGCATGTGGCACATTTTATGCGCAACAGTATCCAGGAATGTGCCCACTAGTCCATACCATGGGGAATGCGCCCCCACACCGCCGCTCGAGATTAGTGCCGAGCTACGATTCCAGCCCTCCGAGCTAGTCTCTTCACTTTCATCACTGACTCCAATGAAAAATGGAGAGTCACACAAAGAACATTTCAGGACAGGACGTCATCATTTTCCATTGCGCCCTTATGTGCGCCCTCCTTCCACCCATGGAATACCATGATTTGAGATACTCCTCTGCACTCTGTGAAAGACATTGAGTCGGAAAATTCCACTTTGTTCATTTCCCATATCGGGATTTGATATTCTCATCATCAATTCCCTGAGTACCTTGAGTCAAACCATTCCTCAAGAAACTCATCCAAACCCTAGCACCTAACTGATATCTCAGTATCCACCAGAAAGGTCCGCTCTTGAGTAAGTCCCAACTCCAACCATTTCTGGGTGCCTTACGCCTAATAGTATTTTCTATATGATTTTAAACTGTAGTACACCCTATGTGACAAATGTAGGATGCCTATTTCTCCAAACAAGATATGCCTTATGCTCCATGCAAAAGATTCCAATAGTCCTATCTATATGACATTAAACAATATTATACCCTATATAACATACATAGGATTCCACTTATTCCAAACAAGAGATTACTTATGCTCCCAGAATAAGATTCCAATAGTCCTATATATATATGACAATAAGCTCTAGTAAACCCTATATAAAAAACATAGGATGCCTCTTGCTCCAAACAAGAGATGCCTTATTTTCCAAGCGTAATATGCCAATATTCCAATCTATATGACATTACACTGTAGTACACCCTATATGACAAACTTAGGATGCATCTTTCTCCAATATAGTTATGCCTTATTTTTCAAGCATAAGATGAAAATAGTCCTATCTATATGAATTTAAATAGTAGTACGCCCTGTTTGACAAACATAGGATGCCACTTACTCTAAACAAGAGACACCTTTTGCAACAAGCATAAGATTCCAATAGTCCTATCAATATGAATTTAAACAGTAGTAATCCCTATATGAAAAATATAGGATTCCTCTTTATCCAAACAAGAGATTCCTTATGCGCCAAGAATACAATGCTAATAGTCCCATCTACATGACTATAAACTATTGTATTCCCTATCTTTGAATAATAGGATGCCTCTTGTTCAAAATAAGAGATTCCTTGTATTCTAATCATAAGATTCCCCATCCCATGATTACAATGGCGTAATTTCACAAGCATTGGAATCTGTTTGAGAATTCCACCACTCCACCTCATGATTCGTGGGTCCTTCATTCAGATCATCATCCTCTTTCATGTCTAAACACCCCCCTAATGGTGTGGTCCCATCCCGTATCAGCTCACCTACTATCTTGGGAAAATTCCCCGAAATATATTGGATGACACTTTGAGTCAGGTCCTCTGTTTCGAACACGGTCAATGGTCGACCCTCATTTGTTTTTCCCCATTTCAGGCTAACACGATATGGATTCTGTGTTTCCAACATGGTAAAAATTTATCCTCCATCATCATGCCACCCTCACTACATTCCAAATGTCGGGAATTTGATTCACACTTTTCATCTCCCTTTGTTTGGACTGATTCCAATGCCCTTGGCGTTACCCTGCATGTGCTCTTGCACATAGGTTTTAGCACCAATTATATGCCTCAACCCACGAGTGAGTTTATATTCCCTCATGGCTATACATGAAGAGGACATTGCGATCATCAACCTCGAGTAATCCCCATTCACCATTGCCGCTCCACAACGGCACCCGAGCAGCTTCCTTGCATAAACCCCATTCACCATTGTTGCTACATAGCGGCACCCAGGAAGCTTTCATGAATAAGCCCCATGCACCATTGCCGCTCCATAGTGGCTCCCAGGCATCTTCCATGCATAATCCCAATTCTCCATTGCCGATCCACAGTGGGACCATGGTAGCTTCCATGTGTAATCCCCATCCACAATTTCTACTCCATAGCGACACCTTGGAAGATTCCATGCTTAAGCCCCATCCACCATTTCTACTCCATAGCGACACCCGTGAAACTTCCATACATATGCCCCATTAACCATCCATTGTGGCCATACCTCTGCAAAATGGATGTTAGGTATATTTTTTACTCTTGTTTCTCACAATGAGCATGGATCATGTGAGCTTAGAGGAAGCATTGATCTTGGCATCCTTCTTGGTCTACCTTACATGTAATCTCTAAACCATTCCGAACTATATGGAACTTGTTCCTTTCCAAGGAAAGGTATGTAGGATGGATCCTTGAGGTTCAATCCCAACACCTACTGGTCCCGACCAATTGATGTCGGTTCACCAAACCATTCCGATCTACATGGACTTTGATCTTTTCCAAGTCAAGGTATGTAGGAGTCCTCCCTGAGGATCAAGTCCAACACCTACTTGTCCTGACCCCTTCACAATGGTTATCCTTCATCCCGCATGACATTAAACTGTATTAACCATCCTGAAATACATGGAATTTGATCCTTGTCTCCAAGGAAAGGTACGTAGGAAACCTCACTGAGGGTCAAGTGCAACACCGATTAGTTTTGACCTCTCCACACCAGTCCACCCTCGTCCCACATAACGTTAAACTGTATGCCCCTTTTTGTCTTGCATGACGTTAAACTGCACCCATTCGAACTACATGCGCTCTGATCCTTATCTCCTAGATAGGGTATGTAGGATAACTCCATTTGGTCCAACCCCAATCGACAATAAGCCATTGTGAACCCAAATCGGTTGTAAGCCATTGGAACCCCAACCTGCTATAAGCTGTTGTACCCCAACTAGAAGTAATCCATTGCAAAACTGAACAAGGGAAAGCTGTTGTCAGCCCCACATGATGAAAACCCATTGTTAGATGAACTACATGGGTTTGATCCCTATATTTTAGATAGGGTATGTAGGAAGACACCCTGAGGTTAAACCACAAACACTAGTAGTCTTTGGGGTTCCCCCTATTGGGACCCACATCTCTGGTCCACCCCTTGAGCGTCAGACCAACCCGGGCTTCTTACCACACATCAGCCCCAGTATGTCGTCAGATCACTATCCACTACACACACCCAGTCTCTATACCCCCATCATGAAGTATGTGGAAATTGATTCCCTTCCACATGGATACATAGAAATCCTTCCCGAGGTTCCATCCCATCACTCATGTCTCATTCGCGTCTCTCCATTGATCCCTATGATTCGGGAAGGACATTCCCCTACCAGGATGTTTTACTTGTTCTGGATCCCATTCAAGCATCCATTCTCAAGGGCCGCTGCCTCAGGTGTCCCATCGCCTTACCGAACTATGCGAAGTTTGATTCCCTACCACGAGGATAAGTACGTAGTCACTTCGAGGCTCAATCACAACATCACCATCGTTATCACATCAGTTCCATATCATTATCCATCATCTTCTCTCAACCATCCATGTCCATCCTAATTTTTACTCAGGCCACCACATCCTAGTGAAATCATGTCATCCACCTCCTAATTTCTCATAGCAGTACCAGGGCCGCTATCCATGCGTACGCCCCAGTGTTTCTTCAGGCCGCTTTCCTCTACGCACACCCTGATTTATCACCCCTTAAAACTACATGGGTTTTTATCCCTGCCTTCAACATAGGGTACATAATAATCCTCTTCGAGGTTCAATCCCATGCAATGGTAAACCTTGGTCTTCCCCATTCTGGGGTGCACTCTCCCAGATCCGCCGTCAGTGGTGTCCAAATCAGTCTTCATAGTGTGACATCATCCTTTAATGGAACACACCACTAAGAGTCTTCTATCATTGGGAATTCTGACCTGTCCATATGGTGTTCCCCATTTTGGGGTGCACTCTTTCTTGTCCGCCCTTAATGGTGTCCAGATCATCCTTCACGGTGGGATATGTTTCTTCTATGGGACACACCACCTCAGATCCTTCCTCATTGGGCGTTCTGAGCCATCCACTTGTTAAAACATCTTTGTTTTCCCTCCTAGGGATATGAAAATATGGTCAACCAATATGGGACATTCTGATCAATCTCATTCCATCTCTACAAGACGTTAAACTTGTGGCATACCTCGTGTTAAAAATGAGATGCTTGTGGAAAACCTACAAAGAAAGGCCTTTGGTGTAACTGTCCCTAAAAGATGTTAAACTCATGGAATACCTCATGTTAAGCATGTAAAGATGGGGAAAACCTTTGAGGAATGCCTTCGACATAACATACCCCACGACTTACATGGGATGCATCGGGTTCTGCACCGTTGAGATTCCCTCATATGAGAAAGAATACATGTTCCCCAATTTCCACACATCCTGTGATGCCCCGGCATGCCTAATGTTGTCATCTACTCCAAACTAAGGTTGCTACCATGTCAAGACCCCGTGGAATGTCTTGTTTAAAGTAGTGTAATTAACTGGAATCCACAAAGATATGGCACCCAGAACGATATTCACGAACCATAACTCAAATCTTTGAGGGAGACCCGAAATAGGTAACGAGTTCTGAGGTGGAATACATGGAATGAGAAATCGACATCCCATCATCCCATTCCAATCAAGAAGAAAACGTCACTTAATAATATATGGATAACCCCTAATTTTCGAAAGCCGTAATGTAGGGAAATAGTTGCGCATCCTCAGACATAAGGATGCACGCCCTGACTAAAGCGTCGGAAACAGTAACATATGTTCTTTTTTCTTCACAAATAATTAACTAAATTAAATTTATACTTTCTTCAAAATATTTTTAATGTTTATTATTACTATTATATCACTTTTTACCTATCTATAACAACCATATAATTATTCAAGTTCATATAGGTCGTTTTGTCGATGTTCAGTACATGAGTCAAAAATGAATTTGTTATAATTAAAAATTGTACATGTGGTCAAAATTATATTATATAAAGAATGATATTACTGATTTAGATATCTTATATATCATATATATCGAGTATATATTTAGTTATAATAGTCTACATTATTTGGAAATAAGAAATGAAAAGTACCGTTCATGGAGACGGTAAGTCGTACGTACGGATGAACACTACTTCCATTGCCTTTTCATATTTAAAGGAATGAAAACTAAATGTTACATAATTATATTATAATTCCAATATAATATCATAATTTATATATGTTACCCATTTTCATTAACACTATCCTTTATTCATTCCATGTATGGCATGAATAGGTCATATCAGTTTGAGGGGGCGATAATCCGCACTTCCTAAAATTAAATTATTTTATTTACCCATTATGGAAACCGTAAAGGTATGCTATAATTGAAAAATACAGAAGAATAGTTAAAATATAAATATAATATATATCACATATAAATACAATTCCATCATAATGGCCAGCATGAGAGGTGGTAGAGAGAAATCGAACAATCATCGTTTCATGAGGCAGTAGTTCGCCATTCACAGAAACAATATCTTCGTATCCATTAGATGGGAATGTGTGTAAGTGTGGTTTGAATCCATCTTATAAAAAAATCCTATTATATTGAGGATACTGGTGTTGTTATTTAATCAATGAAAAAAATAGGGAGTGAGGAAGTAGAATAATGGAATGGAATTTTAGAGAAGGTGTTACCTCTTAAAACATGTAACTCGCTTTGATATGAGCCAAAAGGCTTTCATAAATTTCCTGCTACCTAGGATAAATATTCTAGGAGGAATAGGGGGATGTTGAGTGATTTGTGGATCATATTTTGGGCGAGACAAGGGGCTTCAGAGGTGAGTGTAATGGGTTAGAGGTGGTTTCCATTTATAAGATGGAGTAGGGGCTCTTTAGGAATGTTTGAAAGTAATATTTTATTATAAATGGATTTTCAGTTTCAAAAATTCCAAAACTGATTAAATTAAAATATTCTATGAATATAAGTCTAAGTAAAATCATCCAATAATAATTGAAAAGGATTTGGATATTTTTTAATCCTTATCATTTTTATCTAACCATTTTTTACTCTTCTTATAGTATCAAGCATTTAACACTTTGAGAATCAAAATATTTATCAAAACATGAAAAATATCCAATTAAAGTGTCAATAATAAACTTTTAGAATTAAGATAATCATTTGGTGGAATCTTTTTTTTTTTGAATTTTAAAATATTTAACAAAATATTTTTTATTTTAAAATACGAATTTAGTCATTTTTGACACTATTCATATTGTGACTTTTTAAAAAATCCATAACAACTTGATTGATTCAGGAAAACGTAATTCATACAAATATTACATGAATCTGTCATCCATAAAATTTGTGGATGACATCAAAATAACAAAATTACATTTATTTTAACATTTATAATTTCATTTATTTGAATCCTTTATTAATAAGCAATAACTTCATAATCACTGTGCCATACCAAAATTTACTAATTTAATAACTAAAAATTATAAATTAACAATAAAGATTTAGGAAATCATTTTATCTTTCAAATGAATATTTATAGTCGAATATATCTCTTATATAACCCCATATAAAAAACATTTTAGTAAAATATATATGTTTATATTATATTTTCTTTTACATTAAATTAAAAGTAATTAAATGTTATTTTCAAACACATGTGGCTCCATGGGGTTTTAAATTTACCCACTTATGCACATAGTCAGATATATATCATCCAATAGGATTAGTACTAGTGTTAGGGCAATTTATTATTATAATATTATTTTTACCATTATTTACCTGATTTACCCTTTAAAAATGGTAAAACAAATATTTACTAAGGTCACTATTCATAATGTCTAAAAATAAAAGATAACTATTTATACAATTTATACCACATGATTCCAAATATAAAATATATATTTCAAAATTCAATGAATATAAGTTTCAAAAAACAATTTAAAATTAATCCTCGTTGTCAAAACCAAAAGGCCTGTTTTTAAAAAATAATAACTATCAAATGATTTACATGTGTTTAAGTCTAATTAAAAAGTGAAATTACTTCCAATGACCAAAATTAGATTAAATGGTTAAAACATAATATAATTATAATTTAAAATCTATTTAAAATATAATCTAACAATATAAATAAATCAGATAATAAGATAGTTTTGACATAAAATACAGTAATTTTCCCTATTCATTAAAAAATGAACATTATCATAAAAAAACAAAAAATTTACTCCAAGTAAATTTCTATTTCCTAAATCTAAATAAGAAGTTTATTTTTTCAAATTAAACACGTAAAAGTTACAAAAACAATATTTAAAAAGGGTTCTCCATCAAATGGTGGTAAAACGACCTTTTAGAACATTTCATGATTAATATCATATTCATTGTTTTTTTAAACCTCTAAAATTTATTGGATAAATGTAAATGCATTTGAAAAACATGGTTAATCATTCTTTAGATATTTTTATTCATTCTAGCCCATAAAATGACTATGTGTTAACAAAAATTTAATATAATAATAATATTTTATTATTTTTTACTATATCTCAATGTTTTGTGCAATGTACGATTTCAAAGAAACTCGTTGTTGCGTGTTGAGTATGTCATCGACCAAAGTTTCCTCTTTAAAATAAAATTGATATCTTATTCATAAATAATAAAATATATGAAAATGTATTATTCTATAAAATACCTAGGTCATTACAAGTGGTGTCAAACTCCATCTTTTTGGGATGAATTCCGGGAAAGGAAGTTGATGGGAATATAATTAGTTTAAGAAGTGGCTGAGAAAGTGTAGACGATCTAGAAACACATGAGTATAACTCAGAGTAGGTAGAAAAATTATGCAGACAATAGAATGAATGACTTTTCTTTTGAGTTAGGTGATCGTGTTTATCTTAGAATCTCCCCATGAAAAAGTGTTATGCATTTTGGTAAGAAATGAAAGATAAGTCCACAGTTCATTAGACCTTATGAAATTCTGGAAAAAGTTGGACCGCTAGCCGAAAGAGTTTATTTTACTCTTATGTTATATGAGGTACATAATATTTTTAATATTTAGATGTTTAGAAATTATTTGCCAGATTCATCTCATGTTTTGAGCCTAGAAGCAGTTTTGCTGGAAGAGAACCATTATTA
This sequence comes from Viscum album, assembly GCA_963277665.1. Classification (NCBI taxonomy): domain Eukaryota; kingdom Viridiplantae; phylum Streptophyta; class Magnoliopsida; order Santalales; family Viscaceae; genus Viscum; species Viscum album. The sequence continues at coordinate 71,344,615 of OY728135.1, forward strand.
TGAAGAGAAGCCAGTTGAAATTCTTGTTTGAAGGGAAGAATTATTATAGAATAAAGTAATCCACCATGTAAAGTTTATGTGGAGAAACCACAAGGTTGAAGAATCAACATGGGAATCCAAAAATTCTATGAGGGAAAGGTACCCTCACTAGTTTAATAAGTAAATAAAATTTCTAGGGCTCAATTTTTAGAAGGTTGGGATACTGTAACACCCCATAGTTTTAAATATAAATTGAAATACATGAAACTTCGTTTTATGTGTATATTTTTAACAAGAATTTAATCATTATTTTTCCACTTCAATGTTTTGATTTTCAAAAAACAGCCATCTAGAATTGTGATCAGCATGTTATTTGTAGTCTAATGAAACCAACTTGATTTTTAGTGAAAAGTAACAATCCCTTATGAATAGTAAATTTTACTATTATTTTATTTTATAAAGGCTTTAAGACAATTAAAAATGGATTAATTTTTCAATTTCTAAAAAATGAATTAGAGATTTAAAATTGTTATTTTTGAATAAATTATGATTTTATTTAAAAATTAAATAAATAATATGTAGAATTTATTTTCAAAAAATGGAGATTATTTTTGAGTTCTATAGGTTCAAAAATGGTTAGGGGTATTTTTTGGGATTTTTCTGAAAATATTGAATTTTTATATGAATAGTAAAATACGATAAATTATGATAAGTGCTAAATACTAGATTTACTGCATCATAGGTGATGCAAGGATGATTTAAGACCACGTTTTTGAACTCATATTAAATAGTAACTATTTTGGGTCACATGAATCAAGAATTTTCATATTCTTGAGCAATAATATTTAAATAATGATTAAAATAATCTATAATCCCTCCTTTCCTCCATTATAAATACCACCATCATTAACCTCTTCTTATCACACCTATCAACCCTTACGCATTTTCTATGTTCACCAAAATATACTCAAAATTTATTTTCATCATGTCCTAGGGCTTCTGGTCTCACAATAAGTCCAAAACCAAAGGACATATGGTGGATCTCAAGGAGAAGAGATCAAGGTGTAAGGATCCTCCTCCTTTTTCATATGTTTTCTTTCCAATTCCTTTATTTCTTATAATATATTTCCCTATAATTATCCAAGAGGTATGAAATATAAATAATTTAATATATTTTTTATGTTATCACATTCATGTAAAACATTCATCATCTTCATTCTTCTCCTCTCCCTCTTGTTCAAAAAAAAATCATCATCCACGATGTGCCGATTTACAAAAATCATTGGCAATGTGTTTTCAATATTTGTTACATCCTACGAAGATGTTCATAAAACCATTATAATGTTTGAAATAGAATGTAAAGTGTATTTTTAACCTATTTTATGTTTTTTAATTAAATTTACATCCATGACATCAAATTATATAATGAAACTAGTTCACGATTATTGAGTAACTGCCAAAAATAATATAAACAAACATCATTAATTATTTTCATAATGATCTATCATCATATATGATTAAAAATGATTTATGGTATCATTATATAATATTTAAACATATTAAAACCATTTTATTCCACTTATATAATTTCATTACCCACATGAAAAGAAAATAAAATACAAACCAGCCATGTAAATCATGTAAACCTTTCACCCAAAACAATTAAAGAAGAAAAATACTAATAATTTAAAGGTGAAATGATGTTATTAAATGAACTTATAAGGTGTTATAAACATGAATATTTTGCGATAATATATTAATAAAACTATTTTAAGAATTATATAGGAGGTTTAGAAGTGTTTTAAGTAAGAAAAACCTAAGGTAAGCGAAATTTTAACCCAATTTTCATTCTTTGGGTTAACATTCTACTTCATTATTTAAGTGGTATTAATTTTTTTTCAGATTAATATTTTTATATTATGTTTAATTATTTTTATTTACACTGTATATACATATTAAATCCACTCTATTAAGTCTCACTTAAATTGTATGATATTTGTACGAGGCTTTTCTTTTAAAATCTTCTTTTAAAATTCTGTTTTATAAAATTCAAAAGAGATGTTTTATGCAATTATTCATGTATTATTACTGTGTTCGGGTTCTTGGGAATTGTGTATGATGAGGTGTGGGACCTATATATCCCTCCAATGCATTGGCTATGTGTTAGTTGGAGGATGGTCGTACGGTTACTCGAAGTGTAATTGTGATGGCTACACAAATTGAAAGGTAGCTATGAAGGTTACGAATTATAAAGTTTCCAAGAGGGTTGCAAGATTATGTAAGTAATTAACCAAGATTAATTTATGGTTCTATGTATGTTCTTTATTTTTTTGGGAAAAGTTTTGAAGTAAAACATTTGAAAAAGTAAGTATATATAGGTGACTAGTATTTCTTTCTGAAAATGATTTCATATGATATATGTATTCATAAACTAATGTGTTCTTTCCTACTTTTTATATCCCTTAATGAGATATATGTGTTAATCCCATGTTTTTTATTGATTTTAATAAGTTATATTGATGTCTAAGATAAAGAAGGAATCCATGTTAAATGAAACAAATATTTTTTAAAGAAATCATGTTCTATATTTTGGTTGAAATGGTCAGTATTTTATGGTATCCACTATGTATTAATTTAGAAGGATATTAAAGTATTATGTACATTTTCTCAATATATCTAAACATAAAAAGATCCACAATATTAAAGGAAGTAGTTTCATGACTAAAATTCATCATTATGTAATGTAATATGGTCAGGTCCTTATATAAATTTTAAACTCAAGAAGATGTTGATAATTTTATTTACGGGTGATGATTTTGATGTGGGTTGGTGGTGATTTTCAGAATTCACTAAATGGATTTTTTTGGTGTTCCTTTGTGGAACTACAGTCTGTGGGTTTTCAGTTAGTAACCCATTCACCTACAAGGGACGTCTCCAGATGAGGATTAAAGCATGGAGTCTTCACCAGACCATTGCTTTTATGAATTAGGTGATTGATAGGTTATGCAAATCTACATAGGTACTTGGATCGTGCATCCTTTAACATGATAGCTAGTCGGGCAGTGATGAGAAGTTGGAAGGTGATCTAAATTTTATTGATTATGGGGAGGGGATTTCCTTTATAGGGTGGATTTGAGCGGTTTTGGGACTTGGGCCTTTGGACCATGGGGTATGGAATTTTTTTATGCCTTTGAGGTCATGTTGGGTTCCACCTCATCCATTAAAATGGGATCTATGATAATAAAAATTACTTTTCAGTCAGGGTGGGATTTTAAAACATAGTTTTAGGATACTAGGTCAAGTTTATTTATAAAGTGTTTTTAAGAGGTCTTTTGAAAAAATCTTTTAAAATGGAGAACTTCCTTTAGGGTCTGAAATTGTATTTATAAAGGGGTGTTTCTTAAATGGTTTATAAGTGGATCATTAAATTGGTTATTTGAAAATAGGCTTTGACTTAGGAAAAATGATTTCAAAAGTTATTATTTTCATTTAAAATAAGGAAGAAAAATCAATTTCAATACAATGATGATGTGTTATGGTTTCTTCTTTCTATGTCTTATAAAAATGATTAATTTTATTCATCATTAAAAATGAACACCTATAGATCATAAAATTAAATAAATTGTATATAATTTTCTTATGGTGACAAACTAGTTTGTTTAGATCACACCAATATTTTGTTGGTCGTGGACTAATCCAATTTTAATATTTTCAATGAGTTTTCCAAAAGAATCATGATGGTACTGGACGGTGGTTTTGGGTAATGTATTGTCTAATTAGAGATTTGTGGGGAAACATTTTGGCATTCAACATTTTATCACCAACATAGCAAGGGTGATTTATAATTTGGTTCCATCTATATATTCTTTTATTGTAAATTTATTTATGTATGATCTGTACATCTAGTTTTGATGTCCAATTTTTTATTTTATTTTAATTTTTATTATTATTATTTAAGAGGGAAAATAATTCCCATTTTATATTTTGTGACACTGAATAAGAAGTTGTTAGCTTGTGGGGATCAGGAAAAACATTTAGGCATGTGGTGAATCATATCATTTTCCTGTTTAGATAGCAGCCCAGGCTGATTCACTATAAAATGATCCCAAATCCTAGGTTCATGAATAGAACTAGGTTTTGGATGTTTTTTAGTTTAATACGGGGTGTTTTTAGTTTTTAGATACGTGCGTCAAGACTTGGTATTTAGGTGTACGGAGAGTGTCACATGATTTTTCATACCTTGATCCTCTAGTGGTCATGGGTATTTTATATTATATTTATTATCATGGATTTCCATTGGATGTCCTTGTTGGAATATGAAATAATTCCTATGATTTTGTTTTGTTTTTATCCTCATTTTTATGAATTTTTTTTCTTTAGGTGTTATATATTGTGTTTTGGGATGGAAATTAAAAGGCCGATAAAGATGTGTGGTTATCTCACTGGGTCCGAAAACGCATGATGAATCTAGATTCACATATTTGGAAACATTTTATTGAACATTTCATGATTGAAATGTGGCTGTCAACCATGTTTCCATGTCTATCACATTTCTTAATTCCATCTAGTGAATCTATTTATAACCACTATCTCTTATATTTTTTAATTATGTCAGGGAAATGAGAGATTATCAAGATGGGTCTTATGATATGTCGTAATCATGAGGTTGATTTTTTTGGTATATGATCATGTTATTCCCTTTTTTACATGACTTTAAATGTGACATTAAAATTGGATTTCATTGGAAATTGATTGGGTTAAAATAAGCCCTTTGTAATTTTTTGTAAAAGGATATTTGGTTGAATGAAATTTTTATATGTGGTCAATTTAATTTTGAAATGTAGAACTCTATTTGAAATGAGATAAATATTTTTTTAAATGGATTAAATGAGTGTTTTTTGATAAAAGCTGGAATTTTTAAAAGTGGGGTCTTATTTTAAGGTTACATAGTGATTTTCAAAACTGGATTTGGTGGCTAAATTAGGCCGTAAGTCTACCCAAAAGGGTTAAATGATTTGATATTGTTTAAAATAGTATATGTCTGTTTTATCATGAAATATGTATGATTATTTTGGTTTATAACTTGATTAGTATTTTCTGAAATATTTTTCAGAAACGTTTTTATTTAAATATGTTATGTTAGTGATTGGGGGTTAAAATTTAATGGAGGTTTCCAATTTGATTTTAAATTGAATTATCCCAAGTCTCAATGGTGTCTTGGACTTTAAAATATGTTTTAGGACTCTTAGATAAGAAGAGTCAATGTTTTTAGTGATGAATTATGGGGGTGATTTTTCTTCTCTTGGGGAATGCACAGATTTTCAGGACATGATCATGTATGTCGTTTCTATCTCAATTATATTAGTTTATGACTATCAAAAAGGTCTATAATAATGGTAAAAGTATTATTTTTTTGGATCATTCATCTTAATTATTTTAATACTTCCTAAGATATGAATGGAGTGTCATGCATTGGTTTATATGTTTTGTGGTGTTTTTTTGAAGTTGTTCTGGAACATATTCTTTTAGAAATTTTACTTCTAATCAAGTGGGCTGAGTGGTTCATACAAGTGATCCTTGGATCCATACCATGACTAGTGAGGATATTTATATTTTTTGATTCTCGAGGTTTGGTGACATGATTATCATTTGATTCTTGGTTATGAATCTTTTGTATGATGAATAGTTTTGAGATTTATAGTTAAATTTTTTGGAGTAGTTTTAGTTTGATAAAACTTTTTATTGATGTTATATTTGGGTAATCCCTTTGGTTTATCCTTATAAGTGGTGGTTAATTTTGGGGACTGTTCAATAAACATTATTGTTTTTTCCTTATATGGTATTTTTTTAAATATAGGTTGTTGAGAGGGATTAAAATGAGGTTCAGATGTGGGTTTAGATATAGTGAAACCTAGGGTATGTGCATGGTTGACTGAGAGTGTAATTTTTTATTGAAATACTATAGGGGAATCTAGGTTGATGTTTTCAATTGGGATCATCATGGTATGGTCTTACGGGATCATAGACCAGATTCAACCATATATATAGTCCACAATCCCAATAATATAACCATGTAGTTTCTAAATGATGAATGTGTCTCATTGTTGTGATCCTTGGATTTGTGTTGGAATATATTTGGTGATTTGGTCCTATGTTCCTTATATATGTTTTTAGATTGAGTGTTAAATTTATGGTTTTGAATATAGTTAATGAGGATGGACATGGTCTGTAGTTTTTTGTAATTTCTTTTTAGGGATTTTGGGAATGTGGGTGTTCGATGAGTTTGTTTTCTTTATGTAAAAGTTATTATCCGTTAATCACCAATTTAAAATAGTTTTAAATCTGGGGACACCTAATGTAGTTCTCTATTACCCCAGATATTCTCGTTGATTGGATATAGATCAGTTTTGCCTTAAGATTTCATGGTGTTATTTTTGGATAAATCCATATGTTCAGGGACTCATATTTGATTTTGATACTTTATTTGGAAGGTAGTTAATGTTGTCCTATATTTTGAACTATGTATAAATGTGGTAAGAAAGGGTAATGGTGGGTAGAATTGTGATACCCTCCATGACTCTATGGATTTAATTTTATATTATATTATTTGACTGATGTTCATTTTATGATTCCAAGAATTTATAGCCTGAAACATGGAAAATATAGAAATACTTTCTATATGAATGGTTTTCACACATGGTTTGGGATAAACATTATCATAACCCATATTTTGTAGGCTTCCTAGTTCATTTTATTATTTTATAGTTTATCAATCATGGTTGGAACACAGTTCAGACCAAACAATGTAAAGCACACGACATACTATGACGGTCATTTGCAGGCTTGGATTGCTGGGTCCTGGGTTCCACACGATTAGATAAAATCGCTCACTAGAATGAGAATCATGTCTTCAAATTTGACGGTGTCATTTGGAATAGTTGGCAGGATTATAGTCAAAAATTTTGGAGTCCTAGGGGAAACTGTGCACAGTGCCCAAGTGTCTCTAGTGAGGGAGACTTGGAAAATACCAAATTTGGAAAAACCCTGCATCCAAAAACATGATATCTTCCATGATTTTAAAATTTTATGTATTTACAAAAATATCATCTTGATTTTATGTAAAATTAATCCCATTTTCATGATCATGCCTTAGGAGATCTAGGTGGAGCTCCAAACTCTTTCTTCCTTAGATTATCCTAACTCTCCATTAAATTTCAAGAATATTTCTCCTTGGAAAGTCTACGTATATCCATTTCTCTCATTTATTCATCCCAATAACTTTAATTATATCCATACCTTAAACCCTAAAAGAATTCCATGTGTGATTTTTAGTGAAGGGTTTCGAACTAATCATCCCTATTTGTACATGTAGGCGTCATAGAGTATAATTAATTATTTGGTTCAGTGTTCTCTATGAAAGGTGACAGCCTCCGGCTTGGTCACCATTGACTCAAGGTAAGTGTTTCTTTGTTGTTTCTTTATATTACATTCTATTGGATTCATGATATTTTTAATGTTTATATTTCATAGATTTATTTCTATATATGTGTCCCATGGGGTACAAATGAGGATTTCTAAATGGATTTAGCCCCGGAAATGAAATGGGTTCCATTCGAAGTGTTCTTATATAATCCTAGAAAGTTTTAAATGGTAAAAATGTTCTTATTAGAGGTGAAAAGTATCTTCTTGAGGTTTATAAAATATTTTTTTATTATATGATTTTTGATTGAAGTGAATGATATGTGAAAACTGTTAAACATTTTTATGGGGTTTTTATTTTAAAAGGTTGTGTTAATCCATGTGAGTGGTATTTGAAATATTTTTGGGGATTTAAAATGATTTAAATGTGTATTTACTGGATTTATGAGTTCCCAAATGGTTTTGGAGAAATTTTGTCTTTAAATTAGTCACTTTAGTTGATCGAGATGGAATTTTAAATTGTTTTAGATGGCTTGGAATAGGGAATGTTTTTTTAACGGATTTTTTTGTGAATTATGAGAAATGGGTTTTAATAAAAATCCTTAAAACCATATTGTGCCTATTTTATTTTATCCCCATTAATGTGGGAGTTTTTATGTATTTTTTTGAGTGATAATGAATTTGGTTGTTTCATGTGAGAGAATCTTAGTTGACATGAGTTTTTATATAAAAATTTATTAAATGTGATTGTTTCTTATTGAATGCATCTACTTGATTTCACACATCCTTTTTGTTCTTATTGGATTCATAGTAAACGGGTTAGAGACTCTTATTATTGCACACCCTGATATATATAGTCCATTGATTAGGAAGCATATCCCTCTAGACCACGTGTAATATCCCATGTAAATAATGGATATGATATTTTCATATTTATTATTATTTATTAATTCAATATTAATTTCACTTTATAGGGGATTATATGTTTGATCGAGTACCTGACATGCACCAATGGGTTTTTCTGAAATCTTATGTTGCACACAAGGCGGAGTTATACTGAAAAATAATAATATAATATTATTTTAAATGGATGTTAAAGCATATTAGTTGTATTATAGGGAATGAACAGAACTAACTATAACATGATTATACATGTTTGTTAAATTTTTACATTGATCCAATAAAATTTAGAGGCTTACAATGAGAACAAATTCTATTTTAAGAATGAAAAACTCTAATATTTTTAAAAGGTCATTTTACCACCTACTGAGGGAGAATGACTTTTAAATATAGTTTTTTTAATTTTATATGTTCTATTTGATATATAAACTTCTTATTTAGAAGAGGTACATCACAATTTACATTGGGTAATTTTTAGTATTTTTCTAATAAAGCTAATTTTTATTGAATAGTGAAAAATACAACATTATAAGTAAAAACTGTCTTTTCATTTGATTTAGTTACATGGTTAGATTATCTTTTTAATTGGTTTTAATGCGTAATAATACTTTTTTACCATTTAATCCAATTTTGGTCGTTTTATGTAATTACACGTTTTCATTAGACACAAAAACATGTCAATCTTTTGATAGTAGTTATTTCTTAAAAACATGCTTTCGGTTTTCACAGCAGCAGTTAATTTTAAATTAATTTATGAATATTTTTTGTTTTGAATTTTTAAAAATTGATTCAATATTTGGAATCAGTAGGTCCATATTTTGTAAATAGGTGACTTCTATTTTTAGACATTTGGAATAGTAATTTCAATAAATATTTTATTTACCGTGGTTAAAGGGTAGATCTGTTAAATAAGGGTAAAAAATAATATTATTAGAATATTAAATTACCCTAAAACAAGTTCTAACCCTACTAGATTATACATGTATGACCATGGGGATCCTTGGGTCGATTTGGGGACCCCATGGAGCCACTGGTAAGTGAAATTGTCATTTTATTAGTATTAATTTAGAGTCAAGGAAAATGTAACACAATTATATATCTTTTAATAAAACATTTTTTATATAGGGTTATATAAGTTATCCTTTCGACTATAAATATTTATTATAAATATAAAACAATTTACTACATCATGGTATATTATTTACAATTTTTAGACATCAAATAAATAAATATATTAATGACACAATGATGATGTAATTATTTCCTCATTAATGAATGATTTAAATAAATGAGTATAAATACTAAAATAAATTTATCTTGAAACTTTTTATGCCATAAAAGAGTTTATGGGTGATTATAACTTGTTATAATTGATGTAATTTATGTTTTTCAAAATAATAATGTTGTTATATATTTTCTAAATGTCTTGATAGGAATAGTTTCCAAATTGACTTAATTGAGATTTAAAAATGAATTCTGTTTTATTAAAAGATAAAATTATCCTAAAAATATAAGATTCAGCAGCTGACCTATATGATGTTAAAAATGACATTAATGATCCATTTTTTGGGATACCTATAATTTTATAGTAAATATATATACCATATAACATGAATATACAAGAGGACATGGTAAAAATTAAATTAGTTAATTGAAAGTTAATTCTAAAAGATAAGGTTTATTTTATGCACTAAACTTAAATAAAACCCATTGTATGAGAGGATTTAGCACTATACTCACTTTATCATTAAATCAAATTAGTTGGGGATCTATTGAAATCAAAATTCATTTTAACATAAAATAATATGTTCAAACTTTCCTAAAGAGCCCCTCCTCCCATTATAAAAGTCCATCGCCTCTAACCCATTACACACACCTCTATAGACCATTGGATCGTCCAACCACTTTTCCAATAAGATTACAAAATCAATACAGTACTCAAAGAATCCTTACATAAGGAATAATCAACATTAAGAAATCCATTTTGCTTAAAAAAATGGAGTTACTTGATTTATAGGTAACGTATTCCCTAATGTTTTCTTCTGTTATTTTACATCTTCACTCCCTATGATATTCTTATTATTTGTTTACATAACAACACCAATATGAAAAATATTCATTGTTGTTCTTATGATATGGATTCTAACTACACTTCCAGACACCTATATCTAATGGATACGAACGTACTATTTCTGTGAACGATGAACTTCTACCTCACGAAAAGATGATTGTTCAATTATCTCCTACCACCCCTCTTGGTAGCCAATATGATGGATGTATATTTAAATGTGATATATTATATATTTATATTTTCTCCTTTCTTCTGTATTTTTCCTTTATATCATACCATTAGGTTTTCCATAATGGGTAAATATTATAATTTCATTTGAGGAAGTCGGACTACCGCCCCCTCATAGTGATATTACTCTTTCATGCCATAAGTGGAACATATAAAGGATGTATTTAATGAAATTATATATGAAATTATACTGGAATTATAATATACCTATGTATTATTATGTTTTCATTCCATTAAATATGAAATAAAAATGAAAGTAGTGTTCACATGTACGTATGTCTTACCATCTCTATGAACGGTGCATTTAGTTTTCTTATCTCCAAATGTTATATACTATTATAAATAAATATATATACTAGATATATATGATATATATGATATAAAAATAAATAATATCATTTTGAAGATAATGGAATTTTGACCACATGAACAACTTGTAATTATAATAATTTCATTTTGAACTGAAGTGCCAAATATCGACAAAAAGACCATTATTAACTTAAATGATTATATAATGTTTATGACATTGTAATAAGAAATATAAAAGGAATAATAAAATATAAAAAGGATATAACTTAAGTGTAAGTAAACTTTATTTTAATATTTAGGATATTAATGATTAAACAAGTCTTGTCGGACTTGAGGTAAGGTACTCCGTCTAAATCTCCTTTCATTGAGGCATATTTTTATTTATACATGACAATCTTTTATACGGTGTATAAACACCTTTGAAGTTTTATTTCATTCAATGGGGAAATTTTCCTACGAATAATTTTAATAAACAAAAAAAATGTTTATTTTTAACATATGAAGCGACAACGACCTTTCCTCCACCACATATATAATTTTTTATTTGGCTTCCCTAACAAGCCATAGTATTTTTTTTAAAAGAAACTAAATACCATATACACATTTATGTATTTTGGTATTTGAAATGGTTTTTAGAAAGAATAAATTATTTCAATATCATGAAATGATATATTGTTATTAAAATTTTGAAATGTCATATTTCCTTTATTCTTGTTTTCTGTGTTAGGGATCTGGGCATTGTTTACGTATATGGGTTGTTCCATGATAAACCAAGGGCGGGTGAGCCTGAGATTTCTCTCCAAGGAATTGGGTTACATGAAAGAGGTGAATATTGGTGTTTCTCCTCATAGATTTAGGGAATATATTTTGATGGGTATTCCAAATGTAACTACCTACGTAGCTGTGAAATATAAAATGTAAGTATGTTATGGATTCCACAATTACCTTTATGATTTATGATTTCTATGTGTTATTCAGAAGTCTTATGATTTCATGAGGTATGTTAAAGAGATTAAGTTTTGTGTGTATTTATGAATTACTATTTAATTTCATTATTTTATAACCCTTACGGATATTATTATTCTCATCCCATTTTTTTGAACATTTTCTATCACAGGGTATAAGGAATGGATAAAGAAAGGTAGAACTCAAGAAGATCTATATAATGAAAAGAATTGTTGTTTTATTTTAAGAGTTGTTATTTTATGAAAAAATTGATACTGAGTAGAACTATATAATTAGTAATATTTGAGATGTAATGTAATAGTTATGGATTAATTTTCTAGAACTCTAAACCTGAAAAGATTCTCACTTTTAATTCATGATTTAACTCAAGATTATGTATTGTTTTAAGGATGGGGACTTATATTTGGTATCCAAGGTCATTTTTCACAACTATATGAGTTATGATATTGTTATATTAATATCAAAAAATTAATTTATGGTATGATTGAAAGGATATATAATTTAAATATTACCATGTTGCATCGTCTAAGATGTGTTTGTTTCAAATGGTTTTTCATAGAGGAAACGTGGCAGTTGTGTTGGGAAGGCATACAGACTCAGTTGAATATGGTGATAAATGGTGGTTGTGTTTATCAATTATATTTTGGTATATTCTACAAGTAATGAGGTGAAAAAAAGTCGTTTAAGGGTAGAAATTCAAACCAAAAAAGAGAAGCAATTGTGTGGGAAATTATATATGTGTGAGTTTTGGTTGGAGAAAACTTCATTCCTTGGTCATATTGTTTCTAATGATGGAATAACTATTGATCCTACTAAAACAAAAGTTGTTGAATAATGACCCATACCCACAAATATAACTAATATATGTAGTTTTTATGGTTTAGTAGGTTATTAAAGGAGGTTTGTTGAAAATTTCCACAGTTATCTATCCTACTGACAATGTAAACTGGAAATGTTGTTAAGTTCATTTGGATAAAAGAATTTGATGATTGTTTTAAGGAATTGAATAGAATATTGGGGAATGATCCAGATTTGGAATTAACATTCAGATATAGTGAATGTGTTATCTACCTTGATTCTTTGCTGAAAGGACATGGCTGTGTGTTTATACAGAATGATTAGGAAATTTCTTATGTAGCATGTTAATTGAAACCTCATGGGTAAAATTACCTTACACATGACTCGGAATTAGATTCTATTTTTTTTCTTTGAAAATTTGGAGGCATCCTTTGTATTGTTTATAATGTGAAATATATACTAACCACAAATGTTTGAAGTATATATTCACTCAGAAATAATTTAACATGAGATATAGGAGATGGATGGGATTAATCAAGGATTATGAGTGCACAATTTTTTACCATCCGGGAAAAGAAAATAATATGGCTAATGCTTCGAGTCGAAAAAGTAATGCTACATTAACCATGTTATGTTTGGAAAAATATTCTTTGATTAACGATTTGACGAACCTTTTCATAGAAGTTATTGGTGTAAGAAATTCCTCTATTTTTTCAGGTTTCAGTACAATCGTCCCTAGAAGATAGAATAAAGCAAGCATAGAAAGATGATAGTGAGTTGAAGAAAAAGGTAGAATTGGTTTAGAAGTGAAACTTACCAGAGTTTAATATTAATACAGACTTTGTTTTGAGGTTTGGAAAGAAAATAATTATGTCTTGTGATACACAGTTGAATAAAGAGTTGTTATTTCATGTTCATAGTTCTTCATTTTCAGTTCATCCTGGAAGTACATAGATGTGTAGAGATCTTCAAAAGTAGTATTGGTGGGATGGAATGAAAAGATATATTGCTAAAATTACCCAGATATGTTTTATTTTTCAACAGGTGAATGAAGAGCGGTAGTTACTAAAAGGGATGATTTAGCCTTTTCCAGTTCCGGAGAGGAAATGGGAAAATGTTTTAATGGATTTCATCATTGGATTACCAAATACTTCTCAAGGTAAAAATGCAATATAGGTTATTTTTGATCGGTGAACTAAATTGGCTGATTTTACTCCAATTAGAGATACTCTACCTCTAGATCAATTTTCTCAATTATATGTTAAGAAGATAATCATGTTTCCTGGAGTTCCCCTATCTTGTGAATCAGATCGTGATCCCAGGTTCAGTTTTATCTTTTGGAAGGTCCTTCCGAATTCATTGGGTACTGAATTAAATTATATTATATCTTTTCATCCAAAATTAGATGAGCATTTAGAATGATCAATTTATAAATCGGAAGATATTCTATGTTCTTTTTCAATGGATTACCCAGGATGTTGGGACCTACATCTTTCATTGGATGAATTTTATTACAAAAATAGTTTTCATTCCAATATGAAAATTGCACCATTTGATGCATTATATGGGAAGTAGTGTCAAAATTTAGCCTTTTCAGATTAAGTAGGTAAATGAAAGTTTGTTGAACCAGAATTGGTAAATGAGATGGAATAAAAAATTTAGTTGATTCACAAGAACAAGAGAACTGCTCAGAGTAGGAAGAAAAGTTATGTGGATAACCGGAGGAAGGATATTTTTTTGAAGAATGTGATCACATCTTTCTAAAAGTTTCTCCCTGGAAAAGTGTGATGCATTTTGGTAAGAAGGGAAAGATGAGTCCAAGATTTATTCTGCCCTATGAAATCTGGGAGAAAGTTGGATCAGTTTCCTATAGAGTGGATTTACCTCCATGTTTATCCTCGCATCCTAATGATTTTCAGGTTTCAATGTTGAGAAATTATATTCCGAATCCATCTCATGTTTTGATTCCTGAGGTAGTTCAGTTTGAAGAGAATCTCTCTTATGAGTAACAACTAGTCCAGATTCTTGACTGAAGATATAAAGTGTTATAGAATATGGTAACTCATCAGGTAAAGTATTTTTTAAAAAACCACATGTTTTAAGAGGCAATGTGGTAATATGAGAATGCTATGAGGGATAAATACCCCCACTTATTTTATACGTGAATAAACATTGTGAGGACACAATTTCCCAAAGGGGGGAATGATGTGACATCCCAGGTAAATAAAAGATATGATATATTCATATTTATTAATATTTTTGAATTAAATATTAATTTTACATTAATTTGGATGCTATGTTTGAAGTCATACAAGACAGAGAATAATGAGTTCCTCTTAAATCTCATGTTTCACACAAGGCTGAGTCATACTGAAAAATAATAATATAATATTATTTTAAATGGTAGTTAATGTCTAATCATTGTATTGGTGGGAATGAATATAACTAACTACAATATGATTATACATTTTTGTTAAATGTTTTTACATTTACCCAATAAAATTTAGAGTCTTAAAATGAAAATACATCTGATTTTAAGCATAAAATATTCTATTATTTTTAAAAGGACACTTTACCAACATTTTATGGTGAACCCATTTTAAATCTAGTTTTTTCACTTTTATATGTTCCATTTGGAAAAATAAACATCTTATTTAGAAGAGGGACATCAAATTATATTTGGATAAATTTTTGATATTTTTCTCATAAAGTTCATTTTTTAATGAAATGTGAAAAAAACAGCATTATAGGTCAAAAATATCTATTTAATTGGATTTAAAGTTTAGTTAGATTAATTTTTACCATTTAATATACTTATGGTAATTTTAAGTAATTTTACTTTTTAATTAGACATAAACACATGTCATTCTTTTCATAGTTATAATTTCATAAAAACATGCTTTTTGGTTTTGACAAAGAAAATTAATTTTATATTAATTTCATCAAATTATGTGTTTTGAATTTGAAAAAATTGATTCCATATTTGGATTTATGAGGTCAAAATTGTGTAAATAGGTAACATTTATTTTTTGTCATTATGAATAGTATATTCAGTAAATATTTTATTTAATATGGTTAAAGGGTAAATCTGGTAAATAAGGGTAACAAGTAATATTATAATAATATTAAATTACCCTAACATGTGTCCTAACCTTATTTTATTACACATTCTCGACCATGGGCATCCTTGGGTCGATTTTGGTAACCCATGGAGCCACTTATAAGTGAAAATGAAAATTTTTAAATATTAATTTAATTTTAAGGAATATGTATCATAAATATATATCTTTTAGTAAAACAATTTTCATATGGGGTTAAATAAGTTATCCTATTGAAAATAAATACTCATTAGAAATATAAGAATACTTCCTATGTCATAATATTTTATTTATAATTTTTAGACATCAAATAAATAAATTTATTTATGATATGATGATGATGTAATGATTACATTATTAATGAATGATTTAAATAAATTAGATTACAAATATTAAAATAAATTTATTTTTGAAACTTTTTATTCCATAAACGAATATTATGGTTGATTAAAACATTTTATATTTAAAATAATGTAGTTTTTCAATGGAATAATGTTGTTATTAATTTTTAAAAAGTCTTGATATGAATAGTTTATAAAACGACATAAATGATTTTTTAAATGAATACTAAATTAGAAAATGATACAATAATCATAAAAATATAAGATTAGGAAAAATGAAATATATAATGTAAAAAATGTCATTATTGATCCTTTTTTGATTCCCTTGTAATTTTAGAGTAAATATATTGGCTATATAGTGTGAATATACAAGAGGACATGGTAAGGTTAAATTTGTTAACTAAAGGTTAAAGCTAAAAGATAAGGTTAATTTTATTCCCTAAACTTGTCTAAAACCCATTTTAGGAGTTGATTTCAAACCATACTCACCTTATATTTAAATTAAATGAGTTGGGGAACTTTTGAAAACGAAATTCAGTTTATTATAAAAAACTATTTTCAAACTTTCAAAAAGAGACCCTCCTCCCCTTTTAGAAAAGGCTATCACCTCTATCCCATTACTCACACCTATAAAGACCATTGGATAGTATAAACATGGATTATATAAGCACCCAAAAGACATCTATTCCACTTATTATCCTTACATTAGGAAGAAGGAACTTTAAGAATGCCTTTTGGCTCAAACCAAAGGGAGTTACCCGATTTAAAGGTAACATATTCCCTCAACTTCCCTTCTTTTATTTTACTTCTTCACTCCCTATGCTCTTATTATTATTTATGTATATAAAAAATGAGTATCATCAATATAATAGTTTGTTGTTATGATAATTATTATAACTAAACATCCAAACACATCCATCTAATGGATACATGCATACTGTTTCTATGGACGACTAACTACTTCCTCACGAAACAATGATTGTTCAATTATCTCCTACTACCACTCATGGTGGACATTATCATTGAACTATATTTATATGTGATATATATTATATATATTCTATCTATTCTACTATATTTTCCATTTATATCATACATTTATGGTTTCTATAATGGGTAAATATGATAATTTCATTTGAGGAAGAGAGGACTACCGCCCCCTCAAAGTTATATTCCTTGTTCATGATATACATATAATGTATAAAAGATAGAGTTATTGAAATTATATATGATATTATAATGGAATTATAATAAACCTATTTATCATTATGTTTTCATTCTATTAAATAAAAAATATAAATGAATGTAGCATTCATGCGTACATACGAATTACCATCTCCACGAACGGTGAATTACATTTTCTTATCTCCAAATGTTATGTAGTATTATAAATACTTATATATACTGATATATATGATATATATGATATATAAATAATTAATATAATTCTGAAGGTTTTGGATGTTTGACCACATTGACAACTTGTAATTATAAGATGTTCATTTTTGACTCATGTACCACATTTCGACAAAACGACTGTTATTAACTTAAATGATTATGTAATGTTTATAATGTGGTAATAAGTGATATAAAATGAATAATAATCCTGAAAAATATTCTGAATCATGTAAAAATTAAATTTATCTTATCTTTCAGAAGATTAAATAACAAACAAGTCAAGTTAGACTTGAGGTAAGGGACATCGTCTCAATCTCCTTTTATGATGTATATTTTGATTTATATGAAACATTCATTCATACGGTGTCTGAAAACCATTGAATTTTCATTTCATTCAAAGGGAGTATTTTTAATTGAATAATTTTACTAAATGAAAAAAAGTAATGTTTCTTTTTAATGTATGCGATGACAATGACATCTCTTCCGCCATGAGTATTATTTGATCTTTCGCTACCTTAACAAGCTGTAGTATTTTTTTTAAAAGGAAAATAAATATTGTATACCCTTTTTACGTATTTTGGTATTTAAAATGTATTTGATAATGCATTTATTATTTTAGTATCTTGAAATGATATATTCTGATTGCAATGTGAAGATGATATTGGTCCTTTATGCTTGTTTTATGAGTTATGGTTCGTGTGAATTGTTTATTTATATGGGTGGTTCCATGATAAACCTAGGGAGGGTGAGCCCGAGATATCTCTATAATTCATTGGGTAACATGATAGAGTTAAATGTTAATGATTCTCTTAAGATATTTAGGGAATATACTATGATGTGTATTCCAAATGTATGTCCCTACGTAGTTGTGAAAGTTATAACGTAAGTTTGTTATGGATGCCACAAGTTACCTTTATGATTTATGATTTCTATGTGTTATTCATAAATATTATGATTTCACAAGGTATCTTAAAGAGATTATGTTTTTTATGTATTGATGGACTAATGTTTTCTTTCATTATTTTATATCCCTAACTGAGCTTTTTATGCTCATCCCATGTTATTTTGAAATATTTTTCACAAGGTATAAGGAAGGTTGAGAGAAAGGAATAATTTTAGATGATTTATATCAAGGAAAAAAATTATTTTCGCTTTTAAGAGTTTTTATTTTATTAAAAAATGGATTCTGAGTTGAAATTTCTACATTGTAATATTTGATTGGAAATGTAATAGTTATTTCCTAATTCTCTAAAACTCTAATCCTGAAAAGATCCTCAATGTTAATTCGTGATTTTTCTCATGATTAAGTAATGTTTTAAGGATGGTTCCTTATAACACGATAGCTACCAGAATAAAACATGGCCATTAGACTAGGAGAAGTAACATAAGAGATTATTATAGTGATACGATCCGAGGTTGGCTATTTCTGAATAGTCTAATGAGTCATCCAAGGATGTTGAAATGATTAGTGCTGTTGTCCAAGGTTCACTATCAATAGTTTAGGACCTTATAAACTAAGTCCTTGGAATCTACCCTTGAAGGTTTGGCCATATTTATGATTTTTAGGGGATTGCTTCTTGTGATTTTATTGTATCCCATATTTATTATGTTATTTCACTACACCTCTTGATTGGTTGTTTCTATTCCATCTCCTCATCCTTATGGTGCATGCATTTTTTAGTTTCTCAAGTTGGTTAGGATTTTGTATCTTTTTACCAAAATATTTAACTAATGGATTTTAAAGGTATATTGTATTCAATATGAAATTGTGTTTTCCAAAAAAAAGTGTTTCAAATGTTTTAGATGATCTAAAAGGGATAAAAATGTTGTTTTAGAATTCCAATGTGACTGTGTTTCAAAAACATGGTTTTAATCCATTGTTCCCTGTTTTTATATATGTGGGTTTCAAATATATTTTGTAAAAATATTTGAAATTAATATCCACTATTGGGATTTAATGTTTTATTTAAGAAGGTGTTTTTATAAAATGGAATTAAATTGTACCTTTAAAATGGTGGTTTGGAAAAGATTCTTCCATCTTTAATTTTTTTCAAAGTTATTTTTTCATTCAATGGATATAATAAAAAGGGAGTTTCATCAATATATTAATGTGTTTTTTCCCCTATAATGTATTATGAAAAATTTATATTTTTCATATGTATTTAAAACTATAATGTATTGATAATTATATTAAAGTGACTGCATATATTCAGTAGGTGTTGGCATACTACACTGTTTTTATCACACATGTATTTTTTTGGTCACTGTCTACTAAAGATTGATTTTATTATATGGGTATTCCAAAATGTATTTTTTGGGATTTGATAGTTACTATAGTTAATGATGAATTTCATTAGAGTATTTTTGGCTTTCTTTATGGTTTTAGGAATTGTACAACCACTTTTACCCGATGCATATCGTGTTTTGGTTCTTTTTATAACTAATTTTAATGTATATTTATTTTTGATTTAGTTGTATATTTTCATTGTTTGTTCATTTTTATTTTATTTTTTCTGCTTATATATGTAGTTGTAGGAGGTTTAAATTTTTCCCATCATATGTTTGATGATCCCCAACCACCAGTTCCCAACCCATATGGATCAGGAACACCCTTTAGGCCTATGGTCTGTTAGGTTTCTTGAATGTTTAGATGGGGGTCTGAGCTAGTTATCATACAGATTAAAGAGAGATCTATGAGTGTGATATTAAAATAATATTCAAGTGTGGTGTGATGAAAAAAATGTGTGGTGAGTAAAATTACATTTAATAAATTATTGATTATTATATTTTCTACTATCTAATGTTCATGAACTGCCCCAATGGTGTAAATTTAATTCCCTTAGTGCCCCATTATATTGGATAGAGCAAAAAACATTCCAATATCACTACATTTTTCAATTTTAATCAAATATTCATGTATTTGATATCATATGTATTGAATATTCCCTTACTTTACTATCTTATACTACATTCTACAATTTTTAGCAAAAAATAAATTATTTCACCCCTTACATAATTTCAACATCCTTATCCCAAATATGTACTATTTTTATAAAGTATATACTCTACATATAAGAAATTTTTATTATATTTAATTTCCACTTAAAAACTATTTTGGAAACTAACATTACTCAAAATAACTACATTAATATTTCAATGGTCACGTTATTACTATAGTAAATTTTGTATTAAAATGTGTTATACATTAAATAAAAATAATATTCAAAACATAATAATGTAATTTTAAAATTAAAATAATAGAATGAATTATAAAATAGTTCCAGTAAAATATAAGCTACCTAACCATTAATTTTTTTAGTGTATTGAGACATGAATATGTAACGTTTTAATACTTATTAAATATTATAATAATTTTTTAAAATTTATATAAACTATTATTTTTATTTCAAACATCTATAAAAAAATTTATTTTAGAATGAAACTATTATTTAGCCACGTATATTGTTCTGTGACACAGAAAGAGATAAATATGAAATAAAAATTTTATTTAATATCTTATTACATTATTTTCAAAGGTTACATGTTACATTTTAATAATAAAATGTATAATAAAGTTACACTCCATTATTTATATTTCAATTAAAATGAATATATTAAAATATGATAATAATTATGATAAAAATAGAACATAAATAATAATTAATTAAGTAAAAGTTATTTTAGCTAAATATTAAATATTTTTAGAAATACATTTAAAATTTAATTGTGATTCATGGGTTAATAAACCTCACATTTAAATACACTTTTGCAAAATTATATATTAAAACTATATAAAAACAATAAATAGAATCTATAGCGGATTGTAATGTAATGATTTCTTAAATGAATGATATTTTAATACGAGTAATGGTAATTCATAAGATCATATAATTATATTTAAAAATTATAACATTTATGATGGTATAAATATTTATACAAAATGGCTTCATGTAATGACAATATAATAAAAATGAAGATATAATCAATGTTTATGCAACAAAAAAGAATCCATATACCTTCATATTATAATTATAAAATAATTTTTTATAATATATATTTATATATTATATTATATTGCATAATTATTCTTATGAATCATTCTTCTTTTGTGTATAATGTTTATAGAATACTGTGTGTTAATATATATTATTTATCAACTTTTACTTCAATTATTCAAAAAACAAATTTCATTTAACTATTTAATAAAATAACCTAATGGATACTCATTAGATAATATATTTATTTATTTATAGGTAAGGGAGTTCTATTTATATCCTTTAGTCATGGTATTTATTATTATTAACACATAATTTTATTCCAAATTAAATATTACTAGTGTATATTATTTATTTATATTTTTCAATAAATATTAAATATAAATATGTTTATCTTATAAAATTTAATAATATATCAATGGATTTATAATATAAGTTTGGTTTTCATAAAAAAGAAATTAAATAAATATATGTATAATTTTAATATATGAGAAATATATGTATAAAATATGGTGTGTTTTATTCTCATTCACATAAATAAATCTTGTTCTAAATTGTTTTAAATTAAATAATTACTTTCAAATGTTGTGACATTTTGAATTCATCTAATGATTCACTATTAGGGTTTACACTATTGTTCACAAACCAAAAAAATATTCATTAAATTAATCATAATCAAGTCGTAATATCAATTATCATGAACATAGGAAAATATTATCCCTATTAGTTTTATATTAGTTTTGATGGAACTAGTTTTATTAAACTAGGTATTTTCTATCAAATATATTACCTTCATTAATCATAAAAAAATAGTAATTACCAAAATTAACTAAAACCTACTCTCACATTAATATTAATTTAAGGTATTTTATTATCAAGATAATCCCCAAAATATTCTATAAGAATGAAATAAATTTCATTTAATCCATCATTTTTTATTGTTTAAAAAATGAAATATTTTTATTAAGAGGCACCACTAGTTATAAATATGGAAATTATAGATTATCATTGATACAAATATCTTCTATAATTAACATTGGAAACATGTTGATTATTTAAATAATAAAAAATGTTTTTCTATAATTTCTTAATGTTTCAACACAAATTTTATGTTATTTGTGTTTATTTGACTCAATCTCATTTATAATGTTTCTATTAAACCTTTTATTGAGAACAAATACAACACAACTAACACTATTTACTGCAATACAGTGGGTTATTTATTACATATTAATAAGAATACTAGATATTAAATATTTATGATCAATGTTGTGTCATCCTTAAGATACTAGATACATAAACATTACATTAAATCCTAACATATTACATTATTTGAGTCCAAATAATTGTTAGTTAATGTTATACATAGATTGGGTCATTAATAATATTTCACATATTAGTAAAGTAAATAGGGAAGCATATCAATGGTATGATCTTATACTCATCGTAAGGGATATCTTACAGCGGTATCTTATATTGCATAATAACGAAATAAAAAAAATATTAAATGAAATGTAACAATTAACGGAATATTAATACATACTCATCATATATTACATGTATTTCCTGTTAATGTAAGAAAATAATCACATGGATAACATGATTTCATAATTTTGGAATACATAATTCCAATAATAAAAATTATAGCCTAAATGATTTGTTCTTATACAACATTGATAAAATGGAAGTAATACGCTAAATATAACTACAACTATGTCTCATGAAACCTAAGGATATATCCAAATGCCAAGTAATTACCTACCCAACCCATCAAATATTTATTCTAATGAATTCACCATATAAAAATAAAGGATAAAAAATAAAATACAATATTTTCCCAAATAAACCCCTTTCATAAACATGATATGATAATCAATGATTTTATATATATAAATAATATGTACAAAAATTTCAATATTTCCCCAGTCAAATGAATGGAATGATATAATAGGATAATACACTTCAATAAAATGGGTTATGTATATGGTATTTGCAACATATAATATAAATGTATTAATGTTCAAAACAATACATTCTCTTGGAATGTTTTTTTTGATATAAAACTGAATACCATTTTAAAAAAATAAATATGTAACATGTAATGACACCGTATATGATAATTTGATATATGGGTAAGATAATATACTTTCCTATAAATTGAAATAAAAATAATATCATATTGAAGTCACTAGATTCTTATTATAAATAATTAGAGATTCACAATGATGAAATATTTACATATACCAAGTGAAGAATAATGAGTTGTAGTTATTAGGTTCTTATAACGACTAATGAGTTCAATGAGTCGAGTAAAATATAGATATTTTTTTAAATGCTAATAGAAAAAATAAATAAAGGATATTTATCTTATAAAAATTAGGATTAGTAAATGAAACATAATTAATATTCATTAGAGATATAAAATTTCATTAAGGTGAAAACTCCAAGTTGGTAAGTTTTCAGGGAAAAGGTAAAACTTTACCAATATCATGTTTCATCCTCATATGACTCAATAGAGGCTCTAAAAGCTAAATTTAAGCCATTATTAATCTTAAAAGGATATATATTATTAATAGTGTATCCATAATACCATAAATACAAGGTATACATATAGAATTTTTTACAATGAGACAATATATATTTTCATACATCTTAATTGTATTTTGGCATTACAATGGTTGATGAAAAAAAGTTAAATAAGATTTAAATAGGGTCTCAAATGAATATTATATCATGAGGATATTACTTATAATCATATTATAATAATATTAGTATACTAGATTTAAAATATTAAATAATGGTTCAATGAAAATGTGAAATGGAACTAGAAAGGGATAGAATATGACCCTTAGTTTGGAATAAAAATAGATTATGAAAAGGGGATAAATGAGAGTTAATAAAAAAACTAAAATGTTCAATACATTGAATATTTGATATTATAATGGAAGTAGAATAATATTATGATATGAAATTTAATAAGAAAAATCCATTACAACAATTGAATCATAATTCAAATTGAGGAGTGGTAAATATAAACCCCTACACCGTCTAGGTAATGGATTACAAAAAGGGTAACATGAGAGGGATTGGATAATATCTATAGGAAAAAAGATAATAGAGATTATAGTATACTTTAGTTAAATTTTTATCATGAAATTAAAAATTAATTTTAAATTATATTATTATGAATAATATTATAATAAAAAAGTTAAATGAGGCGAATAGAAACCCAAAGTTTACTTAAGCTTCATGGGATAGAGATAAACCGTATAACCACCAAAATTCTTCAATATTATGTGATGTATATTGGATATAATACTTGATTGGGATATAAGGATAAAATTTGAGCATGGTTTGTAGAGAAATGGGAAGATGTGGAAGGTATTTATAGGTTGTGTGGGTGGAATTACATGGAATAAATTATTAATTATTATATTGTCAAATTATATTAACTGCATCGCCCCCATAGGGCCCAATTACTTTCATTAAATATCCACTATAATGATTAGTGTGATAATTATTCTAATATAAATATGTTTAAATAGCTTGGACATGATTATATATATATGATATCATATTTACAGAATGTCACCATATTTCACCATTTTACGTTTGTTTAAAAAAAATTCAAAAATTTTAATTATTTCACGATTTTTCAAATTTTTAGATCACCATTCCAAAATAGATTCCATTCAACATAATTTACTAAAAACAACTAGATTACTATTCCAACCACCAGATTATGATTCTTGTGAATTTTTTCGACTAAATATGATATCTATTATAGAAAATTATGACTCCAAATATTAGGATATAATTTCCAAATAAAAATAATATAATAAATTGAAAATTATTTTTAGTGAAAATTATGTTACATAACCATAAATGAAATGTTTTATTTTATCAAAACACACACATATCACTTTATAATAATTTATAGTTATGATAAAAAACATTAAAAAATTAAATGAACATTAATTTAAAGTTATAAATTCTCTATAACATAAAAAAATAAAATTTTCCATATATTGTTTCATGTGATATACATGAAATTAAATGATTATATATATATATATATATAACAAATTGTTGAATTATTTTAAATGTTTACTTGTAAAAACTCTGTTAAAATTATAACATATATAATGAAATTAGATTCTACTGCATTTATTTATATTACAATGATCCTATAAAAAATAACTATAAATATGAGAAAAGAAGTTATCAAATAATCATTAATTTAATAAAACAGATGTTTGAAAATCATTTTATAAAATAATTATTATTCTAAGAAATATATATATAATAACACTATGGTTCAAGAGTTAATAAACATTATTTATAAATAAAATATTACAAATTGATATATTATATCTATATATATATGATAAATAGAAGACATAGTTCATTATATTGTTGTGATTTTGAGGATAAATTATATTTTCATACCATTATACAAATTTCATACCATTGTGTATTTATTTCCATCTAATATATCATTTATATTTGTATAAGTGTATATAAAAAATGGGTTCACTTATTGACTACAAAATGATGATGAATATATAATCAACGGTTATATTATAAAAAATAATTCATATACATTCATATTATATTTATAAAATATTTTTTTCATAAAACATATATATTTCATGTCGAAGATTATTTCCCCTATGAACCTTACTTCTAATATGTACAATGATTATTGTAAACTATGTGTCAATATTTATTATTTATGTAATTTTACTTCTATTATTCATATTTTTTTATTTCACCATTTGATGAATATTTCCAAATTTATATTCACTGGATAATATATATGTTTAGTTTTATAGAATGTATTGATATTTACATCCCTTAGTCATAAAATTACTTTTATTAATCTTTTATTTCATTATGAATTAGAAATTATGAATTTTTATTATTTAATTTTATATTACATTGACTATATAATTGAAATATGTTTATATTATAATATTCAAATATATATAAGTAAAATTATAATATAATTATATTTCTATAAAAAATAATAGTAAAATAAAATTACTCACAATTCAAATATGTGAATAAAATATATGTGAAATATGTGGTGTTAAAGATACAATATGGGAATTTATTATAGTTAACCGAAGATTATTTTCCAACAATTTTATCTCTTGATAGTTTATTTAAAAAGTATACCTATATTTTTCTATTTTATTAAAACTAAATGAAAGTTTCCTCAAATAATCTCAAGTATCCTTTTGCAAAAAAGGAATAATCATTTTCAAATTCCAACAATACAACTCAAAAATTATGACATTTGATACTTCATATGAATAATTTACTGACCATAATGTATCTAATGAACCTTAGGATTTTATCAAATAAATATGATTTCATTTCTTTGATACCTTCAATAGAGAAATTCAATAATTTGGTCCTATAAGATTTTCTTTATCAAACTTCATATCAAATTTTCATATATATTATTTGAAATTTTAAAAAAATTATCCAGAAATACATGTAGAGTTTTCATATTTTAGTTTTAAATATCATGATATTTTTTCTTAAAAAATTCCATCATTATGGGTTAATTATTCACTGAATAATAATACTACATTGATTCTCAATATGTGGGAACTAATCTAATAATGTAAATCAAAAAAAGATCAATCAAATATATACTCAAATATCCTATAATTTTCCTCCTTTAGTTTATCCTAACAAAATCCTTAAAATCAACTCAAATATTATATAAAAAAAATTATAGAGTATCCAATTTAATAATTAATTGAACGAATTTACGCATACATGAGTATTAGTAAAATTAGATAAATGTAATAAGAAATATCTAGTTTAATGTTACATATCAATAATTAACTCATACATGAGTTTTTTTTAATATTAGATAAAAATTAGTTGAACATCTAATTAATCATGTGAGGCCTTTGATATCATTTATTTGACATTAATTGAATATACAAATACACATTCATTGTCATTTAAAGTCGTGGTTTAATATTTCATGGTATGTTGAAATTCTATTTTAAATATACCTTTAAAATTAAAACTTCTATAAAATCTTACATCTCTTGTGGAAATGTGAAAATTTAACTTCCAATAAACATAAACCATATTTAAACATATCAAAATTTATTTAATATTCTAAAATGATATAAAAACATCTCAAAAAATAAATTATTCTCAAATTATATTAAAAACTATTGGGAAAAAATGTGGGATTGCATACTATGTGAGGGGAGTGAATCTAGGTATGGATAATTTACAATGTTATTCATACCCCATTGGATCCTGACCTATTAATTAAAGGGTCAAACATTTTAATCGTGATTTGTTTTGTTGATCCAACTATCTAACATGCATTTTAAATCAATTTATTTTTTTTAATAATTACCAATATTATTTGATTGTGTTGTATGACAAATAAATAAAAGAAAGAACAATGACACTTGGGGTTTTTCTTAGTTTACCACAACTAACAACTTCAAGATGATTAAAACCAACAGTGTGTTGGTGCACAAAAATCACTAAGTTGGCTACTTTTTGAATTATGGCTAGTTCACTCCTGAATGGCCATAATAACCTTTCAAATGTTTAGGTTAGATGCACTATCTCCCCAATATCAATTACCACATCATTCCCTCATTCAATCATTACTTGAAATGAATATAAAATTTTCAAATAATATAGTGAACAATATAACATGTTTTTTATTGGGTTTCACCAAATATGAATTTGATCTATTTAAACTTCAGTAGGACCATAATTTTTTACCAATGAAAATAAAATTTTCTAGCTTATTTACTTAAGAGGTCATAGAACCTCCTCCTTTTTCAAGATTATCTAGATATTCCCAGTCTAAAAATATTTAGAATAATTTTGCAACACCTTTGTATTTTTAGAATAATACACAAATGTGTTCACATTACTTAGTGCAATAACTACTACCTCTAATGTTTTCAAATATGGATGTGAATATTATTATTTACTACATAGGATGAAGTCATCCTCTTATTTTCCTTAACACAGATATTTTATAAATGGTCAAAATTATTCTTCTTTTCTATGTATGATAATAAAAATGTGGCACTTCTTCCTTCTAATAATATTTTGGAATGGTGTAGAGCCTCCACTATTCTCCCACAACCTATTTTATTATTAAAGGTTTATTAAAAATATAATATAATCAATTTACATATTTAAAATATTCCTCTTTTGTATAAAGATATCTTATCATTTTTTAAAATATAAGACCGCCAAAGATTCTCTCCTTATAAAACCATGATAATCAGATAATGGAAATATTACCATATCTTCAAATGTGGATCTATATATTATTCATTATTTCCAATTTTGTGTTTGAAAAGAATATTCTTTTTAATGGGTCATGAATAGATTTTTTAACTCTCCATAATTTTTAGTCGTGGTAGTTTGATATTTTCAGAAAATATAGCCCATATTTGAAAATTTTAGAATCTACCAAGTATATAGTTCCACTAAAATACTATTATATCCCGGTATAAATCCTTCACTCATTCCAAAAATTATTCCACTTCCAATAGTGTTTTCTTTATTGATATATGGCATTCCATTTTCCTTCACGATCTTCATTTGCATAAAACTTCTCCAAATAAAGAAAAAATTATTTTTAGTATATTTTTATGTATAGTACCTCTTAAAATATTCAAATATCATGGGTTTAAGGTTTCCAAAATTATTCCTAAATATTGTTTGAATTATATGTTAAAGGAATTTACATACATGGGAATGTTATATGAGAAGTCCATCATCAATCAAATGAATGGTTAATTTTTAAACATTTCATTTTTCAAATATGAGGAAGCTCAATAATTATCATTTTAATTGATAAGTATATTTGAATCATAAGAATTCACTATACCTATTCACAAAATCTACCTACACAAGCATGCTGAGTGAAACAATGTGGTAATATTTCCATGAGAATTTCAGTTTCAAATTTTCCAAATCCCCTCCCTCCATGGGTACCCATTCTACATGGACAATTAATAAAAGGAAATAATGAACCCCCGATTCTTGCCTCCGGTATTCCCTGGGATAGAGAATAACATAGATGGTACAAAAATATCATGATATGAGAGGCATTATCCTCTATAAGAAAATAATATTGAGCGATAGGATGAATAAAACACAAGAAAATCCATGAAATAATATAAATAAAACCAAAACCATCAAACAATTAAAGGGTTAATAAAACAAATACATATAAAATTATGTAAAAACATGTACAAAAAGAAACGCTAAGGATGAAAACAACAACAATCTATATTTCAGAGGTAGTAATGCCCAGCACGGTCTGTGTAATCCTGAAATAAATCTGAAAAACATTTTATATATGTAGGTTAGTAATACAAGTATACATTGTAGGGCAACCATAGTCTATATTGTATATGTGAACGAAACATACTAATACACTAGTGAGAAAATATCATAACCAAACAACATCTAAATACGTATACTAACCAAGACCATCCTCACCATGGAATGATCACTAAATAATATATCCAATAATAATAGAATAAAATGAGTCATTTCAATATAGGGTCCCCCACATCTCTTTGCCACAAATTTTTTACTCTCAAATCTCAATGTCGTATGTCATGGTACTTCCATATCTTATGTATTTCAACTACATCACATCTTCTTACAAAACAAACATATCATAACATATCTCTTTATGATTCCAAGGAAATGAATTCACCTATCATCATCCCACAATATGGTCATCACATCACCTCTCAGCACCCCACTGCATGGTCATCACATAATATATTACCGGAAGATGTCAAGGTGAGGCCATAACTATAACAATAGGGTTTCATGAACATTTAGGACATAATCCTTGTCTCTCCCTCATAACATGACCCACCCCCACCATAATTCATCTCATCATCTTGGCCAAGTATTTTTTGACTACTATCCTTTATAACCTATGCTTTCCATCAACACCTATAAGTTAGAGAAGGATAGAGTAGGTAGCTATCCATCTATCCTAATCACAAAGATGGCAAGAAAAACTCCACCGCCTCAAATAAATACATGGGTGTCGACAAATAATTATAGATAATGGTGGGGGTTTTTATAGAAAAATATTTGAGACATACATGGTATACGTGTACATATATCTACACCCAATATTCACTTTTGGATTAACAGAAAGGTAGTAACAAACATCCAACATCACCACCTATCCTCACAACATAACCATTTTTTCTACCACCACTAAATAAAAACACCACACAAACAATCCAAAATTCATATTTCAAATTCCACACTTTATTTAAAAATTCAGATACTTTCCAGATTTCCTATTTACCAACCAATTCCATTTTAACAACCAATTTATTTTTATTTTCATAACATTATTTTCTATATTAAATTTAACCATTTAAACTACATATCCCACTTCAATTAAAGTGTCTATTATTTAGCCAAAAATTCAAAAAATACCATGCTATTTCAATTTCAACATTATCATTTATTTAATAACATTAATAATCAGGAAACTAACATAATAACGCATATAAGAATAATAAAAAAACAATTTCCTCAAACAAAAAACCCACAAAACCACCATCACTACCACATACACCTCCTCATAACAACACCCACATCACAACCACTTTTCATTCCATCCTCTTGTTGGCACATCACATTTAATTTTTATATTTATCGATGTGATATTCAACAATAAAAAATAAATTTTAAGTGTATTCTCACACAAGAATAATTTTCTAGGGGAACCGTCTTCATTGTCTAGATATAAGAAATTAGAAAAATTCTATTCTATGTGATAATAAAAAATCAGAAAAATAGGGGTTCCATAACTCCATAATACATCATAAGAAATGAACCCCCAATGACCTTGATTTCTTGTGGACAATTAGCCTATACAATTTTCAACATTAATAACAATATCTGAGATGTAAAAACAATTGATTTAATTCCCCTTAACCTTTAATTTATTTATACTAATCAATTAATCTTTGTTAAGTTGGATGAAATCATCATCACAAAAGTTAAGAAAAGTACAAAACCCTCTTTAATGATATAACTAATGAGGAATGAATTAATCCCCCTACCTAGAAGAAAGAATATTTACACAATTTCCTACACCAAAAACATGGGGTATTCACATAAGGGAAACCACTTATGGGGAACTTGAACCAACTGAAAAAACAGTGTTCCATGACTCTAAGTGAAAAGGCTCTAAAACCTCCCATCTCAAGAGAATGAAATATTGAAATAATGGAGAAAATATCGTTAATATAGAGTGAAATGATTAGAAATAAAAGGTATTTGATATGTTTTTAATTAACCATTACTGGTGTATCCAATCAATTACACAACATATATTTATTTAAAAGGATCTAATCATTTATGAAATGGACGATATAAATATCCTCCCTTAAAATAGCTTTTAATTCCATTAATGGAATACTTAAAACAATTTTTCATCAAAGAAAATATGACAAAAGGTTAAAACTACAGAATATAGGAAATTTTGAAGATGATAATGTTGGGTAAAACACTTAGGTTCTAACATTAGAAGAAACCATCAGGTGCTACCATAATGAGATATCATCAGTGTGCTAAAACTTGGTGCTACAATCATTGTGCTACCGTGATGTGATACAACCATAGTGAGAACTCCAAGTTCTACCACCAATGTGTTATCATCATGTGCTACCTATAGTGAGCTACTGGTATGTTCTACTACTAGTGAGTTAAATTCAGGTGCTACTCTTAGTGTGATACCTTTATATTCTTCCTCTAGTGTCCTATCATCAGGTGATACCACCAGATGCAACTGCTAGGGTGCTACCATCAATTTCTACTACCAATGTGCTATTGATAAGTGGGAATTCTAGTGTTCTACTATAAGGCTGTACTATAAGGTTATTCCACCGGTTTTCTACCATTAAATGCAACCATCAAGTGTGGTCTTCAATTTTCTACCATCATGTGAATCCATCTGGTTCAACCACCAGTGTGCTACCATCAAGTGCTACTTCTAGTGTGAAACCATTAGATACTACTATAAACCTCCAAACCACCTAAAAATGCATTCCTTATTCATATAAACACATCTAGACTTACCACATACACACTAAACATTCGATACCCTAAACATTAATTGATAGGAAGGTATATGCCATTAAATCTGATTCCACTCAAAAAAAATTTCTCTCAACAATAAAAACCAACCTAAGAGGAAATATAAAATATGTACAGACATCCATCCCTAGAGATACCTCTCAAGGATATCATTACATATGAAAAACTAATTCTAAACAAACTCCCCAACTAAATGAAAACCTTCATAGAACGTCACAGAACAACCACATTACCTTTTCAACCTCCATACCGGCCAAACCAACATATTCCACAACTATCCCACAATTGATCCCCAAGAACATAAATATATAAATTCCATCTCCCTTTTCAATATATTATCCTCTTTGGGTGAAACTAACTCAGATGAATGGTTTCAATATTGTCCAAGAATAATTCCTTTTAATTAGGAACCATGTTTTCACTAACTATTATGCATTTCAATCTTAATCACACATCATACCAATAGGGAAGAAGCATGTCTCATATAAAATAGTATTCTTAAAAGATCATATAAATGAAAAAAATATAATAAAAAGCATAAAACGACACAAAAACAATGGGTACTGGGTATGCATTTTCATCCCTAGAAGTCTCCTCCATGAAATGATGCCTCCACAACACGCAAACCAATTGAATGTTTTTTTCTTGAAGTGAATTATCTCAAAAATCATTGGTATCTATTCTATTGGTCATAAAATTTGTATCATCTTTGATATCCAACTCTCCATAGTCAATGACATGGGATTCATCATGAAGATACCGATGAAGATGAGAAATGTGGAAGATTTCACATATCATGTATAGTCTTGGAGAATGTTTGAACTAGTAATAAAACTTTCCAATATGACCCAACAAATCAAAGGGTCCAACAAAACAAGTGTGAGAACATACTCCCCTTATTAAACCTCTACTTCCCAAATCGTTCAAAAACATTCAATAATACATTACTTCCAATGCTCAACTCCTAATGAATCCTCATACAATTAGAACAAGACGACACTATTTTCAATTATACTTTAATTCTATTTCAATCCATTAGAAAATTCTATGGAATTATATGTACCACATATGGTCCTAGAACAAATGACTCCCCAATTTCACACCAGCATGATGAGGAATGACATGGACACCAATATAAAGCCTCAAATGGGGCCATACTGATAGATTATTTATAGCGTTTATTGTCCAAAAACTACACCAATGGAAACTAATTTTCCCAATATCTTCCAAATAATAAGTTACATTCCTGAAATATATCCTCAAGGATATAGATAGTTCACTCTATCTTTCCATCAGTCTGGGGTGGAAGGTAGTGACAAGGCATATCATAGAGCCAAAAGCATACTACGGTTCCCTCTAGATGTGTAACACCCCAAGGTTTTGGAAATAAATATATAATTCAATTTTATAATCTATCCTCTTCTATGTTTTGAATTTCAAGAAATGTTCATCTAGAGTTGTGCTCAGTAAGTCATTTGGAGTCTGATAGAAAAAACTTGTTTTTTTGGTGAATAGTAACATATCCTTATGAATAGTAATATGAATAGTAAAATGAATAGTAATATGACCTCATGAATAGTAAATAATATTTTTATTTTATTTTTCCAAGGCAATAGGATAATAGGATCTTAATTAATTTTCCAATGTCACATAAAACTAGTTGCACTTAAATATTGTTATTTTTCGAATTAACTGTGACCTTATTTAAAAATTAAATTAATTATATTTAGAAAATTATTTTTGAAAAATGGATTTCACTTTTGAATTCAACATGTCAAAAAATGGTAGGGGTAATTTTTTGGTATTTTTCTGAAACTCTTGAATTTTCAGTGAATAGTGAAATGCGATAAAATACCGTATAATCAATTTATTAGTAAATATGCACTATTTATGACATCATAAGTGATGAAAGGACACTTTCTTCGAAATAACATGATATTATAACTATTTAGGGCCCATTGTTTTGAGATTATTCATAGTCTTGATAAAAATATTATAATAATGATTAAAATAATCTAAAAAACCTCCCATCCTCCACTATAAATACCACCCTCACTCCCCTCTTCCTCCCACACCTCTCAAGCCTTGAGCATTGTCTAAATTCTGCCAAATTCCCTCCCCAATCTTCTTCCCCACGTCCTAGAGCTGCTGGTATCACCAAAAGACCAAGACCAAATCCCTTAAGAAGGATCTCAAGGAGAAGAGATGAAGAGTTAAACATCCTCTTTCATTTTCATTCTTTTCTTCCAATTTATGTTATTCTCTTCCTTTCGCTTTGTCTTTTATTGGGATATTTCATTAAATATTTCCTCTTACTGTTCATAGTTTGTATGATTATGAGATATTCCATTCCTCTCATCAATTTGGTTTTTATGAAATTTTAAGAGACGCCGTTAGGCTGCCGTATTTTTGTAAGAAATTTATCATGTTTTCTTCATTTCATGATTCCTTTATCTTCTTTATTCACCCCCTCTTATCCAAGAGGCATGAAATCTCTAGAATAATGTATATTCTGGATGTTTTCATGTATATGGAAAATTAAAAATCATTATTACTCTCCTCTCTCAATTATTTAAAGAATCAAAAAACATTGTCCATTTGTGTCGAATTGCCGATATCGTGGACGATGTATTTTCAATTTCCATTAATTATTTCAAGTTTGGTCATGAAACCATTTATATGGTTGAAAAAGGTTATAATATATGTTTTATGACTCATATAAGGTTCTGTAATTCTTTTGTACTCATGATTCAAATTTATAAGACTAAATGAAGTTGCAATTATCAAAGAACCACTTAAATGATCTAAACAAACATAATTAATGTTTCAACTTATAAATCATCATCATATAAAGCATCAAAGTGATAAATGGTAAAATATATGGTACAGGAAATATGTAAATACTACTCCTTTCCAATTCTGGAGTTTAACTTCCAATCAACAAGAATGATTCATCATGAACCGATCGTGAAAATCACAATAGAACTCACCCAAAATAATGCAAGGAACAAAATACTAACAAATATGGGGTGAAATGAGGTTATGAAATGACCATATAAGATGTTATAAACATGAAAATGTTTCTGTAAAATACTAATAACACTCTTTTAACCGTTATAAATGAGGTTTTAACAAGATTTAAGTAAGACAAGATTAAGGTAAGGGTTTCTTCATCTCACTTCCATTTTTGTGAGATATTCCATAATCATTATTTTTACTTTGTATGGTGTGTGTATACTTCCCCTTATTGTCTCATATCATGAATATCTTTATTTTTATTATATTCAATTTATCATTTGACAATCATTAATTTTGGGTCATAAAAATCAATTGATTACAAAGTTGTAAGGGAATTCTTAACCCGATTTCCATTCATTGGGTTAACATTCTACTTTATAATTTATGTGCAATTTAAATTGTTTGTGTGGTGGTTTTGGTTTATATTATGTTTAATTATGTGTATTTATAGAGTATATACATATTTCATCCACTCTATTAAGTCTCACTTCAAGTATATGATGTTTATAAGGGAATTTTCTTCTAAAATCCTATTTCAAAATTCTGTTTCACAAGATTCAAAAGCAAGGTTTTTATGTTATTATTTATGATGTGTGATTATGTTTTGGTTATTGGGCATTGTTTATGATGAAGGGTGGGACATATATTTCCCTCCAATGCATTGGGTATGATTATGTTGGAGGTCAGCCGTATGGTTACTCCATGTGTAACTACGATGGTTACACAATGTAAGGTAGCCGTGAGGGTTACAAAATTTAAGGTAGCCAAGATGGTTACAAGATTATGTAAGTAATGCCCCAAGATACCTCTATGATTATATTTATGGTCTCATGTTTCATGTGGTTATTAAACTAGTATAATACCCATAATTATGTTTAATTATGGCATTATTTGTTTAGCACATATTTCTGCCATAATATGTTTCATGTTTATTATTAAAGGCATGTGTTTTCAATTGTTCACCATGTCTAATGTTTATATTATCTTCCGCTGTATTACTTACTCTTACTGAGCGTTTGAGCTCACCTCTTTCTTATGTTTCATTTTCTCAGGATATGAAGAAGTAATTTGTGAATGACTTACAAGTATAATCTTGGAGACGAGATGTTTCTAGTGGATTAAAATAATGTTTTTGTTTCCCTTCATGTTGTAATGATAAACTTTTGTATGTATCTTGTTTCAAATAATACTAAACTACTCGGTCCTTCGGGATTCGTATTCCTTGTATGTATGCCAACGTAAAAAAATAAGGCACCGGCTCTGGGCAACTGGGGTCGGTTCCTTACAGTTGGTATCAGAGGAAAGTTTAGTAGAAAACTTGGAAACTAGATTTAGAAAACGTAGATTATGGAACAAAGACCTAAGATAGTATTTGAAGATAAACGTAAAAAAAAGCATCCTAGTATTTTGGTATGGAATGGAATATGTTAGTCCTTCTAGCAAATACATCCCTGTCTGGATACGAGCAGGTAGAGGCGGCTCTGGCACAGATGTATCTAGGGGTAAAACCCGAAAACACCGCTTTGAGCTAGACTCGAACGGGAACTGGTACAAGACAACGGGCCTTCCTGCACTCTTGGTTATGACACTCCCGGGGGATATGCTTAGGATAATTCAAATTTTTTTTAAGCCATTATAAGGGATTTAATGTAAATTTTCCTCATAGTATTGGGTTTGAATAACTCTGGAAACCAGAACTGAACAATTATTAACTTTCTTAAACATTACTAATAGCGATGTTTTTTTTTATTTTCAGATGGAAAATGAAGGTACAAGTCTTTTTTCCCTCCCCATGAAAATCCTCGTAAATATAATTGTGAAGTCATGCATAGAAGACTTTGAACCCTTTGGAAACCTTCGACTATCCTGCAAGATTCTTTACAATGTCTTGAACAACTCAAATGTCCTTCGAATCTTTCGGGGATTGGAAGTTGCGTATAACCAAATGGAAAATGCACTATTCGCAAATTATAAAAAGAAAGGGAAGTACTATGAGGGACTCTTCCTGTGTTTTACCCTGGATAAGAAATGGTTGGCCATCACGGCTTTCGGAGAAGCTGCAAAGGAGCTGGACTTCCGCGCAGTCTTTATGTACCAAATCCTGAGTTTCAGCAAGCTTGGGGACCTCTGCGATTTTGAATCTTTTATTGAATCCTTCAAATATGATGTGGTTCGAAAGATATTTAAGAACCAAATCCCAGCGGATGTCGCAGAACTTGATGTTACTCGTGCCTATCTCTGGAAAACAACCTGTATCAAACGAGAGCTTGGGTTTAACCACGATCTAGTTTGCCGAGAGTGTATTTGGGAAGGGGAGACTCGCGATCTTTGTCCTTCCCTGGGAGTAGAGTTGAATAAAACCTTCCTCCTTAGGCGGTGGAGGTAGAGGGACATCACCAATGATGTCAGGAAGTCCATGCTAATGTTTTTTTGAAAGGGATCAATAGATTGTGTAATTTTTTGAGTTTTATAAATCTTGTCTAAATGAATGATGTTTTATTCTCGTGTTTGTTATGTTTTTATATAAATAAATAACTTGGTTTAAAATGGATTTGCCATACTGAATGTTGATTTACTAAAACTTTTCAGATATAAGATGAGTCAACCAACCAATATTTTATCACTACCCACCGAGTTGTTAGAGACTATAATTGTCAAGGCATGCTCTGAAGAGGACCAGCCCTATGCCAACATACATATGAATTGTAAACTACTCCATAGGGTATCAAATCATCCAAACATTCTCCATCTTTAACAAGGATGAAATCTGGTCTATTACCATATTGCATATGCACAATTTTCTGCATATAGGAAAAGAGGGAAGTATCATGAAGCTCTTTTTCTATGTTTCACTCTGGCTGATAACTACCGAGCTGTGGGTAAATTTCTTGAAGCTGCTTTGGATGGTGACCATCGAGCAACCTACCTATTTCAGATTTTGAGTTTCAGTGTGTATGGAGAACTTTACGACATCAATATCTTCAAGAATGATGTGGTGCGTGGGAATTATAGGGATTCAGTATTTTCATAATTATTTTGTAAGGGTTTCTTCATCTCACTTCCATTTTTGTGAGATATTCTGTAATCATTATTTTTACTTTGTATGGTGTATGTATACTGCCCATTATTATCTCATATCATGAATATCTTTATTTTTATGATATTAAATTTATCATTTGACAATCATTAATTTTGGATCATACAAATCAATTGATTACAAAGTTGTAAGGGGTTCCTCGTCTCACTTTCATTTTTGTGTGATTTTAGTCGTTCGCCGCTTATTTCTTGTATGTGGAATGTGTGTACTGTCATTTGATATATATAATAACATGATTCTATTTATTTTCATGTTATTAAATGATCCAATTGATATTTATTATGTTCTGGTCATATGATTTGACCGATCACATTGTTGTAAGGGAATTCTTAACCCAATTTCCATTCTTTGGGTTAACATTCTACTTTATAATTTATGTGCTATTTAAATTGTTTGTGTGATGGGTTTTGTTTATATTATGTTACATTATGTGTATTTACAGAGTATATACATATTACATCCACTCTATTAAGCCTCACTTCAAGTATATGATGTTTATAAGGGACTTTT
The DNA here is from genome assembly GCA_963277665.1 of Viscum album. Classification (NCBI taxonomy): domain Eukaryota; kingdom Viridiplantae; phylum Streptophyta; class Magnoliopsida; order Santalales; family Viscaceae; genus Viscum; species Viscum album. Next base: position 71,383,902 of record OY728135.1, read on the forward strand.
CTTCTAAAATCCTCTTTTAAAATTCTGTTTTATAAGATTCAAAGGCAATGTTTTTATGCTATTGTTTATGTTGTATGATTATGTTTTGGTTATTGTGCATTGTTTATGATGAAGGGTGGGACCTATATTTCCCTCCAATGCATTGGGTATGAGTAAGTTGGAGGTCGGCCGTATGGTTACTCCAAGTGTAACTGTGATGGTTACACAAAGTAAGGTAGCCGCGAGGGTTACAAATTTTAAGGTAGCCAAGATGGTTACAAGATTATGTAAGTAATGACCCAAGATACCTCTATGATTATATTTATGGTCTCATGTTTCATGTGGCTATTCAACTAGTAGAATACACATAATTATGTTTAATTATGGAATTATTTGTTTAGCTCATATTTCTGCCATAATATGTTTCAAGTTTATTATTAAAGGCATGTGTTTTCAATTGTTCACCATGTCTAATGTTTATATTATCTTCCGCTGTATTGCTTAGTCTTACTGAGTGTTTGAGCTCACCCCATTCTTATGTTTCATTTTCTCAGGATAATTTGTGAATGACTTACAAGTATAATCTTGCAGACGAGACGTTTCTAGTGGATTTCAAATAGTGTTTTTGTTTCCCTTCATGTTGTAATGATAAACTTATGTATGTATCTTGTTTCCAATAATACTAAACTACTCGGTCCTTCGGGATTCATATTCCTTGTATGTATTCCAACGTAATCAAATAAGTCACCGGCTCCGAGAAGTTGAATACTACCTTAGGAATTCACCAGAGGTCTTCAGAACCCTAGCATCGGTGGTGTCTCTGGTAAAAGGACTTCTGGAGTAACGTGTGTTTGGTGTTGCGTTTGGTTTTGGGGGATTTAAATCTTTGAACTAGTTTGGGGATTCATGTATTGGGGGACCTGGGAAACCATGCACAACTTTACTTTTTGAACTAGTGGTTATATAAAAATATAGTGTGTTGTCTTTTCTTTTTGTTATCCTTTCATCAGTTATACTTTTAAATGAGTATCACTAAGTAAACTTTTATAATAAATTTTCAGATGGAAGGACAAACCCATATGTTATCTCTTCCTGTGGAGATCCTGGATATGATTGCAATCAAAACCTGTGAAGAAGGGTACCTACCTCTCGAAAACTTTCGAAAAACGTGTAAGAAACTATATGAAGTGACAAATAGTCCGGACATTCTCCACACCTGCCAAGGGAATGCTTCCATTTACTACCTCTTATCCATGGCACAATTGGTTGTGTACAGGAGAAGAGGGAAATACCACGAAGAGATTTTCCAATGTTTCACCCTAGGAAGAAACTATACGGCCAGGTTATGTTTTCAAGAGGCTACTTTAGGGGGAAACCTTTGTGCAGCATACTTGTACCAACTCCTTAGTTTTATCTTGTACAACACTATCTACGACTTAGATGTTCTCAGTCGAGATATAGTTCGGTGAGTTCTTCGTATGTTGGTCCATTCAGACATTTCTAAACATTGCACTGTTCGAGCCTCCCTTTGGAAGCCCGAGTGTTCGATGCAAGAGTTCAACCCCTTCTGTCCGAGATGTGTCTGGGTCAGAGAACTAGAGGAGTTGAGCAACAATTTGGGTTTTCCGCTGAACGCACCTGAGGATCCTCTACGACTGGAGATGTGGTAAGAACATCCGAGAGCTTTCTTTTGTGGTTATGAAATGAATTGCGAGGACGCAATTCTTTGAAGGAGGGAATAATGTAACTCCCCATGGTTTTGGAAATAAATATATAATTCAATTTTATAATCTATCCTAATCTATGTTTTGAATTTCAAGAAATGTTCATCTAGAGTTGTGCTCAGTATGTCATTTGGAGTCTGATAGAAAAAACTTGTTTTTTTGGTGAATAGTAACATACCCTTATGAATAGTAATATGAATAGTAATATGAATAGTAATATGACCTCATGAATAGTAAATAATATTTTTATTTTATTTTTCCAAGGCAATTGGATAATAGGATCTTAATTAATTTTCCAATGTCACATAAAACTAGTTGCACTTAAATATTGTTATTTTTCGAATTAACTGTGACCTTATTTAAAAATTAAATTAATAATATTTAGAAAATTATTTTGGAAAAAAGGATTTCGCTTTTGAATTCTACATGTCGAAAAATGGTAGGGGTAATTTTTTGGTATTTTCCTGAAACTCTTGAATTTTCAATAAATAGTGAAATACGATAAAATACCGTATAATCAATTTATTAGTAAATATGCACTATTTATGACATCATAAGTGATGCAAGGCCACTTGCTTCGAAATCACATGATATTAGCACTATTTATTGCCAGTTGTTTTGAGATTATTCATAGTCTTGATAAAAATATTATAATAATGATTAAAATAATCTAAAAAAACCTCCCCTCATCCACTATAAATACCACCATCACTCCCCTCTTCCTCCCACACCTCTCAAGCCTTGAGAAATGTCTAAATTCTGCCAAATTCCCTCCCTAATATTCTTCCCCACGTCCTAGAGCTGCTGGTCTCACCAAAAGACCATGACCAAAGCCCTTAAGAAGGATCTCAAGGAGAAGAGATCAAGAGGTAAACATCCTCTTTCATTTTCCTTCTTTTCTTCCATTTTATGTTATTATCTTCCTTTCCCTTTGTCTTTTGTTGGGATATTTCATTAAATATTTCCTCTTACTGTTCAAAGTTTGTATGATGATGAGATATTCCATTCCTCTCATCAATCTTGTTTTTATGAAATTTTAAGAGACACCGTTAGGCTGCCGAATTTTTGTAAGAAATTTCTCACGTTTTCTTCATTTCATGATTCCTTTCTCTTCTTTCTTCACCCCCTCTTATCCAAGAGGCATGAAATCTCCAGAATCATGTATATTTTGGATGTTTTCATGTTTCTGGAAAATTACAAATCATTATTCCTTTCCTCTCTCAATTATTTAAAGAATCAAAAAACATTGTCCATTTGTGTCGAATTGCCGATATCGTGGACGATGTATCTTCAATTTCCATTAATTATTTCAAGTCTGGTCATGAAACAATTTATATGGTTGAACCAGGTTATAATATATGTTTTATGACTCATATAAGGTTCTGGAATTCTTTTGTACTCATGATTCAAATTTATAAGACTAAATAAAGTTGTAATTATCAAAGAACCACTTAAATGATCTAAACAAACATAATTAATGTTTTAACTTATAAATCATCATCATATGAAGCATCAAAGTGATAAATGGTAAAATTTATGGTACTGGAAATATTTAAATACTACACCTTTCCAATTCTGGAGTTTCACTTCCAATCAACAAGAATGATTCATCATGAACAGATCTTGAAAATCACAAAAGAACTCACCCAAAATAATGCAAGGAACAAAATACTAACAAATAAGGGGTGAAATAAGGTTATGAAATGACCATATAAGATGTTATAAACATGAACATGTTTCTGTAAAATACTAATAACACTATTTTAACCATTATACAGGAGGTTTTAACAAGTTTGAAGTAAGACAAGATTAAGGTTAGGGTTTCTTCATCTCACTTCCATTTTTGTGAGATATTCCGTAATCACTATTTTTACTTTTTATGGTGTATGTATACTGCCCCTTATTGTCTCATATCATGAATATATTTATTTTTATGATATTCAATTTATCATTTGACAATAAATAATTTTGGGTCATACAAATCAATTGATTACAAAGTTGTAAGGGCATTCTTAACCCGATTTCCATTCTTTGGGTTAACATTCTACTTTATAATTTATGTGCTATTTAAATTGTTTGTGTGATGGGTTTTGTTTATATTATGTTTCATTATGTGTATTTACATAGTATATACATATTTCATCCACTCTATTAAGACTCACTTCATGTATATGATGATTATAAGGGAATTTTCTTCTAAAATCCTCTTTCAATATTCTGTTTCACAAGATTCAAAAGCAAGGTTTTTATGCTATTATTTATGATTTATGATTATGTTTTCGTTATTGGGAATTTTTTATGATGAAGGGTGGGACCTATATTTTCCTCCAATTCATTGGGTATGATTAAGTTAGAGGTCAGCCTTATGGTTACTCCATGTGTAACTGCGATGGTTACACAATGTAAGGTAGCCGTGAGGGTTACAAATTTTAAGGTAGCCAAGATGGTTACATGATTATGTATGTAATGCCCCAAGATACCTCTATGATTATATTTTTGGTCTCATGTTTCATGTGGCTATTCAACTAGTAGAATACCCATAATTATGTTTAATTATGGAATTATTTGTTTAGCTCATATTTCTGCCATAATATGTTTCATGTTTATTATTAAAGGCTTGTGTTTTCAATTGTTCACCATGTCTAATGATTATATTATCTTCCACTCTATTGCTTACTCTTACTGAGAGTTTGAGCTCACCCCTTTCTAATGTTTGATTTTCTCAGGATATGAAGAAGTAATTTGTGAATGACTTACAAGTATAATCTAGGAGACGAGATGTTTCTAGTGGATTAAAATAATGTTTTTGTTTCCCTTCATGTTGTAATTATAAACTTTTGTATGTATCTTGTTTCCAATAATACTAAACTACTCGGTCCCTCGGGATTCGTATTCCTTGTATGTATGCCAATGTAAAAAAATAAGGCACCGGATCCGGGCAACTGGGCTCGGGTCCTTACAAGATGCATGAGGTAATTTAGAATCCGTTCTAGAGATAATTGAATTTGGGACTCCATTTAGCCACACAACCTCATACACATACCACTTTTCCAAAATAATTACTATAGATGACTACAAGATTGAAAGGAAGTGAGGTAATTTCAGCAGTATATCCAATATTACTTGAAGTGTATCACAACCTGTAAGAGATCAATGTAATATTGTGGTGAAGTACATTGATATTTCATCCAATTTCCACTTGGGAACATATAAGGACTGAAAAAAACCTTATGGAACATGATTGTTGACCATTCCCTACTAGAAAACTAAACATCGAGGAACAAACTATGGGACCTCCTTTTTCATCCACAACCACCAAAACTATTACCTTATAAAATGGTTAATCTTAATCATTCTTGGTTGTTCCATTAATGTATAACTATGAGTATCCTAGTGGAATCCTTCGTTCAATACCACAAAAACAAACATCCACCCTTGAAACAACATCTGATTCGAACCACCCAACCCGAGCATCACCATGGGCAACATGATGATACGTGACCTCTATGTCTAACTCTCTCAACTAAGACTTCTACAATTTCCGCATCAGAGTGTGTTAAACTATAATATGAAAAAAAAACTCTACCATTAACCACACTCACATATATTTGTATGGTTTTCAACTCTTTCATCACTATCCAAGCATCCCTAGACTCCCAAATCAAATCCGTTTATGACTTCATAATCAAATCATCAACCAAACAATTACCATTTCTGGAGGTATAGGATATCTAAAAATAATAACACTAAAGAAAATACATCCTCAACCATTTTCATAGATTCCTATAATTATTAGAAAATGTATATCTCAATCTCTTCTGATCCATAATGACCACAAATCACTACCAAATGAGGTAATGTCACCAGAACTTCATTACAAACATTGGCTCTGATTTCTCCAGATCATTGGTCTACTAGTTATGATCATGGGGATGTAACATATATGAACCATAAAATATCATATCCTTATATTTCATCAAGATTCATCCCTATCCCATATGAGAATTATCAAAAAACACCTCAAACAACACCCCTTACTCTAGAAATTGATGAACTAGAGTGTTAAACAATTTCACCTTCAAGTAGTCAGATGGTTTCTTACACTGATCAGTCATGAAAAATCTAGATCCTTCATAGTTAAGACTATAAATGAGGCCATTATACATGAGAAATAGAACAAAAAAAATCCAATAATAGCATGTATGAAAAAATATACATTTATCCTCTTCCATGTTCTTGGGTTCTTCCCAAGAAACAATATCATATGTCTTAGATGGGTCCAAATATACTCCCTGTTTAGACACCACATTCCTAAGAAAGTAAACCTATCATGTCTAGAAGATACACCAAGAAAACATTACATTAATATTATTTCATCAATAAACCTAAAAAATTATAATGAGAGAAATGGCATGTTTCTCCTTAGAACTTGAATAGATCAATATGTTGTCAATAAAAATGAATAAAAATTAGTCTAGGAATCAGTGGAATAATGATTTCTTGAGTTCCAATAATATAGATGGTGCATTAACGAAACTGAATGGAGTTACCACAAACTCAAAGTGTCCATACATTCACCTGATTGTATTCTTTGGTACATTATCCTCATTTAAAAAAAGCCGGTGATATCCAACTCGTAAATCAATCATGGGGAACCAACTATCTCCCCTCAGCTGTTCAAAAATATATTCAATGAATAGAATAGGATATCAGTTCCTGATCATAATATGTTTCAACCTCTGGTAGTCTATGAACACCCTCAAACTACTTTCATACTTCTTGGAAAAATAAACTAGAAACACTGCATGGTGACACACTTGGCTAGATGAAAGCATTATTATAAATAAAATAAATATAAATTCTCAACTCCCATAACTCATAGGGTTCCATCCTATATGGATCCTTCGGAATTAGAGAATCAATGGTATATAGATCTATCTTGATATAAACATCACATGATGGGGGAGGTATCATATCCTCCATGGTAAAAGCATCGAGAAACTCCTTGAAAGGCTTGGGAACTTCTCCCGTCCTATTCTATATTTATATCAAAGATAGATCGACAATCAAATAAATAAGTGGATTCAAAATTCTATTACCCATTAGATGAATCATCATTTCAATGAAGGATACACGTTTTCAATTCCCATATAAGAACATGAATCTCTTTAAAAGTAAGTCGATAATGATGTGAATATAATACAACCGGTTGATGCCAATGGTTACATTGAAATGATACTGATGAAGCATAAGAATATTTTAATGCCACTGAGGTGGCCTCTTTATCATTATACATCCCTGACACATATCAAACAAGATGGTATAGAGTCTGATTATCGCAGTCTACACTTGGGGCATGGTAAGATTCTCTATGTACTTTTACAAGGTAAGGACTAGAGTGGGTAATGTAAAGGAGAAGATGGCACTTGAATCAAACAAAGCATAAATAGGGGTACTAAATAAACAGATGGTACCTCTAATGATCTTTATCCCCTTAGTAATTTTAAATCGAATGCATTAAACTATAATCACCTATCTATTCTACGTCTCCCTTTATGGCCACCTCCATTAACATGATTTGATTGAGAACCCCGATCATGAGGAACATCCAAAAGAAAACCTCTACTAGTTTTTATCTTCTTGATGGGGAATAAGCCTACTTTTACTTCTACTAAAATGTTCTCACAAGAAACTACTACTCAACCCTGTGTTAAACCAGACCACTCCCATCCCATTGATCTTAAATAACCACCAAGATAATGTTCTATTTATATTCACAAACCCCATAGACAAATCAATATATCCCAAACATACAAGGAAAATCACAGAAACCACTGGCATTGGAAGGATGGAGTAAAAATGCTATGGTCGACTCCCTTATGGATAAAACCTCAAAGGACCTTTCAGTAAAACCTATTACTGCGAACAATTCCCCTAGCAGAACACTAATAGACCATATGTCATTGAAATCATCATTGAAAATGCATGGGCTCTATCACCTCCTCATTCTCTTAAATATCAAATTTCATAGGAAATATAAATGGTGACATTTTATATTAAGTAAAAGGATAGATTGAATCCTTTATATGATAAGAATGATACTCTTTTCCAGTAAAACACTTAAATTGAAAAACATAATAGATCCTTGAAATTGATCCCAAGATCTCGTAAGGACATACCCCCTTACTGAAGAGAAATATGCACCTAACTATTAACTTCCATCACGATCGAAGTTAGAAACTATAAATGAAACTCCCTTTATAAATAATACCACAACAAATCTGCCTCTTTCCAGTATCCCTAGAACATTATCCACCACTTATTCATTGCTCCCGTCATCTAACAGTCTGGAAATGGAACCCACTAATCAAACCCTATCCATATCAATCAAAAAGTGTTCTCCAGATCCCCCAACCAATGTTTGGTCTCCACATTAGAGACTCAACCATTATATTTACCCAATTCTTACCACTAAAAAGTTTTCAATATACACTACCAATGATCATCTTCCTCTACTAGATCAACCATCTAAAGATAAACTGGGTCTACGTATTGTACCTCCTCTAACAGATCCACATGAGAAAAATAACAATGATCTATATTTTAAAGGGGAAAATATTTCTAAGCATGGTAGTTTGTAATTTTATCAATGTTTATTTAATTTATTATATCTATCGTAAAACACAAATTTTTTGAAATGAAAAAAATTTATTCTGATGCAAGTACCTCTCCATGGTCACTACATTGCAAGTGGTTCCACCTCAACTTTTTATTCAATATGCTTGGAGTTCATGCATTGGATCCATGGGGGATGCCTAAAATCCCATTTCATAGCTTGTCTCATGGTACTTTTCCATGCACCAACATAATATTCAACAATTTCCTTACCAAACCATAAAGTAATCATATTTCCTAACACAAAACTACATCACATATCCAAACCATCATATTTTATTCCACTCTCTCAGGACACCCTCCCTCTAAAGATACACCTTATAGTGTAGAAATGAATAATGTGAGATAATGACCTCTGAGTCCTAATCCAGTAGGACCAAGGTTAGATACATCCACTAAGGGTATAAAAATTACATAATATGGGGCAATTTCACTATATATGAAAATAAAATCATGAGATGTCATGAATAAACATCATTAAAATCCATGAAATAATATAAAAAACCAAAATCATCACATAATTCTTGTGTAAATATAACAATTACATATAAAAGTCAACAACAGTAAGTGAAATAATATAATCTATGGCTACGACACCAAAATTTTATAAATTTCCAAGCTATTAATTCCAATAGTGGTCTTTTTCGTCTTCCAAGAAACCCAAAAAATAGTTTACATAATATATGTTGAGAACCAACACATACTAAGTTGGGTAACCTAATTATATTGTCTACATGTTAAAGAAGCATATTAATGTGATAATTAGAAAATAATATAATTAGTCATCACCTAAATAATTAATCTAACAAAGCACACCTCAACAAGTCATGCTCAACAAATAAACCATCCAATTATAATAATATAATATGAAGCATATACACATAGGGATACCCATGTTACTTTACTATTCTTTTTCCACTCTTATACCCCATCATAATATATCATATATATTCTATCTATTTCATATAACAACTGCATGACAACGTGTCTCAACATTTTAATTAGATAAGAACTCATTTGAAGACTCCAGAACCATTGCATCACATCTCACCACCCTACACCATGGTCATCACATTACTTCTCACAACACCAAAACATAATTATCACATAAAATAATGGCTGAAGACACCAAGAACATGGAATAACTATATAAAAAGGGTATTTTGAACATTTGGAACATCAACCTTGTTCCCTCTTTCTACTATGCATAACCCCCACTACAATTGTAAAACCCTTAGATTTTATGAATTTTTTTTCTAAAAATATAATTTTTTCAATATTGTTTTGGTGCACACAACAAAATGATTATCTTATGTAATGTGAAACCATGAGTTTAGCTTTTTTTACACCGATCACTGAAAATATCATGCATTATACTCAGTATTTAGTTTAATATAATGTGACATGATGTAAAAATATTATTTGTTAATATTAATCATCAAGTCATTGGAATAGTGGGTATGTAATGAATTTACTAAATTATAAAAATATACAATTAAAATATTTATATAAAATTAATTATTTTTCGATCAATTAATTAGAAATGAAAATAAAAATCATTTAAAAAATTAAATCTTTTACTATGAAAAAAAAATTATTCACATAAAAAGGTTTTACCTAAAAATGCTAGAAAAATTAAAAATGGTGAATGATTTTAAATAAATTTATATATTTTATATTAAATAAAATGTTTTACATTAATTTTAAATATTTTTTAGACAAAATAAAAGAATGAAGTTAATTTTATTCATAAAACACTATTTTTCTAAAAAAGAAGTTTTGTCGCATTTGGTACACATATTTTTATATTACCTTTTCAAACATTTATCATGTGTATTTTAAATAATTAACTTATTTTTTAAAATAATCATGTAATAACAATCCTTAATTGATGTTTTGATATTATTTTGAAAATATTATATTTTTTTGTGACTAGGAAAAATACTCTATTTTATTATGAAACTACATTTTCATTCAAGAAATAAACTAGTAATTTTTAGTACATTTTTTACAGAAAATGTAGTAAATTTATATATCTATTAATCAAATTTAGTACATTTTAATGAATTATATTTTTAATTATTACATAAATACTTTTTAAACATTTGGAAATTTTCTCTTAGGAAAACCCCTTTTTCATTGTGTTTGTGAGTTAAATTAAAATTTTCAACTTCTACGAATGGAGAAAAGAGAAATGTGTTAAAAATTAATAATCATAAGAATTTTTGTTATCAAACCTGCTCAACTTAATTTCATAACAAATGGAAAAATAAAACCATTAGAACATTAATTATCTTGATTAATGTGATGATGTGTTTACTCAGGGTTAAAATAAAAATCTAAGGGGTACAATTACCTATAAAAATGTAAAACCCTATTTTATAGAATTATTTAAACCTTATCAATTTTATTATTATTTATTTTTTTTGTTGATTTTCATGTGAAAAATGTGGGTGAACCTTTTTCTTTTCAAATATAACAAGTGTTCCACTCACCTCACTTGTAAACGGGTATCCCTCTCCTCTATTCTTCGCACATAAAATTTAATGTTTGAAAATTACCTATGTAAATAAATTCATTAATTCCCTATATAATCCTAAAATCTTTATTATGTTAATAAATTAATCCAATCAATAATTTTGGTCCAAATAAAAACTATTTGTGTGAAGAAGAGGTAAGGTCTCAAACATAAGACTTTATTTTATTTCTTCCTATACATACTTAAATTATTATTAAACCATAATAATATAATATAATAAATATAATCAATATAAAATTACATTATTATGATAATTTCAAAGCTTGAATCCTTATCCTATTCCATCAAATGGGATAGGAAATCATCATTCGTGTGTACGACATACTACCACCCTATGAACCGATGTTATTTGTTTCTATCACCACCTATCATAATGGGATAAAATAATGTATTTAATGACTATAAATTATATTAATTATATTAAAATAAATATTTAATTATAATACCACATTTACCTTCTATCCTCCCAACCAATTATAAAAAATAATACCACACTTGTGTACGGCAGACTACCGCATTGCAGACTGAGTTGTTTTTTTTAATTTCTGTTTTACATAGATGGTAATAACGATATATTAAATTAATATATAATATATTTTAACGTAGATATACTTATATATTTATTATATCACTTATCCCTTAGTACAAACCATTTTGTGGTGGATAAAATAATGTCGTTTTGTGTAGGGAAGACTACCGCCTGACAAAGCAATGTGACTCATTTTTTACTAATGCATTGCATGGATGGTAATTAGGGAAAATTTAACCAATATATGTGATATATAGAACACAAAAACTATTATATATTGGTAATATATAATTTAAAATTATTTTATTTCATCCATTGAGAAAATGGAAACAATATTCTTGCGTAGGTATTACCTACCATCTCTATGAATGATATATTTCATTTTTTATATCTAAATTTAATAGATTACTATAAATAAATATATAATAAATATATATTAAATATGAATTATGATAAAAATTATTTATATTATATATCCATGATCAATGAAAGAGGATGAAAGATACCAAATCAAAGCAGTTATTAAGCGAAATGTAATTTTAACAAGGAATTGTTAATAAAATGGTAATAAAATTTCACAAGTAAATCATATATTGAATGATATATATAATTATTATTATTTAATATATTTTAAATATGATTTTATCTATTATTGAAGATTTTAATAAGTGTATGGAGTATGTAAAGACAAACAATAAAGTTTGTTTCAACTCAGTTTTTATATCATTGTGATATATTCCACACACACCACTTGTTCCATTAAGATGGTGTTTATAATGATCATGATTGAATTTTATGATTTTTATCGAGAAAAATTATTATATTTACATATAAAATATCACATATCTCTTTAATGAGGTTTGTGATTCCAAATATACCAAAGTGGTAATATATTTCTGTCTCAATTTGACTTCTTTGAGAAAATCATTATGTTATGAAACTGTCTTCATTTATGAGGTGTATATATAGAACCTTTGACATATAATATCATGAAACTATTTATTATCATTATATTTTATGTTTAAATTAATGTTATTATTTAATGGGTCTGATGATTCAAAAGTTATCAAAGTGGTAAGAGTATGATGTTACAATCTCATTGTTTATGAGGATTGTTTATTACAATGATTTCAGTGATGAAATATTATTATTTTATTCTAAATAACATAATTAATCATACAATAATATAGTTATTAAATTATAATACATTTTCCCCTTGGTTTTCCCATTATGTACTCATTACTCAAAAAGAATTTTTTTAATGTAAACCAGCTTTATTTCTCTCATAGGTTAAAAAACCCTTTCTCTTACATATCAATTTTTTCTGAAGACGTTCTAAAAAATGGTTTAAAACTTTCTAATGGATTTAATAAATAAAATTTTATCCATGTTTCAATTTTCTTGCAATAAATGTTAAATGGATACTTCATGTTTTCTTTCAAACAATGCATGTTACAATTTTATGAAAAATGTGAAATGAATCTTTGTTTTCATGGGTATAGCATTAACAAAATAACCCGCCATAATTACCACTATTTTTTTTAAAACTACATTATAATTTTAAAATTTTATTTTAAAAGAAAAGGAATTACAAAATATTAATAAATTTATTATTTTAAAAATGTTAATTTCAAAGAATGGTTATTTTCCTTAAGAACAGTTCCAAGTGAAGTTTCATTAAAAATAACTTTATATATAAGATGATATAAATTGATGTAACATAATCTTTATTTGTGATAAGATCCAATGATTCCAAAATAAATATTTATTTTATATGGTTGATGATATGATGTCATGTTTTATGAAACCCATTTATTTGAATGGGTAATCTTATGAGGAACACTTTATAGTTACTGATATGATGAATGTTCTATGATCTCGTGGAACATGTATATAGGATTTTCATTATTTTATGTTTGGGAAACATATATCATTCCAATGAAATGGGTATTTGTTGATATCTCATGTGATAACATGGGATGGAGTGGGGATTGAACCCAATTCAGTAAGTGTATTTGTGCTCTTTGATAGTCTTCTGTGTGAACCATGACTAATAGATGGAATTGGTTGTGAACTCATCCCACTATGATAGTTTTTCAATAATACAAAGATAATAAAATAATTATATTTTATAGTTATTGGTATTCCAAATTTTAATTAATTATTCAACCATTATGTCCTCATGGCTCATGTTCTTAGATTCCATTATGATTCATGTCATATAAACTTTAAAAAGATGTTATATGACTCATGTTTATGATATATGATATATAGGGTGTGTTTTTAAAAATTCATTCTCATGTTATTATACACATGCTATCATGATATGCTTATGTTATCATTGATATCTCTCTTTTTTACACTTATTGAGCATCTGATCTCACCCTTCCTTGTTTTTTCATTCCTCGGGTTATGAACAAAGGTTGTATGTAGGGTACTTCAATGAATAATACAACATGGGAAGATATTTATTGTTGAAGTGGATGATTTTTTAGGAAATATAATTTTTTTATATATGTCTCAATAAAAATTAACTATTATGGTCCATGGATGTGTGTTTATGAATTGTTTTAAATATTCATTTAAAAATTACCAACACTCACGAATGAAAAGCCTTGGTAATTAATGTTCATATCAGAGAAAGTATTTATTTAAAATTTTAATATTAGTATAAAAATAGCTTTAGGGGTATGCATAGGGATTTTAATAAGGATATGTAAAGGAATATTTAAAAGGATATCTATAAGGATGGTAAATGGATGAGTCAATGTATAGGAAAATATCCTAAAAGTTTGGTAATGGATAGAGCAGGTGGTTTCTAAGAAATTAATTCCATATCAGGGAACAACAATTGGTTGTGGCTTGAGCAGAAATGTACCTAGGAGTTATAAATTTAAAAACTGAAACATTGATATGTAATCGGTCTTCACTTAGTGCAGGATAAAATGCCTTACTGCACACCTAGTTTGACACTTATAGGGTATATTTCTGGGACATTCACAAACACATTACAAGACTTATTGATGTATTTGAATAGAATATGTCAATTAATACCCTCTATTAAACATAATATTCCATATATTGAAAACAATCTTTCGTTATTTTGATATCTTAGAAATAATATTTCATGATTATATGGTTTCCCACTATTATTATTGTTTATCACACTATGGTTTTTGGTTTTGTTCAATAGAGGGAACTGAAAAGAACTATACTAACATTGAATATGATATAAAATGGGATTATGGAAAACCAAATAGGATTTTGACTGGAGTGAAAGAACATTTTGTTATTTTGGGTCATTTTAAATGATATATGTTTAACAAATTGAACGTTAATTAACATTAAGACTCACAAAATTAGAGAGTGATTGAGTTCGTTGAGAATTCAGGTGTTGGAGACAATGGGGAAGGAAAATACAATTTTATATATTTTAAGAATATTTAAATAATAATATAATAAAATGCCACACGTGAACAAGGAATTGTTTTATTTTTGGATTAGAAGGACATAGAGTAATTGATTTCAAAGAAAAAATGAATAGTTAATTAACATAATGGATTAGGATAATTATTTTCCTAAGTAATCATCAATGTTTGAATGTAAAAAACATTGAATGTATGGGAGTTATTAAAATTGATTCCATAGGGGAAAATATCAAAGAGTGGATCCTCAAGGAAGTTAAATAATGGTTTTTTTCTATGATTAAGAGACTAAAAATGACCTATGAAAAGAAAGAGGTATTAAAAATGAGAATATAATTCCTAGTCAATGGTTTTAAAATTTATTTTAATTATTTAAGTGTTTATGTCTTGGATTTTAAGAATTACGATATATATATATATATATGGATTTTTAAGTATATTTTATTCATTAAGGATTTACAAGAATATGGTGAATGTGGATGATGACATTGAAACATTCTTTTATAAAAAGAGTTTATTTTTTGGAAAACACATGATTATTGTAAGATAACGCTTAATATTTTCTTAAATATGAGATAATGATGTCGGGATAAATAGATGATAGATATGAATAATGTAAATTGTATATCATTGATTTCCTAAAAATTAATTAATTATTTTTTAAAAGAGTAGTTTATTTTATCATTGATGTAGATTAAAATGTTATTGGATTTATGGAAAACATTAAATAATATGTGTATTTATTCAAGGAATGGGTAAGTATGTATATTTTCATTAATGTTTTATATATATTCTGTTCATTAACATGTTTAAAGAAAATATTTGATCAATAAATTGATATATTTGGTATGCAACATTAAGAGAAATATAATATTGATTGGGAGATTATTTAGAAGTTGTTCTTTGAAATTTATTTATTTTTTCCCTACATTTTTTATTTCACTTTTGGTTTGACATAGGGTACCCTTAATGTTAACTATTCATGAAATAGATTAAGATGAACATTGGATGTTATTATATTACCTATGATAAAATTTTACTTCGGATAACAACTAGAGAAATAAGGAATACCACATTATTCATTAATAGATCTTATGATCAAATATATCTTCAAGAACGAAAACAACATTTAATTTATTTATGTAAGAGACGATTCATAAATTCATCGAATAAAAAAAGGATGACATTTTTCTTATGAAATGGAATGAAATCAAATAAGTATACTTTCGAAAGAAAATTATCCAAATTTTAGAAAATAATATTGAAAAAAAATTCATCCTATTATCAGAATTTCAAATGATATCAATAACCATTTTCCCGACACATTTGTTTATGGTTCTTTGGTTGTTGATTTTCACATAATCATTCACTTTCATGTTATCTTTGATCTTTATCAGTCTTCATCATTATAACGACATTACACATTTCTCCATGACCAAATCATCAATTACTATTTATGTTTCTCTAGTTTGAAACCATGTATCTATTATTTTGGATAACCTTGAAACATATATTTGTCATTTTTTAAGAGGATATTGTATTAACCATTTTAATATTGACAAAATTTACTTAAGGGGGTAGAATTTAACACCCGATGATTTTGTGATATATATTTTCATGAATAAATTTAATAATTTATATATTTTTCATTAAATTTAATGCTGACATTATATTATGTTACATGAAATATTGAGTTTAACTTGAGTTTCATGAAACACATGGAGTAAAATGTGTTATACGCAACACCAATGTAAAACTAAACCTGACACGTTATGAAATTATTATTATATAATAGTTATCACCTAGCCATTTGAATGGAGAGTAAGCATATTAATAACTAAATTATGAAAATAAATTTTTGAAACATATATTTTTAATAAAATATTTTGTTTGAAAAAAATTTTAAATGAAAATAAAAACTATTTTAAGATAGAAGAAATCATTTTATGAAAAATAATATTTTTATACACAGAAACGCATTACAACAATAAAAATAAAAAAATAAAAATTAGAGAATGATTTTTTTTAAATTTATATATTATATATTGAATAAAATTTATAACATTCAACTTCTTTGTTTTATAGACAAAAAATAAGAATAAATCCAATTTTACACTTATGAACTGTATTTTTCAAATAAATAGGTTTGTCGCATTTTGAGAACTTATTATAATTTTATTGAAGATAATAGAAAATGTAGTTTTATAAATTATATTAATTTTTTAAATCATCAGTTTAAAATTATCTTCGACTGGTTTTTTCAAAATTTTCTAAAAAGAGAAATTTTTTGTGAACAATGAAATGTATTGGTTTCTTTAAAAAAGTACCTTATCATTCAAAGCATTTGAAATTTAAATTTTATTTTAATATGGGTTTAAATGTAAAATTAGTTCAATTATATATATATTAATATAATTTATATATTTTTAATAAAATTTAATTTTAATTTTTATATAAAAAAATTTTAACTGTTGAAAAGTTTATCTTTAGAAAACCGCTTTTTTCGTGTCCGTGAGATTAATTTTAAATTATAATTTTATAATTATGTGTGTAGAATTTGGAAAAAAGGATTCCATATTTATAATTATAACAATATATATTTTATAATATTTTGAAATAAATTTTTGACAATTATAAATTTTAAAAATAGTAAAAACATTGTTTACCACGGTTTTGGTAAAAATGGGTTTGTACAAGGTTAAACTAAAATGATATGGTATAAAGTGGCCTAGAGACAATTAAAAAACCATTATTTAGAATTATTTAAACCTTATAACTTATAATGATTTATAATGGGTCATTTGTATCCTTTTTTAATGAGAGAAATGTGGGACCACATTAATATTTTTAATAATTACAGGTGTGCCACTCACCTCACTTGTAATGGGACACACCCTCTCCAATCCACTTCACACTTCAAAAACACAATGTATCAAATAATACCTACCAATATAACTTCTTCACTTCCCTGATATAATCATAGAGTACATATTTTTTGTTAAATACAAAAAAGAATCCTTTTGGTGAATAAAACGAAACTGTCTGAAGAAGATGTAATGTATTTAACTAAGGGTTTTATTTTATATTTTACACCACATCCTTAAATTATTATTTAACCATTAAGAAATAATAACCTCAATATATAATATATATTGAGTTTTTTGTTATGAAAATACAATAACCTGAATAATTGTACTCATCCTTCATATGGGATATAAAATCATCCCTCGTGTGTACGTTGGACTACCTCTTCACGAACCGATATTATTCACTTTCCATCAAAACATATAACGAATGAATATAATGACTGATTTAATGTACATATATGATATCTGTGATATTAGTATAAAAATGGAATAATAATACCATATATTATTTCTTTAACATGAAACTTGTTGGAAAATAATAACATCGCTCATGTGTATGGAAGACTACAACCTCACGGACAGATGTAATGCTTATTCCACTTATGTTTTATATATATTTTAATAAGGTTATATTAAATTATAATATATTAATTTTTAATAAAAAAAATTTCTATAAAATTTATACCACATATTTCTTCATAATTTCTATTTCATGGGGGATACGATAACATTGTTCATGTGTACGGTGGAGTACCACCTCAGGAAGTGATGTGATTCAATTTTAATGACTATTTACATGGAAGGTAATTATGGTAAATTTAAAGAATATATTATATATATATGAAATAAAATAATATAATTGATGGTAAAATATTATTTACATTTCTATCATTTTATCCATAAAGTATATGGAAACAATGTCCATGTATACATGTATCCTACCATATCCATGAATAGTGTATTTCATTTTTTATCTCTAACATATATGTATTGCTATAAATACAAATATAATGAATATATATTATATATATAATGGATAAATTTTTTCAGATAATGAACACATAATTAACGAATGAAGACTAAAAATAACAAACCATAACAATGAGGCTTTGGCCCAGAAAAAAAGGTTCTTTGCTTTTCTTTAATAATAAAATGATACATCAGCCTCAAAATTTTAAAATCTAAACGTTTATTTATTATATAAGAGGTTCACATGTGTACAAATTAATTCTAGACGTACAGTAAGGGATTTTCATCTCAGTTTTTATATATATGATATACATCAGATATCCACCACTTTTTCTTTTTTGGTGGTGTATATACCTCCCATTAATGTATTTTATGTTAATTTTTATTAAAATTAAGTATATTTACATTTCCATTTTATGTTCTCTCTTTCATGGGGTTTACAATTCAAAATATTCCAATGTAGAAATGCATTTTTAACTCAATTTGTCTTCTTTTAGACATACATTATGTTCCAAACCTATATAATTTATGATATTTATATATCACCCATTAATCATGTAATAACATGAATTTATTTATTCTCATGATATGTTATGATTCATTTAATGCTACACATCAATGGAGATTATGATTCAAAAGTTACAAGTGTTGTAAGGGTTTGATGTTACAATCTAATTGATTATCAAGATTTTTTAAGATTATTGTTTTGATGTTGAAATATTTTGATCTTAATCTAATGAACATCACGAACTTTATTCTCGTTTATTTGTTCCTTACGAATACATTTTCCGTTAATTTTTATCTCATTATTTACTCAGGATTCAAAAATAATATTTTTAATGTAAACCGAATTTATTTTCTTATTCAATTGAAAAACATTCTCTTCCATATCCATATTTTATAAAAATGTTTTAAAAAATGTTTTCAAATTTCCCAAAGGTTTTATTAAATACATTTTTAACATTGTTTTAACTTCATTATAAAATGTATTAAAAATAATATTCATGTATGTTTCCAAACAAGTATCCTATAGATTTTACTAAAAATGTGAAAGGAATAATTTTTTTAATGTGTACAACATAAATGGAAATTCCCACCATCATGAACCCAAAATGTTTTATGTATTACTTTGTATGTTTCAACTTTTAATTTCAAATAAAACTCTTTCCATTTTTTTGATTTTCATGTTTTAAAATGTTTATTTTCAATAATTAATTGTCTAAGTGACATATCAATCAATATAATTTTCCATATTATATGAAATCCATTGATATTTAATAATGAAAACTAGAAATAATACCCAATGATACAATATTTATTCATTATGTATATGGTTTATTTTTATAATGAAAATATTTTTATAAAACCTTTTTATGTTCTTTGGGTTATGCTATGATAAAATGTTTTATGAAACTAATTTATTTTCATGGATATGATTTGATGAATGTTTTATAGGATCTGATGTAATTAATTTTTTATGATCTTGTGGAATGTGTATGTATGATTTTAGTTATGTGATGGGTTAGACCTATATCTCCCATCATTGCATTGGGTAAATCTTAATATACCATTAGATAAACATGGTTGTAATAGGTATTGAACCTAGTTTCATAAAGGGGTTTTCCCACTATTATAGTCTTAAGAGTGAACCATGACTAATGTGGTGGTTTGGGTGAGTGAACTGATTACACTATGATAGTTTATTTAATAATAAATGACTAGTAATAAATGATTTTTATGAACATATTTATTCCACAATTCCATGTATTATAACAATTTTAATCCCCCATGGATCATGTTATTTGATTGCATTATTATTCATATTTTACGAACATCTATGATTTAATGCATGAATAATGTTTATTATCATTGATATTCAGGGTGTGGTTTTAAATTTTTATTCTAATAATCTCATTCACTTTTGATATTGCTATTATTATGTGATCATTGATATATCCCTTGTAACCCCTCAATGATATTCTGAGATCACCATTTCTTATGATTCATTTCCCTATGTTATGTTGAATTGATTTAAGATGGGTAAGTCTAAGAAGAATAATTTTTGGGAAGATATTTTGTTGAGATGTTCAATATCATTCAATAAATAATAATATTGTGTACCTAGTCTCGAATGACATAAAATAATTTAGTCCTTAGGCATGTGCTTATGAAATGTATTTAATGGTGATATAAATTTTTTGATATTCATGTATGAAAATCATGGGACCATACAATAATCCATCTCATCATTTCTACAATGCACTTTTGACTTCTAGAAATCATAGTCTATGTATTTTATCCTTGGCAGGAATAGAAAGTTATAAAGAGAGAGTATTCATCCATACATCCTCATTATTGGGATGTTTGAAAAAACATCCACCATATACAAGTAGGGGTGTCTTCACATGGTTCTCATCTTGGGTGGGGTATTTATAGAAAATTACAAGAATCATACAAGTTTTATATATACATATATCGGCACATAATACCTACCTATTAATTCAAAACAAAGCACTAACCAACTCAAAAAATACCAACCCAACCACATAATATCACAAATATATCTGCAACAACTATATAAAAACACCAGAAAATTCATTCCATATATTAAATTTTCTAATACCCCCATTATTAAAAATTCATATATTTTTTATATTTCTAGATTACCAACAAATCCCGCTTTAATAAATAATTGTTTTATATTTTCATCCCACTGTTCCCTATTTAATCATTAACCATTTAAACTAAAAATAACAAAATAATTCAAGATTCTTCTATTCATTTGATTCCATTTTTCAAAAAAAAAAACAATTCCATTTTAATTTAAACATTATCTTTTATTTAATCCCATTACTTATGACGAAACTAGAATTACACTGCAAAACACAACAACAAATTTTACATCATCATCATGCCAAAAACCTGACACAACCACCATAAAAAACACATAGATACCATCATCACAACCACCATATCACCTAAAAATTACATCCCAAACATCCATATAACATGACCTCTCAACACATCACACATTCACATATCAAATAAATTTGAACTGAACATCACTTATATTGTTTCTTATTTATCAATGGGATTTTTTTAATTCCACACCACTTTTATGGGTATTATCAAACATGCATAATTTTTCAAGTGAAACCTCTTCATTAACTGAATATAGGTGATCATATACTTTATATTTAGGCTGATAAAAAATATTGAAAATAGGGTTTCCCAAACACCAAAAATACAATGAAATCAAATACCACCAACAACTATTATTTTTAGTGTATCATTAACCAGTACATTTCCTGATTTCTATAATAATATAACATGTATAAAACATATAATTTCAATTCCCATTCCTTTTAATTAAATTAAATTTATTTATTTTTCTATTTAAGGTTAGATGAAACTGTATTTCCAAATGTTAACAAATGTATAAACCCCTCCCATGTGACACAGGTGATGAGAGATAAAGGAATCCACATACCATGAAGAATGATGCTTTAGAAAATTTGATGCACTAAACATTGGGAGCATGCACACAAAATGAAAAAAACTACAAGGTAATATAACTAATTTTAGTAATATAGTTCTACGAATACTAGAAAAAATGATTTGAAACCCCCTGTCTCAAGAGAAATCATTCCAAAACAAATAAGGGAAAGATATTTTTATTATAATTTATAGACCTATAACTGGAGGGATTGGATAATTTTAATTTACCACCATAGGAGGATCTAATTAAATCCATCTGGTATATCGATTCAAATTGGACTATATTTTTATGAAATTGAAGATATAATTTCCTCCAATAAAAGGGATTTTAATTCCACTAATCAAGTCATTAAAACCATTGTTTCCCAAAAAATGACGTTAGAAAAGAAAAAATGGAGAATCTGGAAACTCTGGAACCTAATACACCTGGGTGATACTGTTAGGTTCTATTATTAGAATACATATTTTTTATGTTCTTCCATCTGGTGCTTCTTCAAGTGTGTTAATTTTGGGAGCTACCGTTAGTGTGATACCATCATGTTCTACTATCAGTGCATTATTACAATTTTCTACAGCCAGTGTGCTACCATCAGGTGATAAAACTATTGAGATACCATCATGTGGTAAAACTATTTTTCTTCACTTATGCACTACCTATAGTGTGATACCATCAAGTGTTTTCACAAGTTTCCTACTTCCAGGTTTTATCATCTTGGGATTCCACCATGGTGAAGGAATCTGGTGCTACATGAATTTATCTACCATCAGGTACTACTTCTAGTGTGTTACTATCGGATTCTATCACTAGTGTACTATAGTTAGGTGTTACCATTACGTGATACCATCAAAATTATACCTTTATGTGATAACTTTTGTTGTCAATACAA
This sequence comes from Viscum album, assembly GCA_963277665.1. Classification (NCBI taxonomy): domain Eukaryota; kingdom Viridiplantae; phylum Streptophyta; class Magnoliopsida; order Santalales; family Viscaceae; genus Viscum; species Viscum album. The sequence continues at coordinate 71,406,994 of OY728135.1, forward strand.
ATGAGTTACTAGTAAGTCCTACCACAAATTTGTTACTGCAACGTGAAACCATTAAGTTCTACCATCAACCCCCAAAAAACAATTTGTCACCAAAATAACCACCAAACTCTTACCTTCATCCAAAACACACCTGTAGACATCCATAGGAAATCACATTCATCAAATATACCTCAATGTAATGGGACATTTGGTCTATACCATTACACATATATAAACATCTCTTTCAAACTCATGAATATTGGAACTCTCCCATGCCCATTGTGTCTACTGGGAATAGGTATCATGATTTTATATTCTCCAGTACCTAAGGTACCAAGATCCACCATGTAGTTTTATACGAACTCTTGATTTCATGGTCACATTTTAGCTACAGATACATGGTAAATATATTGAAAATAAATTCAAACTGCATCATAGGATTGACTATGCGAATGGTTAGATATGATTAGGATGTAATGATTTCAATAATTGTACATTCATGCATATGTTTTTGAATAATGGATAAATAGTGTGTGATTTATTTTATTTCCATATTAGAATGTTTCTTAGAAACATGGTGCTTAATAATACTCCAAATCCCCAAACAACTCAATCAAGTCAGACCAGCTCCAGTGATAAAATGTTTCTTCTTATTTGATCCCGCACATGAGAGGTTAAAAACATCATTTCCCAAAATTCTACTAACTATTCTCCAAATTCTTACCTTCACATGAAAATGTGCCTCCTCCTACAGGTTCCAATGTGCACACTACATAGGCTTACCTCCCACTCAGCTCTATGGTTCATTTGATCTTTTCCATCATATTTTCTGAAGGCTTCTCAATTACTATTCTTGAGTATATTGATTGAGTAATTTTTTTATAAATATTCATCTCTATGATCACCCAAAAAATTATGTAATTATATATATTTTTTGAATAAGAATAAGAATATTATATTTTTCAAATAATAAAATTTTTAATCTTTAATATAATAACCAAAACATCAAGAAAATATTCAACAAACCTATTTGTATTCATTAAATTAGTATTTTCCAAATACTATAATAATCAAAAAAAAATCCATAAGTCAAGTTTTTTATTATCAAAAAAATCTATGAAAAAAATCTATTTTTTATCAATTACACTCTAAAATCTTAGGTATTAAACAATATCCACTTGGATTTAGTTGAAAATATCTCATTTAATTCCAACTCCTTTTTTATCTCTATACTAAAAAATGTTTTTCTAGATATGTGCGAATCAATAAACTGTAAGAGTATATTTTACTGATGTTGTAGCATGGATGTATCCTAAGTATACGAGTCCAATATTCAAACATGTTCTATTATTTATCTCTTATTTTTGGAATTTAAAATTTTTCTAAGAAAAAAGAGTTACTCCACAATTATTAATGTCCCCAAAAATGAAAACAAAATTGAATACCTAAATATAAAATTGGGGGGGGGGTGAAGGAAAAATTTATAATGGTTATGTTAGATCATTCATTGATGAAATAATTTAAATGATTCTAAATGATATGTAAGGAAAATTCAATTATTCTATTGATATTATTAACAGGAAAAATGAATTCCCAAAATGTTATTATCTTTACCCTTTGTGTCTTAAAAAATTTCTCATAACATATTTGGTGTGAGTTTTGATAATAGGATGTGTTGGAAAATATAGATTCTAAAGGATGATATAAATTTATTGAACCTTGTTAGTTGTTTAGAAAGACTATTAGGTCATATCTATGAATATTGTTTCCTATGATGATCCCTATATCAGAAGGATTATATAAATGTTTAACATCTCATGTGTTACATTGTAAATTTTCTCCTATCATTCGTCTCAGATTTATGCAGCTATTGTTAAAAAAATAATTTTAGATCTTTGATAAATAAAGTATTCCAGATTTAGAAAAAACAATTATACAATTTTTATAATTTTTATCAAAGGTTTAATATCTTCTAATTAACAAAATGGATTATATATTTGTGAAAACCCCCTCAAGGTGAAATTTAAATGTTTTTGGATCAGTTGTGTTTTTTTATAAAATGTGATTCATAAAATAATTTATGAATTTACAATGAATTTGTTTATGGACTATGTTGATAAATGACTATAATAGTGGAGACTTATATGATATTTTTGTATCAATAATTATAGATGGGTTGAAGCTATCCAAGAAAGATTAACTTCAATGTTTGGAAGATCTGGATAGTTTTTATGATGATGTGCATAATACATAGTAAACATTACATGTTGTTTAAAATTTTTGGGGTCAAATATTTTGATGAATGTAAAATTTTTTTAATAAAAATAAATCACAATGATACACTAGTTTTTAAGTAATTTACTATTACTATATAGTCCACGTATCATGTATCTGATTGAGTTTTGGTTCACCAATATCTCTAAGATAATTTCTTGTTGGTTTAAGGCTTGGTCACTCCTACATGGGCTCACTACCCTTAAAATGTTTGTGGTAGATAAACTACCACACCAGAATCAATTCCCCCACTAATACCTACTCACTTAATGATTCAAGAGGATATAAAATTAGAACACATACCAAATAATAATATCATATTTTGTTTGATTGGTTTCATAAAATATGCATTGTGCTTTTTAAAATTAACTAGATCCTTCACACGTAGGCTGTGAAAATCACCATGAGAGTCTAATTTCCTTGAGAGATCATGTAAATACTTATTTTTTGTAAAGATAATCAAGAAATTCCTAGTCCACCATATTACAACATAGTTATGGAATTACATTCACTTTTAAGAATAAAATTGTAATGTATCCACATTACATAATATAGAAAATTATCCATTTCATAGTGATGAATTTGGAAGTCGATCTTCTTCTTTATCATATTATAAAAATCCCTACTCTCATTGTATTTGACATGAAGATGATATGAATGGTTTAACTCCTTCTTCTTTTTTATGTAATGATATCCTAGTGAGGCACTCATTCCTTATGCTAATATTTTTTAAAGGTTTGGAGCCTCTCCTACTATACCATTTCCTCTTATATTCTTATTGGCACATTTAAAATAATAGATAATTATCTTTAATTTTTAAAATATTGAAATCCACATTCACAAAAAAATATCTTTTCATATATTAAAATATGAAATTCCAAAGAAAATTTGATTATAAAAAATCTATAGCCAATAAATTTTAATATTTTCATATCGAGAAATATTGATCTTTTGAATCTTATTGATTTAAAATTTTAATTTATGAATAATTTATTCATTTAATGAATTATGTTATAACCTATTTGACACAAAAAATTAAAAGCTTCACAAGTATCAAAATTTCAAAAAATGTATTACACATTTGAAAAATACTGAAACTTATGAGTATATAGTGCTACAAAAACACCCCAATATCCATATGTAAATTTTTCTCAGATTTTAAAATTTACTATTTACCATTGGAGATTATTTTAATTTACATTTATCTCAATCTATTTTCATTCATGATATTTATCATTTATGGCTATTTCAAATACACACGAATTATTTCTTCAAGACCCGCATATATCATGCCTCTTAAAATCTTCGAATATCTTTGGTTTAGTGTTTCCAAAAATAATTAAACATATAATTTTAAAATGAAACCTTTCTAGAATTTAATTATATGTAAATTTAATATGTGAATCTAATCATCACTCACATACACTATTCGTTTACATATGTGAAATTTATCATATGTGAGAAATATCAACAATTCTCACAAATAGCAACATGCATTCACGATTCATGAGACATCACTGAATATATTCACAACATCCACCAAGACCACAACACTATGTGAAATTGTGTTGTTAGATTTTCATGAGTATTTCATGTCTTACTATATAATACTTGTTCTAATTCATACAAATTGGAGATCCTCTGATGACCATTATGTCAACAATGATGACTTCTAATTCTTTTATACTATCCTATGTATAAGGACACATAGTCAACTGTGTGGGTTAATTTTAACTCCTAAGGAAATGATCACTTGATTTATCATGGATTCATGGTCACTGGACTGACAATGAATTCAAAATCATATGTAGAATCGATTAGTCTAACTACTGATAATTATCAGGAAGATTCAATTTCAATCAGCATGTCATTCATGTATGAGTTTCTAAATGCGAGATGAACAAAATTCATTGTATTCGATTTCTACATAAAATTTTTTCTTAGATTCATGATTCTTTATAATACCATGTGTCCCTAATCAACTGGATTAATTTGGAATACATCTATATCTTTCCAAATACCTCTGGTGTTAGCCTACACATCGGAGGCTATTAACCTCTTTTCTCGTATGTACCAATCTGTACACAACAATGCCTCCATTCATAGTTTCTCACCTGCAAACTACCCCTATTTATCATCAACTAAAATAGGTGGTTCCTTTGAGCCTACACAACATAGTTAATGAAGGCTACTCGGGTGTTCTCCATGGGGGGGTTAGCCAATTATTTTTTAGGAGGACTTTTCAAAATACTCACCCAAAAATTACTTCACCATATACAAATGTTTAGGTTAAAATGTAACCATATATTCATGAAATATATATTATTTTCTATAATAGAAAAATCAATATTTCTAAAAAAATCATCAAAAAACCTATATAAACGACCTATAATTGTTAGTATCCAAATTCTCCAAGAACTACTGGAAAATATAATCTTCAAGATTAGGTATTATAACAAATCTAATACAACAAATTTTATTAATAAATCTACTCCAAATTTTTAGTGGTTCAACATCAGTATATGAAAACCCAATTCACAATATTATTATGTTTGTTTTATATTCATTTGACATTAAATGATACCCATAACATTCAACTCACGTAAAATATCATCCACATGAGCATTGAAATGAACCTGTAGTGGGTGGGTACAACAGATCAATACGATTAATCTAATGACTTCTCATGTCCAAATCCACTTGAAAACCTAAGTGCTCATATGGGTTTTATAAAAACATGCCCACCTATTATAATTTTTATAACCAATAAATATATATTAAACAAAATAAATATAATAATATTATTATATAAATAAAATCTAAAATTGAATAATCCCACCAAATTCAAATCAATAAATTTCCACACCATTTATTATTTCATATAAATGAAAGAAAATTAAATCTATAATTAGTCAATCCTTGCGGTGCCTTCGAAATGAATTCTTCCCGTAATTTTTGAACATGTCTCTTGAACTTATGTAAGATTACCATCCATTATCTTTCCATTAAATAAGAATTCCCTTATCCTGGAAAATAATCAAAATATATAAATTATCCATGACATACATTATAAGTCCATGACAAAAAATTTAAGTTAATCCATTGAAGATGAATATCATAAGGTTTTTTTAAAAATAGAAATCCATTAAGAATAAAAATTCACAATCTGTAGTTTCACTTAAATTACATTTTTTCAAAAATAATTACACAACTAAAAATAAACATTCATTTCCCCAAAATTGCATCCATGCGGAAAATGATTTATCAACTGAAACCAAATAATTTTTATAAATTATTTTAAACCAACTGAAATTATTTATTTATAAAAATTAAATACTACACGTTAGTGTTTATTAAATATTAGAGATAATGGGAATGAATTTACATAAATCATGATGTTGATGAAAAATAAACCTTTAATATCAAGGATCTATCCTTCATCCACCCGTAATTGATACTTAAACATAAAATAACAAATTTATAAACCAGATTTCAATATATTTCAAAAAAAACCCTATGTATATGGTTTCTAGAATAGGGGATATAAGAAGGATGGATAAACTCCAAGATATCACACCTCAAATTTGTGGCACAAATTAAAAACGAGAGAAGAAATCCACTAAGAGGATGGAAACCCCCCCCCCCACCCCCAAATCACTGAACAACGAGCTCTCTCGAGTTAGGATCAAATTAGGGAAGGACATATGTTTTAAGGATACAAATTACATTTTTGGGACATTAAAAAAAAATATAGCACTTGAGACCATATAAGGGACCCTATAATTTCCATTACCTTAAAATAAAAATGTTCACTCTAATTGAATAGTCCCAAATTTTGTGGTGGTGACCCTATAAATTTAAATACCTTCAATTTTAGATTTATTCAACTATAAAATTTTAAAAAATATTTTCAGTTTTCGAAACATAATTCTAAGTCAATGTATGACCATTCCAACCCTTAAATACACTACAATAATACTTCAATAACATTATTCCACATTTTATATTTTTACCATTTTTTACACCCAATGTATCTAATATAATTTACTAAAATCCCATTGGCATACCTCAAAAATATACCATATACTCACATTAAACATATTCAACTATAAAACACACCCCATAATGGTTTATGATGGTTAAACCAATGTATTTATCTTTAACCCAAAAATATATCCTTATAACTCTATACCCATTAACCATTTTAGCCAAAAAACATTTTATTATCAAATAAATTGTATATTCCCAATAAATTTGGGTATTACTACACTCCCCAAAATTTGAATTTTAACCATTTAAAATGTAGTGATTATATTGAGAAAAAAACTCCCATCCCTCTTGATTTGTGATCTTATTTGTTCTCGGTTGGATTTGGGGACCTATAACTAACTACACTGAACATTATATTTATGGGATATTCGTAACATTTAATATTAATTAATTTTTTATCACATGGTTATTGTAATTATGAATGAAATCAATTTGAAAATGTACTAAGTGTAACTGTTAGATTAGAAAGTCATACCAAATCACCGTTATAATGAGAACCTAGAAGTTCCATCTTAATATTATTTTAGATAAATTCCATAACAAAATGATATGATTAGACTAGATGTATATGATATATTATATAATGGGTTGCAACTTATAGGTCTTTCAGAAACTCTCTTATGGTATACACCTTTGGTAATCTTCAGTGCATGAGGCTATGAGAACATTGATTTCTAGTATGAAATCAATATTTAAATGTGTCATTGGATATACCTATTTACGAATATGTGAGATTACCCTTATAGATTAAAATTATTATTAATTCATATTACTAATCCTATAATTTTTAACACCATAAGATTTTATTATTTTTCTTTTAATTTTTTTGATAGATTATGATGCACGCAACACCATCTTTTAATGAACAAAAAAATATTATTAAAAATATTATTTAAAAGTCATAGTTATAACCTATCTGTTAAACAAGTTAAAATAAAATAGAATAAATAAATATGAAAATAATTTATAATGATTATATATAAATAAGTCATATGTATAGTAAACTTATATAATTTTTTTAAATTATTTATATGGTTTGAAAATAGTATTTCTTCATACAAAATGTCTTTTATTTATTTTAGTGAAAAATAATAAAAGTAGAATTTTGAAATTTTATAATATTTATCTGAATAAATGAGCATATGTTTTCAAATAAAAATATCTGAATTATCATATATTATGTTTTTGGTATTTTTTTTAAATGTTAAACTTTTGTATTAGATAGTGAAAAATATTCATTATAATTGAAATTCAACGTTTTATTTAAATCATTTAAATAGTTATATATTTTATTAAAATAATTTAAATGTTAAATTATAATAAATATATCATAATTAATATAATTTATGTAATTTTAGTAAAATTCATATTGAATTTTCATATCAAAACATCCTATACATATGATAACCCTTTCTCCAGAAAATCATTTTCATCATGTTTTTTAGTTTAATTTTAAAATAAACTTCTTTCACTTATATGAATTTAATTTATAAAAAAGTAATTATTATTTTTAATTAGCCTAATTATTATATAATATTTTCAACTAAATTTTTAGTCATAAATAATAGTAATAGTAGTAAAAAATAATTATTTCGGTTAAGGTAAAAATGAGTTTATTTGGGGTTAAACTAAAGCATATGTGTTAACATTACAACATGGTATGTAAAATTTCTATTTCATGGAAATATTTCAAAATTGTATCATCTAATAATAAATAAATATACTTTTTTTACATTTTAATATCTATAATGTTTATATAACATTTTCTATTCAACACTTCCATGTTTGTTCTCTCCCCCACATATAAAAATGTACCCCTATCACATCTTCTTAAAACAAACAAATCATTTTTGGTTAGAAAAGTATTTATAAAAAAGACCTTACATAAATCACTAACAACTTTATAATGTCCATATATTCATTATTGAACAGTCTTAGTAAGGATTTTTGTGTAAACCCAAGGAGGTTGTCCAAAGAAGAGGTATTGTTCTTAACAAGGTGATTTAATTTTATTTCTTCTTCCACCTCCATAAAATCTTTTTCAACTATTATTATATCATATAATAAGTATATTACATAAAATTATATTATATTATTTTAATTTATTAACCCATATCCATCACATCCTTTAATAAATGGGAAATAAATCTTTCGATCCTGTGTACAGTGGACAACTACCTTATGAACTGATGTTATTCTTTTTCCATCACTGCCTCTCACTGATGAAGATAATGATGGATTTAATGTTTATATATTTTATTTTTTTTCCATATTTATAATTATTGACTTATAATATCCCTTCTAACTTCTTACCTTCCAATCCTTTGGGAAACTATAATTTTGTTCGTGCATTCAGGTGAAATATCACATCTATGAACATATGTGATTCATTTTTAATCTTATTTCATCATAGATAGTAAAAAATGACTAATTTAATATATATATGTATATATCATATATATTTAATTAAATTTTTTATTTAAAATTGATAATTTATTTACCATTCTTTTATTCCATCTGTTGTGAAAATGGAAATAACATTCATGTGTACATACTTCCTACCATTTCAATGAATAATTTAATTCATTTACTATCTATAAATTTAATGGATTAATATAAATAAATATATATGAAATGTATATTATATTTATATAATGGTTAAAATTATGGATACATTTTAACCATGGTCATTGTAAAAGGACCAAAACTGCCAAACCAAAAAATATATGAAAAACAAAGTATTTATTACCTAAAAAGAGATTTAAAGAAGGAATTATTAATAAAAAAGTCATAAAATGTTATAAGTAAATGATATATTGTATGATAAATATGAGTATGGTTATATAATATATTTATAGATACATATATTTATTATACAGTAGTTTTAAATATGTGTGAAGAAATTTGAATCGTTAGGAAAGTAATTTCTAATCTCTCATTTGTTTCTCTGAGACATTTACATTATTGACGACTAGTTTATTTTGTGCGGGGTATATATTTATTCCTATAAAAATTATATCCTGAATTTAAATTTTTTTAATGATATATATAGTTTTATTTAGTGTTAATATTTAATCATTCTTATGATTCAAATGCTTCCAAAGTGGCAAGGAGTTTTAATCTGAGTTTTATTTTTCTGGGACATATTACGTATAAACCAATTATTTAATTATTTGTGGTATATATAATAAAAATGAATATATTTTAGGATTAGTTTTACTAAAATTAATATATATATACATCCATATCATTTTCTCTATTTCATGGGGATTATGATACATATTTTTCCAAAATGGTAAGGGTTTTGGCTACTATTTCATTCTTTATTAGGATTATTTATGATTTTGTTGTCACTGGTAAAATATTATGATATAACTTTAAATAAAGACACATTTTTTCTTATACCAAATTTATGTGTCTAAATTATATTTTTTGATTTAATTTTCTACTCTTTATATACTCAATAGATCAAAATAATGTTTTTAATGAAAAACTTTCTTTATTATTATCTTCAGTATAAAATAATTTTTCATCCATGTCTATGTTTTCTAATTTTTTTTTAATAATTATTTTAATATTCTCTAATTATTTTATAAATCCATTGTTACCCATGTTTTAATTTTTAAAAATTGGTTAAAACTAATATCTTTGTCATTTTTTAAAAGTGGTTCTTTTTTACTTTTGAATTAAAATTTTGAATGAAAATTTGTTTTAATATATAGAAGATGGATTTTATTTTCCACCATCATGACATATCAATGATTTAAAATTAATTTAAAAGTTTTGATCATAATTTATCAAGAAATTTTTTTCCTTAAAATTTTGAATATATTTATATTTAATATCAGTTATTTTAATGCGGAATGGATATTTTCCTTAAGAAATGTTCTATGTGATCTTCTAAAATCATTTTCCATATAAGATTACATATTTTGATGTTACATAAAAAAATTTTCAGATACACTCCTGTGATACAATCCTTTTTATTTCTATAGATGGTTTATATTTATTATGAAAATAAGTTTTTGATTCCATGGGTTATTGAATGAAACCGTTATGAAATTATTATGAAACAAATTTGTTTTCCACTAGTTGGGATATGATATAATGTTTACAAAACCCATTTATTTTCATGGGTTCTGATTTGATGAGTGTTTTATGATATTGTTTTAGAAATCTGTATGATTTTCGTTATGTGATGGGTGATCCGGAAATTATATATCTCACCAATGAATTTGGTAAATTGATATCTCATGTGATAAAAATTTCTAGAATGAGGAGTTAATCCAGTTTAGTATGGGACTCTATCCAATATGATAGTCTTCGGAGTGAACTATGACAATATAATGGATTGGGGATTGAACCCATTCAACTATGATGTCTTAATAATTAATCCTTGAATATTATGGATATTATTTTTTATGTTTTTTTGTATTCTATAATTCCATTTCTTATGAAAACGTTATGATTTTATAGCATATATTATTTTATTTCAATGTGATTCATTTCTTATAAAGTACTATGATTTATTGAATGACTCTTGTTTATGATATATGATATGCATGGAATAATTTTAAAATATTATTCTAATGTTTTAATACCCTTATGATCATGTTATATTGATATCTCTCTTGGGTACCCTTATTGAGAATCTATGTTCATTGTTTCATATGTTTCCTTTTCCATGGTTATGTGGAAAGTTATTCTATACGATATATCTATTCAGGGTTCATGTTATGAGAAACCTAGTGGTGGATAATGTAGTTCACTTATAAAGCATATTTTTATGTTTACATGTTTCCAAAGGAAATTGACCTAAAAATTAATGTCTGGATCGTTATCTTATTTAATGAATATTAATATTAAAAGATTCAACATCTATATATGAAAATCCTGGACCAATATAGATAGTATCAGATCTAGGTTACTTTATCCTTCAGATATATAACAAGAAACCATTAATGAGAACCTGGTGGATAAGTATATAGATGATACAATATATAGTAAATTGACTTATAATCTTAGTCATGGAAAGAGAAATTGGTTTCAAAAAAAGTAAATCTATATTTGGATACTACTAGTTGATGTGGAATTAGAATTTTTGTACATATGGGTAATAAATAATGAAATGGGGAATTGGTCTTTGAATTTATCGTCACCTGATGCATGATAATGGGCCTTTATACAGAACTCGTTTGACACTTTTATGGATGTGCTTTGGAAATGCACAGACTCTTTAACAATCATCATTAAGGATTTGAATAGTTAGTAACAGTGACTAGAATAGGTTAAACTTAATCATTCATAGAATAAAAATAATTTTTCACTATTTTAGACATCCAAAAAATGTTTTTTTATGATTTTGTTGTTACCCAATAGGATTATTGTTTCTCATTATATGATTTTTTCTTTTAGTCTATGGATAAAACTAGGAGCAATCATGATAACATTGATTGTGATTGATGATATAGTGATTATGAGAAACAAATTTTGAATATGAAATGAGAGAAAGAAATTGATATTAATTTTAATAAAAAATTTGATATATTATTAATAATGTGAACTTCAATGAGATCCCTAATGAATAAAATAAGATAAATATGGAATTTTATTAGTGTTTTTTGGTAACAAACATAGAGAAAATAAGACTGGGGGTCTTATATGTCCATAAGGATTAGAGTTGAGCCTATAAGAATATCTAAAATAGAGGGTTTGATGTTTTTTTTGAGTAATGTATGCCATAGGGAATTGACTTACCTAGGAATTCAATTTCTTATGCATGGGGAACATGAGAATTTTCCAAGTAACTACCTTAAACATAGGGTCATACCCAGTCCAATGATCTATTTTATACTATATAATTATAGTAATAGTGTTGAAGTATATATTTTTTGAGATTTAGGAAATGTGTTGTAAAATTATTCTTACTGAATGTTTTTTGGTTATAATAATCATGAAACAAAAAACAATTTTGTTAATTTCAAAATCATAGATGTTTTATTGTAAGGTTAATGTAAGTGTTATGTATATCATCATAGGTTTATGAGATTATGGTCAATCATATGTTCGTAGTATAGGTACCATTTTGGGGTTCTATGTTATAGTATTTTTATTTTTTTAATTACATTTGGGGAGACATTTCATTTTAAAAAGTTATATATAAAAATAAGGCTCAATGTAAAGTATTATTTAAAGAAGAATGATCTATAAAAAAGTATAATGGTATATTTAACCTTTAGGGTTGATATAACCTCTATTTATTAATGTTTTTATTTTGGTTATTTAGTATATTTATAGGGAAGATATAAGAAATATATAATATAGTTTTTAAAAAAAGGACAACATGTAACTTCAGGTATGGTTGTGCGGACTAAACCCACAACTAAAGGGTAAAGGGAACAAAACATACCACTAGCATATTTGAAGTCTTAGTTCATATGGGAATAATCTAAGTAATGTGATATATAAAGATTAAGTATATTTTTTCAATATATTTTTTTATTTTTTAGATATCCATGGGATTTAAAATGATATGACGATATCTTATGCCTCAAGAACAAGAATGGTTATTGAGAAAAATTACCCAATACATTATTTGGATTTAGTTTTGGTAATCTTTTAATTAATGATATAGATTCATTATATTTATAGATAGTGGTATGATATGTATACTAATCATTAAAGTATAAGTATATATTCACTCAAATATAGTATAACATGATCCAATGAATATTTTTAGAGAAGAAAAAATATTATGATCGATCAATACATTACCATACCGGGAAAGATAAAAGATGGATGCTGATTTGATTTGAAAGTATTATTCTCGAGTTTCAATGATTAAGATCACAAAATATCCATTATTTCATGATTTGCAAAAGATGTATTGTAAATCATGAAGGAAAGGGATAAATATTATCAGTCTAAAAATATGTGGTGATCAATCTATACATGTAATGATTAAAGTGGTTGATTCAAAATATGTATAGATACAAAATATTGGCAAAAATGTTCCTGAGTTTACCCCTAATTATATTGGAAATATATGGTTGATGTACAATATATGTTTTCAACATTTACTATCTTTGAAGAAGGAAATGATTGAAAATTATTATCGATAGAAATTATCTATTCATATAGGGACTAAAAATGATGTATTGACATTTTAAAGATTGCTTATGGTGGTGTGGGATAAAGTGAGATATTGCAGAGTTTATATATTAGTTTTTGTTATGTCACCAAGTTGAGGATGAGAGAAAAAAGTCTAATGGGATGTTTTAACTATTACCCAACAAAAATTGAAATGCGAAAATAACAATGGATTGTTTAATTATACCCCCAAAAACAAGTAAATAGAACAATGTTATATGGGTTTTAGAAAATAATCTCATGAAGTAATCGCACATCAACACTAGTAGAGAATATTTCACTATGGATAATAGTTCCAAAATATAAATTAATAAAGTGGTATGGTTTCTTGGAGTAACAAATTTTATTTCATCTGATAGATATTCGAGGATTACCTAGATGTTCGAGAGAAGTATTCAATATGTTCATGATATAGAGTCAAGGTTCATCACAAATTTTCAAAATCATAATGATGGTTAGACTAAATGAAAAATTAAATCCCTATATGATATTTTGTGATTTTTTATATGGATTTAAATGGTGGTTGTGATCAACACCTTCCTCTAGTCTAGTTTTATACATCAAAATCATTCACTCAATCATTCATAAGGTTCATTAAGAATCCCTATATGTAGAGAAGTATAGAAATACAATGTGTTGAGGTGATGGGAGATAAATAAAAATATAGGGACCCGATATAGATTATTAAATGAAAGATAATGTTTAAGTCATTAAATTACTTTTCAAGGTAGCATAGAGTCGGTAGAAACATTATGTTAAATATTTTGGTGTGATCAAGAGATTCAAGTACGCGATAAGGTGTTTCTATGAATTTTCCATGGAATAATGTTGTCAGATTTAGCAGGAAAGGAAATATGACACCAAAGTATATTTTTTTTATACTCATTATAATGAATGGATGGTTTCATATCACATTTCACTTCCACTGAACCACTCTCAAGACCACAATATATTCCATGTTTCTAAATTGAGGATGTACATACATGATAATTCAAATATACTGAACTCAAAGGGTATACCACTATATCATAATCTATTCTTTGAAGATCAACCCCTGGTGATTATGGATCATAAAAAGAAATAGCTACAAACAAGACCCCGAACCTAGTCAATGTTTTTTGGTGAAACCACTAACTTAAAGAAGATTTTAAGAACTTGATGATATAATAGAGAAGACGTATCAACAATTTTTTTTATCAGATTTATGTAATTTTAAGGTATAAATCCATTTTATGGTAGGTAAAATGTAACATCTCACGATTTTATGAAACCATTTGAAAAACAATTGTTAATAGCTTGGCTTACATGCAACACCGTGATTTAACGAACCAAAATATAATATTAAAATTATTATTTAAACATGAGTATTATAAATATCCCATTAACCATGGTGATAAGAATATAAATAATAATATTTTTAAAATTAGTAATAATTATTTTATATATTTTAAATATAATTATTGAACAATACTTAATATTTAGAAACGTCTTTATATGACTCAAATGCATGGAAGGACAGTTGATGGAACATGGTAGGAATACTGGAAAAAAATTATGGATATAGAACCTAAATATCGTTCATTAGAACAAGATGGTAGAAATAATGATCACTTTTAAATATTGACATCTCCTTTCATCCCAAATGATGATGACTCCCTCAAAAGGAACTTCTTCATCAACAGCAGCTCGACCAAGGTGAAGTACACTATTTTCATCTTCTTGAATCCCTTATTTTTTTATTTTTCTATGAATTAGGTGCAGTAATGAAGCATGAAATGATTTCATCATGGAAATTTATGGTAGAAGATACATGTGGTAGATGGGTGTTATTTTTGGAATGTAGGTCATGGAGTACTCGATGATAAAGATTAGTTTATTTTTCTTAGATATGTGAAATCTCATTAATGATGTTGATCTCCATCATATTTGACTTTTACATGACTAGTCCTATAAAATTGTGGGTGTTTATCTTGATGGTGGATGATTTATTTTTTTAATTTATTTAGGATTCATTATATTTATTATGTTTGGTGATATCTAGTTAGGCTTCCAGCTTTTGTAATAGATCCACTTGGTGGTAGAATTCTGGTTTGTTTTCATTTCTATAACATATTCAAGTATCTATATAGGTTCCTTTATAGTGGTTAGTAGATCCCCATTAATTGTTTTACATCATCAATAGGCTCGTTCTTCCTTCCCTAGTGGGTGTTCAACCATAATGATGCATTGATATAGCCTAAGGAAGGCATATTCTACATTATGGTGCATGTATCAAAGTGGTAATCATCTCAAGACATTAATGTCTATGTTGAATTTAGGGCACCATTTCAAGAAATTTTAAATCTTTTTGTTAACTTTGTTAAAGGATTTATTGGGATGATTTTATTGAATTTTTATTGGTTGTTTTGATAATGTTTAGTTTCCTACTCAACCATAAAAGTGGTTCATTGAAAATATAAAAATATTGATTTGTTAATTTGAATGATATGAGTTTTTTTAGGTTATGATTTTATTAATTTTACAAAAAACTCTAAATAAAAATGATCTAGAAATTTAATCAATTGAAACTCCCATCATAAATATAGTAATTATGGGTTGATTTTGTTAAGTGTTGTAAATGCTTATATAAATCCATCATGTAAAGAATGTTTTTAAGGAACCATATATTCATATACAAGTCTAGAGAATTAAAAGAATTATGTTAAACAACATTAATGGAAAATTATGAAACTCCAATGAAAATTGTATTCTATATTTTTCTTCATTGTATATTTCCAAGTGACCAAAGATTTTGAGGTCGTGTATAGAACATGATGCTATTAGATTCTCATATGGATAGAAAGGGTTATTTAAAAGATAATTATAATAAATTAATATTTATTAAAATATTTTTATATATTTAAAATATATTCAACATGGATTGTAATGATTCCATTTTACTTCATGGGTAATAGATACCATTTTGTATTCAAATACTAAAACCATGAATGAAACATTACTTTAATTATGGTGTATACTATTAGGAGTTGAGGAAGGATGATTAATATGTCAGTCATAATATTAATGTGAAATCAAGATGTAAATATGGATTATCCTAGAGGATAAAAGTTTGATTTTTATATCAGTATTAAGAATTTCAGAAATTCTTATTGGCTAGTTGATAGATTCTAGTTAATTTTTGTTATATTAAGTGCTACATATAAATTTATCTCAATTTTCTATTGGAACCAATCTGAAATTATTCAATTTCTAATTAATGTTATTATATTATTCTAAACATAATTAATATTCCAATATTATAAGAATAATTTATATAAAATAATTGTAATATATGATGAATATAAATAGTAAGTTTCAAACACAATTATTGAAAGATAATTCTTTTTTATTTAAAACTAAATTTAATTTTAAAAGATATACAAAAAAGATTATTTAGTATCTTTGTAAGTCAACTAAAAATTGCTATTAATGACATATTATGTTATTTAGTTATATAAAACAAAAATTGTGTAATTGATGGTATGAATTAATGATTTAAAAATATATTTACCTACATAGATAGAAAATTTTCAAACTGAATCTATAGGTAAATTTATATAATTCATCATATTCCATTCAAAAAAATTTACAATCATAGATGAAAGTAATGAAATATTTTCCATTGAGATCGTATATAAGATAATATCATAACCAAGTATTTATTGGTACTTAAATATAGATTTAAAGTTGTTAACCCAATAAGGTTAAATACCATAAGAGGGGGTTGGGGTGAATCAATTTATGATATTTTAAAAACATCCCCTTTGGATATTGTATTTTTGTAAAACAAAACTCTTTGCTATATCATTCCTATAGTAAGGTATAAGAAGAAATTAAATCATGTATAAGAAACA
The DNA here is from genome assembly GCA_963277665.1 of Viscum album. Classification (NCBI taxonomy): domain Eukaryota; kingdom Viridiplantae; phylum Streptophyta; class Magnoliopsida; order Santalales; family Viscaceae; genus Viscum; species Viscum album. Next base: position 71,424,339 of record OY728135.1, read on the forward strand.
TAAATTTTTTCTCGGTTAACCCTCATGTGGCTACATCTATGGGGAACACAATGGAAATGTCCCGATGTACCAAATCCACAAAAAGAGAACTAATGATTACAATGTTTAGAGAGAACTCATTGTCCTTCCATGTTTACAACCAATCAAAATATGAAATCTCACTTCCTTCTCCACTGATGTGTGCTCAATACTTCTTCATAAGACCATCATTTCATTACATTAATCAATGTGTTTTAATATTTTTTTTCTGTATCATTATGTTCCACTTTAATCTAATGGATGAATACAACTTTTCCACATATTTACTAAGAAATACCTTCTTTAACTATTTCATGATGTTCACTGCCTTCCCAAAGCTCCATATTTCGAAAATATCAAATAGCCTTCACAAAGAAACATCCTTTCATGAAGTTCACTTCATTCACGAATCTCAACTACCCTTCATGGAGATCACTAATTTCAGTCATAATTTTATAGATTTAGAAAAATCCAACACTTTCACGAAGATAAAATAATTTGGCCGGATTTGATTGCCATCACAAACTTTTTTCATGGACCACCTTCACGAACAACCTTCCCAAATCTAGAGTATGAGAATTTATATTGAGTATTTCTACATTTATAAAGTGTTATAGGTAGATTTATAAGAGTTTCCCTCAATTCTAGAATCTTCAAGCCATTTCATCACAATTTTTTGGAGCTCTCAAAAATTTATCACGAAGCTCTCTATTTCATGATGCTTTAAAAATATTCACTATTTTTGAAGATCATTGTAATCACAGAGAACATCATCAACTTCTTGATACATTCATAAACCCACCTTTCAGAATACCATAATTTACAAAGCACGTGACTTTTCTACATTTTCATACATCCTTCAAGGAAATCCATTTTTTGTGATTCTAGTCAAACTCTATATTATTTACCACAATAATTTGGAAAACTGTACGAATTGGTGTCACCATATGTACACAATTTTCTATACCACTTCATGGGCATCCATTATTTCTTCTTAGATCCTTGTCAACATACCTATCAATAATACCTATGGACTCAACACATTACCTTGGAAATATGATTTTTCATCAAACTCAATAAAACCAAATATGATTCAAAGTTATCTTGAGGTATTCTTTTTTCAAATAATAACCCCTTTTGATTTTATGAAAACAATTTACATTTTTGATACCATGTTACAGCTTCTTTCAGCTTCTATCTCTATTTTGTTCATGTGATATAGATAGAGACCAAACATTTACTCAACACAATATATAATCCCACACGATTTATGCTTGGCCTGAGAAAAAAGTTTATTACACAAAGTTCATAAATGAGTCACTTAATTCTAAAACAACTCAATAGCTTTCATCATGATCCTCATCTCTCATGATATATTTGGTTTTATCAATTAGCTTTAGAATCAAAAGATTTCAAACTCCACCTATCTTTAATCCACCAGTCAACTTCTCCCCTTATCTCACTAATCCACCTATCAACAATTCCTCATGTTTGGACTATGACATTTTCTCTATTTTTATTGTCATAATTTATACCCCTTTGTCAACAAACCCATAGGTCACTATTGTGTGGTCTCCAATAGGGTAAAGGACAAAAATCAGTACATTAGAAAAAAAACACACCATTCCTTGGGGAGAGGGGTCCCACATCCACACTTTTTCAAGTAAAGGGATTCGACTTAAATCCCAGATCAAGTTGATTACTTCAAAAAAAAAAAATTCGGTAAGGCCTTTGTCATAATTTCTTCAACCTATAGTTCTGTTGGAAAATAATCTATCTTCATAATCCCATTTTCCACCTTCTCATTGAAAAAAATGATAGTTGATTTCAATGTGATTTTTCCTTGTGTGATGGTCTATATTTTTTCTACAATTTATAGCACATGAATTTTCACAATGGAATCTGATCAGATACTTCACTTCAACTCCCATATCATCAAATTATTGCTTCATCCACAATAACTTCATTCATACTTGAGTAGTTGAAATATATTTAGCTTCATAGGTTCCCAATGAAATTAAATCATATTTCATTATTAGCTATGAAATAAAATATGCACCAACTTAGAATTCCCTACCTGATGTTGATTTCCTATCATCTTCTGATCCAGATCAATCTGCATCTTTATAAGCCAATAACTCTTTATGAGATTTTTCTTTGTATAGAAAGTAAAAATCCAATGTTAAATTTACCTACTGAAGTATATTTTCCACTTATAGAAGTTAACATTCCTTGGGATTATTTTGATACCATGCTAATTTTCATGTATAAAAAACAATATCAGGTCTTTTTTGATTATGTACAATATATTGTCAGTGATTTTAGAATATTTTGTGATATTGACTTCATTTCCTTCATTATCTTTTGATAATTTCATCTTTGTAGCCATCAGAGTCATCATCGCTTTGGAATTATCCATTATAAATCTTCTAAAACATCATTGGAGAATTTTTATTCAGAAATACATGTGCCATTATTTCCTTGTATCGACTCTAATCGAAGGAAATATTTCTGTTCACCAAAAACTGATATTTTGAACTCAATTTTCAGGATTTCGGAAAAAAAATCTACAATATAGTTCATCTAATACACTAATGATTATTTCATCGATATATACCAAAACCGTCCTCCTTTGATTACTATCATTGTTGACCTAGAGATTATAATAAACTCCACCCTGCTTAAAATCAGGATTTTTCAAATATAGTTCTTGTATTGAATATCATTATCATGGTTCTTTATTCAACCCATATAGCTCCTTCTTCAGTAGAAAAGAATTTTTCTCATCTTCAAGAAGGATAAAACCATCTAGTTTCTAGATTTAAACTATTTTTCTCGAATCCCTTTCAAAAAAATGTTGACTTGACATCCATCTGAAAAACCATGAACCTTCTTTGCACTTCTATGGCCAAGAATAATCCGATTGTATCATTCCTTGAAAATAGGTGAAAATGTTTAAAAATAATTGATACCCTCTCTTTGGGAGTATTTTTTCACACTAGTTATTATTTATTTGATTAACTACACAATTATTATTCAAATTTTTACGAAGGACCCATTTAGTCTGGATGACATTATAATCTATTGGCCTTAAAATAATCTCCCATATCAGATTCATCTCAATTTGTTATAGGTCTTCATTCATAGTATAACCCCCATTGTAGACATCATGAAATGAGTTCCATGCTCTTCTATAAGGACTCGGCCTTAATCATTACATAATATTGAATTAAATGAATAATTTACCTTGAGGATCTTTTTAGGTTTAGAGTTTTAGAGAATTAGGACATAACTATTACATCTCAAAAGATTACAAGGTAGACATTTCTACACAGATTCCATTTTTTCATAAAATAAAAACTCTAGAAAAGATTCATGTCTAGTTCCATGTTTTAGACAACATGACTTTTCCTTGATCCCATCCTTGTCCATATTCATCTTTAAGTCTTGTGAAAACATTTCAAAACTTGGGATGAGCATAAAAGGCTCAGTACGGGTTATAAAACAATGATTGAAAACATTTTTTCATAATTACATACAATACATGAACTCTTTTACTTACCTCATGAAATCATAAGATTTATGAAAGACACATAGAAATCATAAATCATAAAGGTAACATGCGACATCCATACCATACTTACATTATAGCTATCACATCTACATAGGGAGTTACTTTGGAATATCCATCACAATATATTCCCTAAATCGCTTAGGAGAAACATTCACGTTTACCTCCGTCATGTTACCAGATGCATTGGAGAGCTTTCTCGGGCTCACCCGCCCTAGGTTTATCCCAGAACCACCCATATATGTAAATGATTCCCAAAAACCATAACATAATCATAACACATAACAAAAGCGTAAAGGAAAGTAAACATTTCCACATTGAAATAATAAAATATCATTTTAAGATATTGAAATAATAAATCCATTCTCAAAATAATTTTCAATACAAAAATACATAAAAAGGGTATATGGTATTTATTTTTCCTTTTAAAAAAACATTCTAGCTTGTTAAGGAAGCCAAAGACCAAATAATACTCACGGTGGCGGAAATGTCATTATCCCCACTTAAAAAACAATCCTTTTTTTCATTTAGTAAAACTCTTCGTGTAAAAAGATTCCATTTGAATAAAATGAAAACTCAAAGGGGATTATACACCGTATAAAATAAAGCTGTGAATAAATCCAAAAATTCCTCAATGAAAGGAGATTGAGACGAAGTCCCTTACCTCGTGTCCGACTTTCCCGTTCGTTCTTTAATCTCCTGAATAATAAACTAAAGTTAATTTATACTTTCATAAGAACCTTTTTCAAATTTATTAATCCTTTTATATCACTTATTACCATGTTATAAGTATTATGTAATCATTAACATTTGTTTTGTCAATATTTGGCACTTGGGTCAAAAAATGGACTTCTTATAATTACATGTTGTAACTGTAGTCAAATATCCATTATCTCCAGAATGATAATAATGATTTAGATATCATATATATCATATATATATCCTGTATATATATGTATTTATAATAGTACATAACATTTTGAGGTATGAAATGAAATCCACCGTTCATGGAGACAGTAATCTGTACGTACGCATGGACGCTACTTTCATTTCTATTTCTTATTTTAGTATAATTAAAACACAATGATACAAAGTTATATTATAATTCCTTTATTATATAATATATAATTTCATTAACTCTATCCTTTATACATCCTACTTAAGGAATTAATGAGTCACATCACTTTGAGGGGGCGGTAGTCCACACTTCCTCAAATGAGATTTTCGTATTTACCCACTATGGAAACCATAAAGGTTTGATATAATTGGAAAGTAAAGAAGCATAAATAAATCATAAACAAAATATATATCCTATATAAATACAGTTCCATCATAATGGCCACCATGAGATGCGGTAAGATGTAATTGAACAATCATCGTTTCGTGAGGCGTTAGTTTTCCATGCATAGAAACATTATGTTCTGCATCCATTATATGGAGGTGTGTGTCAGTGTAGTTAGAATACTTCTTATAACAACATCCTATTATATTGAGGATACTGGTGTTGTTACAAAGGAAAGGAAATAAAAAGAGTTTAGGGGTTGGAGAAGCAAAATAAAAGAAAACAATTTAAGACAAACCGTTACCTTTAATTTGGGTAACTCACTTTGGTTTCAACCAAAGGACTTCTTTAAGAGCCTTTTGCCTAAGTTGAAGCTTCATGTAATAGGATAGAGATGTAGGGATATTAATTGTGCATAGTTTGGATGAGCTAAAAGGCTTTTGAGGTCTTAGGAATTGGTTAGAAGTGGTCCCTTTTTATAAGGGAGAGGAGGGGCTCTTTTGGAAAGAGTGAAAATACTGTTTTATAATATAATGATATTCAGTTTCTAATGGTTCAAAAATCATTGAGTTCAAAGATACGATGACTCATATTCTGAGTAAAATCATCCAATCAGAATTGGACATGTTTGGGATAATATTTTAATCATTATAATATATTTGTTTAAATCATTTATTAATGAGGTAAATAATGCATCATTATTGTGTCATAAATAAATTAATTTATTTTATGTCTAAAAATTATAAACAAACTACAATGATGTGAGAAATCGTTTTCGATTTCCAGTGAATATTTATAGTCGAATAGATAATTTATATAACCCCTTCTAAAAATTAATTTTCTAAAAGATATTTGCTTTTGTCCTTTTTGTCTTCTCTTTAAGTTAATTATTCTAAATTGTCATTATCACACCCAAGTGGCATAAAGGGGTCCCAAAATCGACCCAAAGATGATAATGGTCGTAAATGACTCAACAAATAAGGTTTGGACAAGTGTTAAGGTAATTTTGAATTATTATAATATTCTTTTAACCTTGAATTACCCTATTTACCTTTAACCGCAGTAAAAAAAGTCAAAAGTTACTATTCACCAAAAATTATTTTCATCTTAATGAACCACATTTTACATCTTCAAAAGAACCATGTATGTCGGATTTTTGAAATTCAATTCACAGAAGTGGTAAAATTTCATTTAAATGAAAATGACAGTTTGTTTAACTACCACTAAGTGGTTTCACTATTCATCAAAAATTGAAGTTTTTCAGAAAAATACCACAAATTAAGCCTAAGAATTATTTGATATACCGAAATCGAAATTTATTTCTATTTTCCCAAATTCAAAACATATAATTGGAATTATTTAATTTAAAAATTAATTCACGCTGTTAAAACAAATACCGTGTTTTTAGGAAACAATAACTATCAAAACATTGATACTTGTTTATGTTTAATTTCAATGTGAAATTACTTCCAATGACCAATATTGGATTAAAAGGCACTTTTGAATTAAAATACAATATTTTTCAATATTCTTTAAAAAATGATCTTTATCGGAAAAATTCCAAAAAGTTTCCTAAAGTAAATTTGGATGTCCCCATTCTAAAGAAGGATTTTATTTGGTCAATTAGAGTGTATTAAAGTGACCAAATCTATATTTAAAGAGTGTTCACCATTTAAAGGTGATAAATCGGCCTTTTAATGAAAATTATGCTTAAAATTAGATTCATTCACTTTTTAATCCTCTAAATTTTATTTTATAAATGTAAATATATTTAACAAACATGTATAATCATATTGTATTTAGTTTTGTTCATTCCCACCAATACAACGGCTTGGAGTTAACTACCGTTTAAAATAATAATATTATATTATTAGTGTGCAAGGTAAGATTCCAAAGAAATTCGTTGTTGCATATTGGGTACGCTATCGAACATAGCAACCCCTTTAAAGTAAAATTAATATTTAATTCAAAAAATATTAATAAGTATTAAAATATCTTATTCTTCATTTACCTGGGATGTTACATCCTTCGACCCCTTTTGGGAATTAAGTCCTAGAAATTTTTATTCACTTGTCAAAATAGGTGGGGGTATTTATCCCTCATAGCATTTTCAGATTTTTCACGTTGCCTCTTCAACCATATGGTTTGTCCACAAAAACATTACCTGATAAATTAACTTATTCCACAACACTTGCTCTCTACGGTCAAGAATCTGAACTCGTTGTTCTTCATAAGAGAGATTATCTTCCAACTGATCTACCTCTGGGCTCAAAACATGAGATGGATCTGGAATACACTTTCTCAACATAGAAACATGAAAAACTTTGTGTACCTGGGATAAACTTGGAGTTAAAGCCACTCTATATGCAACTGATACAACTTTCTCCATAATTTCATATGGTCCAATGAACCTCGGACTCAACTTTCTCTTCTTACAAAAACACATCACACTTTTCCAAGAAGAAAATTTGAGAAAAACATGGTCACCTACCTAAAAAGAAAGATCCTTGCTCCGGTTATCTACATAACTCTTCTATCTACTCTGAGCTGTTCTCATGTGCTTCTGAATCAACTGAACTTTCTCCGCCATCTCTTCTACCAATTCTAGTCCCATCAACTTCATTTCACCTAATTCATCCTTAAAAGATGGAGTTCGACAATATTTTCCATATAATGACTCAAATGGATCCATTTGTACACTGGAATGAAAACTGTTATTATGTAAAAATTCAACCAAAGAAAGGTGTTGGTCCCAACTTCCCTGGTAGTCCATCGAGGAAGCACGTAACATATCCTCCAAGGTCTGCATTGTTCGTTCTGATTTCCCATCTAATTGAGGATGAAAGGATGTACTAAAATTTAATTCAGTACCCAAATATTTCTAAAGGCCATTCCAAATGTTAGAAGTAATCTTGGGATCATGATCAGATACAATGGAGAGGGGAACTCCATGAAACCTGACTATCTCTTTAACATACAACCGAGAATTTTGATCTAGAGACAACATATCTCTAATAGGATGGAAATGAATAGATTTAGTCAATCGATCAACTATAAACCATATTGCATTATTCCCTTGAGATGTCTTTGGTAATCCCACAATGAAGTCTACGGATATATTTTCTCATTTCCACTCTGGCACCGGTAATGACTAAAGCAACCGTTTCGGTAACTTCCGCTCTTCTTTAACCTGCTGCAAGTCAAACACTTCACAGTAAAATCAGAAATATCTATTTTCATTCCATCCCACCAATAATACTCTCGAAGATCTCTGTACATCTTAGTACTGCCAGGATGAATTGAAAATGGGGAACTATGAGCTTCAAATAACAACTCATTATTCAACTGTGAATCACAAGGCACACATAATCTCTTCCCAAATCTAAACACACAATCATTATCAATGTCAAATTCAGGAAACTTACCCTGCTGAACTAACTCTACCTTTTTCTACAACTCACTATCTTCCATCTGCGCTTGCTTTATTCTATCTGATAGAGATGATTTCACTGACACCTGAATCAAAACAGAAGAATTTCCTGCACAAAAAAATTCTATTCCATAATTCATCAAATAAAAACCAAAGGATCTTGTTCCAAACGTCACATGGTTAATGTAGCATTACATTTGTGACTCAAATCATCAGCCACTTTATTTGCTTTTCCCGGATGGTAAAGGATCGTGCAATCATAATACATGATTAATTCCAACCATCTCCTTTGTCTATGTTCAATTCTTTCTGAGTGAATATATACTTCAAACATTTTTAATCAGTATATATTTCACATTTTACTCTATACAAATGATGCCTCCAAAATTTTAAAGCAAAAAACAACAGTAGACAATTCCAAATCAATTGTAGGGTAATTTAACTCATGTGGTTTCAACTGACGTGAAGCATAAAAAATTACCTGATCATTATACATTAGGACAAAACCCAGTCTTTTCAACGAAGCATCAATGTAGATAACAAACTCACAATTTCTGGAATGCAGTGCCAAAACTGGAGCATCCACCAATCTTCTTTTCAATTCCTTAAAACAATCATCACATTCATTTGTCCAGATGAACATAACACCTTATCGAGTTAACTTAGTAATTAGACTAGATAACCACACAATATTTTCAACAAACCTCCGGTAATAACCTTCCAAACCAAGATAACTACAGATCTCACTTATATTTGTGGGTCTTGGCCATTCTTCAACAACTTTTGTTTTAACAGGATCAAAAGTTATTCCATTTTTTGAAACAATGTGACCAAGGAAAGAAATTTGTTGCAACCAAAACGCACACTTGGTGAATTTCCCATAAAGTTTCTTTTCTTTTAAGGTTTTCAATACAACCCTTAAATTACATTCATGTTCCTCCTTACTTTTTGAATAAACCAAAACATAATTAATGAACACAACCACAAACTTATCCATGAACTCAAGGAAAATTATATTAATAAGATCCATGAATATAGCAGGTGCATTGGTTAACCCAAAAGGCATAACATCAAATTCATAATGGCCATATCTAGTACGAAACGTGGTCTTGGGAACATCTGCTTCCTTTAATTTCAACAAATGGTACCCTGACCTCAATTCAATCTTCAAAAAATACTGAGCTCCCTGGAGCTGATCAAACAAATCATCGATATGAGGCAAATGATACTTATTCTTAACAGTGATGTTATTCACTACTCTATAATCAATGCAAAGTCTCATTGAACCATATTTCTTTTTAACAAACAAGACTAAATCACCCCATGGTGATGTGCTAGGTCGAATGATACCTTTATCTAATAACTCCTGCAATTGATTCTTTAACTCTAAAAGTTTAATTTGATCCATTCGATAAGGGGGTTTTGAAATTGGTTTAGCATTAGGAACTGAGTAAATAGTAAATTCAACTTCCCGGTCAGGTATAATACCAGGAAACTCATTAGGAAAAACATCAAGGTACTCATTTACCACTAGCACATCATTAATATTAATAGTTCCTTTGTTTTCAACAATATGTGCAAGGTAACATTCATTTCCATCTTTTACTAGTTTCTCAGCTTCCTGATATGTAATCAACAGCAAGGGGTCATTTTTGAATACAAATTGAAAATAATTATGAAAATAAACCTCTTTAGGTCTGCAGTAAATCTTAGCATGATAAATAGAAATCCAATTTATTCCCAATATAACATCAAACTCTACTAGAGGAAAAACTATAATGTTTGTTGGTAGATTCTTTCCACACACAAGGACATGAATGTTCTTATGTTTTCTTTTTGTCTCAACATTTCCTCTAAGTGTTTTTACCGTATGTTCAGTATTCATATTATGAGATGGAATTCCCAATTTACTAGAAAAATTCTCACAAATTAAAGAGTGTGTAGACCCTGAATCAAATAACACATTGGTATAATCTGAACAAACAAATAGTGTACCCGATACAACTTCATTTGATGGCCCGACATCTTCTGAAGTAGTTTCAAAGGATTTATCCACCCCTTTCTTCTTGTAGTCTGGATAATTTCCTTTGGTTGAGTTCTTTTTTGGACACTCATTTGCATAATGACCCATTTCACTGCACTTAAAAAAATTTACTGACTGTAAATCAGATTTTTTCTTACCATTACCCTGATCTTTTTAGTGCAATTACGGGCCTTTTGTCCCATTTACCACATCGATTGCATTTACCCGAATTCAAAAGTCATTCCCCAACATAATATTTACCACAATTTTCACAAACTGAAAACTTAAGCTTCTTAACATCAGACATTTCTGAAGAGTTCTTTCCTTTCCCCTGCCACCTCGACCTTTTATTTTGTTGTTTGTCAAAGATTACCTTATCATCGGCAAACTCCATTCCAACCTTCTCCGCACAACTAACAAGATTTTCATAACGTTTGAACACACGAGAAGCTAAAGCCCTTTGATAATTTGGCTTTAATCTTGAGTAAAAACGGTTGATTTTATTATCATGATCTCGCATGAAATTTGGAGCATACCTTGCCAGTCCAGTGAATTTTACTTCATAAGCAGCCACTGAGTCATCCTCCGGCCTCAATTCCAGGAATTTGTTTCCATTATAAAATGAATTACCTTAGGAAAATATTTCTCAAGAAACATACCCTTGAATTCATCCCTATCGAGAGCATCAATATCCTCACTACCCTTGATATTTTTCACCATCAACCACTACTGATCAGCTTCACCTTCAAATCGGTAAACAGTGAGACTTACCTTTTGATGTTCTGAACAACCCATGACATCAAAAATCTTCTCAAGTTCTTTAATCCATACTTTAGCTAGCACAGGGTCAGATGATCCTCTAAATTATGGGGGATGTTTCCTCATGGAATGCTCAACTACTGACATGTTCCTCTGTGGTTGATCTGGCGGATCTCATACATGGATACCACCACCATTTATCACCCGAGTCAATTGTGCCATCACTGCAACAAACTATTCAGTTCCGATTCCAACCATCTGAGGTTGCTGATTTGGAATTTTTTCTTCCTCCTGATGTCATCCCAACATAGCTACCATGTTTCCTCTGTGCAAAACCATTCTGAATACAAAAATATCTTAGGCAAAGAAAAATGGTAATCTAGAAATGTTATAGTATGTCAATATTAACATAAATTAATTTATGGATATTGCTTTAACAATACCCTAACTCTTAAAGTTATCTAAACGTACCTCTGATACCAACTATAAGGACTCGACCGTAATCATTACATAATATTGAATTAAATGAATAATTCACCTTGAGGATATTTTTAGGATTCTAGTTTTAGACAATTAAGACATAAATATTACATCTCAAAATATTACAAGGTAGATATTTCTACACAGATTCCATTTTTTCATAAAATAAATACTCTAAAAAAATATTCATGTCTAGTTCCATGTTTTAGACAGCATGGCTTTTCCATGATCCCATCCTTCACCATATTCATCTTTATGTCCTGTGAAAACATTTCATAACATGGGATGAGCATAAAAGGCTCAGTAAGGGTTATAAAAAAATGTTTGAAAACATTTTTCATAAATACATACAAAACCTGAACTCTTTTACTTACCCCATGAAATCATATGATTTTTCAAAGACTCATAGAAATCATAAATCATAAAGGTAACATGCAGCATCCATACCATACTTACATTGTAGTTATCACGGCAACATAGAGAGTTACTTTGGAATACCCATCACAGTATATTCCATAAATCTCTTAAGAGAAACATTCAAATTTTCCTCCTTCACATTACCCAATGCATTGGAGAGCTATCTCGATCTCACCTACCCTAGGTTTATCTGGGAACCACCCGTATATGTAAATAATTCCCAAGAACCATAACATAATCATAACACATAACCAAAGAAAAAAGTGAAGATAACATTTCCACATTGCAATAATAAAATATCATTTCATGATATTGAAATAATAAATCCATTCTCAAAAATCATTTTCAATACCAAAATATGTAAAAAGAGTATATGTTATTTATTATTCCTTATAATAAATATTTTTTCTTGTTAAGGAATCCAATGATCAAATAATACCCGTGGCGGCGGAAAGGTCGTTGTCACTGCTTAAAAAACATTCCTTTTTGTCGTTTACTAAAACACTTCCTTTAAAAATATTTCCTTTCAATAAAACAGAAATTAAAAGGGGTTTATACACCGTATAAAATAAATTCGTGTATAAAACTAAAAATGCCTCGATGAAAGGAGATTGAGACGAAGTCCCTTACCTCATGTCCGATTTGACCCGTTCGTTCTTTAATCTCTTGAATAATAAACTAAAGTTAATTTTTACTTGCTTAAGAACATTTTTCAACTTTATTAATCCTTTTATATCACTTATTACCATGTTATAACCATTATGTAACATTGACGTTCGTTTTTTCGATATTTGGCACTTGAGTCAAAAAATGGACATCTTATAATTACATGTTATAAATGTAGTCAAATATCCATTATCTCCAGAATTATAATAACGATTTAGATATCATATATATCATATATATCCAATATATACATTTATTTATAATAGTACATAACATTTGGAGGTAAGAAATGAAATGCATTGATCATGGAGACGGTAAGCCGTACGTACGCATGAACGCTACATTCATTTCTATTTCTTATTTTAATGGAATTAAAACATAATAATACAAATGTATATTCTAAATCCAGTATAATATCATATATAATATCATTAACTCTATCCATTATACATCCCACATAAGGCATTATCGAGTCACATCACTTTGAGGGGGCGGTAGTCCGCACTTCCTCAAATGAGATTATCGTATTTTAACCACTATGGAAACCATAAAGGTTCAATATAATTGGAAAGTAAAGAAGAATAAAGAAATCATAAACATAATATATATCATATATAAATACAGTTCCATAATAATGGCTACCATGAGAGGTGGTAAGATTTAATTGAACAATCATCGTTTCGTGAGGCGTTAGTTTTCCATCAACAGAAACATTATGTCATTCATCCATTTTATGGAGGTCTGTATAACTGTAGTTAGAATAATTATCATAATAAAATCCTAGTATATTGATGAAACTGGTGTTATTACAAAATAAATAAAATAAAATGTTTTTAGGGGTTGGAGAAGCAAAATAAAAGAATACAATTTAAGAGAAACTGTTACCTTTAATTTGGGTAACTCACTTTGGTTTGAACCATAGGACTTCATGAAGAGCCATCTGCCTAAGTTGAGGCTTCATGAAAGAGGGGAGGGATGTAGGGAGCTTAATTGGGAAAATTTTGGACGAGCTAAAAGGCTTGAGTGGTGTCAGGAATTGGTAAGAAGTGGTCAGTGTTTGTAAGGGAGGGGAGGGGTTCTTTAGGAAAGAGTGAAAATATTATTTTATAATATAATGATATTCAGTTTATAATTGTCCAAAAATCATTGAGGTCGAAGATAAGCTGACTCATATTCGATTTATAATCATCCAATAATAATTGGACATGTTTTGGATAATATTTTAATCATTATAATCTTATTTATTTAAATCATTTATTAATGAGGTAAATACTGCATCATTATTGTGTCATAAATGAATTAATTTATTTGATGTCTAAAAATTATAAGAAAAATACCACAATTTAGGAAATATTTTTAGATTTCCAATGAATATTTATAGTCGAACAGATAATTTATATAACCCCTTATAAATATTAATTTACTAAAAGATATTTTCTTTTGTCATTTTTGTCTTTTCTTTATGTTAATTATTCTAAATTGTCATTATCACACCCAAGTGGCTTAAAGGGGTCTCAAAATAAACCAAAAGATGATAATGGTCGTAAATGACTTAACCAATAAGGATTGGACAAGTTTTAAGGTAGGTTTGAAATATTATAATATTCTTTTAACCTTGAATTACCCTATTTACCTTTAACCGCGGTAAAAGAAATAAAAAGTTACTATTCACCAAAAAACATTTTCATCTTAATGAACCAAATTTTACTACATGATAACAACCATGTATGCCGTATTTCTGAAATTAAATTCACAGAAGTGGTAAAATTTCATTTAAATGAAAAATTCAGTTTTTTAACGACCACTAAGTGGTTTCATTATTCATCAAAAATTGAAGTTTTTCAGAAAAATACCAAAAATTCAGCCTAAGAATTATATGATATTCCAAATTAAAAATTGATTCCTATTTTTCCAAATTCAAAAAATAGAAGTGGAATTAATTAAATTAGAAATTAATTCCCCCTGGTAAAATAAATATCGTGTTTTTAAGAAACACTTACTATCAAAAGATTTATACATGTTTATGTCCAATTTCAAAGTGAAATTACTCCCAATGACCAAGATTGGATTAAATGGTGAAAATATATTCTAATTAAACATTAAAACCAATTAAAAGGAAAATATAACCATATAAAAATTTATATGAAAAGGCAGTTTTGAATTAAAATACAATATTTTTCACTATTCATTAAAAAATGAAATTTATTAGAAAATTCCAAAAAGTTGCACAAAGTAAATTTTGATGTCCCCATTATAAATAAGGATTCTATTTGGTAAATTATAATGTATTAAAGTGACCAAATATATGTTTAAATAGGGTTCTCCATTAAAAGTTGATAAATCAGCCTTTTAATGAAAATTATGCTTAAAATTAGAATCATTCATTTTGTAAGAATCTAACATTTATTTGATAAATTTAAATATATTTAACAAACATGTATAATCATATTGTAGTTAGTTTTGTTCATTCCCGCCAACACAATGACTAGTAGTTAACTATCGTTTAAAATAATAATATTATATTATTAGTGTGCAACATAAGACTCCAAACAAACACGTTGTTGCGTATTGGGTACGCTATCGAACATAGCAACCCCTTTAAAGTAAAATTAATATTTAATTCAAAAATATAAATAAGTATGAAAATATATTATTCTTTATTTACCTAGGATGTTACAAATTCTCTACAAAATGACCTAATCAAGGCTCAAAATGTTCATGGTGGGACTCTTCATTTTTCCTGGGTGTCAGTGACGGTAGTGAAGGCACCAACCTGATGCTCCGGGACCGCATCTCGGCACTGATCCCAATCCGATGGGTGGGGGCGTATCCCCTGTGATATGGATAATTTTTTTTGATAAGTCTTAATGTAGGCGCCCAAGGTACTTGTGTGAAAACACTTGTGCACCACTATGCTGGAGCTGAATGAAAGTATAATTTTTGTCTATGTCTTAAAAGTGGCGCTCTAGTCTCGCTAAAACACCATCGGCATGGATTGAACTAGTGTGCCCAATTTTGGAACTCAATCCACTTGTGCGCCCAATATCTTTTCACTCAGGATCCTATTTTTTCCTATAAATAGACCCTTGGGGCCCTCATTTGAATAAAAAAATTTCTCCAAAGATTAATTGATGCTCTTGTTTCCCTAGTACATCTCCCTAGTCTTCCAAAATTGTCAAGGTAGTTCTTCAAAACCTTGAGCAGAGGATTTAAAGGAGTATAATTGCACTTAAGACCTTTTAGTGTTTGAAAACCATAAAACTTGTGCACCTAATGCTTCCAACCTACCTAAATCATGAACACATGCATGCCACATATTTCTTTTATAGGAACATGAGGACCCTACTTCTGGGATCACCAGTGAATACTCCAGAATGCTTGATCCAAGTCTCTCCCAAGTATTACCACATAGGTTGTTCATTTCTTAAGTGAATATCAGGTCACCCAAGCCTACTTGTGTGCCTATACTTTCACACCCTTATATACATGGGCTCCACACTTTGATTCACATATTTACTTCAGTCTAAAAGCCATCAATCCCTATTCAAAACCATTCATGTAAAGGCTTCTTATTCATTGGATCCCTTGTTTGAAATGATTTCTTTTGAGACCTCCACCAACACATTGGGACTTATCAAACATTTTGGAAAGGCACATCATCGTGTCTCCTATTTGGGTTTGTATGTCCATAGTCAGAGGTTTCCACATTTTTTTCACAATGGGGTTAGGCTTCATGGAATCTCTGTGGGTTTGTATATCCATAGTCACATGGTCCATTTTCCTAGGAACATTATTGGGAAGTTCCCAGTTTGGAGGAGGGTTTGGGTCCTGACCTCTCCCTTGTCAAAGAGACTCAGATCCTCATATCTTCTAGTAGGTAAGGTAAGGTTCACAATAGATTTTCAATTCATGTGAATTAAACGTCCCCCTCCCATACCAGGATCAATTTTAAGGAAACCATAATGGGGTAAGGTCATAACCTTCATCCCTTCTTCCTTATATAGGACTGTTGTCCAATATGAAGAGAATGGAGGGAAGATTGGTCACCTCACCCTCTTCCCGGGACAACATTTCCTCATCCACCTTCACCACCATAGGTGCCCTCTTCCACCAGCGGAAGAGGAAGATCGTATGTGTTGTTGTAGAATCCTTCACAACCTCTTGTTTGTCCCACCGAACATGACTCACATGGGATAAGAGATTTGTGATGATTACAACATTTTTACAATAACCTATGGGGAATGAACTATGACAGCTATGATTCCCAACATAATTAGGATACGTAGGAAGCCTTATCATGGCCAGGGCTCACAGGATATCCTCTTTAGGAATCCAACCCTAATTCCCTTAATTTGGGCATCCTCGTTTGGAATAAGCCCCAAATTATACACCCAAATTATCATGGCATCCGTTTTAGGAAGTAATAAAAAGTCATTTATCTAAAAGGACTATACTCTCCCATGAGACATATCGATCTATGTGGGATTTGATTCAAATCCATGTGGGATACGTCGGAAACCTCCTTGAGGTTCGAACCCAACATTTCAAATCAACCGTGTTCTCCTTGGGCCGTATTCCCAAGTAGGTCTAATATAAATTGTAAACTGATATCCTTTCCAAGTTCATTAGGCTACTTCCGCATAAGTCCCCCACCATACATTGACTATGAACCTTTTTCTTAGTTGTCCTTACCATGTGACATTAAACTGTACGGATAGTTCCTTTTCAGATGACTTTAAATGTATGATGTGTCCCATTAAGCAGCACCAATCTACGAAGGTTATGATTCCTTTCACAAAGATATGTAGGTAGCCAATTTTATGGTTACGATCCCAATATTAAAACAATCATTCATCTCCCCGGATGATAATAAATTTTAGAGTTCCCCACTGAGTGGCTTAAAAACAAGTATAATCATAACGATGATTAATAAAATCTTGAAATAGTATTTGAGATGATAAAATTGATGGAGAACCTCAAATACATATTCATATCTCTATTAATGAAGATCCTTGAATATATACTGATGATTCTAAATTTTACACATGTTCATAAGTGATTGTAAATTCTAAGGGAATATTTAGTTATACTATATCAATTAATATGGATTCATTAAAAACTCATGAATTTATAACTATATTCCTGAAGTATATAATAATTCCCCCCAATAGGGTTTTATGAGTCCGACCTCCCAACCTCTCGACCAATGCACATTCCGAATTATTATAATGTTTAAACATAACGAACGACTACCATTGGAATGTCATTCCACATTAGATAAAGAACTGTTGAAAGTTTCCATTTCCATAAATAAATACAATGGAAACTGCCTGGAAGTAGTGATTCATAATTCTAGAATGCATGTTTTAAGGAACTATGAAACAACTATTTTTATATCTACCTACTTCATTAAACTGATTTGGATCTTCCTAAGATAGGATGGATTCCTACTATAATTACTTCATTCTTCTAGTTTGAACTGGTGATGTCTAATAACCAATGATATTTTTCCCACCAAATATTTATTGACACTTTTTATTATGTGCATATATTGATTCTAATTCCTCTTATTCATCATCAATATCTTCTTCTGAGGCATCATCTTCCACTTTTTCTCCACAGTGGGTTTCATACCTCTTCATCACCCTCATCGCAAAACTATTCACTGTGCTATTAAAGAATCTATTCATTTCCACTGCAAGTACATCATTTCATTAAACTAATTTTTCCATCCTCTTACTAAATAATTTATATTGTTTTCTATTTCCTTAATAGGCATGGAATATCCCTTCATCTACATGTGAACTGAATTTCCTGAGTATCTCATTATTATGATTAAAGAACATACTTCTAATGAATCATATGTATTACAATTTTGGAGTCTTTCTATAAAAAATATAATACATAGTATTATATTATATTTGAGATAATATATCCCTATTAGATCTGTAAATATATTTCAAGACTACTTTCTTTTCAAATTTCTGTAGAAGTAATTTTTTATTAAGCATTTCTTAGGACATATTATTGATAATATGATTTCTCCGGTCAACCAATCCATTTTTTAGGAGTTCTGACTAAAGAAAGTTGATGGTGTATCCTTTGTTTCTCAAGATAAACTTCCACTTTGATTTTTTAAATTTTGTTCCATTATCATTATAAAAATTCATATTTTTTTTCCAAGAATACTTTTTTATTCCCTTCTATATAGTTTTATGTAACTAAACAGATTGGTTATATCGAAAATGAAAAATACGCATGAAATCATACTGAAATACACAATTAAATTAATGTAATACCTCTTCCCATTAATAGATCTTGGTGTGATAGGTCTATATACCTCTACATGTACCAATTCAAGCACTCGGGATGAATTGTTTTCCTTTTCCTTGTACGTATATTTCATGATCTTCCATTGTTGATAAAAATAACATGTATGTATATGATCACATGATAGCTTAGGTAGGTCTCTATCTACATCAAATTTTACTAAATCTTCTCGGGATGATTGACATAGAAGACCAATCTATTTATTCCATAACCTGGTTTCTTCCTCTATGGATAAAATGTGTATATCTTTTTCCCCACATACATTATAGAGATTCCCCTTTGTTCTTTTTCCATGTAAAACAACTATACCATATCTTCTTTTGTTGATACACATATTTGTGGTAAATATTATAGCTTTATCTGAGTCACATAGTGGACTTATATTAGGCAAGTTGTGACTGAGACCTTCAACAACTGAGACATCATCTCAACTCATTTCTTTTCCCCCAAATTTGGATTTTCCCGTGCCAATTATATTTATGCCTTTATCATTTAAAATTTAAAAATTCATTCCTCGACATATTTTATGCCTATAACAAGATCCTTATTTTCTGTTATATGGGATCTACAACCACTATCAAGGATCTATACACCATAATTATATGATGCTTTAAGGGATGTTTTGTAATGAATTCCTTCTCATCTCTTTACATTCTGATCCATATTTTTGACATTATACATGGTATAGACTGACAATCTTGATCTTCCTCCTAGTATAATTTACCAGTATCGTCTTGCATAGCAGGAAATCAAATAATAATTGTCATCTCAGCTAATGATTCATCATGTTTATGATTACGAATAATTTGGTTTTGATTTTGTACATTTATATATATGGTTAATGTACAATATCTATCCACGATCCAAATCCTCCCAACACAAAAAAATTTAAATTGAAGGATATCATAGTGTATTGAGATCTATTTGTATACCCATGTTTTCCTTGTTCCATTCAAAATCTCTTGGCTATGGAACAATCATTTTTTGAGTGTTCCATCTTTCTACAGCAATAACACCTAATGTTGGGTGAATTCATGAATGTCACTTCTACACCACTAGTTATACCTTGGGTTCTATGATATTTCTGGTTATTCTTCATACCTAAATCAATTTCAATATCGTAGATGGTGCTTGAATTTTGGAATCTATTTTCACAGCTTTTTTCAATCCCCAAGTTGGCCTTAACATTTGGACATGACTATTACTTATTTTCTATTAGACCTATGCTCTCTACTTCTGTCTTTTATATCACCTAAATGATATATTTTCTCTATAAAATACTGGGAATCAAGATTTTTTCTTGATCCTCAGTGTTTTTCCATAGGCTGATAACTTCCTTTTCATGTTCTTTAAAGCATTTGATTTGTTCTTTCATTGTGTTATTCAAACCATTGATCATCAATTTTTTAACTATTAGTTTATGAACACTAAGAATTTTTGAGTCCTGTAGATGTGAATACATGAGATTCTCAATTTCTTCCATGAACATAGACTTTTATTCACTCTATAACTACATATAGTATTTGTTATCATGAACCACCTTGTTGTATTTATTATTTTGGCTCTACAAACATATATATCTTCTAGAGAGGCTTCCAATTCAACATTCATATAAACTCTTCCATGAAAAACTTCTTATTAAATTTCTATTTTATCATTTTTCTAGGAGTTACCTATGACTTACACCATGTCATTATCTCCTTGATATTGGCAGTTCTCGACCTCTACAACCTCAGATTCAGCTAAACTATCATTTTCTTATGTAATAATATTATTCTTTTTGAATACATTTTTCTTGAAGTGTGTCTTAACTTTCACATAAGATCATGTATTATTCATGGAATTTTCATCTTCATCCTCAATATATTCTTGAAAAATCTTTGGGTACCTTTATATATCATAACCCACCTTTCCACATATAATAAATTCTAGAGGAAGTTCCCCTTTAAACATTCTTTTTTCTCTTTGTATATTTTAAGAAAGGAATGAAATCACCTCATCCATGTTGTCTTCTTCTTGAAAAAATTTTGTAATGGGCTTATTCATTTCCTTGAATTCCACATCGTTGTAATTCCTTTTCTTCCACAGATTGAATGTGATCATTTCTCATCTCATATGTGACAGGAGTACAATGAAAACTGTCAATGATAGCTCTTTTGGATCCTTATCCTCAAAAATAAAAACTTCTTTATTGAATAGAGTTGTAAGTATTATTAATATGATCATTAAAATCATTACATCTTAAAAAATTTCTCAAATACCACACATGTATTCCACAAAAAAATTCTCCCATTCAAATAATGTGTTAATAGATTTATTAGGGTTCTTTATCTTATCCTCATATTTGTTCTAGTGAAATTTTTATTTAATTTCACTAACTTTTGAATCAACATCATAGATATTCAGTATCTCTTCCCACATGTCCTTAGAATATGTACATGGAATCACCTTTTTATTGATTTCATGGGATATGGCTCTGCCAATTGTATTGATTTCTCTGGCTTAAGAATCTAATTCCCTTCTATCAACTTCTTACAAAGCACCACTATCCACACTAGCTTGAATTCCCTGTGTTGTTTTTGTATAGAAATCTATACCTAAGGATGATAAATATATCTACATAAAATTTTTCCATAATTGTATTTTTTTCAATAAACTATCAGAATCCCGTTGTGATTAAAAATATCCTTTATAGAAACACTAAATGTATCCTTTGTTTATAATAACAAATTTTATCCCAAAAGGTTAAATACCCGGAGCGGGGGTGGGGTGGGGGAAATCAGGGTGTGAGATATTAAAATAAATTTCCCTATGGATATTGGGTTTGTTGTTAAAAAACCTCTTCCCTCTATTCCCATTGTGATGTATGGGTGAAAATTAAATATTCCACAAGTCATGGATATTTTTAATTAGTTCACCCTAACTGGGATACATCCAAGGTGTATACCATGACAATGTGTCGATGTACGAAATCCATTAAGAGTATGATACTATTTACAATACTAGGAGATGAGTCATTGTCCCTCATAGTTTACAACCAATCACACTATGAAAGGTCACTTCTCTCTCAACTGAAATGTGATCACTATTTCTTCATAATATCATCTTTTAACCACTTCAATCACTATGTTTTACACCTCATTTATTGTATCATTTTGTTCCATATTCATCCAACTGATGAACATAAAATTATAATAGATTTAATATGTAACTTCTTATTTAACCCCTTAGTGATGCTCATTGCCTTTGTGGATCTCCCTATTTTGAAAATCTCTAATAGATTTCATGATGAAACATCCATTCATGAAGCTCACTAATTTTTTGATGCAGAAAAATAATTCGTAATGATCAAAAGAACTGTTCAGTTTTTTATAGTTTTCAGAATTCCAACACATTATCTATAACAAATCTTCTCTTTATTTTACATTTAAACATGATTTATAGAAAAACATGTATATAATAAAACTCCAAGGATCTATAGTTCTAGTGTCTTGAAAAATTAGGAAAATTACTGGAAAAATTAAGACAAAAAATACAACATCTTTATTAAAAACTTCTTTTACTTGACCTCAACATTCCTTCTTATTTTTTATTTAATGGGATAACCTGAGGACATACATATGAAAAGGTGAGATATAAAGACCAGTAATGGAGTAAAAAATTAATAACATGAAGAATACTATACATGTTAGGAAAACATCATATCAATGGATCACAAGATACACATAAACATAAAGTCAAGATATATCATGAATATCATAACACGAAAATGTAGCAACAACCTAAAACATGATATTAGCATGAGCCAAGGCTCATTGCATATGGATAAGCATGAGTAAACCTCAATTGAACAAGAATTAGAGTTATAAAACTGCCATTTACCCTAAATTAGAATGATTAAACCCTAATTTCACACAATGTATCATGATACTAAACATTACCCAATGTAGTGGAGTGCTATCTAGGCACATCCTTTATAAACATTTCATTTCATGCATAAGTCTGTCACATGGATCATATAACTGGGAATCAATCTACATAAAAAGTTATTAAAAAATTAAGTAATGTAGAATACATAATTTTAAGTACCATTTAATATGTATATGTGCCTAAAGGTGAATACCATTGACAAATAAAGAGGTTTGGTATCCACTACACAATGATTTGGCTTGGAAAATTGAAGTGCAATTTCCGCACCATAACGGTGTGACATAAATATTTATGAAAATGGTTGATGATAGAGAAAGGGATATATGATAATATATACAAAAAATGGAAATAAAGCGGTCATATATATATATACATGTCCCAACACATAGAATTTGGAAATTGAATGTGTAAGATAATTAAGAAACTTGACGAAACAGGAGAAATGGAATAAATTTTAAGAAATATCGACATTGTAATAGGTGTACATGGAAGGGATTAACGAAGTAGAAAGAGGTATATTATCATTAAAACATAATGGGATAATTATGGGGGTGATAAATCATACTTCAAAATTTGTAATTGAAAATAAAAGTGTCTAACAATAAAAAGAAACATGGAAAAAAATGAGAAAGAAAGAAATCCCTTGTGAACTGTTGCATAGTAACAACATAGGTAAGAGTCAAAATGAGGGAGGATAAATAATAACTCATTAAAATAACATCAAATGGACTGTAATATAATGATTATAAAATAATCACATTTTAACTATTCTAAATTAAAAGAACTACTTTCAAATAAGATGCTTGAATTTGAAAGGAGGAGAGGAAAGTGAGGTCCCTTACTTGGGTGTGAGAGACTTCAAGAGCTTATGGAGGGGCTTGATGAGAGATTGCGGCACCGTTAGAGGTTTCTAGGAAGAGGAGGAAATAGGAGGGACATTATTAATGGATTTTAAGTGGAGAGAAGTGGGACATTGGGTCGGTTTATACAGGAAATGAGAGGGGAATTTTTTAATATATCACAAACCTAGGTTTTGGAATTAGTATAATGAAATATTCAATACCGAAAACCATCCCATAGTTTTTTAAAATTTTTATTAGAGAATATTATTTTATAAGGCCAAAATCCAAACATATTAAAATATTAGGCTTGCTTATGTGGAGATGACTCACACTCTCAAGGAATTCATTTTTAAATGTCAATATATTTTATAAGTTTTCGATGGTCCACTAAGGCATCATAAAATTAATCAAAAAAATAATAAATAAAAATATTTTAATGGTATAAAATATATTGGAAGAATAATCCTTTTATATTATTTTATTACGATACTATTGGTTCATTATGATGTCATAAAACATGTTATATATATTTATTTAATTTTCACCCAATAATTCAATTGTCTCAAAAAATTATGAAAAATTCCCTGTTAGAAAATTTTGACATCCTGAATCAAAAAATAATATTCATATTATTTAAAAAATTCTCCAAATACGTGAATTTTCTCTTTTAAAATAAAAACTGTCATTTATTGAAAATTGATGGGTGTTGTCAAAAATAGTTTATAAACATTTAAAAATTACATTTGAAATAAAAAATATTATATAATCATTTATATTAAATAAAAATATATAATAAAAATTTATTGAAATATTATTTATTCGAAAAATTCATTAATTCTTAAAAATTATTTCATTAATTAAGAAGTACAATTTCAATTTTATCGTATGAAAATATAATTCTTATCAAACTGAATACTTAATCTTTTATAGAGTAAAAACAATAGGTAATTTAATCGCCCCTTATAATTAAAATGAGTGATCATAAAACACTATTATAATCACAAAATTAATAAAACCTTATTTTAATATAATAATTTATATATTCCAAAAAGTACCATTTTACCTGAAAAATCAATTTATCTAATTCATTATATTTTTATGAAATCCTTTTCTCATATAAGTATTGAAGGAATAAGACTTTTATTTATAAAAGGGATTAAACCTAAATGTAACTAATTAATTTTTACATAACCCCTTATTACACCAGCAAAAGACCTAAGGATATGGTGTGAGATGGTGACAGACTATTTGGCTGGCTCAAATAACAGCGCTTGAGTGGAAATATCTATAAACATCCACTTCTCCCATAGGTGATTCTGTTCAAGAGTAACATGATTAAGCTCATATTGGTCTTGTTCAAGAGAAAATCCTAGTGATGCTACCTCATTTCTGAGCTCCGAAAAATGATATTCATACGGCTTGAGTCTATTGGATGAGGCTACCATCTCCTTTGTCTGTATAGAAAAGATTATTTTTAAAAACCTTAATTTTTTATCAATCATGTGACCACTGTTTGATAGAAATATTATCAATAGTAATGATACTTACCAGTCATTTAAACCCAATTAGATAAAATAAAAACAATTCATGAGTTTTCTAAATATATATTACATTTAATTAAATAAAAGAAATTTAATTTTGTTCATGATTGTTTGGGTCATTACAATATCCCCCCTTTATAAATTTCAACCTAAAATATTTCTTTTTTGCACACTAAAACAGATTTGGGTAACTCTGCCTCATCATTTCATCTGGTTCCCTTGTTTCTTCTTTACACATGTGGTTTCTTCACAACACTTTGATGAGGGGCAGTGTCTTATTTCATAGTACCTTTTCTATATGATCTAAGATCATCACAGGTTTATCTTCATAATAGAGGACATTATACAATGGTACCACCTATGAATTGATACATGTGATGGGTTAGCAATGTACCTACTAAAGAGTGATACATGGAATATATTATGTAGTTGAGATAGGTTCGGTGGGAGTGCTAGTCGATAAGCCATAGCTCCAATGCAATAAAGGGTCTCAAAAGGCCTGATGTACCTTGGACTAAGCTTTCCCTTCTTCCCAAATATTATAACTCTCTTCCATGGTGACATTCATAGAAATATCCTATCTCAAACATCGAACTCTATGTCTCGTCGACTATTATCAACATAGATCCCTCGTCGACTCTGAGCAGCTTTAATGTGTTGTTGGATGGTCATAACCATATCCAATATTTAAACGTCCTTTTTTGGTCTTAGAAGTTCTCACTCCCAATCTTTATCCAAAAATTCCGATGTTCTGCACCTCTCCCCATGAAGGGCGTCATAAGGAACTGTTTGTATGCTTCAGTGGAAACTGTTGTTGTAAGAGAACTCAACCTGCAAAACACGGTGGACCTATTCTCCATTGAAGTCCATTAATCAAGCCTCCAAAAAGTTCTCATGTGTTTGGATGGTCTTCTCAGATTGAAGATTAGTTTGAGGATGATAATTTTCACTAAAGTTTAGCTCAGTGTTCATAGCGTGTTGGATACTCTTCCTGAACATTGAGGTGCATCTTGGATCTCGATTGGATACAATTGATTGTTAAACTCCATGAAACCTTACCACTTCACCGATGTATATCCATTCCATTTGATCTAATGAGAAATCCTATATAATTATAATGAAATGTGTAGTCTTTGTTATATGATCCACAACAACCCAAATAGCATTGTTTCCTTTGTATGTATTCTGATGTCTGGTAACAAATTCTATGGTGATGTTCCGCTATTTCCATGTTAGTATGGGTAATGTATGCATCATCCCCTTAGACTTCTTCCTATAAGCCTTCACATTATGACATACCAGGCACTTTTATGTAGACTCATCGATCTCAATATTTATGTTCTCCCACGAATAATTCTCTTTTATATCTTGATACATATTTTTTTTCTTGGTTGATTGGAGAAATTCAAACTTTGTGTGTCATCCAAAAGTTCATTATTTAACTCCGGATTTTATGGGACACATATTCTTGACCCAAATATCAAAATTTCTTATCCATTAACATTAAACTATGAGTATTTCCCTTTTTTGAATGTTTCCACTTTCTTCTGAATTCCCACATCATCCTTTGAGCGTCCTTTAACCTTTCAAAATAGGCGGTTGAGTAATCATTTGAGAAAGGATTGATGATGTTACTTTATTTATGATTCACATGTTCATCTTCATTAAATAAATGATGATTGGATCCTTTTCAATTACCTTCCATGATAGAATAGTTGTGGCCTTTCTTCTTAGAGCATCTACCACCTTGTTATCTTTCCCAGAATGGGAATAGATTAAGCAGCCATAGTCTTTGATAAACTCTAACCATATTTGTTGGGGGCATATTCAAGTATTTAATTGTGAATATATACTTGAGGATTTTGTGATCTATATATATTTCACATTACATCCAAAAGAGGTAATTTCAAAAAAAAAATTCAAAGCGAATATTACTGTATCAAACTCCAGATCATGTGTTGGACAGTTCTTCTCATGATCATTCAATTTCCTTGAAGTATAGGCAATCA
This sequence comes from Viscum album, assembly GCA_963277665.1. Lineage (NCBI taxonomy): Eukaryota > Viridiplantae > Streptophyta > Magnoliopsida > Santalales > Viscaceae > Viscum > Viscum album. The sequence continues at coordinate 71,451,637 of OY728135.1, forward strand.
CATTTTAATTTTTCATCATCACGCATCACACATAGTTCTTTGACTCATAATTGAATACCAAAAAATGTTATCTATTTGGTGGTAGTTTGTGCATGAGGACAGTGATGAGACTCCTTTCCAACACCTTGGAGCTATATTATCATTCTTCACTCCATGAAAACATGAATCCATTCTGATTTAGATTTTAATAGGGTTTGAAAGTCATGAAACTATTTCATAAATCAACGATAATATCTAGCTAACCTAAGGAAGCTACAGATATTTGTCATAGATGTTTCCCTCGACCATCCCTCGATTGTATTTTTCATAGAGGGATCCATAGATATCCATTTTATTGTGATGATATTATTGGGCGGAGAGTGATGGCAAGAGGGGGGGGGGGTGAATTGCCTTTTAAAAAATAATTAACAATTTAAAATCAAAGTAAAAAGTGCAGCGGAAATAAAAGAGGCAAGACACAAAACTTGATAACGGAGTTCGGCTAAATTCCCAAGCCTACGTCTCCTCTCCCAACTCAACCGTTGAGAGATTTACTACCGCTTTCTTTTTAATGGTTTTAGCAAGAAACCCGCTAGACTTTTCAGGTAGTCTAGAACCTATTACAGCTTTCTTTTAATGGTTGAGCAAGAACCCACTTGCTTTTATTGGTTGAGAAAGAACCCACTAGCCTTCTTACAGGTGAAGGCTAGCTCACATATGACTCAAGCCTTTTAAAGGGGAGGCTTTACTAACCTCTTCACACCTTGAAGGTGGTGTGAAAACCCAAATAAAGGAAGGATGAGAGAAAGAGGGGTTTGTAGGCACAAACCCAAAATAATGCTCAAAAAGATAAAGAATGAAAAACCGTAAGAGGAGAAGTCTTGGGCACCGAAGGATTGATTGGAGTTGATGAAGAGTGCTCCCAAGCTTCTTTGATGGTGCTCCTTGGATGTGGAAATGTGTTGGAGCAATTGAGGTTCCTTGGAGGAATGCGCCGGAGGTTCGCCAAATGATCAAAAATGTTCTCGTGGGCTTCCTTGTGTTTCTGGGGCTTCCTAGTCCTTCATTTATAGAGGGGGAACCCTCAAATGGCCTTTGGGGGTCTTCGGAGCCATTAGAGAGGCCTTCGGAGCCGTTGGGAGTCAAGTGGACAAGTCTGGTCAGAGCCCAATGGCTAGTTTGACTGGCTCCACCGGCTGACCGGTACAGTGCCACCGGTTGGCCGGTGCTGAGACAGTAGCTGTCCCTTCTGTCTGGGTTCCACCGGCTGGCCGGTGATGGGACACCGGTTGGCCGGTGGTCTAGACAGAGGGAATGCCTTCTACCCAGGCACTACCGGATGGCCGGTGGTCTTCCACCGGTTGGCCGGTGGACTGAAATCAGTCCAATTTTGGTCTTTCTTGGCCCAATTCCTTGGAAACCTTTTGCCTATCAACAAAAACACTTAAAACAAGATTAGATAAATTAGAGAGTGATTGTGATCATGAAAATTAAACCACGAGGGGTATGAGAGATACAACAATCTCGCCCTATTTTGATGATCACAATCACTAAAAACAGGCAATGTAAAAGATTGAAATGAGAGGCATGCTTTAAAGAATAAATTGAAAATTAAAGAAAAGCATGAGAGAATGATTTCTCCCCCAATCAACCAAGAATTTCTCCCCCTTTGTGATTATCAAAATAGCACGGGGCATAAGACTTGATTGAGGGAAAAGATTGAAAAAAAAAGATAGAGATTTTAATCCAATTGAAATTTTTGAAATTTGAATTGAAAGTTTTGAATTGAAAGTTTTGAATTGAAAGTTTTGAAATGAATGTTTTGAAATGAAAGTTTTGAAATAAAAATGCAAAAAGGCTTAAATGATCCTAACTCCCCCTAAATAAAAACAACAAATCACCGGGGAGAGGTGTTTGATACCGAGACAAATTTTGGTCCGGTGAGACTCGCTAAAAGGGATTTTTCAATCCATACTTGTCTAGTGGCGGGTCTTCTCCTATGAAATTCATCGTTAAAGAAAATAGTGTTTGGTCTTCCATACCGGGCATTTTTGCAATTGCACTCATAAATTAAGTGCCCGGTCTTTTTGCAATAGTTACAAAATTTATTTTGAGAGCTCCCCCTTACAAAAATAGTTGGAGCATGGGAAGAGGAAGCTTGCTTGGAATATCCAAGCCCTTTTGTGGTTCTAGATACGCATTGGGAACCTAGTAATTTGGTCAGATTTTGTTCCCCTTGGGTGAACTTGGCAAGAGATTCCCTTAAATCCTTGATTGTTGATTCCATAGAATCAACATCGGGAAGATTTTGGACCTTGAGGGACAGCTCCTCCTTTTCTTTGAGAAGTTGTTCCTTTTCAGAAGAAAGTTTTTTGAAATTCGTTTTTAAAGCAACAAATTTGGAAGAGAGTTCGTGAAAACCTTCCTCCAATTGATATCTCGCATGTTGGAGATCCTCATAAGATAAATGATTAAAAGAATTTGAAGAACTAGAGGATGAGGAGTCGGAAGAGGATACCTCATGAAATGCCATTAGGCATTTTTTACCATTGTCACTTGAGGAGGAGGAGGAGGAGGATGTGGATCTATCACTCCATGTGGACTTGAATGCCTTCTTCTTTTCCTTTTGCTTGGCCTTTTTCTTGATGAGTGGAAAATCGGGCTTGTAATGGCCTTTCTTGCCACACCCGTAACATGTTACCTCGGGCTCGGATTTTTCGTTGGGTTGAGCCTTGGGGGATTTCTTCTTCTTGTGCTTCTTCATGAATTTTTGCATTTTGCGGGCAAGATTCTCCATTTCGGAATCGCCGCTTGAAGAGGAAGAAGATGAGGAGGAGGAGCTTTCTTCTTTTTGAACTTTGAAGGCGATGTTCTTTGGAACTTTGATCGGTTTCCCTTCCTTTTCAGCTTGCCTCCTCATGGTGATCTCGTCGGTCATGAGGGATCCGATGAGCTCTTCGACCGGCATGTTCTTGATGTCTTTTGCTTCTTGGATTTCTGTGAATTTCGGTGCCCATGAGCTTGGTAGGATCCAAAGGATCTTCTTGACCATCATCTCTGCAGACACATCATCACCAAGGGACTTTTTCCCATTGCAAACATCAGTAAAACGAGTAAACATTTCAGAACTATTTTCAGATGGATGCATGGTAAAAGACTCAAAATCTTGACGGTACATATCCAATCGAGTATCCTTGACTTTGTTGGTCCCCTCATGGGTAACCTCCAATAGTTTCCAGATTTCATGAGACGAGGCGCATGTGGAAACTCGATTGAATTCATTACGATCAAGGCCGCAATGAAGAGCGTTCATGGATTTTCCATCAAGCTCGAAATTTTTAATATCGGCTTGAGTCCATTTGGATTCATCGGGAGAAGAAAGAGAGTAACCATGCATGAAAAATCTATAAATAGGATATCCAATGCTTCTAAGAAAATTGGTCATGCGGGTTTTCCAAAAAGTGTAGTCGGTTCCATCAAAGAATGGAGCACGACCCAATGAATATCCTTCGGGGGAGAAAGAAGATGAAGCCATCACAATGGATCTTTAATTTGAAACCGGTGAAGGTATTACACAAATTTTGCCTCTGATACCAATTATTGGGCGGAGAGTGATGGCAAGAGGGGGGTGAATTGCCTTATAAAAAATAATTAACAATTAAAAATCAAAGTAAAAAGTGCAGCGGAAATAAAAGAGGCAAGACACAAAACTTGATAACGGAGTTCGGCTTAATTCCCAAGCCTACGTCTCCGCTCCCAACTCAACCGTTGAGAGATTTACTACCGCTTGCTTTTTAATGGTTTTAGCAAGAAACCCACTAGACTTTTCAGGTAGTCTAGAACCTATTACAGCTTTCTTTTAATGGTTGAGCAAGAACCCACTTTCTTTTATTGGTTGAACAAGAACCCACTAGCCTTCTTACAGGTGAAGGCTAGCTCACCTATGACTCAAGCCTTTTAAAGGGAAGGCTTGAATAACCTCTTCACACCTTGAAGGTGGTGTGAAAACCCAATGAAAGGAAGGATGAGAGAAAGAGGGGTCTGTAGGCACAAACCCAAAATAATGCTCAAAAAGATAAATAATGAAAAACCGTAAGAGGAGAAGTCTTGGGCGCGAAAGGATGATTGGAGTTGATGAAGAGCGCTCCCAAGCTTCTTTGATGGTGCTCCTTGGATGTGGAAATGGGTTGGAGCAATTGAGGTTCCTTGGAGGAATGCGCCGGAGGTTCGCCAAATGATCAAAAATGTTCCCGTGGGCTTCCTTGTGTTTCCGGGGCTTCGTAGTCCTTCATTTATAGAGGGGGAACCCTCAAATGGCCTTTGGGGGTCTTCGGAGCAGTTGGAGAGGCCTTCGGAGCCGTTGGGAGTCAAGTGGACAAGTCTGGTCAAAGCCCAACAGCTAGTTTGACTGGCTCCACCGGCTGATCAGTACAGTGCCACCGGTTGGCCGGTGCTTGGAAAAATGGGAGGCCTTCTGTCGAGGCACCACCGGCTGGCCGGTGAGGAGGCCACCGGTTGGCCGGTGCTGAGACAAAAACTGTCCCTTCTGTCTGGGTTCCACCGGCTGGCCGGTGATGGGACACCGGTTGGCCGGTGGTCTGGACAGAGGGAATGCCTTCTGCCCAGGAACTACCGGCGGGCCGGTGGTCTTCCACCAGCTGGCCGGTGGACTGAAATCAGTCCACTTTTGGTCCTTCTTGGCCCAATTAATTGGAAACCTTTTTCCTATCAACAAAAACACTTAAAACAAGATTAGATAAATAAGAGAGTGATTGTGATCATGAAAATTAAACCACGAGGGGTACGAGAGGTACAACAGATATAACCAAAAAATGAGACTTCATTCAACCAGAACTCACACTTTCAGTATTATTTGTAGAGCTTATCCATTCCCAAGGTCTCTAGTACTGTTATAAGATTATCCTCAAGCTCCTCCTTAGTTTTCGAGTATATTAGAATATTTTTTATAAGTACTACCACAATTTTTTTGAGGTAATTTATAATTACTATATTAATCATGTACATGAATATTTTTTATAGCATTAGTGAGTTTTAATGAAATTATAATGAATTCATAGTGTTTGTACCTAGTATGAAAAGAATTCCTGGGGATATCCTCCTCCTTCACCCTTAATTGGTAATTTACCAACCAAATATCCACCTTGGAGAAGTATTGTGCTCCACGTAGCTAATCGTACAAGTAAAAAAATCATGGTAGAGGATACTTGTTCATTATTGTTATTTTGTTATGCTCACGATAATCAATGGAAAAGAGGATTGACCCATCATTCTTATTAACAAAGAGGATGAGTTCACCCCATGGTGAAGCACATAGGTGTACAAACCCTTTATTCATATTCTCCTATAGATGATTCTTGAGCCTCTCATGATCCACAATATCCATTCTATATGGAGTCTTGTATATTGATAGTGCCCCAGGTATAAGATCAATCGTGAATTTACGAGTTCTTCTAAGAGGAAGACCATGAAATTCATCTAGAAACACTTCAGTCAATTCCCTCACAATAGGTATGTATTGAAGGATAGTTCCTTCTTTATACTCAATCATATGAGCCAGATATTCATGCTTATAAGGTAGTAATATCCATTCTTGAGATGATGGTTCTAAAGAAGATTTATCCACTTCATTGCACTTGTATAGAATCAGGGGTGGATTCTCCATATGGAGACTGCTTTACCTCTCATGACAATTTATGTTGACTCTATATAGGGAAATCCAATCCATCACATGAATTGCATAAAATTCCACTATAGTGAGCGTGAAAAGATTCTTTGGGATGTTCAATCCCCAAATTCTGACTGGGGAAGTGTCAAATTCATGGGATTCAATAATTTCACCATTTTTTGTTCTTGCTGATATCTCTCGTTATATAATTTTTGGTGGTTTTGGGATTTTTCTACTAAAATTTAAAGACATAAAAGAATACAGAGAACCAGAATCAAAAAGTACATTTTTTCTTCTTGAATGAATAACTAGAGTACCTGTCACCACTTCGGCAATAAGACTCACTAGGGTGGTATTTCTGGAAAAATCTCTCCCTTACTTCCTTGGAGGTTGATGGTTGCCTTCGAAATCCATCGGATTATTGCACTGGTGGGAAAATTGACCTTGGTATTTTCAATTGTAGTAATGAACAATGCATTGAGGGTAGAATAGAGCATTCCCCTCCTCTTTAAAAAAACATGTTTTTCGTGAAGATAATTAATGGCCAGGTGACCTTATCGTCCACACCTAAATAATTTCCTCATCCCCTTCAAGTAATTTCACAGGTTCATCTTTTCGCACCATTGGAAAGTGAGGTGTGAAATATCTTAGCACAATTGAATTTATCCATTAGACCACCATAATTAAAGTCCACTTTCAACTTCTTATCCCCATGATACCCCTGAGATTCACTTATCTCCATTACTACTTTGAGTGAACATTATAAAATATCTTTATAGCTGTCAATGTCATGGATCACTAGGGTTTTTTGTAGACCTCGATTTTAGCCCACCAAAGAAGCAGGCAACCTTGCATTTGGGGGCAACGACAAAGCCTGGGGAATATTTTGAAAGCCTTGTAAAATTTTCCTTGGACGATCTGATTGATATTTCATATTTTTATGAGGCTTAGTAATTCCCTTTCCATCATATGTCGGAGAGTGTGCGAAATATATTTATAAAAATCATTTTTGGGATATCCTTTAATTCTAATGCTTTGATCTCTTCTGTAGGCTTCATATTTTTGATCAATTTAAACCACTGATCCGATTCTCCCTCATAATGATAAGAATCCAATGGAAGCTTCTCTTATATGAATCATTGAATTATGAATAAGATCTTCTCAATGGAGTTTATCCATTGTTCAGTGATTGAGGGTTCAAATGATTCATTAAAAGTGGGGGGCCCTTGTCACATAAAGCTCTCGATTGCAGCTCGTTCCTTCTTGGGGGGGGGGGGGTTGAATGTTTCTCTTGAACCACGTTTCTATTCAAAACGTGAGTTAATTGCGAAATTATCATGAAAAAGATTGTGATTCTCACTCCCATCATATTTGGCATCTCATTTTAACAGTCATTACATTGATCTACGTATCGGGTGTTATCCTGTTACCTCCTATTACTAGCCATTGTTTAGAATAAAAGGAATTTTAGGTGTAACACATAAAGGGGAATCCAATGAAAAAAGGATAACTTATGAATTTCATTTATTTTCATAAAATACGAGTTTATAAGATTCAATATATCTTATCCATGATCTACTTCCCAACATATATTCTTATCGGAATTTTTTTATTCCTTTAATAATGTTTAATAATATGATTTTGAATTTAGAAAAGATTATACCGTAGGTGTGTCAAAGATAGACTGCATCAAGGCAAGTAGTCATGCAAAATCTCCCATTCAAGTCTAGATCTATGTGGTGATTTTGGGTTTTACCCCTAGATACATCTGTACCAGAGCCACCTATACTTTTCTGTGTCTATATAAGTATTTTTTTTCTTAATAAACCACTTACTCTATATGCACCAAAATTTAGGGATGTTTTTCATATAAATATTCTTATACTTAAGTCTTTCACTAGGGTTATATAATCCTAATCCCAAAATAACTAATCCTACCCTATGAGACAAACTATAACAAACCTACTCTTTATTTCACATTTAAACATGATTTATTACATAAACTTGTGATTAATATAGCTACTAGGATTTATAGGTATTGTTTCATGGTAAATTGGGAATATTAAATAAATACTTAAGACATAAAATAAACATATTTATGGAAATCTTCTTTTACATTACCACAAAAATCCTTCGTACTTAGCATTTCATGGGATAACCTGAGGACATACATAAGAAAATGGTGAGCTATAAAGCCTAGTAAGGGAGTAAAAAAGTCTTAAAATGAAGATTACAGTTCGTGCTAGGCAATAGAAATATCAATATATCACAAGAGAAACATGAACATAAAAGCATGATATAGCATGATTATCATAACATGGAAATGTTGCAACAACATAAAGCATGATATTAGCATAATCCAAGGCTCATTGTATATGGATTAACATGAGTAAACCATCAGTTCACTTGAATTAGCATGATTAAAGACTCATTACACCTTAATTATATTGAGTAAACCCTCATTGGACATGTAGTATCATGGTAGTAAACAATACCAAATGCATTGGAGCACTATCATGCCACACCAATTATAAACTTTTCATTTCATGCATAAGTGTGCCCCATGGATCATATAACATGAAATCATTCAAAATAATACCTTATTACATGAATAAGGAATGTTAAATACATAAATGTAAGTACCATTTAATATTTATATGTTTATAAAGGTGAATACTCTTGTTAGTGAAATGAGTATGGTATTTGATACACAATGATTTTTCTAGGAAAATCGCGGTGCATTTCGGCAGCATAACAAAGTGAAATAAAAACTCATAAAAATGGTTTATCAGAGATAAAGAGGTATCTCATAATATGTACATGAAACGGATAGTAAGGGGGTCATATAGAACATGTCCCAACACATGTAATTTGGAAATAGAAGACATGACATAATGAAGAAACATGAAGAAAGAGGAGAAATTGAATATCTCTTACAAAATTTTGGCATGGTAACATGTGTATTTTGGATGGATGAATGAGAGAGAAAGAGGTCTCTAATCATCAAAAAAATAATTAGGGCAGTATGGGGTAGGTTTGAAATCATACCCCAACATCTGTAATTGAAAATAAAAAGGTATAACAACATAATGAAACTTGGACAAAAATTAGAATGAAAGAAATCTCATACAAACGTTTGGCATTGTAACGGCTTATGTAAGGGTCAAAACGAGGGAGGATAAGTAATCCATCATTAAAATATCACAAAATGAACATTAATATAATTATTATTAAAGAATAAAATTATAACCATTCAAAATTACAATAACTACATTCAAATACGATACGTGAATTTGAAAGGAGGAGAGGAAAGTGAGGATCCCTTACATAGAAGTGAGTGAATTCAAGAGCTTGTGGAGGTGCTTATTGATAGATTGGGGTGACTTGTGAGGTTTATAAAGAGATAAGGGAAGAGTAGAGACGTGATATATGGATTTTTAGGTAAGATAAGTGGATTCCTGGTTGGGTTTATATAGGAAATTAGAGGGGAATTCTTTAATATATCACAAACATAGATTTTGGAATCTTTATAATTAAATATTCTATGCCACAAACAATCCCATGGTTTTTTTCACTAGTTTTTTCCAAAGGGGAGTGGAAAAAGATTTATAAGCCCATTGGCCTAAGTTATTATAATAGTAGGTTTGATTATGTGGAGGTGAGCCACACTCTCAAGGAAATCATTTTAAAATGCTAAAATATTTTATAAGTCATTAAGGGTTTACTAAGGCATCATAAAATTTATAAAAAAATATAAAATCACATTATTTAATAAGAAGAACATATATTTTCCAAATATAACTTTTATATTATTTTATTACATCACTATTTGGTCATTATGATGTCATAAAAGATATTATATGTTTAAAAGATATTTAATTTTTACCCAAACATTAGACGGTCTCAGAAAATTAGGAAAATTTAACCATTAGATAATTTCTACTTCTTGAATCCTAAAATAATATTCATTTTATATAAGTAATTTTCTTAATATGTAAATTTTAACTTTTAAAATAAAAACCATTATTTATTGATAATTGACGACTTTCGACAAAAACAGTTTCTAAACATTAAAAAAAATTACTTTTCACTTCATAAAAATTATATGAAATTTTATATTTAATATAAAATATATAATAATAATATTTAATTAAAATATTATTTATTTGAAAAATTCCTTAATTCATGAAAATAAATTCTTTAATTAAAATATACAATTTCAATTTTATCGTATGAAAATATAATTCTAAACAAAATGAATACTTATTAATTTATAGAGTAAAAAAATAGGTAATATAATAACCACTTTTAATTTAATGGAGTGTTATTAAAACAATATTATAATAAAAAATAATAAAACCTCAGTTTAATATAATAATATATATATTTTTAAATAGTTCCATTGTACTTGAAAAATCAATTTATCTAATTCATTATATTTTTATGAAAAACTATTCTCATAGAGGAATTGATGGAATATGAATTTTATTTATAAGTGAGATTACATAAAAAAGGAACTAATGACTTGTTACATAACCCCTTTTAATGCCCGTATAAGACCAAGGGGTATGATGGGAAATGGTGATAGACTCTTGGGGCGGCTTGAATAACTTCGCTCGAGTAGAAATGTCTATTAACTTCAACTTCTCTAGTTGGAAATTCCGTTCAAGCTTAACATGTTAAAGATCATCTTGGGCTTGGTCAATAGCAAAGCCAAGTCATGATACCACTTTTCTAAGCTCTATCAAATGAGCTTTTCTTGACTTGAGTCTACTGGATGAGTCCATCCTCTCCTTTGTCTTTGTTGAAAGGATTCTTTTTTATAATAATTAATTGTATATCAATCGTGTGATCACTATTCAACAACTATATTATCAACTGTAATAAAACATAATGGCCATTTCAGCCCAATTGGAGAAAATAAAAAAAATGAACATTTTTATCTATATTCATTAGACATTTAACTAAATAAAATTTAGGTAATTTTATTCATGAATTTTTGGGTCATTATATTCATGATGCTCAAATAATTCAGTTGACTTTGATAGCTTTCACAAACCTTTTTGCATGAACCACCATCCTAAACCACCTTTACAAATCTGTAGACAGAGAATTTCAGTTTAGTCACTCTACTTTTGTAAGGGGATAAAGGCCAATTTATAGGTGTTTCCACTGATTCCAGAGGCTTTTAGGGACATCATCACCATTTCATAGAGATCTCCAATTTCCTTCTTGATGCTCTCCGTTTCACGATGCTCCATAAAAATTCAGATTTCCCGAATCACACTATAATCATGAAGATCATCCTAAACTTCTTTGTACCTTCAAAAAACCACCTTTTTGAAACCCATTCATCTTGAAACTCATTAATTTTCAATGTTATCATAATGAATTCATGGAAATACACATTTTTTAATGTTATCCAGACACAAATTATTTGACACCAAAAATTGGGGAAGTAGAGGGAAAAGACATGACCTTGTGTACACTATTTTTTGTACCTATTCTAAAGAATCCATTCCTTCATCATGGATCCTTGTCAACATACCATTTCAAAAATACCTCTAGAATCCACAAATAATCATGGAAACCTTCATTATCAACACTAATAATCAACCTAAAAATGATTCAATGTATCCTTGAGATATGGTTTTCAAACAAACGTTTTCTAAAACTCACATTTAATTCTTCACATAAAAGTGATAGTGATAATTAATGGAATATTGATTAAGAGTCTTATAAAAATTACATGTCTTCCGTGATTCCTTTCTAGACTATTTTTATAGAAATAGCTACCAAACATCTAACCATATTCTAACTAATTTGGATAATATATGTAATGACCCGTAAATTTGAAGGAAAATTTTTTCTTAATTTTCGTTTGGATTTTATGAGTACGTAGTTTCTGACAGAACCTGATTCCGAGGCCCAGTGTGCCCGGAATCAATTTCCGATGTTTTTCTCGGGTACGTTTAGTGAACGCATGAGCGAGTTTTCCTAACTTTTGAATGGTTGCTCGGAATCGAAATCTGAGGGCGCCGATGAAATCATAACGTCGGTAATTGATTAGGTAAACCTTTTCCAGAGTTGCATTTGCTCGGGTGAGGTTATTAAATAAATGGGTTAACTAAAGAATGAAATAAAATATTTTCCTACAATTTTTATTTCTATTCTATGTAGTTTAAACCTATTCTTGGAGGTTAGAGTGAGACCCACTACATCCTAACTTCTGTATATAGGATATTAGTGAAGTGGGGCCAACACAATTCCCACCTTTTCAACTTCCTCAAAACCTCCCATTAAACTGGAAAATCGCCCATTAATTGAGTAACACACCCGCACACCCACTTATTGCAAGTCAAATCTCTTAATAATTAATTCATTAAGTTATTCAATGTAATTAATTCTTGAATTCTTTTGAATTTGGAATTTAATTATGGCTTGTGTGTGTTAATAAAATATGACAAAGACTTATTTCACTGGGGGTATATTTAATTGTGCGTGAAGGTCCGGAGAGGAATTGCTCAAGCCTTCAAATATTCATCTTCTTCGTTAGAGAACACGAAGAATGACGAAGAATGCCAGCCTCCGATGAAAGACAACGAAGAACGCTAGTTCCTCGTAGATCGACGACGTGACGTTGATGATCCTCTTCCCTACGACACCGTGTACCATGACGCCCACGATCCTCTTCCGTGATGCCGTCTTCCGCGACGTCTTTTCCCACGACGATTATTGTTCGACAAATCCTTGAGGTAGGGGTTTGGAATTGTGTTCGTGTTTATTCTTTTTCCATCCAACGTTAAAATTTTTCACCGCATGTTATCGTTATAACTGGAGGTCGGACCGCACGAACACGACCGACCCTCCTTCCCCCTTTTTGATGTTGATTTCATCGCTGATCGAACGAAGGTGGAACGGTGCAACGACTCCACATAGATACAAGGAGGAACACAGTGAAGAAGTGCGGCACCGTCGCACGGTGCCGTCGTGCCGTGCCATTGAGGCCGAACAAATCTTTGGTCAGAGTCGGGGCCGCAGAGGCGATTCGAACACTCCACTGTTTTTTTGTTGGTGTGAAGATCGACGGGCGACGACGAAGCGGGCCGCAAAGGCGTTTTGAACCCTTCGTATTAATCTACGGGTCTCGTGAGAGTTGCAGGCGTAGACTTCGGAAAAAACGGACGACCGGAGCGCGTCCGGTGGTCCGCGGAACACGCTGCCGGCGCGCCTCCAGGAGGAACTGCCACGACTTCAGTCGCGGCGGTTAGCGGCCGGATCCCTCGGCCGCGCGGGATCCGGAGGAGGAGGACGCAGCGCCTGCCACGTCTGAGGGGCGCAAAAAGGGGGGAAACTGTCCCCCCTGCTCGGCCACGGGCCGGGCCAGGGCGGGCGCGCGGACCGGGCCAGGCCGGACCCGGACCCGTGTCCGGTCGCCCCAATGCGGGCCAACCCAGGGGGTGGGATCGGGCCAGGCGGGGCCCAGACCCCCCATTTCGGACTGTTTTTAGTCATTTGCCTATATCTTGGGCTATGGACTTACGATCGATGCACGGATAGTTGTGATGCAATCCTTGTATCAAGACGGTCGTTTTAGTATATTAAACTCAAGGTTTCAAAGAACTTTGGGTATGGCCGGGTTGGTTCGAACACGAAACAAACCGGGCCCTCAGAGAGGAAACACTTATAACATGAGCTTCGGACATCCGATTGACGTGTCGTCGACTTTTTTGGATTCCTCTTCGTCAGAAGTACCTTTGGGATTACTCCGCTGGAGGTTTGGGCACAGTTGGAGTATGTTTGGGATGGTTTTGACTTAAAAACTAACTGGGCCCCTAGGACAAAAAAGCCAATAACTCTCAGACTGGGCGTCCGATTGACGCACCCTCTGTCACATTGAGTTCTTATCGACGTGGCGGAACTTTGGGATACATCAAATCCAAACTATGTGTCATTTTATGCATCGGCCCCTTGGCTCGTGGAGAGGACCCTCCCTGAAATGATCGTGCTGTGTGCGGGAACCCTAGAGCTGGCTGCGACTGCGATGACGAAGACGACTGCACTGAAATCCTCTGTGGGTTCGGCATCGATGAAGACTTTTGTACTCGAATCCCCCATGGGTACGACGACGACGACTGCACTGAAATCCTCTGTGGGTTCTACAGTGACGACAACCATACTTGAATCCTCTGTGGGTTCAATGGTGAAGACTTTCGTACTGGAATCCTCCTTGGGTTCGATGACGACAACTGCACTGAAATCCTCCGTGGGTTCGGTAGTGATGAAAACCATACTGGAATCCTCTGTGGGTTCGATGGTGAAGACTTTCGTAATGGAATCATTTATGGGTTCGACAACGAAGACTACACTGAAATCCTCCGTGGTTTTGGCAGTGATGACAACCATACTGGAATCCTCTGTGGGATTGACGGTGAAGACTTTCGTACTAGAATATTCTGTAGGTTCGACGACGACGACAACCATACTAAAATCCTTTGTGGGTTCGGCGATGACGACTACAGTACTTGTATCCTACGTGGGTCTGATAGCTTAGCTGGTCTAGTATCCTACGTGGGTCCCAACTTAGATGAATCAGTGGCTACATCTGATCATCTCTATCTCTTTACGAAGAAGTATACCTGTGTGAGAAAAGTATTGACTTTCAATCATTATCTTCGATATGATTGACTTGCTTTCCTTTGTGGATTGGGTTGTGTTTTCTTGTGTGGATTGGGTTGTACTATCCTATGTGGACGTGATCGAACATGGGCTTGGACGTTGGAACCGAACTGAAATTGATGACTTAGGTATATGTATGGTAATATACCTAAGTAGTGTTGCATGTTACTTCGTGATTGTATCTTTCCTTTTTGGATTATCCTTTGTGGATTCTGGGAGACCTTCGGGGGTCTCGGGGTCCCTACTGAGTACCGTATACTCACCCCTGCATGGGCTATGCCCGCACTATGTTGTGTTGGCTACAGACGACGGATAGCGCTGATCATGGTTGAGGCTTGTGGAGCAATTAGGTACCTGGAGGTGGACCACTGGGCGGTACGAACACAGAGTGGATGGCTGAAGCTGAGGAGCTGAGGAGAATATCTGTATCCATCCTTCAGGTGGGACTTTTAGTAGACGGCTCGACGTTGCTGCTTCACTTTTCAGTTTCTGTACTTTCTTTCCAGTTGTACTTTACTTTCAGTAGGGGTTTGTATTCTTGCCCATTACTTTCCTCACTTACGTTTGTACCCAATTTTACTTAGTGTTTACTTCTTCTTGATTACCATGTGGTGTTTGTTTACTCTATAATGTAAATGACTTCCCCTTTTTGTCGGGATTTACAACTTAGTGCTAGTCGCCAGCCCCTGGCCTGTGCGAGGAGGGCATGGGGTAGTCACGGCACGGGTCCCGAGGACGGGTCGTGACAAATTGGTATCAGGGGAGTTCGGTTCTATCGTAGAACTCAAGACTCTTATCTTTTATGTGAGGAAATAGTGTTAAGGGTATTAAGTGTGGTTATCAGTCCATGGAGTCCAGTGTTGGTGCGACGGCCGACGTATCCATACATCAGGACCTTGATTTCTGATTTCTGACTCAGTGCACGAAAACAGTAATTTCATGTGTGCTTCAAAATATTTCTTTGAGATTACTTTTTGTCAGCTCACCAGGTATACTATTTTGACCGTGGAAGACCTGTCTCTTTCCAGGATGGCCCCACGATGGTAGCCATCTAGGGTTCCAAGATTTGTGTGAGACAACAACCCACCGAGCGACGAGGCCTCGGTGCGGGGTCCTTTTTCAGTGCAGGCACCAGCGGTACCTCTACCCGCCGAGCCACCAATGCCACCAGCCCCATCCGCTGAGAGTGCACGTCGCCTTAGTGCACTGCATGAGTTTCAGAATCAGAGACCGCCCAGGTTCCGCGGGGAGACGGACCCTCAGGAATCCGAGGATTGGCTGGAGGCTATAGTTTGAGTTTTCAGGTTACTGGGGACACCAGCTGACCTCATGGTGAGACTTGCAGCGAGCCTCCTGCATGCGGCAGTAGGAAGATGGTGGATCTTGATGCTCCAGGTGAACGACGAGACATCACTCCTTTGGACGGACATTGAGATCCTCTTCCGCTCAGAGTTCATCCCAGCAACCCTCTGTTCAGTACACATTCATGAGTTACCACAGCTGTGTCAGGGCAGCATGACAGTGGCCCAGTACTCGGTGAGGTTTGATGATCTCTCGCGCTACTCCACAGATATGGTACGGGACCTGTTTTTCTTGGATCAGACCTTCAAGCAGGGACTGAGGAATGATATCAGGGCGTTTATGATCTCCCTCAACATTCCGACACATGAATGATTGTTGGAGAGAGCCCTTCTTGTAGAGAGTCTTCTCGCCGAGCAGTCTCCAGCGGCGGGACCCTCCGCAGGACGACCCGTAGCGATGTCTTATGCAGCTGGCAGTAGACAGATGAAACAGGGGTCCAAGCGGGCCAGACCATCAGACGAGCAATCTTAGGATGCAGATTAGGTTTTGCGTGGCACTCGAAGGGGAGCCAGCTACACGAGGATCAAACAGTGCTACGTATGCGGCGGGCAGGGTCACATGGATCGAGACTGCCCAACTCGTCCTGCCGATGAGCAGCATGTAGTAGAGGGACCTCCCAGGTAGAGGTTCGATCATAACGGTCCGCAGGGAGTAGGAGGCCGAGGTATAGGAGCTGGTCGTGCAGCTGGAGGTGGATGATGCTTCAAGGTCTTGCCACCACCCCCACCAGGAAGACAAACCCGACCGCAGGGAACGGGTGGACATGGGAGAGCTCAGCTACATGCAGCTGAGTCTTAAGACCATGAAGCTCCGGGAGCAGATGGACAAGAGTGGGACTTTCTCAATACATGGGGACTTTTGTTCATGGTTCTTGTAGCTTCTTTGATGTTATGTGACTTTGTACCTTGAGCTACAGTAATAAGAGACACTTGTTCTTGTGATGTTTTGTTCCCTATCCTTTTTATGTAGTTTATACTAAGAGGTTCCGATTTAAAAATGTTGACTTGACCCTCAAATTGAGATACCTACAGGAGGAGACCCAGTGACCACACACCGATTCCGACAGCGTGAGTCAACCCTTGGAGGAAAGAGTAATGGTTGGATATCTTGGTAGTAGCGTCGAGGCCTTGTGACGTCATCCTTGGTTTGGATTAGTATCATCCTTGTCTAGATTGACTGTATTGGGAAAAAAACATGGTTCATCCAGGGGATGAGACCGGATCTCTCTTATCGGCAAGGAAGAAATCTAAGCAGCTCTTGTAGGACCAGAGAATGTCCAGGTCATCTATGATCGGATGAGGACAACTCAGAGCTAGCGGATGTCTTATGCTGACAGGAGGCGGAATCCACTGGAGTTCTCGGATGGTGACCATTTTTTCTTGCGGGTCTCACCTTGACGTGGATTACAGAGATTTGGCCGGGGCGGCAAGTTATCTCAGCGCTTCATCGGACCATTCCAGGTTCTCAGTAGGATAGGCGAGGTGGCTTATTGCCTGGCTCTACCACCTCAGTAGCACCGGGTGCACGACATCTTCCATGTATCTCAGCTGAAGAGATACATGCACACCCGACGCATGTCATCTTCTTCGTTGGAGAACGCAAAGAATGACGATGAATGCCGACCTCCGAAGAAAGACGGCGAAGAATGGTAGTTCCTCGGAGATCGACAACGTGACACCGATGATCCTCTTCTCCGTGACGACGTGTATCACGACGCCTATGATCCTCTTCGACGACACCATCTTCTGCGACGTCGTTTCCCGCGACTATTCTCATTCGACAACTCCTTGAGGTAGGGGTTTGGATTTTTGTTCGTGTTTATTCTTTTTCCATTCAATAGTAAAATTTTGGACCACATTTTATCGTTATAATGGGAGGTCGGACTGCACGAACACGACCGACCCTCCATCCCCCTTTTTGTTGTTGATTTAGGCGCGACTCTAATGAAGGCGGCACTGTGCAACGGTACTGTGCAAAAACAAGGAGGAACACGGCAAAGAGGCGCAGCGCCGTCACGCCGCACCGTTGAGGCCGATCGAAACCGTGGTCGAAGTTGGGGCCGCGTAGGCGATTTGAAGACTCTGCAGTTTTTTTGTTGGTGTGCGGATCAATGGGAGATGACGAAGCGGACCACAAAGGCATTTTGAACCCTTCGCAGTAATCTACGGGTCCTGGGAGAGCCGTATGTGCAGACGACGGGAAAAACGGACCACCGGAGCGCATCCGGTGGTCCGCGGAAGACGGTGCCGGTGCGCCATGACGGCAAGGCGGTGCTGTGGGCCGAAGGCAGCGGCCGGTACCAGCCGGCCTCCAAGAGGCAGCGGTGCCCGGCGCGCTGCCAGGAGGAATCAGCGCGGTGGCAGGTGGGTGGATCCCATGGCCGCGCGGGATCCGGAGGAGGAGGACGCGACGCCTGCCGCGTCCATGGGGCGCAAAAAGGGGGGAAACGCCCCCCCCCCCCCTTCCCGGCCGCTGGACAAGCCAGCGCTCCCCCCCATCCCGGTCGGGGCGGGTCGTGCTGACCGGGTCGGGCCACGCCCCACCGGGCCAGATCCAGACCCGGGTCAGGTCGCCCTGGTTCAGGCCGACCCAGGGGTGGTGGGGCCGGGCCGGGCCGGGCCCAGACCCCCCATTTCGGACTGTTTTCAGTCATTTTCCAATATATTGGGATCGAAACCTCCGATCGATGCATCTTCATTTGTGATACGATGCTTATATCGAGACGATCGTTTCGGTATATTACACACAAGGTTTCGGAAAACTTTTGGTACGACTGGGTTGGTTCGAACACAAAACCAACCGAGCCCTCGGAGTGGAAATGCTTATAACATGAGCTCTGGACGTTCTATTGATGTGCCATATACCTTTTTGGATTCCTCTTTGTGAGATGGACCTTTCGGTTTACTCCGCTCGAGGTTTGGACGCAGTTGGAGAATGATCAGGATGGTTTTTACTTAAAAACCAACCGGGCCCCTTGGACGAAAAAGCCAATAACTCTCAGACCGGGCGTCCGATTGATGCACCGTTTGTCACGTTCAGTTCCTATCAATGAGGCGGAACTTTGGGATAGAAAAAATCAAGAATACGTTTCAGTTGATGTATCAACCTCTTGGCTCGTGGAGGGGACCCTCCCGGAAACGAGCATGCTGTGTACAGGAACCCTAGAGATAGCTGCGACTACGACGACAATGACGACTGCACTGAAATCCACGGTGGGTTCGGCAGCGATGAAGACGTTCGTACTAGAATCCTCTGTGGGTTCGACGATGAATGCACTGAAATCCTCCGTGGGTTCAGCAGTGAGGATACCGTATTGGAATCTTCTGTGGGTTCGACGGTGGAGACTTTCGTACTGGAATCCTCTGTGGGTTCGACGATGACGACTGCACTAAAATCCACCGCAGGTTCGGCAGTGACGACAACCATACTGGAATCCTCTATGGGTTCGATGGTAACGACCTTCATACTAGAATCCTCCATGGGTTCGACGAAGACGACTGCACTGAAATCCTTTGTGGGTTCGGCAGTGACGACAATCGTACTGGAATCCTTTGTGGGCTCGGCGGTGAAGACTTTCGTACTGGAATCCTCCATGGGTTCGACGAAGATGACCACCATACTGAAATCCTATGTGGGTTAGGTGGTGATGACTACAGTACTTTTATCCTACGTGGGTCCGACATCTTAGCTGGTCTTGTATCCTACGTGGGTCCTAGCTTAGATGAATCAGTGGCTAAATCTGATCATCTCTATCTCCTTGCGAAGAAGTATACCTGTGTGAGCTGAGTCTTAACATTCAATCATTATCATCGATAAGATTGACATGCTTTCCTATATGGATTCGGTTGTGTTTTCTTGTGTGGATTGGGTGGTACTATCATATGTGGACATGATCAAACATGGGCTCGGACGTTGGAGTCGAACTGAAATTGAATACTTTGGTATATGTATGGGAATATACCTAAATAGTGTTAGATGTTACTCCGTGATTGTATCTTTCCTTTGTGGATTATCCTTTGTGGATTCTGGGAGACCATTGGGGGTCTTGGGGTCCCTACTAAGTAGCATATACTCACCCTTGCACGGGCTATGCCCGCACTACGTTGTTTTGGATACAGACGACAGACATCGCTGATCATGGTTGAGGCTTGTGGAACAAGTCGGTACCTGGAGGTGGACCACTGGTATGGACGTACAAAGAGCGGACGGATGGACCCGAGGAGCTGAGGAGGCTATCTGTACCCACCATTCAGGTGGGATTTCCAGTGGACGGCTCGACGTTGCTGCTTTACTTTTCAGTTGTTGTATATTCTTTCCAGTTGTACTTTACTTTCAATAGGGGTTTGTATTCTGGCCCATTACATTCCGTACTTACTTTTTTTACCCAGTTTTACTTATTGTTTACTTTCGCTTTCTTACTATGTGGTGTTGGTTTACTTTATAAAGGAAATTACTTACCCTTTTTTCAGGATTTATGCCCTGGTTCTTGTCGCCAGCCCCTAGCCTATGGGAGGTGGGCTTGGTGTAGTCACGGCACGGGTCCCGAGGACGGGTCGTGATAATAGATATAATAAAATTAATGGTATAATGGGAGTACATTAATTTCACGACCTATTATGTTCTTATTTGAATAATATTTTATATTAGAATTAGATACAAATGCATGTTAAATTAAAGAAAAGGTATGAATAATTTCATTATGTACTAACTATTATGGATATTAATAACACCAAGATATAAATGAATTAATCATACCCAATACTTCCTCTATGGGAAGAATATGAATTTTTTGATAGTGGTAGTATGAAAAAATTTAGTTTAGTCATTGTTCTAGATACACAAGATGGAAAAATAATGATAAATCTCTAGAAATTTTAGTGGGAGTAATTATTCTATATACCAATACCTTGTTAATAATTTAAATACCATAGTAGTGGTATTATATTTTCCCTAGTGGGTTATATAAATTATTTGATAAGAATAAAAATTAATATAGGAAGCAGTAAGTTACACATAGATATGGTTGAAAGAATCATATGATTTCAACAATGGAATTCCTATACCAAAATATATGGTACAATGTTTTTTATGTTTTTGACATGATAATCTATTTCATAAACAAGAGAATCTATATATGTATAGTAC
This sequence comes from Viscum album, assembly GCA_963277665.1. Taxonomy (NCBI): domain Eukaryota; kingdom Viridiplantae; phylum Streptophyta; class Magnoliopsida; order Santalales; family Viscaceae; genus Viscum; species Viscum album. The sequence goes on from OY728135.1 coordinate 71,472,488, forward strand.
ATATTGATTCTAATGAAGTATGACTAATTATTAAAATGGTTTAATTTCTATGATATTTTCTTTGAAAGAATCCTTTACTCTAATTATCATTATTAAATTCAATTGAATTATACATTTCATATTTATTATGAACATTGTATTAGGAATTGGAGGTCAAGGACACCTCTTATGGAGGTGACATTATGGTTCATATAGTATAAAAACAATGGTTGGAAACACCAATGAATATTAATATAGAGTATATATTTTCCAGGATCCATTAATGGGTTAAAAAAGTATAATATTTATGGTGTATTCATTTGAAACAATATGTTTCTAAGTGTCTATAAGTTTTTAGTGGGAGTGCTAAAATTTTCAATGATAGGTTTGTTTAACAAAATATGGAAAATAACTGAATAGTCATATGGTTATATAAGAATACATAATTTCTCCAAATCTGATTCAAGTGTAACCCCATGTTCTTGGAAATAAAATATACTTGTATAGATTAAGGGGTTAATTATTCCATGTCATGGTACACAGTTGACATGGTATTGGAAAATAATATATGGAAGAATTTACCTGAATTTTGTTAGTGTCACATAGGATTCATGTGAAGTATACACTACATATTACTTAGAGTACTTTGGAAATATACCTCACATGCCATTATATATATACATGTTTGTTTTTGATTATTATGAAATTATATAATCAAAATATGAGAACTATATAGGCTAGAAATCAGATATTTTTTATAGTTCTTGAGAAAGAAAAACTGGATGACTTCTTATAAATTTGGGAAATATGAACACTTTTTAATAAGGAATGTAAAACTATTAGTATTTAAATAAATTGGAACTATAATTATAGTAAGTATTTGTTAATATGAAATTGAAATTATTGTTACATCTAGTCGTTATCATATCTATATTTTACCAAGTACGTTTTGATTTCTGATGCTTCTTAAGAAATAATTTTAGTAATAATATTTTCTTTATTTTGGATCTGTACAAATATAGTAAAATTAAATCATATCATGTTGAATTTTAACTATTTTATTATCCAATATATAATCCTTGATAGAGGACCAACACAAAAAAATATCCTCAATTGATGGATTTTCTTAGAGTAATGAGGTCTCACTAAGAGGAATAACCATCAGTAATGTGGTAAGTTCGAAAAATATAGCCATAAGGAAAAACAATTATCATTACTATATGATATTAACTAGTAAAATGTTAGTAGTTGGCATTGTCTGAAGTGGGATTTTGTTAGTTTTGTATCCCTATGACCACCTACTATTAAAATTATATTACTAGAATAATCACAGGTTTAATATTAATTATGTTTTTATGAATTTATGATGATTATTCTATGGGATATCTATAGGATGTTTTCATAAGGTTATATTTTGTATTGAAAAAATCATAATAGTTCCCCACTATGATGATTATATAGATTTTCTGTGATAAAATTAATAAATATATATTCTATAGCAAGATGACATCATTTTATAGGAAATGAAATTATACTGGTTATCAGGGGTGGAGACTCAAAGTAATTTGAGACACATTATCATGGTTTACTCCCTTTGTAAACTGCAGAGTGTAATATTATGATAAAATGGCCCTCTAGTATAAAATACACATTTATATATGTCATTATAAGTTCCTATATATGAACAGATGTAGTGATACTTAGACATTAATTTTATTATTAATTAATATTATGAGTCACATAATTTTTTCTTTTGAGGAAAACCATGATGATATATGTTTACCATAAAGAATGATTAATTGAGAGTGTTATAATTAATATTGAATTAATTAATAATACAATTAATCATTTTCCACTTTTTCATTTTAATGGAAGATGATAGCCTAATCCATTTGATGGGAATAGAGCTACTATATTAAGTTTATGTGCACGGTGTTTTGTAGGCATTTTCATTTCTAAAATTTCAATGAAAGAGGCATAAAAAATTAGGTTTAGGAAACTAGAATGAATCCTACTCTATTAAGGGTATTTTAATAAATGGATTATATCACACAACATACTTTATATATGGATATTTCCATTGTGACATTTAACTTCATTGTATTGTGGCACAATGGAGTGTTTTATACAGTATCCTTTGAATTTATGTTTAATAACCAAATTACATTGTGAAATGGACCACGAGAGTCACACACATGGTGTATTAGGAACCAAACTTAAATTATATTTGAATTTTAAATGTTGAATAAATAATATTCCCATTTGTGGTTTACTAATTATTCATGCTTACATGATCATGTATATTTAGTTATCATTTATTTGATATAATATAATGGTATTTGAAAATTAAATATAATTTCATTTTAAAATATAATTAAAAATTACATGAATATGTAATATTTAATTTTTTTTAATGGAAATGAAAAAATATTTATTTATTTACATGAATATTTAATAAATATTTATTCACTATGATTGTGAATATAATATTAATTTTTTATTAGAGAATAATGAAGTAATATTTATTAACTAAATAAATTTTTATTACTTGAGGATGAATAAATAATGAGGAGGATGGGTTAATCGGGATTAATGGGTAATGGAGAAATGCCATACTAATTATTACATTCATAAATTTTAATTTTTGTCATATATACTATTCATACATGTTTTAATTTACTTAATATGTGTTTCCATCAAATATTGATTTATTTAATTTGACAGGACTACCAGATTTTATTGGTTTTTGTGTTTTTATTGTAAAGTCTTCATTCAGATGAAATAAGGAATAACATAATAGAATATTTGGCATCATGAGAAGATGAAGACACTTTTCACTATGGTGTGAGAACAAATTGTGCGACGCCAAAACATTGAGTGTGGAGAAAATATGGAAGAGTTTAGAAGAAAATGTTTCATTTAATAAGTCACCATTCACATATAAAATGAAGTCAAAAATAATTTAATGGTATGATATAAATCCTCACCCAATCCGTAGTCTAGAATCGTCTAGTAAAAAACAAGGAGAAGAGTTGTATAAATATTGGAATTTCATGATTTGTGTTGTGAATTCCCTATTCATGATGTGAATAGATTAATCTTGTATTATGCTGAAATTCATGGAGACCATTCAGGGATTGAGTCCAATTAACAACACGATTCACATTGTGAATTTACTATTCGTGACATGAAACATCAAAGACAATAAGAATTGAGGAGGTGAAATGCTTTCTCACCACCCTAAATACCTTTTCATGTTGTAGATTTTTGGGTAACATAGGTTTGGGAAATGGGTCCATAAAATTCACTTTATAAAACCTATATTTATAAAATAATCCCCGAGTTAAACCAAACATTTAAAAATATAGTATTTCTAAATTTCTAGGGAATTATTAACCATTTGACCAGAAGAATTAATCGTAAATTTATAATAATATTTTATAGTGATTGAATTATATGTGTAGGCATATTCATGGATCAATAAGTTTTACCACCAAGTGGTTTCAACTATGGTTCCAACCTAGGGATCATTCATTGTAGTTAGTTCTATCTATAATATTTTTCTATATTCAGTTTTGATGTAATGTTGGATGATTTTTAATTTAATTTCATTATATTCTATTCACTATCATTAATATAAACTATCCATAGTGGGATTTGGTTTATTTTTAGTTTGTTGTCACTTGATGGTAAATTTACATACCCATATAGGAGTGAAGAATCAGATGAAGTTGGTGTGTACCAAATTTTTATATTACTTTATTCACATGTAAGATGATTTAATTCATTTTTATTGTTCTAGAATTCACATTTATCTTATATTTTATTTAATTAATAAAGTAGTGTGTTTTACAGTAGATGACACACAACATGATAAAGGTAATTAATTCATGAAAAATGAATTGGATTGTCTTCTTCTATTTCAATCAGATCATAATGCATCCTAGAAATTTTAATTCATCTATCTATGATGAATTTAGATTCCAGGGTATTTTGATTGTGATGGAATAAATTTCACATTAAAAAAATGATTTATTGTGTATCTAATAGGTACATTTATTTATTATGTTTAGTCAAAATTTATATTTAGAAAAACCAACCATGGAATTTAATTTCTCACACTTCTTTCTTTCTTTTCATTCTATCTGCATTTCAGTTATTTTATTTTGAGTCTTTATTTTAGTAATTAATTAATTTAATTAATATTGTATTGACCAAAAATTTGGTTGAGTTTTATCTCTTTTTTCCATACATGTTTTTTGATCGACAACATACATACACTATTCTAAACAATTGTGGATAGTGTGGTTGATTAAAATATGAGTTTTGAAATAAATTATATTAAAGATTTAAAAATATCATTTGGAAACATAAATTTATTTATACATTGAAATAATTTTGGGGTTATCCACATTTTTAGCACATGTCATGTGAATAATAAATACATTATTAATATTTCACCATGGGGTCTTCTAGATATTACGAAAATAATAAGGGCTAATCTACAATAATTATTTGATAAACCCTAGATCTTATGAATTATGATAAATTAATTTATAAATATAATGCTCATTGTGTAAAATGAATATGTATAATAAGTTTTCTCAAGAACTAGTGAACCATTTAGTAATTATAATACCAGGGATGGAGACATATCCTCCACAACCAACCTATCAAGTCAAGAGAGATGACAAATTTTCCTTTCACCCAATGTGATCCACAATTTTATCATCAATTTATGATGCAATGGAATGAATTTCCTATGATATCACATGAGTATTTATATGGAGGTCTTTTGAAGTCACTAGTATATGTTTAATAGTGAAACATGCTTTTCAAACATACATATTACTTATTTTAGATTAATATTCAATTTTTTTTACAATTATATGATTGATGATCATAAATGTAAAATTTATTTAGAGTCTAGATACACAATATAATTATTTCATGAAAGAACTTAAACATACCCCATAAAAATAATTCCACATATAATTATTTATATACATACCCTAAACTATCATTTCATCTTACCCTATGTAAATAAAATTTAAGAATCATTGGGCACAGATACTAAAAAAGGATAAAAATGGTAGATATAAATATAGGAACATTTGAAATCATAATATAATATTAAGGTTTTGAAATCATAAAAATAACTTGCAATGATCTTAATTGATCTTAAATGAATCAAAATTATCTGTTTTAGCATAAAAAATTAACATTTCAAAATACATGATTCATGAGAGTGTGAAATTATCATAAATCAATCATAAACCATAAATTTAATTCATAGAATAATGGAACCATCATAGGTATAAAATAAATTTAAAAGTTCAATGATAAATATTAAGACAAAAAAATATTAGTACATCCTGGATTACTACATGTTTCGTATGATGGATACGGAATCCCTACCAATTTCACAGAGTATATCAAACACATCAACTTATTTTACATTATGGATCAAGTAAATCAACTTGTTTCCCATCATTATATCATGAGATATAAAAATATAAAAAATAAATTTCAGGGATATATAATTTCTAATCCAACCATCACACAATCATAAATCCATTTATATGTGTGGAAGAAGATCATAAAAACAATCATCATAACATAATATTTGAAAATAAAAATTGGTTTAATAAATATTTTCCCATTATGAAAATAAACCATTCATAGAGACAATATATATGGTATCTTTGGATCATATATCTAGTAAATCATATGTAACATAAATGTATGTCTTCATGGATGAAATATTCTTCTAAAAGATCAATGGGAAATTTATTTTTGAAAATACTATTTTATTATAAAATCACTTATTTCTAAGCAAAATGTTTCCAAAATCTCTTGGAAATTATTTTATTTTATAACAGCCATGTAATTTTTTAATTAATATTCAAATAATCTAGTTGTCATTTCAGTGGGATATATTGTGAATTCCTTATTTTTTTTAAAAAGTATTCATTTTACATTTTTGATAAAAAGTTAAAATACCTCATTTAGAAGATGAAAATAAGTCTCCTTTAAAACTATTTTAAAAAAAATAAAATACGTGTAAAATGACATTAAAAAATAAAAATAGATTATAAAAATATTTTTTAATCATTTTAAGGTAAACATGGACATGGAAGCATAGGATTCAGGACCAAATAATAAACCATAGTCCATTTTCCATAAAAATACTATTCGATCACTTTAGTAAAAACAAGTGAGGAAAATAATAAAAAATATGTAGTCTATATAAATAAATATATAGTATGAATGAAGAAAGGTATTTATTATATAAGGATCATAAAATTTCCTTTATATAAATTCAATTATAAATATTATCAAATAAAATTGGTTCGAAACATAAATCCCTTGAGTCAAGTTTATTCTTTCATCTTATGTGTCAAAAATTCCAATATAATAAATATTGTTTTATTAATATTAATTTAATTAACATTATAATAACTACAATACCATATATGATTAGCTTATAACATCTTATGAACCTTTTATTAATAATTTCTTATTAAAATAACTATTTCGAGTGATAAATCCTTCATTTTTCAAGAATAGTTTGGGTTGACAGTCTCAATCTGTATACATTGATCGTGGTTCCATGATATCCTATTTTTTTAAATGATATTAATAACATATATATTCATAAAATATATTTATTTTCATCCATAATATACAGACATAGAAAATCAATTAAATTTTTCATGGAGATGATGCAGCGTAGATAAAATGGAAAGTTGTATTCATTTTCTGATGGATGGAATGAAAGTTAGATAAATAACAATTCACTTTTAAATAATAATTATTATATCATATATATCATACATATTCATTAAATATTAAATTATTATTCTCAATTTAAATATAATGTAAAAAAACAATCGTATTGGATTGTTGAAGTGGGAGTCCACACATACAAACGAGTGTCGTTAGCGTTTTATAATAAGTGAGAAGAATGATGATAATGGTTGTTATATCATGATAAAAAAATTCTTATATTTAATAGAATTAATTCAATATTTTAGAATTTATACCAGAAATGTTTTGGATGTATAATAAAAAATAAAATGGAAATGGTTCGTTTGATATTTGTAAATATTCATTAAGAAACATTATTTGGATTACACCTTAAGCCTTGAAAGGATTGTATTTTGGAAAGACCACATGGTTTAAGATGTGATTAAAGACTAAATTTTGATAATATTATAGTTATTTTATAATATATAAGGCATAATGGATGTGACAATGATACAATAATAAGTTCCTTTTATAAGTGAGAGGGGCGAGCACTCTAGGATTTGCATAATGTAATAAATTGATATAAATTAATTTTCATAAAAAATGGTTCCAAATTTATTTATCTAGAATATAATATGTTCAGGATTCTAAATTCTCTCATAAAATAGACTTATCATTTGTTTTGGTTATATTTCAACACTTATCTCTTATGTTTAACCCATCGTTAACCGTTTTGATAGTTACCACCAAACTAAATTGTTCTACTCATTAATGATTAATAATATTACCGAAATAGGAAAATTTTCTCATAAATGGTCCATGGTTGATATTTTGAAGTATACCCCATTTATTTTATTGATTATCAAATTTTTTTGAATTTTAAATAATTTAATAAAATATTATTTACTATAAAATATCATTAAATACATTTTTGTAACTATTCATTTAATTTAACTATGAGAACAATTAATAGTAAGTGAAATAAAATTAAAAATTGTAAAAATATATTATTATTTTATAATAATAAAAAATAATAATTTACATTATAAATCGCTTGATAAAATTAATTTTAGTGATTTAAAAATCATTTAACCTTTTTTATTTCTTGCACAAGAACTATGTTAGTGTTATATAAGAATTTAAGGTATTTATTTTGTCACTAAATATTAATAATAAATTTCTAGGATTACAAAAAATTCATTTGTATTTATAAAAACTATTTATTTTATAACATAATGTTTTTTTATCCTGGTCACAAAATATTATAGATATTAAAAGAAAGAAATTGATATTTTATTACATTATTTTTATCTTAAAAACTATAATGTTTAAAATAAATGATAAATTATAAAAATGTAAGATTTAAAAATTATGGATTATTATGGTTGAACTAGAATAATTAAATAAATAGAGTAACTATTTTAATTAATTTAATGCCTTATCAAATTAGTTTTAACTTTAATTAACCAATTTTACCTTTAATGTCATAACAAATATTTACTATGGTTACAATTTATATTCAATAAAAATAAAAGGTATCTATTTAACAAATTTGGACTCTTGAATCAAACTATTAAAACCATTTTTCATGATTATATTTCAATAATTGGATGAAATAAATATAACAAAAAATTAAAAAGCTCAATGAAAAAAAGATTTTCAAATAAATTTATTTTTTTTAAAAAAATATTTTTCTTACAAATTCAATCATAAAATTTATTTTAATTAAATTAGTTAAATGAATGGTAATATAATAGATCAAATTTTACTTTTAACCATTTTTTAAAAAAATATGTAACTTTGTATCATTTTGAATAAAATATAGTTTACAATAAAAATCATTATTTTTCACTATCCACAAGAAAATCTATTTTATCAAAAATGTCCTAGAAATTCACCCTATGATAATATTGATATGATTATTTACGAAATGGTATCATTTTTATCATAATTGTTTTTTAAAATTTCCATAGATTTATTTTAATATTCACTTTGAAAATTCAATAAAAACTATAAAATTTTTTGGAATAATAAAATTAATTTACTAAAAACCGAGTGGTTATTTATTTAGAATTAATTAATACATTAGTATTAGTTAGGACCTCTATATGTTTTTCATAATTTGGTTCATACTTTTCATACCCATAAATTTAGAAGTATGGCAATAATTGTCATATTAATTAATAATATTACGATAGTATAACCCAGTTAGATTAAACTCGGAGTTGTGTATAATGAATACTATTAATGAAATCAATTTTATTTAGAAAATTATATCATAAAAACTCATGTTATTAAAATTTACCCCCATATATTGAATTTTCACTCATAATTATATCACTCCATTACAAAAAAATCAAGGATATCTTTGTTTCATCACATCCTTGGTTTCCCAAGTAGCTTCTTATAATATATAGTTTTACAAAAAACATTGAATTTGATTGTGGTATGGTTTTTACCAGATTCTCTATATTACCTAGATTTTCCACAGGTTGTTCTTCATAAAAGAGATATTTTTTTTAACCGTTTAACCTCTAAATTTATTAAATATTAAGTATAAGGTATGTACTTTCTCATAAGAGATACATGGAACACATCACAAACTTGATAGGGATGAGGTGGATGTTCCCAATGATAAGATACCACCCCAATATGATAGTGGATTTTAAAGGGACCAATATACCCACTGCTCATCTTTACATTCATTATAAAGCTATTAACACTACCCTATGGATAAATTCATATGAATACCTCCTCAAACAACTTCAAACTCTAGATACCATTGATGATTTTCACAATCACATTTCGGTCACATCTGAGAAGCACTTATGTTCTTATAGATGGCTCAGATATTCTATCCAATTTATACATCTAGAAAATGTCCCAATAGATTTCTTTATTAATCTTCTTCCCAACATGCTAATGTTTATCAATTTTTACCATAAAGGGCTTGATAAGAAGTCAACTAAATACTTGAGTGAAAGATACTATTATAAGAAAACTCTACTATATGAAGGAGTTGATCCCAAAAACCTTGGAAATTCATATAATAAGAAATTATCATATTCTATAGGGTTGGAATGGTTCTATCTTTTTGGGAATCTATCTCATTATGATAGTCAATACTGAATCCCAACTCAAAATATAGATCATGATAACTAATTCACTAGAACATCAAGGTAAACCTCATATCCTTATATGATCCAATATAATGTGGTACTCCATGTAGTCTTACCACTTCCCTAATGTATAAAATATCAAATTGGTAATGTTATAAAACTTATCAGATGGAAATTAATTGTGTGACATCATATGGTGATCGACTACAACACGAATAACATTTTTGTCTTTAGATGTTTTGGTAATTCCAATAAAATAATTCCAAGGTAATGTTTTCCCATTTTAATTTAGGTATGGGTAATGGTTGTTACAACACATTATAATTATGTATCATAGACTTAACAATATGATAAAACAAGTATTAAGATACATAGTCTGCAATATCCCATTTCATGTTGTGCTAGAAAAAAAATATTCATTCTGATATATATAGATATTTTTACTTCCATTTTTATAGAGAATGAAAAACTATGAGCTTATTATAACTGTTCATTCTTTAAATCTGGTATTGATAGAACACATAATCTATTCATATATCATGGATTAAACCAATCACATTCTTTACTTTATTCTATATAATAGCATCTCCCCTCTGCGTGTCTCTAATATTAACTTGGATGGATGGTTGATCATTCTAATAAGCAATATAGGATATGTCTCCTTTCCTCATGTTTTCAAGTTTATTTATTTTTAAAATCCATAAGTATTGGATCTCCTTCAAGACACATAATGGAAAATCTAGAGTGGTCCTTCATACTGAAAGCATCATCCACCTTTTCCCCCTTCTCAGGGTTGTAAGGTATTGATGAGTCATAATATATAATCACTTGCAACTATATTTTTTGGTTCATATTCAAATCATTTTATGTGAATATATAATTGAATATTTTGTAAGCCATATATTTCTAAAACCTTTCACTATAATGATAATTAATCTATATATTCAATATGATAATCATTCCTTCTAACTCCAAATCATCAGTGTAGAAACTTACCATATGTATTTTCATTTTGAATGAGTCATCTGATATTACCATATCAATATGAAAGAGGACACATCCCTGTCGATTATTTAATGCACCACTATATATCAAAATCCTATCTAAATAATAGGGTATTGTGGGAATATGTGAACAGACTAAATAGAGTTGCATATCCATGAATTTTTTTTTCAGATTCATCTATAAACAAGAACATTACCCTTTCTGAGAAAACTAGGTGAGTGGATTAGATGTTTATGAACAATATCTCACAATGCATCGATAATATCAAAAAACCCAAGAAAACAATGTATCTTAGTAAATATTGTTAGTCTAGGTCATTTATTAATAACCCCTTTCTTTGAAGGATCCATTGGTATACCGTTACATGATATTTTTTAACCCAAAAATGAAATTTTTTGAATCCAATATTAACACTTGGTAAATTTTTGATAAAACTTATCGTTGTTCATAATATTTAGAAAAATAATAAAATGGTATTCATATTATTAATTTCTCATTGAATATATATTAATATAAAATATATTGACTACCAAAAATATTTCAAGGTAATCACAAAAGACTAAATTTATGAAATCCATCAATATATTATAGGAATTTGTAAGTCCAAATAGGATTATTATAATTTCAAATGGTTCACACCTCATATCAAAGAATATATTGGGCATATCCTCTTTTTTAACTCTCAATTAATTATATATAATATGAAGTTAAATCATAGAAAATTATTTATATCCTCATCGTTGATTTTCCAGATCCTCTATATGGGTAGATGATACTTGTTCTTAATAGTGATCTTTTTTAGTTCCCAATAATCATTGTCTAGAAACAGTATCCATTCTATCTTCTTAAAAAATAATAGGTTCACCCCATGGTGATTCAATATGTTAATAAAATTTCTTAACAAGATTGTCCTAGATTTTCTTTATCAATTAATGCATCTCAGCAAGGGTCATTCTATAAGGAGTCCGTGAAATAGGTTTAGAACTATGTTTGAGTTCTATTGAAAATAATCTTCAAGATTCATTGGATTACTATACAATTCATTTAAAAAGACATAAAAATCCTATATAATAGGAATATCAAAAATGTGGAGTTTATCCCAAACCAACTGAGATGGGTTTCCTTCATGAAATGGAATTAGGACCCAAATGATATATGAAAGTTCCATTGGAAGCTCGTATACATCCACACACTGATAAATGATCATAGGTTTATTAATAATATGTATTTTGACTTACAATAATAATAAATTAATATTGTATCCATATAAATAAATCAAATCTATTTCTAGAATCACATAAAATTAAACTACAGGGAGAATCATAAGATTTTCAAGAAGCTTGTTCCGACAAACAACAATCAAAGTGTAACAATAGACTGTAGATGTGACCATCATACCATAATGTGTTTTCACATCTAATTGAAAATTTAATTATTTAGGTCGTAATTGGATAACATTTTAAACTTTCTTATATATAAAGTAGTGATTATAACCAAACAAAAATAATATATTAGTTGTTATATTATGAATTATATGTGTACCTTTCAGCATGTTATTCTCATAACCCTCTTCAGCAGTTGTGATCTCATGTGATTTTCCTTTATCTTGGGTATTAATATGTTGTTGAAATATATAGATATGAAAAAAATAATATTGTAACTAGATTGTGTATTACCCATTCTCTATGCATTTGGAGCATTGGAACGTGGGTGGTGCATTAAAATTGACCATCCTTTCCTCCATTTTATCAACAAGCCTTTGTATTACCATTAAAAATTGATTGGAATTATGCCCCGAATTTATAAATTTAAATATCCTCATAGTTCCATTAAATAAATTCTTTTAATTTTTCTTCCCACATTTTAGGCATATATATGGTTTGAATTTCTTTATACCTTGTGATTTATTCAAGTTTTAATGGGAATCCATGTTCCTTTTCTTTTCAAAACCCTGGTAATTATGGGAATATATAATATTCATTCATACTTGTAGTGAATATCAAATGATTTCATTATAGCTACTAAATTCACTTATGGATAATTCTATAGGATGCCTTATATTTAAACCACTAAATAATTTATCACTTTTCCTTTCGGGGAATATGATTAAACTAGAAAATTATCATACAAGTCTTGTATACTTTTTCTCACATGTACTAATGGATTCATCATAATTTCATTATAAATCAAAAGTAATATATTTTATATATTTATGCATAGAATATGAGTGATTTAGTAACTGAAAAATATCATCTTAAACTCCTCACATTGAATGGAGTCAATTTATTCCTCTTTCCTCATATTTTTAATAAGATTGAAAAATTTATATTCTTCACCATATAAATGATAAATAGATAGGATAAAATTTTCATGTTTTGATCCCTAGAGAATATACTTTTTTTTCAATTGTGCGGATCTATTGATTATCTTTTAGTGGATCGTAACACCCACTACAAGAGGGTGGATGTATCCTCATCAAAGAATCAACAGAATATTGTTCATTCCACTGATCATTTGGATTATTAGCATGATTCATGGCCTGAGAAAGTTGTGTGAAATTAGAAATAGGATTCTTCATTCTAACTACCGTAATATTTAGTTCCATAGAAGGAAAATAATCGAAATGTTCATCTTATTTAGCATTAACATCGTTCTTTCATGTTCTATCCATTTACTAAAACCAAAAAACATACTGTGAGAAAAATATATATAGTGGAAACTACAAAATCATGAAAATAATTCATAGGATGTCTAAATCATGATACATTTTTTAAATCTATGAAACCTTCGTTTTAAAATTGTTTATACATGATTATGATCTTTTCAAATCCAATATATTTTTGTATATTGAAGATTTGAATTAATCAAGGACTATCCCCTGGGAGTGTTAAACCAGGTGGGATGTAAGAACACAATAACCATACACCAAAATGATGGAAAATATATTCCAAACCAACAATTTTTGTGGTTTTTACCCCTATATGAATCTATTCCAATTCCATATCAACTTATTTTCTTCAGACATGGATGTATTTCTACGAAAATTACATAATAAATAAACTACCGAAAGATTATGATGTTATCATATAGATAAACATATCTAGGTTTATATAATATTAATATCCAAAGGCTAAATAAATATATCCTTTTATAAAAAATATAGATACCAAATAATTTCACACATAAATATTACATATATTGTGATGAAGATTGAATAAATTTTAGAAATACATGCTTGGGGACCATAAAGGAACAGTTTATTTGGAGACAAGATAAATAATATTTTTATTTCATGAAATATATTAAACATATATTATTATGATATTCCCATATAGTAGTCTTTAGAGACACACCCTAATTAATCCATTCATCAAAACCTTATCAATGGAAGTATAAGAAAGGGTCATACTAGATGAATAGTACGTGTAAACATGGGATATATCAATTTTGGATCATAGGAAAGCATATGATAAGCATAAAGGTATGAAATCTAGAAAAAAAATTAATGATCATATACAATCTTTCACGGATCAAAATCATGAGTTATAGAATAAAACACTATCATTTCCGAAGACATGAATCATAAGAGTGTGAAATAATCCTAAATCAATCATGTACCCAAATTTATTGTTATAAAAGTGTGGAATCAGCATTTGTATTGAAAGACTTTCAATTTTCAAGGTTAACTATTTATACCATCAAATTATAGTGGTTCAAGAATCATTACCTTTTTTCTATAGTGGATCGCGTATTACTAGATATTTCTGATAGTAGATCGAGCACATCGTATTTTTTTCCATTATCTCAAGAGATATAGATAATTCCCCAATGAATTTAATTATTGTAATATTTTCTCACAACTATCACATAATAAAAAATACATTCATATATATTCTATAAGATTATAAAAACACTCATCATATCTTAACTTGTGGAAAAGAAAATGATTGTCCTCAACATTTAATCATCATAACCATCAACCACCCAAATAATGAATAAATATTCTATCATAGGATCATATCCTCATTAAATAATAATGATATTAAAAGGATATTATTAAAAAAATATTACATTAAAATATCAATGGAATATTTCTTGAAGAAAATAAAATTTGTTAAAAAATAAATTATTTAAAATCTAAATATTTCCAAAATTTCAAGGAAACATTTTCACTAAAAAGAAGCTTGGAAAATTTAAAGTAACATTTGAATAATTAATTGGGCATGTTGGTGGTAAATGTTGTTCATGTCATGTTGGTAAAAATAAATATTCTCTCTCTATTTTTTGTAAAAAGTCAAAAGTATCTCATTCAAAAAACAACAAGATGAATCCTTTTATTTTTTTTTAAAGTAAAAAAATAAGTTTTAATGACATAAAAAATTAATATGAGTGTATTAAAAAATTGAACATAAAAAATAAATAAATCATGATTGCTGATGAAATATATTCCAAACTGAATATTAAAACATAGTCAGGTTTCCTAAAAAACATTTTTTCGATAACATATGTACTTAATGTGGGGAAAATAAAAGGAAAATATTTATTATATATAAATTAAAAGAGGATAATAAATATAATATGTATTTATTAGATAATAATTATATTATTTCCTCAATATAAATTCCAGAAAATTTTATTCTGAATAAAATTGGATTGAAACATAAATCCCTTACCTCAAGTCTCTCTTTATTCGTATGTATTCAATCCTCCGATATAATAAATTTAGAATTATTATAAATATTTTAATGAACCAAAATCAAATATATCATACCTTATATGATTTATTTTTAAAATTTTATCAACCTTTAATAAACTATTTGTTTCTAAAATCATCAATCCAAGTGATAACTTCTTCATTTTTCATGTATATTTTTATTCGTCTGCCTTCACCCTTATACATTGGTCATGGATCCGTCATATAAAGAATTATATTTTTGTTATTCATATGAATTATATTCAATATATATATATATATAGTTTCATACATAAGAGGTAGATACAACAATTAAATACACCGTTCATAGAGATGGTAGGAAATACATAGATTAGAATGTAATTTCGGTTTTTCGATTAATGGAATGAAATACAGATAAATAATAATTCCACATTGTAGAGTAATAATTATATAATAAATATCATATATATTCAATAAATTTATCCTTCTTGCAATCCATATAAATCGGATGTGAAAAACAAATCACAACACTTTGTGGATGTGGTTTTCAACATATATGCATGAGCAACATTTTCATTTTCCAAAAAATAGGAAGATGTTGGATAACTGTAGTTACTTAAACTTAATAAAAATTAAGTTTAAAGGCCCAACCCTAGTTTCCTAGAGATAATACTTTATTTTATTAAATTTTCATATAAACAAGGAATATTCATCCCGAAGGACAAAGAAGTTTAGTATCATTTGGAATCAAGATACATATATAAGTTGAAAATTATATCTTGAAAGGAAAAATACAACATTTAATTTAAATTTGAAACATCCACAGCTATAATGTTTATCCCTACAATACATAAATAATAAAAGTTTTCATATGCTAGGAAAATGAAACATAAGAATTGGGTGAGATGAAATGATAAGTAAGAGTAATAAATAAAATGGAATATAACATAAATATTATTCATGGTGAATAATTAAAAACACATTCCTTCGTAACAATGTGAAGATAATATGGAAGGTAAATGAGCCGAGTAAATAAATCCATAATAAAACATAATCAAGGTTATTCTACTTGTAAAATAAAAACTTGAACATTCAATTACTAGCATCATAGTTAGGGAAGTTCATATGCTGGACATTCAGAAACATACCCTCAAGGCCTCGACCAAGATGTCTAAAAATGATTAATGCCTCTTCCAAAACCATATCTCAAAACGGGAAGGCCTCATCCAAGTCCACATCTTTATGTCTCATGAGACCTACTAGTTCATCGAAGGGATATATATGGCCCCACCCATCTAATAATAATCCCAATTAATTCCTCATATGATTTTGCATACCAATAAACAATATATTCAATCATATTGAAACTAACATATGAAATGTAACTAGATTTCCTCAATCATTAAACACAACCTTTGACCATTCTGAGTAATATGGTTAATGGTTTCTAGAAAGAACATCCATAGTAAAACTAATCATAATCCATTCAAAAAATATATTTTTATATGATATCATAAATTATTAGATACATTTATAAAAAATAATCAATAATAAGATTGAATCAAATGAAAATACTCTTATAAAATCATCGGTAATTATTGAGATATACACACTTTTACATTGTAAAGAATAGTTATTTTAGAAAAATATATATCTAAAACCAGAAGTGAAATAATATAGTTTTTCATTCAAAAATTAGGTTTTTATAAAGTATTTTGTTTCATAAAATATATTATAGGGTGCCCTTGAAAATAGGTAACAATTTGGGATAATTAATTTGAAACATGATTGTATTTTGGGATGAATTTTTAGGAGATCCTTTAAAAATATATAACTCACCATAAATGAAGGTATGATTATGGTTGGGACACATATATAGGATATTCACACAAAAATTATGATGATTACATATTAATTAATAATAATTTAATAGAGATAAATAGACAACAAAAGTAACTCGAATAAAAATGGAGGTTCGGGAAGAAAAACCCTTACCTTATGTCTGAATGTTACCCTCTTGATATTATGGTTTTGGAATATTAAATTTGACTCAATAAAATCTTAATTAGGAACCTATTATAGATGTACTTATTTTAACATGATTTTTTACTTTATTTATGTCCTTATTGATATGTTATAATATTGAATTTTGTCATTCTGGAGTGTTCATTCTCCTTATTTTCATAAACGGTTCACTTATTTTTATGTAATAGAGATCATGTGGAATGGATGTAAATCTCCATAATTTAATTTAAATATTCTTTATGAAAATCCATATTTGTTAATGGCCATTATTTCTTTTTTTACATGTAATTATGATGAATCATTAGATGAAATATTAATGAAAATCAAATACATTATTTTAGCATTATTTTGATCATTAGGTACATGTTTTGTAATATGATTTAATATTATGAACATGTTCTGGTTCCAGAAAATTTAATAGGTTATAAAAAATATATTATCGTTTAGTTAAACCATAAAATAGTTTTATGACCAATAATTAAAGATAAATTGAAGAACAAAACATTGTTACCCACAAAGTTTGTAAATTGGTACCTCACAGATGGTGATTTCATTTATAAAATAAAAGGGAGAGAGAGAGTAAGGATGTGTATGATTTTTATTCCATTAAATTTTTTTAATTCCTGTATTTAGAAGACACTGGAGTTATCACAATCATTTGTATAGAATAGGTGAGGAGAAGATAAAAATAGAAAGGAACAAGAAATGAAAATAAATGAAATAGAATGTGAATTTACCTCTTGAATCCACCTCTTTGAGAATCACTTTATGGGAAAGGGTTTTGGTTTTTTGTAAAGAACAAGATATCATGGATGTTGGGAGTGAATAGGGAAGGGTATTTTGGAAGAATATTGTGGGGGCTTCATGGCTTATAGGGGCGTAGAGAAGAGAGAGTGATGGGGGGTAATAGTGGAGGAGAGGAGTAATTTGTGAATATCTTAATCATTATTTTATTATGTTTCTTAATACAACCAATATTATTGATTCATGTGACACCTAATTGTAATAAGTGGATGTGATTTCAAAATAAGTGTGATTACTTCATCCATGACACTAGGAATAGTTAATGCAACTAATAATGTATATATACTGCAAATTACAATATTTTACTATTAATAAAAAAATTTCGTACTTCGGAAAATCACTAATATTCACCATAACTATTTTTTTACATATAGATTTCAATAATTAACTCCATTTTTTGAAAATATTTTTCTACATATTGTTAATGTAATTTTTAAATAAAATACTTGTTTATTTGATAAATAACAACTTTAAAACTATAATTCGTTTTATATCACATTGAATAATTAATCTAGATATAATTATCATATAACCTTAAGAAAATAAAATAATATTATTATTTAATATTTATAAGGGAAATGATACTTTTCAGATTAAAATTCATATAGGTTTATTACTATTCATAAAAATTTAATTGGGTTCTATTATTCTCCAAATGATTTACTGATCGCAACTCTAGATGGCCGTTTTTTGAAATTCAAGACACAGTAGAGGAAAATTAATGGTTAATAGATAGATTATAAAATGTGTTGTTTTTAGGGACTAAATTTTTCATGCATTGATTATTTATTATCAAAACCTTGGGGTGTTACATTCTCCCATCCTTACAAATATTGTTTCCCCAAAATTCACTGAATGTTACCTCACAAAAATATTTGGGTAAGTCTTAATCAAATTATCCTCAGGATCCTTTGTTGCCACTTCGATTTTATGATGTTCCAAAGTATCTTAACCACACCAGTTTTCAGATTCTTCAACAATTGTAATTTAGTGTTTAGAATCTGGATAGGCTCTTCACAGTAAGATAGGCCAGGTTCAAACTCTATTCCTTCATAAGTGAGGTCATGCATTGGGTCTGGAATGTAATTTCTCATATGGAACACATTTTGTACTTTGGAAATGATTGGCATGACATACAAATGATATTCCACATCACCAATTTTATACAAAATTTCATATGGTCCTATACACCTTGGACATAGTTTCCATTTATTCCCAAATCATATAACACACTTCCATGGAGATACTTTCATGAAAAATTGATCTCATTCTTGAAATTACACATCCTTCCCTTGATTATAGGCATATCTATTTTGTTTTAATTGAGATACTTTGATATGGCCTTGAATAGTTTTAAACATTTATGTTGTTTCCTCCACAACCGATGGGCCCACAAACTTTATTTCCCCAACTTCTTCCCAACATGTTGGTGTATGACATCTCATTCTATAAAACGCTTCATATGGTGTCATTTGTATACTTGAATGGAAAATATTATTGTAGAAAAAATTCGCTAAAGGTAATTATTGATCCCAAATTCTTTGAAAGTTATGAGAACATTATTTCAACCTGTCCTATAAGGATTGGATCATCCTCTCTGTCATCCCATTAGTTTGATGGTGATAAGCAGTACTCAATTGAAGTTCAATATAGAAGGATTTCTGAAGACTTTTCTAGAATTTCTATGTAAATCGTTGGTCATGAGCAGACATAATTGAGAGAGGATACCGATGTAGTCTAACAACTTCATTGATATAGAGTCTTGATAGGTGATCTAGTGGTAAATCCTCCCTTATAGTGAGAAAATGTGCAGATTTTGTTAGTAAATCCACAATTACACATATTTCATCATTCATTCTTATTGTTTTGGGTAATCTAATGAAAAAATCCATGGAGATGTCATCCCCTTTCCATGCAGAAATAGGTAGATCTTGGATGACTCCTTTGGGATGTTTCCTTTCAGCATTCACTTATTTTCATACTAAACATCTTCATACATAATCTATAATTTCCCTCATTATTTTATCCCACTAGAAATGTTCCTTCAAATCTCTATACATCTTATTTCTACAAAGATGTATGGAGAAATTTGAACTATATGAATCATAAAATAACTGCCTTTTAGCATGATTATAGTTAGAACACAAAGCCTATTCCCAAACATCATAACACCATCTTTACACTCAATGTCAACCATCTTCCCATCTTTATCAGAATTATTTTTCTTTTTATGTTTCTCGTCATCAACATGAGAACTTTTAATTATTTATAATAAATATGTTTGGTCAAACAAATGAAAAAGTATTGATTTTTCAACTTCTATGATAATTACCATATCCATCCTCACAAGATCCATTTACAAACGATCCTTGTCAATCCTCATATTTTTGAGAACCCCATGATCCTTCCTGCTTAATGCATCAGATACCTTGTTTTCCTATCCTCAGTGGTAGTGTATAGTACAATCATAATCCTTGAGTAGTTTAGGCCATCTCCTTTGCCTCATATTGTGTTATTTCTTTGTGAAAATATATTTCAGACTCTTATGATCCATATATATATTACATATTTCTGCATAGAGATAAGGTTTCCATAATTTTGGAGAAAATATAAAAATAGTTAACTCATTATTATGAGTAGGATAGTTTTGTTAAAGAATTATAAACAACCTTGATATATATGTAATTACTCAATCATTCTGCACAAGGGCACAAATATGTCCTTTCTTTGATGCATCACTATAGATCAAAAACCCATCATTCCCTGATGTTAGGGTTATGATCAGAGAATTAACTAAACTCCTGTTCAATTTATCAAAAACGTCCTCTCATTCTTTCTTCCATGCGATCTTTACACCTTTATGTGTATGCTTTGTCATTGGGTTGGCTAAGTGGGAGAATTTCTGAACAAAACTCCAATAATAACTTACTAAACCAATAAAACTACGTACCACAGTTATGTTCATTGGATTAGGCCATTCTACTACAAACATTTTATTTGTATGATCAACATATATTCCATCTTTATAGATAATGTGTCCCAAAAAGGAAAATGATTAAAGGAAAAATTCACACACGCTAAAATTACAAAATAATTCATTTATTCTTAGAGTATCCCGAATATTGGAAAAGTGATTTTCATGATCCTCATAGATTTTGGAGTATACAGAGATACAATCAATAAATACCACCATAAATTAATTATGATATTCCTTGAAAACTCTATTCATTAGATCCCTGAAAATAGAGGGAGCATTAGTTAGTCCAAAATGCATTACTGTAAACTCCTAATACCCATACCCAGTTCGAAATGTTGTTTTTGGAATGTCTTCCTTCCTCAAAAACAATTGATGATATCCATATCAATGATCAATATTCGAAAAATATTGGGCTCCATGAAGATGATCAAATAAATCATCAATGTGAGGTGGAAGATACTTATTCATTATTGTTATAGTATTGATCTCCCTATATTCAATGCACAACCTCAAAGATGCATCTTGTTTATTAACAAAAAGGATATGGGCTCCCCACGGAAAACACTAGTGAAAGAAACTGTTGTATGAACCCGGAAATGATTAATGGTATTTGGGGTACTTCGGTGCAATAGATTGGCTAACCAAGGTTGCCTCTCAAAGAGGCAGTAATTGAAACAACTTATTAATGGTATTATGAAAATAAAATAAAAGAGAAGAAAACACGCTTCGTAAAAAGGATGGGTTTTTTTACCAATTATAAACCTTGTCGAATTTTTATGGAAGAAGATTGTATTTGTTTTATTTTTATTTTTTAAATGAAGTTTGATTAATAAGACACACCAAGAAGATACATTTTTTAGAAAACATTTTTAAAAGGCGTAATCGATGTAACTCTATATATTCATTTTATTATTAATCATTTTCATTTAAATAAATTCCCATTTAATTATAATCCCCTAATTTTTTAACCCTATAATCCTACGGGAGTTAACATAACCACAAAAAAGAAATTACTTAAAACCTAGGCTAGCTTCAAAACACGCAATCACATCACCCTACTTTGATTGATGTTCAAAGGATAAATTATGGTTAGTGGTTAATTAGAGCAGATATACATTCTATAAATGAGTATTAGTTGATTGTAGGGATTATATTTTAGCTCTAAAAACTTTTCCCATGTGGTCTTTTATTACCGATTAAGTTCGCGCTCTCATAATTTACACGAAATCACGACCTCGCGTGTTTTTGTGTTAATTGTTCAATTTCTTATCTAGTTTCTTATATTACAAATAAATAAATTAATCATTTTAAGTGAATTATAGTATCTCATTTATCCAATATAAATGAATGAAGAGGGTAAGAGGTAGATCTACTACTAAAAATGATCTACTCTTCCATGGGTGGTGTAGTCATCATAGAAACGTTTTGCATTCACAATGGATTAGAAAAGGTATAACCCAATATTGTTTATACTCATTAATTCAAGACCAAATAGTAAGACAGGATTATGAAAAGGAAAAAAAATAGATGATTAATTGAGGAAAAATTTAAGATACATGCATGAAAGGAAAGGAAAAGAAAGATGAAGTCGGAGAGAAGAGCCTTTTTGGAAGAGATGTTTGCACAAGGCCTCACATCATCGAAGAGTTGTGAGGGGATAAAAAGAGACATTGTTTTGGAAAATCCTTCCCCATTCCTCTACCAACCATCCCAAATAGTGGAAACACAACTTTATAGAGTGGTGGGGAGGCTAGGAACATAGTGGTTTCAGTTGTGAATGGGGAATCTTGGAAAACTATTTTAAGCCACATCACACCGCCCATTTGACCTCTTTAATGCATGCATAAATTGTTCTTCAAGAAGGATAATTTGTAAAAATTTGGGTTGTAGATCACCTCTCAAAATTTGGGTTCCAGCTATGCATGGATGTAAAACATATGGCCTAAACACTACAGTAATATTCAATCTCGTGTGTCCAGCCCATCATTAATATCATGGTCCATTTAGTCCCATCAATTTCACAATTTAGCTTCAATGTTCTGAACAAAAG
Source organism: Viscum album (assembly GCA_963277665.1). NCBI lineage: Eukaryota > Viridiplantae > Streptophyta > Magnoliopsida > Santalales > Viscaceae > Viscum > Viscum album. The sequence goes on from OY728135.1 coordinate 71,495,872, forward strand.
TTTTAGCCCATTAATTTAGAAACAAAATTATAAAATTTAAATTTCAAATAAAAAATAAAAAATATTTATCTATGAAATACTACTGTGAAATAAAAAGGATAAAACTGGATGTTCAATAGAATTTTCAAATTAATGATCTTATACCAAATATTTTAAAAATAAACATACTTAACACATCATGAGGAATTTTTATCATTTCTTATCAATAAAATATTCAATAAAATTGTGTTATATCAACTCCCTTGGACTTACCCTTTTTCACTCTTGGGAAACACCTCATATCATGTATTCCAAAAAACTGTGAAAAGTAAACATTAATATAAAATCAATACAAATTTTAAAACACATATCCTTGAGATCCAAAAATTCCACACCAAGAAAAAAAATTCCTCATAAGAAACCATTATTTCATGTTATTCATTTATTTCATTCAATATATGTCCACTTCATTTATCCTCCCATGCACACAAAACACTTTCCTCACTTGAATTTTCTCTTATCACGGAATAATGTGGGTGGTTGGGGAATCTCGGGTCTCCTAGAAATATTACCTGTGTATTGGAAACACGAGAATGACATAAAAGACACATGATCATCATGGAATAAACTAGGACAATAAAATCCATTGTCCAGAACATTCCCAGCTATCTGGTGAGGTCCAATGTCTCCACCACAAGCATGTTTTTGACAGAATTGCAAAACAAACTCAAAATCATATATAGGAACAAACCTCATAATAACATGATCACGACAAACTTTCCCAAGGTATAGATCATCCACAAATAATACCGAGACTCACTTTTTAAATTTTGGACTGGATGTTTCTTTAAATTGGTAGGGATTTCAAAGCCAACAATGTAGTTAACTAAATCTGCATACCAAGGATGCATACCTGAGATGGTATAAAGATGCTCATCGGCAAACATATCCCCAAGTGGGACCTGGTCCTTGGTGTCTTCCTCTAGTGTGTTAGTAGGCCTACTCATGTGGTCCACCACTAGGTTTTCTAACACCTTATTTTCCTTTATCTCAATATCAAATTCCTGAAGAAGGAGTATCCATCGGATAAGCTGGTGTTTTTCATATAGATTCTTCAACAGGTACCTTAGAGCTACGTGGTCAGAAAAAACAACTACTTTAGATCCTAATAAATATGAATGGAATTTATCTTAAGAAAATATGATGAAAAATACTCATTTTCATGGGTTTTTACTTTTATTGAGCTGAATCCAGTGTCCTCGATGTATAGGCAATCACATGTGAACGTCCCTCCACCATTTGAGACAAGACAGCTCCCACCACGAAGTTGGAGGCATCACACATATGCTCAAAAGGATTGTCCCATTGTAGAGGCTGTATAATCGGTGGAGTGGTCATACACTTCTTCATCTTATCAAATGCTACCCTGCATGAATCATCAAACACAAAATCAGAAACATTTTGAAGTAATTCCAACAAAAGAAGAGTAATATTACTAAAATATTTGATGAAGCACCTATAAAAGAATGCATGCCTTAGGAAAGATCTAATATGAAACAAAAATTAAGGATAGGGTAAGGATGAAATAATGTATTTCTTAGATCTATCAACCTATATCCTATGTTTTGACACTACATTCTCTAATAAAATTCCATGCTCTACCATGAAATAACACTTTTCAAAGTTAAAGACCATATTCTTCTCAATAAATTAATTCTACACCTTTCCCAAACTTCATAGACATTAATCAAGATCAGTACACTGTGAAATCATCCTTAAATACCTTTATGTGTGTCTCAATAAAATCAGAAAATGTTCCCACCATGCATCTCAGGAAGGTACCTGGGGTTTTTCAAAGTCAAAATGGCATCCTTCGGTAGGAAAACGTACCGAATGGACAAGTGAATGTTGTCTTCTCTTGATCCTACGGAGCAGTAGGAAAATTAAAACATCCAGAAAATCCATCCAAGAATCAATAGTGTGTTTTCCCAGATAGTCTCTTAGGCATTTAATCAATAAAATGGATGGGGAAATGGTCTTTGCGAGTAGACTAATTTAGTTTCATATAGTCATTACACACACACCAAATATTTTTCCCCCCATTGGAATTGAATTCTCTTTATCATTTTTAGCAATAGTAACACCACTTTTCTTAGGTACAACTTATATAAGAATCACCCAATGGGAATCTGAAATCAGATATATTAAACCTACATCGAGGAATTTTTCAACTTCTTTTTTAACAACTTCTAAAAGAGTTGGATTCAGTCTCCGTTGTGGCTGTCTAATCGGCCCAGCCCCTTCCACTAAAATAATCCTATGCATAAAAATGGAGGGGATAATACACGACATGTCATCCAAGGTCCACTGAATTTCCCTGATTTTTCTAACCAAATATTTAAAAGTTTTTCTTCATGTTCAAAAGGGAGATTGTTTTCAATTATAATTGGTAATTTCTCACCACTTAACAAGTATGAGTATTTTAGATTTGGTGGTAATGGCTTGAGTTCCAGTGTAGGGTGGTGATGTATGGATGTAGAAATTGATGTAATTGATGTATGTGTATAGTGAACATCAGTATTAGAATATACATCATCAAAATCAGAGAATAAATCATCAAATCCATCAACATACTCAACATCCATGTCATAATCAGAGTCCACAAGATAAAAATAAGAATATGAATCTATATAAAAACCCAATATAAGAGAGTCTTGTGAATTATAAATAGGTGTGGAAGTACTCTTAGACATTAAACTAGTACCAGTACTCATAATATCCGTAAGCATATGGAAATAAAATTCTGTGGGGTTTTTATTTTATGGATCAAAATGGGAGATAAAAAATGCATAATAGTCCTCTAAAGGGTAATTTATGGAGTCCATAACATTTAATATCACAAATTATTCTCCAAAATCCATGGAAAGTGTACCCTCATTGAAATTTATGATAGTTTTTTCAGTTTTTAGAAAAGGTATACCTAAGATAATGGGAGCATGAGAACTTACCTAATCATCCTCCGTGTAAAGCACATAAAAATCTGATGGAAATATCATGTATCTTACCTGAATAAGCTCATCCTCAAGGACTCCTACTAGATATTCCATAGCTCTATTCACATACAATACCACTACTATATTTAGATTCAACTTTCCAACTTGTAAATAAATGAATACAGAGTAAGAAATCATATATTATGGAAGCTCCCAAATAACAATGATAATCAAAAAAGTGAAACTCCCTTATGGTGCATGGGACGGTGAATGTCCCTAGATCATTGAACATTGATGGATATTCTAGATTTTGTGTAATTAGTGATGACACATTCATTCCAAGATTTATCCTCTCATTTCCCTTGACCCCTCTTCGATTGGTGTATTGTTCTTTTACGAATTACTCATAACTTAGGATTTTTTAATAGAATTAAGTAGATTTATGTTGATCTCCACACACTTGAATGTGTCCAAAACATATTTTTTTCATCGCCTCATCAGCAATATGTTTTGTTTTTACAAATCTTTTTGGAAATAGAAGGGGTTTATGAGGAACATCATCATTCTTTTTCAAACCTTTATCTTTATCCTTGGAATTCTCATCGGTTAGTATAGAATGTGGCTTCTCTGAAGTTGAGGTGAATCTTCGAAGAAATATAGGTGCATATGTATCAGTGGGTTTCTTCCCACATATCAATGTCATGGAACTAACATTCCCCTTGGTATTTGGAGTAGGTTGGGAAGGTAAGTTTTTAGAATTATTACTTACCTGTTCATGGAGAGCAGTGGAAATCTAGGACATTTGAGTCTCCGACTCCCTTGACCCCGAACCTTGACTCTTCAGCTCAATATGTTGATTATGAAGAATTTGTTTCAAAATATAATCAGTATTAGAATCTACATTTTTTTTAGAATTCTCTTGTTGTTGTATTTTTTATTCTTTAGCTTCTATTAAACATTGGTGTTTCTAGAAACCCTATTGGTAAGGTGGATGCAGCTAGAAGTTTTGTTGAATGGGGGGATTTTTTGTTTTCCAGATACATACCTCAGGTCATATTGATACTTCCTACCTTGGTTGTATGCTAGTGCAATGGAATCAAACTTCTTTTCGGGATGTGGCTGTTATTGTTGCAGATATTGTCTCCCTGGAAACATTGCAGCACAATCTTATGTTTTTGTATTTAAGGGAAACATTTAGTTGGGTGGCTTGTCTCAGTGAAAATTCCAAACGGCCTTGGAGGAGGGGGTTGAGATATCTTTTGATTCAAATAAATCTTCCTCATCATAGTGTTAAATTATTCTAACATAGTATCAATCTAATTATTTTCAACAGAGTAAGGACTTACTTGATGTACTCCCCAAACATGTGGTGTACCTCGATCGAAATTTTTTTGGTGTTTTTTGACATCTTGTCAATCAAATCACATGAATATACTGGTGCCTTGTCTAACAATTCCTCTCCTATGGGGGCATCCACCATGCTTCTTTCCATAGTTGCGAGTCCTTCATAGAAGTATTGTGTGAGTAGTTTCTCACAGATTTGTTGATGGGGGTAGCTTGCGCACAACTTATTGAATCGCTTCCAGTACTCATACATTGAATCCCCTTGTTCTTTATTGATCCCCAATATCTCTCTATGAATGGAATTGTTCCTTGATGTAGGAAATAATCTTTTGCAATTAAGGATGTTTCAAGTCTTTCTGAAAAGTTACATTTTTGGGTTGTAAATAATACATCCAATCATTCACTATTATATCAAGCGAGAATGGGAATGCTCTTAGTTTAATTTGGTCATCGGATAAATTTCTTGGTTTTAGGGTTGTGAAAACCAAATTAAATTCATTAAGTTGTTTGTTTGGGTCCTCACTAGATAAGACATGAATCTTTAGAAGAAGGTAAATTAACCTCGATTTTAGATCAATGTATGATTTGAGATTTGTTTATTCAATAAAATTTGTTTGACAGTTAATATCTGGTAAATACAATTCTCGAATGGCTCTATTATTTTCATTTACATTATTTTCAACCTTTGGATATTATTTTATGTTTGAATTTTAATTGATTACAATTTCAATTTTATGGGAGTGGAGAAATTCTCTAACTGTTTGAATGTTGAAACTTCCAGTAGACTAAGAATGTCGGATTTGAGCCCGAAGGCTACGTTCAATCTTAGGGTAAACATGAAAGAGATCTTCAGTATTAGTTTACATCATTAATCAATGAAAGATAAAAACAAAATGAAGAAACGAGGAAAAAAATAAAAGGAAAAGAAATTTGAGTTAGTCCAATAAAAATAAAATAATGAAGTAAGAGAAAAAAATACGAGAAAAGGGAAAGAAGAATAAAAGAGGAGAAGAAAAGAATTAAATGAAAAATAAAATAAATAGCTCTTATTGGTTGAATAAAATATTTGCCTCCCTAGAAGAAGCACCAATTTTAATGGCACTATAGTGGGAATCCTCAAATGATTAATGGTTTTTGGGGTACTTAGGTACAACAGAGTGGCTGACCAAGATCTTCTCTCAAAGAGGCGGTAATTGAAACATCTTATTAATTGTATTATGAAAATAAAATAAAAGAGAAGAAAACACACTAAATCAAAAGGATGGTGGATTTTTTTACTAATTACAACCCCTGATGAAGTTTTCTGGAAGAATATTGTTTTTTTTAAATGAAGTGTAATTAATAAGACACAACGACAAGATACTTTTTTTACAAAATATTTTTTTAAAAAATAATTGATATAACTCTACCACTTCTTTAACTTATTAATTATTATCATTTAAATTAATACCCACTTTATTATTATCCCCTAATTTGTTAACCCTCTAACCCTATGGGAGTTAACTAAACCCCAAATATGAAATCACTTAAACCCTAGGCATGCTTCGGAACACGCAATCACAACACACTACTTTGATTGATATTTTAAGGTTAGATTATGGTAATTGTTTAATTAGAACACATATAAATTCTATAAATGAGAATTATTTGTTTTTAAGGATTATATTTGTGCCCTAAAAACTTATCATGTGTTGTCTTGCATTTCCGATTATGTTCACGCTCTCACAATTTACATGAAATGTCGACCTCAAATGTTTTTGTGTTAATTTATCAATTTCATAAATTGTATATTATAATAAAAAAACTCAATTCATGAATAATATTATGTGAATTACAGTACCTCATTGATCCAAAATAAATGAATTAAGTGGTTATGAGGTGGATTGATTACTAAAAAAACTACACTTCCTTGGGCAGTTTAGTCATTGTAGAAACCTTTTGCATTTGCAAGGGGTTAGAAAAGTTATAACCCAATATTGTTTCGACTATTGAATTCCAGCCCAAAGGGTAATATAATAAGATTAAAAGGAGATAAAAAAAATATGAAATTAAGAAAAATTCAAGATACAAGCATGAAAACAAAGGAATACAAAGTGGAGGTGGGAGAGGAGAGCCATTTTGGAGGAGATGTTTTCACAAGGCCTTACTTCTTCCAACAGTTGTGATGGTATCCCAAGATACAAAAATTCTTCCTCAATTTCTCAATTCATATAACAACCATCCCAAATAGTGAACAGACTAATTTATAGAGTGGTGGGGAGGCTAGGTTCAACATGGTTTTAAGTGTGAATGGGGAATGTTGTCCAAATATTTTATTCCTAGCTTCACTGCCCAATAGACATCCAAAACGTGTGAACAAACTATTCTTCCCAAAAGATAATTTGTGAGAAATTGGGATTGATATCTCATATCACAATTTGGGCTCCATCCATGTACGTATGTAGAATATATGGCCCAAACACTATAGTGATGTTCAACCTGGCGTGTCCAGCCCACCTTTGACTTCATGGTCCTTTTAGTCCTACCAAAAGCATGATCTATCTTTAACGTCATGAACAAAAGTTTTAGATCTTTATGTCAGGAACACATTTATGAAATTTTATGTTCAAATAAAAAATATAAAAAAATTTATCTCTAAAACACTAAAGTGCACTATAAAGGCCAAAACTGGAATTTTTATCAAATTTTCAAATGAATGATCTAATACCAAATATTTTACAAATACAATTTTTTAACACAATTTGAGTAAATTTTATCATTTATTATAAACAAAATATTCAATAAATATGTTTATCAGCAAGGAAGAATAAATCCTTTATCAATCAATTCCTCAAGTTGTTTCTTCAGTTTCACTAACTCTACTTTGGTCATTCTATAAGGGATCTTTGATATGGGCCTTGAACTAGGAAGTAAGTCAATGGAAAACTCAATTTCCCACTCTAGAGGATGTACATGTAAATCCACTGGAAATACGTCAACAAATTCTTTCTCAATATGAACATCCACCTTTTGAAAATTCTTTTCCTCACCCATAATTATTGCATTCCCTTCCACTGAAATAATTAAATTTAGTATAACTACTGGGGGTGGATCTAGATGAGAATTATATGGCGAGGTTTCAGATCTAAAGATAATGAATTCCACATCATCCTCAAAAATTGTGACCTCCTTCTTCTTGAAATAAATATTTACATCATGGATAGAAATCCAATCCACAATGAGGATTATATCAAATTCAGTCATGGTTATGACAATGAAATCAATAGAGAAAGAAAATTAATATGCCATAATGGGGACTTCTTGACATGAAATTATTGCATTGATACTTCCCTTAATATTTTTAACTGAAAACTCCGCTATTCAATGAAATTGGATATATCTAATTTTCATGGAAAACTATAAAGATATGAAATGATGCGATGATCCATAATCAAATAAAGCATTATGTACATTTTAGGAAAGGATTAAAGTAGATTCCACCTCATCATTTGGAACTTCAATATCAGTAGTTGTGATCACATAATCTTTTCCCTACTCTCTAGGCCTTTTCTATGTCATGTTTCCCTGATGCTTTGGACAACCATTAGAATAGTGTTCCACCTCCCTACAATTATATCATTGAACATTAATAGATTCTATTTCTTCCCCTTGCAATCACTAGTAAGAGGGAATTTTTGTACACATTTTTAGCATCCTCATTTTCCCCTGAATAAGGAACCAGGGTGTTTCTTTCAACAAATATAATAGGGGGTATATTCAAAGACTCTATTCTTCCCCATTTCATATATCCATTTCTAGTGCATTCAGAAACCCACTTCTTCTCTTGATTTACCGTAAAGTCATAAGACATCGAGAAATTCTTTTCTGTCTTGATAGCACATGAAACTATATGTTCATATGATGATAAACTATGGGATACCAGTTCCGATTGAAGGAATGACTTTTGGAAATCAAAGAATAGATCGATCTTACTCCTCATATTTCGTATGTTGTCCAGATCTTGACTTTATAAACTTATGACGTAAGCTCTATACTTTTCAATAATCTCATTTTCCTTTTGCCTCAAATTCAGAAATTGTCTATCCATATCAAGTCACTATTCACAAGGAAAGTATTTCTCTAAGATGATTTCCTTACAGTCCCTCTATTCCATCTACTTTATCTCTTCATCCTCCATTTTGTTTTGGATTAACAACCACCACTGATCTGCATATCCCAATAGAAGATAAACTTCCATGATGACATTATCTCTTTTGTTACATTCCAAATCTAGAAATAACTTATCTAGGGAACTTATCCACTACTCAGGAATAGATGGGTTTTTTGTCCCATTGATTGTTGGAGGATGTTCTCACATAAAGAGATCTAACACAGCTCCTCCTCATGGTGGATCTAGATCCATCATATGGGTGACGTTAATTTTCATAACCTGAGTATGTTTTCCTAGTATAGTTATTAGTTTCTCCACAACAGTTTCAGCACTAGAGACAACATTAGTTTCTTGAACTGGAGGAAAATCCCTACATCAGAATCATGTGTTCATGTGGTTTCCATTTCTTCCACATGGGACCATTTCTAGAAAATAGAATATATTTTATTTGGTTAAAAATCATAATGTATAATCATTACATAAAATAATACTTTGCATAAATTGAAATATTGTCCATGGCTAATCCCATAATCACAAACATAGTTTCTTTGGGGAAAAAATTACTTTTAAGTCCTTCATAATGGATTTTAAAAAAATGTTAATTACCCTTAGCATATCCCCCATGAGTGTCAAACCAGGTGCATAATAATTCTCGTTTTCATGTACCAAGATAACACGTGTCAAGCTCGAACTCCTAGTTGAAGTTTTCACTCCTAGGTACATCAGTGCCAGACCCACGTCCACTTTTAGTATCTAGATAGGGATGTATTTTATAGAAATATACAAAAAATCTATTCATTAAAAAAATTCAAGGATATTCTTGTAATTTTATTATAAAAAACTATATTAGGTATTTTTTTACCTAATATACATTTTCTAAATCTATTTCTTTTTTCTACTAAACTTTATCTGATACCAACTCTAAAGAACATACCCCAGTTTCCCAGAGATGGTGCATTATTTTATTAAATTGGAATATAAACAAGGAATATTAATTTCAATGGACCAAGTAGTTTAGTAGATTTTTGAAGAAATATACATATATAAGTATAAAATTATTGGAAACATCCACAACTATATGTTTATCCATGGTGGTCATTCATAATAAAATTCTACATATCCTAGAAAAAAGAAACATAATTAAAGGGGGGGCTCAAATGGATAGTAAGAGTAAGAGATATAGTATAAGATAACAAAAACATTAGGCATGGTGAATAATTGAAAACACATACCTTTAAAAAAATGTGGACATAATATGGAAGGAACATGAGCTGAGTAAATAAATCCATAATAGAACACAATCGTTGGTAGTCCACTAGTCGAATAAGCACATGAAATTTCAATTACTAGCATCATAATGAGGGAAGATCATATGAAAGACAATCTGAAATATACTTTCATGGCCCCAACCAATACTTCTATTAATGATTAAGGCCTCTTCCAAAACCATATCTCATAATGGGTAAGGCCTCAGGAAAGTACAGTTTTATTTGTTTAATGATACATACCAATGAATGAAGGGGATATTGAGGGACCCAACCATCAAATAATAAGTCCAATGAATTCCTCATATGATCAGGGATACATATAAAGAACATATAGATTTATATTGGAACTAATATACGAAATGTAACTAACATTCCCAAATCATAAAACATAAACAGTATCCATCAGGTGTAATATGATGAATGGTTTCAAGAAAAAAAATCCATATTAAAACAATTCATAAATCATTAAAAAAATATGGTAGATAATATAATAATTTATTAGTTCCATTTATACATATGATTCTATAAAAGTGTTGAAACAAATAAAAACACTCTTATAGAATCACCACGTAATTGTTGAGATAAATACTCTTTTACTTTGAAAAGTACAGTTCTTTTGGAAAAATATTTCCCAAAAACCAGAAGTAAAATAATATAATTTTTTCATAATAAAATTACTTTTTTAAAAAATAATTTTTTCTTAAAATAGATTACATGGTTCCATTGAAAATAGGTAAGAATTCTTGAAATTCATTTGAAACGGGCTAATATTTTGGGAAGAAATTTTGAAATATCCTTTAAAAACGTACAACACTCCATAAATGATGGTATGATTCTGGTTGGGAAACAAATATATAACATTTAAAAATAAATTATGAGGAGTACATATAAATGAGTAATAATATTATTCAGGTAAGTAGATAATAAAAGATACCCAAATGAAAATGGAGGTTCGGGTAGAAAAACCCTTACATTAAGTCTAAATGTTTCGATCTTGAAAATATGGTCATGGAATATAAAATTAGACTCATTAATAACATAATTTAGAACCTATTAGACATGTAATTAGTTTATCATAGTTTTCTTAGTTCATTTATGTCCTTATTTATAAGTTATAATATTGAATTCGATCATTCTATAGTATTTGTTTTATAGATTTTCATAATTGGTTCACTTTTTTTGTGTAATATAGATCATGTTGAATGGCTGTAAAAATATAGAATTGAATTTACATATTATTTTGTTAACATACATAGGTGTTAATTTTCATTTACATAATTTTTTTACAAGGTATTATGATGAATCATTTGATGAAATATTAATGACAATCACATTGATTATTTAAGCTGTATTTTGATTAGTTGGACCTACGTTGGTCATATGATTTAATAATATGTACATATACTAGTTCATGAATATTAAATTGGTTATAATACCTTCATTATGGTCCTTTTAAACCTTAAAAATTGTTTCATGAGTAGTAATGATGGAGAAATTGTAGAACAAAACTTCTTCATCCACAAAGGTTGTAAATTGGCACCTCACAGACGATGATTTCGTTTAGAAAATTAATGAGAGAGAGTAAAGTTATTGATGGTAGTTCTTCGATTATCATGATTTAATACTATTATATATATGATACTATAGATATCTTGTTCATATGGACATCAGATGTGAGGAGATGATAACAATTGAAATGAACTTGAAATGGAGATGAAAGAAAATAAAATGTGAATTTACCTCTTGAATCCACCTTCTTGAGAATCTCATTAAGGGAAGGATTTTTTGTCTTTTGGAAAGAACAAAAGCTCTTGGACATGGGTAGTGACTAAAGAAGGTTATTTTTTATGAACATTGTGGATATTCAAGTATTATAGGAGTGAGTAGATGATGGAGTGGTGAGGGTTTTTATAGTGGAGGAGAGGAGTGATTTTTGAATATATTAATCATTATTTTTTTTATTTTTCCAAATACAACTAATAGTGTTGATTTACGTGACCCTTAATAGTAATAAATCTGTGTGACTTCAAAATATGTGTTCTTACATCTAAGATGATGTAATTTCCCGAGTCTGAAAACTGCTCAACTGGTTCCCGTACCCCATTTTCCACATGAAATAAAGTACATTTCCCCAAATTCTGGAGGCTTCTGACATGAAACGAGGAAATAGGGTGTGATAGTGGGGAAGCAATGCCCTCATTGGCAGAGTGTAACACTATAGAATAAATAATAGCAATATCGGAAGTAGTAAACAACATACACCTAAAGAAAACAATTATATACTGAAAGATAAAGATAACCAAAAGGCATATAAAATCAAATGATGAAGCATGTCATATGTTATAACAAAATTGAGAAACTATGATACACTACAGACAAGTACAACCCAATACCAAAGTATAGCAAAACAAAATCAAACTCTGTGGCATCGTAATCCTTGGATTGGTTAGATTCTCTCCTACTCCTAAGCTGAAATCAAGTACCAGTATAGGGAGTCTTTCCCATATCTACCCATGTAGCAATGTAGTTAGTTTGGGCCCAAAACATGACACAAATAGGGTGTTAGTAACAAATTCGTGTATGAAACCACCAATGTACGGTTCAAATATGTCATTCAGTATATGAAATAGTATTATCCAGTAGTAAATATATCTAACTTAGAAGGTACTAAAAAGTAAACAATCCTACAAGTATTGGCATTCATTTTCATTCATTTCATGTTATTTAATCAATTCAAATTTAATGAATTATATATGTCTTAGGATCCAGCATATGCCCGTATATCCTCTACATAATCTAAACATAACACATACCTCAACATGCTATCTAAACAAGAAGTGTCGACTGAATCAAAGATTGTGATTTGGCTTGGAAAACGCATCGCTATTCATTGAATTTTAATATGTCTTAGGGCCAAACCTGATGTATGGGAATTTTAGCATTTTGAAATTAGGGATAAGTCTTGTGTATCAGTATGTCAGCATATTCTAATCAGTTAAATGCCTAGTGTTTCATAATTTCATCATATTATAATCAGGGAAAAGCCCAGGGTATCAGTATTTCAGCATATTATATTCATGGAAAAGCCAAGTGTATCAAAATTTCAGCATATTCTAATCAGGTACCATCCCGGTGTATCAACACTTCAGCATAGAAAACAAAACCTGTAAATTACATTAATATGTGGCCTTTGATAATCAAATCACATGGGAAATTAAAATAACAATATACATCATTATAATCAACTCCCAAAAGGAAAAACATTCACAACCCTCAAATGTGTTCTTGAAAAACATCTAAACAAGTGAAATGCACCCATGGGGTGTCCCGAAATCAAAAAAATAGCAATCACATGCTTTAATTTCATATAATAAAATGCATAAACATAATTAATTATCAATGTGTTTCAATTCATGAGAAAAACAATTCCCAAAAATGGTTTTATACCATTTTGGAACATATATTCAACTTGATATTTAACGAAAGGCACACGACCACCATCCTCAATGTCATACAATCGATATGCTCTAATACCAACCCTTGAATCAGCCTAGAACAAAATATATCTTCAAAAAGGGAAAGCATTTCAACAAAAAATTACTCCATCAAGACACAAAATCATGAAGGACAGATATGAAAGAAGAAATACCTTACTGATTGGGTTCTAACGTGACCGACAGTACATGAATTAGGTCCCATACGATGAAACGGGAGAAGAAAATGATATTTCATCTCCTTATTCATCACTCGATGAATATTTCGTCCAAAAAAAAGAGAAAACTAGGATACTACACGTTTTAAGCCAAAAATTGGGAGTACATGGTGTGTAAGTTAATATACATGGTGTTTATATCATTTTACTATTCATAAATTCGCCGACCTACTTTACAGGTCTCACACCAACCTTGCCAACATGACTATATGGAGTGTACTTAGATGTATAAAATGTGTAGTGGATTTTTCTTCTCTCCCAATCCATCATGCTCATATGCCATGTATTCATATCCTACATGGACATACTACACTATATGTATATTGGATTACAGCGTGTGTTCTCCTAAAATAACCATTTTCCCAGTTTTCCCTTGTTTTTTCAAAAATAACTCAAGGAAAAGGAATAAAAAGAAAATTATACCTCAAAAGAAGAAAAGGGTTCTTAAAAACATTCCCCCTAAAAATAATTCATCCTCGAATTTCCTTTCTAAGGGTGGTAATAGAATATCTGCGGATAAATCCTTCCATTGAGCTTGTACTTCGGCTTCCGTCTCCCATGTCTCATCCTACACATGGTCGTGCTGCCATAACTCCCATACAAGAGGAACTGACTACCCTCGAAGAAATACCATTCTTCTGTCAACACTATGAATCAAATTCTCCTCAAAATATTCATCAACCCGAATCTCAACCTCCTTGGGAAGACAAACGTGAGACTGGTCTGAATGGTAGCGGTGTAGCTAAGATACATGGAAAACGTCATGCTTGGCTTGGTACCTCTGAGGTAAGTGTAACAAATAGGCAACCGACCTAACACTTTCTAGTATATAAAATGGTCCTACATATCTCGGTGAAATTATAACATGTCTCGTGATCCTCTTGTGTCCTAATCTTGGTGTGACACGTAGGAAAACTCAATCCCTAACCATAAACTCCAATTTTCATCTACGGCGATCGATATAATATTTCTATAGAGACTGCGTAGTGTCAATCCGTCACTAAATCATGTGAACCTAATCAGTAGTCTCCTAGATAATACGTGGTCGCAAAATATCTACCTCTCATTCCTCCTACCAACAAAGGGGTGATAATCATGTCCTACCATACAAAGCCCCATATGGATCCATCTGAATACTATCCTAGAATATAATATTATATGAAAACTATACTGGCGGTATATTATTCTACCAAAACTCCCCTATGTATAGGAAGCATGCATGCGACATCTCCTCTAGAACCTATATCAGATGATATGACTAGCCATCAGTCTTAGGGTGGTATGATGTGCTCAGAAAAACCTGTGTACCCTACGTCCTTTAAAAAATATTCCATAACCGAGAGGTAAAGAGAGCATCCTAATCTGAAATGATAGAATGAGGGAATCCATGAAGTCATACCAGCTCTCGTATATATATGTTTTTAACCTCATCGTCAAAAAATGTCTCCTTGATTGGGATGATGTGAGTGACCTTCTTAAGCCTGTCAACTACAATCCACACAGAATATTTGCCTCTAGGTGACCTCAGTAACCCCATCCCAAAATACATCACAAAATCATCCCATTTCCACTCATGAATACATATTTTTCATAAAATTCTAGTCAGCCGCTGATGTTCCCCCTTCATGTACTGATAGGTGGAACATCTTGTAACAAAACTAGATTCTTCTCACTTCATACCCTGCCAACAATACTGACGATTCATGTCACAGTACATCTTGGTGACTTTGGGATATACTACCTAAGATGAAGCATATAACTCTCACATCAGATCCTTGTGTATGTCCCATGGAACCCACACACGTTTAGGGATACGTAGAACATCATCCTTACCTATCATCCATCTAGGAGGGGGGTCATCACCTGCCGTACTCTCTCGTAGAACTAGGCCTTTGGAATTTTATAGTTGTCTCATCCTCACTCTATCTATTAGGGTCAACATAAAAAAAAAATATCAATGATATATATTTACTAGATTTTTTTCTACCTATAAATTCATCTCATAGTACAATGACATATGCTTGCACTCACCACAGGCCTCCTGCACTTCAAGTATCTGAGTCCTCCTACTTAATGAATTAGCCAATGCATTGCCTTTTCCAATCATATAGGCTAGCTCAAAATAAAATGGCTGGAGGTATTGGACCCACCTCTGCTCTCTAAAGTTTAATTCATGCTACGTAAATATATATTTGAGGCTTTTTTTGGTTAGTGTACACCAGAAATCACTCTACCAAAAGATAGTGTCTCCAAAAGTGCAAGGAATGCACAACTACTGCTAACTCAAGATCATGTATCATGTTGTTCCTCTCATGTGGGATCAACTACCAAGACACCGTACACAAAACCTCAATCACCCCACATAAGAACTTCTCCCAACCCAATACATGATGCATCGTAGTACACAGTGTAACTCATACCCAGTTCAGACAATATCACTATCAAAGATGAAATCAAATTTCCCTTTAGCTCCTGAATGGATGTGTCACAAAAATATGATCATTCAAACATCACACCTTTCTTAGTCAAGAACATCATCAGTGCTACTGTTTATGAGAAGTCCTGTATAAAACATTAGTAGACACCAATTAGCCCCAAGAAACTCTGCACTTCCAAAACATTCTTGGGCTGCTCCTAGGTAACTACTACTCTCACCTTCTCTAGGTCCACTGATATGACATTATCTGAGAAGGCATGACCCATGAATTGAATCTGAACCATCTATAAGTGGTGTTTTGTGAGATTAGTATAAAACTGATATTCTCTCAATTTAATCAAAATGATCTCAATGTGTTAGGAATTGTCGTGTAGATTGTAAAAATACACCCAGATATCATCAAAATAAACCACCACAAAGGTATCTAGTTAAGGGTGGAATACTCGGTTCAACGGTGCCATGAAAACTGATGGTGCATTCATGAGAAAAAACGGAATAACCAAGTACTCATAGAGACTGTACCCACTGTGAATGGTTGTATGAGGTATGTCTATAGGTCGAGCACATACCTGGTGATATCCTA
Source organism: Viscum album (assembly GCA_963277665.1). NCBI lineage: Eukaryota > Viridiplantae > Streptophyta > Magnoliopsida > Santalales > Viscaceae > Viscum > Viscum album. Next base: position 71,512,338 of record OY728135.1, read on the forward strand.
ACCTCAATTCAATCTTTGAGAACACTCAATCTAATCAAATTTGATCCAATAGGTCATATGTTCATGGTAAGTGATATCGGTTTTTAATTGTCAACAAGTTCAGTTTCCAATTTTCCATGCATAACTTAAGGGTAACATCTACCTTTTTCACGAAAAGGATAGGGGAACCCCAAGGATAAGTACATGGTGGGATAAAACACTTAGTTTCTAGATAATATAACTTCTTCTTGAGGTCTTCCAACTCCATCGTAGCAATCCTGTAAGGAGGAATGGATACCAGTGCAACTCATCGAACTAGATTGATAGTGAACTCGGACCGGAGGTCAGCCTGAAATGTAATCTAGAAAAACATCTCTGTAATGATCAACCACTGGAGGAAAATTTTCTAGACATGTTTTTGGATCATCTAGATATAAACTCACAATATGGGCTATCATTCCACCCGACCGATGATTCTCGGGTTTAGCTATTCTCTCTTGGACATCCCATTCTCTATTATGTAGAAACTCTCTACCCTATAGTGATGTGAAACTAACCCTGTGAAAATAGATATCAACAAAGGCTTGAATGGAATCCAACCAATAGATTCTGATAATGGCATAAATTTTCATCATCTCTATGACATAGAGGTTCCATACAAAGTGACGCCCACCAATATCAAGGGGGTACTGCTTGAAATTATGCACACCTACCGTTCTAATCCCTAACATATTTTCATGAGTGATAACATCTGAATAAGTAATGGTACAGAGCCCAAGGCAATACACAACAATGATATATGTTTCACCAGTATATAAAATTATATAAGATAAAATAGAGGTGACTAGGATAGTACATATGATAGTAGAGGGTCCGATATCCTTCTCCTATTGGGTTTATTGCACTACATTTGTCTGACCTATACTATAGACCAATGACACAACCTGGTTACCCTAAGCTAACTCGCCCTACTGTTGCTGAGATCCTTGGGTCTAGGTACCAAGGCCATAGCTACCTCCTCAGCCTAAAGAACCTAACATTTTCTAGTTTCCAAGATGGTGAGAATCTACTGACCCTGATCCTACTTGTGGAAGTCTATACATAACCATTCTCACTATCCACTGGTGGAATCATTCTGGATAATTGCTATTGATGGCACATCTTTCCGCATGCTCGGAACTAAACATGGTCCTTCGGGCAGTGAGGTTTAGTATTCCCAATCTTTCCACATTGGTAGCAGCTCACCTGACTACCAGAATAATTGTTTTAACTTCTCACATCCCTATGAGAAAGCGCTATACGGCGTTTCTTGCTTCTGGTCGAGAAAGTACCGTATCTCAGTGCCAAACCCCCAGGGCTCACACCCCTAGATTCATATAGGCTGCACTCGGTAATCAGCGCCAGATTTTCAATGGAATGTACATAAGGCAACCTGAAAACATTGAACTGAACTCGAATTTCATATCGATGACCATCCTCAAAGTTCCTAGCAATAAACGCCTCTTCACAAATTAGAACACATGCGAATTGCTGAAGATCTCTAAAGTGGGAAGAATATTCCATAAATCACATAGTACACTACTCTAGATTCATTAAATCCAAAGGATGATTGTCCCTAAGGTTCTCAGGAAAACATTACTCGTAGATGATTGTTTGAAAGTCTCCCTAGGCCATGTCCTAATGACTCCTTGACAGAGTGATAACATCTCATGACCTCTTGGAATAAACACACAACATATAAGTTACAAGTTTGACCCCCAATCTAGAGGCATATCAAGATTCTCAAAAAATAGTCAACATAGACTACATCTATGAATTGAAAGCCTAAGGTCCACCATCCCCTGAAAACATAGGCAGATGCTGCTACTGGAATATAGGAGTCAAAAATCCCATTGATGTGGAATCCTGTGGTACTGCCTAGAAGGACTTCAAAAAACACACAATAACTTCGCAAAACTGTGTGTCTCCACCTTTGTCTAGTATAATGGATAGTGCTACAACTGCCACAACTAGAGGATCCATCGGTAGTCCATGGACCACCACTTCTAGAGTATGCTCATCGCAGCTCTTCTTGTGTACAGTTCATGGTCCGTACGGATGCATGACTCTAAAATGTCATGCACACCCACCTCAGTGATGACCTAATGAAATAGGAACTATCACTCAAAAGTGAAATAATAGAAAAGATTAATAAAAAACATATGTTTTTATAAATAGGATTACATGGTGCTTATTACCTCTTACACCCAGTGTCCTCCTAGGCCTTTACATGGGCATGTAATTCGGTTCAACATGGTCGTGTAACACCCCATGTACACATAATGTTCCCCAAAAGACATGACATGTAGTTGAGTTTCCTTCATTCCCATGTACTTCTTCATAGAGATAACAACACAGTTCTATGGGAGTAAAACTATAGAGCATGTTCACCCTCGACATGCCATGTACTAGTATGTTTTCATCTACCCGAGTCATTAGTCCCACGGTCGTACACACGATCGACGTATACACGACATGTACTCCCAAATACATAGAGTATTCTACCAAATGTTTCCCATCTAGTGTCTCTGATCACACTATCATTTACACAGTTTAAGGACTACAGAACGTGTACCTAAGGTAAATGTTGTGTTCTTATTAAAAAATTGAACACACTCTTCCCCATATAGGAAGAACACACGACGTGTTCGGCTAGACTACAGGATGTGTATACTATATTTTTCAGGACAGAAACTCCAGATTGACCAAAAAACCCTTTTTTGCAGAAAAACCAACCATCGAGATTCCAAATTCTGATCTGTGAGGGCCCATACTCCCCACTAATCAATGTTTGGAACCCAAGAATAACATATCAAAGTAAAATTATAAATAAAAATTCAAATCATGATCCGCTAAATTCTAGTCCAAGAGGGCACATACACCTTAGAAACCATCTTTTGGCTCACATTCACTCTAAACCACATCACAGAACACTACACCTATAACAAAATATTTCTTACCTATCACATAATCTACGACAACATCATGTGATAACTAATTCATCCTAAGAAGGTATGACATAATTTATGTCGCGTGCTTCTAAAAAGTGCCTATATGATTCATGATATGGAACACCATGATCTAATAAAGTTTCAAGTAAAATAGTACCCATAATTTCATCAATAGTAATTAAAGAAATCAATTGTGGCACCCTATGGTGAAATCAAATCAACTGTAATAAATCAAAATCTAAATATCAAAAGTAAATTCGAGGCATCTTGTCTTTTCCATTTACGTAGTGTAGCTTCTCCTAGGCAATGATAATTAACAAAAACCTATTCCTTCCTATATGTGTTTATAGGCTCCAAATAGGAAGACAAATCAGAAAAGAAAAACCCTATTATACCACTTTGTAATATCCTGGGTCTGGAAGCCACTCAACTAGTTCCCGATACCTAGCTTCCAACATGGCCTCAAGCGCATTTCCCGAAATTCCATATGTTGCCGATTAGTAGCGAGGGACTCGGTTGTGATAGTGGGGAAACAATGCCCTCATTGGCAGAGTGTAACACAATAGAATAAATAATAGAAATAGAGAATGTTGTAAAAAACATACAATTGAAGAAAAAATGTAGAATGAAAGATAAAGATAAAAATAAGGCATATTATATCAAATGATACAGCATGTCACATGTTCTAATAAAACAAAAGAAATTAGGATACACTATAATCAAGTACAACACAATACCAAAGTTCAACAAAACAAAATGAAACTCAATAGCATCACAAGACTTTTCTTGGTTCCATGCTCTCTTACTCCTAAGTATTAATCAAGTACATATATATGGAGCCTTTAACCTATCGACACCTGCAACAATATAGTCTGTTTGGGCCCAAAAACATGACCAAAATAGGGTGTGAGTAATAAATCCTTGTAGGTTAATCCCAAATATCTATTTCAATCTATCAATGAGTAAATGAAAGAGTACTGTACATTAGTAAAAAGAAGTAAACTAATAAGTACTCAAATGTAAACAATCTTATAAGTACATTTATTCATTTACATTAATTTCATGTTATTTTAACAATTCAAATTCATTGAGTTATATAATTCTTGGTATCCGTCCTAAGCCCGTCAATCCTCTATATAATGTAAATGAAACAAATACCTCAATAGGCTATCTAAAAAATAATTTTATACTGAATACAAGGTTCTGATTTGGCTTGGAAAATGCTTCTTCAGTCATTCCAACTCAATACATCTCATTTCCAGGACTGATGTATAAGCATTTCAGCATATTCTAATCAAGGAAATGCCTAGTGTATCAAAATTTCAGAATATTTTAATCTGGGAAAATCTTATTGTATCCACATTTCAGAATATTCTAATCATCCACAATCTCGATGAATCAACATTTCATCATATTCTAATCATGAAGAATCTTGGTGTATTGGCATTTCAATAGATTGTAATCAAGGAAAATCCAGGTGTATTAGCAATTCACCATAAAAAAACACATTTAAATTACACAAATACAGGGGTTTCAATAATCAACTCACGTGGGCATTTCACATAACAATATATATAATTATAATCCACCCGAAAAGGTAAAACATTCAAAATCCTCAAAGGTGTTCTTTGCAAACTGCTAACCATGGGAAATAAACCCATGAGGTGTCCCAAAATTAAACAATCAGTAATAACACGCTTAAATTTCATATAATCATATTCCTAAACATCATTATGTCCCAACAGGTTTCAATTATAGATCTAAACAATACCCAAAAATTTACTCATACCCTTTTGGCACATATATTCAACTTGAAATTTATCCAAAGTCACAAGACCACCTACCTCGATGTCATATAATCGATATACTCCAACAACGACCCTTGAATATTCCTAGAATGTCGTATGTCAACTAAAAGTAGAAAACCATTCAACCCAAAATAAACCTATCAAGAGAAAAAATCACCAATAACCGCTCTATAATAAGAAATCACTTACCAATTGAGTTCTAACGTGCCCAATGACACTAGAATTGGGTCCCAGATGAAAAAACCGGAGAAGGAAATGATCTTGCGGCTCTTCATTCTTCACACGATAACTCTTTTGTGCAGAAGATGATAAAATGAGGCTACTGTCCATTTTATGCTGAATATTATTAGTACACGGTATGTAAGTTCATATACATGGCATGTATATTATTTCACTGTTCATCAATTTTCCGACCTACATTACACATCCTGCACTGACCTTGCTGACATGACTATACGATGTTCAGTTAAAAGCAAACGACGTATAGTGGATTTTCTTCTCTCCTAATCCAATATGCTGACATGCCAAGTATCTATATCCTACATTCTCATACTACATAGCGTGTATATAGGATTATACAACATATTCTCCTAGAACAACCAATTCCTCGGATTCCCATTGTTTTCTCAAAAATAACTCCAGGAAATGGAAAAGAAGAAACTTATACATCAAATGACGAATCAGGTTCTTACAAATGATGCTAGGGATTGTTAATTTAACAGGGAATGAATATATATGGTAAATAACCATATTTTACAATTCATAAAAAATCACTTATTTCAAAAAAATCACGAAAATTCGCCCTAACCATTTTTCGACATGTAGAATTAAATAATTAACTCTATTTTATACAAAAAATTCTAAATATTATCAATTTATTTTTTAAATAAAATCCAGGTTTATTCGAAAAATTAACAATTTTAAAACTATAATTTTTTTTATATCACATTCAAAATTTATTTAAGACATCATTATCTTATAACCTTCAGAAAATAAAATAATATTATTTTTTTTACTATTCATAAGGTTCATTTTACTATTCATATACTACTCGTAAGGGTATGTTACTATTCACCAAAAAATGAAGTTGGTTCTATCAAAAATCAAATGACTTACTGATCGATAATCTATATGATCGTTTTTTCAAAATTTAAAACATATTAGAGGAAAAGTTATGTTTAATAGATAGATTATAAAATGTGTTGTTTTGTAGGGACTCGGTGTTTCCTGAATTCAATATTTATTTTCAAAACCATGGGGTGTTACATTAATTATGTTTAAGATACACAATAATTTATTTATAATGGATTACTTATATTTTAAGGAGGTATAATATGAAATAAAATTGAAATCACTCGGTAAAGAGTTATGCCACTTTATTAAAAATTCTTATTTGGATTTCACCTAATGCCTTGAAAGGATTGTGTTTTGGAAATAATAGAATCTCTAAGATGTGGTGAAATAATATAGGATGAAATTAGGGTAGTAATTATTTAATATATAATACTCAATCGGTGTGAGTATGAGAAGAGAACATGTTCCCTTTTGTAAGTGAGGGGAGGGATACCATTAGAATTTCTTAACATATTAAATTAATATGAATAAATTTTCCTAAAAAAGAGTTAAAAATTCATATAATTATAAGATAAGAATATATGAGTTTAATTACTCACATTCCGTAAACATGTGATAAATTTGGTTATTTTCCCTCTCTTATCTCTAGTTTCACCCCCACCCACATTACCCTTTTTTACAATTATCGTAAAATTAAACTTTTCTACACATTAAGTGTTAATAATGTAACTATAAAAAGATAGGTGACTAATAAATGGATAGTGGATGATATTTAAAACACTATATCATTATTTTTAATGAATATTTTATTTTTTATGAATTTCAAATAATTTAATAACATTTTATTTCTTATAAAAGTTTATTAATGAAATTTTTGGAACTATTCAATTAACTTAACATTGAAAGCAACATGACTGCAAATATATTCAAAATAAATCATTAAAAAATACCTAATATGTTATAAGAGTCTATAAATATGTTTTTACACTACAAGTAATTTCAAAAAATGTCAATTAGTTTATTTAAAATCATTTAGAAAAATTTTCTACTACATGAACAAGCATTATATCAGTGTTGTGTAAGTATTTTTGGTAATTATTTCAACACTAAAAATTTAAATAAAATTATCATGATAAAAATATATCATTGAAATTTCAAATAACCATTTATAACCCAAAATAAGTTTTATAACTATATAATAAATTTTTATAGATATTAAAACCGTGAAATTGTCCTTCATTACATTGTATTTTAATTGAATATTATATAGATATAAATAAATGTTAATTTTAATGAAAAATCCATATTTTTAAATATTTAATGAAAAACCATTTTCAGTAAAATTGCCTTGTTATGTATAGAAATGTTTTTATTACCAAACAAATATTAAACATTATTCTAATGAATTTAATTTGATTATAAATAATATTATATAATTAATTTTACTTTGAAACCATTTAAAAAAATATGGGACTATTTAACTGCTTGAAACAAAAAAAAAATTCAATGAATATAAATAATTTTCACTATTCACTAGGATATCAATATTTTAATAAAAGTCCCATAAACTCATAGTAACATAATTTTAATTTGATGATTTCAAAAATTATATTATTTTTATCAAATAAAAAATCTAATAGTTCTATACATTTATAATAATATTATTTCAAAAAATAATCTAAAACTAAAAAATTATTTTCCCAAAATAAAATGACCTTACTAAGAATGAGGTGTTCATTTCTAATGAATTAATTGATAAATTTGTATTGAGTACGATAATTATAAATATTTAATAATTTGTAAAATCCAATTAATAACCACCAATTACATGGTTGGGTGATAAATATCAAAATAAATAAGAAAAGTTTAATAATATAATGAGTTTATTTAAACATGGTATTGTGTGTAAAGAAAAGTATCAAAGAAAAAAAATATAAATATATGGAACTATATCATTATATAAATGGGTGGAACATGTGTGGATTACCAACATATATATTCTTCCCATTATTCATCTCACTGAAATGACATAAATAAATGAATTATATCACTAATTAGTAAATAATGATAGAAATTTATGGATAAGAACTTATTTTTGAAAATAAATTTCAAATTAACTATGTGTGAAATTATCCTCTCGTATTGGTTCTATAATTTGTATCAATTATTATTGGATTTAATTTTTATTTTCATGACATTATTCATCATGTATATATTGGAAATATCACTAATTGTGAAAAAAATCAATTTGAAAACATCCCAATAAGTGCTTTAGATTAATTTGGAACCCTCTCAGTCCCCACTATCTAAGATTGATGTCCACTTTCAAACACCTATAACAGTTTAAAAAAATATCCTTGTTTCCACCCATATATGTCTCACAATTCTCATAGATACTAATATTTTATTATACTAACCCATTCTTATTTATCTCTACCCAAATAATCACACACCTAATCCAATAGACATAAGTCTTGTGGAACAAATACATACCAAATGATGGAGTTTAACTAATAAAATTATAAATTTCCATAAAAATAATGGTTAACTAGATAATTTAATACTATATTCATCACAAATTCCAAAACCATAACATACCATCATTTAGAAAACACTGGTACAAATTAACACTAATCATCCCAATAATGTTTTGAAAAAAAATCTAAAATGAAGATAAAAACAACATTCACCACACCTCCTTACACAATGGAGCTTAAATGATTTTTTACTCCAAAACATAGAGAATGTATTTGAACTTTCTACTGAAATTTATTTTCATGATAACCAATCATTATAATTCTAATCCAAAATTCCCTAATAATGTTTTAAAGGCATAAAAACTTATCAATTAGTGCTATAACAATAAAATTATTCTGAATTTATTATTTATAGTCTCACCCAATGCTTCATCCTCATATGATGAACAATTTTTTAATATCGCCAACTATGGACTCAAATAAAAAATTGGGCACTTGAATTTTACAAACACCATCCCCTCCTACTAGGGACAAAAAAACCCAAATCACTCTTCAAATGAATAAAAATTACCCAATTACCACATTTTATATCTCACTAGTTATGTAATAAAAACCAAAATAGAACCTGGGTTATGTTCTATTGTTTTCTGAACCACTCATTACACCTAATAAAAAAATTGATATACTATTTTAATAAAATAACACTTCTCATCATTGGATTTTATTTTGAAATCTAAACAAATAATCATATACTATTTTATTAACAATGGTTTCCAAATAATTCCATAACCATGACACCCATTACATGTTCTCCAAAACCAATACACTTTGGCATTTAATACTATTATTATTCCAACATCTTTATATTGGTGCATCTAGTAATATATCAAAAATTATCTATAGAATTAGTTCCTGTAACCTCATACATATCATGGAATACTAATTTCTCATCTATCATCTCACATCACTTGCAAAAAACCAATATCCATGATTGGTCAAATACATAAAATGAAAAAAACATGATAATCAATGAAGAGGCAATAAATTAATAACATAAATCATCACAACCTAGTTCATTATATTAAAAAATAATAATGGAAATATTATGGTTTCTATAAAATTATAATTCCACCCTATATAATAATTCCCAAAGCCTTCCCTAAAGTGAAACATAAATAATAAACTATGTTTCACAACCTAAAAGCTAAATAATCCACTAAATAATCCATAATTAAATCCCATGTGAAATATACTAATATATACAAAAAAACCAATTCATCTCACATATAGTTTCGATACATAAATATTTAAGTCATATCCCTAAACAATTTATCATTTATATATTCACTAAAATTACTATAAAACCAACATACTTTAAATGAATATTACTTCTTTGATAGCATATATGACCCACTACACCAAGATTATATGAAAATATAACACCTAAGACATTACAAAAAATTTCTTTTTAAATAAATGTAATATCTTTAATAGCTTATGGAATGCACCGTCCCCTCTCAAAATAAACCATAATGTTGTATTCAATTATAACCTTTTCATTATGTTGGGGAATGAATATTTCTCTCTAAATTATTTACATTATGGTTATATATTTATTATAAATAAATTATGTATCATTTAAAAGAATTTTGTTTAAAAAAATATTTGTTTTTTTAAAGTCTATTTAGTCGCACTTTGCGTAAATAATATAAAATTAATTTTAATCACAATTATAAAATTAATATGAAAAGAAAATTAAATTTTTGAATTATGATTACAAAAATATATTAGGTTGGTGTTTTTTATTTTTAAAAAATGATTCAATTTTCAATGAATAGTTAAATAAGGAATTTCAATTGAAAGCTTCCATTTCGTTTTAACTAATAAAAAATATAGATTATAATTTTAGTTGGTTTTAGATTAAAACTAGTTCAATTATATTACAATTAATAAAATTTAGGTCAGTGGAAACATTTCCATAGTTAAGTATGATATAAAACATTATAATCTTTTGAACAGTTCTTCTTTGAAAACCCGCTTGGTCGTCACATCGAAGTGATTGATTTTAAGTTGAATTTTTTCACTTTTATTAATAAAATTTTTTAAAAAATGGAGACAATATATGGAATAAGAATAAATTTTAATTTATAATATTTTAAAAATAATATTTTACCAAAATTAATAGTGGGTATAGTAAAAATTAATTACCATGGTAAAGGTAAAAATAGAGTTATCAGGGGTTAAAATAAAAAATATAATGATTAAAGAGAGAAACACTTGTACAAATAGTTTTTCTCTAGAAATATTTTTACACTATAATTTATAAGTCTGAAAAATACAATATTTGGGATCCTTTTGGAATTTGAAAAACATGGTTATGCCTATTTATTTCCCAAAATTTTACTTATACCACCCACCTCACTTATAAAAGGTCACCCCTCTCCACTCTTCTATAGAACATAAAACACATTTTATTTTGAAAATACCTACATAAATCACATAAAAAAATTCATCCCCTTATCCTTGATTCATTATTGTGGGTGTAAATATATCCTTTTAAGATATTGGTGTATACCTAATGAGTTTACCCGAAGAAATGGTACTGTTCTTCAAGGAGAATTTTTATTTATTTTATTCCTCCATCACCATCGATTAATTTTAAAACGTGATGATATAATATAATATTTATATTAGATATACTTATATGTTTTTATATTATTCTCATGAACTAAAACCATCCCCACTTCCCTAAAATGGGTTATGAAGTCATTATTCATGTGTACGACGAACTATCACCTTGAAAACCAATATCAATCATTTTTCCATTACCACCTATCACAGTGGGGTATGAAGATGGATATAGAGTATATATTTTATATTAATAATATAATTATATATATGGAGTAATTATATCATATATACATGTTTATATTTCATTCAATTGGTTATATGATAACGTCACATGTGTGTACGGAGGATTACCATGCCGAGAAGTGATGTGATTAATTTTTCACTAACACATTACATAGCGTGTAATAAGGATAATTTTAATGATTATATTTTAGATAAATTACATAATTTATATATTCATGCAATATTTATATTTCTGAAAAAATTATATATATATCAATTTCCTTCTAAAACATGAAAATGAGAACATCATTCGTGTAGGTGTAGACTACCGACTTCACGATTCGATGTGACTCTCCTTCAATCAGAAAACTTTGTCAATGATATATACTAGTAAATTTAAATAATTCATATGGTATATATGAATGTTTTTACATTATAGAAAGTTAAAATATTACTTACCTTATTTTAATAATGATCATTGTAAAATTTAAACGTTAATTATGCTTACGTACGACCTACAGTCTCTATGCTTATAACAAAGTTCAATTTTCATAACTATTTTTCATTAATTATATTTCATTTATAATTTATGTATAAATATTATAATTATTTATTCATTAATATTCATGATATGTTTAAATATTCCCATCTTTTACCATAGCCAACCTACAAAATTCATTTTTGAAATATAAGAAAAGTATCATTAAAACAACTGATGTAAAATTAACAAATTATGTAATAACATATAACATGGTAATATTTAAAATAAAATGAATAATAGACATGAAAATTTTTCTTATGTAAGTATATAATTTACATAAGTTTATTATTTAGGAATATAAACAACATACGTAGCAAATTAGACTTAGGGTATGAGTTTCTCCTCACACTTTTACTTCTATAAGACATACGCCATATTCACAACTTATTTTTTCTATAAGGTGTATTTTCTAATAGTTTATTATTTTGTAATCTTAATTAATTTTTCTTTATGGTATTTATGGATTCACGTAATGTTATTTCTTCCATGTGTATTATTATTCAAAATTTACCAAAGTGCTATGGGTTTATTTCAGAATCTCAATATTATATGAGATTTCTTTTTTAGTCTCCCTTGGGGGTATTACATGATATTTATATATTATAATCTATAAATTTTCATATAATCTATTTCTTCCTAGATTTTTTCATGTAATAGTACCATTTCTCAACTCTTTTTTAGAGAAAATGATTATGAAATTGCTTTTATAAAAATAAAACATTATTTCTCTCTTTGACCAGAAATACTTTTTCATAAAAACCAAGGTTTTCTTTAATTTTTTAAAAAAATATTTTAAAATTTCAAAAATGGTTTAATAACGATTTTTTTTATTTTTATTTTTTTAAAAGTGATTGTAATGGAATATTCTTATTTATTTCAATACAATTCAAATAAATCATTTATTTAAAATGTGAAATAGATCTTTTCATTAACATGTATAACATGAATTAAAATTTTCACCTTCACGGATTTTCAATGTTTTAATACATATTTTATAAGATTTAAGATTTATTTTTAAATAAAATTATATAAGATTTTATTAATCTTTTTATTACAGGTGATTTTCAAAATGAAAATGTTATTTTAATAAAAAAACATTTTTAAGGATCGATTATGGTATTTTTAGTCATCAATGACATCAACCCTTTATTATACATAAGATCCAATATGAACATTATATATTCATATAATCCTTATTCATTTATTAGGTGTTCTATGATTATTTTGAATAGGGATATACCAATTTTTTTACCATATATATTACTCTAGATGGTTTATAATTATGTTTATTGATTGGGTTAATGTTTTCGTTTTATATGTTATATTGTCAATATGTATGTTTTCGTTAATTATGTTTCACATAATTCATATAAGGAATTTAATATACTTATGATGTGATATGTGGGTCCTTATATATCCCTTAGATTTATCGGTAGATCTAATGAGACACACTAGATTGGGTTTTGGTCTCGACCTCTCCCATTTATACAGATGTCTTGGCACAAGGCCCTGATGATAATTATATATCATTGAACAAGGCCTCCATGGTATGTTTAATATGTCTATCATTATTAATTAATTCACTATGAATTTATTTATTTATATCCCATGTGATTATTTTATTAGTGAGGATATAAATATTTATGTTTCATACTCATATGATAATTTATATGGAATTGTTTTAGCATCCTTTATTCATTATATATTGTGGTCAAATTATTGATTAAATGGAATGTTTTTCAGTTATTGAACCTTCCATATTGATTATTTATTATTAATTCACATCTTCTATTGTATGCTTACCCTTAATAAGCCTCTCAGTGAACCTATTTCTAATGTTTTCTTTTACCTCAATTACTAGGATGTGGGTGTTTTTTTTCCAAGATATGCTTGGGGGAATAATGTCATTCTCAAGAAAAATATATTACATATTTTATGTTTTGTAATAAAACTTTCAAGTATATATGTATTTTACCATGACTACTAAACTATACAGTCCTTCAATATGTGATTATTTGTATCTTATTCCAATGTAATAATGTAGACATTGGCTGAAGGATTCTGGGGTTAGGGATGATATGGTTAGAATCATAGGATGTTTGTTAGAAACCATAGAAACTAGATTTATAAAAACAATGATCATGGAGCATAACCTTATGATTGAATTTGAGGATTAGAATAGAAAAAAATCTTAATGTTATGGTATGGAATAGATTGCAAGGATTTTTCTAGATGATACATCCTAATATGTATAGTACAAGTGGTCACAGTTATTGAACAGATGTACCTAGGGGTTATAATTCTGAAAAGGGTGTATTGGGCTCAACCCGATAATCACCAAGTTCATGAAAAATGGCCTTCCAGCTCTCTTGGTATGACACTAATAAGGGATATTCATAGGTTATATCACAATTCTTCAATAAACCACTATTATGTATTTGAAAATAAATATATCCCCAAAGAAACAATGTTTATGATAATGAGATTAGATATATATAAATATTACAATTTATGTCAAGTGTTTCACTTGTTTTGGGATTATACATTATGTTTAACAAATTTATTATCTATTATTTTATATTTTATTGTTTATAAATATCATATAATGAAATGATTGGGAAATGTTTCAAAGAAAGTACCTAATATAGGGGTTTAACTAATGGTAAATATAATAAATCTACCACTGGAGTTGTAGCTAGAACAGATTTAATTATAACCATATTGGGTTATTTAATCAGGTTATGATTAATAACAATTATATAATGTATCCAACAGATAAACAATTTGGTCAAATAAACTTATAGTTTTACAAGTGTCATAAACCTCTATCATTCAGTGTGAGTAAAAATCCATTTTTAGCAGTGAAATGAATAAGAACTATAGATAAGATATTTCTCAATTTGGTATGTAGTCAAAGGGAGACTGTTTTCATGGAAGTTTATCATCTATTAGGAGACGCATATCAATGGTGGTCATTGAATCAAAACATTAATTATGAGTTTGAAATAGATATCATGGAGTGGAAGGATTTTTTAGTAATCTTCATGGAAAAATATTTTCTTTGGGAAAAAATAGAGGATATTTAGAGATAGTTCAAGAGTCTATGATAGAAAGATGTGGAAAATGTTTCTATATATGAATCCAACATTATAAGGTTAGCAAGGCATTCTATGTATTATATACACAATCCAAAGTGTAAAATTGACTGTTCATTTTATGGGATTAATCCTATCTTACAAAGGTCAATAGTCTCCCAAATATTCTTATCATATGAGGACATAGTATCACATCCTATAAAAAGAGAGATGTCTTATGAGTTTAAATGGAAACAATAGAAGAATACTATGATAGATTAAAAGGTTAAATGAAATAATTTAAAGAAGGAATCTCCAACATGTGATTCTTGTGGATAAAAACACCTTCTTAAATATGTAAATGTAAAATGAGTTTTCATTAAGAGTGGAGAAAAAGTCATGTATTTGCATGGTTTTTTGGGGAAGAATGAATCATAAAAGGTGAATTCTTCCACTATAATGATATGTGGAACTAATGAAATAACTTCCCCATGTGTCAAGAGAAAATTCCTCAAAAGGAACTTATGTGTCTATGTCACGAATATTTTATTACTATAAATGGAGTGGAGTGATTATTATTATCATGTATTTGGATCCATGAAATATATTGTTAAAGTATTTTATTAGATACATCTTAGAAAATCATAAGAATTGTACTGTAGTAATTTTTATTTTAGTGTCATAATGTGTATGTTAAATGGTACCGATGACCATGAAAAATGATTCAATGGTTTTTTGAAATTCATGGAAAACAAATGATTAAGAGAAATATAACCCCAAATATATTCCAAATTTTGAGACAATGTTGTTTGAATAAACAGATGATTGATATGGATGAATTTAATTGTATTGTACTAACTACCTTGGAAATGATTAATGATATGTTTATTTTTGAAATTAAGTGTCCTTCTATCTAATGTTATGGATCTTAATATTTTGGATGGTCAATAATTTTTACCATATATGAAATGGTTAATGTAGAAAATTTGAAGATTTTTTTGAGATTAATGTATTAATCCACTATATATAGATTCATGAATATTGGATAAAATTTGATGACCATTTTGTCAAAAATAATAACTAGAGATAGAAGTAATGACTTATTATTATATTATGAATATTATGATCCATTAAAAGTGAATTTTAGTACTTCAGGGATATAAATTTAATTTTTGGGTATTCATTTACTGGAGTAAGTGATTAATATTAAATAGATTGGAACAAAACCAAATGATAAAATTGTGATTATGAAATAGAAATGTATCCAGAAATTAAATTTCCTTTTAATCATTGAGAATAAAATAATTCCTAAACATTCAAAAAAGGATTTCGAAACAAAAAAAAATCTTATGAATGTCATATCTAATGAATCATACGGTGTTCTAAATTATCATATATTTATGTTTTTGAATATCTTGTCTCTCCATTGATCATTCATTTTTTTGTGATCAATGTCCACTATTACCCTCTATAATTATTTATCATTTTCATCTATGTACACATTTCTATTTCCCAGCTTTGGTATCAAACCAAGAAAAATAATTAAATGTTATTTTCTATGAGCTCAGGACTTTCTTTTCTATTTTATTAATAAGATGTTTTATTAACCCTTTTATAATGTGGGGTTTTCAACAATGCTGTTTCCAAATGTCAAACCCTTAATTATCTATATCACATTTAAATTTTGACGTTGAAATTTATTTTTGGTGGGGAGAATGTAGCACAATGATATATTAAAATAATAAATTTTTTTGTTAGTTTTATAAAAAAGAAACACCAATATTAGAAGAAAATATAACACATAAGACATTATGAAATTGTAATTTTTAAATAAATTTAATCTCATCAATAGCTTGCGGAACATGAACCCCCCGAGTCAAAATGAACCATAATATAGTATATCATTATAACCTATATATTTAATTGGTGAGTATGAATGCTAATATCAATGTTTTTAAATTTATGGTTATCTATTGATTATAAATAAAATAATAATCATTTAAAAGAAAAAAGATAATTTTTCAAAAAACTGTATTTTTTCTGAAAGACAGTTTAGTCACGCATTGGAAACATTTTTTAAAACAGATTTTCAGAAAATTTATAAAATTTCATTTAAAAAATGAACTTAATTTTTTCATTCATAATATCAAAATTATATTAGGGTTATTTGTTTCATTTTTCTTATTTGTTTCATTTTTAATGAATAATGAAAAATCATAAATTGTAATTGAATCTTAACATTTCATTTAAATTAATTATATTATTCAAATATATATTGATTTTTTTAAAGTATAATTATTTAAATAATATATATATTAATACAATTTAGGTCATCTTAATAATTTTTATATTTTATTTTGATATAAAAACATTGTAAATATTTGATCATTTTTTCATTAAAAACTCACATTCTTGTAACCTATATGGGATTAAATTAAAATTAATTTTTTTCACATTAGAGAATGGGATTTAGGAAAATGGATTAAATATTTCAATATTCATAATTTATATTTTCTAATAAGTTTAACTTAATTTTTAGCCAAAATTAATAGTTAAAATAGTAAAGATTATTTTCTGTGGTAAAGGTAAAAATGGATTTATCAGATGTTAAACAAAACAATAGGGCTTAAATTGCCCTAACTATTTGTATAAAATATATTTTATGGATATATTTAGACCCTATTTTGTATAATTCATATGAATAATCTATTTCAGTCCCTTTTTTCATTTAAAAAATACGGCTAAACCTTTTTCATTACAAATATTATAAGTATCTTTCTCACCTCCCATAGAAACGAGAACCCACTCTCCACTCTTCATCATAAAGTAATAAAATTTTGGTTCATAAAAAAACCAAAATCACTTCCAAAATTCCACCCATAATCCTAGAATCCTTCTTTTTGAAATAAATCCTACTATGGAAAGCATTGGTGCATACCTAAAGGGGTTACCCAAAGAAGAGGTAACATTCATCAAAAAGATTTTTTATTTTATTCTTCTTCCAAATCTGTTAATTATTATTAAACCATGATTATATAAATTCATCAGTATCATAATTATATTTATATATGGTAGTATTAATTTTATGAACTAAAAACATATGCACTACTATCAAATGGGTTTCAAAATCATCATTCGTGTGTACGAAGGACTACCACCTCGGAAACCGATGAATTTTTTTTCATTACCACCTCTCATGGTTGGTAATGATGATGGATTTAAAGTATAAATATATGAAATTTATAATATTAATATAACATTATAGAAATTATATCATATATAAATTTGTACATTCTATTCCATATGAATTAAGATAATATCGCTTGTTTGTACGATGGGATAGTCCCTTATGATGTGATGTGATTAGTTTTTCACTAAAACAATATATGGGTGGGAATAAGGATAATGTTATTGAATATATTTTATAAAAAATTATGAATTATTATATTAATTAAATATTTATCATTTCAAAAATAATATATATATATATATATCATTTTCTTTTTTACACTGAAAAATAGTAACATCAATCATGTACGTGTGGAATACTGCCTTTATATAGCGATGTGACTCTCTTTTCATCATCACAAGATATAGATAATATATATTTTTATATTTAATAAAATAATTGGGTATATATCATATTGCGATCCTTCTATAATGATAAAAATTTACTTACATTTTTTCAATAATGATCATTGAAAAATGGAAACTTTAATCATGCATATGTAATGCATACCATCTCCATGATTATAATGTAGTTTATTTATTTTTAACTAATTTCCACGATTGGTTTTAAAAATTTAGTTAATTTATAAATATTATAATTATTTTAGGCTAATATGTTTAAATAATGAACATTTTTATCCTATACAATGTTCCAATGTTTTTTTTGACACATAAGCATGATATCATCGAAACATCTAATGTAAATTTATTTGATCACGTCATCATATCTAACATAGTAATAAGTGAAATAAACTGAATAATAATATTGAAAATGGTTCATAATTAATTAAATAATTAACATTATATTATTATATTTTGAATATAATGAATGTCAATGAGTATTCATGCTCATGGTAAGGGTTTCTCATCTCACTTTTACTTATGCGAGGAATACACCGTAATCAGAACTTATTTATTTTGTTTAGTGTATAAACTATCACAATTTTATGTTATATCAAGAATTAATTAAAATTTATGGTATTAAAATTTTCATTTATTTTTTTATTCCACAAGTGTTATGATTCAAATGTTACCAGTGTGGTATGGGTTTTTTTCACAATCTCATCATTATTTGGGAATTTTTTTGTCTATTTTTTCCTTCAAGGAATGTAACACCCCAGATTTTATGAAAAATATTCTTTTTAATTTCATTAATGTCTTGTTTTGTACGCTACCCCAAAAGGAGCTTGCTCAACATGCATCCTTGACTTGCCTTGCATTACACGCAATAGAGACCTTCCTCGATAGTGTGTGTAGTACCCAATAACGAGTTTCACTAAACAATGACATGCTATTAAAATATTATTAAAACTAGCCGTTATGAATACTAATAACCACCTTTTAAAATTTTAGATATTTTATCTCTCAAAATGGACTTCATTTTTGGATTTTGAGTATCAAATTTAGCCTAAGGTGAAATTTTGGTACTTTTCAGATAACTTTCATAATCTGATTAATAGTGGAAATTACTAAATTTTAATTAAAAACAACTTTTTTAATAAAAATAATTAATAGTGATAAATTATTAATTTGAGTGGTTTTAAAGTATATTTAGAATATATTTTTACAATTTAATACAATGTTGGTCATTGGATGCAATTTCACATTTAAACCAGTTATAAACATATGTCAATCTTTTGATAGTTATTATCTCTTAAAAACACGCCATTTGTTTTGACGACGTGAATTAATTTTTAAATTAGTAAATGTAACTGATATGTTTTTAATTTGGTAAAATAGAAATCATTTTTGAGTTTATAATATCAAATATAGCTTAGGCCGAATTTTTTGTATTTTTCTGGAAACTATCATTTTTTGATGAATATTGAAACCACTATGTGCTGGTAAAAAAAAATTGAATTTTTCATAAAACTTAATTTTACAGCTTCTGTGAGTGGAATTTCAAAAATATGAGAGACACGGTTGATGTTAGTAAGTAAAATGTGGTTCAATGAGATGAAAATAATTTTTGGTGAATAGTAATATTTTACTTTTTTTACCATGGTTAAAAGTAAATAGGGTAATTAAGGGTAAATATGATATTATTATTACCCTAACACATGTACTAATTCTATTGGATAAGTTTAATTCGACCAAAAACAACCTTAGGAATAAAATATGACCACTTAAGCCCACATGGATTAGATTAGGACATTTATTATTATTTCATTCAAAGAAGAGTTAAAAGAGTTACAATCAAAGTGTATTTAATAAAACATTTTTAATATACGGTTATACATAAGATAAATTCAATTGTAAATAATAAATAGACATAAAAAAAGATTTCCTACATAATGGTATTTTATTTGTAATTTTTAGACATTAAATAATTTAATTTATTTATGACACAAAGATGATGCAGTAATTACCATAATAGTGAAACATTATAATAATTGATAATATAAATACCCAAATAAATATAATTTTAGAATTTTTATGAATTAAACTAATTTTATAGGTTCATATGACATGTTAGTATTGATTTAATTAACGTTTTTCGAACTAATCATTCTGTTATGATTTTCACAAAAATCAATTACTAAATAGTGTCAAAATTGACATAAAATAGTTTTTTTAAAAAAATATTATATTATTAATTGTTATTTTATTCCTAAAAATATATGGTTCGGCCAAATGACTTATATAAGGTTATTTATATTAATAATAAACAACTTGGGGTTCGATTGGCTTGTTATAGTAAGTTTATTAACCTTATAGTATAAGAACACAAGAAGACACGGTAAAAGTAAAATTATTTAACTTAATGTTAAATCTCAATGATAAGGTTAAAATAGGAACCTAAAATTATCTAAATTCTATTTTACGAGAGGCTTTCGACCCATACCCACCTTAGCTTCGAAATAAATAAATTTGGAGCTATTTAAAACCGAATATGACTTAATAATAAAATAATATTTTTAGTTTTCCAAAGGAGCCCCTCTCCTCCCTTATAAAAGGGCACCTCCTCCCTCTCTTCCTCACACAACTTTGAGCCTTCCTGCTCGGCCAAAACCTTCCATATTATCTTCTACACTTCCCTAGAAACAGCCTAGAGGTTTTGGTCTTCCTCAAAGACCAATTTTAGTGCCCTAAAAGGAGATCTCAAAGAGGCCCTTCAAAGAAGAGGTAATGTCTGTTACTGATTCTTTCAACTTTATTTCTTCTTCCAATTCATCTTCTTATGTTGTTTCATTATGAAGTAATAACATCAGTATCACTCATATACTGATATGTTATTATAAGTATGAAACAACCCTATTTCACCATCTATCCATCCTACGGAAAATGAAATCACTGCGCGTGCGTACGTACAGAATACCGTCTCCACACCGTGGTGAAATCTATTTTACACCACCACCTTACTTGGATGGGTATAATGGTGTAAATAATAACTATATATGATTATTTTAAATTTATATTGATTCTGAAATAGTATAAATACACTCTAATACAGTCCCACGATCATGAGAACGATATCATCGCTCGTGGGTACGTACGGACTACCGTCTCCACGACGTGATGAGATTCATTATCTACTTTAACCATTCATGAATGATTATAAAGTACATATAATAAGTAATAATGAAATATTTGACATAATAATGATACTGGATTTATGTGTATATATATTTATGTCATCTACTAAATTCCATTCAACTCAATAAGGAAACGAAAACAGCGTTCATGCGTACGTACGGCCTACCGTCTCCATGAACGGTGCATTTCCTTCCATTTACTGATTTATTATATATATATATTCTGAATATATATTACATATAAATCATGTTTTATATTCTAGAATTATGTAATCATGATCTAAGTAATCATATGAATAATTACAAGTCAAAACACGGACGGAAAATGAAACAATTTTACCCAAAACGCTCTTTAACATGGAATTTACAAAAGAACGGGTAATATAAAGTCATAAGTGAACCATATATGATATCATAACAATGAGTATGATTCTGGAATATGTCAATGAAATTATTTAAATCATTATACAGGAGGTTCAGACACTTATGAAGCAAATCACCCCTAAGGTAAGGGATAATATCACAATCTCATTTTATCTGAGATTGTTTATGCTTTGGTATTTACTGGGGTGTATTTTATCATCCACGTCAATGTTTCCTCAATATGTAATATTTATATCCTTCTACAATAGTTTATTTCCAATTTTACCCTTCGGTGAGTTTTTAGTAAAAGATATGAACAGAATGGTTTGTCGTTTTTCCTAGGAGGTACTTTTTGACTTTTCCGACAAAAGTACGTGAAGAATGTTTTCTTAACTTATACGGCATGAATGGATTTTTAAAACAAAATTTCCAAGAATCTTCCTTTACAAGTTTTCAAGTTTATTTTTAATCAATTTATTTTAGTTTAAAATTGTATGACATGTTAAGAAAGGAAAAGTGTTTTGGAAGTATAAATGATATTTTCCTCAAGAATGGAGTTCAAGTGTTTTATCAAAATTATTTTCCATCTAAGATAATAAAGGGTTATGTTTCTATCCCTATTATTACATTGATTTTATTATGTTGTGATGGAATTATTTTTATGAATTCCCTAATCTTATATGAATTGTTTTATGATTTCATGATGTTTAAGATTCCCATTTTTATTACATGGGTTATGCTATGATGTATGGTTTATGATTTTGTGGGACACATAAGAGTGGTACAATTATGAGATGGGTGGGACCTATATCTCCCTCCAATGCATTGGGTAAAGATTTTATATCTCCTGAGATAGACATGGCTAGAACGGCAGGTTATACCGGTTCAGTGAAACAGGACTGAAATGAGGAGTGAACTCGGTTCAGAAATGGACTTTGTTCACTAAGATAGTCTTGGAAATGAGTCTTGAATAATAAGAAATGATTCTCTATGATTATGTGTGTATTCCACAAAGTTTCATGTTTTATGTTATGATTATTGAGATTCCATTTCACTGCTAGGATTTATCCCATGTTATGAAATTATGATCTCTTTTGCAGGTTAATATTTCCAAGAGATATGTTCTTATCAATATGATGTGATTGATATTTCTTTTGTTTACCCTTACTGAGCATTTGAGCTCACCCTTTTATGTTTTATTTTCCCGAGGATATAAAGATAGGTTTTAGGTTAGAAAAAAAACGGAAGATATTTATGGGAGATGTTGAAGATCTTTCACCATGATTAGAAGATTACATTTCGAGTTTCCAAAGACAATAAACTAATACGGTCCTTGTGTGTGTGTGTTTGTAATGTACTAAGTATTCTGCAAAAGTAATGTGATATCTATGTACGTCAAGCTTCGGGTCTCTACAGTTGGTATCACAGGAAATTTTTAGTCAACCTTTAGAAACTAGGATGCGATATCTTTAGTGAGATCCCTAGAGATATTTCTAAGGTATATCTAGGGATGTCCCTAAGGTTAAGTATACGTATAGGTTATAGTCCTAGAATTACACTAACGATCATATAATTAAACCTAAGATGTTATATATTGAAGGTACTCCCCCTTTATTATGTTGTTTTCCCTAGCATGATTTTTTCCTCTCACACTATTCTTTTTGGGTTTTAGACGATGGCTGGAACCCAAAGGAACCGTGTTGATCAATGCAATGGACAATGTAATGATTGTCCTCCTGAACAATCAAATGTTATGGGAGATGGAGTGAAAAATCTTATTTTTATACTTACACAAGCTATGAATCATTCTGGACTTCCAAATGAGCAGAGAAGGGAACAATATTCTATCGAGTCCTTCATGAGGCAATGTCCACCTTGTTTCAGTGGGTCTTCTGATCCACTTATTGCTGAACAATGGATCAGTACCACTGAAATGATATTTTCAATTCTTTAATGTTAAGAACATGATAAAGTCATCTTAGCAGTATATTGTTTGGAAGGTGAAGCTGATCAATGGTGGAATATTATCAAGAATACGAGGCCAAGAGATGAAATTGAGTCCATGGAATGGGACGAGTTCAAGAACTTATTTTTCAATAAGTACTTCCCTCGTATTCTTTGAACAAAGATGGAGAAGGAGTTTCTTGAACTAAGGAAAAAGGATGATAAATATGTTGGTATATACGAAGCGAATTTTACAAGGCTTGCAAGGTATGCATCTGGATTTATCATCCAACCTGAAAGTAATGTTGATCGATTCTTCAGTGGCTTAAAACCAAATCTTCGAAGGGCATTATCTATAAGAGACTTCAGTAGCTATGAAAAAATTGTGCGTTGTGCTATCAAGGTAGAAATGGAAGTTGGTATTACTTATCCATCTCATATTTTTGACAAGAAACGAAAGATGGAGTTCAAGGAGAAATCTCAGAATAATGGTGAAAAGAAGATGAATGACTCCTTATGCTCAAAGTGTGGAAAGAAGCATGGTGGCGATTGTCTTAAAGGGAAATTAAATGTTTCAATTGTGGAAAGGAAGGTCATCGGGTATTTGAATGCCACAATGATGGGAAAAAGATGTCTAATGATGAAAAAAAGGAAGGGATACACAGAATGAACCTACTACACTTCAATGCTTCAAGTGAAAGGAAATGGAGCATTATGCTAATAAATGCGCTAATACAAGGGTTAGTGATGATCTACATGAGCAAACACTTAAGGAAAAGGACAAAGGGAAGTCACATGCGATCACAATTGGAGATGTTGAATATGACAACGATGTGGTGGAATTATTATGTGTTTATGTAACGGGATTCCAAAATAATGTTGTATATAATATCGTGGAATATTGGAATATGTATGTATTGGTTTATTGTGGTTTTCATTAATTTTATGGTACCGGTAACCATGGAAAGTGATTGAGATATTTTTGGAAAAAAGATGATATGCGCATAATGAAGGGATAAGGAAAAAATGAAATGTTTGACAGTACTCATGAGCTCATGATTGATATAAAGACTAAGTGATATTATTGTTTGAGTATATAGAATTTTGAGGATTTTGGTATGTGGAAAGTGTTAACTTTTAACTGCATTCATGTTTTCACTAAGGTTCAATGGGTATTCAAGAGAATACATGATTAAGGCCTTTGAATGTTTGGAATGTGACCAACAAGACATATCTTATGATATATGGGGATCAACGATGGTATTAAATCTCTGGTAATAGTTTTCACTATATTATGAGAGTGGACTGCAGTATTATGGATAAGCCTAAAGATTGGAATGGATTATGTTGAACATAAGTTAGTATTGTTTAAGGATATAAGTTTTTTCGATATTATTGATGGCATGTTATAGTAATGTAGTTTTAGAAAAAGGACAACCTGCAGGACGGGTGAAAACCCATCACGTCGGACAAGGCCATGGGAATCGAACCCACAACCAAAGTGCTACTGACCTTTATTTCCTACCACTAGCCTACAGGAAGTCCCTGTTTAGTAGAAACTAGTTTTATTATATTAAGAAGTACGATATATGAAGTATAAGTCCATTTTAGGAACCATATATCATTAATCTCTCTATAGATGGACTTATGTATTTTTTTGATAACTTTTCTAAACTTTTGTTTGAGACAGATGGAATGAACCATCATTATATCACATGACCTGCTAACACATCATTAATGACACATTAAACTTCAATTCTTTAAGAGATGAAGTGTAAATTGTCCAAAGAACGACCAACAGTGAGACTATACCGAAATCACGAAAGTATTTCTTCTAATTCTAATTTCATCAACTTTAGGGAAACGATCTCGAAAACAAAAATTGTTGTCCTAGTGCTCTTATATCTGATGAATCAAATGGTACCTTAGATTTTCACAAATTTATGGATTTGTGATTGCTGGATTTTCCATATCCATGTTCTCTACCACTCTCCATCAGAACATGATGGTTATATTTATCTTCCATATCCATATTTTCACCTTTGTGGAAACCCAGTGATTAGTTTATTTGGGTAAATGTTAGGTTTCATACTTTTGCTTTTAAAGATTGGTTTTGGTATTCCTTCTTACGATGTATGTTTCTATTAAATAAACATTCGAGTAGTAAACCATTTATAACCCCGACGAATTTCGAGGGCGAAATTCATTTTAAGGGGGGTAGAATATAACACCCCGAGATTTTATGAAACATATTCTTTTTAATTTCATTAATGTCTTCTGTTCTACACTACACCAAAAGGAGATTTCTCAACATGCATCCTTGACTTGCCTTGAATTACACGCAATCATGACCTTCCTCGATAGCGTGTGTAGTACGCAATAACGAGTTTCACTAAACAACGTTATGCTATTAAAATATTATTAAAACTAGCCTTTATGAATAGTAATAACCACCTTTTAAAATTTTAGATATTTTATCTCTCCAAATGGACTTCATTTTTGGATTCGGAGTATCGAATTTAGCCTAAGGTGAAATTTTGGTACTTTTCGGATAACTTTCATATTCTGATGAATAGTAAAAATTACGAAATTTTAATTAAAAACAACTTTTTTAATAGAAATAATTAATAGTGATAAATTAATAATTTGAGTGGTTTTAAAGTATATTTAGAATATATTTTTACAATTTAATACAATTTTGGTCATTGGATGTAATTTCACATTTAAACCAGTTATAAACAAGTGTCAATCTTTTGATAGTTATTATCTCTTAAAAACACGTCATTTATTTTGACGACGGGAATTAATTTTTAAATTAGTTAAAGTAACTGATATGTTTTATATTTGGTAAAATAGACATCATTTTTGTGTTCATAATATCAAATATATTTTATGCCTAATTTTTTGTATTTTTTTTGGAAACATTCATTTTTTGATGATTAGTGAAACCATTAAGTGGTAGTAAAAAAATGAAATTTTCATAAAACATAATTTTAATGCTTCTCTGAGTGGAATTTCAAAACACCGAGAGACACAGTTGATGTTAGTAAGTAAAATGTGGTTCAATGAGATGAAAATAATTTTTGGTGAATAGTAACTTTTTACTTTTTTTACCACGATCAAAAGTAAATAGGGTAATTAAGGGTAAAAATGATATTATTATTAGCCTAACACATTTCCTAATTCTATTGGATAAGTGTAATTCGACCAAAAACAACCTTAGGAATAAACTATGACCATTTAAACCCAATTGGATTAGATTTGGACATTTATTATTATTTAATTCAAAAAAGAGTTAAAAGAGTTAAAATCAAAGTTTATTTACTAAAACATATTTAATATAGGGTTATAAGTAATATAAATTCGATTCTAAATATTCAATAGAAATATAAATGGATTTAATACATAATGGTATTTTATTTGTAATTTTTAGACATTAAATAATTTAATTTATTTATGACACAATGATGATGCAGTAATTACCATAATAGTGAAAAATTATAATAATTGATATTATAAATACCCAAATAAATATAATTTGAGACTTTTTATGAATTCCACTAATTTTATAGGTTAACATGACATGTTATTATTGATTTAATAAACTTTTTTCGAACTAATAATTCTGTTATGATTTTCACAAAAATCAATTACTAAATAGTGTCAAAATTGACATAAAATAGTTTTTAAAACAAATATTATATTATTAATTGTTATTTTATTCCTAAAAATCTAAGGATCGGCCAAATGACTTAGATAAGGTTATATATATTAATAATAAACAACTTTGGGTTCGTTTGGCTTGTTATAGTAAGTTTATTAACCTTATTGTATAAGAACACAAGAAGACACGGTAGAAGTAAAATTATTTATTTTAATGTTAAATCTAAATGATAAGGTTAAAATAGGAACCTAAACTTGTCTAAATTCTATTTGATGAGAGGATTTCGACCCATCCCCACCTTAGCTTCGAAATAAATCAATTTGGAGATATTTAAAACCGAATATGGCTTTATAATAAAATAACATTTTTAGTTTTCCAAAGGAGCCCCTCTCCTCCCTTATAAAAGGGAACCTCCTCCCTCTCTTCCTCAAACAACATTGAGCCTTCATGTTCGGCCAAACCCTACCAAATTCTCTTATAAACTTCCCTATCAACATCCTAGAGGTTATGGTATTCCTCAAAGACCAATTTTAGTGCCCTAAAAGGAGATCTCAAAGAGGCGCTTCAAAGAAGAGGTAATGTCCGTTACCGATTCTTTCAACTTTATTTCTTCTTCCACTTCTTCTTCTTAGGTTGTTTCATTATGAAGTAATAACATCAGTATAACTCATATACGGATATGTTATTATAAGTATTAAACAACCCTATTTCACCATCTATCCATCCTACGGAAAACAAAATCACCGCGCGTGCATACATACGGAATACCGTCTCTACACTGTGGAGAAATATATTTTCCACCAACACCTTACTTGGATGGGTATAATGGTGTAAATAATAACTATATATGATTATTTTAAAGTGATATTGATTCTGAAATAGTATACATACACTCCAATACAGTCCCACGATCATGAGAACGATATCATCGCTCGTGCGTACGTACGGACTACCGTCTCCACGACGCGCTGAGATTAATTCTCCACTTTAACCATTCATGAATGATTATAAAGTAAATATAATAAGTAATCATGAAATATATGACATAATAATGATACTGTATTTATGTGTATATATATGTATGTCATATACTTAATTCCATTCAACTCAATAAGGAAACGAAAGCAGTGTTCATGCGTACGTACGACCTACTGTCTCCATGAACGGTGTATTTCATTCCATTTACTGATTTTTTATATATATGTATATTCTGAATATATATTATATATAAATCATGTTTTATATTTTGGAATTAAGTAATCATGATCTATGTAATTATATGAATAATTACAAGTCAAAACACGGAAGGCAAATGAAACAATTTTACCCAAAACGCTCTTTAACATATAATTTACAAAAGAACGGGTAATATAAAGTCATAAGTGAAGCATATATGATATCATAACAATACGTATGATTCCAGAATAAGTCAATGAAATTATTAAAATCATTATATAGGAGGTTCGGATAGTTACGAAGCAAATCAGACCTAAGGTAAGGGAAAATATCACAATCTTATTTTATCTGAGATTGTTTATACTTTGGTATTTACTGGGGTGTATATTATCATACACGTACATGTTTCCTCAATATGTAATATTTATATCCTTCTACAATAGTTTATATCCAATTTTACCCTTCGGTGAGTTTTTAGTAAAAGATATGAAAGGAATATTTTGTCATTTTTCGTACGAGGTACTTTTTGACTTTTCCGAAAAAAGTACGAGAAGAATGTTTTTTTAACTTATATGACATGAATGGATTTTTAAAACAATATTTCCAAGAATCTTCCTTTACAAGTTTTCAAGTTTATTTTTAATCAACTTCTTTTAGTTTAAAATTGTATGACATGTTAAGAAAGGAAAAATCTTTTTGAAGTAGAAAGGATATTTTCCTCAAGAATGGAGTTCATGTGTTTTATCAAAATTATTTTCCATATAAGATAATAAAGGGTTATGATTATATCACTATTATTACATTGATTTGATTATGTTGTGATGGAATTATTTTTATGAATTCCTTTATCTTATATGAATTTTTTTATTATGCCACGATGTTTATGATTCCCATTTTTATTTCATGGGTTATGCTATGATGTATGGTTTATGATTTTGTGGCACACAAAAGAATGGTATCATTATGAGATGGGTGGGACCTATATCTCCCTCAAATTCATTGGGTAAAGATTTTATATCTCATGAGATAGACATGGATGGAACGGTAGGTTATACCGGTTCAGTGAAACAGGACTGAAAGGAGGAGTTAACTCAGTTCAGAAATGGACTTTGTCCACTATGATAGTCTTGGCAATGAGTCTTGACTAATAAGAAATGATTCTCTATGATTATGTGTGTATTTCACAATGTTTCATGTTTTATGTTATGATTATTGGGATTCCATTTCACTACTATGATTTATCCCATGTTATGAAATTATGATCTCTTTTGCAGGTTAAGATTTCCAAAAGATATGTTCTTATGAATATGATGTGATATATATTTCCTTTTTTTACCCTTACTGAGCATTTGAGATCACCCTATTATGTTTTCTTTTCCCCAGGATATAAATAACGGTTTTAGGTAAGAAAAAAAGGGAAGATATTTGGGGAGATGTTGAAGATCTTTCACCACGATTAGAAGATTACGTTCCGAGTTTCCAAAGACACTAAACTATTAAGGTCCTTGTGTGTGTTTTTGTTATGTACTAAATATTCCGCAAAAGAAATGTGATATCTATGTACGTCAAGCTTCGGGTCTCTACGGGGAATCACTAGATAATTATTTCTCAGAAGCATTATATTACTTTCCTCTATTTATTCATGACAAATTTCATGTACTAGTACCATTTTCCCTCTCTTTAGAACATAAAATGAATATGAAAATGTTTTTCATTAAATATGACTTCTTTCTACCTTCTATGAGAAATAAATTTTCATAAAACCCAATATTTTCTCAAAATATTTTTGCAAATGTTTTTAAAATTTTTTAAAGGTTTTTTTAATAAATTTTACCAATTTTTACTTTTTATAAAAGAAGTGAAATGAATCTTCAGGTATTTTTCACAAAAACTCATGTCTAACTTTTATAGAAAATTTCAAAGAATTATTTTCTTTAAAGTGTATGTAATGAGATGGATTATCCAATAACATGAACACTCAGTGTATTAAAACTCATATTCCACCTTTTTAAGGTAATTTTAAAATAAATCTATTTTAAAACTATTTTTTGATCTTCTTTAAAAAATGTTTTTTAAAAATTAAAAAGGAATTTTCCATAAAAAATATATTTTAACGTGTCTTTTATGTTATTTCCCTTCATAAAAAACATAAAAATTTAATTTTACTTATGATCCACTATGGATATATTATATTTATAGAATACTAATTATTTAATTGTATGTTCTATGGTCATCTTTACCGGGGATGTACAAGTTTTATAGAATTCATATTACTCTGTATGTTTTATCATTACGTTTATTGATTAGGGTGCTAAACTTTCGTATTCTAGTTTTAAAATGAAAATGTTTATCTTGATTATGTTTCACCCCATTTATATGAGGACTAAATTTGACTAATTCAATGATATGTAGGTCCATCTATATCCCCCTGATGAATTGGTATGTCTCATGAGATAGACTCAATGGGGTTTTGGTTGAGGCCATACCCATTTATATATATGTATTTCCATAAGGACTTAATATTAATTAAATGTCTAGGGACAAGGACTCGACGATATGTTTTATATTTCCAGATTTACGAATTCTATCATTTGGAATCTAGTTATTGATATCCCATGTGATTATTCAATTAGTTAGAATATACGTGGTTTTGTTTCAAACAAATAATATTTTCAATGTTGAATTATTTAATCATTCATTTATTCCATAAATACTATTCTAAAGTTATTAATTAAATGTAATGTTTTTCAATTATTTTTTATAACAACACTGCTTATTATTACACAAATAAACCTGATTTATTACATAAACATGCACTTAATACGATCCATAAGATCAATATTTCTAGTGAATTTCTGGTTAGGAACATTACATGACAACTTAACACACAAAATATAACATATTTATTGAAAAATTACTTTACATGACCACAAAATTCCATCATACATAGAATTTCATGGGATAACCGGAGGTCATATATAAGAAAAGGGTGAGATATAAACGCCAGTAAAAGAGTAAAGAAGGCATCACATGAATAATAAAATACATGTTAGGAAACAATCATATCAATGGAGCACAAGATAAACATGAACATAAAGGCATGATATAACATGATTATAATTACACGGTAATGTAGAAACAATGTAAAACACTGCATCCTTAACATAGAAAAATAAGGTAAACTCATGTCCCAACATGTTGAACAAATTTCCTAAAAGGAATTAGGTAAACCCCTTTACTATATTTATATATCATGATACTAAGCATTACCCAATGCATTAGAGTGCTATCAGGGCTCACCATACATAATCATTTCAATCCCATGAATAAGTGTGCCACATTGATCAAATAATAATTATTTAAGTGGTTGGTGCCATGAAAAAAAAACCAAAACACAAAATTTATTAAAACAAAGAAGAGTTTACATGAATTTAAAGTAAATACTCATATTCCAATCCATACCATAAAGATATATCAAATCTGTAGGGATATTATCAAGCTAGGTAATATCTTGATTTACTCCCTTATTAGCAAGGCCATCCGTAACCATATTAGCATCTCGATAAATATGAGTTATCATGTAGTTTATGTCGCAAAGCAAGTGGGTGAAATCCATTCAACGTGTGTTAATAAGCCATGCATGGTGTGTCACATTGTTCCATATTTCATGGGAAATAGTGGTCGAATCAGATTCAATCCATATATTGTTCCAACCATGGATCCTTGCAAAAGTAACAACAAGTATCATTCCCATCATTTCGGCCTCCCAGGAAGAGGCAATGTAGCCTGAACAAAAAAACATCAAAAGATCTGGTCATGATGAATTCTAAAGATAGACCAAAACCTAAAAAACCTATATGTCCTTTGGAGATACCGTCCACATTAACATTAGTACAACCAGGAAAGGAAGAACACCGAAACACATCAATGGTGCGGTGCGGTTGACGAAATGATCCATCAATCTGATGATGTCACAGAATTGTGAAGTCATTCAAAGTGTTATTGCAATGACCCTTTGGCTTCAAAACCACTTCACGAATGGAAATAAGGATCTACATCTGACCTGAATTATGATTGATTGGGTAGTTTTTATAAAAAATAACTTTTCTATTATACTAGATCACATGATGAAGCTTATCAACCGTAGCAAGGAAGATGTTCTTAATTTCTCAAGAATTTTCTATTTCAGAACATCTCTTTAGTTGACTGTAAAAATATTCAAGAATCAACCATATACAATTAAAGATGTCAATAACATAGTTCCAAAGAGCAGAGGTAGTAGCATAAGTAACTAAGAGATGATTAGTGTTGTCTCTATGTTGATTGCAGTGTCTACATTTAGAGAAAAGTTGAATACCAAACGATGGAAGGAATCCATATGTTGGAACTATATTGTGAGAAAGTCTCCAGATAAGGGTTAATCTTGAGGTTTTTATCGAGGTTTTTTCAAAAATAATTATTCAATAAATATTACATTTAGTGTTGCAGAAAAAATGATTAAATATATATTTTTGAATAAAGAAAACAATTGTGTGTAGGATCCCTAATTAATAATTCATCATTTTTTGAAAATGGGTAGTTATTGAAGACATGTTTAATGGATTCTTAATGATGGCCATTTTGAGAATTTAGCATATCTATAATTGAGTAGTTGGTGATCTTAGGGATTTTCTTTGGATGATTTATATAAATTAAGTGGGTGCCAGTCCAGTTATCCAACTAGAAATTAATGGATGAATCCCTAGTAACCATCCATTTATAGTTGATTATAATTTAGGGAAAAGATTGTTTAATAGAAGGCCAGATAGAGGGGTAGAGAAAATTCAAATTTTTTATTGATTTTTTCATGTGATATCTTTTTGAGAAAAGCTACAGAATATTAATTATTTTAATGGATGTTTTATTGGATTCTAGCTTGAAGTACGTCATTAAATTACAAAATAGTTTTTATACCAATCCCACCCCTTTCAATAGGTTTACAATAGGATGACCAGGGGACGTTCACAAGATTTTTTTACAACATGATACCAGTAATAATGAAATTTTTGATAGAGGTATTAATTTGTTTTATAAGTATAATGGGACATTTACAAATCATCACGGATTAGACCATTTTAGAATTCACATTTGATTCGACAATACATATTCTGCCTGCCACAGAGAGGGATTTACCATTCCAAGAAGATAGTGGGCTAAAAACATGGTCAACTATTATAAAAAACTAAAAGGACTTGGGTATACCTCAAATAATGGGATCACCAAGATAAGAAAATTGAAAAGAACCTTATTTACTACCTAAGTCATTAATAATATTACATTACTGAATCATTTATGGCTATGAAATTGATATAATCATACAGTATTTAATTATAATAACATTATTAATTAAAACGTTGATATATTTCACAAATGTACCATTATTTTACCTAAAAAGTAAATTTAAAAAATTCATCATTTGTTTAAGGAAGAACATTCTCATAAAGAAATAAATGAAATAAGACTTTAATTTATAAAAATGTGTTACCAAATAAATAACTAATACCTTATTGAATAAACCCTTATAACTCTCACATTGTTCCAAAGGATAAGGTGTGCTATGGCGAGAGACTCTTAGGGGGGGCTCAAATAACATTGCCCATGTGGTAGTGGTTATTAAATTGATATTCTCCCATAGGTGATTCCATTAATGATTAACACACGGAAGCTTGGCTTGGACTTAGTCAAGAGAGAAGCCTTGTGATGATACCTCCTTTTAGAGCTCTGACAAATGAGCTTCACACGACCTAAGCCTACTAGATGACGAAATCCTCTCATTTTTCTCTATTGATGTAATTTTTTTGATGAACCATATATTTATATTGGTAATGTGATCAATGTTCAATGGCTATATTATCAAGGATAATGACTCTTAACGTCCATTTAATCCTAATAATATAGAAATAGTGCTTGTTTTTTCAAAATCCACAAGACATTAAATGAAAGGTAATTTTATTCATAAATGATCAGGTTGTTTCATTTTACTTTCCATATTGATAAAAGTTACTTATTAATATCTTCCTTGTATGTTTACCCTTACTAAGAATCTGATCTTACCCCTTTATTATTTTTTATTTTCACTAGGATAATATGATGTGTTTTTTGATTGATATGAAGTTATAATCTAAGAGGAATAATGGTGTTCTAAAAAAATTTACATTGGGTGTCTTATGTTATTAATTATAATAATAATTTCATGTATGTAACTATTTTACCAAGACTACTAAACTATTCTATCCTTGAAGATGTGATTTGATGTATCTTTTTTCCGATGCAATAAAACAAACACATGCGCTGAGCTATTGGTGTTATGGTTTCTATAATAACATAGATGTATGAGATTCTCTCTTCTTATTAAAAAATTCAATAAATTTAATAAAGAGATAGATAACATGGTGAAATTGAACCAATGAAACCTAACATGTCCTAATCATCTAGTGTTATCCATCACCCAATTAGTCTTCACCTAGTTCACATCTCTCACTACCACACCCACATTAACCAATGGGGATACATCTACTAATGGATAATATAATGTATAAATATCCAAAATATGTCCATTAGTTTATCTCACATTAAGAATAAATCTAGGCTTATTAATCCTCTATCTATTCATATGGTTACATCAATAAACAAAAAATCACATGGTTCTCATATATGAATAAGCTCTCCCTTTCAAACACCATAACTATGTAACCTCAAAAATATACTGATAGACCAATCCAAAGAGTAAACCTTATTCACCCTGGACTAACCTCCAACCATCAAACCATATCACAATTCCAATGAATTCAGTTCCCCTGCACTATATTTTTTTTACTTAGGAATTAGTAAAAATTATTCATTCCAATAACCACTACAAGATGACACTTTTACTTAGTATAATTTCATTAAAACCATTTTTTCAATATTTCAATAGATTTAAATCATTTATAGAAATAAATATCTTAAATTCAAGGAATAAATATCAATCCATTTAAAAAATAATATTTTCAAAACCACATCAATTAAAAAACCATTCATGTTTAACCAAACCCAATACATGGGTATCTTAAAATAACAAATTTTAAACTCATTAATCTAATTTAAAATACAATGTTTTAAATAAAATATTTCATTAAAACCAACTTTAAAAAAATCCAATTCATTTCATATGCTTCACTATAACTAATTCAACATGAAAACCCCAATTTCAATATTTAAATCACCATATAATTTACAAAATCCCAGTAAAACAATTTATTCCATATGAAAATCCTTTTCCCTCAAAATTAAATTAGGGACCTTCATCTATTTTTCTAAAAGAAAATTAAATTCCACCACTATTTTGAAAATTGAATCACAGAAATCTAGAATGGAAAATTACCATTTTTCCTAAAAATTTCAAAATGTGGTAAAATTTTGGACACTATTTGTTTTCTCCCATATATACCAATTATAAAAATTCTATTTTTAAAAACTATATAATAAAAAATATTTATCCTTAAAAACATTTATTATTTAGAAAATTGAATTAAATTTATAAATATTTATAGAAAAACCCCTTTTATCTAAAAAAATAAAAAAATTGAAAAAAAATTTAATGATTGAGAGTACAATAAATTTTATAAATTTGGTTAACTGAACAATAATTCACACTAAATTAAATTTTTTTGGAAAAAATAATAACACAACCTAAAATTTTTGATTAAACCCACAACAAAAATCTTGTAAAACCAAATTATCCATTTTTAAAATTCCAAAAATATAACATGTTTTTAAAACCACATCCTCAAAAAATATTCTTTAATTAAACAATGTTTACTTCTAACATCCAAAAAAATAGGATTCTACCAAATGAACCATTTGGTAATATTTTATAGCTCTTTGATGACTTTTAATTTTTTAGATCTCTATACCATTTATCAAAAACCTAGCATAAATCAATAAGACTCAAGAAATGTGATCAAAATATCCTATAAGGAAATCTATTATTATATTTAGTTTACTACACTAGAATGTGTGGAAATATCCCTAACATATTCAACAAAAAAACGAATAAACTTTAATAACCTAGAAGTTACATTGAAAAGTATTTTTTCATCATTACAATAGAATAGTAATAGTTTATTCCACATGTCAAATTATTACTTTTTCAAACAAAAAAATATCAAAATGTCACATTCCTTTACATGGTTCTATGTTTATTTGTAGAAAAATCTCATCAATAATCACATTAATTAAAAATATACCATTAAATTCTTACCAAGGAACTACATGATACATGAAAAATAATTCCCATGTTAGTCAATCATATCCAATACACCAAACCATGGAGAAAAAAATTTACTAACTCTTTATGTTTCAACTAACACCTCACATTCCTAGACATATATTGAATTTTAGATATAATTATAAAGGTTTGGACCATGCTTTTTTTATAAGAATTCACCAGAGCCTGAAAACATTATGTATCTATTATTATACCCTAAATAAACCAAAATAATATCATTTATAATGTCCAAGAATAACATAGTTTCTCAGGTATGACCATGAGCCAAATTGGGATGTTACCAAACCATTGGAATTATCCCCAAACCACTAAAGGCTCAGTATGAAATATAAAACCTCTAACATCTATGTTATGGTAAACTATGTATTGATGAAACACACAACATCTCTAAATACCAAAATAATAATCTAAACTGGATACTTGAATGTAAATGAATAAAATTATAAATAAAAAACACCATTATCTACAAGAAGAATAAATAAACCCACACTAAGACTCAAAATAAAATGTTTGCAAAACCTTTACATTTAATCACTAGTTAATCACTAATACCTTATCCAATCAAAATAATCAATTATCCTTGTAATGTATTACTCATTATAGTTATCATCTACATGTAAAATAATATATACATGTAGGGGTGAGTGAAACAACATTACTCATGACTAACTATGAATCACATCCATGTTGAAACCAATAAGCTCATATAACATTTAAAAAAACATGTCCATCCTATGAAAATTTAAATAATTAATAAAAAAATGGACAAAATGATCATACAGTTTTTTATAAAACCCCATCTAAATATATTATAATCCCACTGAATACTAATTAATCAATTTTTACACTCTTTGATACTTTCTATGTCTGAAAAAACCCTTATAACTATAAGGAGAAGATCCTTAGGGGACCTCATACTCATAACCTATCCTTGTATTTATGATAAGGCACCCTTAATTAAGTAGAATTCTTAATCAATATCATTCCACCTAACAAGATGTAACTTAACCCAACAATTCAGTAGGATCATTAAACCCTACATAAATAAATAAATAAATCCTTAAAAAATATTTATATCAATCCATTAAAAAATATCTACACTCTTTATAAAATATCAATCAGACACCAATACAAAATCACAATCTCTACATTTCCCCAAATATTCCACAGTATTTATGGAATTTCTCACTCACCTGAAAAAATTCATGTTAATTTTTAACAAAATTCATCACTTCTAAAACCATTTTTCATTAAGAATTAAACAACCTTAAAATATTGTTTTAAATTACCTAAAAATAATTTATTTAGAAATCCAACATAAAAGCCATAAAAATTGATCACATACCAATGCAAATTAGAAACCATTAATCTTAATTATGATGTATGAGGGAAATCAACATTGGAAAAAAATATACCCTTCCTCAATAATTAATACAAAATTAAACCCAAAAGCTGCATTTATCTTTCATGTTTCCATAATTTTTACAAACATATAGTAATTTATATTTTATCAATAGATTATATGAAAATAAAAAAGGAATAATAAGATATTATATCATAAATTGGACGCTTTTATAAACAATGATGCATGATATCCACTTATCGGGGTATGAATAATTTAAAAACCATTAATGATATTTTCTTAACTTCTTCTATAGAGTTAGGGTATAAATATTAAAGTAAATAGAGGTATTTTTTAAAAAAAACATGTTTTATAAATACATAAAAGGTTACAAAACTTATATTCAAGATATTTAGTGGTGTACAATAGACATGACATTTTCCACTACAGTGAAACCAAAATGAAAACTCTCGAATCCTAGTCTATGACAATATATATGACCCTTTATTTTCCACTACCCATTGTTACACCCTATTTCACCTACAAATATCATGAAACACACACCAAAATCCCTAAAACTAATTTTGATGCTAAATAATATCTTTAAAATCACTAAACACACATTACTAAAACTTACAGAAAATTTTAATATATTTTCCTCTTTCAGCTTTCTTTACACATAACATATCCTTCATAATAAACTAAACATCTACTAAAATACATCAAAAAATTCCATTATACACAAATGGACCTTCCTTAAGTATAAATGAAATCCCATAATTGTCTAACCAAACCATACTTAAATAGTTATACTGACTCAAAAATTTAATCCATATAGTATTAAATTTTTTTAAAAAATATTATTATCCATGGAACTTGATTATTAGTTTTAGATATTTTGTAATTATGTATTTTTATAATAGGACATTGTAATTATTTTGTCTTAATTTTCATTTATATAAAATACTAAAACCCAATTATTTTTTTAACACCATTTAGTTTAAATGCTATAATAACAATAATATAAGGCTTATCGTGAGAAGATATGGGATGAAAAACATGATACAAAAGGTTAAGATATTGATAAATTACTTGTTGTAATTTATGTACCACATTCAATGATTAAAATTTAAATTATAATGGGTGATAATATGATTCATTTTATGTGATGTGAATTTTGAAAAAGAATGAATAGAGTGAAAAGCTGTGATAGATGAATCATTTGTGGCAATATAATGAATTACGATATTATAATAAACTACATGCTATTTAGATATGGATTCATCAAACAAGGAAAATCATAATGTGTTGTTATAAATGGTATGGTGGTCATTAAAAATCATTTTTAATATAAAAGAGCTGATGGAGAAAGAATATAACATTATGGTTGTGATAATCATGACATAGATTATTTAGGAAAAATATGAATAATGTTCTTACACTGGGGTTTTTTATGAGGTGCATATAATTTAAATAATTTTCTACTATAGATAGAAGGAAGAAATTAATTGGATGAATAAAAATTATTTGATGGATGGATAGGATGATTAACATTTGAATAACCAAGTTTGTTTTAGTTCACCATGTTATAGTTTTGTGATATAATGTTAGATCACATGCCTTTTTAAGAGGATATAATGAGAAGATATACTCCCATTTAATGGATATAATTTGATTAAGATAATAATGAATATATATATATATATATAATAAATAATAATAAATTCATGATTCCATGATTTATAACAATTATTAGAAAATAATGACTTAATTATGAATGGTCATGGATATTAGTAGATCTAGTATGATTATTGAAGAAACCATTGATATGTATTTTTAATCAATTGAACATGTGGGTTCTTTGTTAACTAAAGCTAATAATTAAAAACCCAGGAATACATGTTCGAGAAATGTTAAAAGGAGGATAGGATCTTGATCAGGGAGACCTAGAGTTTTCACTTCTTCAACACTTTATAGCCCATAAGTATTGTATTAATTTTATTTTTCATCCATGATTGGTGTAGTTTCTTTTTATTATTTCATGTGTAAATATATGTAATTTTATATTGAAATTATTATTATATGGTGATTTTCTTAGTATTTTTTATTATTAATGATAAGTTCTTAGGTTTATATAATTATGATCTATTTATTAATCATAATGCATTTATTTCCAACACATATTTTGATACCAATGTAAATTGATTGTTTATGTAATATTTACTATTTAATGTGTAAATAATATGCTTTGAGTTTATTAGAATACATTAAAATAATTTAGATTATCTATGTTTAAAAATATTTTTGATTTACTCGTTTATTATGATGATTTAGTATCAGATCAAGGGAAATTTTAGTTTGAAAATTTGGGAAAAACACAAGAACCAAGGATTTATTAAGATTAAATTACCCAAAAATAAATTTATCATTAAAGTATTATTGATATACAATATCCATGATCATTGGATTTATAATTTTCAACATCAACTGTTTATTTTATTAGAATTCAAATTTAGATATAATTATATTTAATTAAATTTAAACAAAAAATATTACGTTTTAAAATAAATTAATAATATAGTTTTAATCTCTTACCTATAGACTCAATAATATACCATTAATTAAACAATGCATTATTATATTTATAAAATACTAATCTATATTATAAATTTCATTTTTCTTACAACTATGGTAATGAACCCATTCTATTGGAGGAATTGGTGAATATTTTATTATTGTATTTTATATCAACCATGTCATTGAAGTATATTTGAGTTGATTTAAAAATCTTGAGAAGCTGGTGAAGTATATGAAAGGGGGTTAAAAATTAAATGAATAAATTTGGAATTTCTATGATCAAGAACAAAAAATGGGAATGTTGGGTGTTTTTTATATGGATTAGTCCTTCAACACCATAAGGAAATTTAAATGCAAAATCATCATTTCAGTCTAAAAACATTGGTTAAATCCAAAAAAATGCATAATCATGATTCTAGTGTGTTTCATACAGATCAACCCTAATACAAAAACATCATTTTCTAATATAGGTGATCAGTTTGTAACCATAAATCATCTATAAGTAAGAATTAATATTTCAATATATTCATGAATATTTGAGTCGTAAGGATCAATTTCTTATTAGGATAATTCTTGTAAATGTCATTTGAGTTACATTATAAATATTATTCAATGGGGGATTAGAACTATGACCATTATTGTTAAGAAAAAATCTATTAAGGAATACATTAACTATTTTTGGTTGTGATTGTTTTTGTTGGAAAATCTAGATGACCGTGAATCAATATGGAATGTGTTTTCTAAAACATGTTTTTATGGTGGCACAGTTTTCCAACGTTTTCCAAACTTTTTAGCCTCAAAATAATGAGTTTTTTTGGAAAGAAGGATTTCTATATTGGAAAAAAAAATAGTGCACAAATCATGACGGAACGGTCATGGACTATGAAAAGTGGTACACAAAATGGGGTAGAATGTCAGAAAAGGAAGGGAACCACGAATCCTGGTACATAGACCAGGAAGAATAAATGGTTTGCGGGACGAAAATGGTTTATTTGATGGAATTCAATTAATGGAAGGCCTACGGTATAAAAGATGTTTTATCATTTTCATAAAATAGGTGGTGATAGGTGGAGCTGAAAGGGGATTCATTCACATAGAAGAGGCGGTTTTTCATTTTCATAATCCTTCGTCAGAAAGGATAAATATAGTACGAGGACCACGTAGTGGAGAACATTTTGAAGCAACATAGTATGCGATGAAGACTGTATCGCATCGATGATTTGGGAAAACTCAAATTACAAGTTTTTTATATATTTTCCCATATGGGGGGGGGGGTGATAATATCATTATTAAAGGATAGGGGAATTTTTAAGTGAGAACATCTTTTCTCCAAGAAGAATTCAGCTATGTATGATGTGGTTTTTGGAGTAATAATTCTACGAAGGGGAGGATGGTTAGTGAGGAGGATTCTGTGAAAGGTGGTGATCGTGGGAACAATTCACTAAGGGGTTTGTAGGGAATTGTAGTCTAAAATCAAAATAGTCCAAATAAGATGATTTGGTCCATGGAGGATTAAGCAGTCGACATGGGAGAAATGGTTCTTGGAGGTGAAGGCATCCTATGAAGCAGGATAGTTCGTGGAAGCAGAGGTAGTCCGTAGTGCAGATCAGTTCACATAGTAAGAAATGTGGTTCTTAGAGGATTAATGGAGGCTTGAAAAACAATAAAAAAGTTCACAAAAGTAATTTATAGTCACCTAATAGTACTTATATTAGTGGATTTGACCTACGTGTGAAAGAATACTTCCACAGAGCATCAAACTATAGTTGGGGTTGTGTGATTTCAGGATAATTAAGGGACGTTGAAGTCTATAAAGTGTTATTAGATCCATTCATATAATAGTTAATTAAGTAATATAGAGACAGTGATCCTTTCCACCATTAGGGATATAAAGAAAGAGGCATTGGTAGTGACCCCTGGGATGGAATTGATCTGACCCTAAACCTTGTAAATGAAG
Organism: Viscum album; assembly: GCA_963277665.1. Taxonomy (NCBI): domain Eukaryota; kingdom Viridiplantae; phylum Streptophyta; class Magnoliopsida; order Santalales; family Viscaceae; genus Viscum; species Viscum album. Next base: position 71,555,229 of record OY728135.1, read on the forward strand.
TGATACATGGAAAAAAAGTGATCTATCTTGAACCTTGTAAGTATCCTTGTTCTTTAAGTGGATTTGGTACATTGAAACGTTGTTGTTTTAGGATCCTTAGATGTATCCCAGAGAGGGTGAACCATATAAAATCATTGTGTCATGTGCATGATTTAATTTATTTTCATTCCTTGCTACGAGTGAGATAAAGAAGTGTGTTTTGTTTAATGATGAAGCAAGATATGATGGGATAGAATTTTTAATCTGTCATACCTTGTTTTACCCCCCTTGTGTATTTGTTCTAGTAGACCTAATATTTACGTAATCATGATTACCCATAAAAATGAATCTCTACATTAACATCATACCATATACAAAATTAATGATTTCACATGCATAAAATTTGAGTTTCCAAAATTCAAATTTTCTAATAAATTGAAACATAAAGACACACTTGAAAATACTCAATGAATAATTGATTACATTAAAATTTTAATTTAATCCTCATAGAAAACGTTCAACCCCCATATTTTTAATGATAAGTTTTCAACTGGTACAAATGAATGAGGGACATCCAAATAATGTCGAAATTAATTTATTTTGTTTTTAATAATAATTCTAATTCAGGTGTGATAATTTCTTATTTTATTTATGTTATATTGTCACTATAAAATATTATAGTGATTTAACATGAGTTCATTTGAATATAATGATTTATTTATAGCCGATTTCAAAAGAGATAATTAGTTTTGAGATGTCTACATGGTACATTTTCTAAATACTTATACATATAAAGTCAATATGATTTTCATTGTGTTATTTTTAAAGATTGATTCAATTTTATTACTATTAAGCTCTATTGAGAGTCTCAAATCTGCGGGATTTATAGGGATTTAAATTTATGGGTAATTTGGGAAAATATTTTAGATAATTTAATATGGGCAATAAAACTATATGTTGGGATTTATGAGAATATCCCATGATAATTTTTATCATGAAAATTAATTAAGTGATCATTTGAGTATTATAATAGGACTAAAGAGACATTGATTACATTTAATTTATTAAGTCAAAAAGAATAGACATATTAATTTTAATCATGTATAAGAATAAATAAGTATCAATGAAATAGAAAATATTCCAACAAAATAAAATAAAATAAAATTAAAAAGGATGTTGTAAATATATTGATCACATAATTTTGAATGTGTGGGTGAGTGTCAGTTAAAGAGAAGAAGAACAAGGTGAAACTTTAGTTGAGGTATTTTGCATCATAAAATATATTTTTATCCGAGCATTAAATATTGATTATAAAAAATAATAAATAAACATTCATTTCTCAACTAAGAAAACACATCTATGAATAGAAAAAATGCTGAGGAACCTAATTGGTAAGTTTATCTTGATTCACTGGCCCCGATTTGAATAGTCGTTGAGCCCGAATGGAGTTACAAATTAGAATAAATGTCCATTTGATGTTAGTATTATGGAAATGGACTGTTTTTTAAATTTTGGAGAGAAGTATGAGATTACATGAAACATTACCAAAGGTTCATGACAATCCTTTGTGGTTACACAAAAATGTTGCAAGATAAATGGACAATCTAACGTGAATGATGAATGGAATTTAACAAAACATTAAAAAAGTGTGTATAGATCCTTCACGGTCAGGCAACTATATTTCATGAAAAAAAGCAACATTAAATGCAGAATATTCAGGCATGCATGATCTTGTCCAAGAAAATTATTTTTCATAAAATGTCATAGAATTTCATAACATGTTCAAAAGATGTGAGGGAAATGATAATTTGCGTGATATATTCAAAAGTTATGTGACATAGGCTAAAGTTTCATAGCACCACTAAGAACCCTATTAATATGGAGTCAGCCCATTATTCAGAGGAGGGCCTCTAGGATTCAATTTTTGGAGCTCTCGCTCGTCTAACACTAAGTTGCACACTCCATGAATCCCCCATGTGCCTAAGTAGTTTAAAATCACATAGGAGAAAACCCTCAATTAGGGGGATTATACAAAGACATTTTATCTTAACTAATATCATCCCGAATAGAAGATCTAGTGAAGTCTATCCTTTTACATAACTCTGTCTATGCAAAAGTGCAATTTTGTAGGGCATAGTGGTTACCAAAATCACAATTGTTTGTCATGACACATGAAAACTTCTATTTTTTTGTGAAACATCCATGTGGTGGGACCCAACACATTGTGGAACGACATTGTGAAAATTCATTATACCAACTACGAAGTTGTGAACCCATGTTCATAGTTGCGTGCAACAATTTTTGGACACATGCTCTCTGGTCAATGCCAAAGGGTTTGTGCCCCTACACCACTACTAAAAGATGAGTATCATGCTGTAGTTTTGTCCTTCCAGACCATTCTATTGATACTACTACTATCCCACATGATCAATGTAGAGCCTCACCATGATCCTTTTAGATCGGGTCGTCAAAATTGTCTATTTCACCTTATATTTCCCCAATGTCCACCCCTTAGGGTACCAAGTGTTGAGATACTAATCTATACTCCCTGAAATACATTGATTAGACCTACTAATGTTGGTCCCATTCTCCTATTAAATTCCCCATGTACCATGAGTCAAAATAAGCTTCCTGAAAATCAAAAAACCATGCCACCCGACTACTATGTATGGATGACCTAGTGAGGGATGCTACTTTATAAGTCATATATGAGCAATTTCAAGGAGTCCTCTACCCAGTAGTCCTTGAAACATGTCTTTAAACTATATTACACATTTTATAAGAACCCTAGGATGCCTCATGTGATACAAACAAGATTCATTATGAATTTAGCATAAGATACCTTAGGAAATGATCATGAGATGACCCCCATAGTCCTCACTAAATGACTTTCAACTATAATATACTGAATATAATGAGAATAGAATGAATCCTATGAAAATAACGAGATAAATTATGTTCCAAGAATAAGTTTCTACATGTATTAATAATTAGATGACCTCTATATAGCCACACAGGGAATCCTTATCTTGTGTAAGCCCCATTTATACCCCTCAACCCATCAACATGCCCAGATTCCATAATTGAATGACAAGAAAAATAAATTATTTGAAGAGCAATTCATATTCCCCATTAAAATGTAACGACCCAAAAATTTATTAATGAAAAACATTCTTTATCTAATTAAAAATCTTATTATGTAAAACGGTTATATTAAATATGAACTTCCTTTGTTTTAATTTGTGGGATTTAAAAATACAGTTAAGAATTGTTACCATTGCTAATATAGAAATTGAACAGTGATCACATGTTTAGTATAAATAGGGGGATTTAAGAAATCCAATTTACTCTGAAAAATGAAGAAATGGCCTTATATAATAGAATTTTTCCATACGCAGCCCATTTTTCGGAGCTCGGAAAGGAGTTGGTGTCATAGGGCTTTACTCTTGATCAATCCCAAGTTGATATTTAACACATTAAGCTTTAATGGAACCAACAATGGAATAAGGTAATGTTAATTGAGATTACTACCTGAGTGAAGTTTTCTAAGCCTCCCCTAGAGTCTGTCATCATCTCCCACCATACCCGTAGATATTATGTGGGTGATATAAGGGGTTATGTAACAAGACCCTAGCACTATGTTTATGTATATTATTGTTGTATAAGTAATATACCTTCATTTTATGATTTCTACTTTGTAAATGGTTTTTGAAGCACATATAGTATTTTTAATTAATATTCAATTAATAAATCTATTTCCATGAATTAATGGATTTTTTAATTAAATAATATTTTTAAAAAATATTATTACTAAATTACTTTTTATTAAATGAAAATTATTGTATAATTTTTAGGAATACAATTGAAATTTTTAATATGTATTGAAATCCGTTTTAGTCAAAACCTTAGAATTGTCAACAAATAATGATTTTTATTCACATAGTTATAAATTTATTCAGTTAAAACGAAAATTGTTTTTGGAATCAGGATATCAAAATTAGTCAATGGTGAATTTTTCATAACCTTATGTGATAGTCGAATTTTTGGGTAAAAATTAAATACCATTTACATATATAATGTTTTTTGGTGACATCATAATGACACAATAGTTATGTAATAAAATTCTAAAAATGGTTTGTTCAGACAATATATGTTTTAACTTTAAAATAATGTAATTTTAGATTTTTTTATTAATTTCATGGTTCCTTAGTGGACTATCCAAGACTTATAAAAAATTTTATCTTTTTAAAATGATTTCCTTGATAGTGTGACACACCTCCACATAAGAAAGTATAATATTTTAAGACTTTAGGAAATTGGACTTATAAAATAATATTTTCCACTACACTTTGGAAAAAACCATTGTATGATTTTAGTTTTTGATTAGTTTAATTTTCAGTGTCCAAAACCTAAATGATAAATAATTCCATATTCTTTCCAGCATAAACCCACTCAGTCTCCCATTCCTATTCACTCAAAATTTTTGGAGATCGACCAACCTATTACCTCCTCTCTCTAGAATCCTCCTAAGGCATCCCAATCTCCTAGTATTCCTCTCTCAAGCCTCTCCCAAGCCTTTGGTATCACACTTCCATGTAAGATATTTTTTCCTTTCTCCTTTTGTCCAAATTAATGTATATTGTTATACTTTTTGTTTTTAATTAAAAAGGTTGTGGTATGATTCAGTACCTCCCCAATACTTTCCTCCACATGTTGGAATAATTATATACCTTTTTCTTTCTCATTATTGCCTCTCATGCACACCCATTACAATGCTAAAATTCAGTAAGGAATTTCTCTCTTCTCATTTTCATTCAAGAAATTATTTTATATTATACATCTAAATAACATTACATATGTTAGAAAATGTTTCTATATGACCCTATAACCTTCCATTTCATGTATATATTATGAGATACCCTTTCTCTCCCATCAACAATTATTATAAATTCTTATGTCAAATCGTTATGCTGCCGAAATTGCACCGCAATTCTCCAAGCCAAAGCCATTGGGTAATGAACATGATGCCCATTTCACTATCAAGGGTATTCACATTTATGAACATTTTCATATTGATTATTGAGTTTTAGGTATGAATTAAAAATTCCATTATCATGGAATATATAATTATTTTTAATGAATCCATGTATATGGTCTTTGTGTCACACTTACGCATGGAATTACATGATTAAGAAATGTGTGCCCTGCTATCACTCCAATGCATTTGGTAAAGAGTAGTATCATGATAATTCATGTGAAATGAGGATTTACTCATGATAATTTATGTTCAATGATGGTTTACTCATGGTCAATGTGCAATGATACTTGGCTCGGGCAAATATCATGGTAAATATTGTTTCCACATTTCCATGTTATGATGATCATGAAATATCATGCCTTTACATTCAGGTTTCTCTTGTGCTCCATTAATATGCATATTTGCTAGCATGTACTATATTCATTGTATTACTCCTTATTTACTCCATTACTGGGATTTATAGGTCACCCTTTTATTAATCATGTCTTCATGTTATCCCATGCAATGCTAAGTACAAATGAATGTTGTGGTCATGTAAAAGAATTTTTCAACAAAGATGTTGTATTTTATGTTCTATTTTGTTATATAATGTTCCTATGTTCTAAAGACACAATAAATATCGATATTTTATGTTGTATCAAGTGAAAAGTTTATGTAATAAATTTTTTTTACTTGTGAACTAAATAGTAGAGTTGTTATAGTTGGTATTAGAGGAAATGTTTAGTTATTTGGGGGATTAGGATTAGAAAGCCCAAGCGAATGACTTAAGGATAAGACTAATTATAATATAAACATACCTCAATTTTTGTGAGTATTGAGTAAGTGTTTTATCAAGAAAAACATATTTTTCTAGATATGAGCAGGCCGAGGCGGCTCTAGCACAGTTGTATCCAGTGATAAAACCTAAAAACAATGCTTTAAGCTATACTCAAACGGGAATTGGTGCACAACAATGTGCCTTGCTGCATCCTTTGTTATGAAACGCCCAGGGGATATGATTTTGTAAATTAATTTTCACAGTATAAACAAATATCAATGGGATTAAAAAATGTCTCTATGAATAATTATTGGGAAGTATATAGTGGATAACATGGATAAGTTATGGAAATAAACATAATTTATACATTATCCCTTCTTATAATTGGATTTTCCTTTATATGTTACCCCTAAAATTCCATTTATTCCTTCTAATCATCAGTAATATGAGGAATCAAGCTAACAACTAATGTGAAGATCAATTTGATGACTTTTATAATGAGATTCCCAATCTGATAGGAGTGGTAATCAGAAACATTGTCATGATACTCTCACATTTAACTCAAGTTTTGAATAGAAACATGTGTAAAGAGGAAAGCTCACCCCCCTATGATATAACCAACCATAATTGAGAGATTCATGAGATAACAACCTCTTAATTTTAATAGATCATCTGTTCCCGCAATCACTGAATAATGGATCAACTCTATTGAGAAAATCTTCCCCATAATACAATCTTATGAACATGAGAATGTACTTCTGGTTGATTATAGTATGGAGGGTGATGCTGATAAATGGTGGAAATGGATCAAAAATAAAACGACTGAGGAGGAGATCGAGGTGTTAGAATGGATGGATTTATGAAAAATGTTATTTGATAAATATTTTCCTTGCACCCTCTAACTTAAGATGAAAAGGGACATCCTTTCCCTCATGAAATAAATATGACGAATCCATCAGAGCGTATGAGGAAAACATCACAAGGATTGAATGATATGCCTTTGGCACTATCTTTACCACAAAATGCAAGGTTAAATGTTTATTTTGTGGGATAAAACCTAGCCTATAGAAAGCCTTAGAAATCCATGACATCGAGATCTAGGTGAAAATTGCATGATGTGACCAAAATGTTGAAATGAAGATCAGAAAATCTCAGGGGTATCAGGGGGATAAGAAGTATAAGGTGGAATTTAATTGTGGTGGTCTAATGGATAAATCCAATGGTTCTACGAAATTAAAGCTCCCCACTTTCTGATGGTATGGAATGAAGCATCCCATAAATTTCCTTAAGGGGATGAGGGAATGCTTTAGGTGTTGAAGATAAGTGAACCGAGTAATTAAATGCTGAAAATCAAAACCAGTTACTATGATAGAGGTGATGAATGATCTGTTCGACCCTCTACACATTGTTTATTGATTCAACTTCAAATAACTAGGTAACTATGCAAACCATTTCCCTAATCCATGTGTTTTCAGAGGCAACCAACAACCACCAAGGAAGTATGGGTGAGATGTTTCCACCACTACCACCGAAGTGAACACCGACAATGATATGGAGACAAGTACGCTAGTTAATGGTTCAAGAATAAAGAACATAATTTTTTATTTTGGTTATACACATTCTTATAAATCCTAAAAGATTAATAGAAATATCCCAAAAACAACAAAAATCCTAGATGTAGATATGTTGGTGATAATGGAAAATGGGGCAATCATTGAAAATCATGAATATAACACCTCCTATATTATACTTTCAATATTGAACTTCCGAAAGAAACTTGTCATACTCCCTCTGGTGAACATTGATTCAATTCATGGCATGGATTGTCTTTCGCTATATAGAGCCATTATAAATTTATCTGACAGGGAAATCACACTCCTTATGGTTAATCAACCCCCGATTCAATACATGTTCATGGAGGAGGATGAAAATTATTTAGCACCATCATATAATGCATGTATAATACTACCATATGAGCATGCATATATTACTCAGATGATTGATTTTAAGGAGGTAACCACCCCCGAAGACATTCATATTATGGAGGAATTTCTTGAAGTGTTCCCTAAGGAATTCCCCGCCATTCCTCCTAGAAGAGATTTTGAATTCTTGATTGATCATATACCTGTTGAATTGAAAATATCACAAACTCTATATAGAATGGTTGTTGTGGAGCTTAAGGAGTAGAAGAAACAACTACAAGATAATTTGGAGAAAGGCTTTATACGCCTAAGTGCTTCACCATAGGGTGCACCATTCCTCTTCATCAAGAAGAATGGTTGGTCAATGAATCTTTGTAATGTTTATTTTGAGTTCAAAAAAACCATTATAAAGAACCATAACCCTCTACCCTGAATTAATGACTTGTTCAATCAACTATGTGGAGCACAATACTTCTCTATGGTGGATTTACAGTCAGGATATTACCAAGTAGGTGTGAAAAAGGATGATATCCCCAAGGCAACTTTTTGTACATGGTAAAAGCACTATGAATTCATGGTAATTCCTTTTGTACTCCCTAATTCTATAGAAATCATCATGGAAATAATGAATAGATTCTTTTGAGATTTCCTCAACAAATATGTGGTAACATTTATAGAAGATATTCTAGTATAATCCAAACCCAAGGAGAAGTATGAGGAGAATCTAAGCGATGTACTAGAGACCTTGCGAAAGGATAAGCTCTAAGAAATGTACAAAAAGTGTGAGTTCTAGTTGAAGGAGGTATCATTCATGTGTCATATCATCATAAGAAATGGGATCTCTATGGTTCCCTCTTATATATCAATAATTTAGGGTTGTTTGAGTCTAACATCGATGTTAGTTATCAATATCTTCCTAGGGTTAGATGGATATAATCCCCAATTTTGAGAAATTTCTCACAATTTTCAAACCCTCTTACCAAGATAACTCAGAAGGGAGTCATTTTTTCTTTGACTGATGAATATTAAGATAGATTTAAGGAGTTGGAATGGAGGCTTATTACTATGCATGTTCTCACACTACCCATAAGTGATGAAATTTTTGTGGTATTTAGTGATGATTTGAAGAAGGTCATAGGCTATGTGTTGCTGAAAAATGACAAATTCATTGCCTATGCCTCAAAGAAATTGAAATATCATGAGAAAAAATATCCAAAATATGATCAATAACTGGTTGTCGTAAGATTCGCTTAAAAATTCTGATGCCATTACCTATTTGGGGAGAAGTGTGAAATATATACGGATCACAAAAGCCTCATGTATATATTCATACAGAAATATTTGAACATGTTCCAAAAAAGATGGTTAGATCTAGTCAAAGACTATGATTGCTCAATCAATTTCAACCTAGGAAAAGAAAACACTGTAGACGATGCTCTAAGTTGAAAGGACCCAGTGATTCTATCATTAATGAGAATTAAAAAGGATCCAATCGTTTTATATTTGATGTAGATGGAAAATGGAATTTAAAGAAGGGAACATAATTAATCCTTTCACAAATGAAGGATCAATCATAGCTTTTGGAAATATTAAAGGATGCTCAAAAGGGTGACGTGGGAATTAAAAAGAAAGTGTAAACTATTAGAAAATAAAAATCCTCGGAGTTCAATTTTAATGAATAAGGAATTGGGTGATTTGGGACAATAATATGTGTTCCATCAATTCCGGAGTTAAATAATGAAATTTTGGATAATGAACATATTTCAAATTTCCCCATTCACCCTGGAAACAAAAAGATGAATCGAGATCTCAAATAGCATTATAGGTGGGATTACAAGAATAAGTAGATCACTATGTATACGTCAAAGTGCCTAGTATGTCAGAGAGTGAAGGATGAGGGGCATAAGTCCAAGGGGATGATGCAACCATTACCTATTCAAACATGGAAATGGGAGAAAATCACCATGAAATTTGTCACCGGAAATCCGAATACATCCAATGGAAACAACGCTACCTGGGTTGTTGTGTATCATCGCACAAAGACCGCACACTTCATTTCAATTAGAGAGGATTTCTTATTGGATAAACTGGCCCAATTATATATCAGAGAAGTGGTAAGGCTGCATGTAGTACCACTATCTATTGTATCTGATCAAGACCCACGATTCACCTCTATGTTCTGGAAGAGTATTCAACATGTTACGAATACTAAGCTAAACATCATTATGTCTTTTCATCCTCAAACTGATGGCCAATATGTGAGAACTATCCAAAAAAACGAGTAAATGATGATAGCTTGCTCAATGGACTTCCAAGGATGGTGGGATTCACATCTTTCTCTGGTTGAGTTCTCTTACAATAATAGTTTCCAATCAACCATCCCAATGGATCCATATAAAGACTAGTATGGGAAGTGGTGCAGATCACCGGCTTGTTGGGATGCCGTTGGGGAGCGAAACTCCTAGGTCTAGAAATGGTCGAAGAAATGGTTAAGAAGTTTAATACTATCTAACATCACATTAAATATTCTTAGTGTCGACAAAACAATAATGTTGATAATCATCTACGAACCTATATATTTATTTTGGAGACATGGTATTTCACCACATATCACCGTGGAAGAGAGGTGTGAGATTTGGGAAGAAGGGAAAGCTTAGTCCAAGGTACATTAGACCTTTTGGGATCCTTGATCGCATTGGAGCAGTGGCCTGCCAACTAACACTCCCACCGATTATATCTCACGTACATGATGTATTACATGTATAACTCTTGAGAAAGTACATACCTGACCCATCACATGTACTCAACCCATAGGTGGTATCACTAGGGAATGACCATTTTTATGAAAAGAATCCATTGATGATCTTAGATCATAGGAAAAAAGTTCTACAAAATAAGGTATTTCCACTTGTCATGGTGTTGTGTTGAAACCACAAGTTTGAAAAGGAAACGTTGGAATCAGCGGAGGAGATGAAGAAGAGTTACCCTCATCTATTTTAGTGTGGAAAAATGAAATTTCGAGGGTGAAATTTCTTACGATGAAAGATTGTAACCACCCAAAGCATTATGACATAAAATTCCTCTTGATCAATTAAATTTATTATTATGGAAAATGTTTATATAAAATATGAAATTCCATGATTTTTTGTTTTGGGATTTCAAAATACAGTTAATAATTCTTCTTGTTCCTTATATAGTCGTTGAATAGAGATCACATGATTTGTATAAATATAGGGCATTAACAAATCCAATTTACTCAGACAACGGATGTGATGACCTCATCCAGTATAATTACTCTATATGAAGCCTATTTTTCAAATCTCAGAAATGAGGTGGCATCACTTGGCATCACTCTAGACCATGCCCAAGCTAAGAATCAACACGTTATGCTTGAACCTAATCACCTATGGGAGAAGTGGGTGTTAATATAGAATACCACCTGAGCGATGTTAACTGAGAATCCCCAAGAATCTTTTACCATCACACACCTTACCATTAGGTCTTATGTGGGTGAGATAAGGGGTTATGTGGCAAGACCCTAGCACTATGTTTTTTTACATTATTTTTGTATAAATAATATACATTCATTTCATCATTGTTACATTGTCAATGGTTTTTGACGAAAAAATTGCATTTATAGTTAATATTCAATTAAGAAATCCATTTTGATGAATTAATGGATTTTTGAATGAAATAATATTTTAATAAAATATAATTACTAAAGTAATTTTTGATATATATAAATGATCTAGTATTTTTTTATGAATACATTTTTAATTTATATTAAGGTTTGAAAGTTTTTTTGACCAGACCTATGAATTTTTAATAAATGTCCATTTTTATTCACATATTTAGAATAATTTTTAGATGAAGTGAATATTATTTTTGGAATTTGGATGTCAAAATTATCCAATGGTGAATGTTTCATAATTTTTTGAGCGTCAATTTTTTTGTTAAAAAATGCATACCTTCTAAATATATAATTTGTTTTATGACATCATAATGACCGTACAGTGACATAAAAAAAACTATATATGTATTTTTCGGACAATATATGTTTTACCATTAAAATAATTTTATTTTATATTTGTTTGATTAATTTTACGGTTCCTCCCTGGACCCTCCAAGACATATAAATCATTTTATCATTTTTAAATGATTTATTTAGATTGTGACTCACCTCCTCATAAGCAAGCCGAATATTTTAAGAATTTTGGACATTGGACATATAAACTAATTTTTTCTACTCCACTTAGAAAAAAACCACAGGATCAAACAATGGGATGGTTTTTGGTTTTGATTAGATTAATGTGTAGTGTCCAAATCCTAAATGATAAAGAATTACTTCTTCTTTCCTATATATACCCACTCAATCACTCATTCCTATTCCCTCAAATCCTTTGAAGATAGACAAAACTATACCCTTCTCTCTCTATAATCCCCCCATGGACCCCCAAGATCCCATGAATCCTCTATCAAGCATCTCTCAATCCTTTCGGATCACACTTCCAAGTAAGGGATATTTAACTTTCTAATTTATTATCCAAATTTATATACATTGTTATACCCTTTTGTTTTCAATTAAAAATTTTGGGGTATGATTTCTCACCTACACCATACATCCCTAATCATGTTTGAATTATGATAGACCTCTTTATCTCTGAATAATGCATCCCATGCACACCCATTACCATGCCAAATTCTGTAAGAAACTTAATCTCTTCTCATTTTCATTATAGAAATTATTTTATACTATGCATCTAAATTACATTATGTTTGTTGGTACATGTATCTATATGACCCCCTTACCATCCATTTCATATACATATGAGGAGATACCTATTTTTCACTAATCAACCATTTTTATAAATTCTTATGTCACGCTATTATGCTGTAAAAATTGCACCATGATTCTCCAAGCCAATGTCATTAGGTAGTGAACACCATGCCCATTTCTATGACACGGGTATTCACCTTTATGCACATTTTCTTATTGATTACAATGTTTCAGGTATTAATTTATCATTCCTTTATCATGGAATAAATAATTAATTTTAATGAATCCATGTTGTATTATCTTTTTGGCCGAATTATGAATGAAATGAAATGATTAAGTAGGGTGCGCCCTGATAGCACTTTAATGCATTGGATAATGATTAGTATCATGATATGTCTAGTTCAATGAGGGTTTACTCATGCCCCATGTTCAATGATCCTTGGTTCATTCTAATATCATGTTAAATGTTGTTTCCAATTTCCATGTTATGATAATCATGCTATATCAGGCCATTATGTTCATGTTTCACATATGCTCCATTGATATTCCTATTGCCTAGCATTTAATATATTATTCATGAAAATTATTGTTTACTCCTTTTCAAATCTTATCATCCCACCCTTTTCTAATTAATTTCTTCAGGTTACCCCATGAAATGCTATGTATGAAAGAATTTTGTGGTCATGTAAAAGAATTTTTCAATAAATATGTGTGTTTAAATTCTATGTTGTTATGTAATGTTACTAAGCCCCAAAGACACTATACCTATCTATCTTTTTTATTGTATCAAATGAAAGCATTATGTAATAAATAATTTTTAAGCACAAAATAAAGATATGGTTTGTTATAAATAATATCCTTCAACATGAACTTAATCATTAATATTTCCCCATGCAATGGAATATGGATTCCCGCAAGACCTGTAATGAGGAAGACAGAATGGTCATATCAATTCATGAGAACTACACACCATATGTCCTTCCGCATGGTGTTAAACTATAATCATATCCCATAGAATGGACATTGGATGACCTCATGATATGACATTAAGAACAAACGATGGGAGGCTCATTGTATAATCCCCACACACAACATCCTCCCACCAGACAATAAATTGTAATCTTCCCCCAATAAATGTACATGTAATTCCCTCATCATGTGACATGAGGAATAAATGATTATAAGAACAATGAAAAATCCATGCACACCACATCCTTCCTCATGATGTTAAACAGAAACATTAATCCATGAAATAGATGGGGTACTCCCTCATTACCTAACATGTAGAAGATAGAATGGGAAGCTCAATGAATAATCCCCACACACCACATACTTAAAAATGATGTTAAACTTTAATATTACTCCACGAAATGTATAGGGGATAACCTTAGGAACTAAAATGATGAAAATAGGATGGGAACCATCCAGGATTAATCCACAACCACGTCATCGATTCACATAGTATCTCTTGGTTATCTTCACTATGTAATCTCCACACCATTCTCCCAAGATTAATCATCCTATAAAGGGAATATTCTATGTGTAATCCTCACACTATACCTTGCTGACAGTACTTCTATGAAACAAGCATCAATAACACATGAATTTAAACTACATGGATCAGTCTTGTCACACAACCTTTAAACACGACATTTTATTATGTGGGGTTTTAACCCTATTTCATAAATGGGGAACATGGGACACCTCCTAGAGATTCAATCGCAAATATGGTCGACCTAGGTGTGAAATCTACCATCATAGGGTCACACCCCTCCATTATTTCTCCATAGGGCATTAAACATGTTCTCGTCTCTACAAGATGTTAAAATCATTTCCTGATATTTCAAAAAATTAAATTGAAATCTATCTGCACGAGGTATAGAACTTATGACCTGGTTAAAAAAACCTACCCCATGAAATAAATATGGGATTCATGATGTAAAAAACATTGGACAACATAATCCCTTGTCATAAAATATCAAATTTCTGACATGTTATTCCTTGGTTTCCACAATAAAGATTTCTCTCATATGAGATACCTTCGACATCAAAAGAATAAGTCATTATAGTTTTTGAACACACCCAGTGTGAAGAGATACCCTGAAATTCTCGATGTTACCATATAATCTGACTGAAGGAGGATTCCATATTGAGACAGATGTAATACAATTAACTAGTGTAAACATTTATATGGAACAAGAAAAGAGTAGCACAAAAATTAATCAAATATATGAGGGATACCTAGACTAGTAAACATGAACTATGTAGGTTTCCATGGAAGGATGAACTGACATCCCTTCATCATGTTTCAATAGAGGATCCAAGATCACCATCCATGGAGGTATAGGTCCCCCACCCTCAGAAAGAGGGAGTGAGGTGTATGAAACACATTTATCTTCAATGATACACATCATAACTATGAAAGAGTTTCAAACAATTCCTTCGTATAGTATTCTTACAGTAAGCTTAGAAGAAATATTTATTTAGGGTTAATCACAAAGTATATTCTAAAGTTATTTTATTGAAGGTTTTATGATTTTATTCTATATATTCTTCTGTTGGATCAAAGAGGAGGTTCTCTAATATATTTTTGATGTATCCCACATTCTAAAGAAGACCACTCATCTGGTGTTCATTGTGTTTTTCATTTTAATTTTCTATTGAAACTAGGTGCTCTTGGAGAAATGAATGTATTGGGAATCTAGGGTCTCAGGATAACATAAGACCAAAACATATGTTTTTATGAAAATATATTACTTGAAAATCGATGGCCAGGGATAATAACCATCTATAGAAAGGAGTAAGATCTCATATAGAGATGAATACTTATATAAAATTGTGTGTCTACTAACCTTATGTATAATTAATTTCACTCAGGTGAGGCTGATTTTTCATTTTAATAGGTTCATGTCATAACAAACCCCAAACTTTTACTTCAAATAAGGTAATTTTAAAAATATTGCTACACCAGTTCAACCCTTTTTAGTGTATCGATTTTAGAAAATATAATGTTCTTTTGGGAATTTAGAATTCATATAGATGTTTTAAAACTATTCATACAAAAAATATATTTTTAAATAACATATTCATGTAGAGAATAAATTGTTTTCAGGAATATATATTATAAACTATTTTTATGAAAAAATTAAAACATGGAATATTTGGAATAACTTCACAAAACATATATATTTAATATACCTCACATAATATATATATATAATCTAAAACACACAGATATATATAATACCTAAACATTAATATATATATATATATATATATATATTTATATCAAAAAACTAGTTCATATATATAACACTGAATATTTTAAAGTTGTTGTTGTAGTGTCTATAATACATTTTTTATTAGGGAGTTTTTACTACGTTAAATATCATCAAGATGGAAAAAATCATATACCAGGGTATAAGATATTTTCCTAGAGGGGAAAACGGAATATAATTTCACGTAATATTAGAATAAAGCTACATAATTTGTATTGTGATGGATGGGTTCTTTTATGTAATATATAATACTAAAATATAAAGACCATGAAAATTGTAATGATTTATTTTGATGAATTTTATAAGGATTAAACCCTATTGAGAAACATATAACATATTTATTCACATAAGAATTAGGTATGAAAAACATGATGTTTGGTTGAAACAGATGGAATACTAATTGAATAAAATATGTCCCTTGATATAATAGTCATTTAGGAAAAATTGATTTATTTAAGAATAAATTATTCCTAATGTTTTATTTAAAAATAATAACTATTTGGATATGACATGATATATAATATTTTACACGAGGGGGGAGAATACCAAATGTTGGACCAAAATTGTATGAGGGAGTAGTACATATTTTGTTTTAGATGGTTATATAACATCTTAAAATAGTGTAATATCAAACCAAAAACACCATTAATCCTAAAATCTATCTATACATTTGGAGCGAATATAATTTATGAAAAATAATAATGGTGTACCTTAAACCAGTCACTATATCTTATCCATGTCTGTACTAGTCATTTAAAAATGATTTATAAGAATAAAATAAAATAATCCACCCTTTATAGGTATCCTTATATCATAGGAATCCTCCAATTCCCAAGAAGGATCTCTCCAAATACATAGTATTCTAGATACCAACATTAAATGCTTGAGAAAATCAAGATTTATAATTCTTTAATATGAGCAAAATAAATTTTAGAAATTGAAACAAATCATAGAGGATTGATATTTTTTATATATTCATCCAGATACCCACTTTGGAATATAACTATTTGGTTATACAGGCGAGGCATTTCCCAACTGTTCAAACATGTAACTCCTTGTAAAATATATATAAATTAAAATAACAATCATTTAACCTATAAATGATTCTTATAGAAATTTAATCTCCTTGAATCATCATCTAATCTTGATTGAAACTGATATATTATTCATGAGTGAAAGAATATTTAGATTGTATCTTGCGATATCAAATAATATATAGGCTACCAAAACGGTACTACATTGTGGTGACTATTACCTAACTCTCTTTGATAGTTTTTAGAGATCATAGACACATTTTAGTGTATTAAAATTTTAAATTTATTATATTTTAGTAGTTTTATTTTAGAGTGATGACTGGTTGTAAATGGACCAAACAAAGGCTTCAATGTGAATGAATAAAACTAAAATAAGATCCCACACAGTGTGTTACCACTCAATACTTAGAAGAGGGTCATAAACCATCCAGTGGGTGTATACAAAAGTAAGAGATCCTTAGGTTTCTCAACGGTTACCTAGTGTAATATATAGTATCTATAAATTCTATAAAAATGAAATTGTCTAAAAGGTGTTATCAGGTGACTAACCAGTGGTGTATTGTTAGAAAGTCAAAATATGAATTTAAGATGTTCTTCAATTGCTCTCTTGACCAATTTTAATAACCAAATAAACACTTATACCACTAAAATATATAAATACATCCCATTGTAGTCTTGGAAATCACAAATTAATGAAAAAAGGAACCAAAACACTCCATAGAAAATGACAACACGCATCAACTACAAAATTTCCTCATCTTAAGATCTCTATATACTTTGCTCTTCAAACACTATAATCTTCTATATCACTCCATAATTCTAAGTAAATGTTTACGCTATATATCCTTACATGAAAATTGATATCTTTTAATAAAAAGGTGTGTTCTTAAGAAAGTTACTTATTTCTCTATTTTTTTGGTTCTTGGTGAATCTCGAAAACCATGGATTTCCACTTTGAGATATTATTAAACTAATAAAACCATGGATTAACATTCTTGGTTTTTGGGATAAAACTAAAGTTAATGGTTTATGTTTATTATTATTATATTATATAACACTAATGTAAAGGCCTATTTATTTATTAAACCTAAAACAATTATAGTGGGAGACATAGAGCCTTAAAATTGTGCTATTGATGAACATTCTTAAACAATTGTTTGTTTTTTCTTTTATTTATTGCCTATAGATATTAATAATTAATATCAATTATTAATGTAATCAATTAATCAATTATCATGTAAAGCACTTAATATATTATCTCTTAGTCTCATAATTAATTTTAATCAATCACAATATTAATTAAAATTTCCATCTATGATTAATATATTTAAAATTTTAATATACTTACAAATTATATTTCCATATGTTTCAAAATCATAATTTATTTCTATATTGAATTACTTCATCGGTTGTTTTCTGTTTTAAATTCTTTTAAAGGAAATTCAACCCCTTCTACAATATTACTTTGAATAACATTTCAAATTAGAGGTTTCCTTTTTCATTTTTTTTTAAAAACATAATTATATTCAATTAATGATCTTTATGAAATAAATTCTTTCTATAACAACCATGATGACCCCAATGGACAATCAATGGGTCAAGTTAATTTTATTAATTGGGAGGATTTAATATATTAGAAAACGTTCATTTATACTTTTCATAAATGAGTTTTTATCCCATTTATAAAACATTTCATTATGGTTATACTCCTATTAAATAATTTAAAGGATAAATAGTCTCTCAATGATATTGGAACATTTTACCATGATGGGAAATCCATGAATTCTATGTTTTTATTGATAAAATGTTAGTCATGTTTATAAATATAAAATTACTCAAGAAATTTGGAAATTTCATGAAGATACTCTTGAAGGAATTAATAAAGTGAAAGTTACTAGACTTCATATATATAAAACATATATTTTATGTTTAAATATAAATCCGAATAAGTGTATTATGGAAATATCTACACACATTATTGAAACATGAAATTGTATAAAATATATTGGTGATGATATTTATACTGAAACTCTTATGAATAAGATAATTTGGTTTTTTCCAACTCCATGGGGACCTAATAAAAATGCGATTCAAGAAGAAAAATAAATTAATAAAATATAAATTGAAAAAAATATTCAATATCTCTTGAATTATGACATCATCATGAGGTGAAATTATAATAAATAAGTAATTTAATACAAGGTAAAATAAAATTTTCATTTAATTGAATCAATAATGATTCATGTGAAAGAAACAATAAAATTCCACACCATTTCAAGAAAATTATGAAATTTAAATGTTAGATAAATGATTTCATCATGATGAAATGGATAATAAAAAGAAAGAACAGAAGTTAACATGATATCATTACAACAAAAAGGAACACAACAAAGTAGACATCTCTTTTCTCAAAAATGAAAAGAATAATGCATGAATCCTCACAAAATATATACTTGGATTGTAATTGATGATTCTATATCCCATTATGAATGAATTGAAAATGTCACCAAATGTATCAAATGAAATATTGATGTATGTGATGATTTTAATACTCATAATTCGTTGAATTTTAATTCTTCAATACCATTTTTTTGAAGATAATTAGATTATGATGAAATAGAAAATGGATTTTGTGAACTCACCCCATAATTAAAAAAAATAAAAAGGAAATATAATCAAGCTGTTTATGAGAAGAATCTAATTTATAATGAAAATTAATATTTATATTTGAAATTAAAAGAATTAAATAATGTAGAAAAATTATAATAGACTATTAATGGTATCAAGAACACTCATTCCAAGTTCACCCAAGGTAAATAAAATTAAAAAAAAATAGATTCCCAATGATATGATAAAAGAAATTTTAGAATTGGTTTAAAAAAATGTTTTTTATAAGATTTCCATGAATACTACATTTGTAATATGATATTCTCAATTTATATTTTTTATTTATTATATAAAAATAAGGAATCATATTTATTAATGTGATTGTACAAGTTATTATTTTGGTAGTTCTAAGTACATTTATATCTCTAATATTAAATTATTTTAGGAATTATTAAAAAAAATAATGTTCTAAACTTGAATGGATTCCAAATTGTCATTTAGATAAAAAATGTGGACCAAAAACGTTTATACCAAAATATAATGTTTCTTTAATAATTTATAGGAATACTTTATCAAGAATAAATACAAATGAACAATGTAACACCCTATCCCAATCCATCAATCCCAATTTAGAGATCCACATGGCATAATGCATGCCTCCATATAATCTACAAGTTATACACTAGTAGGGAAGGTCCAAATTCCATCATTGGGGAGACTATCCCATCAGTGTCAACAAGACAAATATAAATAATAACATAGAAGAATTAATCAAAAATTTACAACAAATGTAAAAGAAAATATCTAAATCCATATATATTAATAATCCAATGACCCCCAAAGTGGAAGTTCAACATAAGTGTACGAAATACCTATAGGTAAAAAAATATTGGGGCTACACTTTGGAGTCTATCCTAGTACCACCACAAATAACCATGATTAAACTACTCGATCCCTATAGCTTCTAATTTCCCATTCCTGTAACCCTGATAATGAAGTCCACAGACTCATTAAGATTACCATGCAAGATGTGAGTATAAAACCAAAAGGATACCACCAATTAATCATTAACATTAGTCCACATGAATAAGAGTGTATGTCATGATAATATATAACCATGCATGAAAATACATAACATCGTGTACCCGATGACCAGGCACAGAACAAGAGACCAAAACCCCTAGTTGTTCTTGTTTCATCTACACTCTAGAAACATAGTTATAATAGATGTCCTAAACCCTAGTTAACTACAATGTTATCACATATTACCCAAAACCACTACGTGTAAAAATAGTATCCATTCATTAATATGAATTTATCACATAGGTCTGGACACATGGAAATCATGCTTTGATACTTCCTCAGATCGGTCCATAAGGCCATCATATATCATCATTGTTTCCTTAGTAAAATAAACATAGACCATTAGGCACTATATTAGCCTCTCAGTTCAGATCATATAAGACAATTATTTCCCCAATTCAAGATATAATACCACCATTCCACATCGTCTAACGTGGTCCTATCAACAGGTCACATACAACCACTAAGCATGCTACCCCTCTAGGTCCATCATGAAATTATGGATCCACCTATCACTTTGGTACTATCCATGGGAAACCAATATATTATATACTAAATACATAACATGGAAACAATGTCATCACATACAGAGTAAATACATTGTATATCAAAACTTTTATACGATATCCATACACACACTAATGTGATCAATGAATAAAACAAGGTTTGATGAGCTATGAATGCACACACGTATGATTAGACATTAAATATAGTCTCATAAGTTACAAATACACACACATTCAATCAAACTCATTCATGTTCCAATGGGATATCCATGTACACACATGCAATAAAACTCATGAATGTTCTCATATCATAGTAAAAAAATATCATATCATGATAAAAATCGTATACATGACCTCTACATGTTAATGAACATCCTACCTCAATCTTGTCATCATCAACATCAATGTTGGTCAGAGGCTTCATCTACCAAACCACATTATCACACTAACTAGTAAAATAATTAATTCCAATAACTTTAAGAATAAATTACAACATGGAATTGAAAATGTTCTATGATGATAATTAAATGAAAAATTAATTAAATACATTGATGTAACACATAAAAATCGTTTTAATCAATTAATAGTAATATTCAAGTCTACTTTCAGAAGAAATAATTTACATCACTCTAGGAAAATGACAATTGAAGATATTAAAGGCTCATAAGAATATAGTTTAAAAATTTAATCCTCTAACTTCCTATGGCCGATTACATAACAAGATCAATCTAGTAAAATTAATTGTTCAGGATCATTTATTAAATAAGTATGTTCATCTAAATCATACTCTAAAATAACTTGAAGGTAATATAGAATTCCTTCAATTCATGATAGAAGGGCCAAATAAAATAATACATAGAGAATAAATGATTATTAATTCACTTAAGATCCCTAAAAGTGATCACATGTGATTCTCATTAGAAATGGTCAAGAAATGAGGAAGAATATAGTGATTTCATTTATTACATAATCCCAAAAAAAAATCCATAAATGCATCTACAATAGTCATGATGTTATTTAACACTCTGATCTTGAAATGGACAATCCCATAGTTTTCCCCATAAATCAATCCATTTTTCCTCACCATGGTCAAGGTTCTGTCTCCATGTAATGTGAAGTTCCAAATGATCAACGAAAAACTGAGAAGGGGTGAATAAGTTGTTTCCTTTTTTACATATTAAAACATCATTAAATATTTCCCCTACAAATTAATTAAGTTACATACTTATCACCTATCATTAAACAAATTTTCTTGGAAAGTTAAAAAATAAAACAAAGAACACATAATTTAAAGGGTTATTCATCAGTATGAGATCCTACAACCTTTCTATAACAGCGCTTATGGGTCAATAAAAATTCACTAATATACTGAAGTGAATACAACCTCTCTCAAATCCCATTACATACCTTTTGTCTCCCAATGAGAACTATTATACGTAATCTTTTCAATTTAGTTATTTTTATTATAATAATTTGATCCATAATAATGTAACTTCTTCTATAAAATCCACAAATAGTGTATCTGGAATCTCATATTGATCTTCCTCAGTCATATTTTCTAGTGTCTGATAACTTCATCCCATTAGAATCAGTCTAATGCCCCAATTCTCAATTCATGAAAATATGAACCTATCTGATATTCCAATAAAAAAATTTTGAACTTCATAAATTGATATTAAAAAAAACTAACCAATTTACATATTCTGATTTCTCTATCTGGTAGTATGAACATATCTTAGTTCGATCATTTGATCGTAATACTTTGTCTGAAAAAAACATCTGAAATGAAATATAAAAAACATACACCTTAATTCACATGTGAACATAATTAATTATGAATGTACTCTAATATAATATTTATTAGTGAAACTAGAAAATTAAACATGGGAAACCACATTATTTTTCCCACTAAAAATAAGTCACCAATCTCATAATATTATTAACAATTTAACTTCATATTTTACAAATACAAACCTTCTCATTTATTCTGTTTACTTATTGAATCTTATTTTATTTTCCCAATTTTTATATTTCATCTTGTTTTTCTATAGTCTGATCTTATTATTTCGATCATTATTCATTTGGATACTCTGATCACTCATCCAAACTCATCATAGTTCTAATAAAAAATTGTATGATAGAATGATACATTGAAGAACAATTTTGATCTTATTTTCTATTTCTCTTTTGAACATGGTTGAATACATTCTTGCAACTTATAAAGTCTTTAGTTTCCTATAATAATAGTCTAATAGAAACATATAAATATATAAACCATTTCCATTCTCATTCTATGTTTATTAAAATATTTTCCAGACTGATCATATGGTGTCCAATGATGCTCAACATTTAAATACTTGTCGGTGTAAACTGCACATCTGATCGAGTTGTGTCAATGACTTGTCTGATGAATCTGGATCAGAAGATCACCGAATTATAGACATGAACATCCCACATTCCCTATGATGAAGTAGAATAATATTCTATATTTGTTTAATTTTTCATAACTGATATCCCTCTGATGGATTAGTGTCAGCAAATATAGACACATCATTGATCAGTATCTGATGTAGATTCTGATCAGTAACTTTGTACTCCTTCGTTTTCTCATAAGTATTAAATAATTAGACATATGAACAGAATATATAAGTTATGGGAAAAATAATGGATTATTTGGAAGTTCATCTGATGGTTCCTCCCATACTGAGACTGATGATGTATATAATCAGTAACTTTTCATTTTATCAAACATCATCTACTTCACAATTTTAGATTTCTGAAAACTTTTACATTGGGAACTTCTAGATCTAATGATCCTACATCAAGAAATCAACAAAATTTTAAAATCTAGAAAGTCTCACATTGAAATAATTCTTCAAAATTCATCATTTATCATGACTTATTAAAAAAATTAGAACATGATAGAATAGAAAAACATAATCTATCTTATTATTACTCTTCTATAAATTACCATAATCAACATTAAAAAATAATTCTTTTCAAAATAATTTTACATTATTCATTTAAAAAAACTTTAACTAAAAAAATTATTTTTCTAGTACATTTCATCTTCATTTAAACATAGAATTTTTAAAAGAAACATCATTCAATGAACAAAATCTGGTGGATCATCTGATTTCTAACTTTTCAAAAAACAAATCTAATCATTCAAACATTCATAAACTTATCATGAAACAATTTATAGTCATAAAAAATAAAATAATTCACTTGTATGATAAGAACACTCATTAGAAAAAATTTAGTTATTAACAAAAACAAAATAATTGAATACATCACAAAGAATCTTTAATCTCCACCTTGGGATTTGTTGATAAATATTGTTAACAACTTTTTCAACTCATAAATTTTTGACCGCTAAATTTTTTCACAACACATTTTTGAACATTTACTAAAATATACACTTTATCAAAAATGGGTGTCCTCACACCACAATACCAGATAATGTAATGTGTGAAAGGAATTACAGCCCTCGATGTTAAGAAAATGTTTCCGTATGTTACGATAACCCCTCTACTTTTATCTTTTCCTATCAATTTTCTTTCTCTCCCCCATAATTTGACAACTAAAATTTTAAATAAATGTAAGTAAGAAAATATATTTTATCTCCATTATAGGATAAAAGTATACATATTCTACACCATTTTTAACACGATAAAAAATAGTGTGGGGAATTCTTAATAAGTTTAGAAAGTCATTGGAGGAGGTGGAATAAGATTTTACAGCCTTAATTCCCCAAATCTCTCTTTAGGAATTTCTTTAGTAATGAGATAACAAATTTAATACTTCACCAAAATGTGTTCCCATACAAAATATCGAAAAAGATCCATTTCATTCATAAATAAAAACTTGATATTGATTTTTCTATCAGAAATGTTGGATAATTTTTTTTGAAAGATCAAATTCATTTTGATTATCTCAAAGTATCTTCAATGTTTTTTCAAACAATAACAATAATTCCTTTCTACTAAAATTGTATCCTCAATATATGAGTACACACTAGTATAAATGAAACATATTTTGATTCTTTTATAGTCAAATTTTATTAGCCTTATTTCAATTTATTCCAACTCACAAAACATTAGCCTGAGAAAAATTTACCTCGAAAAGTTGATTTTTTTTCATTACAATCTTTAGCCCAATCAGCATCACTATAACCAAGTATGTTTATTTCACAAAATCATTTGTATAAAATATATGTGATTTTATTCATCTAACATATCTCTTTATTATATTTACTTTCACCATATGGAACTATTTTGGATCACTCAAATATTTAGTACATAAATTAACAATATAAACAATATCTGGTCTTGATGTTGTAAGGTAGTGAAATATTCTAATCAATTTTCGAAAATCATACTAATATTCACTACTCCCAACATCATATTTATTGATATTTATTCAATATGAAATAGTAGAAGATACTAGTTTATATTCTTCCACACCAAACTTCTTTAACAATTCCCCAACATATTTTTCTTAAGATATGAACATGTATTTTTAATTTGTTTTACCTTTCATAAAAAATACTAATGTCTATTATTCCATCATTAACATCTTAATGTTCTATTTTATTTACTCAAAAATTTATTCACAAAAAATTCCTTATTTCCAATGAAAATTATATCATCAATGTAAACAATTACAATTAGGAAGCTTGAGTCAACTCATTTCAAAAATAATTTATTTACAACCTTTACCATTGATGAATTTATCAATTTCTAAAGGTTTTCATGTTTAGAAATCCAAGAACATTGGTCTTATTTCAACACATGAAATCATTTATTCAATTTATAAACCCTAATTTCATAATTATCCAGTAGAAAACTAAAAGGTTGATCGAGGTTAACTTCTTTAATCTCACAATATAGAAAATATGAATTTAAATCCATTTGATAAATTTGTAATTCCAATTTGCTGAAACTAATAGAAACATTCTGATGGTTTCTGATATTGAATCCAGGGAAAATAATTAATCAAAATCTACACTTTCCACTTGTTCATAACCATTGTAAACTATTCTACTTTGGTTTTGAAAAACATTTCCATGTTCACTAAAATTGATTCTATACAACCATTTTGTTCTAATAAAATTTTTATTTTCATTACATGGATCAAGTTCCTAATTTTTATTTTTTGTCAATAAAATCTAACTCTTAATTAGTCACATCAACAAGTCTTTTTGGTTTTCAATTACTTCTGAAAATGATTTTTGTTTTACTTGTTAAATAAGTGATGTCAGATTTTGTAATCCCAAGCTTCTACTTGTTCAAACTCGACCTTTATAATTACCAGGATTATTTTTTGTTTCAAAATGATTCCAAAAATTAGGAAATTTCAATGTTTATCTTCCATTATCAATTTTTTCGTCACATGATTATTCTTGAATCATGATAAGTCTATTTTTAATAACTTTATCCTTTATTTTCAAATATTCAGTTTTCCTTACTCAACATTCTCATCATTCTTTTTTATAGAATTAATATTTACAATAACTCTTACATTATAGAAGATCATTGAATTTTTGAAACATTTTCTAACAATTTTTACATCTTCTATTGTGTTAATATCCCATGAAAATTCGTTCTGAAGATTTCTCATAGAATTTTACAGGATCTATATTTTGGTTTTTTTTTGTAAAAATGAAAATAAATATTTTTTGAATTACTTTAAGGAATTTTTTTTACGATACAAAATTTTGTAAGAAGCCATGTTGGATTCCATCCTAAAAAAACATATTTTTTGTACAAGTACAACAATATTAATATCTTCTCTGTATAAAAATATTCAATGTTTATATCATTCTAACATGCTTCTTCCAAAATCCACAAAACTCTATTTTTTTTGTTCTTCTACTATATTTTTTGGTGGAAAGTTTGGAGAACTATACTAATTTTTGATTATATTATTTCTTAGATATGATTCAAAATAGATACAAGGGAATTGTGAACCATTTTTTATTTAATTAATTATATAAACCCCCATTTATTTCTCAACATATTGTATAAAAAATCTAAAAATCTATATGGCCTCTGACATATATTTCAAAATCATGATATTGGTCAGTCGAGTGAAATCATTAATAATGTTTTTTAAATTAAAAATATCTCATTCTAATTTATTTCCATGTGAACCACATAAATATAAATAAATAAGTTAAATTGTTCTAGTTGAATAAATCTGAAAATTCTTAATAATTTTAATTGTAATTCTCTTTTTTTTTGAAATGCAATAAAAACATATGCTTCTATTATATTCAATCGTGGAATATTTCAAAAAAAAATCAACTCTAGATAGTTTTTTCATAATTTCCTATACATTTTGGATAAGTCTACAAGGACAGAACATATTTTATTCTTCATTAGTTAGATAACATATATTATGAAGTTTTCCAATGAAAAAAAATTCTAATAGTTATTTATTCCCTTATAATAACTTTTCAATCTTTCATAATTCCATTGATACATCAATATTTTTATGAAAATCGCTTCTTTTACATCCTTAAAATGTTGAATTACAACATGAAAGTTAGGTTTTTTCCCACCAATAAATAAATATTATTTTGATTTTAAATATTCTTCTTCAATCTCATGTATTCGGAATCCTTTGATTATTAATTAACAATCATTTTTTATGGTAAAAAACCCCCCATCATTATTTTAAAAATATTTTATGATTTTAAAATCATGTATCATTTATGATGAACATATACAATAAAATATCCATTGTTGGTTCTTTTTTACTATCTTTCAAAATTGTATCAATAAAAAATCTCATTCTTCAACATTCTTATTTTATAAGTTTTTTATTTTTTACTATAAGAAACATGTTCTTGAAAGAGTGTCATATATTTTTTATAATGATTACCATCCTAGTCACATCTCTTATTTAATTATTTCATACATTAAAATTGGTTTTTCATTATATGTTGTATAACATCTTGAATTTATTACTTTCCAAAATGATATATTTCAGTAACATTTCTCATTATTCTTCCACCATTTCTTCCACTCTATTTGGGACACTATCCTGGAGTAGCCATGTTATAATTATAGAAATAACTTATTTTACCTTAAATTACAAAACTCCAATAGAATCCATAAAGTCATGGTTTTCTATTTATGTAAGATATTTGTTTGAAGAAACTTTATCGAGGTTGATAACTTATTTCTTTTCTAACATATTCTAGGTGTGTAGAATCCCTCTTCTGAGGAACAATTTCAAATTTTGGGAATGCGATTTATTTTTACAAACCTTATCTTATGAATCTATCCTATCACATATTCTAAAACCTAAATTGATAGAAATTGTAGATGAAATATTACATTTAGTGGGTGAGGATTTCACCAAATTATTTTTTTGGGAATTCTTAGCTAGTCCAGATGTATCATATTTTACTATAGAAGATTTGATGATAAATTGAATCAAATTTATTAAAGTAATTTCTATCTTAATAAGTATTTATTGTTACTTATTAAATCTATATTTCTTATCTTTCAACTTCTCACCGAGGTTTCAAATCATATTTACATGCATATTAGTTCTCAGTTTGTAACTTAATATCTCCTATAAGTATTATTCTTCATTCATGAATACATATTCTCCTCCTATTAAAAATATTCTACTATATTTTATCATTATTCTAATTTCATTCAATAGAGGTTTATTTTTCTCAAGACATGCAACAAGATATGATCATAACAGATATTCTTTTTAATATTCTTCACATCCATCTTCACTATCTAAGGAATCTTTTGTTTTCATAACATTTTTAAAAAATGTTCTTATAATGCCCCAACCTTAAACCTTACTTAAACGTGAGTTATTACAAGATTACACATTGAGGATATTTTCAGGTTTAGAGTTTTAGAGAATCAGATCCTGAAACTTGCATTACATTCCACATTTAAACAAGGTGGTTACATAAAAGACAATATTCATTCATCCCATCAATGGAAACCTATTTAAAATAAAACACGGATTCTTTCTTGACACATCCTTGACACTATCGTCACATCATGTACCTTTCCCTTGACCTGTGAAAAGCATTTCAAAAACTTGGGATGAGCATAAAAAGCTCAGTAAGGGTTATAAAAATATGGAAAGGAAACATGAGTTCATATATACATAAGAATGAAATCATACTTTACCCATAAAACATAGGCATATCAAATCATGAATAAATCATAGAAGACATAAGACATAAAGGTAACTTGAGGCATTCATAACATTCTTACATAGGGAGTAACCCTCTTGGTTACGTTTGGAATACCCATCACAGTATATTCCCTAAATCTCTTCGGAGAAACCTTAATATTTCACTCCTTCGCGTTACCCAATGCATTGGAGAGCTATATCGGGCTCACCCGCCCTTAGTTTATCACGGAACCACCCGTTCTTCATAACAATGCCCAAGAACCATAACATAATCGTATCACATAAAACATGAATAAAGGAAACATAACATTTCCACATTTCAATCACAATATAACATTTTAGGATATTGAAATAATGAATCCATTAAAAAAGAAACCATTTCCAAAACCATTTAAAACATTTAATAAAGAGATTTTTTATTCAAAGTGTCCCATACCACCTTTAAGCTTTTAACATTTTAAACCATTAATATCCATATAAATAAATCCTTAAAACCATTTTGAAAACATGGATATTAATAAGAACAAATAATTAAAACATTTAAAACGATATTTTGGTTAAAGGGGTTTTACCAAAATTAGAGACACTTGAATACAATAATCGAGGAATAACATTTAGTCAGAACTTTATAATATCATGAGAATAAAAGGATTCATGATATAATACTCCAAAGGACAGTATATACACCATATAAGAGTGAATTGGTGCATAACAACAATGAACCCTCAATAGAAATGTCAAATGTGATGAAATCCCTTATAAAGAAGGTATCCTTAAATTAAGGACAAATAAATCTCAACAATATGTGTGACAAATATATATATACACCCAATATAAGTGGATATTAAGTGTAAAACAATAAAAGGTCATTCACACATATTCAATGGATGACATATTCAATGACTACAGGTTGAACCCAAAGAAATCGAAATTGGGTTAAAATGTTCCCTTGACAGCCTAACGACATCACATCAAAATGAGTTGATGAGAGATAAAAAGTGTATCTCATCACTTGGACATAAAATTTACATCAATAAGTATGTATGACAACATATCCCAACATAATAATATGTAAATTAAAAGTCCCAATAAAAGAAGTCTTTTATAAAAGAGGAGGGTGAAAGTTTCCCTTACCGACTTGGGTATCTTTCAAAACATACACCCCATGAAAGAAAGTCAATAGGTCATTGATGTAAATACTCATAAAAGAAATTATATTACACAAATAGTATAATAATGGAAGTACATACACCACTCAAAGGAAATTGTGGCAAATGTAGCATAAATCTCACGGGAATAAATGTGAGATGAAAAAATCCCTTACGAAAACTCGGCAGCCTAACGACGCCACATAAAACTTCCGAATATGGATTGATGAGATTAAATAGGGTATCTCATCACATTAAAATAAAATGTACAGAAAGTGGAATATAAAATAAAATCCCCCAACATTACAAAGAGGAGGTTAAAAGAAGTGACATAAAGAAGATTACTTAAAAAGAAAGAGAGAGGTTAGATCTCTTACGAAAGTTCGGCAGCCTAACGGGGCCACTCAAAACTTCCAAAATAGATTTATGAGAGAGAATAGGGTCTCTCATCACATGAACATAAAAATTACAGTAGGAGTAATATAAAATAACATCCTAATCATAAGAAAGATGAGCTTAAAAGAAATGACATAAAATAGTGTACTTAAAAAGAAAGAGAGTTGTAGGATCCCTTACCTCGGGTCCGACTTGACTCGATCGTTCTTTAATCTCCTGAATAATAAACTTTAGTTAATTTATAATTCCTTAAGAACCATTTTTCAATTTCATTATTACTTTTATACCACTTATTACCAAGTCCTAATCATTATGTAATCATTTATGTTAATAATATTTGTTTTGCCGATATTTGGTTCTTAAGTCGAAAGTGGTCTTCTTACAATTACATGTTGTTCGTGTGGCCAAATGTTTATTATATCCAGAATTGTATTAATTATGTATATATCATATATTTAATATATATCCAGTACTTTCATGAATTTATAACATTACATAATCATTTAGAGGTAAGAAATGAAATGCACCGTTCATGGAGACGGTAAGCCGTACGTACGCATGAACGCTACTTTCATTTCTATTTTGTATTTTATAGAATGGAATAATAATGATATAAAGGTATATTATAATTCCAGTATAATGTCATATATAATATCATATTTCCATCCTTTATACATCCCACATATGGTATTTAACGAATCAAATAACTTTGAGGGGGCGGTAGTCCGCACTTCCTTAAATGAAGATATCGCGTATACCCATAATGGAAGTCATAAAGGTAAGAAAACAATGAAAAATACAGAATCATAAATAAAAAAAAAACATATTATATATCATATATAAGAATAGTGACATCATAATGGCCACCTTTGAAGGTGTTAAATGAGTTTTTAACAATCATCGTTTCGGGAGGCAGAATTTCACCATCCACGGAAACCGTATGTTCTTTAACCATTTGATGTAGTTGTGTGAGAGTTTATCTCGAATAAATCTTATAACAACATCATATTTTATTGAAGATACTGGTGTTGTCACAAAAGAAGTAAATAAAAAGAGTTTAGGGGGTTGGAGAAGCAAAATGAAACAAATGAACATGAGAGAATGAATTACCATTAAAAGTGTAACTCCTTTTGATTTGAGCCTAAAGGCTTCCTTTGAAAGGATTATGCCCAAAGGGAATCCTCTAGGATGAGGAGAGGGATTTGGAGAGAGTAAATGGGCAGGGGATGGACGAGCCAAAGGCATGAGGAGTGTGTTAAATGAGGTAGAGGTGGGGGCCTTTTATAAGAGGAGAGGAGGGGTACTTTTGGAAAGTAAAGAAATATTACTTTATTTGAAAATGTGTTTCGATTTTAAAAGGTCTCACATTGATATAATTCGAGGCTAAGGTGATAAGGCTTCGAAATCCACTCATCCAATAAGTTTTGGACATGTGTAGTTCATAGATTTTACATTATCTTTCCATTTTATTTAAATCGTCAAATAATGATGTCATCGCTGCATCATTATTATGTAATAAATAATTTAATTTATTTAATGTCTAAAAATTATTTAAAAATACTATGATGTAGTAAATCGTTTTAGCTTTCCAATGAATATTTATAATCAAAAATATGACTTGTATAACCCCACTTAAAAATTATTTTAGTAAAACATATCATGTTTGTGTCAATTTTACTTTTACATTAAATAAAATGTTATTTATGTCATTGCCCTACCAAAGTGGATACATGGGGTCCCCAAGATGACCCATGGCTTGTCTTTGTCGGCCATGATACAACCTATTAGGGTAAGACATGTTTCAAGCTCATCTCATTTTATTAAAGCATTATTTTTACCTTAAACTACACTAATTACCACTAATCGCGATTAAAAACTTAATAAGTTACTATTCACCAAAAAATTATTTTAATCTAATTGAACCACATTTTACTTCTTAATGACAACCATGTATGTTGGATTTTTGAAAATCAAAACACAATGATGGCAAAATTTCATTTAAATGGAAAATCAGTTTTTATAAGTACCACTTAGTGGTTTCACTATTCATCAAGAAGTGAAGTTTTTCAGAAAAATCCAAAAAATTCACCCTAAGCTATATTTGATATTCTGAATTCAAAAATGAATTCCGTTTTAGAAAATTCAAACCATATAATTCAAATTAATTAATTTAATAATTAATTCCCGCTGTCATGAAAAATAGCGTGTTTTATGAAACAATAAGTATCAAAAGATTGACACTAGTTTAAGTCTGATTTCAAAGTGAAATTGATTCCAAAGACCACTATTGGATTTAATGGTAAAAATATTTTATAATTTCACTTTAAAACCAATTCAAAATATAATCTAATCATATAAATAAATTAGATTAAAAAGTGGTTTTGAATTAAAATACAACATTTTACACTATTCATTAAAAAAATGAACTTTATCGGAAAGATACCAAAAATTATACAAAGAAAATTTTGATGTCCCGATTCTTAATAAGAGTTTTATTTGGTCCAAAAGAATGTTTAATAGTGAACAAAACTATATTTAATGACGGTTCTCCATCAAAAGTTGATAAGTGAACCTTTAGTGAAAACTAGGGCATATACGCCTAAAATTGAATTCTTTCCGTATTTTAAGCCTTTATCTTTTACTGTATAAATGTAAAAACATTTAAAAAACATATATAATCATATTTTAGTTATTTCTATCCATTCCCTCCATTAAAACGGCTACATGTTAACTACCATTTAAAATAATATTATTTTATTATTAGAGTGCAACGTAAGATTCCCAAGAAACTCGTTGTTGCGTGTTGGGTACGCCATCGAGCATAGCGTCCCCTTTAAAGTCATATTAATATTTTAATCACAAATATGGATAAATATGAAAATGTCATATTCCTTATTTACCTGGGGTGTTACATCCTTCCCCCCTTTTGGGAATTGCGTCCTCGCAATTTTAAAATTGCGCTTGGAAACATCCTTGAA
Organism: Viscum album; assembly: GCA_963277665.1. Taxonomy (NCBI): domain Eukaryota; kingdom Viridiplantae; phylum Streptophyta; class Magnoliopsida; order Santalales; family Viscaceae; genus Viscum; species Viscum album. Next base: position 71,588,910 of record OY728135.1, read on the forward strand.
CGTCCCACATTGGAACAAGAGTCGGTAAAACAATCACTTTAAAATAAAGAAAGATAAGCACAGAGGTCACCCGAGTTATCCCATACTAGGATTAGAAGTATGAAAATATGGACATGGAGGAGAAAACATAGGGTCATGTTCCGATGGAGAGTGATAGAAAACATGTTTAGGAGAAAGTTAACAATAAGAAAATCACAAACTTGTGATGGGTTAAACGGTGTTGGGTTCCCCAGTAGGAAAAGATAATAGACAAAATTTTTGTTTTAAGTTACTTTTTATTGAGGAATTTATTCATAAGGAAGCATAATCACTTATCATATTTACTTTCAACCTTTATTAGATTCCTTACACAAACTCATATTTTTTCCAAAAGACGAGTATTTAGGGAGACTTGTTCGCATTAAGAGTACTATAATCAACTTCTAGAGAATCACCCAATCCACAAAATAGAACTATATACCTCCCATGTCTTTAGACTTTAACCAAATACAAAACCAAAAAGGATAGTACAAGATCAGATAATCCAGAAAAGGATAACCCCTTATAAAAAGAAAATCTATTCTTAATCTCCAAAATTTGTCCAACAAAACCCAAAGTTCAACGAGGACCATTCTATAATCAATTTGTCCATAAAATTCTTCAAATTTAACCAATATAAGATTGAAACCCAAATATTTGAAGGATTTAGTCACATAGTCTTCTAAGTTAAATCGTAACATTTATCTCCAAACAACATCAGTTGCTCCTAAAGTCTCACATTGAAAAGTAATTATCCTAATCACATATCCTCCAAAATAAACTTACTCTTAATTCATAAAATCATATAACTAAAAAGAATCAGTCAAACTTACCAGGGACTTCACGTAGTCCAGTGGTAGGCGATAAATACCAGTCGCACTTTGGTTGTGGGTTCGATTCCCGCAGCATTGTCCGACGCGACGGGTTGTCACACGGTCTGTGTGTTGTCCTTTTTCCAAAACTATATAATTCTCAAATCATTACCCACAAAGGGATAAAATCATCAAAAATACCCATAACATAATTTAACCTCAATTTTATCTCATGCCTTTCACTTCAATCATAACATATGGTATCCCATAATTACCTCAAAAGTAAGGATCATATAAACCCTAATGGTTACCTTAATAATTATTACCTGAATTTCCACATCGAGTTTTCCATATCGTACATGATGAATTAGAGAACTCACCAAGGATCAAGTGGTTGATCATGACTCCTTGATAGTTGGTTTAGAAAAACCATGAGATTCCTCATTGAATCCCCCATCTCATCCAGTATCTTAATCAGAGAACCGCCACAGTTTCCTTCAAACCCATTGTCACTTTGGTGCCTGCTAGATCCAGCCATTTACTAAAACCAAAAGGTCATTGTGAGTATATCAACAAAACCATCATGTACTAATGAGTAAGATAGACAATAAGATATACTTACTCATTCACTTTATCTAAAACTAAGACTCTTTCTGAAATCCTAACCATTATGGTAATTATCAATTATTCTTAAAGAATAACCTAACCTCTAAAGTTATCTAAACCGACCTTTGATACCAACTATAAGGCCCCAACCTTAAACCTTACTTAAACGTGAGTTATTACAAGATTACACATTGAGGATCTTTTCAGGTTTAGAGTTTTAGAGAAATATATCTTGAAACTTGCATTACATTCCACATTTAAACAAGGTGGTTACATAAAAGACAATATTCATTCATCCCATCAATGGAAACCTATTTAAAATAAAACACTGATTCTTTCTTGACACATCCTTGACACTATCGTCACATCATGTACCTTTCCCTTGACCTGTGAAAAGCATTTCAAAAACATGGGATGAGCATAAAAAGCTCAGTAAGGGTTATAAAAATATGGAAAGGAAACATGAGTTCATATATACATAATAATGAAATCATACATTCCCATAAAACATAGGCATATCAAATCATGAATAAATCATAGAAGACATAAGAAATAATGGTAACTTGAGGCATTCATAACATTCTTACATAGGGAGTAACCCTCTTGGTTACGTTTGGAATACCCATCACAGTATATTCCCTAAATCTCTTCGGAGAAACCTTAACGTTTCACTCCTTCGCGTTACCCAACGCATTGGAGAGCTATATCGGGCTCACCCGCCCTTAGTTTATCACGGAACCAACCGTTCTTCATAAAAATGCCCAAGAACCATAACATAATCATATCACATAAAACATGAATAAAGGAAACATAACATTTCCACATTTCAATCACAATATAACATATTAGGATATTGAAATAATGAATCCATTCAAAAAGAAACCATTTCCAAAACCATTTAAAACATTTAATAAAGAGATTTTTGATTCAACGTGTCCCATACCACCTTGAATCTTTTATCATTTTAAACCATTAATATCCATATAAATAAATCCTTAAAACCATTTTTGAAAACATGGATATTAATAAGAACAAATAATTAAAACATTTAAAACGATATTTTGGTTAAAGGGGTTTTACCAAAATTAGAGACACTTGAATACAATAATCGAGGAATAACATTTATTCAGAACTTTATAATATCACGAGAATAAAAGGATTCATGATATAATACTCCAAAGGACAGTATATACACCATATAATAGTGAATTGGTGCATAACAACAATGAACCCTCAATAGAAATGTCAAATGTGATGAAATCCCTTATAAAGAAGGTATCCTTAAATTAAGGACAAATAAATCACAAAAATATGTGTGACAAATATATATATACACCCAATATAAGTGTATATTAAGTGTAAAACAATAAAAGTTCATTCACACATATTCAATGGATGACATATTCAATGACTACAAGTTGAACCCAAAGAAATCGAAATTGAGTTAAAAAGTTCCCTTGACAGCCTAACGGCATCACATCAAAATGAGTTGATGAGAGATAAAAAGTGTATCTCATAACTTGGACATAAAATTTACATCAATAAGGATGTATTAGAACATATCCCAACATAAAAATATTTAAATTAAAAGACCCAATAAAATAATTCTTTTAAAAAAGAGGAGGGTGAAAGTTTCCCTTACCGACTTGGGTATCATTCAAAACATACACCCCATGAAAGAAAGAAAATAGGTCATTGATGTAAATACTCATAAAAGAAATTATATTACACAACGATTAGAATAATGGCAGTACATACACCACTCAAAGGAAATTGTGGCAAATGTAGCATAAATCTCACGGGAATAAATGTGAGATGAAAAAATCCCTTACGAAAACTCGGCAGCCTAACGACACCACATAAAACTTCCGAATATGGATTGATGAGATAAAATAGGGTATCTCATCACATTACAATAAAATGTACAGAAAGAGTAATATAAAATAACATCCCCCAACATTACAAAGAGGAGCTTAAAAGAAGTGACATAAAGAAGATTACTTAAAAAGAAAGAGAGAGGTTAGATCTCTTACGAAAGTTCGGCAGCCTAACGGCGCCACTCAAAACTTCCAAAATGGATTGATGAGAGAGAATAGGGTCTCTCATCACATGAACATAAAAATTACAGTAGTATTAATATAAAATAACATCCTAATCATAAGAAATATTAGCTTAAAAGAAATGACATAAAAGAGTGTAATTAAAAAGAAAGAGAGTTGTAGGATCCCTTACCTCGGGTCCGACTTGACTCGATCGTTCTTTAATCTCCTGAATAATAAACTTGAGTTAATTTCTAATTCCTTAAGAACCATTTTTCAAGTTCATTATTACTTTTATACCACTTATTACCATGTCATAAACATTATGTAATCATTTAAGTTAATAATATTTGTTTTGCCGATATTTGGTTCTTAAGTCGAAAGTGGTCTTCTTACAATTACATGTTGTTCGTGTGGCCAAATGTTTATTATATCCAGAATTGTATTAATTATGTAGATATCATATATGTAATATATATCCAGTACTTTCATGAATTTATAACATTATATAATCATTTAGAGGTAAGAAATGAAATGCACCATTCATGGAGACGATAAGCCGTACGTACGCATGAACGCTACTTTCATTTATATTTCGTATTTTATAGAATGGAATAATAATGATATAAAGGTATATTATAATTCCATTATAATTTCATATATAATATCATATTTCCATCCTTTATACATCCCACATATGGTATTTAACGAATCAAATCACTTTGAGGGGGCGGTAGTCCGCACTTCCTTAAATGAAGATATCGCGTATACCCATAATGGAAGTCATAATGGTAAGAAAAAACTGAAAAACACAGAAGCATAAATAAAACACAAACATATTATATATCATATATAAAAATAGTGACATCATAATGGCCACCTTTGAAGGTGTTAAATTAGTATTGAACAATCATCGTTTCGGGAGGCAGAATTTCACCATCCACGGAAACCGTATGTTCATTAACCATTTGATGTAGTTGTGTGAGAGTGTAGCTCGAATAAATCTTATAACAACATCCTAGTTTATTGAAGATACTGGTGTTGTCACAAAAGAAGTAAATAAAAAGAGTTTAGGGGGTTGGAGAAGCAAAATAAAACAAATGAACATGAGAGAATGAATTACCTTTAAAAGTGTAACTCCTTTTGATTTGAGCCTAAAGGCTTCCTTTGAAAGGATTATGCCCAAAGGGAATCCTCTAGGATTAGGAGAGGGATGTGGAGAGAGCAAATGGGCAGGGTATGGCCGAGCCAAAGGCCTGAGGAGTGTGTTAAATGAGGTAGAGGTGGGGGCCTTTTATAAGAGGAGAGGAGGGGTACTTTTGGAAAGTAAAGAAATATTACTTTATTTGAAAATGTGTTTCGGTTTTAAAAGGTCCCACATTGATATAATTAGTGGATAAGGTAATAAGGCTTCGAAATACACTCATCCAATAAGTTTTGGACATGTGTAGTTCATAGATTTTACATTATCTTTCCATTTTATTTAAATCGTCAAATAATGATGTCATCGCTGCATCATTATTATGTCATAAATAATTTTATTTATTTAATGTCTAAAAATTATAAAAAAATACTATGATGTAGTGAATATTTTTAGCTTTACAATGAATATTTATAATCAAAAATATGACTTGTATAACCCCACTTAAAAATTGTTTTAGTAAAACATATCATGTTTGTGTCAATTTTACTTTTACATTAAATAAAATGTTATTTATGTCATTTCCCAACCAAAGTGGATCCATGGGGTCCCCAAGTTGACCCATGGCTTTTCTTGGTCGGCCATGATACAACCAATTAGGGTAAGACATGTGTCAAGCTCATCTCATTTTATTAAAGCATTATTTTTACCTTAAACTACACTAATTACCACTAATCGCGATTAAAAACTTAATAAGTTACTATTCACCAAAAAATTATTTTAATCTCATTGAACCACATTTTTCTTCTTAATGACAACCATGTATGTCGGATTTTTGAAAATCAAAACACAATGATGGCAAAATTTCATTTAAACGGAAAATCAGTTTTTATAAGTACCACTTAGTGGTTTCACTATTCATCAAAAATTGAAGTTTTTCAGAAAAATCCAAAAAATTCACCCTAAGATATATTTGATATTCTGAATTCAAAAATGAAGTCCGTTTTAAAAAATTCAAAACATATAAGTCACATTAATTAATTTAATAATTAATTCCCGCTGTCATGACAAATAGCGTGTTTTATGAAACAATAAGTATCAAAAGATTGACACTAGTTTAAGCCTGATTTCAAAGTGAAATTGATTCGAACGACCACTATTGGATTTAATGGTAAAAATATTTTCTAATTTCACTTTAAAACCAATTAAAAATATAATCTAATCATATAAATAAATTATATTAAAAAGTGGTTTTGAATTAAAATACAACATTTTACACTATTCATTAAAAAAATGAACTTTATCGGAAAGATACCAAACATTTACACAAAGTAAATTTTGATGTCCCGATTCTTAATAAGAGTTTTATTTGGTCCAAAAGAATGTTTAATAGTGAACAAAACTATATTGAATGACGGTTCTCCATCAAAAGGTGATAAGTGAACCTTTAATGAAAACTAGGTCATATATGCCTAAAATTGAATTCTTTCCGTATTTTAAGCCTTTATCTTTTACTGTATAAATGTAAAAACATTTAAAAAACATATATAATCATATTTTAGTTATTTCTATCCATTCCCGCCATTACAACGGCTACATGTTAACTACCATTTAAAATAATATTATTTTATTATTAGAGTGCAACGTAAGATTCCCAAAAAAACTCGTTGTTGCGTGTTGGGTACGCCATCGAGCATAGCGTCCCCTTTAAAGTCATATTAATATTTTATTCACAAATATGGATAAATATTAAAATGTCATATTCCTTATTTACCTGGGGTGTTACAGTTCTGATCTTTTTTGAGCATTCATCATCTGAATAATTGTTTTCAGTTGAGTCTGATTCAAGTTTCATACTCAAAATACTTATTTTCTTTCCTATAAAATTATTTCCATATTTTTTAGATGACTTTTCATCTTTAGAAATTCTTTTCTCTTCTTCCATCGTCATTTTTCATCAAAATCATCTCAATATTCTCCAAATTTATTCTATAGATATTCATTGAAAACAATCATATTCTACCACACTCGAATCAATTGATTAGAACTTTTACAACATACATTCCTCATTATATTTAATAAATCAAATAGATAAGTGTCATTTTTTTCATTCAACCCTTATCTTCTGTATCTTCAAAATCACAATGCTAAACATCTTTAATATGTTGAATTTCCAAATTTGTCAAAACATCAAAAACCATTTCATCTTTCAACCACTTTTTGAACACCAGAGATTGTGTCATATCATATGAAATAAAAAGGATATGCATTTTATCATGAGATAAATCATATTTATCTTGTAAAGAATATATTTTGGAATCAACCCATTAATAGAAAATATCTGATGATTTTCTTCCAAGTCATAAAATATTCCAAAATATATCTAAAACCTATGAGGTTAAAAAGAATTTCATATACTCTGATGAAGTAATCATCAATAGTTTCTTCATTTTTCATTATCATATCTTCAAAAATTCTATACCATATTTCTATATTTTATTCTTAAACATTAGTATCCATTTATAAAATGCTTTCAAGACATTCTTACATAATATTTGATGTTTTGAGAACTATCACCTGCATATACATTTTTTTACAAATGCATAAGAATTTAATTCTTGGATTCCCCATCAACATTAATATTTATATTTTCAAAAACAAATATAGGATCATCTTTCTCAATGGGTAGAGAACTTTTTTTAAGAATCAATTACATTTATTCCTTGAGTTAAAATAAATAGAATCGTTTATTTTTCAAACCATTATAATTTTTGAAATAAAATATAGGAATGCCATTACTGTTCATATTGTTGAGATAATCCATGATAACGATTATATAAGTTAACCTCTCCTAATACTAATTGGAATTCCAAAATATTGATGAAGAAATCATGGGGAGTTGAATAGGTTTTTTCCATTTTACAAATTTCATCATTTGTAAATTTAATCCCTATAACTTGTTTTTAGTTTTATACTTATAAACGTTTAGAAAACACATATTCCTGAAAATATATTAAAGTAAAAAATGGAACACAAGATTTATATGTTTTGGCCTCACTATGAGAGCCTACAAACATACCATAACAACTATCATGGGTCTATGTAAATTTCCATTATGAATAATTGAATAAAAAATCTTCCAACTATTATTACAGATCTTCTATATCCATATAGGAAATATTATAATGACTCCCTTTAGTTTAATTTTTTTTTTCTGAAATAAATTTTAGCCATAAAAAAAGTAACATATTGAAACTACTTCAGTAAAGGTTTCTATAGAATCTGAATATGGTCTACCACAGTCTAATTCACTTGAATCTTGATGAAAAAAGTATGTAGACTCAGTCCGATGGCTTAATTCTCAATATGCATAAATCCATATATTTTTTATCTTCATTTATTACCAATATGAACTTATCAAATAAATCTTCAGAACATTGTTTGATTTTCTCAATCTAATTTCTTTATCAAGTAATCTGAACTTGTCTCAGTCCGATCATCTGATCAGAATTTTATATCAGAAAAAACCTCTGATTGGAACTCTGTTGCATTTCCACATTTTCACACACATGTAAAATGTTAAGTGGAAATATATTATACATTTATATTTTTTTCTCCTAGATAAGAAAAGGTGGGATGCCTCTTTATTTTTCCTAGTCACTCAAATTCAAAAATATCGGATATTTGATGACAATTTAACTTCATATTTGACCACTTAAAAAGTTATTATTTCTTCTAGTGGATTATACAATATTCATGAATATTTTAGAATGTAAAATTTCTTTCCGTTTTCTTCAGTTCAATTGTGTGAGTCTAATAATTCATCATATGGTGAATGTGATCTATCTTTTAGACCCAATTTCAATCTGATAGAAAATCACTCAATAGAATGATTCTTCAAAACATGCCTTTTCTCTCTGCATCTATTGCACATTTAAAAATGGTTTACAACAATTTTGCAACATCTAAATACATCAATTGGATTAAAAAACATTATTGTAGAAACATCTCTATATATAATGCATTTTCATTTTAAAAATTGGTTTGTTAAACTATTTTGAAGACCAATAATATAGTGTCTGATGGATCTCATCATTGGAATACTTATCAATGTTAACCACTCATCTGATGGATCAGTTTCAAAGACTTGTCTGATTAATTGGTATCTGCAACTCATCTGATTACATGCCTGAACTTCCACTTTAATTTTTCTCTAGTAAAAAAAATATTTTATGGTTATAAAATTTCATAATAGATTCATGTATTATTTATCATCATCAACAACTATGGTCACTCTAATGATCTTCTTCTGATGGGAACTCTAATCTGAAAATCTTAACTCTATTTTTCATATAACATGTATATGATTTGACATTTGGAAAAAATTTGAGAATAATTGTGAATCCAATGGTGAACCAAGTGGTGCATCTGATGGTGACTCCAATAGTGAGACTGAGGATTTATCTGATAGACAACATTGGATTTACTTAAACATAATTATCTTTACATGTTAAAACTTGTAAAATGTTTTGCGTTATGTACATCTTGATCTGATGATCCAGCCTCTAACAAATGACAAATTTAGAAAACATAGAAGATCACACATCTATTTCCTTCTAAAAACATTAGATTTTATGATGAATTCTTTTTTATTTTCTTGAATCATTAATCTACAGTAAATAACAATCTATCTTCTTCGGAGATCAGTATAACTACCCATAGAAAACATTCAAACATAGTAATTGTCATCAACTTATGAATTTATAAATTTATATAACCTATATCTAACCAAATCATTATCTGATAAAATTCATATTTGTAAAAAATCATACTTTTTATGAAGAAACCACATATATAAAACCAATTCTAATGGACTATTTGATTGAAACCATTTAAAAAAAACTTCCAACATTCTGACATTCAACAGCTTCTCATGAAATAGGTTATAAACTTCTACCAACACATATTTATACTAAATTATATAAACATTATTTTTAAAAATTTAGTTTCCAACATGAATAATGACTTTGAAAAAAATCAAAATGAATATTCACTACGGTCAATGGGGTCACCCAATATTTTATTCCATGGGTCTATAGGGATGTCCCATAGGTTCTGTGCAATTTAGGATAAAGCACACTGAAAGAACCTATATTGTCATGTGTAGATATCCATTAGTATAATAAGTGGACCTATTGGGAAATTTCATGTGTTTCTTTAGGAAGGAAGATGATGTTTTACAAGATACCCATGTGGTCAGATGACCAAGTCCATAACATAGCGACGTTCAGTTGAGAAATAATTTCATCAAGGACGATACCTAAATAAAAGTGTAATGTAATTTATAGGGTTGAAATGTATGGTCTAAAATGGGGAAATGGATCACCAAAAATGGGGTTGTAAACCCACATAATGATAATGGTTTAATAGACTATATGTTTCTACCTGTTACATCCCAACCTGACATCCACTTAAACCATACCCATAGCAAGTGGATCACATGGCCTCAAGCACGCCTCCTAATATTCCAGAGGCTTCTGACTAGTAGTGAGGTCCTATTGTTTTAGGTTAGAGAAAAAATATTCTCATATCAGAGTGGAACATCCGATAATGGATAAACAGAAAGCATCAGAAATAGAAACTCTAACAAACATGACCAGTAACCCGTCATAGAAGAAGAATATATAAATATACGTTATAGTGTAAACTACTGTAATAATCAACTTTATAGGCATAAATAACCAAAAATTATACTAATATGAATATACAATAGTAAGGGGAATATACATGAATTAATGGAATTTTGATCTAAAAAAATGGAAACAGGAGACATGCACATACAACATACTTAAAAAAGAACAAAAATAAAAATACCATTCCACTAGAATCTCAAGAATATGATTGGTCCACTTCTCCCATGCTACATACTATACGTAAATTGAATCAAGAATCTATCGCATGGTACATTCCTGAATCCATTACTATAGAAATGTAATCTACTCAGGTACCAAATATATCCTTAGTAGGGTGTGAGATAACATCCCAATAGGCCACCACCATCAGTGTATATAAATAATCCAAATAGTGTATATAGAAATAATAGTATTCATGTATACAAAATAATATACTGTGCTAGATAAATAATAACCAATGGGATCAAGTTCCTATGGGACACCTAGAAGCTCTATTGGGTTCGGCAAATGCCATTTTAAGAGTCTAACCGGTAACCATTTTTATAATAACCACATATATAAATATCATATAAAACTATATTCAAAAACAAGGTGGGGATTTAATTGCGAATATACATGGATACTATGTTCTAGTAAGACACATGGCATAACTCAAGACTCAATGACTTGTCTAATGATCTATAGACTCCAACAAAGGGTGCATTCCCTAAATCTCCCAATGAATGCAAGACATATTTTCCATCATTTGAGATTAGTGGGGTGAGATGTCGTTCCTATCACAAGATATGGAAATTTTTTGAATGTATTTCCCATATCCTAAATATATGTATAATAATGAGGGATTTCATGATTGACACTTATTGTAAGGGAGAGTGAAAAATCATGCTAAAAAGTCCCATAAACAGCGATCCACTGCCAACATCAATGGAATAATCCTAATAAAAAATAATATTAATATGAAGGGTCACCTATTTAGTATAATAAACATAAAGACCCAATATATATAAAAAGGGTTTCATAGATTGTATAATCCACATATAAATGAATGTGCAAATCAATATGGAATGTCCAAAAATTATTAATCATTATAATTAAAATATTAAATTCATATGTTCCCTTCAATTAGTGGTATGTTGAACAACAGATGGAAAAGTCTTTTAAGGAGGTTATTTGTTGGGGGTTCCTCTAAAGGTGCATATGGACTATGTAGTATCCCACTGATTCTAATAGAGAATAGAATCGTCAAACCTATGGACGGTGTCCTAGTCATTGTGGTTTTAGAAAGGTAGATCTAGAAGGCTATAGAGTTTCATAATCCCTCCATGGTGGTCTGTTTTGGTCTTGTGAAACCCTCACTAGTGGTGTTCAAGTCCTATGAGGAATCATGGGTTTTCCAACCCTCAGCGGCTATTTCAGGACTCTACCGATTTTTGTTTTACATTAATCTCTTCAATAATGAAGATTTTGTGCATCCACGGGCGTGGGAGGAAAGGCATTGTTGTCCCCTTCGGTTTAATATCTCACGCTGGTCTTGGTAGTTTTACTATGTAATAGAATCATCCATGTCCGTGGCTGAGATCAAATTTCCATGGCTCCCCCTACCATTCCATAATCCATCAATATTGGCAGTGGTTGGTGATTTCCTTGGGAGATTCATTTATTCTGATCCAAACACATATGTGTTACTGGATGCGACTAACCCCCTCATCTCTGTTGAGATGAACCTATCTGTGAAAATTACTTCTCACCTAATCATAAAGTCCCCTACGGCTTTTCAATTGTGGAAGTGTTCGGTGTGCCTATATCCAACTATATTTTGCTCGGTTTGTAGTTTTAAATGTAATTCAATGGGGATTTGTAGAAAGGGGAAGGCAAGGCCTCGATATCAGGGGTCCTTACATGGTAATAGTGTTCATCTTGAGTGTTCTATGTCTGGGGTTGTGGTTGGATCTCACGGTAAGATGACCTTATCAGGAGTCGCCTATGCGGCATCGTCTTTGTGGGATAGAGCATCGTCTTCCTGATAGGGGGTTTTAAAAGTCAATGGGCCAGCGTAAATTATTGAATTTCTAAATCATGTCGGACTCACAGTATAAAATATTTTCAATTCTGAGGAGGGGGCCCATGTGGGACACCTTTTTTGATGGAAAGGGCAATGTCCAACATGTTACCGTTACAACCCAATGAATCATTATTGGCATTCTCAGAGGCGGGTTTGATAGAACTAAATATGATGATGATCGCTTCCTTATACTCTGAAATGATGGGATTCTTCCTTTCATGTGTTGTTGAGGCATACCACGGGAGTTATCACCACCTTACATAGGTGCACATATACTATATCCTCTACTTTACTAAACTCTTAAATCCCATATTTTGGTCATGATGGGTTACTCCAGAGTTTATAATACTAAACATTCAAGGTGTGCATTACCAGATAGGGTTGTGAGGGAAATCGTTGCATCCCGTATGTCACTTACTCGGTTGGTGTTGGATGGACTACAACAGGTGGAGGAAGATCCATTGCCTCTTTTTTCATCTTTTATGAATAGAATATTCTTGCTGGAAGAAGTGGATAGTCCTTTGAAAAAGAAGATTCACATGCCAAATAAGGGTTCCTTGTTAGAAAGATCATCCCATCTGATTACTCATTTTGATGTCCAAGGATGAGTGATGCCAAACTTTTTTTATCCCGAGTCTAGGTAACAATGGTCGTAGGGATAATAATTCTATCTGTTAATGGTATCATTGAATATATGGATTTATTGGGTCTCAGAGTACATGAAAAATATGATATATTAGATTCTAATTATCGAACATGTTGTGTTTCCTAGGTTGTGATTTTGGAAACTAAACAAGATGTCAGTAAAATCAGATTTTTAGCGAAGAAGATGGAGTTTGGACGTTTGATTCATGAACATCCCACAAATAAACACATACGGTTATTTTGGAAATGGAACATACCGGTGGAGCTTATGCAGGAAACAAACCTGTGTATAATGGTGAAGATTAGGTTCAATGGTATTGAGATATGTTTTTCTATCATTTATGCTTGTAACGATATGCATGAAATAAGGGTATAGTGGGTTTATCTACATGTTATTGATCCAGTGGGATTACATTAGTTTATCAATGAGGACATCAAAATGATTGTCAAATTTCCAGAAAAGAGAGGTGGATCAGCGAGTTCCATCAGCAGTATGCTTGACTCAGGAATTTCTTGTCTCCTAAAGGACTTATGGATCTCAACTTCAAAGGGTGTAATTATAACTACTGTAATAATATCAAAAGGACTATTCTAATACGGAGTTCTCTAGAAAAATTTCTTTCCAATATCTAGGGGTTATATTCATTTTCTCTTTCTTCTGTTTCACACCAATCTCATTATTTATCGTACCATAACCTGCTGCTGGTTGAGCTCAAACTAGGGGGCCAGGAGAACAAGACGTTCATATATTCATTTAAATGGAATAGTTTAGAGGTTTTTTTACAAATATCAGGAACTATTGGGAGCATAAGATAGCATGGAGGGCCTGGTTGGGGCTAACTGGGCAGGTGAAGCAGCTTAAGGAAGATATTTGACATTGGATTATAAGTAACCTAATTATGGATATTTCATTGGATTCCAATCCGTTGTAAAACTATAATTTGGAGGACCAGATCCTGCAAATATTGGATGAGGGTATCTTCCCCACGTTATGTGATAAACATTCCTTCTGGGCCCATATGTTACATGATATTGAAAGAGGATACATGCATTGTTCCAGGGTGAGATGGCTTAAAGAGGGTGACCACAATACTGCATTCTTTCATGCATGCTTGAAGGAATGACAGAATATGAAAATCGACACTAGACATGAGGAATGATCTTATCACAATGATGTTAATATAGTAGGAAGTTTGGTCGTGGAGCACGACGAGATATTATTGCAGGAAAAAACCAGGGGGACCCAATGATTGGTGTTTTGGTGGAGGATCATGAGTCATTCCTGGGGGGATATTCCTATTAGGCTTGAAGTGGAGGATAAAAACTCCCTCATGGTTGTTCCATAAGGATACGAGGTTTGGAACATAGTTCACAACATGACTTTGGACATCGCACCATGCTCAGATGGCTTTCCATGGAGTTTCATTATGGCGGCATGGGATTTTGTGGGGATACATGTGACTTTGGTTATCCATGACTTTTTTAGTGGAGGATCCATTAATAGGAGTACTTGTTATTATAGAGTGGTTCTATTATCGAAAATCAAATACCCTTCCCCTATTGATCATTTTATACCCATTTATTTTTATAATGTCTTTTACTTGATTTTGGAATGTCTGCTTTCTAGGAGGCTGAAAAAGGTGATCTCGAAAGTGATTTCATAGGAGGAACACAAATTTATCAAGGGTAGAGGCATCCATAGATGGATTGGAATTTCCAAAGAGTTGTTGGAATATGTTAATAAAAGGTTGATTGGGTCTAAAATTATCATCCAATTTGATATGTACAAGTCATATCACAAGATGAATTAGAGTTTTATTATCCAAGTCATGAGGAAACTAGGCTTTACCGAATGGGTGTGTGACCTCTTCTTTCGCTGTTACTCATCAACAAGGTTTACCATATCTCTTATGTGTAATGGATTTGGTTATTCCAAAAGCATTACAGGGGTGAGGCATGGGGATCCCTTGTCTCCCATTGTGTTTATCATCCCCTAAGAGGGTCTCTCACATAACTTACATAGAGTTATTGAGGAAAGCAGGATCTAACCTTATCACACCAAAGTCTCAGATGGTTCCCTTTCACATCGTGTGTTTGATGATGATATTCTAATTTTCATTAGTGTAAGGATGACTTCAATTATTATTATTATTAGAATTATGAATGTTTGTGGTAGGCTAGGTGGAAAACATATCAATCTAAGGGAGAGTGGTGTTTTCCTTTCAAATAAAGGCTCAAAAAGAATGGTTCGTAACATCCAGGAAATTATGGGAGTATAGTAGAAGACGTTTCCAATTATTTACCTTATGGCGCCTATTGATAATGGGCATGTTAAAAACTAACTCTTTCATGACCTCATCAACAAAATTATTTGGATTAATTTTCTCTAGAATAGTATTTTAATTTGTTTCGGTGGACGTCTTTCATTGATCAATAGTCTTCTACCATCAATTCTAAAGCATGTAATGTCTGTTGTTTCCCCACCCCAAGGTGCTATTTCCTTTATGGAAATAACTATGAATTATTTCCATTGGGATTCCAACTCCATGGACAGGGCTCTTTGGTCTTTATGGATTCATCTTGAAAAAACAATCTAGGGTGGAGGATTTGGTCTCACTGATATCTCATTAACAATGTAGTCCATGAAGGCTCGCATGGAATGTGAATTTATTGTTGGTGAATCGCTATGGTCTAAATTCTTTAGAAACAAATATAGAAAACATCTTGAGTATTGGAATAGATATATGTTGTCTGGCCTTGCAAAAACCACCATATATCGTCTAGATATTCTTCCGGACCTCTCATGTTTGTGGTGGGGAGAGGAGAGATCAATTTATGGCGTGATAACTGGGTCTGTGAGAACCTATTTTTTCTGTCCGGTCATGTGCCTATTATGATAGTTAGGTAAGATACTCGGTATCCCAGACTTATGGAATCTATTCTGTTTGAAGAGAAGATGGAAACAATCATGGAGATTGTGTTTAATGAGGAGGTAGATCAGTTTTGTTTACAGGTTCTACTTCAGGATAGTTCAGTGGCCATGATTATAAGATGTTGTTTCAGCATGGAGGAGATTGTGATGAATGGGATGATAGCTTATGGTGAAAAGTGGTTCAAAAAAAATAATTTCCTATGTGGAGAACTTGGAATAACGAATTTCCAATAGATGATAACATACATAAGAAGGGGATTTCCACAGCCTCTCATTTCTACTATTGTACTAACCCACAGTCAGAGATGAACTTTTAAATTTTTATCAAGAGGGAATAGGACAATAGTGTATGGCCTAGTATGGGAAACTGGGGTCACTTTAATTGATCATGTTCTTCTGAGAAATACTTCATCAGTAGTTGGTTCTTGGAGTGGGAATACATGAAATGGAATAAAATAGCCATAACATCATTTTCATTTCTATTTTTTGGAAGCTATGGGAGGCAAGGAAAAAGGTGGGGATAGAGGTGCAACCATCTGTCCCCTTTCTTCATGTTATAAGGAAAGGGTTGATCCATGAACAGGGTTCTCTGGTTAAAGGTGGACAATGGTCTCATGTTATATGCATGTTACTTAATAGACCACTTTCTTTGTATATTTCTCAAAGAAGTTGGATCAGATGGAGACCACCACTACAAAAATATATACATAACGTTGATGTATCATTTATTAATGAACAAATGTGTGAGGGTGGTTTACAGTGGGATATGTATGGTTCAGTGATGTTCACCTTTAGTATTTTTTATTGTCCATGGAGTTCATTCGGTGTAGAGATGTGACCGACTCATACCGATATCATGCCCTGCAAAAATGTAGTGTTGATGTGTTCAGAGGAAGATTCAGATTCTAAAACTGTTGTACAAGCATTAGACGGATATGTGGAACCCCCTTGGAGGCCGACTTATCTTGTTTTCAGTTTCTCCATGGATCATAGATGTGGTTTCTCGGTTCGACGTATGCATAAGGAGGCCAACATCACTGCAGATTCCCTCTCCGATGGGAGTAGTCTAGAGGATCCATTGATCATGTTTTCTATTTTGGTATCATTACCTTGAGAATTTAATAATTTTTGGCTTGGTGATTCCCTTGGACTGTATCATTTTATACCACTTTGACAATTCCATTGATGAATGGGAAGTTATCCCATAATTGAATATTTAAAAAAATCAATTTTTGATCAATCCATAAAAGGAAAAAACCATCTTAATTCAAATAAATTTAATTAAAAAAAATAATTGAAATCCATTTGAGGATAATCGAATCACCTATGATGTTCTTGGTTAACTCAACAAGTAATTAATAGTGTGGAAATAAATTTCCAAGAAATGCTTAATACCCTGGCTATGTTCTGACCATCAAACAATTCTATAATTAATGGAATAGAATTTATCACACCCAAATGGGTATCAATAAGTGGGTTAAACATGCTATACCTACACAGAAAGGTTCCTTGGGGGTATTATAACATGTTTAAATTCATTTAGAGGGACTTTAAAGCAATGTGATGTAGTGACTAGTGTGGGGAACAACAACATGGAAAGGAAAACAAATAAAGTTATATAGAAAACATATATACTACTGTACATAGGGATTTAGATTACTACTCCTCAAATATCAACATTAGATTCAATGTAGATCAAAAGAAAAATGAAGAATGGTCCAACACCTAGAAAATAAGGTGAAAGAGATCACACCTAAATAACACAATATTTGGGAAGAGAATCTAAAATAGGATGTATGGACATTTGAGAGGTTACTGATGATAACATGATGCTTCTAAAGACAATTGATTTAGTGCATGGATGAGGGAGTTATCTTGATACCTATGTTATATATGGGGAGATTTTATGGTATAAGAGGATAAGGTGAATCCTATAGAAATGGGAGAATGAAATGGGGAGGTGAGTTATTAAATTAATTAAGGGAAAATGTAATTTCTCTTTTCATGATAGGGACACATAGATTGGCCACATGGTTGGAAAACTATATTCCACCCATGTTAACATCACATTCTATAGAGGGCCCCCAAATGGTTTATGCACACTTTTTGTCATACAATTTGAAAACAATGTTATTTGGATCTTTTTGGATGTCTGTAATCTCTACACAGGTATACATCTCGGTTCAAACAGTTGTAGAAAAACCATGTGGCTCATGCCCCCTTTTGAAACAGCTTGAATAATTAGAAGTAACTGTATAGTCTATGTGACATAGTTTTTTTCTAATTGTTTATCCCAGTCTATTTCTATAAAATTTGGGGTTTCATGCTCCAAACAATCCCCGACACCCTCATGATCCCTATGACACAAATAAGTATCATTAATAGGGCCGAAATAAAGGAATTTAATCCAGAAAACAAACCATTAATATTTTCATGAAACGTATACCTCCCCTTCTTAAAACTACTCATACCTGATTTATGTTTCTAAGGTTAATGGGAGATCGTCAGATAATTCCACCAGCCACTGAGATTTTATTTTATCTTACCACTCTACGGTGTCATCTATTTCGTGGTTAGTTTTTCATAGCACCAATACTAAATAATCTGACATCCCTCATAGTGTATTCAATCTTCGATCCACAATACACACTTTATACTCGTTGAAATAGGAATCAACCCTTGAAGAAATATCACTTGGAATCTCAACATGCGACATATCGTGATAATGTTGTTGAATATGAGATATGTTAATTAAATAATTCATATTTAAACATCTCTATGGATGTTCTATATGTTTGGAAACTGGTCTAATTAATTTTATAACATCAAAGGGTTCAATTAATCGAGGAAACATATTGACCTTCCACTAATTACATAGATGGAATATCCTATTAGAAACTCACAAGAAAATCCGATCCAACCTCAAACTCAATTGGTTACTGGAACCGATTAACATATTATTGTTATTTGTACAATGCTATCAACATTCAATTTTTGATCAACTAGATTTTCTCTGTAGTCTCCTAGATGAGACATGGACTTGGAAAAGTTTCCTCACAAACATATATCCCACAAAAAGGTGATCAAAATATCCCACCATATAAGGATTTATAAAGATCAATCTTGATGGTAGCCTGAAATATGTTTTCCTAATTTGAACTCACCTAAGGCTATGTGTTTCTCCCATGAACCACCAATGATAGGGACATATGCACCGATCATTTCCTCTAACACATAAATTGTGGGATCTATCTATATACCATTCTGTGGGTGATATTCCATGATTTGAAGCACCTGTTTACCCAATGGATTTTTCTACACCTTACAATACCATGATGGGAAGCGAGCTTCTCTGTCAGATATGATATATCGTTGAGCTCCAGGATGATTTATAACCCCAATAACGTATAGAGTCCCTAGATCATCCACCTATAAGGTCTCTCAAATAGCTAATAAATGTTTGACCCTTTTCAACCAATCAATGACAACCCAAATTTTATCATTTCCTAATGAAAATATATATAAACTAGTTACGAAGTCCATATAAACATCATCTCATTTTCAATTGGTAATGTACAATGGATGTAAAAGTACTTCCAGTCCCTAATATTCTTCCTTCGCCTAATGAAAAGAAGAAATATGTGTCATAAAACTAGAAATTTATTGAGTTATACTAGGCAAAAAATAACAGCAACATAAGTCTCAATACATCTTGGTGACACCGAGATGAACTATCTAAATTGAGGCTTGAAACTCCCACATCACCACATCTCTATTGTCTATTGCGACCCAAACATTCCCATCATTGTGTAAATTCATATTCTTATCCATGGTCTAACCCAACAAAAACCCTTAATCATAGAAACGTTCCCTAAGTATTAATCCCTTTGGATCATATAGTTGAATCATTTTCACATATTCCATAAGAGTAGAGGTTACTTAAAAATCTAAGAGTATATCATGTCCATGATCCTATGGAACGTCAACATGAATATTTGAAAATAATGCAATGAGTTTCCAATCACCACTAGCCTCTTGAACAACATGTTTTTGATTCTTCTAGCATTGAGAATTGGATATAACATTATCGTTATCAAGTGTGTAGGAAATCACAAAATGAAAGGATTTTTGGTACTCAACCCATCAATGCCATTGGATATTCATATCAAGCTATATAAAGATGTATTTGAGGCTTTTTCGATCAGTGTATATCAAAAAATTCTATTCGAGTAAGTAGTATCTCCAATACCATAGAGCATGAACAAAAACAGTAATCTCGATGTCGTACATTTGGTAATTATGCTCATGAGGTCTCAATGGAGGAGACTCATACTCTATGACTTGGTTTTCCTACATCATAAATACTCCAAGTCTAATTCTCAATGTATCATGTTTGATTTTATAGATTATATTTGAATCTTGAAGAATCATTATTAATTATGAAGTCAATATTCCCTTAATCTCTTGAAATTTAACTTCATGAGCTTTTAACCATAAACATTTCACACATTTATTTATCAAACCCATAAGCATCTCTACAAGATGTAAAAATCACTGTAGGAAGATTCTATAATACTCATATTACCTTCAAAAACTATGAATATCAAAGACATTATTGGGATTCCACCATGAAACTAAATCTCTCATCTTCTTTAGGTCTACTGGAAATCATGACTTCGAGATGATGTGAACAACATAGAGGAATTAATCTATGTATAAGTAGAATTTGTTGAGCATAACCCAATTCAAATTCCCTATTTTTGTATTTAAAATGATCTTGAAATGATTTACTTCGACATGTCAAGAATAAGAGTACACTAAGTTGTTTTCCACAAATAATATCCTAAATAAATCCATGTATGGGTGGAAGACCTGATTCATCAGAGCCGTAAAAATTGCTGGCACATTCTTGAGACGCACAATATTACCAGGTACTCATAACGACTATAACTACTCCGAAATGTTTTACAAGGTATGTTTTATGATCTAACGTGTACCATATGATAACCTAACCACAAAAACATTTTTGATAACACCAACTATCCTTGGATCTAGTTAATGAAGAAATCTATTTGAGGTAGTGGATATCTATTCACATCCATAAGATGGTTCAACTATCAGTAATCCATACAAATTTTAAGGGTACCATATGAATTCATGGAGAAACGAAATGTTCAACCCCATGGAGAAGTACTATGGATTATAAATACATTAGAATTCAGGTCCTCAAACAACTTTATGAGCTCTAAAATTTCTATAGATTACATCATGTAAGGAGGAATGGACACTGGTGTAGCTCTTAGAACTAACTCAAAGGTAAATTTTACCTCTCTCAATGAAGTTAGACATTAATATTTATTATTGAATATGTCCCTAAATTTATCAAATAAATGGTGGAAAATACTAGGTTATAATCCATACTCATTGAATAAAAAATTGGTTATCTAAGTTGTAACACTACCCAGCCTTTTCTACTCGTGTCCCGCTCAGGTGTCATGAACATTCCATTATCTTGTGTACACATGTTTTTTACCCTCTATTGATGTAAACATAACACTCAAATAATAGTTGTGATATGGGATTGATATGGAACTAATCATTCCATCCTGATGATTACATGAAACTCTATCATATAAAGTATGACATTGTTCGACATGAAGGGATGTCTTCCAATCTCAAGAGGATAGTCCTCAAAAAAATTCTCTCTTATCAGATACCTAATAGGGTATCAAGAATCATCCACAATAGTGTTAAATATCAATGACCAAACACTCCATGATTTCCTCTGATAAAAAAGAGTGAGATAGACTTGTGTCAAATAAATAAGACACTAATATAAAGGCTACTAGAATAGTACCTCGTACGGTAGATGGTTTTGTGATCTACTCCTCTGGAATAGACTGAACTGCATGTAACTGTTCTATATTGTATCTTTGAGTCATATCTAAACTACCCTAATCAATCCCTCTAGTTTTATTTTGATAATTATGGGTCTATTTTTCTTTACCTCCACTACCACCTCGACCAAAGTGTCCAGTGGTATTCTAGTTGCCTTCCTGGAGAGATACTATTGGCCCTGCTCTAAAACAAGGGGTAGTTGTAGCTCCATACTCAATAAGAATTAATGTAATGATAGTATAGTGGAAAGGGATATGACCCATCAAATCACATACTCTATATTAAACTAGATCTTTTAACCACTAAAATTTTGTGTGTCCTAGCATCCTGCACTAGTGGCATATCATTAAGCCACAAGAATAAGTTGGATGTATTCTATTACATGTAGAATAAACTATGAATTGATTATTTCACCCATATAGAGGAATCTATATCATATCTAGGTACTGAACCACCCCAGATACCACCATCGGCTTCCTTATAATACTTCTCTATAATGACGGTCTGGTTTTTGATCTTCGAAATAGTCATTAGCCGGATGATGTTTACATGTGATCAGATGGCGTATAAAAACTCATCTTCAAATTAACTCTTAGAAAAAGATCATCACTAGATATAGTTAGAGTGAAAAACTAACGCTCTGTAAAATAAAGAAAATATTCTATAAAAAAACATGGATCCCAGTTATAGGTTTGTAAACACTCTAACCAGATCTTCCCTTAGAGTATATGGAAATTAATAATCACAAAATATCATCTTAATATCCATCAAGATCATATATCTACATTATCCTTCATTTTTGATAACATCCCACCATCTCATAGTAGACCATCATATCATATAAGTAGTAATCATGACCCTATACTCTAGAGGAGTCTCTAGATGATCACAAATAGAATTCGTTACCTCAAGCCACTAATCAGTAGATTGAGTTATTCCATCTCCCATAATGGTGGGAGGATGATGCTGTTGGATCTCTTGAGTCAACTCTTCCATAGTTGGGGATGGTCGAGCACCACCTTTCATAGAATACATCTTGCAGAAAATTCCCTCTCAATATAATATATCACAAAGGTTTTCATGCTCCAAAATCCAGGTCACTGTGGTATGGGATATGATAACATGTCATATATTGTAAGATTCCCAACTACCCACAACTAATGATGAGTTAGGGTATATGTATCATAACACAATATAGGGGTTCTGGTATATGGAGTGTTATTTGCAGTGTATAGAGGAAAATATCCTTTACTTTTTAATTTCAATCCCATTTAGTGGTAACTATTTCCCTTAAAAAGAATTGATTTCACTAGGATTCATAAAATTGTATATACAATACTTATATATAACAGTTTAGAACCAATTGGTCTAGAACCCATTCCATGGTATAATTAACTAATTGAGGAGACATTATCAACCTATATGGGATATACTATTTAGATTGATGTTGGAAATTTAATTATTTCTATTATCCCTTCCCTATAAAAAATTTGAACATATTTTTATATAACTAATCCAATCCCTATCTATATAAAATAATAAATGCATGCAGAAGGTAGATGTTGGATTGAAAAAAGGTATGACATATCAGTTCTAATGTGCCTATAATGGTGCACATAATGAAATTCCCCCATTTCCTTACACCATGTAATAGATGTCTCACTACAATAATACATATAGTAGTAGCATCAAAAAACATGTGCATCACTCAATGGTGAAGTTGTGTCAACCATAAAATGGGTAATTAAATTACTACAATATCACATCTTAGATAATTTGGGTTTTCGATATAATTGGGGTAGATGTTCCTAGAAATTAGATGACTACCCAATTACTTATTCCACAATCCCTTATCTAATATCCAAATAGTAAAACAAAAAAAAATGATTTACTCTATCCCACCTTGTAACGTACTGACCCGAGATCCACATAATTTATGCCCTGAGCTAATGGGTCACATGGCCACAAGGGTTCCCACCAATTCACCACATTATTTCGACTGGTAGCGAGGGTCTATGGTGGTACGGTGGGGATATTAAACCCTCATATAATAGTGGAACTATGGATAATAGATAAATATAAAGGATTTGGAAAAATCACTCTAAAAAGAGGAACAGTAACCCAACATATAAGAAGCATATATAAATAGATTGTATAGTGTAAATTGATTTCATAAACTAGATTGGAAGTTTAAATAACCATGAAAATATTATAACTATAAAAGAAAAAAAGTGGTTTCCAATAAATGATATCATGGGATGATGATATAAAAAAGCAGAAACCACAGATAAACATATACATCAAGATATACAAAACCAAAAAAAAAAAGAAAAATGGCTTCTCCCCTAGAATATCGAGAATATTTTCTATCCTATACTATCATGGTCTATAATATAATTAAAATGAATCAAGAATTTATAGGAGGATGTTTTAACTTATCCATACATGAGGACATGTAATCTAATCGGCTGTAAATGGTTCCTGAGTACGGTCTAAGAAAAAATACCTATAGGCAACCACTGAAGGTGTCTAGAAATAATTTAAGTAGTTAACATACAAACAATATTATAAAGGCATAACTAATAATGGGGAGTGATGAAAAAATAAATACTAGCTGGCTCAAGTTCCTAAGGGACAGCTGGTGGCTCTACCTACTTCGGCGTATGCCAGTTTAAGGTTCTGATCATTAATCCTAGATATATAGTATATATATATAGTTATATATTTTATAAACTGATATGAACTATATATGTGAGGATATAAGTAAGAATATACATGTATACTAGGTGATATGTGGACTTAGGGAATAACTCAAGTGTCAATGACTGGTATAAGGATGTATAGGCTCTAACAAAATGGATTTATTCCATGAGTCTCATAATGAATGGGATACATCTTTCTGATCTATCAAGATAGGTGGGGTGAGACATCATTCCCAACAACTGGTATGGATGGACATGGAATTTTTTTCCAAGGCCTAAATATATGTATAATGGTATGAAACATCATTCTCAATACCTGATGTAAATGAGAGTAAAACATCATCCCCAATAAGTCCCTTAACAATCATTCCTTGGAGAATATCAATGGAATAATCATAATAACACTAACATGTGGGATCACCTCATTATCATAATAATCACCAATCCCCAATATGTATAAAAAGTATTTCAAAATTCATATAAACCACATATAAAATCATGAATCAATCATTAGGAAATTTCAATCCATTATAATTCATTATAATTAAAATATTTCATTTATTAAAGTAAATAAAACCATCATGAAATTAATACATTCTATTTAAAAAAGTAAGGTAAATACATTTCATGATATTATAAGCACTCAAGAGGATCTTGGAAAACTAAAAATGTATATAATATTAGGAAAATCCATTTATAAGAAAATATGAACAATTATGATGTGTTTGGACCATTAAAATTTTCCATATTTGATGGAAAATTATTTGTCACACCAAATGGTGTATTAATTAATGAGTTCAATATCATCTGATTACATATAAATGGTCTACTATTGTATAATAACAATATTAAATTCATTTATATATAAAGAATGTATTTTAACGAATCATTTAGAAATTGAAGGTGTGTGGCACAAACACGGAGCTATGGAAACATCCCAAATTTTAAGAAAAATAACTATAACACATAACATAAGGTGTTAGAACAAATCCTCATCTAATATCGTCCATAGATTGAATGTAGATCAGAAGGAAAATGAATAATGGACCAACACCAAGGAAATATGGTGAATAATCTATCACCTAAATAGAAAAAGTCATGGAAAGAAAAACTAAAATAGCGTTTAAGGGGATTGAGGATAATACTGATGTAGATCTGATTCTTACTACAATACTATATTTATTATCTGGATGAGGGAGTTGTCTTCATCCCAAGCATAGATACGGGAGGGATCATGGGAGAATATTAGGAGGCTCATCAACTAGAATTGTGATAATGAAAGAGGGGTTTGTGTTATTATATCCATTAAGAAAAAAAATTTATTTTTACCCTCCAAGCTGAGGTCACATAGTTTGGACATTCCTTTAGCCAAACCGTGCAGCAACTGTGCACACCACAATGTATAAGGAGGGACCCTGCATGGTTTTTGTGTACATTTTACCAAAAAATGCCCAAAACATGTGATTTTATCTATTAGGATGTATGTAATTCTTTCATAGGAATGAACCATAACATGCATGGTTGTAGAAAAATTGTGCGAACCCAACTCCCCTCTGAAACACCCCACATGGTAAGAATTAACTATTCGGTCTACGCGGTATAGTTTATTCAAACAATGCAGTGTAGTCTATTTCTCCAAAATTATGGGTTGTAGGCATCAAACATACCTCAGAAAACCTTTTGACCTTAGAAACTCCATTAAGAAACATTACTATGGATGAACAATATAATATAAGAAGTAAACAAATGATTCATTCCTTCATTAAAATATTGGACTCTGCACTACTCATGAAAATAATGTGATCCTTTATTTTTTGGGCCCAAACTTAATTAGAACTCCACCATTATGTGTGATTGGAATGAAGTAGTTTCATGATTAGGGAACACCTATGATGTTTCCAATGGTGTCTCTGAGTACAAAACAATCACACTTTAATAACATGCTTTATCATATGATGGCGGTCAATAGTCTGATAAGTGACCCCAATAGATAATAGATTGGGGTGTGTTGGGCTGGCATATATGGTATTAGATGAGACCCATGGGTTCATATGACTAGGTTGAGGGCCAAGTGAAGTTGGGTTGTGAATAACCACATTTCTTATTCATATAGAGTTATCAAGACACATATACAATGACTTCTCTAGCTTTAATAATTTTAAAAATCACAATGGAGGCCTTGTCACTTTTTATGATAACTCAAGGAGTAAGATCATAAATATTGGTACAATTGGTTTTTTCATAATATTATTTTACTAAATATGTTTCAAATGTAAAATCCTTGAAAAAAAGTTTTCTTATTACAAGTAAATTATGTGTTAATGTTTTGAAATCTAGTTTGAAAATAATTTTTTTTAAATACATATATTATAAATGATGTTTTTCATTTTCGTATTCTATTTTGGAAATGTTTTTTGTTATTAATTTTAAATCAAATTTTTGTAAAAAATTATAAGTGCTTACGTGTTAACGATAGTGATTCATGTATTTGGTATAGGTTCCTCGGTTATTATTGTACACACATAGTTTTAAAAATAAAATGAAATATTATAGTATCAGAATAAACTAAATTTCATTCCAAAAATAAAATTATTTGGGAACCCTTCCAACATTTCTAGTAACAGAAAAAAAAAATTCAGATCTAAAATGGATTTAAAGCCCTCTAAGTCCCTTGAACTATTTATTCTAATATTTTTATCCCAAACCATTTTGAAAATATTAGTGGTAATCCTTAAAAAATTATGATTTTCCAAGATTATAAATGATTTTAATGGGTTTTTAATTTCCTCAAAAAATGGGTATTGTAAAGTCTTTATTAATAATATTCAAAATGGTGAAAATGATAAATTATATAAAATCAATATTTGGACCATGAAATTTTTTGGTGTTTTTATTATGATGGATTTTTTTTGAAATATATTGAGAATGTTTTGTATTTTTTTGATCAAAAATAAATCATCAATGGTGTATAAGATTCCCAAAAATTAGTGAATGGACTATCTATTTTCAAAAAATCCATCAGATAGACCATTTCAGATGTAGTTTTCTTAGCATAATAAAATTGATAAATGATTATCTTCCATAGTTTACAAAGTAATTAGAAAAATATTTTTGTGAGAACCCAAATCTATTGACTCATTTTTATTTGGAATGATTAAAACAAAATGTTTTATTAAAATATCATAATCTAATTTTCTACTAAAAATGATATGAAATTTATTTGGGTGGAAAAATTCCATTCCATAAAGATATGTAGATTTTCACCAAATATAATTTTGGCTGAAGTGAGTTTTTTTTCAAAATTTTTGATTCACTGAAAAAATTTCTTCATAAATAATTCATAATTTAATATATTATGTTTTTCTTAATATAATGATTTTATGGAAATTTTTTATGTTTTGATAACACCGATAAACTATTGAATTAAAACATAAAGATGCTGAAAAATGAAATTTTATTATGTCCAAATTGTAAAAATTCAAAATCTGATAAATTCAAATCGGAAAAATCCTTTAGATGAAGTCCATCATATGGACGTTTTGTACAATGTCTATCAAATGGATATATTCTATGGTTTGAAGATAAATTTTCTATAATATAATCATACAAACCTTTTTTAAATGAATCATAAAAAAATATTGGAAAATATTAGTGGTAAAAATAGAGTATAGATGCATTTAATATAATAAATTATGAGTTTCAGAAATAATTTTGAGAAGTTCCAATAATGTTTGTATGGAACACTCTGATGGTGATTATTTAGATGGAATATTTGTTTTAGAATTTTAAATAAAAAAATGAAATGGTATAATTTTTTCTCATTATAAGTTCAATATAATTATTTCTTAAATATATAAATTGTGCTTATTTTCCCTACTATTTTAAAGGTCCAAATTTCACAGTTGTATGATGTGTTATTCTCACCGTTTTTAATAGAATTCAGTTAAAGGCGGTGGATGATCTTTTAATGATAGGATTCAAGAATAATCTAGAATCCTCAAAAAGCATCCAAGTGAATGGTACTGTGTGGTATCTTTTAATTTCATGTTTTCCATTAGTAAAAAATATATATTATAAGTCCATCATTTTTTTCTCCCACATTAATAAATATGATATATGTATAGTACAAAGAATGTTTACTATTCATGCATGAAAAAGATGAACTATTGTAGAAAATACATCAGATAGAGACACCAAAAGAAATATAAGATAAAAAATTATAGAAAGAGGATATTAACTATGGAACCTCTCATTTTAATAAGAAGAATATAGAATTTGATAAAGAAGTTGTGATCAGAGAACATGAATAGACTTCACCAAATAAAATTATATTAAGTGTAATCAATAGTTTGTGTGTAGAGTTGATCAAATAGATGATGAGTTAGAATATTTTTTTATCAAATTTCCCCAGATTTAAAACTCTGAAAGAGAAATCACATTAATAATGAATGTATGGATGTTTTTTAATGATTTCCTAGGAGGTAGTTCTTAAAAACTATTGAGAAAGAAAGTGAAGAAGGTGTTTTTTTCAGGAAGGGTAAAATTAAATAATGTACAAGCTTCGTAATGAAACCATTCTAAGGATTTTGGTGAATTTTTATATAAGATATAATATTTTTACATCGTAATATATGAGAATATAATATACATTTCAGTTTTTATAAAATTTCAGTAAAAGTGAACATATATTTTATTATTCTTTTATCCACGTAAAATGATTATTTTATTGTGTATTCTATGGTATTCAATTCTATCAAAATCATGCTACGTACTTACTACACATACTGAGTCGTAACCTTGATTTGTTTTTGTGGCTATGTAAAATTATAGTATTATTTTATTAATATAAATACATCTTTAATTAGAGTAATATATAATTTCATAAAAAAAGAAATTATAAAAAGGAATGATCACGGATTGAAATCTCACCCTCTCAGAGATAACACTAATCTTGTTGGGTCTTCTCAAGTGGTGGAAGATAAATATTTTTCCTTCGTTGTCTCGTTACAAATGTTTTAAGAAAAAATTAAGTTCTAGGGATGTTCAGAATTCTATTAAAAAGGCATTCTGATTTTTTATTGAATGAACTATCATATTTGGAATGATATAATGATTTCTTATATTTTTTACTTGGCCATGAAATTCTCAAAGACATTATAGATGCATTTCATTCCCATAGAGGGAATGTTCCCATTTCCATAATAGATATAAATAATTTAGAAATGATGGTTATGTTAAAATTTCAATACATTCCTCACACTTGGAATGTTAGTTTCATTGAGTAGAAGACATTTTAATGGATAAAAAAAATCTAGGAGATTTTTAAAAACGTCTATGAAGGAAGTATATAATTGACGAAGAAAATTTTACAAATATAGAGGTGTATGTGAAAATATACAAATATGGGTGATTTTTAATCTATTGGTGAATTCCTTAATATGGTGAATTACATTTCGAGCACCATACAATGTCATTGTTAGAAGTTGGATGATTGAACTATTTTTGAAACAATCTTATGAATTCTTCATAATAAATATGACAGAATCATTTTATCATTGAATGTTAAGGATCCTGAAAATCTATCTCTTGATTATCCTTATAGTACTCTCATTACTTAATAAGTGGCTATAGAAAAGGTTATAAAGAACAAAGAGAAGGTTTCTTGGGAAATTTCATTCAAAGATACTATGTAAGGAACATGTATGAAAGTCCAAAGGATGAGGAATATTGTGCCTCTTACACCAAAAATAAGGTTAGTAAAATTTATCCAAAATTTATGTATTTGATTTATAAAAAGTAAAAAATTGGAGAAATAATGTAAAATGGAATTTTTATTTGAGATATTTTCACAATATAGATATTGGATATTTTTCTATAAATATCTATTGATAAATGAATGATAAATAAATTCAATGAGATGATAGATATCAAGGAAAATACTTCAATAAGAAGGAATAGATGTCCAAAGAATATCCTATAAGGAATTTTTAGAAGGTCCCTAAATAAAAAAGGATAAACTACCTGTCAAACTATGAGGAATATTATGATAGATAAGAAGACTTTGATAACTTTAGTAAAAATAACACTTAAAACTTCTTATTGTAAATGGAAAGATAAAAAATCTACTAGTGAAAAAATTAATAGTTCAAATGAAGAAGAAACTCAGATGGGTTTTATGATAAGGATAGAATTCAAATATTTTAATATGATGATTTCTAAACCTGAAAGTGATACTAAAAAGTTGAAAAAGTGAAATATTTTAGAAAATGATGAATAATATTTTCCTAATGAAAAATAGAAATTTCTAAATTAGTATTATAATATAAAGATGATAGACGATGAAATGTAGAATATCAACATCAAGCATTAAGAAAAGATAATGGAGAAGCAGAAAGAGTTAGAACTCGTTCGAAAAAAATTGTTACATATGAAAATTTGTTAACCAACATTGAACACATAGTAAGAGAATTTGGTGAAAATAATAAGAAGTATAAACCTATAAAATATCAATAACTATTATCCTTAAAGAATGATAATGATGATGATGATGATTATAAGGAAAATGAAGTGAATAAAATGGTGTATGTATCGAAAATAAGTAGGGCTCAAAATAGAAAATTTTCTAAGGCTACAAAGTATGAGAAAAAATTGTATATTATAGGTTTTTATATTAGTGATGAGAATAAGTATAAGCTAATGAATAAAATATTAGGATGTATCTAAAACATTAATGTGCAACGA
The DNA here is from genome assembly GCA_963277665.1 of Viscum album. Taxonomy (NCBI): domain Eukaryota; kingdom Viridiplantae; phylum Streptophyta; class Magnoliopsida; order Santalales; family Viscaceae; genus Viscum; species Viscum album. Next base: position 71,620,199 of record OY728135.1, read on the forward strand.
AATACCAAAATTGAATGTAATAATGTTGATGTAAAATAGAAAATCAATATCAACTTGTAAACATGTTATAGGGTGAGATATTACTTTAATGTTTATTGTTATAAATTTGGGGGACATGGGTATATAACACATACGTGTCAGCTTATCCATCAATATTATTCTGAAATGGAAAGAAAATCTAAGAAAAATAATTAGTTGTTGAAACTTATTTTTTTTATACAATGAAGAAGAACTACAGATTTTGGATATTTGGTATCCTTGAAATACAACCTAATACATGAGGTTATTGAAAAGTGTAAAATATTTTATAGAAGGTATAATTAAATTTAGAAATGAATAGTCACTCAGAATTAAAGGTGTTGGATCTTTAATCAATAGGAAATAAAAGTTAAAATACAAATGAATCTTGTTTGTTAAAGGGATAAAATACAATTTATTATGTATTTTAATAAGTCTAGGATGAATTAAAAATGATATATTCTAAAAATATGGTTTTTAATTATAAATAAAATTGTAATGTTATTATGAGTGTCAAACAAACAAAGGGAAACGTGTTCCATGTAGGTGATTCAAAAAATTTCATTTATCTGTGTGTTATGGAATAAAATAAAATGTATCATAAAATTCATGGGAATTTGTTTCAAACAGACATGATAAATATTTAAAAGAGATATATTATTCATGATATTCCAAAAATGATAAGAAAAAGAGTTATTCTATGACCATTTTCCAAAAAAGGGATTATTGAAAACATAGTACATAAGAAAGTTTAGAACATTCTGCCCATTCCTTATAGCAGACACATTCTGAAATTGTTAGGAACTTGGGTAAATAATTAACACATAGATATAATTAAATTATATATTTTATTTATGACATCAATCTCATTAAAAATATTATGTTTTTGAAACATGAATCAGAGGTTCTGAATATGTTTAAGAGTTTTAGGATTATTGTAGAAATTGGGGGTGGATATTCGATGAGAAAAATTTGAATTTATAATTGTGGAGAATATATAAGTTGTTAGTTTTGGGAAATCATTAAAATCAATGAATTCATAATTATTTTAGTTCACCATACAGACCATAGAAAAATGGTGTTACAAAATCAATAAATATAAGTATAGTAAAATAGCAAGGACAGTGTGGAAAAAGTGGGATACTTTTGTTCAGTTTTTTTGTGTTAAGATATCAAAGTATAAATATATGTTCATATATGATGTTTCTATATAAAAACTATGATATGAATCCATATAGATGTATTATAAGTAAACTCTATGTTTGAAGCACCTATGTGTGTTAAGAAGTCACTATATTATAAAACTCAAGGGTGAAAGTCATGGGATGTTTCATCTGATATTTGTTGATGGAATAATAATTGGCTACCCTGATAATGGTATATGATACATTTTTTTTAATAAATAATGTTTAATTATGGTTTATTAATATATGTGAAATTTCATAAACTATCTGATAATAAAAATTCTAAAAGTGATTTTGATTTTAATTAAAGTAAACTATGTGATCGTTGTTGTTAAAAAATGTGAAAAATTTAACAATAATATTTACATTATTTTATATTCTCAAGATAAATTTATTTATTTATTTATATCAATTTTTGAGGAACCATTTCATTCATCTCATCCTTGGGTAAGGAAGAATGTGGATATTCCAAATATTATTGGAGATCAAAAAAATAGGTTCAAACCAATGAAGCCTCAAAGACAATTTCATATAATTCCTTATATTCATAGGTTTATCCATAATATATTGATCAATCTTGGGGGCATCCTGAGAGGAATGATGTTTTAAATTAAAAGAATGATTTTATTTTTATAAAGGATAATTTTTTTGATATATTTAGAAACCCACTATAAGGGGAAAATATTATATGTTATGGTTGATAATCGATGTTCAACATCCGTCCATTGAAAGATATGGTTTGTTATACCCATGCCCCCATAATATTTTGTGTGGATGGTGTTTTTAACAGGGATAAAATAAACTTGTATAAAAAATATACCCATTGGTTTGTACTTATCCATTAAAGAAATAGTTTTTATTTAGTGGGAATTTGTAAATGGGCTTAGCTTTGATTTTATTATTTCTGAACTATTTTCACAATTTATTGGAGTAGATATAGAAAAGTTACTCTTCAAGGAAAATAGTTATTTTAGGGATGAAATTTTCATGTTAATGATGATATATAAAACAAATAATAAAAATACATTATTTATGGACAATATGTTATTATTTATCAATGATTATTTTTTACAATACTATTTTCACTCATGTTATCATAGAATATTTGGTTACATAATTCATTAAATGAGTTAAAAAGATTAAATGATTTATATTCCTTGTTTGAAAAAAAAATCAATAGAGGGATTTTACTGCGAATCATATTCTTAGAGGTGTTTTGATAATTGTTGAAGTTGTTATGAATGATGTTAATAAATTTTTGTTTTTTTGTTCAAACGTTTATAAGAAAAGTTAGTTAATATTACCCAAAATTTTAAAATGTAAAAAATATTCAATAAAAATTATATCATATGAATTATTTTAGATTATGATTAATTGGAATAATAAAAGGTATATATTCTTATATTCGATAATTTATAATGTTATCAGAAAGAGTTTTCGGAGAAAATAAAATCGGTAAATGCATTGTTGATATGAATGTTTCCAATATCATGTGTTATAAATATTTCATGATCCACAAATTAATAAAATAGTGCAGAAATTTGTTTTTTTTACAAGGTTCCTTATATAAATATCTACGGATGTTCCCCGACTAGAGTTTTAAATGTAATGATTTTGTGTTAAAATGTTTTTAATTAATTACAAAATGGTGTTTTCAAAATTCAGAAAGAATAACACTATTTGTTATTTCTATGATGTGTTTAATGGATATTCGTGACTTTTCATAAACATATAAATGTTTTTGGAGTGAAAAAAAGTTATTAGGAAATTAAATTTCACAAATTAAAATTTGAAAAGTTATTTGAATAAAGTCTATTATAATATCATTCTATATAATTTCTTTTGGAAAAACATATTTGAAGTAATGATGTCAAATTTTCTACAAGTTGATCTGATGGAATTTTCAGTATGAAGATCATTAGATAGAGGTTACTGAATAAAGGTCCTGAGAAGTTTGTTCTAGTTAAATTCATCTAATGGTGGAAGAGTTTAGTAATGTATTTCAATATGTTACTATCATTATTTTAATGGAATAATCATATATAAATACTTTGAAAAAATTGATACAATGTTTTAACCAACCATTTTAAGTTATATAATAATATAATGAACAGAATTCATTTTAAAAGTTTACATAAATATATAAAATGTGATGATGTGGTTAAAATCAATCAATGATCCAAATATCATCGAAGGGGTATCTATGATTCTCATTAGGTTTGAAATAAGTCGGTTAAAGTTAGTGGATGATTTTTTTAATAGTATTTAGTAATACTATAGAATCCTTGAGATGCATCTAAGTTAATTGTACATAGTAGAAGATTTGAATTTTGTGTTTCCAAATGATTTAAATAAAAATTGTAAATCCCACCATTTCTCATTCTAATGCATCTATAAAATGGATAAAATTTTATTATGGAAAATTTATATCTTTTATGTGTTAAAAAGTAAAGGTGTTGAAAACAAATTTTAGAATGCATCACCAAATGATATATGAGATCCAAAATGAGTGAATGAAGTTTCCAAAAAAGGAATAATTTTTTTTAAAAAGACTAAGTCAGAGAAATATAGAGAATTTCTGTTCAAAAGAAATGGACAGAAAAAACTAGAAAAACATTTATTTCATGTAGAATAAAAAAAGTCCATAGAGTGATCTGGTAGATAGTGGGTTAGAAATTTGTGTCAATTATCAGAGGGAACTTGAAGGAATTTTAGGAATAGAAAAATAAGGTAGAGAAATTGTATAAATAATATATGGATTGATGTTTTTTAAATGAGTACTAGGAGTTATTTATTTACTAATTCTAGTAATGAAAGTGAATAAGAAGTATATTTTAATAAATAAAAATTTGGAGAATGTTTAAGAAACATGGTGATAAATTTCAAACACTATTAGTGAATGTTTCAATAAAATTCATAAAATATTTAAAAAAACATAATTTTTTGGATATAACATGCATTGTTTTTTTAATAGTGAAACAAGTGTATGGATATTGTTTTCTTATTGAAACCACATAAAAGTAATTATTTCTAGTAGATTTGGTGGTACTAGATTATTTCTAAACCATTCATAGGATTTACTACTCAAATTGAGTAGTGAACCTTATAAATTTATATATTCATTTGGAATATGATTGTGTTATTTTTATAAATTCATTACTCTTTAAAAATTGTTGAACTTTGTTTCATAAAAAATAAATTATCAAATTAAATTAAAAATCATTCACCCAATCCAACTCTTAGTGATCACACAAACAATGCTGGGTCCTTTTAATAACATATATTTTGAGTGATCATGTGTTTGTGTCTGATAATTAATATTTTTGATGAATATTTTACTTCACAAGGTTATAATAATTTTTTTAGACTCTATGGAATCCATAATAAAATGGGGGTTTGAGAGTTGGAACAAAACACATATATATAATCGAAGAACTCTCTTAAAATGAATTTAAACTCCCTCAATATTTCTCGGTCGAAGTGGTTAATCTGACTTTTTTTACCTTGAACTATTTTCTCATAACGACCTTCCTTAAAATGACCCATATAATGGAAGGGGAAATTATAATTCAAAATTTTTTCATCTTTTTAATGTGTTTGGATATAAATATTACATCATTAACACTAAAGACAACATAGAATGTTTGAACTGAAATTTGATGAATGTATTTTTCTTGGGTACTCTACCTCAAAAAATTAATAATGAGTGATCAATAAAATTTAAAAAATTATAACAAAATAAACCAAAATCAAATTTGATGAGAATTTATCGAAATCTCCTCCCCAAATTGTTGACACTAAGGTTGATCCAAAAACTGGTACCATAAATAATCCAATATCCTCAAAAAAACATGAAATTATGGATGAACCACCATATATAATTTTATCAAATTCATGGGTAAAATATAAATATAGACCCTTAAAAAAATTTATTTGTTATTTTAATGCCTGAACTCATAATAGAAGGTCAGTTTCTAAAAACATTGAACACTATTATTTTATTTCAAACTCAAAAAACCCTAAACAATGATGACTAAATTAATAGTGGAAATTGGGTACATTCCATGTTAGAGGATTTAAATCAATATCAATGGAATAATGTCCATACTCTTGATGAATGACATAATGATTATCCCACTATTTGTACAAAATGGTTGTTTAGAAATAAATTATATAATAAAGGAAGAATCACTCAAAATAAATCAAGACTCATATACAATGTATATAATCAATGTTAAGTGATGAAATATATTTAGTACTTTTACACCTTACCTTGGATTGAACGCATTATAATCATATAGGAATTATCCACTCGTTTAAATTTTATGATTTAGAAAATTAATGTTAACATTGATTATTGAATGGTTTTACATCAAAAACATTCTTTATTAAACAACAACCTACTTTTAAACACTCAAATTTTAAAAATCATGTTTTTATAATAACAAACGATCTTTGTGGTTTAATATATGACCCTTTGACTTGGTATGAATGGTTGAAAAAAACTTTATTATAAATTTATTTATAAATAAAAAACCAATTCATATTTTTATAAAATCTATTTCAAATTAGTTTTTTATAGTCTAAATTTATATCGATGGTAATGTGTTTAGTTCTATAAAATAATATAGTTTTAATGGTTTGTATTATTTAAATAATTTCAAAATTAGTTTTTTATGAATTTTAGTTTTTTATTTCTTTTCATATTTCATAATGTAATTATTGATCTTTTATAAGTCAAAGTAAATACACTAATAAAAATTTAATGTGTGTTGGAATGGACCATGTAATGAAAATAAGTAAACATATCTGTGATTCTTGTAATATAACATTGGATAAAGTTGGTAAACTATTTGATTATAAGCATTATAGCGTTATGATTTGGATCCTTCTTTACATTACTTTGACTCATATGGAATTCATGTTTAATGTGTGTATCTATGCATGTTTCGAATCAAATCAAAAAGATTATAATTTATTATATTTTAAAAGAATTTTTAGATATTTGAATGAACAAAAAATAATGGTTTATTTTATCAAAAAGAAACATATTTTGAACATTCATGATCTTCTAATACATAATCTAGAAGAACCTAATTTGATTATAAATGTATAAGTTCAAATTGTCACCGACTTGGAATATTTATTATCTCTTAGAGTATTTAGAATAAAAATTTACATTATCTTTATATGGCCAAAGTATATCATTCGGAGTTATTTATGCCAAATTATTTATATAAAACACAGTCTCATTCATTTTAGGGGTAAATTACAATCATTTCCTTGTTATGTGTGAAAAATATATTACCATTAATAATTCTAGAAATACAATTCAACACCCTCACATAGAGAACATTACCATTATACATGACATTTTTAAAGATCACTTCCAAAATGTTTATATCATTGATTAGTTATTTAAAAATAATATTTAATTGGATGATATATTAACAAAACCCAATATACAATATAATTTTTCATTTATCAAGAGTGATTTAGATATGGTATTCATTTTACAATTATTCTTTAATATTTTCATGTTTGAATTGAATGAAAATGTTTTCATTATATTAATATCTTAATTTTTTTGAAAATGGTAACATTTTGAAACATTAAAACCATTAACTTTTTAAATAAAAATTATGGTAATATTAGTTGAATATAAAATCATGCTTAGATACAAACATGTGGATGTCGTTTTAGAACAGATGTTCTTAGAGGTTAATCTTTAAAAAAGATTTATTTGACTTTTAATATGATCTTCACCCTTGGCAGGAGAACTGGGCCTTTACTCTATACAAGGATTGAAACTCCTTTGCAGTATTCTCTGGATTACTAACATAATCATTTTCAATCATAATAATTGATTTTAATTTAAAAATATATTTTAAATTATTTATTTTTTTAAAAAAATCTGGTTTAAAAATATTATTTACGAATATTTCATTGATTTTATATCTTTTATGTAGTCTTATTTATATCTGGAGTTCCACTATTTAACAATCCCTATAATTTTAATATAAAAATTTAGTGGGAGTTGATTTTTTACTACAGAAATTTTCATTGAGAATAAAACCTAAATTTAAAAATATTTCAAAATTTTATTTTATATTGAAGATACATTAATTTTATTTTAAATTACATTTTTTACATTTTTTATACATTACTGATTTTTTTATTTTCTAAACTTATCTTATTGTTTTTTTATAAAATCATTAATTTTTGATCTGTCTCAAATAATAATTAATGGTTTTTAATATATTTTAATTTTATCACTTATTTATTAAACCCTTGTGATAATTTATTTTTTATAATCACAAAGGGTTACGATGTTAATGATAATTTATAATTTTTTTTCTAATTTAATTTCGAGAGAGAATTTTTTGGTATGTGAATCGTACTATATGGTTAAAATGTTTTTATTTATTATTTTAAATAATTTTTAAGTAGAAATATTTTTTAACTTTTATATGATTAACATTTTAAAAAATTAAATTTCATTAATCTCTTAATAATTTAAAATATTTCTATCATTTCTTTTTAATTTCTTAATGAAATATAGATATTCATTTTTAAATTTTATTTTTTATATTGAAAGTGTTTGTGATCATGAAAAATGGGGATATTGTTTTACCTCTCTCTTAGATGTTTTTAATGATGAAATTCACCTTTTGTAAGTCTAATAATTTCAATTGAGTATATTTTAGTATTTATGTTCGATAATAAATATAGGTTTTGTTGGACCTAAGAAATGTCTTGAAGTAAATAAATAATACCCCAAGATAATCTCACACATTTTTTACCATCAGATATCGATAGAGTGTCACAAGACATTGGTAGCACAAGATTATGGACCACAACTACTAGAAGCTCATCGACTACATAGTGAAGTGCCATTATCTATATAGTGACAGTTTATAACAATAAAAAATTTCAAGTTATCTCACTATCTAATAGGTGGAATCTAGAAAGTCCTTGGTGTAATCTATAGTACCCATGGATCCTATAACAATTTCATCATCTAGATGATGTAATATAGGAGTTTCTATTCATCAAGTCAAAATACATCTTAAAGATGGTCTTCAAAGGCCACCTTTACACATTTACACATCAATGTTAACCCTAGGACCCTTAGAGTCTATAAATAAAACCCATGGTTGGTATGGAAAGCATTGATTCAAAAATATTTTGAACTATAAGGATCCATAGAAAAAGGAAATATGTATCAGTGTAAAAATTTCATTCTCTTGAGACATCATCAAACATATCTTTTCAAATACCATGATCTCTCTTCTCTCTCCCCCTCTCAAAAATTCTCTAATTTTATTCTTATATATTATTATAATAGAATTTAGATATTTTTATCAATTGTTTTTCTACCTATGAAAACATTATCTTTTTCTCCCTTTTCGGGTTCTTGGTAGACAATTGAAACCCAGGTTTTTTCCTATGGGTTCCTATTGAACCGCTAAAGAGAGACCTCTCTTTGTGAGTTTTTGGCTACCACTAAAGTAAATGGGTTTTTATTATGGTTTCTTGTATAAAAAAAAATTTTAGGCCTATTGTTTTCTAAACCCGAAATCCATTTAGGTGTAAGACATATGGTCTCATATTCGAGATATTTCCAATCATCCTTAAAAAATTGTGTGGATGTAATTTTATTTAATTTTATCATAATTTATTAATTAATCTATATCATTTAACTAATCAATTAACGATTCATCATAACAATCACTTGATAATTTATATATTAATAACATAATTAATTTAAATTACTATATCACTAAATTATTATTTTGATATTTCTATGCAAATTAATTTTTAGATAAATAATTTATGTGGATTATAAATTTAGTCATAAACCCGTAGATGAACATTATTGTGACATTTAATTAATTAGATTTTATAAGATTATATTCCCCATTGAATATTTAGGTAACTATGTCACACCCCAACCTTGGTTTTATCCATTATTTTTTTCTTTCGTAACTTTTTATCCAATTATTTATTTCTGTGTCAATCCAGATCAAAATTGTGAAAATTCTATGTTTTATTATAAGAAAAACGGTTCACACACTGTTTTATCATGGTTTGTGTTAAATATAAAGATAACCAAGAAACCCCTAATGTTTCTATAATGGATATCTACATCATGGTTTGAGAATGTTTTACAAAACCAACTTTCCAAACTATGTATTATTCTAATTGAGTGTAGTGTCCCCAACGTGGTACGCACACAATTTGGAAATTAATGCATCCAAACCATGTGATCTACTTATATTTCAAAACAAGTGAAAAATTATTATTTTATACCTCCTCTATGTTAACCCCTATGCTACGGCCTATCCTCCCACTATACTACCATGAAATGTGCACACCTCATCCTCACTTTATCCAACATTCCATGGGGATTATATGGCTGTTATTTATGATTTATGGTCGAAATCTAAAGCTAAGATGTCACTAGACCTGTCTTCCATTTTTACTTATTCTTATATATTATTTATCCCAATAATAGTCCCAATAACCCAGGGTTATTTATGAATGAATATTAAATATTGGGTTTCTTATTTTTAGGCGTTTTCTTTGTTCCTCAATGACTATTATTAACTTTTATTGGTTGATTAACACATTGCTTGAGGATGTGAAAAGATTGAAGTTGGTTTACCCCAATATTAAAATTTTATTTAAGATTCATTTATTTATGGTGTTTAAAAATTATAATTGTTATTTTATAATGATAATATTAAAAAAATCAACTCTAAGAAGAAAAATATGTTTTTACTTGTTTTCCATTTAATTAAAAAGTGTTTCTATTTTAAAATTCCCAGTTAAAATTCATTTAATTTAACCATGAACACAAATAATTTAATTAAATGATTTAATGTTGTTTATTAATGAGTATTGATATCATATGTGTTTTTTTTTCTTCAACGTTGGATTTAATGGTTTTCAGGGGTTTGAAATGTTTTGATTGGTTATTTTAAAAATATATTATAACTTGGTTTCTAAAAAAGTGTTATGAGGCCGTGTTGGAATGTAGACTAAGGAATTTATTGATTAAAACATAACATGTAAATTATACTTTGATTTTATAATATAAAATAGATATAGAGTCATTGTAATATGACGCCTTCGTAATATTATTATTCTTTTGATTGAGGGGTTGTCTATATAGAGGATTCATAGAGGTAAGTCTAGTTTATGATTTGGTATGTGTATCTAGGCATGTATCTATTATTTAAAGTTATTTTTATCATATTATTGGATCGAAAATTTTTATATATCATGGGAAACCATTAGTATATAGTGTAATTTATGGGATAATTTATTTTACTAGTTTAGGATCATACTCTTATTAGTGGCCTCCAGAATGGTGCTCACACTACTTTTGGAAATTTTTCATCAATTTGTCTCGTTAAGGAAATACTGACCATTAGGGAATTTATATTTCACTAATCATACCATAATGGATATATTTTGTTTTTTTATTATCTATATTTTTTACTAAGATCCTAGTTTATCATGATCATGGGTAATCAAATATTTTTTATTTGTAAACTATCAAATTATTTTATTATATAATGGTCATTGTTCGACATCACCCTTTTCTCATTATAATAATTACTATCATAATGTAAGTATTTGATAGAAATATTTACTTTTTAGTTGAATTTAAAACTATATATATAAACCATTAACAAGAAAATTGAACCTTTTTTGTTAATCATTTCAAGGACCATTTTTATTTAAATATGTTTAACCAACATATTCAAAATTAAATATTTTTAAAATGGAAAAGGAAATTTATTTTAATATAATATCTTAATCAAATATTATGTGTATATTTACCTCTAATTAGTTACGTTATATTTCTCCCTATTTTTTGTGCATTTAGTTTGTTTTAACAAAACCAATTCATGATGGATTATTAATTAAAAATTTTGTGACCTTAGTAAGGGTTCTTAGTCTATAATTAAAATTTTATAATACATATTTCCTTTTATTCACCAGGAAATCATTTATTTTGTAGACTTACTAACCCATGAATTTACTATTATAAAATATCTTATTTAAATAATAGGATTTATATATTCATTGTAAGTTACATAAATAAATTATTTTATTCATGTATTACAAAAGTTGTAATGGTTTATCATGGAAAACATCATTCTTTGGGACATTTTTTGATTAGTGACTATATATTAATTTATATTGTCTATATAATTTATATTTCATATATGATATCATTATACTATTAATACTCTTTGTATCTAAATTCCTTCTCATTTTATTTTCTTCAGAAAGGTTTTATATTTTAAATATCATGAGGGATTTTACTTGAAAACATTGTTTTAACGTTTTTAAACTCTTGGTCTTCCAGGACTACATTATTCAAATTTTTTATTGGATTTATTTATCTACAAGTAAATTTTTTATAAAATTTATTTTTAGTAAATTATAATTTTATTACATATGAATTAAAGGAATATTTAAAAAAAATATGAAACTCTTTTTTTAATGTCTTTACGGATGTAGGAAAAATATTTCCATTTATATACATGAAATGAATATATTTTCATTCCACCATGACTATTTTTGGTTATCAATCCTAATTTACATTTATATTGGGTTTCAATGTTAAAATTCTTCCTATTGTTCTATGAATTTTTAGTTTTTAAAATTTTTAAAGAAAAAACGTGTAATTCCTACTGTTATTCAAATCATATGCATAATTCTTAAAAAAACATCATCTATGTCAACATCATTTAAAGTATTCGTATGATTAACATGGGATATGATCTTATTATCCCATCTAAAATTTATCTCTATAATTATTATGATGATATTTTCAGTAAATTTTTGTGAATCCTTTTTCTCTTTCATGGGTATATAAGCTATGAAGGATTGATGAATGTTTTTTTGAGTCTTATGATGAGAGTGTAAGATCATATGTTTTATATTAATGTTATAGTTATTGTAAATTTTTTATGTTTATATATGGGTTTGATATATACTTATAATGATTTGGGTAATTATATATTCTCAATAGGATACATTTTGTAATTAACTGTGAAATCCATTCCTTATAATGGTTCATGAAAGGTTGAATTTAAGGATAATGTTCCATGATTACTATATTTTTTTCAATGATTGAAGTTATTATTAGTTGAAAATATATGATATTAAAATTGGATCAATATTGAAGGAAATTTTATCATTTTCTATATTTGAAATGTCTCTATCAAAGAAAAGATTCTGGTTTCAGAAGTTCACATGTTTTACAATGTTATCTTTATGTTAAATATATTATTTTTTATTATGTGAGTTTTCTAAATAATATATTAATTTATAATTTCAAATATATATATATATATATTACGTAGTTTTATGTATAAATATCTTATATTATATTGATGAACATTGAATATGTTCTCATTCACATATGATCATCTTATTCTCATGTATGATCTTCAATTATTAACACCTTTAGTTAAATGTAGTGAGTGTTTGAATACATCCTACATTTGATTCCATTTCTACATGTAATAAAGAGAATTAATACATATGTTATAACTTTAAGGGTATTATGTCTAGGGAATTTTGTTAGAGACGATTAGTAATTTATTTATAATAATGAATCCCTTGTACAGTGGGAAAAATCCATATTCGATGGGAAAATCACTGATTTTTTATAAGAAATGAGTTATTTTAATTATATAGAGCTCTAAACCAAAACTTTCAGGGGTACCTATGAGAATAAATGTTGTTTATTTATTTTTTAAATGTGGATGGTTAATCATGGGTTTCTTTTTTTGGAATCAAAGTTAGTATGTATAGAATATGACGTATCATTGGAGGAAAGGGTATGGGTCTAGAGATATTTAAATTCCTATTCTTCCCTCGCTAATTTTAATCCATAATCTACCCCCTCTCTAAACACAAAAAAACAATACCCTGTGAAGACCTCCTACTCCCTTTTTCCTCCATTCTATTGTTTTTATTCATTATTTAAGTGCAGATTTTCAAGGTATTTTCTCCCTACTCCTCTCTGCCCTTTTTTACTTCTTCTTATATATTTTTATTTCCCCGGATAGGTATAAGTGACTTATTGTTCCTTTATGATATATTTTAAATTTAATATTACTTATTTAGTATATTTCTTGATTCCTTAAGGTAGGTTATAAACTTTTTACTGTTGATTAATGTTGGGAAAAAATCCCTCAAGGTATCATTGAATCATTTTTGAGGTGATTGTATTTGTTGACAAAGTTGACCTATGAGTGGTGATTGTTGACAAATCAAAAAAATGACATACAAATTTGTTGAAAAAAGGGATTTCATAGTGGAATGTCGAGTTTAAGATTTGTGGTTAACGATCCGGTGTTTGATTCAAGAACATTGACAAAGAGATGAATGATCTGGAGGTGGTACAAAAAGAACAGATACAAGGTGGTGCAGTTTTCCAGTAATTGCCAAATTTTTGGGCCTGAAAATCGACAAATGAAAAAAAGTGGTTTTTAGAAAAGGGACATGCGCTCCATTTATTTTAAGGAGATGAAAATTACGTGCCATATGTTTTTCAAGATCAGATCATCAAAATATCGCAAAGGGATAAGGGTCATGCAGGTATTGGTGGTGTCGCGTAGGTAACTTGCGCGCCGTGAAGAGACTTTCGCGCTGATGCCTTGAATGCATGAGAACTTGTGATCCTGTTTTTTTTCATGATCAGAACTTCAAAATATGGAAAAGTAAAGTGGTTTTCTCAAGTTTGGAATTGGGTCGCGCAAGTGACTTACAGGGGAAGAGTCCTGCACACCGTGGAGAGACTTGTGCACCATCGCGCAGGGTGTTCCAAATGCCTATAAATATTGGACCACCCCTCCTCATTCTTCAACGGAGTTCAATACTTTGAAAAATATGAGCTCCCGTCACTCAAGTAGTGTGTGGTCGTGCAGGTGTAGTTGTGCGCCGGTGTTTGAAGTTGCGCACCGGTTGATAGTTGTGCACAAATATTGGTTTGGGCGTAAAAGGAAGTGTGTCGTGAAAGTTTGGAGTTTAAGATGCTTGTGTCACGCAAGTGAGTGAGGTGGACTAGCGCACCAGTTGTGACTTGTGCGCCAATACCTGTGCGCTGGGTTAAACATGCGTGCCATGTATGGTTGATTCCCTATCCGTATTTTCGGGCTGCGTGGAAGCTCGAAGTTTGCCCGATACCTTCGGTGAAAAGTGGAATTCATCAACAGGTGAAAGTTGGTATTCAAAAGATCATCTACATAAAGATAAATATTCATTCATTCATGAAAATGAAGAGACCTACATGTTTATAAACTGTGAGTGGATTCCTTCCAGAGCAGTGAGCAAATGAAGAGGAAGAAAGCGATCCTCTCAACTGGCAGTAAGAAAGAGAGAGAAACTGGGAGTGCCCCTTGGGAAAGCAGTGAGCTGACCCTAAAACATGTAAATGCAGTGAGCCTGAAATAGAGTGACTGTGCCCGAACCTTGTAATCCACAACTAGTGAAGTTTAGTGGAATTTGGTATTACCGACAACCTGTTGGCCTATGCTCCTTGGACGTAGCCCATAGCGGTGAACCAAGTAAAAATTGTTGTGTCTTGTGCTTCATTTACTTTCTATTTATATTGTGCACTAGGAAAGAGAGAAGACTATTTTTCTTAACAGCGAAACAAGATCAGAATGGGCTTTAATTTTAAATTTTTCATACACTGATTCAGCCCCCCCCCCCCCCCTCTCAGGGTATTCAGCATGGTCGACCTAACAATTGGTATCAGAGGGAAAGGTTGATATTTGTTCTTATCTCAATGGAAGTAACTAATCATAAATGGATTCTGATCATCGACGGATGTAATTTTCAGATATGGAATAATCGAATACAACACTCTTTCTGATCATTTGGAATGGATGATTTTCAGAAGCTATGCATTGTATCATAGTTGATATTTCTAGTGGTGCATTATGAGAAGCTGAGCACAGAGAGCTAGATGATGATTCCAAAACAATCAATGCCTTGGGGGAGCCCTTTCCAATCCCATATATACAAAGGTGATGTCATGAAAAACATAACATTCCATGTGGGAAAATCATTTAAATATATATGAAGGGGATACAAAGTTCAGAGAGGCAAAGCTGCAAGTGTTTAGGAACAAGTATGAAGATCTGAGAATGAACCCGAATGAATCTGTTGATGCATTTTTTGATAGGGTAAATGATGTTGTGGAAGAAATGTGGGGTCTTGGAGAATTCATCGACGATATAAATATTGTGAAGCGTATCTTGAGAAAATTCCACCTCATTTTAATCCGAAAGTCTGAGTCTTGGAAGATAAAGACCCAAAAGAGATGAAATTGGATAACCTGAACAGTACCCTTGTTGCATATGAAATGAAGAATGATGATGACGATGCTGTGGAAAAAGGGAAATACAAATAGGTTGCATTTAAGGCAATGGAGAAGCTTACCATTGAAGAATCTCATGAATAAGAAGAGACAGATGAGGTGATCTCATTCCTTTCCTCAAATATTCAAAGAGGAAAAGGAATGTTTAAAGGGAAGCTTCCAATTTCTTGTTTTTGATGTGGAATGGTTGGACATCTTGCGGAAAGGTGCACCAAAAATTTCAAGAAGAAAATGATGAAGATGAAGTTGAAATTCCCAACAAGAAATCTTCATCCTATGTAAAAGGGAAGAAGCAGTTCAAGAGAAATTTCTTCAAGAAGAAGAATCTTCTATCAAAAGAAATAGACAGTTCAGATGAGTCTGATGTTGAAGAGGTGGAGAAGATTGAAAATTTCAAATATCGTGGAGAACATGCTATTGTGGTAGTCTTCGGTAGTTCTTAAGAGAATAATGAAACTGAAGGTGATGAAGAAGAAGAAGAAGTCGAGGGAAGGGTTGACATGCAAGATGAGTTAGAGGATTCCCTCGAAGAGATAGATGTTTGGAGAACCAAAACAAAGAAAGTTAACAAAGTTGTTCATGATGCCATACTCTATATGCAGCAGCAGGAAGAAGAGAAGTCTGAGTTGATGGATGAAATTGAGAAACTCAAGACATCAACACAAGAGAACTCGGAATCAGTTAGTGAGTATAAGCTCAAAATTGAAGAACAGAAAAGGGAGATCGATGGATTAAATAGAAATGTGAACGATCAAGTCAGGTTAATCGAAGAACTTGAAGAAAAAGTGGTCAGACTGCAACGAAAACTGATGGATCAAGAAAAACACTTGACCTCCAATGTGATATCAGAAAAGAAGGCCATTCAGAAGACAGAGAAGATGAAAGAGGAGGCTAGTAGTTCAGTAGGAGTGAAGCAGCAAGTGAGCTAAAATGATAAGGCTGATTCAGGACTTGATAAGAAACAAAAATCTGTGGCAGTTGATGTCAGACTACAAGCACCCGTCTCGAAATTGAAGGTTGATTTGGGCACAAAGCAAAATCATAATATTCAGAGATCCCAAAGGGAAAATCGCAGTGCTGAAGTAACATGATGGAAATCACCTTATATCAGGTGTTATTGTTGTTGGAATATGGGACATTCAAATTATGTGTGTTCCATAGCCAATAGATATAGAAGAGAACAAGAACAGAGGTGGCATCCATCCCGGGAATGGTTTTCCAGAACATATTTCAAAGGACACTATTTTTGGTGTGGAGGATTTGGGCACATGGCTAGGTACTGAACTTCGACCATTCAGAAAAATGTGACAAAGAAAAATCAAAACATTCCCAAGCAGTAGAGAAATAAACCTAAAGGTGAGTTAAAAATGCAGAATAGATTTGTAGCATTGCAAGAGGAAGTTGGTCCATCATACTCTGAGAAAGAACAGAAATCGCAATCCATGCCGAGTGTGAAGGAAAAAGTATGGACCAAGAATAAGAAAAATGAGAAGGTCGTGGTGGCAGAGATTTCCCTTAAATCATCAGATCATCCTTGTGTGTGTATCCTTGATAGTGGTTGCACATATCACATGACGGGTAATAAGGATCTTGTTACAGACATAAAATATGACAAAGAAGGAGTTGTCAAATTTGGAAACGATGAAGCCATAAATATTGTTGGATCATGGAATGCCATGTTTGGGGGAAATGAAATGAGACGTGCTGATATCTTTGTAGTAGAGGGTCTTAGTCAAAACTTTCTCAGTGTCAGTCAACTATGTCACTCTGGGATCTCTATCCAATTTACCAAGAAGATGTGTGTTGTGAAAGGAAAAAATGGAGCAATTGTTCTACAGGGAAAAAGGACAAAGGGAAATCTTTACCTTGTAGGTGGGGAAGAAGATTAGTGCCTGTTATCCAGAGAGGAAGAAAACCATTTGTGGCATAAACGACTTGGTCATCTATGCCAACCATCTATATAAGATCTGGTAAAGTTTGATTCTGCTAGAGGCCTTCCAAAACTATCACGTGATCGCACTCATACGTGTGATTTTTGCCAACAAGGGATGATCATCAGAATGAGATATAGTCCAATGGAACAGAAATCAACTGGAGTGCTCGAATTGGTTCATGCTGATGTATGTGGACCTATCTCTCCTCGAGCTATAAATGGAAAAAATTAATATTTCCTATTCAATTAGGATTATAGTAGAATGGCCTGGTTATTTTTCATTACCCATAAGACAGATGTGTTCAGTTGCATAAAGCAGTATAGGAGGGAATCAGAATGGATGCTTCGGAAAAAAATTCTAATGTTTTGTACTGATAATGGTACAAAATTCACAAATAGTAAAGTCGAAAACTATCTTGAGAAACATGGGATAAGGAATCAAGTTTCATCAGTGAGAAATCCCACACAGAATAGTGTGGCTGAGAGGATAAATCGGATCATCGACAACATAGCCAGAACAATGCTTATTGAAAAGGATCTATGAGATAAATTTTCGATAGAAGAAATTTTGATATCGGTTTATATTTCGAACAGGTCTCCGTCGTGTCCGAAGGAAGGGATGTCACCGTAAGAAATGTGGTACGTCATGAAGCCAACGTTGAAATACTTTCGAATCTTTGGAAGTAAGTTCTTCATTATCAATAAAGAAAATCACAGGATGTTTGAGTAATGATGAGATGAGGGGATATTACTTGTTTACTCAGGGAAGAAGAAAGCATATAAATGTTTCAACAAAAGACTTGGAAAATTTGTTGAGAGAAATGATGTCACCATAGTTGAAAATGAATAGAATACTCAATGACCCAGTGAACAGTTTCTCATTGAAAGTGATGATGAGGTAAGAAACACAGGGGGAGAAGAAGTGTAAGAGGTTGAATCAAAAGAAGATACTGATGATGAACAATAATGTGTTAAGTCTGTGTCTGCAAGTATGCCAAAGAGTCGAGCTGAAATTGATAGGCAGAATATCATTGGTGATCAGACAGCTCCAGTTCAGACTCGTAGAATGATGTCTTTACAGCATACCTAATTTCTATCTTAGGTGGAGCCAAAATGTTTTTCCAATTCAATTGAAGATGAAAACAGGGTTCATGCTATGAATAAAGAGCTTGATCAGAATGAGAAGAACCAAACATGGGAGATTGTTTCGAGGCTAGAAGATAAAAATGTCATCGGGACTAAATGGTTCTATCACAACAAGATGAATGAATATGGCACAATGATTTGTAATAAAGCATGGCTAGTGTTAAAGGGATACTCCCATATAGAGGGAATAGATGTTGATGAGCCATTTACGCTGGTTTCAAAGTTGGAGACAATCATATTATTTTTGGCCATATCAGTGCAATGAATGTTCAAACTGTTTTAGATGGATGTCAAATCCATATTCTTAAATGGTGTTCTGGAAGAGGAGTAGTATATTGAACAACCTGATGGTTTTCTCATTCATGAGGAAGAGAAAAAAATTTACAGGCTGAAGAATGCATTGTATGGGCTGCAACAAGCACCAAGATCATGATACACAAGAATTGATCAATACTTGAAGAATCTTGGTTTCCAGTGTGGGGGAGTTGATTACAACATCTATTTCAACAACAATAGTAATCAAAGGATGATGGTTCTAGTTTATGTTGATCACATAATATTTGGTGGATTGGATGAAGCTCAGTGCAGACAATTTTCTGAATTCAAGAAGAATGAGTTTGAAATTTCAATGATTGGAGAGCTAACATTTTTCCTTGGTCTACATGTGACACAAAGAAGGAATGGAACATAAATTTCTCAATATAAATATGCCAATGAGGTTTTAAGAAGGTTTGTAATGTATAATTCCATGGAGATGAAAACTTCGGTTGCTACCCGGATGAAATTATCAAAATATGAGGATGGGAAGGCAGTTAATATCACAGAATACAGGAACATTATTGGAAGTCTGTTGTACTTGAACGCAACAAGGACTGATATTGTTTTCACCACATGCCAAGCAGCGAGATATCAGAGTAATCCCAAGTAAATCCACATGATTGTAGGGAAAAGAATACTTCGGTATATCAAAGGCATCATGGATTTTGGTCTGATGTATAATGACAAATATCAATCAGTGTTATTGGGTTACACAGATGCAGATTGGGCCGGATAAGCAGATGAAAGAAAATCCACGTTAGGAGGTGCATTCTATCTTGGTGGATTGTGTATTTATTGGCTAAGTAAGAAGAAAGATTGCATTTCATTAAGCACCGCAGAGGATGAGTATATTGTGGCCACTAAGGCTTTCACATAGTTATTGTGGATGAAGCAGCAACTTGAATAAAGGGAATTGAAGTGAATTCTCCGATCAGAATCCAGTGTGATAACTCAAGTTCTATTAATCTTAGAAATAATTTTGTCCATCATTCAAGGACAAAGAACATTGAGATAAATTATCATTTTATCAAGGAGAAGGTTGAGCGGGGAATCGTGTAGTTGGAGTATGTGCCTAAGGAACTACAGGTTGCAGACGTTCTGATATGTGTTCTCAACTCTGTTATAGACTGCAAAGGAGTGACCTTTGGGTTCATAGACAAAGGGGGAGAAAATAGCGATTTTTCAAGGGGGAGACAATGTGGCTATTTGAGACATCATGATTGATACCTGGAGAAGTTGGCTAGTGAAGCAGCGAGATAGGGGGAGCAATGAGAAAGGGGGATAGTTCTAAATCTGATGATGCTAGAAGTGATCGATCAAAGAATTGATATCACGACAGCTGAGGATCGTGATAAAAGAAAAATAGTGGTGGTGGATAGTGGTAAGAATATTTCCAAAAATTGGTATCAATTTGGAAAAAATTGGTATCAGTTAGGTGTCAACAGAGGGTTTCAGAGTTGAAGTGGTTCACTGATGTACTTTTCATTTACTCATGCTTCTCACACCGAGCATTGCTCATGTGGGATTAGAGTATGCGTTGAGTAAATCCTGGATTTCTATCAGAATCACGATAGGCGAATGGTGGATGAAGAAGTAACGATATATCCATTTATGGAAGAGTTTTCAACAAACCCAATGGGGGATAATGTTGGGAAAATATCCCTAAGGTATCATTCAATCATTTTTGAGGAGATTGTGTCTTTTGACAAAGTGTACATCTGAGTGGTGATTGTTGACAAAGAAAAAAAATGACATACAAATTTATTGACAAAGGGGATTTCATAGTGGAATATCAAGTTCAAGAGCTATGGTTAACAATCCAATGTTTGATTCAAGAATGTCGACAAAGAGATGGATGATCTGGAGGTGGTACAAAAAGAACAGATATAAGGTGGTGCTGTTTTCCAGTGTTTGTCAAATATTTGGGCCTGAAAATCGACAAATGAAGAAAAGTGGTTTTGGAAAAGGGACTTGCACGCTATGTATTTTAAAAAGATTAAACTTGCACGCAATATGTTTTTCAAGATCAAATAATCAAAATATGGCAAAGGGATAAGGTTCGCACAGGTTTTGGTGGTGTCACGCAGGTGACTTGCACGCGATGAAGAGATTGGCGCGCTGATGCCTTGAATGCTTGAGAACCTGCACGCCTCTTATCTTTCAAGACCAGAACATTAAAATATTGCAAAGAAAAGAGGTTCTCCCAAGTTTGTAATTGGGTCGCGCAAGTGACTTGCAGGGGAATATTCCTGCGCATCGAGACTTGCGTGCCATGGAGAGACTTGCACGCCATTGTGTTGGGTGTTCCAAATGCCTTTAAATATTGGACCACCCCTCCTCATTCTTCAACAGAGTTCAATACTTTGAAAATTCTGAGCTCCCATCGTACAAGTGGTGTGTGGTCGCACAGGTGTAGTTGTGCGCCTGTGTTTGAAGTTACGCGCCGGTTGGCAGTTGCGCGCCAATATTGGTTTGGGCATAAAAGGAAGTGTTCCGCGCAAGGTTGGAGATGAAGAAGCTTGTGTCGCACAATTGTGTGCGGTGGACTTGCGCGCTAGTTGTGACTTGCACGCTGATACTTGTGCATCGGGTTAGACTTGTACACCAAGTAATGTTGATTCTCCATCCGTATTATCGGCCTGCGTGGATGTTGGATGTTTTCCCGATAACTTCGGTGCAAAGTGAAATTCATGTACATGTGAAAGTTGGTATTCAACAGAGCATCTACATAAAGAGAAAGATGCATTCCTTCATGAAAATGAAGAGACCTACAGGTCTATAAACTTTGAGTGGATTCCTTACAGAGCAGTAAGAAATGGAAGAGGAAGAAGGTTAATCTCTTCACCGGCAATGAGCCAGAGAGTGAGAAATAGGGAGTGACCCTTGGGGAAGCAGTGAGATGACCCTAAACCATGTAAAGGCAGTGAGCTGGGGACAGAGTGACTGTGCCCGAACCTTTTAATCCACAGCTAGTGAATTTTAGTGGAATTTGGTATGATCGACAACCTGTCGGCATATTCTCCTTACACGTTGCACTTAATGGTTATCCAAGTAAAAATTGTTGTGTCCTGTGCTTGCTTTACTTTCTGTTTATATTGTGCAACAGGAAAGAGAGAAGATTGTTTTGCATAATAGCGAAACAAGATCAGAATGGGCTTTAATGTTAAATTTATCACACCCTAATTCACCCCCCCTCTCAGGGTATTCAGCCTTTTGGACCTAAAAATTATCACTTCCCTTAAGGAAGAGACAAGATTGAGGATGGTTTTCCAAATGTATTTTCCTTTAATTTAGGAATAATTGATTTCATGGGTTTTTTAATTCTTATTGTATGTAAAATAATAGTATAAAAAAAATAATGATTTTTATATGGACAAACTATTATTGTAAATGGTTTTATTAAATTAAATGGTGTTTCAATTTTAAAATTCATAATTAATTTTTTTATTGACAATGCACACCAGATATTTAATAAAATGAACAAATGGCTTGTATTGATAAGGTTTCATATTATAAATTGTAGTTTTTTTTCTTTAATGTCTTTTTAATGGATTTTATTATTTTTAGGTGATCATTCTTTTTAAAAGTTGAATCATAAAACATTTTTTAAGAAGAGATATGATGCTCAATTGACACATTGAATACAGACATTATTGATAAAATCATACCCTTATAACATGAAACATCGATTTATGTGTTTTTAATTAATTTAGTGTCCCTATAATTGAGCACCTTTATGATACATAATTTCTTATGAGTGTGGTTTTGTTTCTATAAAGGGTGATCTGGATGAGGATTTCCTATGATTTGGTTTTCATATCTAGACATGTATGTATTTATAAATTATTGTTTTTTGATACTTATTATATTATATAACCCCCATTATATATATAATAGGAAACTAAGAGTATCTAGAGGATTTTCCAAGAGAACATGTTCCAATAGTTTAATATCATGATAAAACTAGTGACCTCAATTATGGTATTCTCCATGATTTTGGAATTTTCACAATAGTTAGGTTAGTTAGGGAAATGAAAAAAATTGGTAAATAAATTACATTAGGTATGCCTATTTATAAATATTATGGTTTATTATGATTTATATTTTCCAATAATCCTATATAATTAAATAATGAGTAGTAATCAACTATTTTCAATTTTTTATGTTACATATTTTTGTGATTTTTGATAGTTTGTGGTTTTTAAATTCCCTTTATCATGTTTTTTTTGTTGGTTTCATTAATCTTATGTTTCTCTTTGTTGGAACTATTCCCTTTTTTGTTACAATGGAAAACTAATGATTGAAAAGCATGAAAATTCATTAGAAAATTTTCATTAAACCATCAAAAAACTATTTTTCTTAAAATATAATGAACCCTACTAATAAAAATCAAAACAATTTATAGGAGATGAGGTAAATATATTGTTATTGGATTTTAAAATAAAAAAGAAAACCCATTTTTTAAAATTTTATTTCAATGTACCAAAAATTAATTAATTTTCTTTAATGGTAATATATGGGGAGTGAATTATGTTAGAATGCCTATAGATAATTATAATCATGCTGATATATCATTTCATTTTACAGTTTAGTTTTTGGATACTAGAGGAGTGCTCATGGTTCATAGGGTAGATAGTTACAAATGAAGTCATGAAGATATTTGGTTGGGAGCCTATTTTTGTTCTATTTATTTTTTATCTACATATACATATAATTATGGAACTATAATATATGCAATGCTCATGTGGTAAATGTTAGGGGAAGTCTCATGTTTAAAAATCTACCATTTTAACTCATTCCCATTAGCTCATATGTGATATCCTAGAACTATAAAACTACCCAGATAGATTAGGAACAAGTCCTGGGATTGTCATATGTCTGCTCGGGCTGTGACATCCGGACCTAGGTGCCACATAATAGTTCCCCAAGATGGCGTTTTACGTAACCCAAGATGTTCCTCCATATAAGTTAGAGGTTGGACCCTTGCATCAAGGGTATAATTGTTAATGTTGGGGACTATACCCTCTTTTCCAAAGCATAACAACAGTGGAAATAAATAATAAATTGCCAATGTATAATAAAAAATAACATAAAATCGAAAAATAAATGATAATATGTCATGATGAATTCAAATAGGGAAAATGACCATATACCAAATTAGTCAATATGTAATTCCATATAATATTTAAGTGTCAAATGAAAACAAATATAAAGAGACACTGAAATCTCCCATGGATTTCCAAACATAAGTTTTGGTTCCCTCATCCACACTTCATCCCAAATACAAAATCAACCATAAAACATTTGTTTCTTTACCATTTCATATCCTACAAATATTAAGTCTATTTTGGTAATGATCATGATGGAAATATCAGTTTTGATTGCAACTCATTAGGCCACCACCAATGGCCTCTAACGAATTATCTAGTCTATAATAGTGTATGATATTTTATAATGAATAAAAAATAATGAGAAAAGTACACAGACTGCAAATTTCCTTATTATTTAATCAACCACATAGGCCCCCTGGTTCTTGGTGACATTCAATCCAATCATACATGATTCATCCCATGAAAAATTATGAACCATACACCATAGTGTTATCACATTTTATCCTTTATTATGTTTTCATTAATCAATTGAATTTCAATTTCATCTGGTACCCTAAAGTGTCAGTCTGGGTACCATAATCTTAGTAAAATGGAGCATCAGTCGAATGATAATATATTGGGGGCCTAATGAATTAGTCTGGTACCCCATGGGTAATTAAGGAACTAGTCATTGTCCCACACCTCATTGTTTACATGCATGCATCAGGATCCTAGAGCATCAGTTATCCCCTGATGAGTATTTTGACCATCATTCCATGTCTTACACCACATTGTTTACATGCATTCCTCAGGTCCCCAAAGAATAAATTTGGAACCCCATTGGTATTTAGTGTATCAATCATTGAAACACACCTCATTGAAGAGTCAATCACAAATATCTCATATATAATATACCTAATTTTGTTCTACATAATTATCCTTCTCATCAATCATTCACATCAAGGTGCACCATTTCATTTATCTATCACAACAATATTTTGTTACATTAATCACAAAGACTAATATAGACAACTCACTATTAATCAATTTATCATCAATTATACACATTTCGTTAGCCCCTCGAGGTTAATATAATTAACCCTTTATAATCCATTATCAACCATGAAATAATGATTTAGTTCAATTCCATTAACAAATTATTCCATTTTTTATAATTCATAAATCATCATTTCAAATTTATTGGCACACCCCATGGGTTTCCATTAAGTCTAGTCTCAAAAATATAAAGTGTCTAACATGATCCATGATGGGTTTCACAATAACATGAAATTAATTTTATCCTTTTAAATTCTAATGTAATTTCCCAATGTGGAAATGAAATGAAACAATTACATAAAGAAGATCATAATCAACAATATTTTAAAATATGAAATAGACCACCTACCTCATGGTTGTTGATGAATAATTTAAAAACATTATCACTTCATTAAATATATAATGATTAAATTCCCAATGGAAGAGGTGATATAGGATCAAAACCATGGATCATGATACAATAAAAAAAGATCCAAAATAACTTAGATCTAATCCCTAAAAATGGAGGAATTTAACACTGCAAAATGGAATAAAAATATAATAGATAAAGAAACCTAAAAGAGGAAAATTTTCTTTCCCAAGAGAGGTTGATTCCTTAAACTAGATCATCAATTAGCATTGTAAGAGGTTATAGGAACCTTTTAATCCTCTTGGGGACATCCAAAAGCAAGGGAATTATGATTAGTCAAATCTTGGACTATTTGGGATAAAAACTAGTAGTTCTTAATTTTTTTATTCAATTTTTGATTGTTTAAAATCTTGTGCACATAGTTTTCTGGGTAGGGATGATTTTTTTTCAGAACCATGTTCCTTAATATGCAACATTGTGGTCTATGGTTCGTGGTTTCTTCTAAGTGGTGGCATGGTTTTCCAAATTAAGTGACAACAATGAAAGCCCCAAATTTATTAGTGTTCATGAATTTGTGGGGGAGGTCACACTGTTTGGTCAGACTGAGTACCCCCTTCGAGTGGATCAAAATGGGATGCACAATTTCATGAGAAAAACAATACAATTTTCTCTAATCATGCACCAACTGTGATCAATTCCTTGGGGTTCTAAAATTATACAAATTCATCCGAAACCCCCAAACCATGACATAAACAACGTATAATCAAAAAAATTGTAATAGAATACCGAAAAACAACTATGATAAATGTTAGGAATGTTTGGGATCTTACAATGTCCCCTCTATATAAATTTTAATCATCTATTTGTATACATAAGAATCACTTATATTAAAATGTAAAATTTGTGGTCCACTCGGATGACATATCTGTTTCCCTCTCCCATGTTTCCTCCTAAACACGACCAAGCTTCCACAACACTCAGAACGTCAACACATTCTTTTCCCCCGAAACTTTCTCATTGTAATCCAAAATATGAATCAGATACTCCTCCAAGGACACATCAGAATCAATATTGACATCCTCAACATCAATCCCATGAGAATGGTCGGGGTGATAATATTGAATTTGTGACATAGAGATAACATTATTCATACTATTTTACCTCTATGAAATAATTAGTAGGAATTCCACAAGTATGACCATATATAGAATCTCAAATGGATTGAAAAACCTGGGTTCCAACATGTCCTACCTCTGAATCCAAGGGTGATCCAATCTAGGTGAAACACAAAAGAATACATGATCTCCCACTGTAAACTGGAGAGGTATGTGACCTCAAAAAAAATATGAATTTTAAATATACCTTTCTATTTAAATATGTTGTTTAATAAATTAAACCTGATCTGATGTATCATATATGAGACTTGGTCCCAACAACTCTGACTCACCTACCTCCATCCAACATAGAGGTGATCTTCATTGACTACCCTAAAGTGCCTATTATGGTTCCATTTGAATATTCACCTGATAACTGTTATTGTAGGAAGCATCACCAAGTGTTTAGTTCCACTCCCAAGATCCACCAAAATCATGTAGACATTTCCATAGTATATCCACAAGAATATAAATAGTACACTATGATTTCCTGTCAGTCTTTGGGTGAATGGTCGTACTCAGAAAGACATGGTTACCCAAATCCTTATGTAATCCTTCACAGAAGTGTGATGTAATGATAAAATCATGATATACTACAATTGTTCAAGGAACTATGTGACAATTTAAGATCAAGAAAACATAAATATCTCCCAAATAATCAACTATGGATGTTTCCCAAATATAGAACAAATGGGATACTTTTTCAACTAGTTCAAATTCAGATATACCGCATCATTCATTTGAAGAATACTCAGAATATGTAGCACAAATTCCATTGTAAACATGTAAAATTTTCATTCTAGAATAGTAAATTGGTACAAAAAATCAACCAGCCATTGATGCTTAGACATTTCCTTCTAATATGTGTATTAATGTATCAAAAAATCTTAAATACCATTCTCCATCCTCATTCACCCATTCTATAAATGTGGGTCATGGTAAATTTTGGTCAAACCATGATTCACTTCCCACATTAAGGAATGAAACTAATTCATCAGCTTCTGATGAATAAACCTTGGAATAATAATTTTATTTTCAACATATATGATCACATCATCATCTATCGTCAAATCAGAAGGTGAATCCCCACCTTCAATGATTTCCCTGAAGTCCAAACACTCTGGACCCTCAAGATTCTTCTATTTGGTCTAGTTTAGAAGTGTATACCCCACTAGTAAGAAAATAATGGTAATATTATCTAGCCACTTCTAAACCTAAATGTGTAACTCAACTAGTAAAGTTGCATTCTTCAACATAGAACTAGACTTTTGGACTACCAGATCCAGTGTCATCCCACCCAAAGCATAACACTATATACCTTCCCTTGTTTATATGATAAATCAAAATTAAATTAATTCATATAATCAAAACAACCCTCGTGTAGGAGGTTGAAATATAGCTATGAAGAGTTACATTTTTATGATTTTTTGTTCGGTATACATGATAAACTTGTCACCCAATAGGTAATTCCACAAACACATTAAGTCATAAACAACTTTAACTAACACAAGATTGTGTATAGTGTAATTCGATTTATTTGGTCTCAACCTTCGTGGTCCATATGCAACAACTCTATCAAGGTGCATCAACACTATGCCATGTTCGATCTTTAACACATCACAAAACATGGTATACTCCTCACTTGACTTGGGTTAGATTAGAATCGCTGAAGTAGTCAATTACTTATGAAACTCTGATAAAACATTCTCTTATGGTGCATACCATTCAAAAATGAGCCCCGTATTATTCAAGCCCAATATTGGTGATTTTAAATGGGATAATTTTTGGATGAATTTTCGATGATATACTACTAATCCTTGAAATCATCAAATATCAAAAAAATTATTCAGATGATCATAAGGAACTACCAAAAATTAATTGGGGATATAACTAAACACCTTCCTCAGAGATGGTGTGACCCATGAAATATACCTTGTCGATCCAGAATTAAAATTTAGAAACCATGCCATATAGCTGATACTTTCTTAGTATAATCACGATGATTTCAAGATTTTTCCCATGATTTTTATGAGTCATGGATTACACAAAGACATCATCCAAAAAAACAAGAACAAACTGATTTAGGTATGGGTGTGTTTTAATAGAAATTCTATTTGAAGCCACAATAGTCGATTTTGGGAAAACCAAGCACACATCCCACCCTAAAAATCATATTCTAGGATTTATTAGGGGGTGCCCCAATGATTCCATAGTTGAGTGGAAGACCCCAATCCACGTGTAAATATCTTACACACTAAAGGAAACATGATTTTTTTCTTCTTCAACCGTGGATAAAATAAGGGAAAATGATGTCCTATGAATGAAAATTTATTGGAAATAAGAAACGAAGGTTCTGTGAAACACCCCGACATATGAGTTAAATGCATCATCCAGGTCGACATCTTGTAGAACCAATGTTACATGGAAAAGAGAAAAGTATTGTGAATGGGACTTTTTGTCACAAATTCATACACTACCGTCACCGAAATTTTTTTTCTATAAATAGAAGTTCACCCACCTTCTTTGGGGTTTCTCGCCCAAAGATGAAAAGACGATTAGAATCACATAAAGATGATCATCCATAATAGTGCGTAATATGGATCACCCAATGTTGATAATATTGCATGATTGACCTCATGAGTGGCCAGACATGACTTTTCACCGATTTGTGCAATCCTTAACCAAATCATGTTAATAAATGTTGGGTGTGCACAAAGGGCCTACTTGCGCGCAACTGTGTCCTTGCATGCAACACTCGATCTAGAGCACACCTACTCTCTTTGCCAATAAGGCCTCTCCTTTTACTAGAGAACCATTATCACACAACATTTTCACATAAAAATCCATATATTTTTCACACCTATTGAATCAAATTCTCCAAAACTTCAGGCAATAAATTCGTGTTTCTTCACGTGATGTCCCATATTCCTCATGTGAATCGGTTTCCATGTCCTTTTATTCTCATCATAGGTACTATGGACCCTATTTATTCTCGGCATATAGATCATAATGGGGACTTCATGAGTGACCACTAGCCCAATCATTATACATTGGTAGTTCAAAATCCTTTCCCCTCCCAGTGGTACATGAGAATTAGTGATGTATGCCCTATGAGTATCGAGGGTAGAGGGTGAGTGCCCCCATGTCTGAGGTGCATGACATGGAACTATCTAGTTCCACATCCATATCATATGACATTAATATACAGGAAAACATCATAATAAACTGATGTAAAACTGTAGCCCTACCTTGTGTGATGAACATAGGATTCCCCATGTATGATCATTAGGAGATGCAACCTCGTCCACCTGTGGAATACATACCTCACATACCGGGAAGCTTCTATTCATAATCCCTACATAAAATGTCCCATAAGAATAGGATTCTCCATGTATGACTCACATGGAATGACCCCTCCTTCAGAAATATTCATGCATAAGCCCCACATACCTATTCCATAAGCACAATATTCTCCATGTAAAACTCACATATAATGTGATCCTCATAAGTAAATACCCATGTGTATGCCCCATATACCCTATTCCACAAGTAAAAGATGCTCCATCTATAGCTCACATGGAATAATATCCTCCATAGAAATATTCCACGCATTATCCTCACTAAAATAATTTTTTCTTCTAGTAGCACCCTGATATTTTTACATTAGTGGTCAATGTGGATTATTTTTTCTTCAGATCTACTACTTCATCTTGTTTCTCACAGTGAGCATGTCTCACGTGGGAATAGTGGTCAATGGTGATCAGGGAATCTACATGATCCCAAATCATATATGTGAATCTCATATATTATAATATCAAATATCTACCTTAAATGGGCCTCCTATCAAACATGTTCCCAAATCTGGACCTAAAATGATACTATTATCTGGTATAAGGCCCAATATCTACCTTATATGGGCCTCTTATCTTGTATATTCCCTAATATCTACCTCATATGGGGATCCTATGTAGTATGCACCCCCTTGTCCACCTCATATGGGCCTTTTTCCTAGAGTAATCCCCAAGCATTTCGAGATACGTGGTATTTGATTCCCAACTAAATGGGATACGTAGGAAGCCTACCTAAGGTCCAAACCCAACATCAAAATTCACCCCAATGTTCACTAGGCAACATCCTCAGTAACATCATTCCCCTCACTTGAGTCACCATGTCTCCTCCAGGTCCCTTGGGTTGTTTTGACATATGTCTGACACCCCATGCCCTTATCACATGATGTTAAAATCCATAGATCAGTTATGTCACATGACATTAAATTATGGAATTGAATTAAATGGGTTTTTATCCCTATCCTAAAAATATGGTGTGTTTGAAGCCTCTTTAAGGATCAATCTCGACCAATGGTAAACATAGGTGCTCCTTCTTAGGGACGTAACACCCAGGTTCTACCTCCTTGGGGAATTAGATCCAAATATCTTGGTTCCACCTCCAAGTGGAGTTATATCCAACCATCCCAGTTTTTCCTCCATTGGGTATTCCAATCCATAGATAAACCATTCAGGTGTGACATCTTCCCTCCAAGGAAAACTTCTCGTTAATTTGCTTCTACAAGGTGTCCTGATCAGCCAATTTCTATCTCCACAAGATGTTAAACTCATGCCTCAATCTGTCTCATATAGATATTTTGTTCCATCTCCATAGGATATAGAACATTTTAAATTACCACAAAGATATACTCTATGTGAAAAATGGAATGCCTGAGGTGAAAGTCATGGAAGATATTCACCCCTGGTTCCAGCTAAGTCATGAAAAGCTTGGGATTCCCGGGGTAAAAAGACTTACAGGATTCACTCCCCTAGTTTTGTTACATCATGATCTACATGGGATGCCCTGGGGTCCATTACTATGATGCCCCATATGATATTCTCTCCAAAGAGGAAGTATACAAGTGACACATTATCTATGTATTTGGATTGCTAGTTATTCCCAACATGACCATTCTTCTAAACAATTTTTTTTTACTTTATCAATATGTAATTCGATTGTATGGACAGAATATGTGTAATTAATAGTTGTCCACAAAGAGATGGAATAAGAAACATATTCCATGAACATGCCTTAAATCTATAGGGGATATAGATACTAAGAAATGAGTACCATGGGAAAATCCACAGAAGCTGAAACTAACATCCTATAATCCTGTTTCGATCCAGAATCAGACAGATTCATTGAATGTGATAAAATATTCCCACCTTTGGTAATCAGAAATGAGGTGAAACAAACCTTCCAGTGTGTTCAATCATATGTAGGCATGCACATGTGCCCTGAAAAAAGTGTCAGAAATAGAAATGGTGAACCTGTAGTGATTTTATTCTCCTCGGCATGGGGACTATTTGGGTTCAAGACATCCGTAGATTATAATATCACCATATTAAGAAATTGGGTGCCAGGTCCCAACAAGACAATTGTTGGCCTATCATGGAACTCATCAGAAATTGGTGTAGTTTGCAGTTGGGAATCCTCGATCAATTCCATTCTCAACATGGATCCCTCTCTAACATTAGATGAATAGCTGACACTAGGGCACAGGAAATCTATTTCCTTGTACATGTACTAATTGATGAGTCCACCTTCCTTTGCAAGACCTGAGCCATAGGAATTCAACATCCCAATGCACACAGCTTTAGGGACATGTGAAATGTTAATGTGAAAACCCCTCACAACACAACTTCCCGGACAACTTCTTCTTTTACCTCCACTACCATGCATCCATAACCCATATCACCGTCATATATTATCTAGAAGTGGTTTATGAGCACCCTAGTTTGATATTAAGGTCAAGATAGTATCATTCCCACAAGAGACATTTCTCACTAGGACCTTGAGGCTTCAGCACCCTGCTAAAGCTTCCACCATGAAGGTCGCGTATAGTGTATCCAATTTTCTTTCCAATATAGAATAATTTAAAGAGCCTCTCCATGGAGATATACTATGACTCATTCCCCTACAATGAGGAGCTTGGGGATACCTGTGTCTCCCTTGTCACGACAGCAAACAAAGCAGAGTCACCACTATACCCTACCATTTCTAGAAATGACCAGTCATGAAGGTCAAAGTACATGGGTAATCTACCCTCAATTTGCCGAATATGATCCATACCACATGACACCAATGTCATGTGTAAGATTAAGAGAATTATGGATAAGGGAAATTGTCTTCAATGACTCTAGTGGCCCCTTCCCCAAATGGGTCATTCTGAAAGACCCCTACAATTAATGAATAGGGATCCAAATTTTACCAATTAGGATCAAGACCACATCCACCTCATAGGTAGTCTAGGTTGAATCTATCTATTTTCATCCCCAAAAATAGTTGTTAGGTGCCGAATCATGATGATGAGTCTCAGTGTGGAGGTCCTCCCTGCACCATCACCAACCCAAGTGGAGGTCATCTATGCTCTCAAAATCAACACAAAGGTCCTCCTCAAGCCATTCCCCGATAGAGATGAGTTCATCCCCACTCCATCACCAACCCAAGTGATGGTCCTCCCCAGATAATCCAAAATCAGAATGGAGGTCCTCCCTATGTTATCCCCACCAGATGGAATGGAGGTTCTCCTCATGTAGCAACCAATAAGAGTGGATGTCATTCCCACACCTTCAATAGTAAACATGGAGGTCCCCACATTTTCCCACTGATCAAAGAAGAGGTTCTTAGTGCACTTTCAGTTACCAGTATAGTGGTCTTCTCTATATTCTAACTCCTTATCATAGAGGTCCTCCCCATGTCCATTTTGACCATCATCAATGTCCTTCTCATGTTCCAACTAGTCGACATTGAAGTTATCACCAAGATACCCGCAATAAAAGTGGTACACCTCCCATTATCTTTGATAACCAGAGTGGAGGTCCCCCTACTCCTTAACCAGTTAAAAAAATGGCCCCCTCCCTAAGAAAGTCAATATAGATTCCATCCTTTATTACAAATATCTAAAGAAGAGGTCATCCACGCTTGACCATATACCATCACAGAGATCCTCCCTATTTAGAATAATATTCCTTCCATGAATAACCATCCTATGGAATAAAGGAGAACACTCACAATCATTGGTAAAATCCTGGAAAATACCAAGTCGTCATCAACCACATCCACCTATCTAACACAGAGGACATAAATGACTCAATAATAGTGTATCCACATCAACTATCAAAGTATGGGGAAGGATAAAAAATGTGATATTCCCCATCCTAAAAGGTGAAGTCAATATGGTCCACAAATCCCTCTATAGGTACATGCAGGTAGAGGATGTTTTGGCCCCCTTCCAGGGGATCATGTTGTAGCCATCTACATCATCTCCACTCTCTCACTCTTGTTTTACTAATGAAGATGTGGAGTTGTTATAGAATGGGATATCTACATTATATGGTTATATACCTTCTATGCCACTGATGTGCATTGATTTCATCACACATGATGTAGTTATAAACACCCAATCCCAAAAGGATGTGATGATTTAGTTGGTATCACACACATGAGGCGATCCAGCGTAAAGCGGATAAAATCCTCACACAGTGTCTCCTCAATTGGATATCCATCTACTGAGATGATCTACATGACATCCACCACCCATTCTCAGTAAGCATTGATCAATGATTGGTGCGTTCAAGAGCAGGTCCAGCCTCTAAGCAGGAAATCCTGTGGGAGAATCTTGTTATAGATTTTCGGTCAGTGGTGTTGTGTCCAAGTATCACTTCCATCATTGATAGTTTAGATTCCCTCACAAAGGTTCAAGCCATGTGTTTCAGAAAGACTATCTAAGAAATGATGCATCACCTACACGACCATCTTTTGGTTTACCCAATATGTTCGGGACACGTTGATGACATTTACCAACAGTGTTGAATGGTTGAGGTGGTCATTCACCCAACAGTTCAACACCATGGATCTCCCAAAAATAATCATACCCACCATCAGACATGTGGTAAGATCCA
Organism: Viscum album; assembly: GCA_963277665.1. Lineage (NCBI taxonomy): Eukaryota > Viridiplantae > Streptophyta > Magnoliopsida > Santalales > Viscaceae > Viscum > Viscum album. The sequence goes on from OY728135.1 coordinate 71,654,812, forward strand.
CATTGTGCTCTGATGAATCATGGAATAGGAATATGAACATGTTTAGATCAGGCGGTAGAAATAGAACAATTCTCTCTACTTTAGACCTATCATGCGACAACCTAATATACCTTTCGATGGTGCCAATTATTCTCCAGGTATTATCATAGTGGACATGGATGTCCAAGAATTACTAGAGGATGGGGTCCTTGACACATATTTTGTTAGGTAAAATACACTATTTGATGCCCACAACACTAGGTGGACCCTCATATGGGTGTCCTCTCCCTTTATTAAAGTATGGTGCTCATCCTTTAGGGATTCTTCCAATGAAACATTGATTCCCCATTGAAACACCAACATGTGTAAGGAAATGGTAAGGCCCTCTAATTCATACATGGGTTCATTTAAAATATATGTGGATCCAACTATATCTTTCTTACTCCAGGATCTTGTAGAACATGAAAAGTTCATCTCAAATTTCATTATTAGACAACACCCGAATTATGGTGTTAATTGGCTATATACCATTTATCATTCATTGGGGTAGAAGAAAGTCATCAATTGCCAGTTGACCCCAGTTGATCATGGTGATCCCATACATCTAGATAGATCAAATGTAAGGGATTATGTAAAGATACTATGGTATGGGTCACTAGACCCTCCCAAGTAGTGTGATCATCCTCTATGAGTTCCATATCGTGATTCTCCACAAGACATCGAGCCCTCTTTATCAGGTTGATGTCCATGTCAGTCCATTGGTGTTCAGGGAACCACTTTAAAAAAACAACCCTTGAAAAGTCAATTTGATTGTCATTATCACTACTCTTCTTACGTCTCTGGACATGTGATTGGTTGAAATCGCACATGATGGAATGTCGTAACCAACATGGGTGGATGATATGTAAGTACCATATGATTTTGAGAACCTTGGAATTTCCCTATTCAATGGGATGTGTGACCCTCTACAACAGTTGTCCAACTTCACCTCAAGTTGTGGTCCCATGGTGGGAACCCTATAGCAGTAGAAGTATGAAATGCTCCATTGTTTCATCTCAACATTCAATGGGACAAAATTCCTATGGTAAATCCAGTTACCCATTAGGTCCATCAATAGTTGGGATAACCTCCGTAGACAGTTCCTCTAAGAGTTTATCTCCACAACAGGAAATACAATCATTTATGAAAAATTCAAGTGCAAAAAACATCATGATGATAGTGTCATAAACATTATCACCCAGTGGAAAGGCCTCACATATTCACTCGATATCTTGTAGACTCAAGAAAAGATTCTCACTATATGTGTGATGAATTCCATGACTAAGATAGTACCAACACTCTTCAATTAGAATTTACTCTGTGGGTTTTAGTATTTTTCAGGTAAGGTCCAACATTTGGAGGATGATTTTTAGAATGCTAAATCATTAATCCCTCTGCCTCTCCCAGCAACTACAAGTAGAGAATCTAAATAAGTGAATGTCGTCTCTATATAGGAAAAGGCCCACATTACACTAGAGTTGATGAACCCTCAACATAATTAGCCATGCAAAGTCCAACATTTCTACCAAACGCCACTTCTCATGGCATAGAACTATCAGGAGTAGCCTTATCCCAGACAAAACCATCAGCAACCACCTTTCTAAGAGTAGCATCATAGATGAAAAAATGTATCTCCAACCACTAGTCATGATTCAACCCCTCTTAGATTCCAGGCTCATGCAGATCCTATCATAGATAAGTGTAACTAGATCAATTACATCCAGGATGAACATGTATCATGTTACTTTCATAGTTCCCTATACTAGGGAATTCTCATCTTTCAGAACACAAGAGACCTAATGATGCTAGACTTATTGACCACACTGACCATTTCCCTTAACATTGGATCCATGGACATACCATCAAGGACTGTTATGTAACGAGGATTTTCTCCAAGACCAAGTGGATAACAATTCAATCATGTTTGGAAATGTCCCGGAACATGTTGCACACATCTCTATCATTCCCAATAGCATAAGTGATGGTTCACGTGAATGTAATCAGGTCCCCAAATATGATACTCAAAATTATGATGACCGATTATTTCTCATAACAATTTTTCATTCCCATGTTCTCATATGTGGAAACAAAGGAAGGCATGAACCTCCTATGGTTCCTATTCCTTACAAGAATACAACTTCTACATCTATATAATAGTCCTCCAATTCTAAAAAGTTCATGTGCCGATGGAAAAACGGAAATCAAAGTCCCCCATCAGTGCCAAATCCACATTGAACTCTTGGTGATTTCATTCTTGGGAGTTGAGAATCATGCCCAGGGTCTGCCCAGAATTGGAATTCCCCACTTATGTTAAGATTGTGTATGCATCTGATAACACTATCGAGTTGGTGGACTAACATACACTGCTTGATAGTGAGAAATACCTTGATAATCTTATAGATGCCTCCAGCTGATGTTGTTGAAGGAATTATTGAGGACATACATGCCACCAGAGTTCTCAGGCCAATGCCTCATGAAGAGAAGTTCATTATAGTGAGAATAGACAGTATTCATTTCTTAGAGATCAGTAGTCACAGTCCTATGAACCTTTTCAATAAGATATTCCACCACATTGGATAGTGTAAACCAACTGAGAATAACATCCACAATCATAGCATGATCATCCCTTTCTAGAAAAGGCTAGGCCTGAGTCAACCGAGTGTCAATCAAAATTGGTTCTGGGTGAGTTATCAAATGAGCATTACAAAATATCCAGCATCATTAAAAACCAATTTTTAGGGCTTGAAACACGCTTTTTCCCCCATTCTACGAACCCCCCTTTGGGTAGAGATCAGAGAATATCATGGACGTTTGATGTGGGTTGAAGAACCATTCCAATATACCTGAAAGTCTCTTCATCTTTGGTGACATCCAACGTCGATGTAAATGTGTATGTCCCTCACAAAATTTTTAAAGATCCCGCATCTGTTCAAAGTAGAGGTTGCATCCACAGAGGGCTAATGTGATGAGGAAGTTGAGAAAAAGGATTACAAAACAATCATCCCATTCTCCAGATAAGATGAGGACACACTCATAAATGGGATACATCTACCCACTATAAATCACTCGTTAGTTTAATGGCGTGGGGATCCTCGGTCTCCGGGTAGACATAGGTTTTGGGATTAACCTCATCCCATCATGGATGTTCAATAAGCTAGGACTGAGTGTAGTAGATTTGAGTCCCTTTGAACTAATGATTCAGGGTCATGAAATGACTGCTCATAAATTGTGTGGAGAGATTTGATTGAAGAGCCAGTTCAGTGGTCTATAGAAAACACCAAATTCAAGTTAGTCTCGTAGGATACCAAATACGATGAATTGATGCGTAGTCCAAGGATTCATCCTTATGTTGAAGTCGCCTCCTCATATCACTAATTCCTTGTGTACTCCCTTAATAGCCGATTAGGGGTACTCTAACATGATGTTCCCCCTTCTATTATTGTGAATCCCAATATCTGGATATCACCTATTACAAGAGAGAGGGGAATCAATTTCATACCAACAAGTAAAAACACACAACCACCACGTCCATTCTATGGGAAGACATGGATGATTCTTTCATTCTCCTGGTTTATCAGTTTTAGGCCACAACCCAATACGGGGGATGGTTCATCGTTGTATCTAAGTGAAAAGGGGTTCACATACCTAAATGGTAGGAACATCAAAAGATTACTTCGTTCACCTACACATGACATGCCATGTTGATACTAGAACCCCATACCCATTTGATTTACCAAGAGGTTCCCCATATGGCCACTATTTCATGGCACTCCAAAATTTTATGAAGATAATTTTTGAATCGTAAAAATACAACTCGCCTCAATTTCTTTGATATCAATCATGGAACTTGTGATTGAAGGCTTGATAGAATTGGCTCAACAACCTCATTCTGTATTGTTTCTGTAGAGATGAATCCTTGCAGTGATGATTTAGTATCCTCCCATGGATGCAATACTACACCCCTATAATCAACTGATTTGTACGAATCTCCTCCCACTAATTCACCTACCTAATTCAATGAAGATTATTTGGAAGGAATTATTTTCACATTTAAAGAGGGTGTCTCCACCACTTCCACTGTGTTGATTTTAGTGAACATTCGTTCTGAGTAAGATCCAAGGACCATGTTGATCAATGAAACCATGCCTCCAAATGAGAAATAGTAGTATGTGCAATTCGTATGGTAGCATCATGATTTATTTTCCATTAGTAATGATGAGATTCTAGGACTACACCCGCAGGTCACAGTCCGTTGTCTTGGTCTCCAAGGTCATCATTGTAGCTTCACGAAGCCTCTCAAAAAGATGAATACCTATCATGGTGCCTTTTTAAGGTCAAGGTTAATAATCTTCTCAAATCCATCTTCATTAGGGATGTCCACTACAACAAAAGTCATTCCAACATCACACGATTTAGGAAGTAGAATGGGAAACTTAGAGTCTATATCGACTTTTGGGACCTCAACCACCATTCTCCAAAGGATGATTTTCAACTTCCAGTGAGAGAGCTATTGATCTATTCCACATATGGTTTTCATGTTCTCTCCTTCATGGATGGATATTTCAGGCACAACCAAATTCGGATGTTGCCTAATAACGAGGAATCCACCGCCTTCCGGGTTCTTTAAGGGACCTTTTCCTATCATGTGATACCCTTGTTCTTGAAATATATTAGATACAATTTTTAGTGGTTCATGAACCACATCATCATTCTGATCCTCGAGACACTAGTAAAATGCTATTTGTATGACATGACAGTATATTCTCACCAGAGTCATGTTCATATCAAATATCTTGAGAAAGTGTATGATTGTATTTGCTCTAGGTAATTTAAGTTGAACCCCTAGAAATGTACTTTCAGGGTTACCTTTGGGTTGTTTCTTGGATTCTACATCATATATAAAGGCATTTACATTGACCCATTGAATATCAAGGCCATCATCCAGATTCCACATTGAGCAACCTACAGGGGATTTAGGGTCTTCAAGGCCACTTAACATATATGTGCTGATATATCGTGAATCTAGGCGGAAATTGTAATCCTTATTCCAAAATCATAAAGAAATGCACCACACATAAGTGGGATGAAGGGTGGTAGACCACCTTTGATAAAACTAAGCAGTATCTTCTTGAAAATCCTGTATTGAAGCCACCCATATCAGGGAATCTTCTGAACAACTATGTGATTTCCTTGGATTCATCCCTCGACTCCCTTCTCTCCTGGAATAAAAATGAGGGTAGTCATTATAGTTTATACTATCTCAGTCACATGCTGATCAACATAGAACCCAAAAACTCTCTTATCAAGAATATATTCTTCATTCTATTTTTTTTAGTGAAATGTTTGCAGTATCACGAGAAATAGTCGGTTTCCTGGGTGAATCTGCTAATGTATATCCTGAATCATATGATTCTTAGAGGATATATGGTAATCTAGGCAGTGATCCTATAGCAGTTAGACATAAGTATCATTCCATGGAAGGCCAAAAATATACATCCTTGGAAAAAATCATAGTAACCCATCCATCCCATGATGAATTTCTTCTGGATGCTAATTCCATGGACATAGCCATCTATTCAAAGGATTATGCCACACCATGCTGGATGACTCATTTCTATAGTGCCCACCAGAGCCCAACCGGTAAAAGGCTTGATAACCCTAATCTAAATAGATTAGGTCTGGGGATCATGTTTATCACCCAAACATAGGTTTTCTTCCCTACTCATTCCTACTTCCATCATTCTACACCAACAAATGATTTAGTGTATTTGGCTCTCATTAGTTGTCCCAGGATGGCACTTGATATTGATTTCCTCCATCTGCATGTGAAGGGGGGCTCCAAGCTAGTCATAAAATAGATCAACGGGTTTAAAATCATTAGGAATCATGATTTTTTCCTCTTATAGAGCACACTCTCTAAATAATGGCCTATTTCCCTTGTCAACTGCAAGTGACTCATCTCCCTTAATCAAAACATTTTTGAACTGACACCCTGGCCAGTCTAGAAACATCTCTTGAAGATCCTAGGTAGTATGATGTATTCATTCACATGGCACCATAGAGTAATCTCTCCCTCCATTATAGACGATCATGAAGTGTAGTAACTAAACCAACTAACTATCAGTTCTTCCACATGGGGATCCTGAGTCCCCTACATCATAGAAATACTCTGATTTCACAACTCATTTTTTGGGTATCTCTAGCGTGGTGTGCACTCTATAGAAAGATTTAATGTGACTGAATCCATCGGTGTTTACTGTAGTTTTCCCTCCAGAGCAAGCCTAACTTTGAATCAACTATATAAAGATGTGGGTTTGATATAATTATAATCTCTTGCATCTGTGGAGAGGATATTCTAACGGTTATGTAGGAAGATCATTCTGGGTGATGTGGATCATATTAGGCTAGATTGAGGTTCTCCCATCAGATTTATAGGATGGGAAACTTCTATACCACTATATTCTATGACCATATCATGTCTACCATTAGGTTTGATGTGTGATAGATCTATGGGAACATTTTGAATGAACCACTAAATCCCTTCCACACCACTATGTATTCTTAGCCCTCTGTAATATGAGGACTCAATTTTTTAGGCCAATATCATCCAACAATATATCTCATGTGTATGTTCATTCTAATCATGATAGATTTCTTTTCCAAGTGGATAAAAGTGGTTCCTATCCTGGAAGTAAACACTCGATCTTAGGTTGAATTTGTGAGCTCTCATACCATTCATCAATTTAGTGTTATGGCTTTTATTAGCTATAACAACAAAACCAACTTCTGGGCTGTCAATCTGAAGAGGATGTAAACCAAGTATATCATCTAATCTCACCACACTTCTTTCTATCATGCATGGGACAATGGATAGTTCATGGAATTTAATAATACCCTCTCTAGCATTCCCTAGAATATGGTAGTCCAAACAAGAATATTTGGCTAGACCAACAACCCATTTCCCGTTAGGATTATCGAATGATGTCTTAATTACACATAGGGGGCCTATATTACATGGGTTTTGGAACATATGTAGTCATTTCTATTGATGTTCAATTGATTTCGCTTTGAATAGTTATCAAGAAATAGAAGACACTTGAAAAAGTAGAATAACTTTATCTTTTTGAGCTAAAATCCATAAAACATAATAGTTTCGAAGACTTGTACAATATTCAAGGTCACTGAAAAAATATAGAAAGATATTTAAATAAGATGGTTTACCTCTACTACTTCCCACATGGTGCCAAAGTTTTGGATCTCCTAATTTTGATAATACCCTACAAGAAGCCACCAAAGATAGAGCCCCATTGGGAATGACATTACATCATTCATTAGGTTTGTTCTAATAGATCATACTCTTTGATCACTATGGACAAAGGGAATATCACTACCCCCACCAATGAAAAGTCCTCAAGAAATTTCTTTATATGAATGTGAGCCCTAGGTCTAAAGTCCATTCTCTAAAAATAAGATTCTAAGTTCAAGTATTATGACACTAAAATGTATGTGATTCTTCGTCTAAATATATAGTTTCATGATAGACCCCTTATCTCTCATTCAGATTGGTGTTGTCACTGTGTCTCACTAAACATATCTATTTGGTAAGACCCTCTCCATGGTTTAAACTCTGAAAATTTAAACTTAGATCCCCAATTCCAAGTATTACGACACTAAATTATATGTGCTTCTTGTCTGGAATATTTAGTGTGGAATTGTACCTTATTATTCCCCATTTATATATTATTTTTTACTCCACCATACTATACATTTTCTATTGAGAATCCTATCCCAATTTTCCCAAATCTATGACCTGAAACTAAAATCACCATGGATCTAATCAGTAAGACCTGAAACAGATATTCATCCCATGATCTATGTGACACCAACATGAAATCTCTATGAGAGGTCCAAGCATCATGAAATTAAATTATTTTCATACCCTATTGTCATAGTTGTACAAAATTAAATTGCAAAGCATAGCTTCCTCAACATGTGACATTATACTATGATTCTACCTTGTCTCTAGTCAGCTTTCATTGTATGATATGTATGGTATGGTAAAAAAACTAGACCCTATGCCTCGAACATGGGATTCACTAGGATAACCATGGGATGCATCAAATGCCCCTGTCATAGAGGATTTCCACTAGAAACATCAGTCTTTTAGTAATCCATTCATTGAGAACTACATATTTCTTGATTCTCATCCTTGTGGGATACAAAGTGATGCCCAGACATTTTTTACACAAGCCTAGCCTCAAATTTATCCACCCCTTGTACCACTATCCATGTTATAAGAATCATGACCAAAACCATGTGACATATTCCTCTAGATACCCATGTGTTCTATAGAATCCTTGGTCAATTCATGTCAGGTATCACTTATTTAATTCCGAAAAAGTATTCATATGGAAAAAACTATTATAGTCTACACATTTATACTTTAATCATATTTCCCCTATTCCATGAAACATGACTCTAAATTGTTTACCATTGGCCAAATCATATGACAATAAACTGTGTGCCACTAGATTTAGGAATACTTCATGTGGTTCAGAGCCTCCTTAGTCCATTCACATCAGGTTTCAAATTTGGAACTTCACAAACATCCACGAATTCGCTTATTCCCATGGTCCATACTACATGACCATAAAATGTGTGTATTCACCTTCTGGAAAATGTGTGGCTTGATTCCCATCCTCATGGGATAGGTAGTTACTCATAGGCTATCTCTCTCTGGGCCGAGTTGTTGATTGACCATAAAAACACCTACTATCTGTAGTTTAATCACCCCAAAATTTACCACATGCCTCTTTTTAGAAAAATTCACATTCAATTACCATGACCCACCAGTGGGATTGGATGACATCATACCATAACACAAGGAAGAAACGTCCTCATCACACGTTGTTAAACTGTAAAATTAACCTGCATGAATATGGGATCCATCATATTCAATTATGAGAAGATTTAATACTCCCATTCAAGAGGGTATCCCCCTACCAGCATCAGTCTTCTATCATACAGTGCTTTCAAAACTATGTGTGTTTTTATTCCAATCCTTAAGGGAGACAAATTGATTATCATGTTTTTTATCATGGGTGAAGCCCCTTTTTCGATCCACTAAGGGGACTTTCCTTCCCCAATGTCATGATATTGACACTGGGTATGATTTATTAGGATTTTTGAGGAAGAGGGTCCCTTAGAACCTTCAGTCACATCAGGTTATCACTCTTTGTGCCATACAATTCTCATTTTAGACAAACATATACCCCTTATGGTTCAAGTAGTACAAAATTAATCTATTTTCATCCTACCACAAATATTTCACATGGATTGCAGGCCTCCCCCAACACTTGTTCATGATGGGTTAAAACAATCTTGTTCTACAACAAACACTTTAGGGAGCGCATTGTTTTTAATATAGTGAACAAAAAGTAAGGGAAAATCCCTTTTCTAGAAAGCATGACATAAAATTGTTTTCATGATCTAGGACATATGATCATAAATGATGTGAAACAACCAAGTCACATGAAATTAAACTATGAGATTCATCCTGATCCCAAGATGATAAATTGGTCCATTTACCCTCCTCACCACATGACATTAAACTATGTTCCCAACATCCTTACTGTATTACATTAAATATTGTTCTTATTTTCTTCTTTTTATGATGTAAAATATGAAGGAATCATAGGCCCTCTATTGAGAGGTCCTATCCTCTGGTGTCTATCATCTACTAAATCATTCATGTTTTTATCGATCACTCAACGTCTAATATGATGCTCCCTTTGAAGATGAGTTTGACTTCTGTTGAAATCGATACACCCATAAAAATGTTATCTAATCCATGGTGGGAAAATTAAATGATTATTGGAATCTATTCAAACAATCTTTAACATCATTTTTAGGCATTGTTTACCCCTTATATAGAATCTCATCCACATCTGAATTGCCCCCTAATGGAATTATATCTGAACAAGGATCACCTACCATCTTGGGTCAATGCCCATGAGGATGGTGGATGGTATTTTGAGATACCTCTAGTATTTAAAATATGGTTAGTGTCTAACCTTCAATTTCATCCCCCAGTCACTGGCTATGTGATATGGATGTTGTGTTTTGAACCTGTTCAGTAGTTATCCTTCATCATGATGACACCCTCATTGAGTTTCAGATTTTGAGAATCATTATTTACACTCCCCATTTTCAATTTTTGGGTAGAATTAAACACCTCTAGCATTACCCCATTCGTACACTAGAGAACATTGGAAAAGAAATTCAGTTTTTCAGAGAGCCCACTTGTCCAACAACATCCTCTCTCAACCCAAAATCTCATGGTGGGTTTTCAACAATTGAGTAACCTGAGTGTTTAATGGTTAGATGTCACTTTCTTATAAATGAGAAATCATATGGTCATCCATTGTTTCTCACACATAGCATTAATCACTTGATCATAGGGATTGTCCATCGGTTATTTCACAAATATGATTAAATTGAACTAGTTAAGAGCAGAAAAATGATATACTTACATGATTTAAGAATAGATAACCTAGAAAAATGTGACATTTTCAAGGATCATCCATGTGTTTGAGTCTCTATCGAGTCCTAGAAATAAATTCCCTACCACTATACTCTAGTAATTGAGCATTATAGGTCTTCCAGCCCCTAGCTTATAGAATTGAGGACTTGATGCCACCACTCAATATACAATTATTCTACACTTATAGTAAGAAAAATAACATCTTATATAATTTGAGCTCGGTCACACTTGGCTTGATTCCCAGATATCGGATAAATCTCCCACCTCATTTTATACTCAACCTCTTCTATCTAATCCCTCTATTAGTTGATGGTCACTGATTAAGAATTGAAAAAGAATGAACGTTATATCATGTTTTCCTATAAAAGATATATTTCCTGACATACATCCTAGAGATTTTTAATTCTATCATCCCTCTTTTGGTTCCAAGAAACCTCTAAAATATGGCTTCTTGCTCAAACCCACTTATCAAGAAAGGCACTGTCCAAAACAAGGATACCACAAGATTCCACCAATCTAATTCTATGGTTATGCATCTAGTAGTGGAAGGAACACATCAAACACATAAGTTCTGGTTTCTTAGCTTGGGTGATGAAATGTTGTATGTGCTTCCACACTTTGGGTTAGAATATGTGATTATATTTTAAAACCATGGACTCATAGTATTCATACTCTTTAGAATGTGTGGGCTCATACTTGAGGAATTCCATTAGAATAGACAAAACAAGTTCATCCTAAGGAATCCTCTCATGATAGAGGGGATCCAGGTCCTAAGGATGGGCATCCTCACTCAACTCTTCCTAGGGGCTTCACCCCCACTTTCCTCAAGTTCTTCTCCACTAGTGTTGTCACTCGGAACTGTAGTAGATTGTTCACCCATGACTATAGATTAATTGGTTTTAATTTCATGTTCCGTAAGGACTATCATTGATATAAAAAAAGGACCCCAGACATTTTACGCTAGTCTTCTTATTGGGAATGGTCCCTTTTAACCACTTCCTGAAATGGGAAAACGTTTTTTAGTTCAATCAACAAATGTTCAGTTGATCTATTAAGAATGTGAGAGGCTTAACATTGGTAGAATGACTCTTTGGGTCTCAGTAGGGAGCTTATACATAGGATAAACCTCTACAATGGGTTTTACATCAGCAACCAACACCATATTCTCATGCGTTGATTGAGTGGTAGCTACATTTAATAGACAAACATGTTTATGTAAAGGATCAATAAACATATGATAAGGGACAAGTGAATCAAACTAAATTCATAGCATAGGGAGATGAATTTTTATGATGATTCCCCGTTAGTGTATATATTCATCCATATTGGGAACCACTGTTGTAATTACAGGATGTGGTGCCCAACAGATAAATGGGAGGACCTACAGCTCAGAGGCCCTCACCCTACCTTCCTCAACCGGTCTGCCAACTTCTTTGTCCTCTGATGTAGGATCCGTAGTATTCTCTTCATCACCCAAAGGTTCAACTTCACCCCTTTCATAGGGGAAGCTTTCCCATATCCATGATTCTCTTGTATAAATATAACTTTAGTCAAAGATTGTAGATAATGAATAAGAAGGATTAAAGGATTCTATTATGTAAAGGATTACTATAAAAACTCAACTACATTTTATTCAGATGCTAAAATTTCACCGCATTTCGAGGGATTACCTTGATGAGAGGATTATTCCTAGAATTCTTTATCATTAGAGTCCCATGTAATGTCTAAGACTGACTGACCACTAAACCGATTTCTATAACGGTCACCACATGTCCTCAAGAGCACCTCCCAGTACTCTAGAGGATGCCAACTAGCAAAGAGGGTTTAAAGAGGTAATTGTTGGTAGACTATACCATCACGTTCAGAGTAGAACTATGTTACAATTTGTTTAAATCAATAAAAACACCAAAGTAAATATAATAAATTACATAATAGTGGAAGAATAATATATTAACTAAATAAATGTTTCTAACACCAATTTACAGAAATCCTAGTATGAAAGATAATTCTAAAAAGTTAAAATATAAAAAAATAAAAACAAAAATACTATTTAATACAATAATAACATCCCAATAAATTTCTCCACAAGCATCTCAAGCTCTAGCTCCATCCTGTGATCCATAGCATCCATGTACAAAACAGGGCTCATGAAATGAATCCATAGACCTACAAACAAGATGTACAATTGATAAAAAATAGCACTCAAGTAGGGTGTGAGATATAAATCTTAGTAATCTAAAACCAATGTTGTCTTAACCAATACATTTTGTGTAATAAATAAATAAATCATTATTTTATATATATTATAAATGTATAGTGATAAACAAATAAATAATAGAAATTTCGTTTGGGTTCTTAAATGTAAACTCATTACATACAACCTACTTCAGCCAAATATGGATATCTGAAAGGAGGTACCTATAAAATTTATAATGTACTCAATTTCCCATACAAAATCATCTATCAATGTAAAAATGAAGACCCAAATACGAAGCTTTAGCCTGGTGGTCACACTGTCATGACAATATATAAACATGCTCATTAATATATACAAGGGTCATGAAAAACGAAGTAGACATCCATTCATAAATCCATAAAATCTAGTGATGGGGTCCCTTGAACATTCAAGTCTATCTAAACAGAATCCTAAGTTTTAATATGGGAATATCCAATACTAACTAATATAATGTATATGTCGAGGTGACCAATCGACAACCCTTGTATCACACAAGTCATGGAGACTCTGAGTTGGTCCAAAGTATCACACATATGGGACTGTGTACCACCCATGGAATGGTGTATCCAACCTTCCAATGGGTCTATCCATAGTTACTCCCCAAGGGAACATGTTTCACTCAAAATTATAAGAAACTACTAGGGCTGCTCTTACCAAGTAATCCAAAGCATCACGCCCACCCTATCGAGTCATAACCAACTAAGAACGGATAGTCCTTCTAGGGAATCCTTAATTCATGTTCCATGTTCTCTCTTGGACCATATAAAGCGATCCATATCAAGAAATTCACATAAAAGACAAGAAATATATATAATAGCATACAATTTAGTAAACATAACATCCCAAAATCTAACAAACTATTCAAGTATCACAAATAAACTATAAAATTGATAAAGCCTATCAAGAAAAAGTCATAAGTGAAAAGCTACTAGATATGATCACTACGAAAGATGACTTAAGCATAAAAAATGGAACACAAGAATTGGAACCTGGCATTTATATTCCTCTAATAATATTTCATCGATGGAATTTAAATAATTCAAGCTAACAAGCTTGTCCAACCATGGAATTCAACTCAAGCCATATAACCAACATGAGTAACAATTAGATATAAAGCATGTGACAACTAAGATGAATTATTAAAAAATTAATTAAAATATAAGTTTAGAGGCATGAAGCTCCATCCAACCCACTATAGCATATGGCCAAAGACAATATGAAATAGATTTAAGCATTATCACAAAACTACACAGAAGTGCATATAGGACTTTTCAAATGAAGGCAACACACCTCATTGAGGGGTTTTATTAGAAAACATGACATTGTTTTAAACAATTCATTTCATCAAACTAAATAGTACAATATCATCTCAAGGTGTAAGGTATATCGAATACGAGACTAAATAAGTGTGCTAAGTGAGACATAAAACTGGGGTTAGACATTCATAAATTATTTAATAGCTAGAAAAATATATATGGCAAGTGATTGGAGGTATAATAAAAGTTCATAAACAATACGGAATAACTAAGTAACCCAAAATCAAGAAAAGAACCAAGAAAAACACTTAAACACTTTGCATTTTCATCAACGACCACTCGAAGCGTCTACATTAAACCTAGGAGCATATTAAGTTTCACATATACTAAAGAAAACCTATCCAATATGAACATATTTGAATTCCAAAAATTTGTACATGGGGATCCTTAAATATATGATAATATATTTATATATCCATTTATACTTACACACGTATGTATTTTCATATATATATATATACATAAACACACCTTGTCCCAATATACATATTCATTCCACCTTGGGTGAATATATATAAGAAGGTAACATAAAAGTATATGTTCATACCTATTCATACATAGTATGCCACCTTTGACTCTGGTGACTCGAACCCTCCTTGAGGATGACCAAAATGCACTACAAATAATTATTGGATCTCAAAAGAACTAAAAGACCCCAATTTTAATCAGGATAGAAAAAGTAGTGGGAGATAAATCCTAACTTGAGCGGTGGAAGAAAACTAAAATTATTCAATAAGCATAAACTTCAATGAAGAACACTGAATAACTGCATGAATAGGTCCCAATAGAAACACTACATTCCCTAACAACCGAAGAGGAAAAAATAGAGTTAAACCCAAACCTAGGGTTTGACCAAAACGAATGGGAAAAGGGGAGAGGGAAACAATTGTGGAAAAGAGGAATCAGATGGAGGATAAAGGATTACCCTGACGAATCAAAAAAAACTATAAGAAATATGGTTGAAATTTCCACAACCAAGGAGACTGTGAAGAGGGAGGTCGTACAATGGGGAGTTTGGCTGAGGGGATGTCATGTGAGAGTTAAGGGAAGACCCCGATAGGGGTTCTCATAAAACCTAAACTCATAATAATAATAATAATAATCCTCATCATCATAACAATAATATTATTAATAAAATTATTTAAACAATACATTGTTTTTTTATTTTACAATTATTCTCATTTTTTTTATTTTAATTTAATTAATTTAATTTCTAAACAAACACCGTTCATGGTTTGGGTCACATGGTTAGTCAATCCAAGCACCAACTATTCAATGAATAGTATTAGTATATGGTCCATTTGGTACTAACAGTGTTGGCTAGGCACATGATTTAGGTAAATCGTGTTGGGCATTTCTTCTTCTTTTTTGTAGTCGCATGACTTGCTGTTGAGGGCAACATAGTTTTAGAAAAATATTACTCCTCTGAAAAACTACCAAAAACATTGATTTACGTACCCTAGTGCCTACAAAACTCAATGAGGCACAGGAGAAACTCATCGAACCTTTACCCAAGATTAAAAACAACATGTCAATGTATTCCAACCCTAGGAATTTTGATTTGAAGCTAAGTTTGTAAAAAGGACCATCTAGTAAATGAAAAATTCAAATTCCTTTCGATCTTTTCCTAGATCAGAAGCACCTATCATTAAAACCACTCTAACATAGAATATATTATTCCTGATAAACCTATTGAAATAAAGAAAAGAAAACCTGACCTACATGGTTTGTTATATATTGTTCAGAATTCCGTGTTTCATTTCAAAACATCCAACACACCTCCATGGTTATTTTTTAGCAGAGGACACTTAAGATAAGAAGACTCAATCCAACACTCATTTATTCAATCAAAGCACTGGATGATTTCTTGAAAGAGCCTTTAAAGCTATATACATGATCATATCACTAAATCTTTAAACATATTCTTGATGGGTCTCCCCACCATTGATTGGAACACAATAAGGGAAAATTTCAAAGCCATGGTATCCCCACAATTAGAAATTCCTTAGAAAGAATTCCACTACGAGTTTTAAAGACTCTCTTAGCATGATTTAATAATTGGGAGAACCCAATAACATATGATTCCATATTAGGGACATCACATTAAAGGAAAGGCCTAATTCTGATCGACCTAACTAAAACTAGTCATAGAAGCTTTCCTTAGAAACCATATCCAACCATTTCGCCACACATGCCTTAACTTGTTGGTGTATTTAAAAAGTTCCTTCACTAACTATATGAAATGAAAAAGTAGGTTAAAAATTCAATCCACCTCTGAATGAACATTCTCAATTTTCTTAGCTTAGACGACATGTGTATTACAAACTGAACCTCAATGCCTTATCCTAAGGCATTCTGCATTTACAGAAAGAACATTCACCGAAGTCCATACCTAACTTCCAAGAACATTCTATGATCAATCCATCGGATGAACATTTAAACAGTTGTTCCTTAATATGAACAAGGGAGTAATCCAGATCAATCCCAAAGGTATCATCACCCATTAAACAACATCTCTAAGCCTGATAATGAGTCCAGGATAGCCTCATGTTTATGAAATTGGAGTCCATGTAAATAACTCATTGTATTCCATACTCCATGTTCACATGAAAAAAATAGAAAAAAAATGTCAACATCAAAACCTGTTCGTTGACTGACTCAAAACTGGAATTTATCTTGGTGATCATGTCACAAGAGAAAAGCTAATGTTCATGGGTCCATCCAAGGAATTCATACTTAGGAACCTAAGTATCACTCATAACTAAAAAATCCTCTACAAAAACCAAACTTCTGGAGCACACTATTGTAGAAACCACCCAGAAAATCACAATTGCTTTTAAAACATAAGCATGGCATAAGAATAATGCTCTCTTGGTGAATCTTGGAAAATTTCAAGATATGGTACATGCTCATACCAAAAATAGATTACACTTAGAGGAGACTGAGAAAACCATAATATTAGTAAAACCACAACTGGTAAAATTCCCTTGAAATTAATTCATCTTCACTATTAAACACATCAACATTCACCGATCGAAAGCCTTAATCACCCGAGGAATACCATGATCTTTCATGATTAACCACTAAAGTCTCTCTAAGACCAAGGGTGTTTATCAAAGTATGAATACACATAAAACCATAAGAACGTTATTTCATCAAACATGCACCATCATTACATAATCACAAGCCACAAGGGAATTTATGAAAAACTGACTATTTCCAAATGGTCCTCCTGAGTTGTGTTTGTAACACCCCGAGCTTCCACGATACGCTTCTCATTCAATAATGCAATAGCTTGCATTATACGCAACTTCGAGTTCTAAAACATCGTGACTAATAAAAGTATCCGTTATGAATAGTAATAACCACTTTTTAAATTTATAGAAATTTTATATTTCAAAATGGACTTCATTTTTGTATTCCTAATATTGAAATTAGCCTATGTTGAATTTTTTGTAATTTTCTGAGAACATCCAAATTTTTTTGAATAGTGAAAAATACATAAAACAATTTTTTTAATCAAAATAATTTATAGTGATAAGTTATACTATTGAGTGGTTTTAAATTATAATTATAATATATTTTTACCATTTTATCCAAAGGTGGTCATTAGAATTAATTTAACATTGAAATTGGACATAAACAATTGCCAATCTTTTGATATAAATTGTTTCTTAAAAACACGCTATTTGTTGTAACAGCGGGAATTAATTATAAAATTAATTAATGAAACATATATGTTTGTAATTTTGTAAAATAGACATCATTTTTGAATTCGGAATATCAATTATAGCTTAGGGTGAAATTTTGGCCTTATTCTGAAAAACTTCAATTTTTGATGAATAGTGAAACCACTAAGTGGTAGTTAAATAACTGATTTTTCGTTTAAATGAAATATTACCACTTCTGTGATTTGATTTTCAAAAATCCGACATACATGGTTGTCATTAAGAATTAAAATGTGGTTCAATGAGATTAAAATAATTTTTTGGTGAATAGTAACTTTTAAGTTCTTAATCGCGATTAGAGGTAATTAGTGTAGTTTAAGGTACAAATAATGTTTTAATAATATGAGATGAGAATGACACTTGTCCTAATCCTATTGGATGAGTCATGGAAGACCAAGACAACCCATGGGTCAACTTGGGGACCCCATGGAACCACATTAGTTGGAAAATGACATTAATATATATTTATTTAATGTTAAAATTAAATTGACACAAACATGAGTTGTTTTACTAAAACAGTTTTTAAGTGGGGTTACACAAGTCCTAATTTTGATTATAAATATTCATTAGAAAGCTAAAAAGATTTCCTACATCATAGGAATTTTTTTATAATTTTTAGACATTAAATAAATTAAATTATTTATGACATCATGATGATGCAGCGATGACCTCATTATTTAACGATTTAAATAAAATGAGAAGATAATGCAATATCCAAGGCATACACTTGTCCAAAGCCTATTGTATGAAGAGCTTTCGAACACTTATCACCTTAGCCACGAATTATATAAGTGTGGGACCTTTATAATCCGAAATTCATTTTATAATATTGTAACATTTCAATCTTTCCAAAAGAGCCCCTCCTCTCCTCTTATAAAAGGCCCCCCACCTCTCCCACCTTATTCACACCTTCAAGCCATTTGGCTCGGCCAAACTCTGCCCAAATACTCTCCAAACTTCCCCCTCTTACTCCTAGAATCCTAAATTTGGGCAGAACTCTTCCCAAGGAATCCTTTGGCTCAAATCAAAAAGATTTACCCGATTTTGAGGTAATGTCTTCTCTAATGTTGTTTTGTTTTATTTTTCTTCTCCAACCCCCTAAACTATTTTTATTAATTTCTTTTGTAACAACACCAGTATCCTCAATATAATAGGATGTTGTTATAAGAAGGATTAGAGCTACACTTACACACACCTACATCTAATGGTTAAAGAACATACAGTTTCTGTGGATGGCGAATTTCTGCCTCACGAAATGATGATTGTTCAACACTCATATAACACCTTCAAAGGTGGCCATTAAGATGTCACTATTTTTATATATGATATATAATGTGTTTATGTTTTACTTATGCTTCTGTATTTCTCATTTATGGCATAATTTATGATTTCCATTATGGGTAAAACGCGATAATTTCATTTTAGGAAGTGCGGACTACCGCCCCCTCAAAGTGATTTGAATCGTTAATGCCATAAGTGGGATGTATAAAGGATGGAGTAAATGGTATTATACACTATATTATACTGGAATTATATTATACATTTATATCATTATGAATTCGTTCCATTAAATATGAAATTGAAATGAAATTAGCGTTCATGCGTACGTACGGCTTACTGTCTCCATGAACGGTGCATTTCATTTCTTACCTCTAAATGTTACGTAATATTATAAATGAGTGTATATACTGGATATATATGATATATATGATATCTAAATCATGAATATAATTCTGGAGATATTGGATATTCTACCACATAAACAACTTGTAATTATAAGAAGTTTATTTTTGACTCAAGTACCAAAGATCGACAAAACGATCGTTATTAACATAAATAATTAAATAATGTTCATAACATGGTAATAAGTGATATAAATGGAATAATGAACATGAAAAAGGTTCTTAAGTAAATATAAATTAACTCTAGTTTATTATTCAGGAGGTTAAAGAATGGTCGAGTCAGGACAAGACGCATGGTAAGGGAACTTCATAACCCAATTTCTATTCTTTGGGTTAATCTCCTACTTTCAAATTATGTCATGATATTATTATGTACTATCATGTATGTGTACTTTATTTATGTGTACTTATATTTAATACACATAATATATCTACTTTATTTTAAAAAAAATGATCTTTGTAAGGGTCTCTGACTCAATCACCTTTTATTGAGGCATATTTGGTTTTATACACAACTTTCTTTTATACGGTGTATAAACCCCTTTGACTTTTACGTTTATTCAAAAGGAATATTTTTTATACGAAGCATTTTACTAAACGAAAAAAGGGAATGTTTTTCTTTCCGTACTTATGCGGCGACAACGACTTCTCCGCCGCCGTGACCATTATTTGAGTTTCGGCTTCCTCTACAAGCCATCATTTGTTTTAATGAAAAATAAATACAAAGTTTTAACTTTCTTTTATTTTGGTATTGAAAATGGTTTTGAAAGTGTTTTTATTATATCAATGTGTTGTATTGATATCTTGTGATTGAAATGTGGAAATTTTATGTTTCCTTTATGCATGTTTTATGTGATACGATTATGTTATGGTTTATGATATGTTTAAACCTATTCATATGAGGAATGTATTGGACATAATAAGTGACGGGTGGAGCCCGCTATAGCTCCTCGATGCATCTGTAGGTCTCATGAGACAACTAGACGTGGAATTTGCCGAGGCCCTTTCCCAATTTGATTTATGGTTTTGGCCGAGGCCTTAATCATTTTAGACGTCTTGGCCGAGGCCTTGACAAAATGTTTCAGAATGTCCGGCATTATACATTCCCTCATTATGAAAGTGGTTATTGATATTGCATGTGATTATTCGAATAGTAGAATATCCATGTGAGTAAGTAAATGGAATTATTTAATTTTATTTTTTCCATATTATTCTGAAGTTCAAGTTTAAAAAGGCTTTTGTTTTAGTTATACATTGCCTTAAATGTTAATGTTTATTTATGAAAGCTTCCGCAATATTGTTATCCTTACTGAGCATCTGAGCTCACCCTTTTCAATGTTTTAATATTTTCCAGGATGTGAAGAAGTATTTTATGAATGACCTGCAGGGATAGTCAGAAGAGGATATGAGTGTGGACTATGAAGACTATATTATTTTAGTTTTTCACTTTATGATGTAATGTAACATTTATGAATGTATCTAGTGTTTACAAGGCTACTAAACTAATCGGTCTTTTGAGACTTGATCTTTTGTGATCATGCCAATGTTACGGAGTAATGCACCGACTCTGGGTAGCTGGGGTCGGGGCGTTACAGTTGGTATCAGAGGCAGTTTAGTACTAACATTGGAAGCTAGATTTAGATAAACTCTGATTAGAGCACATAGCCCGAAGATAGACTTTAAGGGTTAGTATAGAAAAACTTCCTCGAATTTTTGTATTGTAGAGATGTTGTGAGTTTTCCGAGCAATACATCCCTGTCTGGATACGATCAGGTAGAGGCGACTCTGGCACATATGTAACTAGGGGTAAAACCCAAAAACACTGCTTTGAGCTAGACTCGAACGGGAACTGGTGCACGACAACGGGCCTTGCTGCACTCTTGGTTACGACACTCCCGGGGGATATGCTTAGGATAATTCTCATTTTCTTTACAAACCACTATGAAGGGTTATGAGTATATACTTTACCAAAGAAAACATTTCTTTTTATGATTATGGATTATATCCATAAATAGTTCAATTTATGTAAAGTGTTTTACAAATATGGAATTATGTATTTTAATTCATAAACTAATGTAGTTTATGCCATTTTTTAGAAATGGGGCCTAGTGGAAGGAATGGAAACCGTATCAATGCACGCACTCCGTGTAGGGATTGCCCTCCTGCTCAAGATAATTATGGTGGATCTAGTGATACAACTGGTGCTGATCAACTTCTCACCATACTGGGACAACTCACTCAAGTTATGAATAATAACCTTACTTGTATGGAGCACCCTGATCCGCAATGTGGAGGATCAATGCTAGACCGTTTCATGAGGCAACAACCACCAACCTTCAATGGGAGTACAAATCCTATAGTAGCTGAGCAATGGATAAACTCCTTAGAGAAACTATTTCATGCCTTGGGGAGTAGCGAAAGGGAGAAGGTTGTCATGGCAGTTTACCGCCTCACTGGAGATGCCGATCAGTGGTGGTCACTGATTCAAAACACAAAGGAAGATGATGACGTATCGAATATGGAATGGAGGGAGTTCAAAGAGCTTTTCATAGAAAAATACTTTCCTCGTGACCATCGAGCAGATATGGAAAGGAAATTTCTGAGTCTGAGGCAGAAGGAGGATGAGAATGTCGCAAAGTATGAGGCTAACTTTACAAGGTTAGCAAGGCATGCTGCCGATTATATACGTAACCCAAGGAGTAAGATTGATCGTTTCTTTGATGGGTTAAAACCATTTCTCCGTCGAGCTTTAGTATCACAATCCTTCTCATCATACGAAGATATTGTCTCATGTGCTATCAAGACGGAAAATGAATTCTCTAAGTCGTATGACAACAAAGTAAAGCAAGAGAAGAAGAGAACGGGGGAACAAGAGACAGATAAAGGGAAAAAGGGAAAGAAGGATTTTCCATTATGTGATAATTGTGGCAAGAATCACCCTGGTACGTGCCTAAAAGGAATGGGAGTTTGTTATAAATGTGGAGAAAAGGGTCACCAGGCTCGTGATTGTAAGGGAAAGAATGAGGCTGTCAATGTTGAATGCTACAATTGTAGGGAAATGGGGCATTATTCAAATGAATGTCCTAAGCTTCAAGGAAACTTACCTCAGAAAAGGCCAAGGGATAAAGGCCAATCTTATGTTGTGACTACAGTTGAAGCGGAATAATTAATGTATTGGTGCTTTTGGACTCAAGGATTATATTCTGGTTATATGAATAATGTGATATATATATATATAAGGATTGTACTGCAGTACTTGTTGATTTCAGTAAGTTTTTAATATGATTAAGGTAATCATATTTTTAGTATCTGACAATAAGAGAAACTTTACTTTGTTTGGGGAATCTGATAAATTGATTTTGGAATTTAGAGACCTTTTTGAGAGAGTCTGGACGGAGGTATTTTGGATAACTATTAAGGTTGGAATGGATTAAGTTGAACCATGGATAGTATTGTTTAAGGTTAAAGCATTTCTGAAGATTATTTTTTGGAATATTATAGTACTATAGTTTTAGGAAAAGGACAACCTGCAGGGTGGGGAATAACCCGTCGCATCGGACAAAGCTGCAGGAATCAAACCCACAACCATAGTGTGAAAAGCCATTATTTCCTACCACTAGCCTACAGGAAGTCCCTGGTTATTAAAAAATAGTTTTACTAATATAAATGGTATGTGTTAATATTTGGAACCTAATATAATTAGGATAAAAAGAATATTTTTGAGTTCCGTTACCATTTAGAGTAAAAGATGGGTTTTTGGTAAAAATTTATTAACGAATGAAAGTATACATAACAAGTATGTATATTCCCTTACGTTCTTAGTAAATCTCCTAAATAAATTCCTCAACATTATAAAAGGTAACTTAAAATAAAAATGTTGTCGGTTAACTTTTCCAACTGGGGATTCAATGACCGTTTAACCAATCACAAGTTTGTGATTTTCTTGTAGTTAAACTTTCTCTTAATCCTGTTTTCTATAACTCTCCATCAGACCTTGATGGTTTGTTTCTCCTCCATATCCATATTTTCAAAGAATCCTAGAATGGGCTATATCAGGTGACCTTTGTACTTATCTTGCTTTCTTTTAATGTTATATATTTATTAACCTTATTTCCGATGTGGGTTTTCCTAAAAGGTATTTTCTCTTTTCAACCTTCTATTTTCAAAGAAAAATTTCAAATTGCGAGGATGCAATTTATTGAAGGAGGGGAGAATGTAACACCCCGAGCTTCCACGATACGCTTCTCATTCAATAATGCAATAGCTTGCATTATACGCAACTTCGAGTTCTAAAACATCGTGACTAATCAAAGTAGCCGTTATGAATAGTAATAACCACTTTTTAAATTTATAGAAATTTTATATTTCAAAATGGACTTCATTTTTGAATTCCTAATATTGAAATTAGCCTATGTTGATTTTTTTGTAATTTTCTGAGAACATCCAAATTTTTATGAATAGTGAAAAATACATAAAACAACTTTTTTAATCAAAATAATTTATAGTGATAAGTTATACTATTGAGTGGTTTTAAAGTATAATTATAATATATTTTTACCATTTTATCCAAAGGTGGTCATTAGAATTAATTTAACATTGAAATTGGACATAAACAATTGCCAATCTTTTGATATAAATTATTTCTTAAAAACATGCTATTTGTTGTAACAACGGGAATTAATTATAAAATTAATTAATGCAAATTATATGTTTGTAATTTTTTAAAATAGACATCATTTTTGAATTTGGAATATCAATTATAGCTTAGGGTGAAATTTTGGCCTTATTCTGAAAAACTTCAATTTTTTATGAATAGTGAAACCACTAAGTGGTAGTTAAATAACTGATTTTTCATTTAAATGAAATATTACCACTTCTGTGATTTGATTTTCAAAAATCCGACATACATGGTTGTCATTTAGAAGTAAAATGTGGTTCAATGAGATTAAAATAAATTTTTGGTGAATAGTAACTTTTAAGTTCTTAATCGCGATTAGAGGTAATTAGTGTAGTTTAAGGTACAAATAATGTTTTAATAATATGAGATGAGCATGACACTTGTCCTACTCCTATTGTATGATTCATGGCCGACCAAGACAACCCATGGGTCAACTTGGGGACCCCATGGAGCCACTTTAGTTGGAAAATGACATTAATATATATTTATTTAATGTTAAAATTAAATTGACACAAACATGAGTTGTTTTACTAAAACAGTTTTTAGGTGGGGTTACACAAGTCCAAATTTTGATTATAAATATTCATTAGAAATCTAAAAATATTTCCTACATCATAGTAATTTTTTTATAATTTTTAGACATTAAATAAATTAAATTATTTATGACATCATGATGATGCAGCGATGACCTCATTATTTAACGATTTAAATAAAATGAGAAGATAATGCAAATTCCAAGGCTTACACTTGTCCAAAGCCTATTGAATGAAGATATTTCGAACCCGTATCACCTTAGCCACGAATTATATAAGTGTGGGACCTTTAGAATCCGAAAAGCATTTTATAATAATGTAACATTTCAATCTTTCCAAAAGAGCCCATCCTCTCCACTTATAAAAGGCCCCCACCTCTCCCACCTTATTCACACCATCAAGCCATTTGGCTCGGCCAACCTCTTCCCAAATACTCTCCCAACGTCCCCCTCTTACTCATAGAAGCCTCAATTTTGGCAGAACTCTTCCCAAGGAAGCCTTTGTCTCAAATCAAAAAGAGTTACCCGATTTTGAGGTAATGTCTTCTCTAATGTTGTTTTGTTTTATTTTTCTTCTCCAACCCCCTAAACTCTTTTTATTCATTTCTTTTGTAACAACACCAGTATCCTAAATATACTAGGATGTTGTTATAAGAAGGATTCGAGCTACACTTACACACACCTACATCTAATGGTTAAAGAACATACGGTTTCTGTGGATGGCGAATTTCTGCCTCACGAAATGATGATTGTTCAACACTCATATAACACCTTCAAAGGTGGCCATTAAGATGTCACTATTTTTATATATGATATATAATGTGTTTATGTTTTTCTTATGCTTCTATATTTCTCATTTATGGCATACTTTATGATTTCCATTATGGGTAAAACGTGATAATTTCATTTTAGGAAGTGCGGACTACCGCCCCCTCAAAGTTATTTGAATCGTTAATGCCATATGTGGGATGTATAAAGAAGGAGTAAATGGTATTATACACTATATTATACTGGAAGTATATTATACATTTATATCATTATGATTTTGTTCCATTAAATATGAAATTGAAATGAAAGTAGCGTTCATGCGTACGTACGGCTTACCATCTCCATGAACGGTGCATTTCATTTCTTACCTCTAAATGTTACGTAATATTATAAATGAGTGTATATACTGGATATATATGATATATATTACATCTAAATCATGAATATAATTCTGGAGATAATGGATATTCTACCACATAAACAACTTGTAAATATAAGAAGTTTATTTTTGACTCAAGTACCAAAGATCGACAAAACGACCGTTATTAACTTAAATAATTAAATAATGTTCATAACATGGTAATAAGTGATATAAATGGAATAATAAACATGAAAAAGGTTCTTATGTAAATATAAATTAACTCTAGTTTATTATTCAGGATGTTAAAGAACGTTCGAGTCAGGACAAGACGCAAGGTAAGGGAACTTCTTAACCCAATTTCTATTCTTTGGGTTAATCTCCTACTTTCAAATTATGTCATGATATTATTATGTACTATCTTGTATGTGTACTTTATTTATGCGTACTTATAGTCAATACACATAATATATCTACTTTATTTTAAAAAAATTATCTTTGTAAGGGTCTTTGTCTCAATCACCTTTCATTGAGGCATATTTGGTTTTATACACAACTTTCTTTTATACGGTGTATAAACCCCTTTGACTTTTACGTTTATTCAAAAGGAATCTTTTTTATACGAAGCATTTTACTAAACGAAAAAAAGGGAATGTTTTTTTTTTCCGTACTTATGCGGCGACAACGACTTCTCCGCCGCCGTGACCATTATTTGAGTTTCGGCTTCCCCTACAAGCCATCATTTGTTTTAATGAAAAATAAATACAAAGTTTTAACTTTATTTTATTTTTGTATTGAAAATGGTTTTGAAAGTGTTTTTATTATATCAATGTGTTGTATTGATATCTTGTGATTAAAATGTGGAAATGTTATGTTTCTTTTATGCAGGTTTTATGTGATACGATTATGTTATGGTTTATGATATGTTTAAACCTATTCATATGAGGAATGTATTGGACATAATAAGTGACGGGTGGAGCCCGCTATAGCTCCTCGATGCATCTGTAGGTCTCATGAGACAACTAGATGTGGAATTGGCCGAGGCCCTTTCCCAATTTGATTTATGGTTTTGGCCGAGGCCTTAATCATTTTAGACGTCTTGGCCGAGGCCTTGACAAAATGTTTCAGAATGTCCGGCATTATACATTCCCTCATTATGAAAGTGGTTATTGATATTGCATGTGATTATTCGACTAGTAGAATATCCATGTGAGTAAGTAAATGGAATTATTTAATTTTATTTTTGCCATATTATTCTGAAGTTCAAGTTTAAAAAGGCTTTTGTTTTAGTTATACATTTCCTTAAATGTTAATGTTTATTTATGAAAGCTTCCGCAATATTGTTATCCTTACTGAGCATCTGAGCTCACCCCTTTCAATGTTTTAATATTTTCCAGGATGTGAATAAGTATTTTATGAATGACCTGCAGGGATAGTCAGAAGAGGATATGAGTGTGGACTATGAAGACTATGTTATTGTAGTTTTTCACTTTATAATGTAATGTAACATTTATGAATGTATCTAGTGTTTCCAAGGCTACTAAACTAATCGGTCTTTCGAGACTTGATCTTTTGTGATCATGCCAATGTTACGAAGTAATGCACCGACTCTGGGTAGCTGGGGTCGGGGCGTTACAGTGTTCCTTCTAATAGGAAGGGCACAATTATTCACAACCGACATGATGCTCTCCACCATTGGAATGTATTAGTATCTGGAAGAAGATATCTATCATCAACCCATAAGAATTCCGGATTAGATTCACCCTTAATGAATGATTGATATTCCTCCAAGTCATTCTCACACACATCAAGGAATTATGAGAAAAATAAAAAACAACTGAACTACATGTCAAACAACTTATTCCCTATAAAAACCATCCCAAAATTTTAAAGGATCTCTGTCCTTTAGCATCACCCAGGTCACTCATGTCATTATCTGACCAATATTGAAAGCATAACAACTCCAAATTAAATGTCTCACATTGAACTCAAATGGCCTGATGTACCATTAAAAAAGATGATGAGTACAGAGTATAGAAATGAATTCTTTATTATGATTTACATGAGAGAAATAAAAATTGTTGATATTATCCATAGGCTTACCATCAATATGCAATCATGTATCTGATGGTCCGTACTGAGGGTTTACCCCAGATTTGTATTACATGTATGAATGTTGAACAAGTTGACGATATCCCGAGTCATCCCACAGTAGAAGATAAAAAATAAAGGGTCACCCGACCATCTAAGCAATCAACCATGCCCTTTCCATGTCTAGGCCACTTTAACTGAGAATTATATAATGCTCACACTTGGAAAAAGGGTAAAAGTATTTTTCCACACGGAAAGAAAAGGATATACTTTCAAAAACATAAAGTTCTACATTGGACTATGGAACCCAAATATCACGACTTAAGAGAAAATACTCACAAGAAACAAGAAGGGATTCTCAAGATCTAAGGGTTATACCTAGAACAGGAAAGCCCCTAACTAATGAAAAAAAGTGATGACCCAAAATAGTTCACATTTATAGGAAGTCACTAGGATCAAGGCCTATCATATAGACTTAAACATAGTGTGGAAGAATCTTATAGTGAACGATTCTACTATGTTTCCTAGGAAACATATAAAAATCTCACCATCCATACAAGAGGGTCAAGGAATAAAAACCATGTATGGATTAATTTTATATCCTTACACCAAAATCAATGTAAAAAATAATTTTTAATGGTTTAGTTTCAAAGAATGAGTAATACCATTCATAAGGGAAAAACATATAGTTAAGGAAGTGATGAAAAAAATATATTATATTTCACCTTCAATCATTATTATGTTGTGACATCTCATTATAATAAGGTCGTTTTATCAAATAAAACCATTTAAAAAATTCATTTATTTACATAGCCTCCCACAAAATATCTCAAGAAGATAAAAAGGCATTTTATAAATTATTTTTTTTTATTTACAAGTAAGAAGTAACCAAAAAGTGGATACTTTATATGAAGACCTATATAAAACATAACTTACCACCACAGGGTTTAGCACTAAGGAATGTTAAATATACGGTAAACCTATGAGGATCTTGTTAATCAATTTTATGTTCAGTCAAAAAACTCAAAAACATTAAACAATATAATTTTATGTACCCTTTGGGGTTCATTTCATTAATAATCTACCCTAACTGACCAACTTGGTTCAATTGTACATTTATAATTTTAAATGAAAGGGTCATTAAGCCTATGAACAAAGGAATACATGGATTAATAAAAAAACCAAATCATTTAATGTAATATTGAATAGAATTTATATATACTACAATTTCAAAATAGGATACTCACAATAGATTGTTAAATTTTATGGGGGATAACCCTTCATATTATAAAGTGCCTATACACTTTAAAACTTATAGGAATCATCTATAAAACCACAATAAATTTACTTAAGAAAAAAAATAGTGGATTACAATTTTGTACAACATTCTTTATGGTTATCAAGTGCATTAATAGTTGTTCTATAATAAGGGTTGTAAATTTCCCACATATAAGGAACCCATACACCTTATTAATTCAATGTTGAATTCCATTTAATTGTAACCCTAAAATTTCATCTCCTGATACACAAGTATAGAAGAATGGAAATTTAAAACTTCCACACAAATAAGTAAAATAATCATATAAAATAAGCAT
The DNA here is from genome assembly GCA_963277665.1 of Viscum album. NCBI lineage: Eukaryota > Viridiplantae > Streptophyta > Magnoliopsida > Santalales > Viscaceae > Viscum > Viscum album. Next base: position 71,684,357 of record OY728135.1, read on the forward strand.
AATATGCTAAAAAATCACCTCAAAAGGTGAAAACTATGCATGTTATTGAAACTTCTAACATGTAATACTTCAGAAAATAAAATAAAACACAAGGCACATTAGTAATTTTAATTAATCAATCTATGAAACTTACATGGTATGTAATATGAATGGAATGTGATTTCCTAATGTATATATTTTGATACATCACATGATATTGATTTCCATACCATGCTAAGAGTAATCACTATAAATCTCATAAATCTATAAGTTATGGAAATTAAACAATTCAATCAAGGTGAAATAAAAATTATAAGTAATTGAAAACAACATGAATAACAATCATATCCCTAGACACTTTGAATTTTCCACATGGTTAGGGTGATCAATCCTAGACATAGATATTTAGTAAGCACTGAAACATTCATAGTCTCCTCTTTACTAGGCAAAAATAGTAAGACAGAGGAAAAAAGGGCTATGATAGATCTTTTTAAAATACCAACCTAACTAACCACTTAACCATTAGCCATAATGATCTCCCCATGTCCTCAACCGTACATCCTCATATTTTAGAGTCCACCGACTAGCAGAGAGGGTGTAAGGAGGTGATAGCGGGGACACAATACCCTCATGTTCAGAGCAGCAATGTGGTACAACCATTGTAAATCAACAACAATAAAAAATGTAATAATAATAAATGATAATACATTAGGATAATAATATAATAACCGAATAAAATCATCCAACACAAATTTAAAATAATTTATGAATGTTAGATGATGATAAAAGTAAAAGTTGTAAAAATTAAGAATAGAAATTCAATGTAATAATAGAATAACTTCCCAATGATATGAACCATGAGAATATTGAGCACCATCTCAGTCATGTGATCCCTAGATCCCAATTAAAGAACAAAAATCAGTAAATGAATCCATATACGCACAAACCAGAAGTATACTCAGACACTAAACGGCGTCCGAGAAGGGTGTGAGATGTAAATCTCAGTAGGCCAACACCCGCAATGTCTATCCCAATCGACTTAATGTAGTAAATAATTAAATAGCAGTGTTACATATAGTATAAGTTTATAGTGATGAAAAATTAAATAATAGAAACTTGGTATGGGTTCCGAAATAGACACCCATCACATACCTCCTACTTCGGTCTAATATGGATATCTGAAAGGAGGTGAATGCTCAAGACATAATGTATAGACTGCCCCATACAAATTAATCTAACATTTTAAATAAGAATACCTCAACCTTATGATTTATCTTGGAGGTCACACTGCCATGTCAATTTGTGAACATGCTAAAAAATGTATATAAGTGGCATGAAAAATGAAGTCAAAATGCATTCCATTGACCCATCAAATTTAGTGTTGGATTCTCTTCTTTGTCCTATGTAATCTAAACAGAATCCCAAGGGACTCTATGGGAACATCCAATAAAACCAAATAACACCAAGTACAACCATGGCAACCCAAATAACATCGCTTGTATCACTCGGGGCATGGGGACTCTGATCCCTTACCAAGTATCTGACATAAGAGACTGAATATCATCTATGGAATGTCGTATCCATCCTGTGAATGGGTTATTACAAAATTCATCCCCAAGGGAATAAGTATCAACCAATATTATAAGAAACCTCTTAGGTACCCTATACTTGGAAATCCAACGAATCACTCTCGGCACTTCGAGTCATAACCTACCATGTAGAGCGATTCTATCCATGGAGTCCTTAATACAGGATCCATGGTCTCTCACAGCCTATATCAATTGAGGAATATCATGAAAGATATTTAAAAAGAATAGGTTTATATATAATAGCAATCCTTTTAGTAAACATATCATTCCAAAAGAAAAAAAGAAATTCATGTATCATAAATCAATTATGAAAAGGCACAAGGAATTAACCACAAACATAAGATCTGGACTGGAAGATATGGCCACTAGAAAACATTACATAAGCATAAAAAATGGAATAGAATCATGTGAACATGGTAATTATATGAATCTAATCACATCTCATCGATGAAATATATAAACTTCAAGTTAACAAGTTTGTCCAAAAATGGGATTCAACTCAAATCATCCAACCATCGAGCATAACAATTAAAATATAATGCTTGTGACATCTATGATGATGAATTAAGAATAAAAATAAAATATAAGGTGAGATCGATGAATCTCAATCCAACCCACTATGGACTATGGAAAAAAATAGTTACTAATCCAAATCATAAGTACAAAAAAGGAAGGTAGTGAATATAAAATTTTTCAATTGAAAATAATGCACATCATTGAGGAGATTTATTAATAATATAAAATTGTTTTAAACAATTCATTTCAATCAATTAAAGTGTTAAATTACATATCAAGGTTTAAGGTATATAGTATACGTTACAAATTATCGATGTAAAGCTGTATATAAAAATAGGGAATAACATTTGAAAATAACGTAACTACAAGCAAAATACAGATGACATGTGCTACAAGGCATAATCAAAATACATAAACAAAAGGGAATAAGAAAGGAACTCTACTATAAGAGAAGAACTATTCCAGGCACTTTTTCACTTGATGTTTTCATCATCGAACACTAGAAACCTCTCATACCCACCTTTGATCATAAACGTATTTTCATATACACAAGGAAACCTAGCCCATATGTACATATTTTCAAATAAATATTATTTACAATGGGATCCTTACATATATTCTTATATATATATACACATATTTACACTTACATGCATTTTAATTTTTCATATATATACATATGCTCACCGAGTCCTAATATAAATATAAATATATTAATGCCTCCATGGGTGAATATATATATAACAAGGAAACTTACATATATATTCCTACCTACACATACACCATAAGTTTCCTTTGACTCTGGTGACTCGAACCTGCCTTTAGAAGGACCAAAACACACTAAAAATAATACTAGGAACACAAAGAAAAAAAACACAATTTAAATAGGTCTAGACAAAGCCACGAGAGGAACATCCTACCTCGAGTAGTGGAGGCCAACAGAAATGATCTAAAATGCATCACCTTCGGTGGTGAAAACCGAAACATGCATGGTGTGGTCCTGGGAGATGCATCATAATCCCTAAAAATTGAACAAGAAGCCAAAAACTTTGTTAAACAATATCCCAGGGTTGGGCTAAATGGAGAGGGAAAAGGGGATACGAAAACGGTGAAAAGTAGGGTGATGAGGGAGGGGAAGGTCTTACATCAATGAAATAAAAGAAAAACAAGAAGAAATTTGGTGGAAATCATCACACTAGAGGAGGTCACAAAGAGGGATGTGGAACTATGGTCAATTCAGCTTAGGGGATTTCCGTTGAATGGTAAGGGGATACCCCCTTTGGGGTTCTCTTAAAACCTAATCTGAATATAATAATCATAATAATAATAATCATCATCATTATCATATTAATAATAATATTTTTAATATTATAATTTAATTTTTTTCCATATATTATCATTTTTTGATTAAAATTTTATTAATATAATTTTATCAAATAAATATAGTGCATGGTTTGGGTCACATGGTTATCCAAACCATGAACAAACTGTTCAATGAATAATGATATCATATAGCCCATTTGGTACAAACTGTGCAGGATAGGTGCACAGTTTGGGTAAATTGTTTGTAGCCCATGCAAGGAATTTCTAGTCCTTTTCTACAATAGAATGATTTTTTACTGAGGGCTGTACAGTTTTACACAAACCCTGCACCTATGACATAATATTGAATACATTTATTTCTAGACGCTGATGCTTCCAAAACTCAATAAGGAACCCATGAAACTCACCAAGGCATTAACCAAGTTTAAAAAACAACTCATTGAAGTGTTATAACTCTTAGAAATTACATTCGGAAGCTCAGATTGTAGATTATCCTATCGAGTAAATGAAAATTCAAATTCATTGGTTTTTTCATCTAGTTCAAAGGCATGGGTCATTACACCGCACACATCTTCTTCCATCGATTCCTCTTCAGAAGTGTCATCAATTGTTGGTGTCTCCTTCCACCCTCTTTCATAACTATTAATCACATTCACTGGGGTGGAATGTAACACCACAAGATTCCATGGTATGTTTCTCATTTATTAATGCAATAGCTTGCGTTGTACACAACATGGAGTTTTAGCACACCACGACCAATCAAAAATGCCATTATGAATAGTAAGACCGACTTTTTATAATTTTATAATTTTATTTTTAGAAATGAAAATAATTTTTGGATTTTGAATATCAAAATTAGATTAGGGTTAATTTTTGGAATTTTTCTGAATACTTTCAATTGATGATGAATAGTGAAAAACATTGCATTATTGTTTAAAATTGACTTTTTCTTTAAATAATTATTTATTTTTTTAAAATTTATTTTGAGCCAAATGAGATAAATAATACATATATATGTTCAATTTAATTCACATGCTTAATTTTATAATAATATATATATATATATATATATATATTATTGAACTTTTAACGTAATTTACTCACCTTCTTGGCACATTTGAAAATTTTCATAAAACGTAATTTTACAAATTCTGGGAATTGAATTTAGAAAATCCGAGACACTATTGACATCAGTATGTATAATATGGTTGAACATGATGAAAATAATTTTGGTGAATAGTAACTTTTGAATTTTATTTACCACAGTTAAAAGAAAATAGGGTAATTAAAGGTAAAAATGATATTTTAATTACCGTAACACATTTCTTAATTCTATTTGATATGTTTATTTCGACCAAAATCAACTTTGAGAATAAAATATTGTCCTTTTTTTATCATGGATAATATTAGGACATTTATTATTATTTTATTTAAACATGGGTTAAAAGTGTTAAATTCAATGTTTAATTACTAAACTATTTTTAATATTGGGTAATACATAAGATATATTAGACTATAAATATTAATTAGATATCAAAAAATATTTAATACATAATGGTATTTTATTTATTATTTCTAGAAATAAAATAATTAAATTTATTTTTGACACAATGATGATGTAGTAATTACCTTATTAATGAAAGATTAAAATAATTGATATTTTAAATATCTAAATAAATTTAAATTGAGAATTTAGATTAATTAAACTAATTTAAATGAATAATGTGACTTGTTAGGGTTGATTAATAAATTACGTTCTAAGTGATAAAGTTGATATGACTTTCATAAAAATAAAATACCAAATATTTTCTAAATTGACATAAAGGAGTTTTTAAACCAAATACTATATTATTAATTGATATAATATTTTTAAAAATTTACATATCAGAAAAAGGACTTATATAAGGATTGATATATCAATAATAAACCACTTGGGGTTCGTTTTTCTTTTATAGTAATTGTATTAACCATTTATTTTAATAATACAATAATACATGGTAAAATTTAAACTATTTGACTAAGAGTTAAATCTAAACGATATGGTTAATATGTTCACCTAAAACTATCTAAAAGCTATTGGTTGAGAGTTTTTTAAACCATACCCACCTTATCTACAAAATAAATCATTTTGGGGCCATTATAAATAGAATATGATTTTATAATAAAATAACATTTCAAGCTTTTCCTAAAGTGACCCTCACCTCTCTTATATAAGGGTACTTCCCCTTCTCTTAATCTCACTACTCCAAATCCATTTGGATCGGCCAACCATTACTAAATTGTTCTTCCAACTACCCATACTTATACCTAGAGGCCTTACATTGATCATAAAGCCAACCTATGAAGCTCTTTTGATCTAATCAATAGGAAGCACCCGTAGAAGATGTAATAATTTCATCACCTCGTTCAAAATTATCTTCTTCTTCCACTTCCTCATTATTTTTTGTTTCCATAAAATTATAATAACTCCAGTACCTTATACATACTATGATGTTATTATAAATATGTTAAAACCATATTCATTATTCTATCCATCCTATGAATGACAAAGTCACCATACGTGTGTACGTACTACTTACCGTCTCCACGTTGTGGTGTATTTTTTATTCAAACACGTCATTATTTGGATGGGTATAATAATGGTTATAAATGATTTAAATAATACATAAAACATGTTAAAGATTATTTATATATGATATACCATCCAATTACATACAATTTCACCATCAATAGAATGATATTGTCACTCATGCGTACGTACGGATTACGATCTCTATGATTACGATGAAATTCATTACCCATCATAACAATTCAAGAATAAATTTAATTTTATGATTAAAAATAATGTTTAGGAGATTAATATCATTCTGGATATTAATCAAATACATCCTATCCATAACAAACATGTCTTACATAACCATGAAAATAATGGAAAATGAATCAGTTAACCCTCGAAACAATGATACTGCTGAAATATTATTAACAAAAAAGTATTAGAAGATCATATATGATATCATATTTATGTATATGTTTTTTTATAATTCAATAAAAAAGATTTAAATATTATATATGATTTCTACGTACCCTCTACCAAGGAAAGGAAAAAGGTAAGGGTTAATTTTAAAATCTCTTTATTATCTGAGGTTGGTTATATATAAGTATCTACTGGGAAATCTTTATCATCCACATATGGGTTTCTTAAAAATTTATTTCAAAACATTTTTACTATTAACTCGACTATGGGTTAAAGTCATTTATACCCTCATCTTACTTCTTAATAAATTTTTTGAAATGAATCATTCTCTCGTTTTCCAAACAAGGTACTTTATGACCATTTCGAAAAATTAAGGTAAGAATGTTTTTTTAACTTATACAGTGGATGCGGCTATTTTTTGCCCATTATAACACCAAAGAAGCTTCCCTTACAATATTATAAGATTTTTTAAAAAATAAATGTTTCTTTTATAATTATGTGACTTTTAAATTATTTTTAAATAGAAATAGATATTCCTCTCAAATAGTTTTCATCTCATCTATGTCAACATCCTTTGATGGATTTTAAAATTGTTTGATGTTTATTTATTATGATAAAAGCTTTCATATTTTATTGATCATTCTGTAATATGTTTTAATGTCGATGTGTTATTTTTATACCATTCATGGATTATGGTTAAAATATTATCATTTCATATGACAGTTATAATACAAATGTATTAGTTATCTTTCAACCTTTTCATATAAGGAATGTGTTGGGCATGGTAATTGACGAGTGAAGCCTGCTATAGCTCCTCGATGTATCGGTAGCTCTCATTAGAAAAAATAGTGTCATGGAAAAGGCCTTGGAAACATATTATTTTTATTCTTGGCATGAGTCTTTGACTATATGGTTATGATGTTCAGCATTATGCATTCCATCATTATAAAATTGGCTATTGATATTAAATGTGATTATTCGACTAGTAGAATATCATTGTGAATAAGTATATGACGTTATTTGATTTTACTTTTCCATATAATGCTGAATTTTAAGTTTAAAAGACTTGTGTTTTAGTCTTATACATTGCCTAAAATGTTCATGCTTATTTAGGAAAGTTGCTACTATATTGTTATCCTATCTAAGTACCTGAGCTCAATCCTTTATATGTTTTATTTTTTTCCAAGATGAGAAGAAATATATAATGATTGACCTATAGGGATAGTCTAAGGGAGATGAATTTCTTTAAAGTAGACATAATGTTTTTGTATTTTATTTCATAATGTAATGTAAAACTTATGTTTGTATCTATTACTTCCAAGTCAAGTAAACCGATATGTCTTCCAGGATTTGATCCCTTTTGATCGAGCTAATGTTATGTAATAAAGAACCCACTTTGGTAACAGGGGTCGGTGAATTATAGTTGATATCAGAGGATGTTTAGTAAAAACCATGGAAGCTAGATTGAGAAAAACATTGATTAGAGAATAGTAACCTAAGATAGACTTTGAGTATTAGTATAGAAAAACTTCCATGAATTTAGGAAATGTTGAGATTTTATTTTATTTTAAAACCAATAAATCCCTGACTAGATACAAGAAGGTAGAGGCGGCTCTAGCACAAATGTACCTAGGAGTGAAAACTCAGACAAGGAGTTTCAGGCTTGACCTAGGGTATCCTGATAAAAGACAATGGGCCTTGATTCACTCTTGTTTACAACAATCCCTGGGGACATGCTTAGGATAATACACATATTCTTCACAAACCATTATGAAGTATTTATGAGTAAATACATTATCAATTAATATTTTTTTATGATTATGGATAATATGAATAAACTATTCAATTTAAGATAGGTATTTTATTTGTTCGGAATTATGTATTGTGATTCGTAAAGTAATTTTACTTATTCCATTGTTTAGAAATGACACCTAGTGGAAGAAATGTAAACCATATCGTCACACGTAATCAATATAGGGATTTCCCTCTTACTAATGATTATTATAGTGGGTCTGGTGATGCAACCGGTGCGAAACAATGTATAACCATACTAGGACCACTCACTCAGGGTATAAATAATAACCTTACCCATATATATCACCCTGATCCTCAATGGATAGGATCAATGTTAGACTACATCATGAGTAAACAACCACCAACATTCGTTGGGACTACAAATCCATTTGTACTTGAGTAATGGAAAATTTCATTTGAGAAAACATTTCATTCTTTACAGAGTAGTGAAACAGAAAACATTTTCCTGGAAGTTTATCGCCTCACGGGAGATGCAGATCATTGATGGTCATTAATTCAAAATACAAAGGAAGATGAAGAAATATCAAGTATGGAATGAAGGGAGTTTAAAGATCATTTCTTAGAAAAATTCTTTCCTCGTGACCATCAAATGGATATGGGAAGTCAATTTCTGAGTCTGAGGAAAAAAAGGATCAGAATATAAAAATGAATGAGGATAACCTTACAAGGTTAGAAAGGCATGAATTATATTATATACATAACCTAAGGAGTATTATTGATCATTTGTTTGATGGGATAAAACCCTTTCACCATCAAGCATTAGTCTCACAAGCCTTCTCATTGTTTCAAGATATTTTCTTGTGTTCTATCAATATAGAAAACAAATTATCTATGTCTTATGAAATTAAATCAAAGCAAGATAAGAATAGATCTTCTGAACACTCTAGAAATGGAAATATTGGTAAGAAACTAAAAGTTGAAACTTCATCCTGTAGTAAATGTGGGAATAAACAACCCGGTACGTTCCTGAAGGGAATGTGAGTCTATTATAAGTGTGGTGGAAAAGGCCACCAAGATCGTGATTGGAAGGGATAGAAAAAGGATTTCAATGTTAATGTTACAATTGTAGAAAAATTGGGGCATTATAAAAATTAATGTCCTAAGCACCAAGGAAACATTCCTCAAAAAAGACTAAGGGATCACGGCCAAGCTTATACAATCACTACTGCTGAAGTTAAAGCTCTGAATGATGTGGTGGTAGGTAATTTGATTGTTTCCAAAAATTTAGCCAATGATTTATTAGATTATGGGTCATCATATTGTTTAATATCTTCCCAGTTTGGAAAAAAATTAGATATTTCCATCTTTATTTAACAAGGACGTTTTCAGCCAAAAATCCCAAGGGAAGTATCATTGCAACAATGTTTTCTGAATCAATTCCCATTAGGGTATATAAATGTTATTTGTCTACTAATAACATCATCATACCCTTGATTTAATTTGATATAATCGTCATTTTGAATTGGCATTTGAACCATGATGAAGGCATTTATTTTAAGAAGAAGGAGGTTACAATTTTCAATGATGATAATAAGTACCTTATCATTAGAGTCGAAACTCAACCACATGATTATTATCTAGATCCACCCCAGTAGCTCTACTAAATTCAATTATTTTGTAAGAAGTGAATGAAAGAACTATGGGTGATAAAAAGAATATTCAAATTGAGGACATACCTTTTTTGAAAAAGTAAGTTGATGTGTTTCCATAGGATTTACCTGGACATGCTCCAGAATGAGTAATTGAGTTTTCCATTGATTTAATTCTTAGTTCAAGGACCATATCAAACAACCCTTATAGAATGCCCAATGTGGAATTACTGTAACTAAAGACACAACTAGAGGAATTGTGTAATAAAGGATTTATTCACCCTAGTGTTTCTACATGGGGATCCCCTATTATTTTTTTAAGAAGAAAGATGGATCTATGAGATTTTGAATTTTCTACAGGGAGATCAATGCTATACAAAGAAAGAAAAAGTACCTCCTACCTTGCATTGATGATTTATTCGATCAACTTCACGGAGCTCAATATTTTTCATATATTAACCTTGAATATGAATATCATCAGTTGTGTGTGAAGAAGGAAGACATTCCAAATACAACATTTCGAACAAGGTACAAACATTACAAGTTTACAGTATTGCCTTTTGGACCGACTAATGCACCCTCTATTTTCATGGATCTATTGAATAGTGATTTGAAGGAATATCTTGATGAATTTTTAGTGTTATTTATTGATGATATCTTGATATTCTCAAAAAGATTCAAAGATCATAAAAATCACTTACACAGTATTCTGAAAAACCCTCAGACGAAATGAATTATTTTTGATGTTTTGAATGTGTGAATTATGGCTTCAGGAAATTTTTTTACATGGCCATATTTTCTCTAAGGATGAAATCCCTCTCGATCCTTCAAATAACCAGGAAATCCAAGAATGGCCAGCACTGACAAGTATAAATGAGGTATGCAGTTTTATTGGTTTAGTAGGTTATTATTAGCATTTTGTCTTGAATTTTTCCCGGTGGAAAACCCAGTAACAAAACTCATACGTAATGAGGTTAAATTTGTTTGGACAAAGGATTGTGAAGAATTTTTTGAAGAATGGAATAGAAGTTTAGTCAATGTTCTTATCTTGTCTCTACCATCAGGGAATGATGGGCTTTTTATTTATAGTGATGCTTCAAAGAAAGGACATGGTAGTGTCCTTATGAAAAATGATAGAGTTATTTTCTATGCATCACGATAACTAGAAATACATGGACAACACTATCCCACTCATGATCTTGAGTTATCAGCTGTAAAAATTGATTGGAAGATATGGAGACATTATCTCTATGGTGAAAATGTGAGGTATATACCGATCATAATTGTTTGAAGTATATTTTCTCACAAAAAGAACTCAACATGAGTAAACAATGTTGTCTTGAACTACTCATATATTATGATTTCACTATACACTACCACCTGAAAGAGGAATATAAGGTGGAATATGCTTTGAGCTGAAAGTATCAAGGAGTTTTGAACAATATGAGAGTTAAAAGGGATCCCATGTTCATAGATCTTGAAATGATGGATATGGGAATAATCATGGAAGGTGAAACATAAATACGTTTTCAAATGGTTACCAAACAATCTTTATTATAAAGGATAAAACATTCTTAGACTAATAATGATTTGTTTCAAAAAAATTACAGTTGTGAACGATATGAGATTGACTGACTTAATATATGGTGATGGGATATTGAAATTTGGGAAGATACATTGTGTTCCTGACAAACATGATCTAAAAAGGAAATTTTTGGATGATGCTCATAGCACTAATTTCTCTATACACCCTGGTAGTATAAAGATGTACAGAGATTTGAAGGTACATTTTTTGTTGGACAACATAAAGAGGGATATTTCTGATTTTGTATCATGATGTAAAGTTTTTCTATAGGTTATGGCTAGAAGAAAACATCCTGGAGGAGTCATTAATCCTCCTCCCATACCTGAGTGAAAATGTGATGACATTAAGATGGACATAGTCATGGGGATACAAATGTATTATATAGGGAATGATAGAATATGGGTCACTATTGATCGTCTAACCAAGTCGGCACATTTTCATTCTATAAGAGAAGATTTACCACTTTACCATTTGGAAGGACTATATATTAATGAAGTTGTAAGACTTCCTGGTGTACCCTTATCGATTGTTTCTGATTGTGATCCCCATTATACATAATGATTCTGGAAAAGTATTCAAAAATCTCTGGATACTAAACTTTGATTTAGCACTTCCTACCACCCTCAAACCGATGGACAATCAGAACAGACTATTCAAACCTTAGAATATATATTGTGATCTTTCTCAAATGACATTCAAGGTATGTGAGATCCATATTTACCTCCAGTAGAATTTTCCTATAACAATAACTTCTATTCAAGTATTCAGATAGAACCATATAAAGCATTATATGGAAAGAGATATCTCACACCAACTTCTTAGGATGATGTTGGTGAAAGAAAACACATTGGCCCAGAACTTGTTGAGGAAACAATGGAAAAGGTTAAGATTATTCAAACCCACATTAGATCATCTCAAATTAGGAAAAAGATCTTTGCCAATAACTGAAGGAAGGAATTATAATTTCAAGTAGGAGACCATGTTTTCTTAAAGATATCTCCATGTAAGGGTGTTTCAGGATTAGGTAAGAAGGGTAAATTGAGTCCCAGGTACATCAGACTTTTCGAAATTCTAGAATGAATTATAGTTGTAGCTTACCGTTTGACTATACCTAAATGTATCTAAAGAGTTCATGATGTGTCCCGCATATCACTATTGAGAAAATAAATGTATGACCTAACGAATGTACTCACCTATGATGAAATAGAACTAGAACTTGATCAATCATATTGTGAAGAGCCGGTCAAGATTCTTGATACCAGTGAACAAGTGTTATGAAACCTGATACTCATCTGGTAAAAGTTCTGTGGAGAAATCATAAGATGAAAGAGGAAACATGGGAACTTGAGGGACTTATGATGAAGAACCACCCATTTCTTTTTATATAGTAGTATTCTAGATATTTCAAGGACAAAATTATTTAGAGGAGGTAATAATGTAACACCCCCAGCATCCACAGTACGTTTCTCTTTGATTAATGTAATAGTTTCCATTGTATGCAACATTGAGTTTTAGCACACCACGACCAATGAAACTAGCCGTTATGAATAGTACTACCCACTTTTTGAAATTTTATAAATTTTAATTTTCAAAATGGTCTTAATTTTTGTATTTGGAATATCAAAATTATATTAAGGTGAATTTTGGGTATTTTACTGAATACATTCAATTTATGAAAAATAGTGAAAAACATTGCGTTATTGTTTAAAAATGATCTTTTATTTAAATAATTAGTTATTTAATTAAATTTAGATTAATTCAAAATAGATACATAATGCATATATATGATCAATTTCATTAATTGGAGTCATTTAATAAAAATGTTACATATATATAAAATTTTATTGAACTATTAATGTTTTTTACCCACCTTCCAGGAACAATTGATAATTTCCATAAAACATAATTTTACAGATTATATGAATTGAATTTCAAAAATATGAGAGACACGGTTGACATCATTAATTAATATTTGGTTCAATAGGATAAAAAATATTATGTGAATAGTAACATTAGAATTTTATTTTCCACGATTAAAAGTAAATAATGTAATTAAAGATAAAAATGATATTATAATTACCCTAACACATGTTCTAATTCTATTGGATAAGTGTATTTCGACAAGAATATACCTTAGTAAAAAAATATGATCCTTTTTTCCACATGGATAAGATTAGGAAATTTATTATTATTTTATTTAAGAGGAGTTAAAAGTGTAAAATTCAATTTTTAATAACTAAACCATTTTTAACATAGGGTTATACATAAGATAAATTCCACTATAAATATTTATTATAATGATAAGACGACTTAATACATAATGGTGTTTTATTTATAATTTTTAGACATTAAATAATTAAATTTATATATGACATAATGATGATGCAATAATTACCTTATAAATGAATGATTAAAATAATTGATATTATAAATATCCAAATAAATTTAAATTGAGACTTTTAATGAATTCCACTAATTTTTTAGGATAATATGACATTTTAGAGTTTATTAAATAACTTTTGTCCAATAGATAACGTTTTTAAGACTTTCATAAATACAAAATACAAAATAGTGTCAAAGTTGACATAAATGAGTTTTAACACAAATACTGTATTATTAATTGATATAACATTGCTAAAAACATAACATTTGGCCAAATGACATATAAAAGGTAATATATATAAATAATGAACTACTTGGGGTATTATTGGAATTTTATAGTATGTTTTTAACCATTTATTATAATAGTACAATAATACCTGGTTAAAGTTAACTATTTAACTAAGAGTTAAATATAAAAGATAAGGTTAATATGGGGACATAAACCTTTCTAAAATCTATTGTTTGAGAGTTTTCTACCCATCCCAATACTTTCTTGGAAATAAATCCTTATGGAGCAATTATAAACCGAATATGATTGTATAATTAAATAATATTTCAAGTTTTTTCTAAAGTGACATTCACCTCTCTTATAAAAGGGTATTTACCCTTTCCATAATTTCACACCTCCAAATCCATTTGGATCATCCAACCCCTACTCAAATATCCTACCAACTACCCTCATGTCATCTTATCATCCTTACTTTGATCAGAAATCCAACCTTTGAATCTCTTTTGATAAAATAAAAAGGTAGCACCCGAAAGAAGATGTAATAATTTCATCACATATTTCAATGTTCTATTCTTATTCAACTTCCTCTTTCTTTGAATTTTCCATACAAAAATAATATCTTCAGTACCTTCTACATACTGTGCTATTATTATAAATATGACACAAACATATTCATTATTCGATCCATCCTATGAATGGCAAAGTCACCATATGTACGTATGTACGACCTAACATCTCCACGTCGTGGTGTAGTTTGTTATTCAAAGACATTATTATTTGGATGGGTATAATAATGAGTATAAATGATATAAATAATAAATATAAAATTTTAATGATTATTTATATATTATGAACCATCTAATTACTTATGATTACACCATCAATAGAATGGTATGGTGGGTCATGTGTACGTATTGATTACCATCACCACGAACACGATGAAATTAATTCCCCATCGTAACCATTCTAGAATAAATTTGATTTTATGATTAAAAATAATGTTTAAGAACATAATATCACTCTGAATTTAAATAAAATACATCCTATCCATAACCATCAAGGTTTACGTAACCAAGAATATAAACAAAAATGAATCAGTTAACACCCAAAACAATGATACTACTGGAATAATATTAACAAAGAAATATTATATGATCATATATGATATCATAGTTTTGTCTGTGGGTCTTGTATAATTTAATAAAATTGGTTTCACTATCATATAGAAGTTTAATGTACCCTCGAACAAGGAAAATTACACAGTATAGGTAAATTTTACAATCCCTTTATTATTTGAGGTTGTTTATATATAAGTATCTACTAGGACCTCTTTATCTACGACAACAGTGTTTCATAAAAATGAATTTCAGAACATTTTTACTATTTAATGGACTATGGGTTAAAGTAATTTACACCCTTGTTTGACTTTTTATAAAATTGGTTGAAATGAATCATTCTGTCGTTTTCCAAACATGGTACTTTACGACCATTTCGAAAAATTATGGTAATAATGGTTTTTAACTTATATGGAGGGTGAAGCTATTATCCTCCATTATAACACCATAGAAGATTCCAATATATTTTTATAAGAATATTTTCAAAATAAATGTTTACTTTTATAATTTCATGAATTTTAAATTATTTCAAAATAAAAAGAGATATTCCTCTCAGATAGTTTTTGATTTCATCTATGTCAACATCCATTGATGGATTTTACAATTATTGGATGTTGATTTATTATGATTAAACATTCCATAATGTATTGAAGGTTTTGTGATATGGTTGACTGTGGATGTGTTATTTTTATACCATTCATGGTTTATGGTTAAATTATTAACATTTTGTATGGTAGTTTTAATATGAATGATTATGTTATGTTTCAACCTTTTCATACGAGGAATGAATTGGAATTAGTATGTGATGGGTGGATCCCGCTATAGATCCTCGATGTATCGATAGGTATTATAAGACAAAATAGGGACTTGGAACAAGTCCTTGAATAAATATTATTTGTAGTCTTTTCATGAGTCCTTGACTATGTTGTTATGTTGTCCGGTATTATGCATTCCATCATTATGAAATTGGCTATTGATATTACCAGTGGTTATTTGACCATTAGAATATCCTAGTGAATAATTAAATGGAATTATTTGATTTATCTTTGCCATATTATGCTGAAGTTTAAGATTTAAAGGATTTTGTTTTAGTATTATACATTGCCTTAAATGTTTATTCTTATTTGTGAATGTTTCCGCTATATTTTTATCCTTACCGAGCACATGAGCTCACCACTTTTATGTTTTATTTTTACCAGGATGAAAATATGTATATTATGAATGTCCTATAGGGATAGTCTAAGGAAGATCAATGTGTTAAAAGGATACACAATGTTGTTGTTTTTAATTTCATAATGTATTGTAAAACTTATGTTTGTACCTATTACATACAAGGCTACTAAACTGATCGGTATTTCGGGATTTTATCCCTTTTAATCATTCCAATGCTATGTAATAACACACCGAATCTTGGTAACTAGGGTCAGGGTGTTACATCGAAGTAGGTCCATACCCCACTCATAGGTATGCATAGTCATTCATGGTTGTCATATTGAAATACCTTTTATAAAAGCTCACCCCTACCATGATCCATATGGGCCTGACATCTAGAAGTATGATTCAATCATGAATCTGATTTCTCCATAGGTCCTCTATCAACATTGACATTCATTTAATTCTCCAATCTGACAAGAGAGAAGGATATACAAAATTAGTAGCCAATAGTATCAAGTATTTTAGCTTTGTCCTAGGTTCCTCTCTATATCAACTCATCTCAGTATGGAAGCCCCTAGAATTACCCCATTGTCTCTTCTTAGACCCTTCTCTCTTAGGCAGGGCTGAGAATGTGCCTTACACCATCCCCACCATGTCTCTGGACTGATCATACTCTATTTCATGTCTTTAACCCTGAATGGAATTATCCCAACCACCATGTCTCTCTGATACTACACTCTCTAGTTGGATAACATAAATTCCATTCTACAAGATTTCCTTTCGGTGTGTTTCCACCCAGTAGCTAGCATAGTTAGGCGACAAGAATGTGTTGACATTGGTTGGTGGTAGAAACTTTGTTTCTCCCGAACCCACATTCACCAGCATACACCATATTTGATGAAGGATATAGGGGTTCAACTCATCATGGATCCCACATGAAGAATCTCTTTTTCACTCCCTGGAGGTACCTGAGCTTCGTAGAAAAGAGGGATGGTTTGTATGATTTACTACATGCACTTATTTTAAAAAATACTATCCACCATCATTACAAACCTAAAAAATCTACAAGTATTCCTATTTTTTCCATGTTCTCTCCGGTTGTCCACCATTAGTCCAACCAGGTTTGAGAAGGGATAGAAGTTGAAGCTCACATGTTTTTTATCCAATGTGTGTCCCCAACCCTACCAAGCATCATCAGCCAGCCCATGGAAATGTAGATAAGGGATGGAATTGTACCAGAATTTTGGGGACTAATGGAATCTAGGTACTTATAAACCCCAAGGTGCTTCGTGATCCAACATTGTGAAAACTGGAATGTCAAACATATCTTCCTCAGAGTTCTACCCCTCACCATATGACCGAGAAGGCTGTAGTGATAGGCCAACATAGGTACATCTAGGTTTAATATGATGTCGGCCCCTCAAATTTCCACTATTACTAATATCCCTAGGCGTTGGCCAAACTACATTGCACTGATCGAAAACATCCAAATGCTTAGGAAAATAGAAAGAAACATGTTGTAAGAGACTAGTGGACACCAACCTTAAACTATAATGTACCCCCATTGATCAGATCGACCTTCCTCTAGGATTAACCAATATGATCCATGAATTCTTCTCTATGATTTCATTTGGAACTTTTTCCATACTCTGACATTCTCATGTTCAGGCCTTTATTTAAAAAATGTGAAACCAATACTTGAACATGAATTTCCTATAGAATAAGAATGAATGCTTCATATTTTTCTTTAGCACATCCAGGAGATTTTTTGATAGGATATGATTCCACTTCCTATCATTCCACGTGTTCTATAATGGATGGAAATAATTATACTAGAACCCTTCAAGTGGTATTTAACCTATGTAGTGGATGTCTCACAAACTGATGTTGACCTCACCGTAATTAAGATGGAATGTGATCATATATGGGGACCATCAACTGAGGACCTCCTACACCAGCTCCTGCTAACGATAGAAGTCGAACAATGACATCCACACCACTGTAAACATTCTAAAATGACACTATTCAGAACCATACTCTAGGAAGAAATATCCTACAATGTATTCCCAATACTATTAAATGATAGTTTTTTCACTACCATCCCAAAATCTTATCGTAAATACTGCTCTGAATAATGGTTGCGTGGTTGGTGAGGAATTATTCCACCTCGATCTCATCCCTTGTGAATACACCATTCCTCTATTTGAGCATGTAAATTTCCATTTCCCCCATATCCCTAGTAGAATGAACATGAATAGTGAAGTTCCATCGATTGAGATCATCCTCGTATGTGAACCATTATTACAGTGTGTTAACCTCAAAATATTGGATGTTAACCTCATCCCCCATCCTGAAATTCATAGTGTAAGGAAGGTTATAAGTGATTAATTCTTATATCTATATTCTAGAATGTCTATAAAAACATGATTCCCTGATACTAACCTCCTTCCTTGAGTAATCTGATGATTTCTAATTATTTAGGATCTTCGAGCAGCAGAAGCGGTATAAGCATGAATTTTCACACTAAAAAAAGTCATACGAAAACAATAGCAATAGCATATCGCATTGAATGTCCAAGTACCATACAGATTTCCCAAATATTATTTATAAGCATAGAAAAAACCTTTAGAATGAGTAGAAAAATATTTTTCATCCACAAAAAAGTTTTTTGGACACCTATAGGAATCGAAACCTCACTTCAGAGTTTCATTAGAACCCTGTCCTTCTGGTACCCTTTTATCTCAGATTTTGATGGGGGGGGAATAGATTAGCTCCAAAATTCCATTTGAATAAAAAAATGGTATGTTTTTGGGAATCCAATCCTCCCTCCCACCCTAAATAACCATTCAGGTATTGATGAGGGGTGTGTGCATAGTATTAGATAGTTACACATTAGAACCCCATATTTCTGCAAATATCATACGTGATAATGGTGAAAGGATTTTACACTTTCAACACCTAGGATAAAAGAATTTCCAAGTCAATCACAAATAAGAAAAACATGTTGCATGCAAGAAAATAAGGTTTCATGAACCATTCTGACTTGCACTCCAATTGTGATTTCAATGAAGACATCTTGCGCACTCGAAGTTCCCTAGAAAAGGGAATAGATGTGTGAAAGGGTCTTCCATGACCAACATCTTATGTTTCCATCACTGAAAATTTTGAAATTATATATAATTTCACCCCTTATTTGAGGAGTCTCGTTGAAAAAAAATCATCGTTCTACTACTTGTCATGTTGATCATCTATAACAACGTAAATTAAGGATCACTCACAATAGAGAATCTTACGCTATAGTCCTCTTGTGGGTTTAAACATGACATAACCCATAATTGGGTAATCCTAGAATAACTTTATATAATGTAAATAGCGTGTTCACAAAGGTCATACTAGAACACAAACATGACCTTGAACACAACTCCTGACATTGTGCCACCAATTAACTTTTCTTCTATGGCCTGCCCCTGTGCTGGAGACCCATGCTCACACAACTCTTGAACATAAAACCCAAACCCCACATTAACCTCCTATGTGTATAACTCCAAAACTGTATGCAATATTTTCATGGATTTTGGCATGATATACACTATGTCACTAGTGAATCTATTTCCATAAAATCTTATTCTCATCATAACTACCCTAACACCTATTTATACTCAATATAAGGACCATAACATGGAACATTTCTCCAATCATGGTACCCATGTAGTTCAAAATTCATGACCCTCCTAGTGGTGAGTGATCAATAACCATGTAATCCCTATGATTATGGAGGGTAAGGAGTGAGTCTACCAACATTTGAGATGCATGACATAAACTTTTCTACATCCATGTCCTAGTCATATGATGTTAAAATCCCTAACACCATCAATAGAAAATGTCATAAATCTGTAGCCTCACCCAATGAGATGAACATAGGATTCCCCATGTATCGTCAGCATGGGATTCATCCTCCACCTATGGAACATAGTCCTTCCATACAGGTATGATTCCATGTGTAATCGCCACACACCCTATGCCACAAGAATAAGCTTATCCATGTATGAATCACATGGAATGAGATCATCCTCAAGCAGCTTCCATGTGTAAGCACCACATTCCCTATGCCAAAAACAAAGTATGCTCCATGTATGACTCAAATTGAATGAGAATATCCTCAGTATTCTTCCATGCGTAAGCCCAACATACCATACTCCACAAGAACATGATGCTCCAAGTATGACTCCCATGTATTGAGATCTACCTCTGGAATCTTCAACATGTCATCCCCAACAAAATATTTATTTCTCCTAGCATCACCCCACCATCTTTCCACTTGCAGAAAAAGTGGATTGTCTGATCCTAAGATCTACTACTACCTTTTTTCTCAAACTATGCACTACTCATGTGGGATTATTGGTCCATGGAGATCATGAAATCCACACATTTTGAAACCATTTATGGACCTCTTATTAGGTATAATACCAAATATCCCCCTCGAATGGGTGTCCCATATAGTATAAGCCACAATATCTACCTTATATGGGACTTTTATCTGGTATAAGTCCCGATCTACACCTCATATTGACCTCATAACTGGTATAAGTCCAAATCTCCACCTCATATGGGTCACCTATCCAGAATAAGCTCAAATATAAACCTCAAATTGGTATCCTATCTGGTATAATCTGCAATATCCACCATAGAAGGGCCTTCTATTTTGTATAAGCCCCAATATCCACCTAATATGAGAAAAATTTCATGTGTAAGCCCCAACTGTTCTACACTACATGGTATTGGATTCCTAAAAAACTAAGATGTGTAAGATGCCACCCCTGGTTCTATCCCCAACATCAATATCCACCACAATGTTCTCCTGGTGACATCCCTTGTATGATCATGGCCCAGACCTGAGAGACCATTTCTCCACTAGCCCCCTGGGCTGCCTTGGCGTAATTCCCACTCATCATGACCATAACAATTGATGCTAAACTGCATGGATTGGTCCTATAACATGTCCTCAAAATGCGGTTTTTAACTATATGCGTTTCAACCATATCCACTAAACACAGTATTTAGGAAGCCCAATTAAGGTTAAATAATAGAAAATGGTAATCATAGGTTCTCCCTCTTAGTGACATACCCAAATCATTCTGCCTATAAGGGGAAATAGATCCAATCATCCATGTTCCACCTCCATGGGGCATTAGATCCAACCATGTAATTTTTGTATCCATGGGGAATTTCCATCCATTGGTAAACCCTTTATGTGTTACATCATCCTTTTTAGGGACACATCTCCCTGATCTACCACTATGGGGTGCCTTGATCGTCCAATTTCCATCTTTAAATGATGTTACACTCATTCCTTTATCCTTCTCAACCAGAATTTATAATTATTCTCCACCAGAAATTGAACTTGTTATAAAACCCCAAATACATAATCCATCTGAGCGGAAATCCTTAGAAGATTTATTTCCATAGTGTTAGCTGCCTCATGTAAAGAAATGGATATCCTATGTAAAAAGCCTTGGAGGATTCACACACCTCACAACATTACCTCATTATCGACATGGGATGCCTTGGGTTTAGCTCCAAAGATTCCTCACATGAGATTCCCTCCCAATAGAAATAATATGAGTTACAAATGATCCCATTATCCAAACATTCCATTGATTCCAAATTTGATGATTTTCCTGACTGACAGTTGATGTCCTTTGAAGATGGATTCGGAATGTCCATAGAGACGCCATGTAACTAATATGCATCCATAAAGAGAAGGAACTAGTAATTATTTCCAAGAAAATAACTTATATACATGAGGAATACTCATATTGACCAACAAATTTGATGGAGGAATCCCTGGAATGAGTGAGTGACATCCCATCATTTGATTTCTATCAAGGATAATACATCTCTGATGAATGTGTTGAAATATGTCCATATTTGGATAGTGGGAATAAAGGGAAAGAAATAATCTGGTCCATGTAACTATGAGAGGATATCGAGGAATACTCTGAAGAATGTCTGAGAAATTCGGTGATTGATTCAGTTCATCAAGGATATAAATACACTAAGAGCATTTTTCAGCACAAATTTTATAACAGTGAACTCATATAGACTAAACAATCTTTTGATATAATCCTGTGATATATAAAAATTCATAAATCTCAACTAATGATACCCTTAACTCAAATAAATTATAGACAATGTACAATATCCTCTCAAATAGTCAAAGAGATCATCAATACATGGAAGAGGTTATCGGTTCATAAATGTCATCTTATTCAACATCTGATAATCTAAACATAAAAACAAATCATGTCATCCTTCTAAGAAAAAAAATAGTGGAACCCTAAGGTGACATACTGAAGAAGGATAGATCCCTTATCCTGTAACACCTCTAATTGAGTCTTAATCTCTTGAATATTTGTTAGATCCATTTAGTAAGGTTTAATAGAAACTATCTCACCTCCCTGAATGATATAAATTGTAATCTTAACATCTCTCTATGGTGGAATCCATATGAGGTCCCCAAGAAAAATATCTTGAAACTATTCTACTATGTTGGGATAGGTAGTATACATGACACCCATGTCATTATATAAAAGATTCTCAACCTGGATGGTGAGCTTCTCGGGTTACTAATGAAGTGGACCAACATGGCCTTCCTTGATATCCCATTCTACATGATGATCATAATTGTTACCAGAAGGATATGTAAATGTCATTCCAATATGGTAAAAAATGGAATTATTATGATACCATTAAATCCTTACCAATATCATATCAAAACCTAACATGTCAAGTATGTAAAGATCCAAAAAGAAATGCTACTCACCGCCCTCCTTGGAACATCCCTGGAATAAACATATATCCTTTGATTGTACACCATGCAGTGTGTTTATCATCACAAACCCACTCAAAAACTCTACTATAAGACTCAAACTATTCACATTATAAGAAGATATAAAATAATATGAGGATCCTATAGCAAATAAATAACTAGAAATCATTGAATCAACCAGAATAGTACCTCTAATTGTCGATGACCCAACCTCTCTACCCATATGTGTAGGTTGAGCATCATGAAACTGTCTGTCAGTCTATGATTTGATCTAGTATAACTCCCCTTAGATGCACTACCCTACTTATATGAGTTCCCTTACCATGATATACCACATCCACTACCTCAACTTTAATGACTTGAAGTACTCTAATTTCAATACTAGCACAGGGTAGAAAACCATCTTCTCATAATCTGTTCTAGTCTAGATCTTCCATCACTACCCAGCATATAGAGACCCAAGCTTAATGTACATGGATGCTACATAATATTCTAGAACTTATAACACATTAAACAAACATAACAAAAAATACCATAATTTTTCAGTGCCTTTGGTAACATAGAAACATAAACAAATAGTTCATAACACATCTACTTCTTCTCATTCCTATTTCTTCATAGCCTGAATTTTTTTTAAATATAAAACATAATACATTTCTTTGTATACTAGTTAAATGAATCATAATAATGTGTGATCTCGTATGATCAGTAAGGGAAATCAAGGGAGACATGTAAGTATAAAATTTATTATAGGGGTATGGGAACGTGATTATAACATTACACAATCATACCATGCATAACAATGTTCATAAAAACGAATCATGGAATAAATATTGGATGCTCATAAAATAAGAATCAAAAGGTAATCAAGTGAATAATCCACCAATTAATAAAATAAAAGTAATACATAGAATTTTGATATACACATAAATAATTAATTTCGGTCCCTAAAAGTCCTGATAGATTTCTAGACCTTATCATAGCACTTCATGTGGAGTACACCAACTGGGCGGGACACACCACCATCCCTAGTTGCAGTCCTTTCCTTATAAGGTACTGAGTTTCCCCATGTTCTCAGAGTAGATCAGGTTTCCATGTCTTCCCATAGTGGATCAGGTTTCCAAAAATTGCCATAGTATATTGGTCTTTTCCATCCTCCCGTAGTGTATATGTTTTACCCATAATTCTATAGTTAATTTAGTTTCCCCATCTACCGATAGTGGATCAGGTTTCCCCATCATCCCACAGCGAATCAAGCTCATCGACTTGTTTCTATCCATATAACAGGAGACAGAAATTTTTACCCTATGTTTTGGAGATAGATATAGGTCCCACCTATCACATAATTAAAACAATACATATATTTTCAGCAAGAAAATTAATCATTCACTGTACTAGAACCCATGGAATGAAATGGGTTTCATAAGAAGTATTCCATCATAACATAAACCATTGAAAATAAATGAGTTTCATAAAAAACATTCTATCACAAACACAACCCATTTAGAGAATGAATAAGAATGGACACCTTGAATAATAACCTCTATAAAATAAAACTAAAATAAAATGATGTTATCATATATAAAAAATTGTTTTTGAAAGATCATTTGAAATAATTCATGATGAAAATATCTTTTAAACTTTGAAAAATATTTCAAAATCATAAAACATTTAGAAATCATATTCCATTGAAAATAACCTTGAAATTTTATAATGAAACTTTGAAAACCACTTGAAATTACTTTTAACTAATTTTCCCTTGAAAATGGATCAAATTTTATTTGTAACACGTTTAAAACATTTTTATAAAACATTGTTTTGAAGAACCATAATATTATGACTGAAGATAGAATAACATTACATGAAACTTATAAAATCATGAAAATAACGATATTCACTATAAAATATGTAAAATATAATTATATAAACCTACTAAAACAATATAGGTGTATAACAAAATGTGTGTCTCAAAGAAGGAAAATTCAGACAAAATTAGCATACTGATTTGGTAACTTTTTAGCCATAAAACTATTGAAAGAGAGACCATAAAATTGATATTTATATACACATAAAATTAATGATAATAGCAATATAAAACATTCATGGGAAGTATAAACCCTACAAATAAGAAATAGGTGGTGAACATGGATTAAATCTTGCAGAAAATAAATGTGAGTTAGAAATCCATTACAGCTTGCGTAAATTTAGAATCGTGAACCCTATAAAATAATAATATCAAATAAAGAATTAAATATCAATAATTTAATTAAATTAATGAAATAAAATGTCATAAGTTAGTGTATAAACCACAAAAAGAATATTTTGGTTAATATGGAAAGTATCTCATGGAAATAAAAAGTGAGATGAGATTCCATTACATTAATTGTTGACTTCCTTCACACATGTTAAAACCTCCTCTTCTTCAGAACATCTCCTATAAATATCATATAATGGACAATAGATTTGGTACTTTGGGAATACTAGAACCTCTATAACGTGTCTATGGATGTCTAGAAGATAATTTTGTAGAGTATGGTCTATCTAGAATGATCAAAGTGGTGTAAGGAAGTGAGGGTGGAGGTGTCATTTTATAATGAAGGTGATGGGAACTTTTGAAAACTCAAAAAAATATTAACATATAATACAATCAATATGAACCCAAATAAATACAAAATTTCATTTATAAAAAGTTATTAGAGGATATGTTATTAATGTCATCAACTAATATATTTTATATACATTTTGTGATATTTTAATCCATAACATTTAGATTAACATTTAATTAACCCTTGTTTATTCTAATTATGGTAACCAATGTTTCTATACTAAGAGGATGCAATTTGTACTTATAACGTGTAATTTAGATAGTGAATAGAAAATTTATGACATATTAGACCATAACTCATCCTCTTTTCATTAGATAATATTTCATTGATTTTAATAATTTAATAAAATATCATAAGTGTCAATTATGACACTATTCATAATATTGACGTAATGAAAATACATAAGTAAGTGTACTTGAAACCAATTCAGTTAACACACCCATATCATGTAATATTAATCATTAAAATTATTGGTTCACCTTAATTTAGTAAAATTATATTTTTTTAATATTTATAATATCATTTAATTGATTGATTCAATAATTTAGTAATCAGTACATCATTATTTTTAATTATTTATGATAATAATATTTATAATAAAAATTTAAAACCAATTATGATGTATATAATCAATTTATCTTTCATAAGAATACATATAGTAGAGTATAACATCTATTTATCACAATATTAAAAATATTATACATATTAAATGTAAGAGTGTGCCATTTTGTCACTACATTTGACGTTGGTAGTATTTAAGTCATTTTTAGTTAGAATTTTACATTATATTATTATACATATGTTTTACCGGTCGAATTCTATTACTAAAATATCGTTTTTTCAAGTGTTAAGGTTGTTTTCTAATATTTATTATATCACTTGTACCGTTAATCACCTAATTTACCCTTAATCATGGTATTAAAAAAATTTAATGTGAGTATTCATATTGTCCAAAAATTAAAACTAACCTATTTAATAATTTTATAATTTTTGATTCAAAATATTAAATACATTTTCCATAATTCAAAACCCATATGTTTCTTAAATTAATTTGTATTTAATCTCATTTATGGAATGAGAAAACATGTTTTACAAGTGAAAACATTCAAAAATATTGACATGTTTTTATAAACTAATTCAATGTCAAATTGATTACAATTACCTATATTATAATAAATGAAAACAATTTATCTATGGATAATTTAAAACATAATTTTTTTTAATTATAATTTATAGATTATTCTAATTAAAAACCGATTTTCTATAAAAATTCACTGTTTTTAACTATTCATCAAAACAAGAAACTTACCAGATAAATATAAAAAATTAAATCAAATGAACTTCTTATATTCTTCTTCAACTAATTTTTTTTTATTAAAGATAGTATATATGATTATATATAATTGAATTTAAAATTATTTCTCATTTAAAAGTCGGTAAAAATACCATTTGAATAAATAGAATTTTATGCATAAAATTGGGCTTTTCCTTATCTTAGAACTATAAAATATATTGAATGAATATAAAAAATATTTTATTGAATATATGTCATGTATAGCCAAAAAGTCCGAGAGACAGGTGGAAAAACCTACTCCCAATAACAAAAAAATAAAAAAGTAAACAGTACAGGGCAACTCAGCAAAGGGGGGGCCTTATACAGCCTTGTGTACAAAGTGCCAATCCTATCACTGTAAACAAGCTCATTACAATAATCATGAAGTACAAATAACGAGATTGAACTAGCCTCCACAATTGCCCTTTTGAGAGGACGTCTGCCACCTGATTTGCCTCTCTATACACATGAGACACCTCCAGAGAAATCGACTCAGCAAGATGCAGAGCACTAACCCATGCAGCAAACATCTTCCATGGCACATTCCTGGATCGCTCCTTCAAAATATATAATGAAACAGAAGAGTCTGATTCGATCCACAGCCTCTGCCAACCATAATGAGCCGCATATCCAATCGCCTTAATCATTTCCCATAGTTCAGCATCAATTGCATTTCCATTGCCTATGTAATGAAAGAAGAATCCTTTGACAAATCCTCGATACGTCCTAAACACACCCCCACATCCAACAGGTCCTGGCACACCAGCGACAGCCCCATCCACATTCACGGTTAACCAATCAGTTAAAGGTGGTATCCACCTGATATATTTCAGCACATTGGGCCTCCTCTCCCTGGCACTTACACCTAGGGATATTAAAAGAAGAAAGTGAGAGATGTCATTATTCATTGAACCAGATTGATTAACCGAGGAAGAGATAATATAGCGGTGCATCATCATAGTTCCCTCCTTGAATGAGGGCCTTCCATTGTTTAATCCAATACTATTTCGAGCCTTCCAAATGAATGAGATTATAGCAACAGTAGCAGAAATGAGCAGGGACTTGACCTGCTCACTGCGGACAACTTGCATGGCCGAGGCAAGCAGTGCACCAACCGATTGGGATGACAATTGACATTGGAAAACCTCATTCAAGTAACTCCATAACTGCATAGCAAAGGGGCAGAAAATGAACACATGATTGATAGTCTCATCTGCATCCAAACAGAGGAAACATACCGGTGCAAAAGTTAAACCGGTTCGCTGCAAAGCAGATTGAAGAGGCAGCCTTTGCTTCCAAATGCGCCAGATCAGAAGTGCATCAGCCGGAGCAATGTAGGGGATCCACACACCCTTCACCCAAGCAGGTACATCAGCCGCATTGCCGCATTGCATCATATATGAGTCTCGGCTAGAGAAGCACCAACTAGACGTTGGTTTCCATATAAGGATGTCATGGTCAACATATTCATACTTGGAGATCTCTGTTCGCAAGTGAGGAGGGATGATGGCATACGCCTCTGGATTCCCCTGCAAATCAGAGATGGAAAGACTCCTTATAGGCAAGGGGATACTTGTGGAGTGATTGATTGGGGAAGACAGCCACTGCATACTCCAACAGTTCATTTGAGAATCAGTACAAACCATCCATTTAGCCTGTGTCATAATGTAGATGCATGCCTCTCTGACAGAAGGCCAAACATAGGATTTCAGATACACATTTGAGTTAATATGTAACCTGCCAACAAATCTGCTAGACAGGAATTCTAGCGAATGGTCAGTGCCAGATAAAAGTCTCCATGTGAAGTTCTGAATCAAAGCAGCATTGAAAATCCTAACATATTTCACCCCATCCCTCCCCTTGCCACAGGCCTTATGCAGTCCTTCCATGCAACAGTAATAAGTTTCCTTTTTTGTGTCGATCCAGTCCAGATGAAATTTCTGATCATACCACAATGCTCCCTGAGAATAGCAACTGGCCATTTGTATAGTGAAAATGAATAAACGAACATTGAAGTGATGACAGAATTCACGAGACAAATCCTACCAGCTTGAGACATGTTCTTTCCTTTCTAACTAGTTAGCTGATTTGTGATCTAAAGAGCAATACCCTCCAGGTGAACTCTTTTCACTCTCCCACAAAACAAAGGAAGCCCATGGTAGATGAAGGGCATCACACCTCTCTTAACGCCAAGCCTTCTAGCAATTCTATTTTGCCTCACTAGTCGAATTCCTTCCCCAAAGACAACAAAAGCTTTTGCCCAGCTTATAACCTGGCCTTCCACTTCCTCATAGTGATTGAAGATAAACATTATACAAGATATGGTTTTCATGTCAGATTTTGAGAAGAGAAAAATATCATCAGCATAGAAGAGATGCGAAGGGACAAATAAACCCCTCCCATATGTCATCCTCTGGTAGATCCCAAGATTGACAAGATCATGAAGGCATGTGCTCAGATAATCTTCAACCAAGGAGAACAACAGCCCAGATAACGGGTCACCTTGCCTGACACCCCGAGAGCATTGAAAAAATCCCCTGGGTGGTCCATTATCCAGAATAGATAGCCGAGCACTATCCAGAATACATCTCACCAAACCAATGAATTTACCTGAGAAGCCATGCATGCTCAATACTTTGAAAATAAAGTCCCATCTGATGATGTCAAAGGCTTTTGATATGTCGACCTTTAGTGCCATATTCCCATCCCTCGATTTATTCCTCATAATGTTAACACACTCTGAAGCAATGAAAAGACAGTTTTGGATATTCCGGCCAGGGACAAACCCAAACTGGTTAAACGAGATAAGAGATTTGAAATCTCACCTAGACGAATTTCCATGATTTTACTAATGAGTTTTGGAATAGTGTTTCCAATCGTGACAGACCTAAAGTCCTTAATATCCAAATCATTCCCCCTCTTGGGAATCAGATCAATAAAGTTTGAGTTCATCCCAACTGGAATATAAGAATGGAGAAAGAATTCTCTTACCGCCTCAACCACTTCCTTATAAAGGATGTCCCAATAAGACATAATGAAATTGTTGGAGAATCCATATGGCCCAGCGACACTGTCCATGTCCAAGGAGAACAGAGCATCATGAATTTCTTTGGTGGAGGGAATGTCAGTTAGTCTTTTGTTCTGTGCATCATCCAAACTAGGCTTAATGCATTTAATGATTTTATCTAATATTTCCACCCCAGAATCAGAATAAAGCATTTCAAAATAGCATGTCACAGCTGTGGCAATGTCATTCTCAGAGGTAAATGTACTGTCATCAATTTTTACAGCCTTAAGGTTCCTTATTACCTTCCTCTCCCTGTGCATGAAATGGAATAACCTAGAGTTCCTATCTCCTTCCTTCATCCATCTCACATTAATCTGATTCCGAGCCAGATTTTCTTTAAGATACAAGTGACTGTCAATTCATGAGGCAGCATGTATCTCCTCTTGGGATGGAAGGTCTTGAAGAGAATTACACTATTGGCACTCGGAAAAAAGTGAGTCAGCCTCTTTAATATCCTGATCCAGGTTGGAGAAAGACTTCTTACTCCACACCCTTAGTCTGGCTTTTACAATTTTCAGTTTATAAGTGAGGGAATACAACACACATCCTTGAGCAACCTCTTTCCATGAATCTTCCACATTCTCTCTACACCCAGACACTACCAGCCTTGCATTGTTGAATTTAAAGGGCAGAGGAGCTGATCTCAGACTTCGAAAACAGATATCAATTAATATGGGATGATGATCAGAGTGTAATCTAGAGAGGGTCATACCAGACACTTCCAATTCCTCACTTTGCTCACCCAACTACACCATGCACCTGTCAATTTTACTCGCTTGCCTTCCATTAAGGGTACATCAGCTCCAGGTGAAAGCAGCACCTGAGATAGGAACTTCAACCATTCTACATTGGTCAATACATGAGAAAAATTCTCTTGCAGATGCCCTACAGAAATAACTTCCAGTTTTTTTATCAGGCCTCAAAACTGTGTTAAAGTCACCAAGAACCATCCACCTAATGTCATTGTGCTCAGCTCTTTCTGTGATATTCCTCCACAAGCTTCTTCTTCTTGGATACTGATTGAAAGCATAAACAAAGGTACCACAAAAGGTGTTACATTGATGATAGGAAATCATGGTGACTGAATGCTGATCACTTTGGTAGGACTCAACTGCTATAGAATTATGCTTTAAAGCCCATAAAGATTCTGAATCATTATCCATTTCATTGGCTGTAATGAAAGAATACACCAGTGCAGACCAATTAAAATCCATCAAGCTAGAAAATTTCATGCGGGGTTCAGCAATGCCAATTAACATTGGTTTATTGGTCAAGATAATGTGCTTCAGGGCTTTGACCGTGGGGGAATTCCTAATGCCCTGGCAGTTCCAAAATAGGACATTCATTGATGAGAGGACCGCTGCCTAGTACAGGGTCCAGCATAGCCTGTTACAATGCATTTCTCTGATTCTGCCAGGATTCCCCTTCTGTATCATCTGAAGATCCTCTAAAAGATTCATGAGCATCATCATCAGTGGATAAGGAAATGAACCTGTTCTCAGAAAAGATTGGTCCTGTCAGAGTGGAAGGAATAATCCTCGTTGCAGTCTTAGCATCTTGTACCTTTGAAAAATCCCCATCCATCGCACCAGCCTCCTTTACCGTCCTAAAACTGAGCAATGAAGTTTTTCCAAAAGTTTCTGGATCCTCTTTCCTTGGCTCCTGCAAACTGGGGAGTCCCTCATTGCCACCAAATAGCTCATTATCATCCTGACCTTCTGGATGCCCTTGTGGAGCCTCCTATACCAGATTCTAACTTGCTGAGCCTTGTATCACGACAGAATCCTTCTTGACTATTCTAGAGTCCTGCACAGCATTAAGATAATTGACTGTCTCATCCTTACCCTGATCTTCCTCATCCTTCCTGTCACTGGGTGGATCCAACCCGTAACTGCCACCATGCTCACCAACACCAGCAGCATCCACTGGGTTCTCCGTAGCCTCTGGCATGGCATTCATTACCTGTATCATAGGTACCTCGGGGGTGGTTCCCTGATCTTTTTCTTTCCTTCGATAGTGCAAATCATCATGACCCTTAATGTTACAGATTGAGCAGAATTTGTTCCTGTTACATTCTGCAAGGAGGTGTCCAAAAATGTGGCAATTGCCACAAAATTTGGGTTTCCTCTCATAACCAATCTCAAGGTTGATGTTGTCATCTCTAGTGGTGAAGACAACTTCCTCAACTAAAGTTTTAGCCATGTCAACTTCCACCAAAATTCTAGCATAATGCCCAAAATTGGGTTTTTCAGTCTGCTTATCCAATCTAATAGGATTCCCTACGGAAGAGGCAATATCCCAGAGAATTTGTAGATTCCAATATAACCAACTCAGTTTATGGATATGTATCCATACCTGTGCAAAGGAGTTCCTCACATTACTGGGATCACAGTTCTGATCCCACTCATGAATCTGAAGGAATCCGGGATTAAGGGGAACAGACCCCAGACTCCATGCACGCCGCTTGCATTCATCAGAGGGGAAGACAATGTGATAAAACCACTTCCCCATGGACGTCATCTTCCAGTCACTAAATCCCCTATCTCCACCATCCTGTTAGAATTATCATAAAATTTACATGGTCTAACACCTTTTGTGATAATCACCCTTGCGAAAATGGAGAATTTGCATATCCCGACTCGCTCCTCAACAGCGGTTTGATTCGCAGCTACGTGTGCAATACGCCCTTTCCTGATAATCCTCCCTAAATTTTCTGCATCACAATCCAAGAATGATAAGCCACCATTTTGCTTGGCCACATAAGCAAAACTTTTCCCCTTAATCAAGTTGTCATGATTGGCCAATTTCTCCGATTTCTGCTTCGCACAGAGGCTGAAGAGATCACGATGCCCTATCAGATCTTCATCTTTTAACACAATCTCATCCTTCCCAGCAGTATCAACATCACCCTGCTTGGTTCTAGGGATTTCACCGGTCGGCTCTTTGGGAGTTTCCATCCTGATATGTCATGTATATTTCATTAATATCATTCACTATTTATAAATAATTTAATTTATTATGTGACATGGTTTTTGGGGCATCAAAATAAAACAATTTCCTTTATAATCAATTAGTATATATTATCAATTATAATTAATTGGTGACCAATAATTTCATATTTTACACCCTATACTTTCATAATTTAGTTAATAGTATTCTTAAATTTTAATTTAAGATATATTTTATGTCTTATTATATAATATTTTCAGAATATACGATTGTTCAGTAAAAATGGGTATTTTTTAAAGCAGGCTATTAAAAAGACTGTGTGTTCTATAACACAAGACAATAATATCTTTACATGTACCAAAAGATAATATAAGTATTTCATGTAGCACAATATCAACTTGTTGTTTTTATAACACAATACAAACATAGTGTTTCAAATAAATATTTTTATATTTAGTATTGGGTGAAATAGAAAATATAAAAAAGGTTATATTAATTCGATTATTTTTCACAAAATCAGTATGTGTAAAATTCTACCCTTCTAAAAATGAATTTTTTCTTCAAAACACATCGAGGTTAAGAATGATTTAATACATGGAATGTCCCGTTCATCAAAATGGTCATTATAGAAATGAATAGAAATTTTTTTAAAAAAATAAATTTAGAACCATAAAAATTACCCAAAGTAACTCATAGCTCTATTTTCACATTGGAAAATATAGGTAGAAAGTGAAAACATAGACATGGAGAGAGAAATATAATTACCATGTTATTATGGATATTGATAGAGAATATGGTTCGGAGAAATTCAATAATCTCAAACACACAAATCCATAATGATCTAAGGGGCCATTTGATTCTTGAGAAAAGAATAAACAATGATAAAATTTTTGGTTTCTAGATCAAATCCCTAGTTTTGAATAATTTTCAAGAGAAAATATACCTACTTGATTCAGAACAATCTCATCATTTGTTGTTCCTTGATCAATTTCCACTTCATCACATTTCCATGAGATGCAGGTGATTTTTTTCCATTCCCCAAGAATTAGAAGATTCAAAGATCCACAGATAGTATGATATTTCATACCATCTATCATTATCACAACAAAAGGTGAGAACAAGTTATCCAATATACATAAATCCTCTTATGGGGAGATAATAATTTAATCTCTAAAAAAATCATCCAATGTTTATCCTAAAACCATTACACAAATGGTTTACTTTATAACCCTTCAAAAAGATGAATGTCCAAAAACGTAGAATGATGTGCACTAAATCTTCTAAAAATTTATCCCCCATAAATAAAAAGTTTGTTCTTGTTTTTATAATTCCAAACATGTGAATACCTTCATCATGTATTATCTTGAAACAAAGTAATAACCTAAATTAAAAAAATTATATAATAAAAACATGCATGTTTCCTTATTCAAAAGTTAATTTGATATAGTCCATAAGATAAAAAAGTTTAAAACATCATACATGATAGTATAAACCACTTTTCAAAAAAATTACCAAATTCCAAAGAAATAAGTATCATCTAATTTATTGTTTCCAAATATCATCATCTCAGTATCATGTCCATATTAAGGGATATCCTTTCTTTAATAATTTATTTTCCAAAAAATATCACTTTATTAGCCCAATCCACTTTCATTGTTACTGGTACCATACATAATATTCTCTTAAATACATATAGAAAACCTATGGTTGACCATTAGATAGATGGTTTGTGATTCTATAATATCATTAAAAAAACACCGAAAATAATATTCTTGAATTATATTATATAAATACTCAATAATTCCACCACTTCATTTTCATACTCCACATCAGCAATAGTTATTGAATATGATTTTCCATTGTGTTTAACCTTCAAAGGTTGATTATGTTTATCTTTATCACTAAGACTCAGGTTTGGGAACTGGTTATCCTATTTCTTATTCTCCTTACACTTGAAACACTGAATATGAATCCTCATAGGATGCACCATCCACTATTCAGTGTAATGATATGAAATCAATAGCTCAACGCTTTACCATATTCCAGGACATTTTCCTAGACATTAACTCATCCTTATACTTATCTTTAGAAACATCCCATGACATATCCTTATATAAATCCACAGGGATATAACTAAAGTTTTCTCATGCTAATTTCCAATTTTTAACTAAAATTTTTATCTGATAAAAACTATAGAGACACTTGTTTAATGTACATGGATATTTCATCATTTTTGTATAATTATTAACACATTACACATATAAACATCCAAATACCATATTAGTTTAGTGCCTTTGGAAACATGAAATCAAAAACAACTTGTTCATAACACATCTAATTATTCTCTAGCCTATGTATTCATAACTATAACTCTTTTGGACATATTAGAAATAATAAATTTCTTCATATCATGATGAAAAGAAACATATGAAATAGTGAGCTAATATGCTCAATAAGGGAAAACAAGGGAGACATGTATGCATAAACATGAGTACAGGTGTATGATAATGTGATCATAAATTTAGAAGATAACACCTTGGATATCAAATATCATAAATATGAATCATGGATAAAAGATTCACAATTCACCAGACATGAATCAAAAGGTAATAAAGTGCATAATCCATAAAGACATAACATAGGAGTATGTCATTGAATTCCGGCATACACATAACAATTTAATATCACTCTGTATTGGTCTAGATGAATTTCAATAACTTATCATGGAACCACATAGGGACTACACCAATTGGGAATAAAACAACACCATCCATAGTCATGGTCCTTTCCTTGTAATGGATTTATTTTCCTCATCTTCCCACAATGGATCATGTTTTACCATTAATCCATAGTTGATCAGGTTTCCATGTATTCATATAGTGGATCATATTTCCACATCTTCGAATAGTGGATTGAGTTTCTCCTTCTTCCCATAGTGTATCGTACCCATTGACATATTTCCAACATCTTATTAGGGGACATAAATCTTTAACCAATGAATTAGATGAATATATAGGTCCCAAACATCAAATAATTAAATCCATGCATATTTTTTACACAATAACCTAATTGATTCATTATACTTAAATCCATTGAATAAAATGTGTTTATAAATATCATCCAGTCATAACATGACTCATTCAAAAGAAATGGGTTTCATAATTAGCATTACAATATAAACATAAACCATTGAGAGAAATATTAATAATGATATACTTGTATAATAACCTCAAAAAACATATTTAACATCTAATAATTTTATCATGTATGATTTGTTTTGAATGATCCTGTGAAATAATTGTTTTGGAAAATATCCTTTCTAATTGAAAAATTTCATTCTAAATATAAAAATATGTATCGATCATTTTTCATTGAACATAAAATTGAAAAAGTATAAGGAATCTATAAAAATAATTTTGAACACATTTGAAATTATGTTTCCTTGAAGATGGATAAATGTTCCTTTATGACACCTTTAAAATATTTTAAGAAAACATTATTTATAAGGAACAAATATTTTGGACCAATGAGAGAATAACATTACATGATACTTATAATATCTTGAAAAGAAGTATATTAATATTAAAAAATGTAAAGGGGAAGTATATACACCTCATAAAAGAATATACGTGTGTAACATAATATGTGTCTCCAAGATGGAAACTTGAGACAAAATTAGCTTACCGATTTGGTAACTTATGAACAATAAAACTTGTGAAATATAGATCATAAAATTGATATTAAATACCCATATACGTAGGGATAAAAATAATAGAATATATAATTGGTATTATATACACCATATATAATAAATTGGTGTTTATAATGACTTGTATCTCACAAAACATATAATTTATGTAGAAATCCATTACTACTTGAGTAACTTTAGAATTGTGACCCCCATAAAATAATAGCGTCAAAAAATCTTTGAATATCATTATAGAGAGAAAATTAATGATATAAATTTCCATATGTCCATATTTAAATAAAACATGAATACATTGGTGGATATTTCAAGTATCTCTGGGAAATAAAAAGTGAGATGAAATTCACTTATATTAACTATTGACTTCTTTCGTACGAGCTAAAACCTCCTCTTATTCAGATCATCTCCTTCAGATCTCATCTAAAGATCTCTAGAGTTGGTACTTTTGGAATAACATTACCTCTATATTGTGTCTAGAGAAGTTTATAAGATAATTTTGTAGAGTTTTGTCGAGCTTCAAATCTCAATGTGGTGTGAGAAAGTCTGAGAGTATATGTACTTTTATAATAAAGGTGAGGGGCACATTTAGAAACATAAAAAATATTAATTCATAATAAAATCAATATATATACCAATCCCACCAAAATTCAATTTATTAAAATATAACACATGATATGTTTATAATAGAATCGACTAATATATTTTAGAAATGTTCGGATTTTATTTTAATCCTTATCATCTTGACAAAACTTTAATTATCCCATTTCAATTTTAACTATGGAACCCATTTTTTCTATAATAAGAGGATGAAATTTTTACATTTAAAGTTTCAATTGGACTATAAATGGAAAAAACATGATATATTCAACCATATATCTTCCCATATCCTTATTTAATATTTTTATGATTTTTAAATAAGTTAATAAAATATTATTTTCAAAGAATATCACAAGTGTTAATTTTGACACTATACATAACTTTGAATTTAATGAAATAAATATAGCAATATAACTTCGAAATAATTCACATAATACACCCCTAACATGTCATATGCATCAATAAAATTCTTTTATCACCTTAATGAGGTCATATTATATTTATTTTAATATTTATAATATCATTTAATTGCTTGCTTCACTAATTGAGTATTTATTACATAATCGTTTTTGTAATTATTTATGATAAATATGTCTTCAATAAAAATAACAAATACATTTATATGATTTATATAACAATTTTATATTTCATCTAGATTTATATATTCAATAATATTTAATATTTATCACCATAATGAAAATATTATACATAATAGAATTATGAGTGACACATTTCATCACACCCTTTGAGTTTAAAAGTATACGTTTAATTATCAAGGATAATTTTTCATTAAATTGTTAAATTTAAATCCTTATGTGTTATTGTTCTAATTATAATCATGAAATATATTTTTTAAAATAATATAGTTTTATAATATTTATTATATAACTTTTATCCTTAATTGTATGATTTAACCTTAACTGTGGTATTAAAATCAGACCCAACTCTCGCAGCGCTGACAATGGAGAAACCCTAATGGGGTTGACGGCATCCCCCCCCCCCCTCCGCCTGTAGTCAGCGATAAGGGGTAGGATACTCGAAATAATTGTAATGACCGATGAAGCATCTTTAATCCTTTCACGAATCCTGATTTGATTTCGAGGTTCTCCACGATTAACATAGATCTGAAAGTCCTTGGTTTTCAAGATGGCATGCCTGTGATTGCATTATCGGATTTGGAGGTTACATAGGTAGAGATATTCCATAATCTAACTCTCCTAGCAAGGTTTAAGAGAAAATTACCATCGGTGGATGACTTCGATAGGATCATCTTTGATTTTTGGGGGCTTCAAGATCAGGCGATTGTCGGCCAGTTAGATAAGAAGAACTTGATGGTGCAATGTTCTTCGACGGAGGACCTTTTTCATGCTCTGTCCTGTGCTCCTAGTAAGTGTGGTGACTTTGGTTTCTATATTTCTTGTTGAAGCTATGAATTCAATCTAAATATCAACTCTCCGATGGTTTTGATTTTGGTAAGTCTCCCTCATATGCGTATTCTAGTCCAGAATCCTGCCATTATGCGCATTTTAGGGAATGTGGTGGGGGTATTTCTCTATTGTGATTCACATACCACCACTTTTTGTCATTCGATCAATACAAAAATGTGTGTGGAGGTCGACGTGTCGAGA
This sequence comes from Viscum album, assembly GCA_963277665.1. NCBI lineage: Eukaryota > Viridiplantae > Streptophyta > Magnoliopsida > Santalales > Viscaceae > Viscum > Viscum album. The sequence goes on from OY728135.1 coordinate 71,723,323, forward strand.
GAACCAGTTGAATATGTGTGAATAGAATCCATTGAGCAGATCTGGTGTAAAAACCAGTTGTCTATGATTAGTGGGTGGATTTATGCTCTTCTTTCCGGCGACTAGGTCATGCAAGAAAAACATGCAGACAGGGTGGTCATTAGGAGAAGAATTCAGAGCTGATGAGGAAGAAAGAAGCTGGCATGATGCAGTTCCATCATTTGGCTGGATAGGGTGTTCAACCCTCAGTGTCCGGGGGTCTCGAATCAGATCAAGGAGGATTGGAGGAGCTGGGATTGGGGTAAAAAATACCAGCGTGGGATGATGGGTATCTAGATGAAGATGAGAATTTACATGGAAAGAAAATTGTGCTTACATGGGGGGATTGGTGAATGATCCCAAGATCACCATAAATCAGAGTGCCTCTACTTCGGGGTTCACCAAACATCAATTAGTAGGGCAGGGATCAGTTTGTGATGGTATACAAACTCACAAATCTTTTGTATACTTAGGCACCGAGGTGTTTACATAGGAGCAGACTTACGATCCTAATGGAGGAACTTCAGAAGGTGTAGAGTATGAGGAGGATGCCAAAGTTTGTATGGTTCACGAGGAGGGTAAGATCCCAAATAGGAATAAAGGGAGGAGTGCAAGGACTACTCCCAATTTCCAAAACCCATGGAAACACATACTGGTAAAAATAAAAATATTACAGATGTTAGCATGCAGGATATGACCAAAAACCAACTGTCAATGGTTGAGGATGTTGCTAAGGGAATGGGGTCCCTTGATGATCAAGAAAATTTGGGCTGGTGTCTTGTTCATATAGATACTAATATGCACACACAATTGATTGGAAGTAAAGAGGGACTCAAGGGTAATAGTTATGTGCCTACGATTAAAAAAGGGAGAGATGCCTCTAGGAATGATAATGAAAATTTTAGTGGTACTTCCTGAACTGTATATAGTGATATTGTTCAAAAATGGGAATATATGATTCTTGAATGTGAAGTAATTATTTCTGTTGCTTCAGGAAGAATGATAAGGAAGGATTATTCATACCTGCCAAAACCAATGAAGATTTAGTCTTCTTCTAAGAGAGAAAGCGGGGTTTTCCTCACACTTAAAAAATATCATTCTTTCAATCATCCATTCCTGGCACTGCTTTTGTTGGAGCAACCTAAGTATACCAATCTCTAGTTTTAGTACAACCCAACCTTTGAGTGGGAATCAACCATTGGAGAGGAGGTTCATTATGATGGATTTGGTGAAGGGTATGGTTATTATGATATGTGGTTGATTCTTGTGTTTTATTTTGCTATGTGTTCATGGTGTTTAAAAAAGGTATGTTTTGAAGTCATGTTTGGTTTGTCACTTTTCCTTAAAATTGGTGGTTGGTTTCACACCTTTTCATCAAAAGTGTTTGGAAAATAAAATTTTAATTTTCAATCAGTGCTTTTAAAATTTACAAAACATACTATTAATATTGCCCAAAAATTAAAGAGGCCTATTTACTTTGTTTGGACATTATGATTCAAAATATTAAATTCATTTTTCATAGTTCCAAACAACAATGTTGCTAAAATTAATTTAAAATTTATCCTGTTGACGAAACAAGAAAGGATGTTTTTAAAGTGAAAACATCCCAAATATGGACTTGTATTTATATCTTAATTTAATGTAAAATTGATTCTAATGAACTAAATTGGTTTATCTGATAAAAATTGGATATAAATATACATTAATACTTAAAAAATACATAATTATATAATATAAATTATTCTAATGAAAAATCTATTTTTAATAAAAATTCATTATTTTTCACTATACATCAAAATATGAAACTTATGATAAAAATACCAAAAAAATGAATCAACATAAATTTTTATTTTCATATTTAAAATATAATGTTCATTTGTTCAATTATAATATATAAAAGTGTAAAAAATTGGAATTAAAATGGGTTCTCCTTTAAAAGGCGATAAAATTGCCCTTTTGAAAAAATAGGTTTTTACACATTAAATTGTGTTTGTTCTTATCTTATGCCTATAAAATATATTGGATGAATTTAAAAATATTTTATTTAATATATGATATATATATTTCAATAAAATAATTCAATAATATTATTAATTTTATTTATTAAGTCAAGGAGTTTTTGGGAGCATAAAAATAAAATTATTTCCTTTATAATCAATTTGTATATATTTTCAAATATAATTAATTAGCAATCAATGATTTCATAATATAAACCTTATATTTTCAAATGATAGTTATTAATTTCATAAAATCTAATTTAATGGTTATATTATATCTTATTGTATAATATATTAATAAAATACTATTTTTTGGTTTACATCTGTATAGTGTGTAGTACAAGCTATCAAAAGAAATCATTATTGTGTAAAGCAATAAAAGAATAGTGTTGTGTATAACAAAAGCTAATATAAGTGTTGCTGGTCAATAAATAAATTTTTTTGTTTATAATTCAAGAAAAACATATTGTTTTTTATATAAAAATTTCTATATATAGTATTGTTTGAAATGAAAAATATCGAAAAGGATAAATTAATCTGAGAAAACATATTTCCGAAAATCTCGAGGCGTTACTCATTTATCATAGGATAATATAGAACATTTATACATGATCCATATTTCCAAAATTTTGACACTATATTAGTTTTTATGAACACTAGCTGTGATATTGGCCCAACCTACCTCATTGATGGAAAAATATATGAGTATTTCCCAGGGTAACTGATCATTCACCCTTGATAATCAATATTATTCTACTACCTTTAAAATTATCATAGAGAAACTTACTACCTTTAAAGGATTAACCTATTTTTAATCTATTAGAAACCACATGTTCATCATTGGAAGCCTCGTTTGGGGTCCCCTAAAAAATGGGATCCTCATTCACCAACTCAGCAAACTTTTTCAAATGGAAGATGTTCACTTGGGACTTAATCTCACATTTTAGTCAATCCTGAATACATTTCACCATAGATGTATCATCCCCTAATAGAACTTGTAAAATGTTCTCCAAATCTATGAAGAAACAAGCATATTCTATCACTAACATTCATCCCTAGGTTAACCACATAAACGATGTCTCCCTCTCATTATAGAGTGAATTTGGATAAAATTATCCAAAAAAATTCTCTTGAAAGTCCTTCAATACTATGCCATACAAATAATCATACCATGCCTGGATATCTCACCATTTATTTTATAATAGTCAAAAAAATATAAGCAACCAATTTGACTCCTTTTCATATAGGTGTCTCCAAATGGTCAAGTATTGTCTGGATTGGTTCAATCTATAACTCATTTGCATCAGGTTCACCATCTCTGGTGAAGGTTAGAGGGTAATGAAATTAGGACTCCCATGTCAAATGGGACGTATTACACACCACCCTCCTTGGATTTTTGTCCTTGATTTATATAAAGTGAGAAAAAATCTCATGGAAATATTCTCCTGTTTCTTCAAATAGAACTATCAGGGCCTCTTTTCCCACTACTAGAGGATCATTCCAAGAAATGTCTTTATATAATCCTATCAACCAACATCATCATGGAGGAATGCCTCTATAATTACAAAAAACACATCTTAAGACACATAAGAAACAATTAACATATTTAAATAATAGGTATTCACATAAAATTTAAAATCAAACATCCCTGACACACCTCCAGACAGTTAAAACTGAGGCACTATCAGTACCCTAAACCATATCTACAATGGGTGATGTAAACCATATTGTAAAAAACGCCCACAATTCAATTCCACTCATTATAACCTAATTTTATACAATTAAAATTGAAAAAATGTTCATCATTTACAATTATATATTCTTTATTAGGCACCATTTCATTTTAAAACCTTTAAACATAGAAAATAATTTTTATTTCAATAACTCACCCAAAACCAACTTTTCCATGAATTTCTAATGTGATAAATGTCTCATAAAATCCTTATTACATATAATGATTCATTTATACTCAAATGTTGTTCCATTTTAGGCTAGTAAAAAAATATCATAAAAGAGAAAATGATGACATTACACAAAAGTGCATCACCCAGGGTGAAATATTTTCCAACTATAGAAACCAAAACCAAGAACATCAATTTCATTGTGGGTACATCGGTTTTATGACACACATTGGTTACATAATCCCAGGAATGAGCTCATGTGAAAGGCCCAATTCCCCTGAGTCTCCTTTCTACCATTCTCAAATTTTAAGAAAAAATAAAATAAAAGAAAACTCATCTAATAAAACATTATAATGTCGTGACTTGGGTTCTATATATTGATCCCCGGAGCTAGTTCATTAAATTAACTCAGGTGATCATCCTCATTGCCTGTAGTCTATAAACTAGCATAGAGGGTCTATTTTGTAATTTAAGTATACTATACATTGTTTTACAAATATCAAAATAGCAGAAATAAATTATAAATAACCAAAGGATAATAAAAAGTAACGAATAATCAATAAATAATGATATATTTTTCACGATTAATTGAAATAGTGAAAATGAACATTTACCAAAAAAGTAAATATTTTATGTTATAGAAGTGTAAAGTGTCTAATTAAATCCACAATAACAACCCATAGACATCTCCCAACTGGGTCTTAACTTCATTTCTAGTTCCCTCATCCACTATCCATCCCAAATACCAATTCAAGCATCTATCATAGAGATACTTCCCATATCCTTCCCTGAAAATATGATGTCTATTTGGGAACTTATTAGGAATCCCATGTAGGGTGTATATACAACTGATTAAAAAACAGCTAACTGTGTATAAATAATTATCTATTCTATAATAGTATATACTATGGTATAATGAATACTTAATAATGAAAAAAGTAAATAGGCTTCACATTTAATTATTCTTTAATGAACCACATAGTTTCCCAGGTTTATATCGACACCCATCAAATCATACATGATTTTTCCTATTCCAGAGTCTAAATAATTCACCATAGGTACATAATATTTAATTCTCTCTTAAGACTACATTAATCAATTTATTTTCAATTTCATCTAGTACCTGGAAGATTTAGTACAAATACAACCATATTGGGACCTTTGAATATATATCCAATGCCAATATTTGGGGTCCTATGGAATCCATCAGGAACCCTGTGGGAATTTTCTATATTATTCCTTATCCCACAGTTCATTGTTAATATGAATGCATTGGGCCTAGAGCATTATTCTAGCACCCCATGGGTATTTAGAGCATCATTCCCTATCCCATAGCTCATTTTTTACGTGCATGCATCAATGGATTCGAGAATTTTTATGGAACCCATTGGTTATTCAGATCATCAGTCTATGACCCACACCTCATTGATCAATCAATCACAAATATCAAAACAAATATCATATAAATATTTATGTTCAACATCAATAACCTTCTAATAAATAATTCATATCATAGTGCACCATTTCATATATCAAACTCAACCATTATTCTTTACAGTAATCACAATAGATAACATAAACCATTCACTATTAATCCATTTTTTTAAAAATTTTAGCATTTACTTTAACCTGAAATGTTAGGCCAATCAACCCTTTTTATCCAATCAACAACCATCTAATAAGGATTAATATCAATTCCATTAAACCAGTTATTCATCTTTTTAGACATCATGAATTATCATTTAAAATGTATTGGCACACCCCATGGGCTTCCATCAAGTCCAGTGACAAAACTCTAATGGGTCCAACAGGTTTCTTGAAAGGTCCTATAATCTCAAAGAATTAAATTTCACCTTTTAAATTTTTATGTAATTCACCAATATTTAATAGCAAAGAAACAATTAAATACACTATATTATATTAACGTCTATTGTAAATTATAAATTATACCAACTAACTTATGATCATTGATGAATTAGCGCAAAAATGCATCCCTTAATTCAATGTAGAATGATCAAATTAACAACGGTGTAGGAGATCTTGGATCAAATCCTAGGATTATGATCCAATGAAAAATGATCCATCATACCCATGAAGTAATCCATAGATAATGGAGGAATTCACCTGTTTCAAAAAGGAGAGAAATATTAGAGGGTGATGAATCTAAACATGGAAAAAATTACATAACCAAGAGTGGTCGATTCATTCCACCCAATTTTAGATTCATAAAAGAAGAGGTTTGATGAGCCTTAGAATATTTTTTTCATCCTCAAAACGAAATAGAATTTGTATTAGTTAGCATGTGGGTCATTAGGAATATAAACTGGTGGTTTGGATATTTTTAATTAACATTTTTAGGGTTTAAAATCCCATGCGCACTATTTCCTGGGTGGGGCAGCATGGTTTTCCAAACCTTGTTCCCGAACCCTACACTCATACTATTTGGGGTGAAATTTTTCTCTTATGTGGGTGCATGGTTTTCCAAAACATGCACCAAGCATGTAATAACCCTCTATTTGAGGGTACATAGTTTGGAGAGGGAGTCTGCCTGATTTTGGCAAACCATGTTCCTCCATGCAGTGGAATATAATTTAGGACACATTTTCCCATAGAAAGCCACACATTTTTCACTAACCATGAGCCATCCATGAACCACCCCAGGGATTAAAAAATTATCCAAATTCTACCAGAATAACCCCATAAAATACCAAACCAAGGTATCATAAAAAAGGGTGATTAATACCTAAAATGGGTATGTAAAATCTCTTGAATGGTTGGGATATTATACAAGATCCCGATTTGAGGAAGGATTTTAGATAGTTCATGAAAAAAGGGTTTCAAAAAGATAGTTTTTTAATAATTCAAAGTTTATAGTGAACCCCTTGATATTTGTTTATTCTTGGTATATTGGATCTAAGACTATGGAATCTCAAGAGTTTGGGATGGGATGATTCCAAAACACTCTTTATCACTTGGAACCTCAAAATACCATAACATGTTCGATTCCCATTAATAGGCTATTATTATAATTTACCACTTTTCTGAGGTTTTTGTTTACATTTTTGTTTCTTGAAAGTATGCTAATGATATATGGGATATTTTGATGTTTTCTGTGATTAATTTAAAAAATTAAGAACAAACCTGAGGATCAAAATTATCTTACATGTCCTAAAAAAATATTAGATCCAATTTGATTGGTATTTTTTACCTTGAAATGAAATTTTAATCAATACATCATGACCTTCCAAATCATGTGGAACATTATGCATGACCAATAGCCCCCTGAAAATTTTATTTTTATTTTGATTGATATTTAATTAAAATGGGTTATTATTTGATGTTATTTGATATGATTTAATGGATTTTAATTGTTAATAGATTTTGTTTAATTAGATTTTATAGGATTTTGAAAATAAGAGGATGATTTTAAAAGTGTTGGAAAACTTTTTTTAGTATACTATTAATATAATTTTAATTAAGGGTGAAATAAAAGAATATTTATTTCATTTTAAAATTGTGAGGTACTTTTAAATATAATAGACAAGAATTATTATGTTGATGGGGCGTTTTGTGGGTGTAAATGGTTGGGGTTTTAAGAATTAATTGTGGTTTTAATAATTTATTTTTGAATTTGAAATTGAGATAGAATATTTTCAAAAACATTTGATGCCAATACAATGTTTTGAAATTATTTATAGAATTCAATAAAGGGATTATAAATTTTATCATGGATTTCTATGAGGTTTTAAAGATTATAAAATAGTTTTAGATATAAAATTCGATGAAATTTAATGTTTTCAGGTGTTTTATTTTAACAATTTATGGAATTTTAATGTGATTTTATTGGAGAGTTATCCAACGGCCCGACGACCTTCAAATTGTTTTTATTATAAAATGCAAGCCCCCTTTTAAGGGATGAAGGGAGTGAACCCATATATAATTCATGAAAAAAGAAATTAAATGAACCAAAGTTAAAGAGATACAAAACAAACTGACTATATAAATCTACCCCTACCCACCATAAAATCATGACAAAGCTATCATCCAAAGAAGGACTGAATGGGGAGAAAGTGTCCTGTGTTAAATCATAGGCCCGATCCAATGGCTAATGCCATACCCTCTCAACTATCCATATCCATAATGTCTTCAAAAAAGTATGGCTAGTTCTGAAACCACCTTTGGGGCCTCATCCATGTGGTCATGTGGTACTCACCTCCATTAAAACAAGCCATAGCTCACCAATTAGAAAAATAACTAAAACAACAGAACATCCATCTCATACCATGGGAAACAACACTACCAAACCTTCCCAGAATCAACACAATCCTCTATTATCGGCACCACAACACCCATCATTTCCATCAGAACCGCAAGTAGTGACCACAAAAAACCAACCAGAATACCCCTTCCAAAACATGATGTAGCTGCCAGAATGCATTCTCTATGGAATTGCAACACGACCACAATGCCTGTATCAAAACTCCTCATAGTGGATAAAACGACACCCCCAAAGTCATGGAAGAATAATGCCATGGACCTGGCCCCAACACCCCTTCCCCACGTAACTTGAACACGACCCCGACACTTGGGTCATGACTCCACACAGTGGAAGAACCGACATCCCAAATGTTGTAGAAGAACAAGAGCATCAGATCGACGCCACACCAGATCAACCACACACAGCACTAGATCTCATCCTTGAAGTCGCACCAGATCATTCCCCCAACCAAAAATAAATATGTCTCCACCCCAGTACTCTAGAGTGAAAACCCATCACTGTAGAGACGACGCACCAGATCTCATCTCTGATGCACCTGATCTAGACTCCTATTCCGCAGAGAAGAATCGTGACCTCGATACCGCCCGGATCTTGAGAACACACCGTAGAGGATCAGGAATCTAACTATGAGATCTCTCCAAAGCTGACCTTCCTCACCGAAGAAGAACAAACCCCATGCCTAAAAGGAAACCCTTTTCTGCATAAGAAGCTTCTGCATCACGAACACGTCGGGGAGACCAAGGAAGAAGATGCAGTCCAGACGAGATGGAGGAGAAATGCGGTGATGAGGGAATCATATGTCGCTACTTCTCCCCTTATGGGATCATGATTTAAATGGAGAGATATTTATTTGAGGTTATTGTATGGTTTTGAATTTTATTAAAAAATGTTTTTATTTTTTGTGGATCTTATGATTTTTTATTTTAGATTTTTTATTTGAGTTAATAATTTTTAATGATTATATATAATTTAAATATTGGGAAGTTTTATTTGTCCTTTGTGTCTTTTTTTGACTAATGTATGCCTCTTAGAAAAATCCTAATAATATATAGAGATATATTTTCATAGGGATTCATTCGGAGATTAATCTCTTAGGACTTGAGTGTGGACTATCCAATTGTAATCTTACCTGTACTCTGAGTGGAGTGGTATATTAGACCATATTTTATGGAGTTCCCTTCATTTTTCTATTCCCATATCCCGTCCTTTTCTAGTTTTTGGATTATCTATTCTATGTTATTATTTTTTGAATCATATCTCTAATCCATTATATAATTTAAATTTCAACGATGGGAATTTTTTATTGAGGACTTCCTAGTAAGGAGTCAAGTCTTATATCATAGGTATCCTTTAAAAAATTATTCTCCTTCTAGTCTTGATTCTTTAAATTCAATTCTAATATTTAGATGATTTGAATCCTGGGACTAGTGGATGTGACACTATAAAACATTTCTCATTCCCTATTGAGATGGTTAGATATTATGAGTATTTATAGATGGTATGATTGTAGTGATATTTAATCCAATAATGTTGGGAAAGGGACAAACCATAAGAGAGTGCTTCATGTAACTAGGACATATGTTTAACGAGTCATGTTTATTCACTGGATAGTGTTTAACATTTTTTATTTGAGTCCAACCAGATATGTGTTCAAGGTATTTGGTTATATGTTAACTTTTCTTATTCTTTTACTCATGTTTAGATCTCATGTTCTTGGTGGGGCATGAATACGATTCATACCTCCCCCAATTTTATTTTTAGGATAAAGTATGTCAGTGGGTAAATCTTTGTTAATTTTTTAATTTTAAATGGTTTCTCATGATATGTTGTTTTGAATAATTCATTTGACTCTTTATAAATCTTAAATATCTTATGCCAGTGGGATAAGTGTATGTGGTTTTGTAGAAATAATATTTTTGTGTTATTTGAGAATTCTATTTGGGATCCATTAAAATGAAAATTTTAATCATTTTTAATAGTGTTTATTTGTAAATTTTCTTTTCCTATAGACCTACTATTCTAGTATATTATTAGATATTGTGGAGACCCAATATGGTACTCAGATTCTTAAATCACCTTTTGTGGAAATTAGGGGTGAGTTTGAATTGAAGATATATATGTATGTGGGGGAGTTTTATATTTGTTAAGTATATTTTTAAGAATTTTTTAGTAGTATATTTATCATTTTCTAGGTATCTTGTAAATTATTTAATTCATCTAGAAATAAGTAATTTTCTAAGGAAGACAGTGCTATGGTGGGAAGTGTTATCGCATCTTGACCTTGGATTTCCCCTTTATTTTATTTTTTTAATTTGATGTTTTTATTTAGTTTTAGGGTAAACTATATTGATTTTTTTAATTATATTTTTTAGTGATATATATGTGAATTTTTCATGGTCAGTGGTAGTTGTGATTCTAACCATGCAAAACCTACTGTTTACTGAAAAAAATGCTTTTCATGTTTGGAGAACGTTTTAACAAAATGTGTGGCCAAACCATATAGGGCTCTAATTTTGTCTAATGAACCTCACATGGTTAGATCATTTTTTTGGAAATCATGTGTCCAAACCATGTGATATATCTGGGTTTTAAAATGTTGAGAATTTTGGTAATCCCTGTATTTTAGTTTGTATTAAAATATATAAATATCTTGTTGAATATCATGTAATATATGTAACACTAAATAAAGTGGGTAATATTTTACACAAATTCCTGGTAAAAATAATAACATTATAAATATAAAACTGTAAAACAAATAATTTAACACTCATTGATAATTGATATAAAACAAGGTTAAAAACACTTAAAGCTAAAGAGAGTTATTTTTCTACAAAAGTTGTTATTAATTATATTTTTTATTTTCATTTAAAAGATGAATTTTTAATTTTTTTAATTTTAATTTTATTAAATTAACATAATTTTTTAATTATTAACATCAAACATTTTTGAGGTTTTGTTTGGGGGATTTTTCTTAAAAATGAGATCTTTATGTGAGTTGTTTAAAATACTATGTTCTCAAATAACATAAATTTTCCATTGATTATGTATTCAAAATGTAATTTTTGATTTGAATTTGTTTTAAAGTTACATAAATATTAATTTTTTAGAAATAATTCAATAAATTTCATCGAGATTAAACACATACCTTATTTTGGTGTAAAATCATTTTTATACATAGAAACACATGTTTTTTAAAAACAAATTTCATAATGTTTTATATATTTTTATTAAAACTAATTATACATATTATGGAAATTAAATATTATAAAACAAATTCCATATTTTTAATAATAATTTTAAAATTATTTAATATGATATATTTATTTTTTATTCCTAACAATTAATTTACGACAGTAAATTTTAGTCACTGTGATTTGGGTTAAAAGTGATAAAAGGGTAAAAGAGGGGGTTAAACTACAAGATAAGGCTTAAAATAACTAGAAAATGTTTATAATTTTTATTGGATGGGTTTATATTGATATAAACGTATCCTATAATAATAATATAACTATATTGGTGCCACATTTCATGATAAAGTCATTAATTATATTCAAAAGTTTAGAATGTTTACAAGGGTGCCACTCATTTCCCTTATAAAAGGGAAACTCTTCTCATCACTTATCCCCAAACATTATCTTAAAAAATACCAACAAAAATATATTTCAAACATAATTATCCATGTTCCTAATCTTCTTTTCTTCCCTAACGATCATCGATGAATCCTTAAAGAGTTTCTTAATGGACATTGTCTAAGGATGAGTTGAATGTTGAAACCAAAATCATTAAAGTTTTTTTCTTCATAAACCTCCTTAAAATATTGAAAACCATGATAATACAATTTCCAAAAAGTATATAAGATACTAAAATTATATTATTTCTATGGAAACCCCATTTTTGGAATATCCTCTTCATTTAATGGAAAAGTAATGCATCGCTTGTATGTACGTGTAAACTGTTTCCCCTACAATGTGGTGTATCTCATTTCTTAGAACCACCTCACATTGATGGTGATAATGATTGATTTAATGATTCTATATGATAATTATTCCAAAAATTATGATTATGTAAAGATATAGTATTATCTACCTTTTCCATTGTAAAATGAAAATGTCACTCATGTATACATTCTATTATTCACCTCTATGAATGAAATGTTTTATTTTTTATCACCATCTTAAATGTATGGTTATAAATGATTATATAATGAGTAAATATGATATTAATAACATGATTAATCTTATATAAAATTGATATTGTGATTTTTTAATAAAATGTTATGGACATAAATCTATGTAGTCCAACCCTTTGCAGTTTTTAGAAGCCCATGGGACCCAGAGGAGTCTTGGAGTAATTTAAGAGGGTTTTGGTTGTGAAATGATCGAAATTGGGAGATTACACACCATATAATCTGTACAATCCATTTTAAATATTTTCATGTATTATTATGGATAGTTCATGGGGTGCTTTAAGCTATGTAAATATTTTGGGATAAAAGGTTTGAGGTGGGTGTTTTTTCAAGGAATCATGAAGCCAAAAATTTACATGATGTGGAACAATTACACATCATGGAAATACCATGTAATGAGTGTTTATAAAATGTGTAGTGGATTGAGTTTTTTTCAATCCCTATGGACCTCCCAAATTCCTAGGGATCTATCTTCCCTTCATTCAATGATTTTTGATTCCTTTGATGGGGATTGATCCTTGTATTCCTATCTTCAATCTGTGGTGATGTGAGTTCATATAAGGTTAGTTTTATCGTTTTTTTGTGGTTTACTCCACATTAAATCTTTTTTTCACATATTTTCATTCCATATGATATATGATTATCTCTCATGTTTCAAAAGGGGTTTTGACTAGTTTTTGGTGTAGTTTTTCTGTGGTATCCTTGGTTGGATGTAGTTATTTATATGAGAGGTGATTGGGATCCACAACATTGCATTGTTCTCATGTGAACTATGTTGGTGCCTTTTAGGTAGGGGATGTTGGATTTGTTTCCCTAGAAACAAATTATATATAATTTATGATAACTTATATTCATGCTTTCTAAAAATTAATAATTTTTTTCACATCATAATTGTTCTTCTGTTTGAAATTGTATGTGATAATGTCCCAAGAGTAGTCGTCGCACGGAAAGGTCATAAATGGTCCCCGCTATGATGAGAACCTGGATGCGATATGACAATATTCCTTAAATATATGTTCTATGGACGATTGATATCATTTTAGGGACACATATTATGAGGGCTTTTAGGGGCGGATACTCATAGGACTTTGAGGCACCTTCTCATGTTGTACGCCCTTGTTAATATATTGTAGGATATTATGAGAACTAGACCCAAAAGTAAGAAATCCGCATTATAAGTGTCATTGGATGTTCTTGTCTTTAGAAGGGTGTATTTGACCATATAATTTAATATTATTATTAATGAATACCATGAGTCACATACTTCAATGTATTGATGAAAAACTTGATGACAAATGTTCATAGTGAGTTAGGATACGTTAGGTGCGTCATGAGTAATATTGCATTAATGAATAAAGAGTGAAAGGATATATCACATCTATTTATTAACAGAAGTTAATATATCATGCCCGTTGATGGAAAATATATAGCCTAATTAAATCCATGAAAATGTAGTGCTATAATAAAGTTCAAATTTTAGAGACTCAAAGAAAGAGATATCGAGCACTTGGGTTGATGGCACTGGAATACAACCTGCTCGATTGGAGATATCGTGATAAAGGGATTATATTACATTTTAAGTGTTCATAAGTGGTTTTATATGGGTAAGAAGTTAACATATATCTGTATTGGTGACTTGGAATGTTTCTAGACTCAAACCTGGGACTTTTGGAAGGTTCGTCTAATGCCACTGAGAAAGAGTCCCAGAGGGTCACACACTAAGTGTATCGAGAATTTTATTTCAATAATTTATTATTTAGCAAGTTGAATATATATTATTCTCAATCATGGTTTAACAATTATTCATGTATTCCTGATCACATTCATTCTATCTCTACTTATTTGAGAAAATATATTGTGGGTAGTATAATTAATAAGTTTTTATTTTCTATGTTGGTGAATATAACATTAATTTATTTATTGGTGAATAATGTAATGATAATTATATAATAAATAAATATTAAATTTTCAAGGTGTGTTAAATATTGGAAAGGATTGGAAAAATGGTGTTAAGGGCCCAGTGAGAAATAATAATATTGAATATTATTTGATTATATAATATTAAATTATAACTCAATTTTAAGTGAATGTTAGAAAATAGTAATACTGCTCAAATTATTTTACATGGGTGTTTTTCTATGATTAATAAAATAATTAAATGAACTTGTGAAAATTATTTTATTATTACCATAGTGATATAAAATCCTCTTTATGTTAATATCTTATTTTCCAAGGGTAAGCCAAGGCACACCGATTCAATTGTGCCCAACATTTTGGGGAGAACCCTATCAAGACTAGAGAATTTTTTCTTCTCCAAGAACACTCCCACTCTTTCTTCGCCAGATCAGGGAGAATGATTTGGAAGAGGTAATCATTTAAATCAAATTCGGATGACACAAGCGCAAGGATATTCCATTATAGGACTTGTATATTTCTTCGGCGATGTCTGAAGATTCATGGAATAGGTGTGGATCACCACTAGAGAAGATCTACCCTTGTTATATACGACAAAACAAAATTGCACTACAGATCTTTGGTCGGACGTAAGAATGAAGAAGGAACACACCATGGAAGAAAATATTATTTAATTTAATTAATTAAAAACAATATATATTGATATCCTCTCTTGGGATAAGGAAAAATTATTTTTTTACTGTTTTCTTTGAATCAATTCCATAGATCATTGCATTCATCATTGTAGATATTAGATTCATCATTAATTATAGAAGACAATTAATGTTGCGAACTACCCATACTATGCCTCTTATACGCCCCAAACATAAAAGTGGTATCAGTGTAGGAATATTGTTTTTTTATAATTATTTAAATTCATTAGTGATTTACACATTAATAATTTGGTTTTTTAATTCATGTTTAATATCTCTTTTAATCTGAATTATGAGATTGGTTTCTTCTTGTACCATTTCTCACAAATCTAATAGAAACGATCAGTTTTATGATTAAAATAAAATAGAGTAACTCTTCTGGAGGTTCCAATGATTCTTCAAGGATAACACAGCATTAGAAACCATGTAGTTTTGATTAATTCACAAGGATTTAATTCGGCAGTTACTCAACCCAGGTGTACTAAAGACATGGGATGTAGTTAATTCATACAATGCGTGTCGATAGAGACATACTGGTGCATTACAAGAGAGACTAAATTCCATGTGGCCCACTAGAGATGACATGTAGTCCATTTCGAGTCAGGGTTGGCCCATGTGTCCCATGCACAACATAGCCTAACAGTGACTGTATAATGTGGTGTCAGCATGGTGTTTGACCCAGTACACACGTTTTTTACTCCAAGAATTCATAATATTTCCTCACACACTGAGTCCCTAGGTGTGTACTTCAAATAGACGGTGAAGGTAGTACACGTAGTTTAGATAAGATCTACAACCCATGTACTTCTACCAAATTAAGAAGAATTCAAATTTTAATATCTTCATTTTCTTTATATTTTCATATCATGTATATGTCTTATTAAAAGTTGTTAATATATGTGTATTTAAGCATAAAATGTGGCTAAAAATCATATGATTCGTGTAATCTTATGTGAAGTACGCATTGTATTTGTAAGAATTAAATCGTGTATCCCATATGTCACAATAGTAAAATGGTATACATGTATAATACATGTTGGGTAGATTCTGATGCGTATTCACCTTGTAGCCTCCAATGCATACTTATGTTCAAGGCTAATTTTAAATGAAATATAATTTGATTAAAACTATAATGGATGCGAATCTCAAAGAAAATTCAAAAAAGGATTACGAGAAAAGGATTGATTAAATAATTATAATAGTTAATCGGTTCGAGCATGATTTATCTTAAATAAGAATGATTAACGAATTAATAGCTATTTTTATTAAATGCATAATTTTTTGCATGCATGTGGATTATCATGTTCTAGACTAGACATTTGTATGTGATTGGTTTCATTTAAATTTATTATTATATAAAATAGTTATGTTGTGTACTTATCTAAATAAATATTTAGGTAATCCATGCCCATGGTTTCATTTATGAAAACCCCCTTTTACCTTCACCTATGTTTGTGTAAAATCATATGTAACGGATGGAGCCTTCATGATAGTGGAGGTCATTAATATTATAAGTTGAGGAGAAACCAATCCAAGGAGATATAAGGGTGGACTGGTATAAATCTATAAAAAAAGATGGCATTGTTTCAGGATGTTTCTCCACTTGGTATGCAGTTAGTTGATCAAATTCTAGATAATATAACCATTATAAAAATATCATGAGAATACCCTTTATTTTATTTCAGTCAGTTTGATGGTTATTTATTATGGATGTTTTTTTTCCTGATCACAAAATTAATAAATTAACAATCATGCAAGATGGAACAAAAATAAACAAGCATATGAAAAAATATTATCTAAGTCAATGTTAATCACTAAATCATATCTCAATTAGTATTAACAAGAATTTTAAATGATAATAAATGGAAATTTACACAGAATCGATAAAATCCCTTAATAAAATATTAATTCAGTATTGCCTTATATTACTTCGATTAGAATCAAACTAGAGTTCAACGTTATTGTCCCACCAAATTCGGGGGCATTTAATTATTGAGGAATTATAATTTGAGGTTTTTGGTTAACGTAACTTGGTTGAAATCAAGATTTGAATACCATATCATGACATGGCGTAACTGAGAGTCAATGGTTGAGAAAATCTATATTAGTGATTTCAGGATGGGCAGCCCACATAAAATATCAAGTAACTGTGAATTAATAATGTTTGAAATTTTAATTTTTTCTTAAAACCATTTGAGTTTTTAGACCATCTAATGGTGGGGGAATGAGAATTGAATATGCATCCTTTCTACTAGAATATTCAAAAAATAAGATATTCTAAATTCAATGGTGAGAGCTATTGGGTTTCAATAAAATAACAGGGGACTAATAAATGTAATATTTATTTATTTGTCTACCATTATCAGATAATGTACTAAATCTATACTCATCTAATTTTTAACAACAACAATAAAAATTATATCAATCATATAGTTGTGATCCATACTCAGGAAGGAAATACTTCTCACCAGTACTAATTTCATGAGTGGAAAAGGAACCTACATGTCATCCTTCTCCATAGAATGAATTGTTTATGGTGGGGGAACTTCTACCAGAAGGATTTGGAGATGAGGCGAGTGATAAAGAGATATATTTATACGAGAAACACCTGAATTATGATACAGAAGATCAGTGTGTCATGTTATAATCCTTTTTCAATGAGTTCTTGAAGTTATATAATGGAAGTGGATTCTTATAGAATGATTTCTTACCTTTATGATCTCTATCTAGAGAAAGAGAGATAAGAGAGCTATGAGATCTCCAATGCTTTTGTCATAACTATTCTTGGAGAGTCTACACTATCTAATCCTCATGTTGTCATGATTATTATGTTCATTGAGCATCTATACATCTTAGGGATTAAATTATTGGATGAGTTTTGTACAGAACTCATAATTTCATCACTACCCAATCCCTTATCTATTTTTATTGTGAATTTTAATATGATAAATAATGAGAAGAGTCTACCGAAACATCTATACATGAATATCCAAGTCGATAAGGACATGGTGAATGAGAAATACATAGTCATTATAGTGAATAAAATGAGGAAGGACAAGGAAAAGGGGCCTAAGACTTATAAATATTCCAATGAACTTGAGCACCATCCGACCAAGAAGAAGATTGTCTTAAGGTAGTGAAAGGAAAAAAGAGGTAGTGTGTATTTCATGTGGAAAGTCAGACCATTGGAAGAGGAACTACTCTTAGAGGAAAGGGGGATCTAAAGGATCCTTTTTTATCAGGTGAAATATTTCCATTTCAATACATTGGGTATTAGATAAAAAATGTGGGGCTAAAGTCTTTATCAAATTACAAAAACCAGGTATATTTCAAAAAATTACTAGAAGAGAGGTGGATCTGTGAGTTTCCAATGCTGAGAGGACGGCTGCTCTTTCCATTATTGACTAACACCTTTCAATGATGAATGAAATATTTTTTTACAAGATCTTAGTTATGTACCCACTTTACCAAAAACAAAATTTATGCATCAAATTTAGATATAGATGGGCTTATTTTAATGTTCAGAAATAAAAGATTCATCTTTTATAAAGAACACATATGTTATGGTATGGAACTTTAAAATACAAATATGTATGTACTAAATTAAAAAAACTAAGTGTTGATAATCGATAATGAATCTGGTTCAGATGAATCATATAACACCCAGTATTGGCATCACTATCTTAGTCATGTAAACGAGAAGAACCTAAAAATTATCCATCGAGATGGTTATTTACATTATTTTTTTCTAAAACAACTTGATAGATGTCACACTATTATACAAGGTAAAATAACAAAACCACTATTTTGTGGATAGGGTGAATTGGCCATAGATATTCTACTATTGGAACAAAATGATGTGAATAGACCATTTCCAGTTGAATCTAAAAGTGTATATTCATACTTTATAACATTTATGGATTAATTGAGTAAATATGGATATAATTACTTTATGAGGTATAAGTCAGAGTCCTTTGATAAATTCAAGGAATTAAAAAAATGAAGTATAGAATAAGGTTGGTAAGAAGATAAAGAAAATTTTATCAGATTGAGTTAGAGAATATATTAACAAAGAGTTAATTGACTTTCTATGATTATTTGGGATACTATCTAAACTCACTCCACCTTATACACCATCATGGAATTATGCTAGTTAATAGAGGAAGTATACATTGTTGGAATATGTAAGGTAGATGATGTGTTATACATATCTTCCCTTATCCTTTTGGTCATATTTATTACAAACTATGACAAACACAATAAACATAGTGCAAACTAAAGTGGAGAACAAAATTCCCTACGAGATATGAAGTGGAACGAAACCGGTTTTGTCACATACACATGTATGGGGATGCAAGGAGTTTTTCAATTCTTTCTGAGGAAACAAACTAGCACCCAATGGCATGATGTCTATAATTATATTTTTTCCCTTGGAAATAATATAATTCTACATATAAAACCCCTCAGATAAAAAATTTATTGATTCCATACATTCCATATTTAATAATAGGGATCACAACCTCAAAAGGGATTGTGGGAGAAATATTGACTTTGATGAATTTGATACTCAAGATTCAAAGGAGTTGGTATTGGAAACATTTCCACAGGTTTATGTAGAAGAATTAGTTCTAGAAGCATAAGTATTGTGTAGGAGTGAAAGAGAGGTAAGAGAAACAGAGATATATGGTTTTCTAGTCACCAAGGATGGTGACTCATTATTATTGGAAAATGATGCACATACATCCTCCAAGAAGGAAGTAGAGATATCAGAAGCTATATGATGGCTAGAAGTTATGAATTATGAGATGGATTCCATGTGTCAAAACCAAGTTTGGGTTCTTGTTGATGCGCTCGATGATGTAATGTCGTTTGGGTGTAAATGGGTATTCAAGAAGAAAATGTGCATAGAATTTAAATTAAATACCTATAAAGATAGGATAGTTGCTAAAGTTGTTAAATTGTGTTAGGAAATTGACTACGGTGAATCCTTTTCTCCAGTTTCCATATTGAAATCCATAAGATTCATAATTTCCAAAGAAAATTACCATGAATCTGATATTTGGTAGATGGATATAAAAACTGTATTCCTTAATGGGATCCTTTCAGAAGATGTATATATGACAAAACCAAAAGGGTTTGTGACAGCATGGGATAAAAAGGATTTTTAACTTACAGGGATCCATTTATGGATTGAATCAAGTATCTATGTAATGGGTAATTTGATTCTATGAATCTATAAGAGAATTTTGTTTCATTAAAAATAAATTTGAGTCATGTTTTAACAATTGGATTAGTGGGAATGCGGTCATTATCCTAGTAGTATATGTTAAAGTCATATTACATATTGTAAATGACATATCGTTCTTACAGTCGGTTACAGAATGGTTGCGAAGTGATTCTCTATGAAGAACATAGGTGAAGAATCTTACATTAAATGGGAACAAGATCTTTTGTGATATATCAAAGATGCTTCTTTTATTATCTTAAATTATATATATTGACTAGATACTAAATTGATTTAGTATCTAACAATATAAGAGGGGATTGGTTCTAGTGTAACATGGCTTACATATTTCTAAGAAACTGTGTCTCCAGACACAATAAGATAAAGAGATAATGAGTAAGATCCCATACACTTCATGGATAGGATCAATCATGTATGCCATGTTATGTATTGTAATGATGATTCTTGTGCATTTATCATGGTAGGTAGAAATTTAGAAGATCCCAGAGAACACCATTGGGCTATGATTAAGGCCATACATATGTATCTAAAATGAAATAAATATATGTTTCTGGTGAATGGAGGATATGAGGATCTTGTCATCAGAGGGCATGATAAAGCACGTTTCCAGACAGATTGAAATGATCTAAAGTCACAATCAAGAAATCATTTCTATCTCAAAGGAGAATCTATAACTTGGAAGAGTTCAAAGAAAATAGTTGTAACTGATTCTACTATAGAGTCGGAGTATGTAAATGATTCGAAGAAAGCTGAGGAAGTTATTTATATTCGTAACTTTTTCCTAGAGTTTGAGGTGGTACCTAGCAGTAGAGACTCTATCACATTGTATTTTGATAACACTACATCGGTGGATCTTGTAAATGAGACAAGTTCACATCAACATACGATGCACATACTCGGAAAATGTCACATATTTATGGATTTTAATCAGATGGGTGATGTTGTAGTGAGAAAAGTATCCATGTCAGAGAACATGGTGTACCCCTTGACTAAAGGCCTATCTCAGTAGAAGCATGAGTATCATGTGAGTGCTAGCTACCAGAATGTTGTTAGTAGTTGGATCTAGTGAAAGTGGGAGTCCATTGGATTTGGTTCACTTGATCCAACTTCTATTTTATTTACGATAACTCATATTAATTGTTTTGGAATATTAATAAATTCCTTATCACATCAGGATTTTTCTTTTTCATGACATTGTATCTTATAATGTCCCAATAGTAGTTGACCCACTAAGAGGTCATTGCAGTTCCCCACTATGACAAGAACCTAGAATTGCTTTTAAACTATTATTAAATATAATTTCAATGGTTGGATGATATCATTTGAGGGACAAAAATGATGAATGTTATCATGGTTGGAGACTAATATGACATTGAGGTACCCTCTCATGGTTTACGCATGTGGAAATATCTAGTGGGATACTCTGAGAACAGGACTCGACAAATGGAAGTCCAAATTATAAGTGTCATGAAATATTCCTATATTTGAATATTTTTATTATCCCTTATTCTTTATGATTATTATTAATGGATATTATGAGTCGCATATTTTGATGTATTGATGAAAACTGTGATGACAGATGTTTGCAGCGATGTAGGATACATTGGGAGCATCATCAGTAATATAGCATAAATGAGTAATGCAAGAAATGATTTATCCCTTTTTTATTAATAGATGTCAATGTATTATTACCATTGATGGAAATAATATATCCTAAATAAATCCATGTACATGGTGTTCTATAGGAAAGTTCTACTTTCAACAATTCAAATAAAGGGATATCGAGCACATAGGTTAGTAGCAGTAAAAAGAAACCTATTCAACTAAAGGTATTTTGATAAAGGTAATATATTACATGATAACCATTCGTTTGAGATGCCATGTGATTTAAGAATTAACTTCTTTTTCTATGGGTAAAATAGAGTGTTTCTAGACACTAGCCGTGGACTTTACCAAGGTTCTCCAAACACCACTGAGAAAGAGGCCAAGAGGGTCACACACTATGTGTATATGGAATCGTAGATAAATAATTTTTTATTTAACAAGTTGAATATATGTTATTTTCAGTCATGGTTTAATAATTGGTCATGTATGTTTGGTAACATTTATTTTTCCACTAGTTATATGAGGAAATATATTGTGGTTGAAATAAGTAATAAATAATTATGTATTATATTGGTGAATATAATAGTTATTAACTTATCAGAAAATAATATCGTGATATTTATTTAATAAATAAATATTCATTGTTCAAGGTGCGATAAATATTGAAGGATATTGGTAGAACGAGTATAAGGGTCCAATGAAAAGTAATGATATTGAATATTATTTGATTAAATAATATTAAATTATAACTCACAAGTTTATCACATGTAAATAAATAATAATATGGTTGTTAATATTTGACATGGGGTTCTCACAAGGATTATAAAACAATTGAAGGCACTTGTGTAAGTTTTTTTATTACCCTAGTGAAATAAATGCTCGGTTATATTTTTATCCTATTCCCCAAGGGCAATACAAACCATGCCAATTATGTCGTGCCCCACATTATAGAGAAAATACTCCCTATCCTAGGGATTTCTTTATTCTCCAAGAATGCTCTGAAAAATGAGATCGATCCTCATCCACCGGATGAAAGATAATGCTTTGGAATCAGTTCTCATGGTTGTCAATGGAGGACAAGACAAACACAAAGATCTTCTGGGTTAGTACCAAAAGATTCATTCGGTGATGTCCGGAGATTCATGGAACACATTTCAGTCACCACTAGATGAGATCTATAATGGATCTCTATAACGCAACGACGATGTACTACAGATTTATGGCTGGATTCATCAAGGATGAAATAATAATTCTTGGAGGTAATTCCTATTTAATTAAATTAATTATAGACAATATATGTTTATCTCCTCTCTTGGGTTTCTGGGAAATTATTTTTATCTATTTTTTGTTCAATTTTTTAGATCATGGAATTCATCTTAATAGATCTTATAATCATCATTTATTTTGAAAAAACATTAATGTTGGGAACCACCCATCCCACTCTTCCACTACTCACAAAACCTAGAGGGGATTTCTTTTTTTTCATTAAATAATTAATTGATAATGATTGATCCCTTTGGATTAAAATTGAGTTAACATGTAATGATTTAACAAGAATAATAAGAAATATATAATTATCACATGTTGATGTTGATGATTTATACTATCATGATAGGTTGCCTCTTGATTTTATAGTCATTGTGATATCTATTCTATTCTTTTTTATAATTTTCTTATGAATGGAATAGCACATTAAAATGGGTAATGAACATAAAGTTGGAATCAATTGATAGTTAATTGTCTTATGAATAATTAAAAAAGAATCGTGTTTGTAATTTAATGGTTGATGTGCTTTGATTTTAATCAAATTAATGAAGTGCACAGGTATAATTAATTATGATCTTACATTAATTTTATGGAATTGATTGAAAATTATAAGGTATGATTGACTGATAATGGTACATATCTAGGTTTTTTTGAAATAATAATAAAATATTAGAGAATGTTTCCTTTTGTAGATTATTTTACCTTGATGTCTTAGGTTTCCTGTAGATGGATCCTGTGAATAATGAATTGGGTAATTAAAAATGGAATAAAAACAATGTTTTTGGTAAAAATAATTTTTTGGTTCTAATTTCCCCATATCCTTGAGGAGACTATGCTTCCCTATGTTAGATCCATGAGATATCATTTATATATAATGGTTGGATTCCTTATTTTTGGACCTAGATTTCCCAATTTTTTGATTCATTCCTTCTGATTTATATATTTATATGGATACTATCCTTATTATATGATTATGGGACTGCTGATATGATATTGATCAGGGAGAACATAATATGAAATGTGCCTAGGATGGCAGATGTGATATGTGTGTGGGGAGGCATAGATGATGTTGTAGATGTTAATTTCTGTGATAGGGAGATCCATAGAGATATGACTATGGGTGTTAGGGATGGAATCATAGATTATGTAATGGGATGAAGTAGGGATTACCCATTGATTTGATGCTATGATCTAGGACAATTACTATGAATTTGTTTAGTGGTTCATTGCTATGTTTCTGGTTTTATCTGCATTCTATTACCCACTACATGAGGTAGTTTTATGTTCTTGGTTTAATTTTTCCTCTTGGTGGTAGCTTATGATGGTTTTCCTAGATTACCGGGTTTATAGAATGAAGATAATAATGAATAAATAAATGTTTAACCTAGATAATTGGTTGGTGATGGAATGATGTTACTCTTAAGAAACCATGGACACTTTTTAGATTATTCATGGTGATCATGGACATTAGTATTATGCTTAATATATATTTTTTGTAGAATAATACTAATTCTTAAATATTGTATAATTAATTAATAAAAAAATTATATCATAAAAAGGATATAATGAATTTTTTGTATCTCTTTAAATTCTTATGTGATTCTTGGATATATGATCTAAGATGTGGTAGCTTGGAGTTTGAGAGATGATAGTTTTAGTTGATTATACAACTTGGTTATACACATACTGTGGGTGTGAGCTATATAATACCCTATATATTATTTTATTTCATAAAATTCCCCACCCATGCCAGTTAGGGAAAATCACCCCTAGTGGACTATTGGAGGGTGTTTTTTCTAAAATCATGGTGGGAGGATGGACATATAACTACCCCCTCTAGGCCTATTTTATTTTCTTTATAGTAACTTGTATTGGTATGTATGAGTTTAGTCTCTCCATTTTTGTGTACAGGGGACTATGATGACTTGTGGTTCTTTCATACATATATATTACCATATAAAGTATCCAAATAATTTTTATAGGTAAGATAGGTATTGTTTGTGATGGATTGAGGTACTTAATCGATGTATGGGTAGTAATTGATTGACGTATAATAACTAATGAATGATACACATCATACATGTTGTGGTGGAATCTGGAAACTACTTGATTAATAAATGTGGATATGTGGAATGGGATTTGATGATGTGATTCACATGGTGAACGTTGTGATTCCCTTCCCACGTGTCATTGGGATGGCCAATATTAAAGAGAAATAGCTCAAGACCTAAGATGTTGGGGTAGAGTGGAACAACAGTGTGGAATTTGGAGCAGGGTACCCTTCATATTTCATTATTATATTATACTCTCTCTTGAATGTGATAGTCGGGAAGATTTTTCCAAGGTGATGCTGGGATCATAATATACCTATTTAGGTGATGAGTAAGATTCACTAATGTTCATTGTGATATAGAATGATTTCATTATCTTTTACATGATGGGATGCGAGGAGGATCTTGCTCTGTATATTTTTATTCTCACCCTATGTACATATATATTTTTTTTTCAAGTCATCCGGATCAGGTTGGAGATCCAGCCAAATATTTCTTACTTGTATTTTTACAGGATCAAGTTGGGCTTCGTGTTCACTGTACTCTATTTCATTTTGGAACTTGTAGTTTTCATTTCAGTTGTTATTGTACATTAAATTATTTTAATTTTCACTTGGGAATATATATTTATATATATAAATGTCTGAGAATGTGTTTATTGGTATATCCTTCTTATCTCTATATTATACATGTTTATCCAAGAGGGTAATACTTCCTATATTCATGTTTATTATACCCCCCAATTCTTGCATCTATCCCAGATCTTATTTGAGGTGGGACTCAGGAAGTCACTATCTCCTCCCCTCATTGCGGTATCTTATTCAGGAGGGGTCCATGACAGAGTAGTGTCAAAGGATCTGGTTCAGGGATATGATATATTTTGGAGTAAGGGACATGTGAGATTCTATGGGTTCCTAGATAAACTATGTTAGCCATGTTTTGCGAGGGATGTAAACATGGGAGAACAGAAGATATTGGGTTATTTAGGTCCGTCTATTATTTGATATAGGGAAAATTAAATTTACTCATCAGACTATATGAACTGATACTGGTTGTTGTGTAGAGACCTATGAATGGATCATGGATAATTATTCTTTGCACCTGTGTTTGAAATGCATAGACCTTGTTAATGGTCCAAAAAATAATCAAGTTTATATAATAAATAATTAATGTTTTTTATATATTATATATTCTATTTTTTGGAACACTAAAAGTTTTTCCTTTTTTCACTCATGGATCCAAGTCAATGTCCTCATCAGGTTCACACTATGTATGTTCAGTAGGAAGTGCCATCAGATAGACACATAATAGGGGTTGTTGTTGATAACACTTGGAGGATGACACTATAAGAGAATCAAATCCATATTCTGTAAATGTATGATATATCTATTTCAAGTGTAGTCATTGAATTTTGGTTGGATAAGGTCGAGGTAGACCCAAGTTCGATCTGTGATCAAAAAGAGAATTGGGTTTCATTGGCTATGAAGATGTTGCATGCAGTAGTGAGGCAGTGGTAGTTTTTGTTCCTCAGGGATAATGAGGAGTAGTATTGTGGGAGTTGTTTGGATACCAGATCTGAGAGGAGTATATTTCTTCCATCATGAAGGTAGATCATCGCAAGGATCTTCTTACTCATTATCCGGGGAGTTTCAATGTATGAGAGTTTCGAATCCATTTTACGACACTTATATGAAATCCTTCCGACATATTTTCAAATGAGGAGGAAAGGGAGGAGAGTTTTGAGGGGGGATTTTTCTCTTGATATTGAGAACCATGTCATCTAGTTTAGGCTAAAGACTTATCTCGTGGTGTTATCAATAGTAGAGGTAGTCGTTGGATTCTATCCAAAACCAAATCATTGTGATAGGAGAGTCTTCATGATTCCTCAAAAAATAGAGGTATGGTCAAGGGTTCATAGTTATCAGGATAGGAGAGTTTCTGTTCTGCCTTGGGTATGTCCCATCCCTCATCATCTAGTTTCTATGGGGGAGTTGGATCACATACCTATACAAAGGGATCAAAAGCATTTTTTCGTGTGAAGGAGGAGGTCATCAATGGCGAGAATGACCAACCATTCAATGTAGTCAGTGTGTGCTAGGTGTTCCCATTCACGTTCCTCCATTAATGTAGTTTTAGTTGAGGTAGTAGTAGCAAGGTTTTTTAGTTGGGGACCAGTAGATAAGAGATATGGTAGGAAGAGTACTACACTAATATGCTCCTCATCACCAAATAGTAGAGATTGTCCATGGGTATGGTCATTTGTAGGGTTAGAGAGTCCATAGAACAAGATGTGGTTAGTTTCATAATTTAGAAATTCCAACACCAGGAAATATGGAAATTGGACAAGGTACCCTTTTCATGATTTCTACATGTGTAAATTATATTTTTCAATTAGGTTCGATGCACTCCATTATATCACCTTCCCCTTTCCAGGCTTTGAGAATTGAGGTATAGAGGTTTCCAATTACATTATCATTGACTACACTAGTTTGAGATCAAGTTGACATGAATGAAGTATGTAGAGACGATGTTCTACTATTGGTGAACCACGACTATTTGGGATAATTACTATGTTTATGCATATAGCCATATGATATTATCCTTAGCAGAGATCAGTAATATTGTGTGAAGGGTTTCATGGATAACATCAAGAGGTATGTTGTAATTTACGATGCTGATGTAGATATAATAGGGTTTGTTGGTGAGATAGACACTCTAATTGTTTAGAGGAATATTCCTTCCATATCCTCTTTGATGGCTGATCTAATGTGGATCTCTTCGGAAGATCAATAGTTGGTGTTTTCTAGTGTCGTAGAATAATACCCCAATGCATTTATAATGAAATTTGTAGTGTTACCCCATCAATTAGATATTGAGTTTTGGATTGATATACTAAAAGTAGTGTATCCTATCTCGATGATTCTATATATAATCGAGCCTTATGAGTTGCGAGAGCTGTCAGTATTTCCCAATGATCTATTTTATTGAGGTTTTTCTCAGATGAGTGTGTTATCTAGGTGAGCACCCATTTTGTTCGTGAATAAGGCTAATTAAATTTTGTTTCTTTGTATCAATTTTCATTACTTGAACTAAGTGACAATGAAGAAACAATATATGCTTAACAAGATAGATTCTTTATTGGACCAGGTAAGGAGAAAATTTGGTTATCAAATAATAATTTGGAGTGAGTATATCATCATATGTAGCTGAAGGCTGAGGATATTGATAAGGCTTCCTTCCACTGTTGTTATGGGCATTATGAGTTTTTTGTGATATCATTTGGTGTGATGAATGCTCCATCCGTTTTTATGGGGTTGATGAATGCAGTTTTCAGTGAGTTATTGGATAAATTCATGGTGGTTTTCATTTATGGAATATATTTTCAATCTGCATCTGAGGATGATCTTGCTGCGCATATATGTGTTATTTTGGGAGTTCTTTATCCTTAGAATATATTTTGGATGTTTTCAGAATGAGAATCCCAGTCTCATGAAGTATGTTATTTGGGACATGTGGTGTCCTTGAAGAAAATAGTTGTGTATCCTTTAATGATATATGTAGTTTGGTATTAGGAAACCCCAATGAAATTGACAGAGTTCTGATGTTTCTTTTGTAATATCCCGTACCCGGATTCCACCTAAAATGGTGCGTCGATCCTAGTTGGACACATAGCCCCACGTGCATCTCCCCAAATGTCATAGGCTGCTGAATAGCTGCGAGGGACTAGCTGAGTATGTGGGAAGAATATTCCCCCATTATTGGAGTATCACTATAGAAGTCAAACATAGTATAAATAGCAGAAGTGAAATAAATAACAGTCTAATAAAAGTAATACAGGATAGAAAACGTTACATAATAATAACCATGAATCTCTCATACACAAAATGAAACAGATGGTACATGTATCTTGAAAGATGGAAAAATATTACATGTAAATACAAGTATCCCAAATATAAAAAAATACAAAAAATGCATCTTCCATCACTAGCCTCATCCTGGTCCTATACTACCCTACTCCAAATCCACAGTCAACAACCTAAACTAGGGAACATTCCCTTGTCATCACCAGCAACCATATAATCTATTGGGGTCCTCGAGGTGGCCTAAAGAGGGTGTGAGATAAACATAATAGTGGGAAACCACCCATCTTTATATGGTACTAACATAAATATAAAAATTGATAAAAGTCTAAAAAACTAGTAAGTATGTGTTTGTTCCCACAGAATTAGTCAACTTTAGTAAGTAAAAATTACCCCTCAATTCTACTTGCAAAAGAGAGTAATCTCCTAACAAGGTAGTTATAACCAAGTTAACAGTCAAGTCACAAGGGAATTTCATACATCCATCTATATCATATATCATATAGCCACACCATATAGAAAATTCAAGTGTCCCTCGTGCATGCCTTTTATTGAACTCAAATATTCCACGGCCATGCCGTATAGTGATGTGTAGACCACAAGGGTCAGTTCCAAGGTGTCATGTACCAAGGAATCTATATATTAATACTATACTGTGGAGGGATAGATCTAAGGATCTTTTAAAAGGAATCCCATCAAGTCCAATGGGTTTCCCTAGAGGAAACTCAGTTAAGCATTGGTTGGGGTCCTAGGAACATGGTAATATCATGTCATATGTGAGAGCAAGGAAGCTAGATCCGTGGGGTAGTAGGGCCTGAGGAATCCCATGGAATCAAGAAACAAGGGGAATATTAAAACCAAGGCATCCACTACCCTCTTCCAGATCCATGGAGAGTAGTCCATGGTATCTATAAAACCATTAATTAGAGCATTCAATAATTCTATTTAAACAAGCATTACATGTGAGTATACCCACTCACATAAACCGTCTCAAGCCCTGAGTATACCAACTCATGAATACCATTTAAAAAAAAACCATATGGGCATACACTTCCATATAAACCATTTAACATTCCATTAGTCATTTCATATAGGTATACCCACCCATGTTATCCATTTACCGTGCCAAACTATCAAAATAGAAAAGGTATAAAATGATATTAATTAGTTGAGAAGGCATTAATTGTCCTAAAAAATAATTCACAACTTTCAAGGCATTAAAAAGCTTCGTATACCATGTAATGAACAAGAACACACCCCTTGGGTGGTTTAAACAAGCACAAATAGGTTAAAACCAAAATGCGCACCCCTCAGGTGACATTGAAATGAGAAACATTTGCCAAATCACTTAAGCAAGACATATCGTCAACCTCACTAGGTCTAACTAAAACAAGTAAAAGATACTCTCTAAAACATGATATCTCTTTGGAAAACCTAATGAATGGGGTAAAATCCTAATTCTTGGTAAAAAATAATAATAAATGAACGAAAGTATAGACCACATACCTCCTATCGGTAGTAGACTACTCGTCCAGTATCACGTCCGGATTCATCCTGGTTTGGAAGAAATATAAAGAACTGGTGAAGAATGAGACATTAGGGAATATGGGCCTAAATAATAATAGCAAAAAATATTTTTTGGGAGAATAAAAAATGTCTAAAAAGGAACATAGGCCTTACCAATGTGGATTTTATGAGGCAATCAGTGATCGAAACATAGGTCGTATGGTTAATCTGGTTCAAAGCCGAGGTTGGAGCCAAAGGGAGATCTCTAGAGAGGTTTTTTGTGCCTAGAGGAAGAAAAAAATGGGTTTTAAAAAGAAAATTGTTTTTTTAATTTTAAATTTGGAAATAAAAAACACAGCAGGGTCGCATAGTTTACCGACATTGTTTCCCATACTATATAAGAATTGTGCGCACCTTAGTACCTAGAAGGAGTACTTCTCCTAATTACATCGCAAGGTTTGAATAACCATGTGGTAACCATCCAAAAACATTCTATTAAAAACCTGAAACTTTTCAGACCTATTACTCAATTAGACTAACCATTCACAAACCATGTGCAAACCATGCACACGGTCATTTTCAGGAAAAAAACATGGTTCCGGGCTCCAAACAAGCCCTGAAAACCTCCAAAACAACCTTGATCGAGATAAGAATTAACATAAGGCCAAATAAATAATTTAAACACGATAGAAAAGGATCAATATCGCATACAAAACCCAGGTCCATACAATCTTCCCCCCTTATAAAAATTCGTCCCAGAATTTCTCTCTCAAGGGTGGTAATGATTCGTCTAAGAACAACATTGTCTATAGAGCATGTACATTAGCCTCCCTATCCCAAGTCTCATCCTATAAACAACCGTGATGACACAACACCCATACTAGTGGAACTTACCGGCCTCAGAGTACCTCCATGATCTTATCAATTATATGAATTGGATGATCCACAAAAGACACATCACCGTGCAACTCAACAACCTTGGCTAAAAAACATGAAACGTGTCTGGGTGATAGATACATAGATGATATAAATGGAATACGTCATGCATGGATTGGTACCTCTAAGGTAACTACAACTGATAGGAAACTAACATGAATCTCTCTAGAATCTCAAATGGCCCAAAATATCATGGTGAATGTTTACCCTGTCTCCTGATCCGCCTGTGTCCGAACCTCTTTGAAGTAAATTAGAAAACCTGATCCATAACATAAAAATATATAGGTTGTCTATCTTAGTTGATTTAAGATTCCTAAAAAAACCGTCTAGTATTCATATGCTTCCCAATTATCTAGACCTACTCAGAAGTCTCATGTACGAGACGTGGTCCCAATAAGGCTTCATATCCTGCCTCTAACCATCACATGAAAGAATGACACAACATAACACATAAAGCCTCATATAGTGACATCTATATCATCATGTGATAAATATTATTGTAGTTAAACTTAACAAGGGGAATGTTCCTCCCCCGAGATCCCCCAAAATATTGGACTCATGCTCCTATCATGTCCTATATCACCTGTATCGTATTCTCGGACTAGAAATCAGTATGAAGGTGGCATGTTGTTCTCAAAATCACCTGTTTAACCAGCAACCTTTGAAAAATCTTCTAGAAAAAATATTTATAGTGGGCGTCATATCATAGAATATGGTTTGTGGGACCATATGATTTCATACCAGCTATCAGATGTAAAAGTTTCCATGTTCATCAACACTGAAGGTCTCCATGATCGTCCAGAAACGAGAGACCTTCATAAGAATATCAACAATAACCAGCATAGCATCATAACCTCTTGGAAATCTTGGCCAACCTGTCACGAAATTCCCCATGACATCATTCCATTTCTACTACAGGATAGGTAACTACTATAAAATACCAAATGGTAGTTGACGTTCTGCCATCACCTTCTGATAGGTGGAACAACGCATAATAAAACCAGATACATCTCTCTTCATTCCTAACCACCAGTACTAAAATTGGAATTCATTGTACATCATGGTGACCCAAGGATGGACTACCCTAGCTGAAGCATGAATGTACCACATTAGCTCCTCGTGTATTTACAATGGAACCCAAACACAGCCATTGATACACAGAATCACATCAACACCTACGTTCCATCTAGGGGGAGGGTCCTTAAATGACACACCTTCCTGAAGAAAAACGCCTTCTGAATTCGATAACTACCTCATCCTAATTTTGTCCTATAGGGTAGATGTCATGGCTAAGGATAAAAGAAAAGTATTCCCCTAACTATCTCCCATGTCCAGATTCATCTCAGAATACAACACCATAGGCTTCCACTCGCTACTGGTCAGCAGCACTGCCTGTTTTTGATTCCTCTTTCCCAGTGCATCAGCTACTGCATTTCCGATACCAAGTATGTATTCAAGAATGAAGTCAAAATACTAAAGGTACTACACCCACATTCAATGCCTCAAATTCATATCAATCTACATGAAGATATACTGAAGGCTTTTTTGGTCTGGGTGCACCAAAAAAATCCCCTCACAATAAATAGTTCTTACAATAGTGCAATGCAAGAACAACTACAGGTAACTCGAGATCATGCATATGGAAATTCCTCTTGTATGGCCTCAGTTACTGAGACCCATATTCCACGACTCAATCTCACTACATTGGCACATAACCTATCCTAATACCTGAAATTTCATAGTATACTATGTAACTCTTTCCATGCTTTGGTAGTATCAGGACTTGGGTGGATTTCAACATCACTTTCATCTCTTAAAAGGTTGTATCAGAAGATTTTGAACACACAATCTTCACACCCTTATTAGTCAATCCCTTCAATGGCGTTTCTTAGTTTAAGAAGTATGATACGAAATTCCTGTAGTAGCCAGCTAGTTCTAACAATAGGTGTATGTCAAAAATGTTCTTGGGTTGTTCCTAGAAAACCATAGCTCTCACGTTCTCTGGGTCAAGGGACACTTCTATCTTCGAGATGACGTGACACAGGAATTGAATCTGACCCTTCAAAAATTTTCACTTGCTGAGAATTACATATAAATGATGCTCTCTAAGTGTTTTTAGAATGATCAAAATAATGTTGGAATGGTCATGTTTATAGTAAGAATATCCCAAGAAATTATCAATGAAAACCACCACAAAAAAATCCAAGAAGGATGAAAGACATGGTTAATCAATGCCATGAAAATTGTGGGTGTGTTCGTGGGACCGAACAATATAACGAGAAACTCATATAACTCATACATGCTACGAAATGCTGTATGAGGTATGTTTGCAGGACAAACACACACCTCATGATATCTTGGCCTCAATTCAATTTTTGAGAACACTTGAGCTCCTCAAATCTAATCAAAACAATTCATCAATTTGTGGAAAAGGATATCAATTTTAATAGTCACATGGATCAGTTTCTGATAATCCATGCATTACCTAAGTGTTTCGCATGAATTTTTCATAAAAAGGACTAGCGAACCCCATAGAGAAGTACTAGGTCTAATAAAACACTTTCTCTTTAAATCCTCTAGCTGCCTCTTGAGCTCTTGAAACTGCATTATAGCCATCTTGTAAGGAAGAATATATATCAGCACAGCTCCTAAAACTAGCTCAATGCTGAACTCAACCTCTATCATAGGTGGTATACTAGAAATGTCATTGGGGAAGATGTCCCTGAAGTGCCCAAACACTAGAGGAAGTTTAACCTGAATCACTTCCTGATCATCTAGAAACAAACTAGCAATATGGGATATCATCCCACCCATTCCACAATGCTCATTTGCAGATCTACTTACCTGGAAATCTCATTCACCCTGGTGAATAAACACTACACCCTCTGGTGAAGTGAATGTCACCCTCCAACAATAGTACACAATATACGCTTGATAAGCTACTAGCCAGTCCATTCTGAGAATGATGTCAAACCCAGTTATCTCAAGGACATAATGATACTATATAAAGTTACACCCAACAACCTCAAGTGGAAACTCCATATACTAGTGCACATCACCCGTTCTGACATCCAATGGTGTATCTAGTGGTAAAACACCCTCAGAAAGAAAAACCACAAGACAAAGTCTTTTATCCACTTGTGCAGGGATAAAACTATGTGATGCACCAATATAAAAAAGGGAAGATGAAAAAGTAGAATCTACTAAGATCATACCATTCACTATAGATGGTCTTGGTTCCTTCCCTTATTGGGTCTATTTCACTATAAAAGTATGGCCTACACAACAACAATGTGACCCCACCTGGATACCCTGAGATTATCGACCCGGTTGGTTTTG
Organism: Viscum album; assembly: GCA_963277665.1. NCBI lineage: Eukaryota > Viridiplantae > Streptophyta > Magnoliopsida > Santalales > Viscaceae > Viscum > Viscum album. Next base: position 71,758,118 of record OY728135.1, read on the forward strand.
AGAACCCGATATTTGGCTACCACGATCACAACCACCACTTCTCTATCCAAATAGTCCTACACTGCTTTAGCTCCTATCTAGATGTGGACCTAATGAACTTGAACTGGAACCTAATGTCAGAGCTGACCCTCTACCAATCACAGTTGGAGGGAAGGTCCTGCAAAATTGCCACATGTACCCCATCTTATCAGAGGCTCGACACTCAATTGGGTCATTGATGCACTGATTCTTCCCATGTCCCCAATTAGAACACTGATAGAAATACTCCTAGATGCCTACAACCACAGCCTGAGTGGAACTCATGTCATGGGAAACCTCGAAACAACACTTCCAACTAGAAGGTGTAGATCCACTAGGGTGACAAAGAAAAATCCCATGTTATGTACCTCAAGCTTCCCTTGGTATATGTTATGTAATCAGTGCATGATTCACAATATCAATGATAGAAGGAAACCTTAACACATTGAATTGTGATTTGATAGCATGTATGAGACCTTCATCAAATAATATTTCCCTCGATAGATCATCAATAAGATAGATCGATGCAAAATAATGCAGCTCAGTAAGGCATGTCAAGTGTTCAATATCCGTCATCACACCCTGCGACAGACAGATAAACTCACTAGCCCGCTCTTCTTGCAGAGTCGTAGGGTAAAATTAGTCATAGGAGTGGGCTTGGAATTCATCCCAACCCATATTCCACATCCCATTAGCCTGGTTCAAAATGTTGCACCAACATATGTCCGGTCCACATTGCATATAAGTGACGAGCTTTACCCTCCTCTCTAGAGGCATCTCCAGTTGCTCAAAAATCACCAACATGGTCTCTAGCCACAACTCTGCAGCCTGTGGTCCACCATATCTTGAAAATATAGGAATATGATGGTGCTGGAACACCTGTTTTAGCTTATCCATATTCAATTCTAGCTGAGGATCTCCCTCTATCGACTACATATATTGAAAGAAACCTTTAACGAACTATGCCTCAACACCTGTGTCTGGAATAGCCTTAGGTGTCACAGTTTGAACTATAGAAGAATCACCTGGTAGCCCATGGACCACCATATCTGATGTATGGCCATCACCCCCATCATGGTGTATAACTGTAGGTCATCATGGTGGAATTTCACTACAATTAAAAATGAAATCCTCAAGAATGAACCACATCAAAGAATAAATATCAATGCATAGGATTGGTCAAAACCCTCCTAGAAACCAAGTCAAACCCACATCCTACTGCTAAATATAGGACAATATAATGAACAACCACAAAATCACTAGAAACTATGCCTTGTGCCCAATCATAAGTCTGGTCTAGGTCAAGTATCTATTTCTATTCATGTTCCATTTCCATTTCATATTCACTTATAAAGGAAATTCCACCAAGGGTTTACCAATTCCTAAACAATGAGTTCCCATAACACTTCATGAACCCCAAACATGGTTCCCATTCAAAACATACATATCAAGTTCATTTAAGCATTATCATTTCTCCATTTAGTCATCTCACAATTCATAAGGAACCATACTCTTTAAAAATCATAAGATAATGTCACACCATTACATATACTACACCCAACTAACACAACATCAGGCACGAATATCACATGAACTATCAAAATAGAATGAAATATCTAATACATCCTAGAAGACACGGAATAATTCTTGGAATATGATTCAAACAAGTGTCTATATGATACATGAGATGGAACAACCTCATATCACTTGGTTGTAACTGAAATATCACCCACAATTACAACAATAGTAATAGAAGAAATAAATTCTATCACCTAACATAAAAATAAAATCAACTATAATAGTCAAAATCTATAAAATCAAAACCCAATTCAAGGTAGTTTGGATTTTCCCTTTATGTGGGGTAGCTACTCACATGCATAGTTTATTATCAAAATCCATTTCCTTCCAATCAATGTCTAATGTCTCCAAACTATAAGTCAAACCATAAAAAACCCACCTCTGATACAAATTTGAAACATCTTAGAACTGAATGCCACCCAAAATGGTGCCTCGGGCTTGGTTGGCCATATGGCCTCATGCACATCTCACCATATGCCAGAGGATTCCAACTAGAAGTGAGGGCCTAAGTGAGTCAGTGGGGAGACTATTCACAAATTTGTTTTAGTATCACATCAGAATTGGAACATAATATAAATATCAGTAGAGAAATAAAAAGCATTAAACTGAAAGTATGACAAGACAACCAGTAATAAATAACAATAACCAGAAATATCTCATACACAAAATAATTTAGATTGTACAAGTATCTAGAAAGAATCCAAAATAGTACAAAGAAATACAAATATCCCAAAAGAAAAAAAGACCAAAAAGGAATCCCAGCATCACAAGACTCAACGTGGTCCTATGCTCCATGAATCCAATGCCACAATGAACAACCTGAACTATGGCACTTTCCCCTATCATCACCTACAACCAAATAATCTATTTGGGTCCCCGATGTGGCCAAAACAGGGAGTGAGATAAACAACCAAGTTGGCTTCCACCCAGGTATATATATTTCTATCAAATATATACAAAAGTTCTATAATGTGTAATAAACCAGTAAGTATGTATGTAGGCCAATGACATAAGACTACTGTAGTAAGTAAACCCAAATAGCCCTTAAGGCTACCTGTAAAAGAGAGTCAGCTTCTGATTATGAAACCATAACCATGTAAACAAGCGACTCACACGAACAATCCATACATCCATCTATATGAAATAACCCACATCCACATTGTATAGAGAAGTCAAGTGTCACACAGTCATGCTGTATAGTGACGTCAAATAATCCATGGCCACACTGCATAGTGAAGTGTAGATCAAAAGGTCCGGATCCAAGGGGTCATTTACCAAGGAATCTATATATTAATTATAGACCACAGAGTTCCATATTTAAAGAGCTTGTCAAAGTAATCACATCGAGTCCCATGGGAATCTCTGGTGGAAACTCGGTTAGGCACAGGTTGCGGTCCTAGGTGAATGGCTATATCAAGTCCTAGAGCACCCCTAGCAAGGCAGATCCATGGGGTAGCAAGGCTCGATCTATTCCACAAAATAAAGAACCCATGTGTAGATTCATCCTAAGGTTTCAAATACCACGTTACAAATCCATGGAGTGTAGTCCATGGAATCTATCAAACTATTCATTAAAGCATTAAATCCTTCAATTTAAACAAAAATCACATGTGAGTATACACACTCACATCAACCTCCACAAGCCATGAGTGTACCCACTCATGAAAACCATTTAACAGAACAAAAATATGGTCCTACCCTCCTTTATAAACAATTTAACATTCCATTAGAAATTTAATATAAGTATACCCACCGATATTATCCATTTACCATGCCAAACTCTCAAAAAATGAAAATGAATAAAATGATATTCCTTAGTCGAGTAGGCAGTAAATATTCTAAAAAGTTGTTCACATCTATCAAGGAATTAACGGGCATCCTATACCTAGTAAATCACTTTCACATACCCCTTGGCTGGTTTAAACCAGCATTATAATGCCAAAACCATTAAGAGAACCCATTGGGTGACCTCGAATCGAGCAATGTGTGCCAACACACCTAAATGAATCTTATGGTTGACCTAAATAAGTCCAACTATGACTACTAAAATAAAATCTCTCAAAATCCAGACATCGCCAAAAAAGCGTGATGGATGGTGTAAAGCCGAATTCCAAATAAAAACCAACGAAAACCCAAAAGAAAATATAGAACACCTACCTCGCCTCCGTAGTAGATAAGTCATCCAGTATGAATTCTTGATTCTTCATGGTTTGGAAGAAATAAGATGAACATGAGAAGAAGGGGATATTAGGGAATACGGGCCTAAATCCGAATAGTTCAAATGATTTCTGGAAGAATAAAAAATGGATAAAAAGAAATATAGTCCTTACATATGTGGATCTGAGGAGACCATCATCGATAAAAATGGAGGTTTTGTGGTGAATCTGGCTCAAATCCTAGGTTAGGTGCTAATGGGAGATATTTATAGAGTGATTCTATGCATACAAGATGAAAACCCCCATAGGTTTTTAAAAATAGAATTAGTTTTTTAATTTAAATTAAAAAACAAACACAGTAGGGTTGCACAGTTTACCTGCATGGTTTCCAAAACCATGCAGAAATTGTGCACTCCTCACTGCCTAGAAGGGAAACATTGCACAGATACCCCACATAGTTTGACTAACAGTGCGGTAATGATGCCAAAACATTCTGTAAAAAACCAAGAACATTTCAGACCACTCACATAGTTAAATAAATCTTGCAGAAATTGTGATCCACGTAATTTTAATCCCATAACATCATTTTGGTTCTAAAAAAACCCTCGTACACATACAGACACCCCGTGATCAAATTGAGAATTCCCATAAGGCCATAACAAGCCATTTAATCCTAAAATAAAAGGATCATTACCTCATACGAATAAACAGGTTCTTACACTTTCATATTTTAGGATATTAAAGGATTTTCACATCTGAGTTATCATAGGTTACAACTCCGATGACATCCTTGTACCGTAAGGAACATGCGTTCCTTTAGACCGATAAGTTTCAAGAAAAATTTGAGTACTTGAATGATAAGTTGGTAAGAACTCACTTCCTCTTTTTTTTAGAATAGAGTGTTCATGTTGAGGTTTTCTGTTATTCTTAACATCTTTTCTTAGGTTAATTCTTAATGTATTATATATTGTTTGTCTCTTATTGTAGCACCCCAAAAAATTTAGGATATGTTTCTGTAAAATACATTCTATTAATCACTGTGATCCTTCAAAAAAACACTATGTTATTTTGGGTATAGTCAAAACCTATCCATTAAATATTAATTTTCTACTTCTATGATTTGAATTTCGAAAAATTGTTATCTAGAGTTGTGACCAGTAAGTCATTTGGAGTCTGATAAAACAAACTTAATTTTTGGTGAATAGTAACATACCCTTATGAATATTAATATGAATAGTAATATGACCCTTATGAATATTAAATAATAATATTATTTCATTTTCTTAAGGAAAAAAGATAATGAGATCTTAATTAGTTTTTCAATGAGAAATAAAACTAATCGCAGTTTAAGATTGTTAATTTTCGAATTAACTATGACTTTATTTAATAATTAAATTAATAATATTTAGAAAATTATTTTAGAAAAACGGATTTCACTTTTGAATTATACACATCAAAAAATAGTTAGGTTGAATTTTAGGAATTTTTTTGAAACAGTTGATTTTTTAGTGAATAGTAAAAAATACAGTTTTAGTTTCGGTGTGTTTATGACCTTATTAATGATGAAATAATGATGTCATAAATCTGGTCGACTTCTATATAGTTAAATAATATGTGAGGTGTCCCAAGTGTCTTATACCATCTGAAAATACAATGGGAAAGCCCATGGTTTTGCAAAAACCTCTCATGAGGTCTCCCTTGAAAATTATTAAAATAATCCCTAACATTTCCTATAAATACCAAGTCTTTCCTTCATTTAATTGATTCCCAATTCTCCTAAAACGTTGTTCTGGAATCCTTACCTTTATATTAGTCCTCCCAATGTTTCCCCAAGCCCCATGGTGCCATCCTTAATGTTCTAATGGTTGTTCTACAGGGTAATAAATTCCCTATTTCTTTCTTTTTTCCTTTCAAGTTATCTTTTATATGGTATATCTTTCATGTTTCCATACCATGTTCTTATTTTTTTTCTTATTATTTATCTATTATATATTATGATTCATTTCTGTAATGGTTACCCTTGTCCCCACTCATTTTAATATTTTCTAAAACCATGTTGTGTAGCCGTTAGGTTGCCAAAATATTGTATGAAATTTCAAAATTATTCTTTTATTTTGAGTTATTTATTTTTTATTTCATCATCTCTTATTACCCAAGAGGAATGAATTATCCAGAAACTTTTATATTCTGGATTTTCTCATGTTAATGATAAATTATTCATCAATCTTCTTCTTTTCACTACTTTTTCAAGGAATTAAAATCATTGTCCGTGATGTGTTGAATTACCGACATCATGGACGATGTGATTTCAATTTGAAATAAATCTTTCAAGTCTGGTCATGAAACAATTTATATGGTTTAACCAGGTTATAATATATGTTTTATGACTCACCCATGGTTCTGTAATTCCTTTTCACTCATGTTTCTAATTTATAAAACAAAATGAGGTTGTTATTATCAATGAACCACTAAAACGATCTAAACAAACATCATTGATGTTTTAACTAATGAATCATCATCATGGTAAATTACCAAAAATCATTATAAGATCATTTATATCTCCATAATTTATTTAATAATATTTTTTAAAAATTCTGGATGTTTAACCATGTTTTAAATGAACATCCATTCAAAGAAACAAGTAAATGAACCATGAAAAACAAGGAAGAAAATGCATCCAAAACATGAAAATTGAACCAATTGAACCCATAGAAAGGGCCATTAATGAAACTAATAAGTTTATAATAAATCAATTACATGTATAGGAGGTTCTTGACATATTAATAAAAAAATCTATTTTTTATTATGCCGGTCATTAAAACAAATGAAGAACACACTTGAGCATAAGGTAAGGGGTTTCTTATCACACTTTCATTTATGTGAGATTTTTATTGTTCGCCACATAATTATTGAGTCTGGTATATGTGTTCTGATATTTGAAATATAACAACATCATTCCCTATATATTCATGTTAATCAATTATTCATTTGATTTTTATTAAGTTCTGGTCATATGATTCAACCGATTACATTGTGGTATGGGACTTTGTCTCAGCAAACTTTTCATTGTGAATAACTTTGTATTGTGCATCTAATAATCCTTCTGTGGTGTACCCACTACCCATTTGAGATCACTTTTCATTTGAAATTATATTTATATTAAATATACATAATCTCATATCAGGGATTTTTTTATTGTCTAAACTGTATAGCATTTTACATATGGTGTATAATAGGATAGATATTTTAACTATGGAAATATTGATAAATCAGTATACTCTACTCTATACGTATATTGATAAGGCATATTTATCTTGTATTGAATCAATGTATAAAGAATTATTTGGAAATTTAGTGGAGGGTGGGGCCCTCTATATCCCCACGATGCATTGGTATGTCTCATGAGGGAAAACTATTTGGTGACAAAGCCTTCGAGTTTGTTTCCAAAAAATCCGACAGGTTTCTACCCATAGAACTAAACCATTTATACAGAATTATGGTTTCATGTGTCAGATATATGATATCCAATTAATAATCATTCTCTTTATTCATTATCAATTATTTTTATTATTATCCATGAGGTTTTCACTATGACCAAATCTTGGGATGCAGTTTCATTTTCAGTTTATTAATGGCATTAGTTGTTCATTTATTCACTAAGACATATTGATTATGTCAGTATGATTATGATTCAATTACAATTGTACTCATACTTTCGCTATTTGTAAAACTTACTGAGCATTTGAGCTCACCCCTTTCATTGTCTACTTTCGACATGTGATGAAGAGAATGTCTTCTTTTGAGTTCCCGTGGAAGCAGTTTTGAGTTTTTTTGTTATGTATTGTATTTTGTAACCTTTTCCAATGTAATTGAAGTTACATATATGTATATAGTTTCTTTAATACTACTAAAATGATCATTCCTTCTGAATTTTCATTCCTTCTAACCATTCCAATATCACAAGTAATGCACTGGCTCCATCCTAGAGGGGCGAGGGTGTTACAGTTGGTATCATAGGATGTTTAATAGAAAACATGGAAACTATACTAGGAAATTTATAGTAGGGAACAAATCCCTAAGGAAGTATTTGAGGATAAACGTATAAGAACATCCTGGTATTTTGGTATGGATTAGATTATGTAGATATTTTAAGAAATACGTCCCTGTCTGGATACGAGAAGGTAGATGTAGCTCTGGCATAGATGTATCTATGGGTAAAACCCAAAAACACCACTTTGATCTAGACTTGAATAGGAACTGGTGCATGTCAATGGGCCTTGCTGCACTCTTGGTTATGAAACTCCCGGGGGATAATCTTAGGATAATTCATGTTTTCTTTACAAGCCATTATGTAGGAGTTAATGTAAATTATTCCTTAGAGGAACCATGTTTATAAGATTATCTATGTATAGAATTTCAAACTATGTTAAGTTATTTTCTATTTTTGATTCATAAACTAATATTGTGTATCCCATTATTTAGAAACGACGACTAATGGAAGAAGGGGAATCAATACTCGTGGGCAAGGTAGGGATCTCCCTACTGATCAAGTCAACACAGTCAACGTTGGAGTATATCAGATCATGGCCATATTGGGACAACATACTCAAGTTGTAACAAATAACCATTCAACACCTATGTTGTATAGTTCATGTGGCAGAAGACCCCATCTTTAGTGGGACTACTAATCCAGTGGTTGCTGAGCAATGGATCAATTCCCTTGAAAAGATATTCCTGGCGTTAAGATGCAATGAAAATTAAAAGTAGTATTGGCAGTATATTGTCTCAAGGGAGACTCTTATCAATGGCGGTCCTTGATTCAAAATACCACGGTGAAAGAAGAGATATAGGATATAGAATGGATGACTTTTAACCAACTATTCTACAAAAAATATTTCCCTCGTGAGCAACGAACTGAAATGAAGAGGGAATTCTTTAGCTTGAAACAAAGGTAAGAAGACAATGTTGTAGAGTATGAGGCAACCTTCACAAGGCAATCCAGGTATGCCGGGGATTACGTTCGTGACTCATCGGACAAGATCGATCATTTCTTTGATGATCTTAAGCCACGTCTTCGAAGGGCACTGGTTTCTCAATCATTTTCATCATAGGATGAAATTTTACAAAGTGCCATCAAAACATAGAAGGAATTTGCTAGATCAAATTTTTTTAAAGGAAACCAATATAAGAAGCGGCATTCTGATGACAATGGAATAGGATAAGCAGCCCAGAAGTGCAAGGGAATGAATAGTTTCCCATTATGTGAGAACTGTGAAAAGAATCATCCTGGTAAATACTTGAAATGCTAGGGAGTCTGCTATAACAGCAGAGAAAAGGGCCATTGATCTGATGAATATAAGGGGAAGAAACAATTCAATGATGTTCATTTCTACAATTGCAGAGATATGGGACACTATGAAAATGAGTGTCCTAAGTGTGAAGTAAACATGCCTCAAAAAATCCAAGAGAGCAAGGGAGAGCCTATGCGATTACAACCGCGGAGGTTGAAGTTCCTAGTGACGTGGTGGTAGGTACTTTAAATGTTTCCTCAAACCTAGCCAACACTTTATTTGATTCTGGATCATCACATTCATTTATATCCTCTCAGTTTGAAAAGAAAATTAGATATGTCCAATTTTATTTAAGAATGGAGTTGTCAGTCAAAACTCCCATGGGATGTATCATTGCAACAAAGGCATGTCGACTAGTCCCCCTCAAAACACCAAAACTTACTTTAGTTTCTAGCATTATCATCATACCCCTGACTGAATTTGATAAAATTATCGATTTGTATTGGCTATCAAATTATGATGCGAGGTTTTAATGATAGAAAAAGGAAGTTACAATTTCTGAAAAAGGTGTATAATCCCTTTTCATTAGGGCAGAAACTTTGCCACCTGATTCTTATCAAGAACCACCCCCATCAGCTCTATTGAATGAAATACATGGAGAAGAAGGTATACCAATATCTATGGGAGAGGGAAGAAATCTCCAAATTGAATATTTGCCCATAGTGAAAGAGTACATTGATGTATTGAAAGATGATTTACCTGGACATCCTCCAGAGCGAGAAATTGAGTTTTCCAATGAATTAATTCCTGGTGCAAGACCTATATCAAAAACCCCATATAGAATGGCCACTGTGGAGCTAGTGGAGCTGAAAAACAACTAGAATAGTTGAGTGACAAAGTATTTATTCAACCTAGTGTTTTTATATGGGGATCCACAGTCTTGTTTTTAAAGAAGAAAGATGGACCCATGAGGCTATGCATTGATTACAGAGAAATCAATACTATTGCAATCAAGAATAAGTATACTCTACCCCAGATTGATTATTTATTTGACATAATTCATGGGGTTAAATAATTTTCAATGATTGACCATTGATCCGGATATCATCAACTGAGTGTGAGGAAGGAAGATATTCTGAAGAGAACATTTCAAACCAGGTATGGGCATTATGAGTTTAGAGTGATGCCTTTTGGACTGACGAATGCACCATCTGTTTTCATAGATTTAATGAATAGAGTTTTCAAGGAATATATTGATATCTTTTTTTATATTCATCGATGATATCCTCGTATACTCAATAAGTTATGAAGACTATGAGAGTCACTTGCGAGTTATGCTGGGAACTCTTAGACGAAATCAATTATATGGGATGTTTAGCAAGTGCGAATTCTGGCTTCAGTCAGTTTCTTTTCTTGGACATATTGTCTCGAAGGATGGAATCCTAGTTTATCTTGCAAAGAAAAAGGAAATCCATGATTGGTCCATGCCAACAAACATAACTGAGGTATGCAGTTTTATTGGTTTAGCAGGTTATTATCGGCGTTTCGTGCAGATTTTTCCCCGACTGGCAAACCCGCTAACGAAGCTCACATGAAAAGGGGTTATATTTGTTTGGACAAAAGATTGTGAATAATTTTTCATAAAACTGAAGAAAATATTAGTCAATTCTTTGATATTGACCCTGCCATCGGGGAATGACGGATTTGTTATTTATAGTGATGCTTCAAAGAAAGTTCTTGGTTGAGTCCTTATGAAAAATGATAGGGTTATTGCTCATGCATCACGACAGCTAAAAATTAATGAGAAAAACTATCCTACCCATGATCTTGAGTTAGTTTCTATAATCGTTTCTTTTAAGATATGGAGACTTTATCTCTACGGTAAAAAATGTGAGATTTATACTGATCACAAGAGTTGAAGTATATTTTCTCATAGAAAGAACTCAACATGAGGTAAAGGAGATGGCTTGAACTACTCAGTTATTGTGATATATCAATACACTACCACCCTAGGAAGGCAAATAAGGTGGAATATGCTTTGAGCAGAACGGATCCTGGAGTTTTGAACAAAATGACAGTTGAAATGGATCCTATTTTCATGGATCTAGTAAAGATGGATATGGTAATAACCAAGGAAGGTGAAACATCAATGATTTTCAAATGGTTGCCAAAACATCTTTACTAGAAAGGTTAAAAAGCTCTCAGTCTGATGATAAGGAGTTTCAAAAGAATATTAACGCATTGAATGATGGGAGATTGAGTGACTTCGTATATGAAGATGAAATTTTGAAATTTGGGAAGAGACTTTGTGTTCTCGATATTCCTGATCTAAAAAGGGAATATTTGGATGATGCTCATAGTTCAAATTTTTATATAAACCCTGGAAGCACTAAGATGTATAGAGATTAGAAGGAACATTTTTTGTGGAACAACATGAAGAGGGAGATTGCTGATTTTTTGTCAAGATTTATAGTTTGTCAACAAGTGAAAGCTAGAAGGCAAAATCCTAGAGGAGTATTGCAACCTCTTCCAATACCTGAGTGGAAATGGGATAATATCATGATGGACTTTTTCATTGGACTACCAAATACTCCTAGAATGAAGAATGCAATATGGGTCATTATTGATCGTCTTACCAATTCAGCACATTTTCTTGTGGTAAGTGAAGATCGACCACTTGAACAACTAGAAAGACTATATATTAATGAAGTTGTGATACTTCATAGAGTTCCCCTATCAATTTTTTCTGATCGTGATCCACATTTTAAATAAAGGTTCTTGAAAAGTCTCCAGAAGGCTTTGAATACTGAGCTTCATATGAGTACTGCGTATCACCCTCAAACTGACGGACAGTCTGAAAGGACTATTCAAACTCTAGAAGACATGCTGAGATCATGCTCTCTTGACTTCCAAGGTATGTGGGATCAATACTTGCCTTTGGTGGAATTTTCCTACCACAATAGTTTCCATTCTAGTATTCAAATGGATCCATATGAAGCATTATATGGATAGAGATGTCGAACTACAACTTGTTGGGACGAGTTTGGAGAAAGGAAACTTATAGGCCCAGAAATTATTGAAGAGACCACGACAAAGGTGAATAAAATACAAGACCATATTAAAGCATCCCAAAGTAGGCAGAAGAGTTACGGTGAAAATCCAAGAAAGGAATTTGAATTTCAAGTGGGAGATCATGTATTTCTGAATGTATCTCCATGGTAGGGTGTCTTATGGTTCGGTAAGAAAGGGAAACTGAGCCCTAGGTACATCAGACCATTTGAAATCTTGGGAAGAATTGGACCCTTAGCTTACCGTTTAGTGATGCTGCCAAATCTCTCCAAAGTTCATGATGTGTTCCATGTATCATTGTTAAAGAAATACATCCCAGACCCAATGCATGTACTCACATATGAAGGAATAGAAAATGAACCAGATTTGTCATACTGTGAAAAACCAATCAGGATTCTTGACACAAGGGAGCAGGTATTGAGAAATCGAACAACTCATCTAGTAAAGGTTCATTGGAGAAACCATAATATGGTGGAAACAACATGGGATCCAGAGGATTTCATGAAGAAGAACCACCAATATACTTTTGGTGGGCTATGTACATAAAATTTCGAGGACGAAATTTCCGAGGGAGGGAATAATGTAGCACCCCAAACATTTTTTGGTATGTTTCTGTTAAATACATTCTTTTCATAACTTTGTTCCTTCAAAACAACACTAGAGTATTTAGGATATATTCAATACCTAGCCATTTAATATAAATTTTCCACTTATATGTTTTGAATTTTGAAAAATGGTCATCTGGAGTTGTGATTAGTACGTCATTTGGAGTCTGATAGAACAAACATAATTTATGGTGAATAGTAACATACCCTAATTAATTGTAATATGACCCTTATTAATAGTAAATAATATTATTATTTCATTTTCTTAAGGAAATAAGATAATGAGATCTTAATTAGTTTTTTCAATGAGAAATAAAACTAATTGCACTTTAAGATTGTTATTTTTCGAATTAACTATGACTTTATTTAAAAATTAAATTTATAATATATAGAAAATTATATTTGAAAAATGGAATTCACATTTGAATTCTACACGTCGAAAAATAGTTAGGGTGAATTTTGGGAATTTTTCTAAAACAATTGATTTTTCAGTGAATAGTGAAACTTACAATTTCAGTTTCGGTGTGTTTATGACATCATTAATGATGAAATAATGATTTCATTAATCTGGTCGACTTATTTATAGCTAAATAAAATGTGGGGTGTCCCATTTGGCTTATACAATGGGAAAATACCTTGGGAAAGCCCATGGTTTTTCAAAAACCACTCATGAAGAGTCCCTTGAAAATTATTAAAATAATCCCTCACATTTCCTATTAATACCTACTATTCCCTTCATTGAATTCATTCCCAATTCACCCTCAACAAAGTTCTGGGATCCCAACCTTCATATTAGTCCTCCAAAGTTTTCATCAAGCCCCCAAAGTCCCAACCATAATGTTCTAATGTTTGTTCTACAAGGTAAGAAAATTCTCTATTTCATTCGTTTTCCTTTCAAGTTCTCTTTTATGTGGTATGTCTTTCATGATTCCATACCATGTTCTTATTTTTATTCTTATTATTGATCTACTCTATATTAATATTCATTTCTGTATAGGTGACCCTTTTCACCTCTTCTTTTAATATTTTCTAAAACATGTTGCGTAGCCATTTAGCTGCCAACTTTTGGTAAGCAATTTCAAAATTATTCTTTTATTTTGAGTTCATTATTTATTATTTCTTCATCTATTATTACCCAAGAGGAATGAAATCTACCGAATATTGTATATTCTGGATGTTCTCATGTTCATGAAAAATTATTCATCAATATTATTCTTTTCCCCACTTTTTCCAGTAATTAAAAACTTTGTCCGTGATGTGTCGAATTACCGACATCGTGGACGATGTGATTTCAATTTGCAATACTTATTTCAAGTCTGGTCATGAAACCATTTATATGGTTGAAACATGATATAATATATGTTTTATGACTCACCCATGGTTCTGTAATTCTTTGATACTAATGGTTCTAATTTATAAAACAAAATGATGTTGTTATTATCAAATAACCACTAAAACGATCTAAACGAACATCATTAATGTTTTAACTAATGAATCATCGTCATGGTATATAACCTAAAATAATAATAAGATCATTTATATATTCGTAATTTCATTAATAATATGTATTAACAATTCTGGATTTTTAACCATGTCTCAAATGAACTTCAATTCAAATAAACAAGTAAATGAACTATGAGAAACAAGGAAGAAAATGCTTCCAAAACCTCAAAATTGAACCAATTGAACCCATATAAAGGGCCATGAATGAACCTAATAAAGTTATAATACATAAATTACATGTATAGGAGGTTATGGATATATTGATTATTGATGCTAAATTTTATTATTCAGGTCATTAAAATAAAAGAAGAACACACTCGAGCATAAGGTAAGGGGTTTGTCATCTCACTTTCATTTCTGTGATATTTTCATTGTTTGCCACTTAATTATTGTATGGGGTATATGTGTTCTGACATTTTTTATATAATAACATGATTATCTATATATTCATGTTAATCAATGATTCATTTTAGGTTTATTAAGTTCTTTTCATATGATTCGACCAATTACATTGTGGTAAGGGACTTTGTCTCAACAAACTTTTCATTGTAACTAAATTTGTATTGTGAACCTAATAATCCTTATGTGGTGTACCTAATGCCCATTTTAGATCACTTTTCATTTGAAATTATATTTATATTAAATATCCACAATCTCATATAATGTATTTGTTTACTATCTAAACCAAATACAATTTTACATAAGGTGTATAATTGGATAGTTATTTTAACTATGGAAATATAGATAAATCTGTATACTCTACTCTATATGGATATAGATAAGTAATATTGATCTTTTATGGAATCAATGTATAAAGAATGATTTAGACATGAAGTGGAGGGTGGGGCCCTCTATATCCCCTCGATGCATCGGTAGGTCTCATGATACAAAACTGTTTTGCGACAAACCCTTCGAGTTTGTTTCCAAAAAATCAGACGGGTTTCTACCCATAGAACTAAACCATTTTTATGGTATTATGGTTTCATGTTCCAGATACATGTCATCCAATTAATAATCATTCTATTTATTCATAATCACTTATTATTATTATACATGAGGTTTTCAATATGACAAAATCTATGGATGCAGTTTAATTTTCAGTTTATTAATAGCACTAGTTGTTCATTTATTCACTATGCCATATTAATTATGTCAGTTTTATTGTGATTCACTTACTATTTTACTCATACTTCTGCTATTTTTAAACCTTACTGAGCATTTGAGCTCACCCCTTTCATTGTCTACTTTTGATAGTTGATGAAGTTACGGTCATCTTTTCAGTTCCTGTAGATGCAGTTTTGAGTTTTTTTGTTATGTATTTTATTTGTAACCGTTTCCAATGTAATTTGAGTTACATCTATGTATCTATTTTCTACAATAATACTGAACTGATCGTTCCATCGGGATTTTCATTCCTTATAACATTCCAATATCACAATTAATTCACTAGCTCCAGCCTATAGGGATCGGGGTGTTACACATATGGGTCATTATAGATATGTAACAATGAATGTAATTGTGACTCCGATGAACTAGAGTGGGTATTAGTTGTGTTTGATTTTAGTTTTTTTGACATTACCTCATCATCGAGTGTTTTTTGATTGTTACTTACCATAAGAGCCTATGGTTTATATTCTCTCTATGCGACATTAAATTTCATCACTGTCGGCGGATGGAATTCTTACAGTATTACAAAATCATTATTTCATATAACATATGCAAGGGAAATTTGTATACAATGTGGTGTGTAATAAGTCAGGTAGTGATCCCATGAGTGAATCCAGATATTCTTGCAGATTTTTGGAAGAAATATTAGTGATACATATAGACAAGGGAGAGGTTAGAGGCAATGGTTTTTTTTCTAGATGATAGTGCAGTCGTCTCAAGTTTAGAATGTTGAGGAGTCCCAGATGGGGGATTTTGAGGTGGATGTATGAAGGGATCGAGTTGTTTTTGGTTATTCTGTTGATGGTTGGTCTTAGAGTGGACAACATTGGGTGTCATTCCAATAATGTATTTTAAAACCACCAGTGATGCATTATATGGTTCTATGTGAGTTACCTATTTTTACATTAGGGGTACATCATGACATGAAAAATATATACCTCAATTTTAGAGGATAGTTTTTATGGAATATGTTAAAGGGTGAAATTGCAAAGTTAGTTTCTCAATGTTTGGTTTATCTAAAGCTGAAGGACAGACAATGTGTTCATATTATTTTTCTCCATAATTTATTTGTTCCCTAGTGGATGTGGGAATACATATTGATGATCTTAGTTACTAGTTTACATTGATCTCATGGTGGCTATGAGGTTACATGGTTTATAGTAGATCGTTTGAAAAACACATCCCACCTTATAAAGACTAGGGATTCGAGTTTGCTGGATGTTTTGTTGTGGAATAATCTAATGAAGGTGGGGCTAAGAAATGGAGTCCCTAGGATGATCATCTCTGATTTGGATACTAATTTTACCTTTAGGGTGTGGAATGTTCTCTGACATGCTTTTAGATATCAATTAATTCTTATAACTACTTTTCATCTTTAGAAAGATGGTCTGATAGAGAGGACCATTAAGAACCTTTAACACATATTTGAATACTATGTCCTTGATTTTTAAGGTCCATGAATAAGGTACATTCCATTGTTATTTTTTCATTGCAATAATATTTTCCACTCCCCCATTTTTATAACAATGTTTGATTCCTTGGATGGAATACCTTTCTGTTCTCCATTACGTTGGATTGGGGTTGGAGAGGAAGCAATTCTTAGGGTGAAATGGGTATAAAATATGATAAAAATGGATTATATAATCATGATATGGAAAATGTATCATAAGATAAATATAAACCCTTCAATGATCAAAGTTTATGACCTCTAGAGTTCGGCGTTGAAGATCATTTCTTCCCAAAGGATAATAATCGTCGTGGGAAGAAAAGGTATGGTTATGGGAGTAAGATTCCTCCCCAGTTTTTGGGACATTCATGTTTCTAGATAATGTTGGGGTCATGGTTTATTAGATAGAACTTCCACCATAGATGACCTAGATGAATGATGTTATTCATGTGTCACTACTCCGTCATTATCATCGTAAATACTCTCAATTAATCAATTGGAAAGAGATTAATGTTGATGTTGATGTGAACCTTGATAAACAACATGTCGATATATTGTAATACCAAGATAATGTATTATGTGGGTGATTTAACCACTCTGTTCATGTGTTAGAGGGAATTGTGGGATAAAGAAGAGTACCTTAGAATGTGAGTCCAAGATGTGTGCTTAGTACCCTTAGCTATTTTATATTTATCACTTCTCTTAACAAATTGTTCCCATGATTACGTTAATCTCTTTTGTTTGGGATATAGATTTATATTGTTTATTATTGTTTGTTGACTCTCATTTTATAGTTTACACCCCTAGGAGAGTGTATAAGAGCGTGTTTTTATTTTTGTGTGGTTTCATGCTACTCCTCTAATGTGATGGTTGAGCTCCTGAAATAGATAGACCATTAATTGGTATCTCATGTGGTGGTGGTTTAGACAAATAATTTTTTGTTTTCTCTCCAATTTGGTTTGGGATTCTGGGGTCGATAATTTTTTGAGAGGAATCTAATGTAAGGGAATAGTTCTATGAATTCTTATCTATTTTGTTTTTATAAGGATATCGGTTCTTGGAAGAGGCTTATAGTTCTTATAGAGGGGTGATGTTGCAAAATTCTAGAAATATGTATATTACATTCCATGTAATCCAAACATTACATGTACATGAGTTTCAAACATTTTTAATGATGGTACACAAGGTGATTCACGTGGTGTAAATATTCAGGTATAAAAGATTCAGGGAAAAAAATTCATTGGGGAAACTTGAATCCTGACATTTACATGAGTTGTAAGAATTAAACACAGTGTAAATCCCATGTGTTACATGTTTATCAAAGGTGCAAAATCTTGAGTTTTTGTTCAAATTCAATGGCCCTCACAAATTCCAAGGGATGAAATACACATTCCTTTAGTGTTTTGGTATTCCTTAAATGGTGATCATTCTATAACTTCTCATCTTCATTCTATGGTGATCTAAGTTGATATGAGGTGAGTTATTTCACTATTTCTTGCAGTTTCTTCCTTGTTTCTTCTTGTTTTACTCTCATTATTATTTCTATGAAATGGTGGATCATCTCCCACGTTTCTAATGGGGGTTTTTGGTTGTTTTGTGTTGATTTTGTATTGGATCATCTTTGGATGGTTGTATTTCCTTGCGAGAGAGGTGATAGGGACCCAAAACATTGGTTTGTTCTCTTGAATTGATCGCTGACACCTTTGAGGTAGAGGATTCATTTATTCTCTTAATTTATTTAAGTGAAATCATAATTTTATCATGTTTTATTCTTTTGGAAGGAAAAGGAATTAAGCTGAAAATTATTTAACCATATTAATAAGAATTGGATAGATATCACATGTCAATGTAGATTCATTATACTATTATGACTAGTTTCCATTTAGATTTCATGATAGTGTAATATCTATGAAATTATTTGATTTCATGTTCTTATGATTGGAGTAATATGTAGAAATTAATAAATAACATAAATACATAATTAACTGATAGTTAATTTGCTTAAGAATAATTATTGATGTTGAATCTTTTTAGTCCCTTTCATGATGTGATTTGATGATAATCAAATTGATACATTTCACATGTATTATTAAATGTGATTTATAGATATGATAAATAATAAAAAGAATGATTAATTGAGAATTCTAAATCTCTTGATTTTTTGAATCCAGAAAAAATAATAAGAGTATGTTTTTCCATTGAAAGTGTTTTATTGCTTTATGTGTTTGGTTTCCAAGAGTTGAAACTTGTTAATAATGAATCGTTTTATTAAACATGGGAAAATGGTTATTTGATAAAGATAATTTCTAGTTCTTGAGTTTACCTTGTTTTTTGAAGGCTGTGTGCCTCGTTTTTTATCTGTGAGGGATCGTTTATGTGTGAAGGATGACTGGTTTTTTTGGGGACTAGATAGCTCTGTTTCTTATTTGGTTATTATTGTTTTTGTGATGTGATGCGTATAAATTTTTTGTGATTTGATAAAACTTATGTGGTATGGTAAATGGAGGCCCAAATGTTATATGATATTGGTATAAATGATATGGTATGTGTGTAGGGAGTCCTGGATTATATAGAAGATGTTGGTGCCTATTATGGCGAGATACATCGTGATATACAAGTCGGTGCCAATGCTAGAACCAAAAATGACGGAATGGGATAAATTTGGACTTACAAATTGATGTGAAGCTGAGATGTAGGATTCTTACTATAAATCTATTTAATGGTTGTATTTCTTTATTTATATTCATTCATTTCCCCACTACCTGAGGTAGTTGGATGTGTTTGGTTTCATGCTTTCTGTTGGTGGTGTCTTATAATGGTTTTCATATAGTACATAATTTATGGGATGATTCTAATAATGAATAAATACATTTTTATCCTATGTGGTTGGTTTTAATTAGAAATATGAAACTATTGTCAATTTTGGACTCAATATAGACTATGCCTGTAGGGAATGGAATTTAATATGATGTTTAAGGTAATATAATATGGATAGATGATAATTTTTAATTAATATTTAGTGAATTAATTAAGAAAATAATTTGATACAGAGGAAATTATGAATCTGGGGAAGCTCTTTAAAATTTTGTATTCTTATAGGTTATCTGGTCTTTGTAGTGGGAATTTAGAGATTGATCGATGTTATCAATATTTGATTCTAAGACATGGTTATTCCCATAGTTTTGTTGTGAGATATGTTATATTAATTATATTATATGATTTCATACACTACTCCAACCATTTTATATAAAGAAACTGATACCCAGTGGACTTTGAGAGGGTGTTTTCCCTAACATCATTATGGAGGATGGATGGCTGACTATCACCTATGGCCCCTCTCTCTTCTTTGTAGTTTCTTTTTTTGTGGTACATATATGTTTTTTCCCATATATTTGGGTAGAGTATTATGTTATCTTGTGTTTATTTCACACCCTTATATTACTGGATATATTATCCAATGGATTTTTATAGGTATGATGGGTATAGGTTGTGATGTATTGATGTTCATACTCGATATATGGATTGTAATAGCTTGAGGTATAACACATGATGCATGATACACATCATATAGGTTGTAGTCGAATCCAGAATCTACTGGATTAATATATGAGAACATGTGTTTTTGGATGTTTTGATGTGATACATGTGGTTCATGCAGTGATGCCTTTCCTGGGATTCTTTGGGCTGACATATTTTAGAGATAGATGGCTTAGGACATGCGATGTTGGGGAAGAGCGACACACTAGTGGGGATGCAAGAGAGGGTTACCCTTAATGTTTAAGATTAATATTATTTTATCTGTTGTATCTAACACTCGGTGAGAGTTACCCATTGTGAGTGTGGGATATTAGTATACCTGTTTGGGTGATGATTTAGTTTAACTGTTGTTCAGTATGATATAGTGTGATATCTTCATCATTTGAATGAGATGATGATGTGAGGATCCTATTTTGTAATATTGTAATGCTCACCCAATGTATATATTAACTATATTTTCAGGTCAGCCGAAGAAGATTGATGATTGGACAAGATATTACAAGCTTGTTGTTTTACAAGGGATGTTTTGGCTTCATGGTCACTATCGTCTTTACCTTTTTTGTAATTATTGTCTTTATTTCAGTTGTTATAGTACATTTTGGAATTTCATATTTGAACATTTTATTTCATTATATATATATATATATATATTTCTGAGTGGTGGTTAATTCTTGTATCATTCTTATCTATCTATTCTTCATGTTTCTCTTATAGGGTAATTCCCCCATATGAATGTTTATTATACCATAGTTGTTAGTCTCCAACCTGAGTCCAACTGAATGTAGTACATGGGAAGTCATCATTTCTCTCCCTTCATTGTAGTATCTTTGTGGGGAGGGGTTGCAACAAAAGTATTTTCACTAATTCAATCATTATAACGTTTTCTTATTTTGGATGATTTTAACACCTACATAGAAATTGTCATAAATATTATTTCATGAATGGATATGGAATTTTATATACTACTATAATTTTTTAATAATTATTAATTTAGCATCTTTAATAAACATTTGAGTGGTAATATTAAATAATTTATTTATCAATGAATTAAATTCATGTGTTAATTAAATAATAATTAAAAAAGTGAATTCTCAAATGTTCCATGGAAACTGTTAACAGAAGATCCATAATGTAAAAAATGGAACTCCAAATATATTTAAATAAATGATATAATGTTTCCGGAAAATGTTTTAGGTGATGAAACAATGATAATGGAGAAAATGGAAAAACCACTTAATGAAATTATAAATAGGAAATAAAATGGTTAAGACATTATTTATTACAAAGAACATTTAATAAATTTGTCATATATTATTATAAATGATGTATATTTAATAAGATATGTATGAATATGATTCAATAATATATTAGTAATTGTCCTGAATGTATTATATAGAAGGTTAGAATGTTTTTTACCTAGTTGAATTCTATGGTAATCAGTCTTTTTAAACTGATTTCCATTCATTAGGTTATATCACATCTTCATTTTCTATGATATGTAATGATAATTTTTATCATGAAATATAGTTATTTTATTGTTTTTGAAAAAAAATTATATGGATTTTATTTTTTTCGAAAAAATTATTTAATTTATGGATTCATATTTCATATATTTTGACCTTTGTAAAGGTTCCTGGTCTAAATTTCAAATTCCATGAGAAATTATTCATGTTGTTCACCACAGATTGTTTTATATGGTTAAATTAATACCCCATTAATATATTTATAAATGTTATTTCATTGAAATTATGGGTTTTATGGAATCTTATTATACTTATTCATTCAATTGATTTTATGATTTAAGCATTAAGAATGTTATATGGGTTTCTCATCTCAAACTTCATTCTTTGAGATATATTATGATGTATTCCCCAATATTCATTATCATGGTCTATATAGTACCTATATAATAGATAATATCATTATTATATTTATTCTCATAGTATTTAAAGTCCCTTCTCAACTTCAGTCTTTTAGAATTGCCTTTTATTTTAAAATACATAAGATATTTTTCGTTAAAACCTTGTTTCATATGTTTTAAAATCATTATATTATATGTATATATTATTATAAAAATTTTATATATTTATTTATCTATATAAATTTTTTTATAAATTAATTTTTTAGTTACATTAAATGAAAATATAAATGATTGAATGTAACATTTCCAAATGTTATTTGTATGAATCACTTTTGAATTTATTTATAAATTTTCTAAAAGAATGTTTTTAGCTTATACAACAGGAATGTATTTACCACCATCATGAACATTTTTATCAATTTTTATTACATTTAACTTGTTATTTTTTTTAAGAAAACATTATTCTAACTATTTTGAGATTTTGTTTGTCAAAAAATATCAAAAAATAAAAGGATATATCCTCTTGTTTTTGAAAAAATATTTTTAATTATTTTTTAAAATAGTTTTTCTTGTATTCCACCTTCCCTTAAATGATTATTATGCTTAATTTGGGATAAATTTTAATAATTACATCTATATTATTTCAACGGATGTATTATAATAAAATTTTATGGAAATATTCATAAAACCCATTTCATTTCCATGGGTAATTTACATTATCACTAATAGAATAGGAGTTTTTAACACATGATTTATCATTTTAGTTAATATAAAATGACATCCTAAATGAGTTTTAATTTTTTTAAAAAATAAAAAATTGTTAAATATCAGGTTGGAATTAGTTTTATTTTAGTTATCTAGTATTTGATAAATAAAATCATATTTTCGATATCAACTATGAAATAACTAATGTATCATGAGTATTTTCTACATTAGTGTAATGGAACATGCTATATTGACATGAAACATCCTCTATGATTTTTCAACATAAGGTCCAGATCCACACATAAACCACAAAATGTCTCAATTATAATATAAAAAAAATTAATAATGTGATTACAAAATAAAAGAAAATTTATACAACCATGCAAATGAAAAACCAATCTAAATAGATAAACCCATAATAAAAACTGATTATGAAAAAATCCATGACTCCATGTGAACATACGTCACTACTATCACGACTCACTAAAAATATGATATTAACCAGGTTAACATGGGGAACTATAATACTACCTTCCATTAACATATATCATACAAAACCAAATACGTATACTCCCTCGTTAATATTCATGGTGTGATGAAAATTCCTAGTAGGATACCATAATGAATATATACAATTCTTCTCAACATGAAAATTTTAGTTTTTGATTTTAAATAAAATAGGTATTTATAAATATATTTCTTTTGAAAATATTTTTTTACAAAACATGATTCGGTTTCCCTTAAAACATAACACATTCAAATAAACAACAAAATGAAGAATTACATAAGAAATATAAATAATGAAATGATCAAAATAATGGTAAGACTATATGATAGACATATGAGAAATCAAGAAAGAAACCTATAGTCATGGGTAAAACCAAATATAAGTTGGGCTCTAGCCTATGGGAATATGTACTAGAACATGAAATGTAAAACTAATTCAGTTTAATATGATTCCTACTAATACTGATTCATTACACATTTTATTAGTATTATGTATATATAAAATCATCATCCACCAATTGAATAATTAAACCCTTGCGGTTCCACAAACCCTATGGTTGGAATATTTCTATAACCTGATGCCCCCATGGTTCGCAGGTGTTACTATTTCATAGCACATTTAATTAAAACAAACACACCATTTTATAACAGATTTTCCCAAGTATGTTGATAAAACAATTTATAAAGAAAAATAATTTAAAAAACCCCATTTAAATTCCACCTAAGATGAAATTTAATAATAAACCATTATTTGATAACAATTCATTCATTAAAAAAATTAATTCATAGGAAAGTGGGAGGATGAAAGTTTTGGATTACTAAAGAAATCCAATCCTTCAATTATGGGTACTTACAAAATATAATGCATTTTTTTAGTGCCAACATGTAGTTGGTAGAAGCCACTGACTATCTGAGAATAAATTTCCATCCTATATTCCATCTTTTGAATTTTTTTATTATCTTGGATGGGCCTACAAACCTTAGTGCCAATATAACATTTTTCCCAAATGACAATATAATAGACGACGTTAAACCAAAAGAAAAAACATAATCCCCTATATCATACTACATCCTGTGATGATTATTGACTTCATAGGATTTATGATTACACTTTGACATCACTAATCTCTTTCAGATCAACATTACTTTTTCCGTCGTCTCTTAAACATTACTCATCCCATCCTTGGTCCATTCTCTTAATTCCATCCAAAAAATGAGATCTATATGGACACATATAAAAATAATCAAAGATTTACATTTTAGTTGAAACTAATAACTATTCTTATCAGATAAATCATCCAATGTAATATGTTTTCCCAAGAACCACTAAATTCAATATGTGCACCCGAAGCATATCCTCATTAATCTGAATGACTCAATCATTCAACCCATCCATTTGAGGGTGATATTACATGATAAACTTGAATTGGGTACCCAAAACCAATTATAAACCTTTCCAAAACTGATAATTAAAAATTTTATTTCTATTAGAAACAACTATATAAAGAACTATAAGGAACCTCATGATCTCTCAGACATAAAGGTGTAGGATTTCTTCCATAATATTTTCTTGCTCAATAGAAAGGAAATGATCCAATTTTTTAAGTCTATCAATGATCATCCATGTTTCATCTATCTCACTTGTAGAAAATGGTAAAACAATAATAGTTTACCTTAATATCAATCCCCACTTTCTTAGATGAATAGGAAAAGGTTGTAACAAATCTTTAGGTTTTTGGTTATTTACTTAATATTCTAGAAAGTCAGGCATCATGAAAACAAGCCAAAAATCAACTATCTCATCCCCAAACACCAATAACAATGCCTCAAATCACGATACATATTGAACCATCTAGATCAATTTAAAATATAAACTAAATACAATCTTGGATATATCGATGAAACCAACATACATTGGAATAAAATAACACCATATAGAGATATATATTAGGCACCCAAAGTATTCCCACTATTAATGATTTTTCCAGAATGGTGATAGTCATGTTTGATAAATTCTAAAGAAATATCTAATTATAAAATGTGGAATCATATCTCTTAAAATCTATGAATTACAGTCCATTAGTCTCTACCAAAACTAATCATAGATACAAATATATGATCATAAATGAACAATCCACCACTAATTCCTTCGAGGATTGAGTCTGTAAAGTTCGGATCAACATGTTAGAGACCATGTTAAATTTTATAGGATTTTATAAAATATCAAAATCATAAGTTTTATGATACTAAACACACCATATCTAATGTAATTTCATGTCTATCTCAGTGTAAATGTTCTATAATCTATCTTTCGTTGAATGAAAAATAAGCCACTAATCAAAGAGATAATGACACAACATCTTGAGATCTTGAATCACTATATCCAACTTATGATCATGTGTAAGATAATTCAACTCATGAGGAAATATGTTTTGATATCCATAACACATCAAATGTTTCCCCTGTATCAGAAAAATCCTAGTACAGTACCTAAAACATTGAAGAAAACACATAACCCAAATCTAGTTTTTTATGAATTGGAATTTGAATCAAATTCGATCTCAAGTATTTTCCCTCAAATAAATTTTTACACATAAAATTCCATTCAAACATGAGACCCTTATTTCTCAAATATGTCATAGAAGATAATATAATTGAGAAATATTTAATTAAATATATATATTAACGAACAAATCCAAAAAATCAATGAATCTCAAAAAAAATTGCGTTTCTCCTAGAACATTACTACCTAGTTCTTTTCTAGATTAATTAATATGCCTCTATTAGATAGATAATAGCCTAGAGATATCACATATTAGATCCCAAACTTATTTTTATATTTGTTTCCACATATATGATTTTCTCTTAATGTTATAAGAACCAGGTCAAAATTATTATTATGTTCTTCCCATGTCTTGGAATAAACTTAAATATAATTGATTAAAACATCCATAAAAGCTTCCAAGAACCATTGAAAAATATGTTCATGAATGAAATAAGTACTATTATATATTTATTTATAAAAAAAGGGATTACCAAATACTCATAATTTCTATAATTTCATTTAAACGAATTATTTGTAATATCCTCCTCTTAGACCCTTAAATGGTTTTACGTCAATTAAAGATCTATATTAGAAAACTACTAGTCTCACATGAGTTTATCAAATGAGACATAAATCATAGTAAAAGGATATATTTTTAAAAAAAATCACCTTATTATAATTTCAGTAATGAATAAAATGTTGGAGTATTATATATTCCTTCATTGTAAAGTAAACTGGTGAAGCTTTAAGATGACGAATCAAATGAATAAATATTTTTCCCTCAAATTCCATAAGCTAAATAACAATCCCCTATGAAATCAGTGGGTTCTGTATGATAAGATGGAAATGATATGGGTATCATCCCTATAATATTGTAAATAGAAAACTCAACTTTATGTTTGGGTGGTAATCCATAAAAATCATTAGTAAAAACCATAGGATACTCATCCACCACTATAGGAATCATACCAATGATATTCTGGTCAACGATGTCAAGAAACATCTTTTACAATTTTCATGAGAATATTTTAGACTGCAAAATCATTTTCTATACTCTATAAAATTTATGATTCCACTCACCCTAAATATATTATTAATAGTATACAATGATAAAAACTAATCTTAGTGGTGATAATAAAATATATGGACTTTAAAACTAACCATAAAATATATTCCATTGATGAGGTTGATGATATCAAGATCAAGAACTATGAAATACTTAAGGACCTAAAGATTGGTGACTCTAACCGGAATTTAGAATTCCTAAAACCCCACTCCTTAATTCTTCCCAAGTTAGTCGAATGATCCATAAAAATGGTATATTCTCTAGGATTCTCAATACATCAATAAAAAATAGTTTTTATAACATAATTAGACATTCTTTTATCAAATAATATACGGGATATTGAAGATTAAATAATCATTTTAAATCTCATAGTATGTAACAAAAATTCAAAATACTATGTTACAAACTCCGCTAAAAAATAACTTTTTCTGAAACTCTGGCTGAATAATTATTTATTTTATGAGTATCACACTTCTCATAAAAATGAGATTTAACACTCTTCAATGCATCAAAACGATCCAGGGAGTCTTTGGTTAGAGTAGATCAATCTCTACATCCATGGAAAATTATATAGAAAAAATTAGTAAGGTTGTTGGATTATCTATTATGATGGAAAGTCCTATGTGTTTTCATACAATATAGTTTGTTATAGACATGTATAACACACTAATACCAAATGGCCTAGTGTTGAACTGAGTAATCCACTGAAATTTATCCTAACATAAACTAAGAATCATTACCATTTGTCCTTTTCTTTCCTATATGATACACTCTATTTATCCCGTATTTTAAATGAAGCTTCATATAAATTCATGTTCTCAGGTAAGTTTACCTCATCCTTAGTTTCCTTATCAACCACCTCAACAAATGTTGGAATACATAAAAGGTTCTACATCAATGAACTATTTTCCGTCAAACCTATCTCATAACTCTGCATTTTAAGGATGTTAATTGAGACATGCTCTGGGGATAAGTGAACTAGCTATTTGAATGTACTATATTATATAACAAAAAATTCCACTTTCACCAAGGTCTCAAATTCTTGATTATTCACCACAATAAATGTTTTTGGATAAAACTATGAATTTAATACCATATTGAAATTGGTTCGGGTAAGATCCTAAAGAAAAGTATGTTGTATGATTCAATCACATATTTTCATTCCGTATAATTAAAGTATATAAGTGAAAAAACTCACCATTGAGTCCTATGGATTCATCAAGAAGGGAAACGTCTTCACAATTTTTGAAGACATTTTTTGCGTTCTTTGGGTCACTTTACACAATGAAAGGTAGATGTAATTTTTGAGTAAATTCCAAATCATGGACAAATTTCTCTTCATAGTTTTTAACTACCATTTTACCTAGAGCCTGGATTGCTCAGCGTAGTAATTCCTCTAAAAAAGGTTCTAATAGAGGATTAACTTATGGACATTGTCTCACAAATTCATCGCCTACATTTAGAAAAACTATTCTAGGATTCATTATCTATTAACCCTAACAGAAAACAATAGATTAACTTAAGAATACCAATATAAATACAAATATAAACTTCTAGAATATATATTAATTTCATTAATAAAATTGTTTTATTGAATATATATATTCAAGGAATGATAGATTAACAAAAGAGAAGGTTCAATTAAATTACACAAAAAAATCTCAATGAATGTTGAAAAATACTTAACCATCCATAGTAACTCAATGTTGGATATGAAAGTCAATTATTCATGATACCAATAGAATATACATCCAAAGATGAGATATTCCTAATATAGTCAACTATAATCCCAAAACTACACTTAGGAATTGTCATCATATTTCTCATTGTGTATTTTCTTTGATACAATTTTGTATCAAATGAAGCCATATCAACATGACATTTTACACAAGATGGATCTACACATATTAGAGATCAATACATAAATTGCAACATTTATAATGTATACTAGAAAAGTGATAAAATAATTAGATTTTTGTATTGAAGGAAAAGTAAAAACCATGTGACATAAACAAATAGTCTAATTGGATAAACCCATAGATGTAGATAACCGTTAAGAAATACAAAACACCATGTGAAATTTTTTCAGCCCCAACCCAACCCACTAAAATAATAAGATGAACCAAGAGAATGAGATAAACTTTGTGATGCCGATTACTTTAATGATTTCCTTCAAAACAAAATTTTCAGATGTCATAGAAAATATGCATTGTTTAAGGTAAAATACTTGTAGGATTCCAATAGGTATCAATAAATCTCCTATCACCAAAATACCATTATTTCTATGATTAATGAGAAAGTAATTTTGAGAATTTATTTAATTTTAAAAAAAATAAAAAAACAATCGTTGGTTTCCTTTAAAACATGTCACATTCGAATAAAAAAGAATATGACAATTTACATATGTGAAATATAGAAAGGAAATGATCAAAAACCAATCATGGTTAAACTATAAGAAAAAATGTGTGTGATAAAACATGAAACTCTACAATCATTATTAAATCCAAGTAAAAGTTAAGATGTAGAAAATAATAATGAGTAATAAAAATCTGAAGTGACACTAAGACATTGTAGCATGAGTCCTACTAATATCGAGTCCAATAATAGTTTTTTTATATCACGCCTATATAAAATATACCTTAGTCTAATGGATACTTAATACCTAGTGTTTCCACACACACTAATGTTTTCATATGTCCATAACCAAACACACCCATGGTTACCATGTTCTTTGATTTTAAAAAAACATTCACATAAAACAAGATTACTATTTTACAAATCATTTCCCAAGAAATTCATCACCACTATGATTATTAAAATTCTATTTTAGAGTCAAAACCATATTTTGGTCATTTAATCCAACAAAAAAACTACATAAAACAATTATTTATGAAAACAACTTTTTAAACCTATTATACATGAAAACAAAGATGAAATAACATAAAAACCCCTTCATTGATATCAAATATATATTTTCATAAACCAGACCACAATAATTTGTAATACCATCATTTAAATCATGAGAAAGAACTATCATATAGAGACACCAACCTATAAAACATATAAATCCAATATCCTATTAAAAATGAGATTGTAACTAAAGATATCTTGCTATTAAAAATAGAGACACATAATAAGGATAATTAATTCCTTATCATACCCTCTATAAATGGCTATCACAACCCAATAGGGTCCCAACGAAAAAAGGGGAAGAGAGATCGAGGATATATGTGGAAGAGGAGAAAATATTGGGTTAAATTAAAACAAAACATAAAACATATCCCCCTTAATGCAAGGAAAAAACCAACATAGAAAGATAGAACCCTTTAAAAACTCAATGGAGAATTGGGTCTATATTTTGGAGGATTATGAGGACATAAGAGTTAAAAACAACCAAGCGTATCAGGTTGATTTTAAATTTTTAAGAATCTTTCTTGGGTCACATGGTTATGTCACATAGTTAGATAAACCATGTGATAACCATGTTATATCTACTGTCTCTTGCAAACCAATTTTTATGGTTAGCTGGGAATATGAACATGATTAGAGAAACTATTTGAAAGACACGATATAACCTTTATAACCAAACCCAATTGTCCACATCATTTACCTAACGACTCCAAGGGTTAGAAAAACCACACCCAAACTATGAGAATATCCATTAAGACTAAAAAATCCTTTTTCTTTAGTTATTGCATAACGACTACTAACCATGAATATTCTACATGTGTATCATGTTTACCCCAAAACCCCAAATTCCAAATGGCTATTTTTCAAGAGCTTTCAGAACCTCAATAAAGATAAATTAAACCCAATATATGGCATACCTATGAGCCGAAGGGATTCACAATATGTTAATTAATAATCAATATATAAATAATTTTGAAATAATAGAAAATCATTGATCTCATTTTATGTTTTTTGCTACATTTTTTTCACTTATGTAGAGCCCTAATTTTATTCTCAAACATCCCTTGACCATTGATATCTATAATTATTCATTATGAAAAATATTTTTTTCACCCTTAATCCTTACTCTCAACATCATAATTATCACTTAATCTCAATTCAATTTTGTCATTTTACACTTCCTCCACTTCTATTTGATATATATTTATACTTTGTATTCGTACATCAAAGTTTCATGCATATAAGGTTTGAATAATTTAATGAATTTTTATTTTATTAGTTTTATTTTTGATTTTTTGAATGTGACTTATAAATCATGTTCATTTTATGATTAATGAGTTTTTAAGGTGTGTTTAATCGTTTATTAAGATATTTTTAATGGTTTTTTAATTGGTATCCAAATATATACAATATATTTATTGTTTGAATTGTTTTTTGGGGTGTAGAAATAAATTTTGGTGATTGGTTTTTCATTTTCATCATCAATATATCCCCCAATGTGATTGTTTATTCAGGAATTCGGATCCATTATATATGATTTTTAAATTACATTATATGAAATAGTGGTTTTCATTTCACATGATTAGGGATCAGAGGATTCATTATCATTGGTGTATTTTATTGAATAGTGAATTTGGTAATGTCATAATTTTATGTTATTCGGAAGGTGGATATTCTTACGTCCAATATTTAATTATTTGTTAGATGTTATTAATAAAATGTGATATATTGATCACATCATAAATTAAAATCACATTAAATTACCAACTTATATAAAATAGTGAATTTGGAATCATTGATTTTGATGGGAAATTTTGGGGGGTTTATATCCTTTGTGTCAGGAACCAAATATAGAATTTAAAAACATCGTTGTTCATTTGATTGAAATGAATTTACCTTGAATTTTGAAAAATGTGGGTTTTTATAAGTGGAAATTGGTGTGATTGTTGAATATTGAAACATGGTTATTGATATAATGTTATTGGGATTATTTTGATATGAAAACAATGTTTTCATATAAAAATTAATATTTTAAGAATAAAAATTATTAAAAAATGTGTATAATTTCGTATTAAATAAAATAAAATATTTAATTTAAGTTTATTTTATTTTTTTATATTGATTTATTCTTCTATTTTGGATAAATAATAAAAGGAATGTAAATGCATTGTATTTTTTGTTTACAATCGTTTGTTGATACGTCTATGATCCATACATGGGAATGTATTTCTTAGAGAGTCTATGCTTAGGTGAAAAATGATTGAGATATCTATGTAAAAAAGGAAAAACTCAAAATAGTGTTATTTTTTATATATGAATAGGTATTTACACATTGGATATTATAACTAGCGATGGAATGTGTAAAATGTGAAATTTCAATTTAGTAAACCTAAAACTCCTTAGAATAGGTGATTTTTCCATGAAAATATATATTTTCCATAAGATATATAGAATAATGTATTTAATGAAATATTTTAAAAGGGGTGTTATTTCTTTAGGTTTTATAAATATTTTAATTCTTCTAATTTATTAAAAATTATATTTTCTTCTCTAGGATATGGTTTCCCTAAATGAAATCATGGTTTGGTTAAATTAAAAAAAATAAAGTTTAATAAAATTACTTCGGATTAAATATGGAACATTTGGGAATTAATTATTTCATTTTTAAATGAGTTAAATAAACATTTGAGATTAAAATATATTTTTATATAACATTTTTTATTCGTATAAAAGTTTTCGCATATAGTTGTAATCTAAAAAGTATACCATAATTTATGTTTTGATATTAATGTAGTAACTTCCCATTTAACCTTAATAAATATATTAGAGGTTAGAATTTTATAAAAAAAAATAATATATTATCTTTATTATTATATTTTTTTATGTTTCCATATATCATGAATTTTATTAAATAATGTTATTTTGGTGTCAAATATTAAATATTCTATGTGGAATGTTTTTTACTGTATACATTAAAAATAAAGGATACTTTAGAATTATTTATTTTTGTTCATAGAACTATAACTATCCTATTTTTTATTTTCATATATTTTATATTCTATAATGATATTTTCTAATAAACAATTAAATTTTATTTCTAAAAAATGTGTATAGATACCCATTATATATGTTATAACTGAAAAAAAAATCATTATATTTGAGAATCAAATGTCTATTTATATTTAAATATTTGTTAGTTTGTATTTTTATTTATAAAAGTAAATTTAAAATTAAATTTTAAAATATATTAACTTATATTATATATATATAAATTTTAATAAGTGATTATGAGTCATATTTGGATTGGTGCATGGTGAGAAAGTGATGAATATGGGAAAACGTTCCTTGTTTTATAGAATTTTCCAAAATAATTGTTATTAAAAATGACCTAATTATATTACCATGTTTTAAATGTATAATATGTAAAAGTTTCAAAGTAAGGAATTAAAATATCATTTAATTTTTCATGGTATTAATCCAATTAAATTCCTTGTGTTTGGTATGGTAAAACTTGGTCTAAGTAACAATATATTGATGCTAATGATTTTCAAGATTATAATTCTTGTCAAATAGATGATATGAATTTTGATATTTTAGAAGATGAAATTGAGAAAGAACCAAAATTTCATTGACTATATAGTGATGATAAAAACCATTATATCCATGTTGTATAAAATTTATTGTTTTATTAATGTTTTTTACATTGATTGACATGATTTCTAGTAAGGGATGGAGTGAAAAGTGTTTTATATAGTGGAGATAGATATTTAATGAAATAATTTTTGAAAATTGATCTTTTAGATTCACATTATAATGTGAAGAAACTATTATTCCCCGTGGGTTCACGATATAAGAAGATACACTCCTACCTAAATGATTATTTTCTATACATCAAAAAATATAAAATAATTTTCTAGATAAATAAATATGGGACATGAAGATTTAATTTAAAATAATAATTAAATGTTGACATAGAAATTACCAAGACACTTTATATGGAAATTTTAAATATTCTTATATTTCTTAATTTAAATAATTTATATTCAAATTAAAATGATGGAGAATGTTTATGATGCCATATATATGAGTGAATTTATGTTGGAAAATTATTTCATCTAAAATATTTCCTCCAATAGAGAAAAATTAATCAATAGTTTCTTATATGTTGAAATTGACATAGAAATATTAGACATGAACTATGAATAGATAGAATAATATATATTGGAAACTTAGTAGCAAACATAGTGAATCCCCTATACTATGGGTAATTTATAATGTATCCCTGCTTTTGTGTGAACTCAAAATATATCAAGTTGTGTTTAATGATATCTAAATAAAAGTATATGGTAAATGATATTAATATTCTCTTTCCACCATTAATCAATGATTTGAATCTTTTGTGGGTGTAATGTATCTTAGTTTACAATTCTTATAAAATTGAAATTTTTTTAACTACATACAATTATTTTCATCATAATAAATAACTTCTATAATATGGAAATATTTCTATATATACTAATAAATGGTATAAATACTATCTAATTTTTGATGAACGAATTTTATATTATAATATAAAATAAGGGAGAAAATAGCATACCTTGTTTATCAAAAGATTTGTATATGTATCACTATTATGAAATATTAAAAAACTTAAAAGGTATACAAGAATTCGATATTTCTACAAAAAAGTTTTTTAAGAAATTAATATATTGAGAGGGTGAAACAGATTGATGAAATATTCATAAGGACACATGAATCTATTAGTAATCAAAATTTATTTAATAGACAATCAATTTTTTGATCTTTTATATTGGATTTATCATATGCTAAAACATAACATTTCTATCATGAATATGTATACTATTATTTAAGAATTTTTTATGAGAACACTATTAGATGTTAAATGAAATTCCAAGGATGGGTTGAATGTATGGTTGAACTGACTATAAATAAGAATATGTTTGTATTTTTCTCTCACTCTTAATGGAATATGATCATACCTACCACTTAATTGTTATACATTATCCAAGAGGGAGAGAATTTGTTTTTTCCAATGACACCACGGTTTAAAAGTTCCATGATTTTATTCTTTAAATGGTTAGACTTTTGTGTCACAAAAAGATTTTATGTTATTAGGAATGAAATCCCATAAATTTATTATCATGATGGAATAGATCCTACCAATTTAATTATTGTGAATACTACCAATTCATGTTAGAATTACTATTTTAGAGGTGAGATATTTTTTCAATTCCATTTTTAATAAGTTTAATGATGTGAATTCATTGAAAAAATTAGAGGGAGATGTAGTTTGTGTACTTTTTGAACTAGTAACTGTAGTTCTACTATTTTTATTGAGATCATGCTATATTTAGTCGTACATTTGGTGAACGAAATAATATTTTTTGGCTTCTATATATACATAGGGTTTATCCTTATGAAATGTATATAATGATATTAAAGTTGTATGTTAAGAATCCATATCAACTAGATGCCTCAATTATTGGGAAGTCTATTTTTTTGGATGTTAAAGAGTTAGGAAAAAACTACATTTCTATAGAGTATTACTTCATTTATACTACATATATCCTTGAACAACATCGTTTTGGGAGAAAGGGGATCTTTATCTTGAATGAAAAATCATTGATAGGTGAACAGATAAATTAATTACATCTATATTACTTAGAGAACATAGACGATTCATGGCCATATATAATATTTCATATTGATGTGTAAAAACATTTTTACCTAAATAACAAGTATATGTCAACATTGAATGACCATAAAAAAATATTTCTATTTTTTGGATATATTTTTCATGGAATACCGGATGCATTAGTAAAATTAAAATTTTTAGTTGGTGGCCTATGTTTAAATTTGATGACATGGTTTCCATTGGACATTAATGGATACACATTTATACCAATTATTAGAACAAAATAAGTATAATTAAGAATAGTGTTTTATTTTTTTCAAAATAAAATAATTTTGTAGTGTAAAGGAACAATTAATTCTTTGTTTTAGGTAAATATTATAGAGTTATTAGAGAAATATGAGAAATTTATTACATAAAATATTAAATTCAAAATATTAACTACAAATGGAAAATGGGTAACAACATTGTGTATTCTCATGGAATGTATATGTTATTGGAATAATTTAACTGTCTTGAAAGTAAAATCATTGATAGGTGAACAGATTAGGTAAGTACATTTATAAATCATGAATAACATACATTATTCCTTGCCATATATAACATGTCTTATTAATTTGTTAAAAAAAATTTACCCAAAGAAGAATTATATGTGAATATTGGATGACCATAGAAACGGTTTTTCTATAGTCTAAATAGACTGTTTAGGGAATATTTTATTCTTCAAAAGAATTGGTATGTTTAGGAGGAGGCTTATATTTAAATTTGATAATGTGGTTCAGGTATGAAATTAATGGATATAAATTTTATACCAATGATTAGGATAATAGACGTGAAATTAAAAATAGCAGTGTATTTGTTTTTGCAAAATTAATGAATTTTTAACTGAAATGAAAAAAAATCATCAATTTTTTCAACTGAATATTATAGAGTTACTATATAAATATATAAGATTGATAATATAATTTTATTTTTTTATATTTTTTAATACATATGGGTTATAGATAATAATAGTGTGTATTATTATAAAGAGTATATGTTATTGGAATAACAAATGAGGTCTATAAAAATTTAAAAAATGATAGTTGAGTCTTCGAGATCTGAAGAGATGTACTCTCCATCCCTCGTTATAGTCATGAAAAATGGATGAGGACCCATAATAAAAAAAATATAAAATATCTTAGAAAATAGTCGAGGGTTGTAGCTAAGATGATTTTAAGGATTTATTAATGTTATTTTTTTATTGTTGTTATCTCAAATCATTATATATTGGGATTCATTAATGAAATTTTAAAATATTATATACAGGAATCCCTTGAGTAGTAGACGACATATGGGGCCTTCATAAATGAGGGTAAGAAGGATATTTTAGACATTACATTGGGAAACCACAAACATCCAGGATGCGTATAAGGATACAAGGTGGGTGTATCAGTAAAAAAGGTGTTTAGTCATTCTCAAGGTTCTTCAAAGGAGAATTTCTATAATAGAAAATATAATCATTAGAAGTTAATGTTTAAGAGATGGGGAGATGATAGAGGAAATTAATAGTTATTTGTTATTTTTTGTTGTTTTCATACATGTAATGATAGTTTTTTGTTATCAATTGTATTCCTCTACCTTCATATATATATATATATAACTCCTCTACCTATACATATATATCCAATTCCAACATCTCCTCCTTTATAGTGTCTCATATACTATGAGTTATATTTCGAGAATCCATAGTATCATTTTGTTGCATGTGGGATTGTATATTATATTTAGGATACCATTCATCAAAAAAATAGATATAGATCAATTTAGGATCATAATGCCAGATATTATGGACATATTGTCAAGACTACAATTTATGTCAGATAATCTCATTACAATAGGAAAAAGTATTGTTAATTTTTTTAATTTGGAAATCAATAATTTTCTATGAAATTTCCACCAATTCATGTATAGATTATATAGATTATTCAATATTAGTGTAAAACTTATTTTTAAAATTTAATATTAATAAATTTAACTATTTTTATAGTATTGCATTAAAGGTATCGATGTACAGGTTTGAAAACAAAAATTAGTTTTCACTATGGTGTCATATATTACTTCTTATGGTCTTTATAAATTATCAACATATTTATCTTTTTTTGGGAGTTTGTGATATTTAAATTATTACAAACATTTGTGGGTGTTAAATGAGTATTCTGATTTTAAAAGTATATATCATTGATATTATAATTGGAGATTTTTTAGGAATCAACATGATACCAGTCATATCAAGGTTAGTTAATTATCATATTTCTTTCAATTATTTTCATATATTTTAAAACAATATTTATGTTTTTAGTTTTAGGTTTCTTTGTACAATTTTTATTCATTTTTTAAGACATCAAGACAAAGATTTTTTATCCCACAATTTACATCACCAATAATGAAGGAAATGATATATATAGAATGAAGATAATATAATTTAAAAATATTTAAAACTAATTTATTTCAATTTCAGGTGCTTCCTTATTTTGAATGGTAAGGAAAATATATTTCTAAATTTTTTATTCCTACCAACCATGTAACCACTCAAATTATATTTTTTCTATATTAGTGTACATTATATGTGGAGTGTTTTTTTATCTAGAGTAAAAATATAGCTAAATAGTTATTCCCTATACATGATAAATTTTTCTAAAATATTCAATATATATTGAAAATATACATTTCATTATTTGATTATTATTTATTATAATGAATGTTAATTTCATTTTATAAATAGCATTTTAAAATAGTGCATGGGATTACATTAGAGATACAATTTTAAATAGGAATAAAATGATGAAATATGTGTACACATAGTTGAATTCTGATTTATAATTTATATAATTTGGCTAAATGTATATAAATTATTTTTTTAAACTGAAATCATCTTTTGAAAATGAATTATCATTATTAAAAAAAGTAAATAAATATGGATATTATATTCTAACATTTATCTTTAATGTAATATTAAATGGGATAGTTAATGCTTAAAAAAGGAAGGATTTTATAAAAATTCATCTTTCAATTTAACTTATAGTTATTTTGAGAATATATGTTAAAATAGTTCCTTTTAATTTATATCAATTTGATGAAAATTTCCCTTATTCTAAAAAACAGCTAAATCAAATGTATTTAGAATGGTAGGATAATATAATAGGTTCTAATGGGTTTAGATTATTTTTCAAATACATATTAATGATTAAATTCAAAACTATAAATTTGAAATTATTTTTTTAAAGTAATCATGTATCAGTTAATGTATGATTACTGTAGTGGGAACTGTGTAGTACTATAGCAGGTACTATAGCAGGAGCTGTAGTAGGCACTGATTGGCACTGTAGAAACTGAAAATTTCCCCACGTTTGGGCCTTCGATCCACCAATTTGTTCCCAAAGCCATTTAAGTCATTTGGGCCAACCAAGCCTTCAAGCCAGTAATGCTTTCAGGATACCTCAAGGCCATCAGGCCAGCTTAAGTTTAGATGCAAACTAGATAACCTTCAAAGGAACAAGCTCTATAGGAGGATGATCAAGGAGCTTTCACCATAGTCGAAGCTACATGGATTGCAATAATGAGAGGTTATGACACTTTCCATCGGGATAAACCTGTGCATGCATGGGATAACCTATCCGAACAGCCATGCAAAGATGGAGAGATGAGTTCACGATGAAGATGCTGGGAGGAGCAGTTCCAAGTAGCTAGTCTGGGTTGTATGTAATGTTTGAACCCTACGGGTAAGGAATTATTATAAGGCCTATGGTCCATGTAATTCTTACGCCTACGAGAATTTTAAGGGTTCCAGCTCACCCGTTGAAAGGTGGATTATCAAAATCAATGATAAAATGAAGGCCTTTGGTCCATTGGATGGATGGTGTAGCTGCTACTATCTTTTAGCAATACTCTATTTTAAAATAATGTAAAAACATTATTTTCACAAAATTAATTTTGAAACCAGTGTGAAATTTTGAAAAAAAATTGTTTTTCATGTTGGTTATTCAATAACCTATGTGAAAACTTATTCCTATTCTGAAATATTTGATTGATTACTATGAAATTTAATAAAATAACCAATGTGAAATATTATTTTTCTACATATATTAATAATAACTAATATGAGAAAAAAAATTCAAATTCACATACAATGATATATCTAGTTAAACAACATTAAAACCCAAAAAAATGTTAAATACTATATTCAATTGTTTATTATTGAATGATGACGTTTTTTTGGGTTTCATAATGAAAATACAAGATTATATTGGTTTTATTCATGTTAGGGTTCTTGTACTATTTTAATAATGATGGGTGGGTATCATATATCCCTTGATAAATTTTTGGATGATATTTTATCAAGCAGAGACATGTTGGAATTATACATGAAGATTACTCATTTTTTAGGCTTCTTGTAAGGGTCATTGAAGAGATGATGTTCTAAGATGACTATATAGTTTTTTTTTGTAATTTATATGATTATTTTTACAAATTATATGATAATAAAATATGGTCATGAGTGAAGGAAATATAATGATCATCTAGAGGTTAAAATTTTACTTGTAAAAGGAAATACATTCCGTTCATGAGTTATCATGTTTTCCCAATTCATCTCTATGATTATTCTTCCATGCATGCTTATAAGATTACTCTAAAAATAGTTGTGAGCTAAGAAGTTGGGAAGAATTTATGTTATGATTCTTGGTGTATAAATATATTATTTATAATCTAATAAAATTTATTATATTATCATACCCATGTGATCATATTATGCAAACCTATTATCGTTGATTATAAACAACTGTGTTTAACCTTACAAAGTGTCTGACATCACCATTCTTGTTTTTTCTATTTTCTAATGTTATAATGAAGTGAAACACATATGTTATATTTAGAAGTGTATCCTGTTATTTTATTTTTGTCAAATATTTTAAAAAATATATAAAATAATTAATTCTTTATATACTGGAAAAAATCCCTTTGGATAATAAAGATATGGTTTTTGATGAGTATTGTTTTTTTCAAATTCTCCAAAATACTTAACCTTAATGGTCTAAGTTATGTACATGAATCAATATTGGTTATGTAATTTTTTAATTTTGTATGGTTATTATAACACCAAAAAAAATTATTTTATATTACCTTAAATGAATATTATGTTTGATAGTTTGTACCACATGAAAGACCTATCGTAAACGAACTGTGATATATCATAGAAATATTTGAATTTATATATTAATATTATAACCAATTTATTTGTTTGAAGGGTGAAAATAGAACAAAATGAATTATATAATATATGTATAAAATTTTCTATAATAAAAATTATTCATTAATTCAAAATAAATAAGTATTAAATTTTGAATGTAGAAAAATAAATCATATACAGTTAATAATAGCTAATGATTAAAAGGATAATTTATCCATAAAAGTTTGTATGTTTAATATTTTGTATGGATCATTTAAAATATGAATTTAACTTATTTAAAGTAATAAATTTATTAAAAATGAAATTTTTTTTAATTGTAAGCTAATGAATAAAAAATCATACTTTGAAAGTAAATTTTTAGGAAATGAAGATAAAATCATTTGATCGTAAAAAAGTGGTATTTTATGAAAACTATGTTTTAATATGTAATGTATTATTATTTAAATAAATTAAATTAATAAGTATTAATTAATTATAATGATAAATATTATTGAAAAGATTCTAAATTAAATAAATTAACAAATAATCTATTGGTTTTAACTAATAAATGAATGAGAATTAATTTCATTTATACTTTGAAAATAGTTTTTAATGGTTTTTACATGTTTTTTACCAGACGTCAGAAATATTTTTGTATCCCTTTATAAATATTATTTTATTACATTAAATTATTTTTTATATTTAAAGCACATAATTTATTTTATTTAGAAATTTTAAGATATTTAAATAATGGTTTATTTTTACTAAATTATGGAAATAAAATTTTTAAAAATATTATATCGTTTATGAAATAATGGTAATGTTAGATTGATTTAAAAATTTATAAAATTATTTTACCAATTAAAAATATACATAAGGATTGAAATAATCAATTTAAAACATTGTATTGAATTTTGAAATGCATTCTTTAATTTTTGGTACATGAGTTATATTTTAATCAGATTAAAAACTATTTCTGGATCATTTCATTTAATAGTATGGTTGGAATAATCCATTCGGATTCTAAACGATAAAATTTTTATAATGATTTATTTCTTAAAAATATTATCAAATTAATGGACAAAGAATCAATAAATTTCATAATTTTAGTGTAAAATTGTTTTTATGCTTAGAATGGGTATTTTTCTAAAATATTATTTTTATGTGTTTTGAGTACTTTTATTAAATGATATTTATGCCACCTAAAAAAATAAACCCATTAAAATCATTTTTATAACTTTAATAAATATTAAAAACTTTGTTAGCATGATCCCTTCTATTTTAGGTCATAATTATAATTTACCTATAAAAACCTTATGAGATCAGTAAAGAGTAAAGTGGGTTAAAAGGGTTAAATTAACGGGATAAGACTAAGATACAAGACTAGAAATTTTATTAAATCTCTTTTTGGGCATTTTTAATGAGCATAACAATCCTATATGTTAAAATGTAAAAATTTGTAGTGCTTTTCCTTTTATTACAACCTTTATATTATTTTTAATAAAGAATAATTATAAATTGTCACTGTCATTCATTTGATTTTCCTAATTTGTTGTTATAGGGATAAAAATAATGTATTAATAATTAAAAATATTATATAAATAATTAATAAAATGTATTTATTGTATTAATTTATTTTTAATTTTTATTGAAGTTATTATTACCTACAATTCATAGCCAAAACTAATGAAATGTTTTTTAAAGCAATAGAAAAATCATGTTAAACATTTTAAAAAACATTAAATTAATATTTTAATGGAAAAATTTTGGTTTTACCCCAATATATCACATAATTATATTTTATTACTGATGTAAATGTGTTTATATAATAATTACAGTGTTTTCTTGATTCCATTAAAGTAAAAATATGTGAGTAGTCATAAAAATGAATTTAAATGATATTTAATGTATATGAACTATTTTTAATACTTTATATAGTAATAAAAACATATAAATACTCTAGTTTATGATAATGTTTCGATTATATCATGTCTGGTTCAATTATTTATCATTTTTAATTTTTAAGATTTCTTGTATTGCCCTGAATGATTGTAAATTTTTAAAAATGCAGTCGATTTTTACATTTAAAAGGGGAATGTCTTCAAATATATAAAATCAAAAATCATTTAAGAATTTAGTTATTATTAGGATAAATCATTAAGATAGTTTCATTAATTTTATTTTATTATGTTATATTCATTAATATAATAATAATTAAATTTTTATTTAAAAAGAAAAATATGTATTTCTTACTATGTTTGGTTTTCCTATATTAAGAGGTTTTATTTTAAAATCAGTATTGAGAAATTATTGAAAATTAATTTTAAAAAATGAATTTAATTTAAAAATTCAATATTTCAAAATTATCTTAGGATGAATTTTTTATAATTTTATGAAAAATTGACTTTTCAATGAATATTAAAAAATATTGAGAATTATTTAAAACTATATTAATGTAAGTATTTATAAATTCATATTCTATTTTGGATTTGTTTTAAAATTTCACTAATTCCTTTTCATTATAAAATTTCAATTATATCCTTTGGAATGAGTTTTATTCAAGAATTTTGTATAAAATATTTTTATACATAGAAAGGATATTTTTTGAAAAATATATTTTCATTTCAATTTATGCGTTTAATTTTAAATTAATCTCTTCCACATCTAGAAATTTAATTATAAAAATAGTTTCAATATATTTAATCAATATTTCTAAATTTAGTAAATATTTCCATTTTATTTTTAGTAATTACAAATGGTAATCATTGTAAATTTTGTAAACATTGTAAAAGTAAAATAAATCAATTATTGGAAAAAAATATAGTGAAATGGACTAAAAAGTAAGCACAACCCTTGAATTTATTTTTATGTATTATTTTATTTCATCAGTTTTCATCCAAATATGAAATATATAAATTTTCTATATTTGGTTATGATTTTGCCCAATATAAAATTTTATGTAAAGAAAAGTAAAAATGGTCATTCTCTTTGATTTATTATCTTTAAATTTTTTACATTGGGATAAAAATAAGCTATGTTATATTTTAAATGGTTATTTTAATGATATTTTTTATCATGATAATTTATTTAAAATTCTTATAATGAAATATTTACTATAAATTATTATACAACACCTAAACACT
Source organism: Viscum album (assembly GCA_963277665.1). Lineage (NCBI taxonomy): Eukaryota > Viridiplantae > Streptophyta > Magnoliopsida > Santalales > Viscaceae > Viscum > Viscum album. The sequence goes on from OY728135.1 coordinate 71,802,085, forward strand.
ATTTATTTGATTGGTAAGAAAACTAAATAAATAATTTTCAAAATTTTAAAAATTAATATAATTTGACTAAATTATTTTGTTATAAGAATTTTGAGGATAAATATAACATTTATGGGATGTGTTAAAGGAATAAATTTTAATTCTTTAGTTTTAATTATTTTTAGAATTAAAATTTAATAAAGTGTTCTAAAGTTGACATTAATGATATTTTATAATGAATAATATTTTATTAAATGATTTAAAATTAGTAAAAATATTATATTCTTCCATGTTATTAGTATATAGTTTAATTTGTCATCCATGGTCTATTTATCTTTCACATTTTCATTTTATTAAAACTATCTTTACCGCTAAAGAATAAAAAGCATTACTTTCACAATATTCATCAAAAAGTTTTAACAGAGAATGAATAAAACATATAAGGGTAAAAAAATAATCTAACACTGAAAAATTTTATTTTATGAGAGATCATAGAGTAAACATAATTTTATATTAAAATAATATTTATTTGTATCAAATTTAACATGAAAATTAATATATATTATTCTAATACTTTACAAAATTCCAAGTGTGCCCCTCCCCAATATTATAAAAGGGAACCACCTCTCCTATTTTCATGTCACTTTAAAATCATCTGGTATACCCCAATACCTATCTATATACATTATTGGAATCCCTCCACACATCCTTTGGACATTTTTAAATCATAAAAAATCATAGAAATGATTTTGGTGCAAACCAAACGAGGTTTTCCAAATAAGAGGTATTGTTTTGAACTGATCATTTTCATTATATTTATTATTAATCAAACATAAAATAATGTTAAAACATTATGATATAATATAGTTACTATCTCCCATACACTAATAAATTATTATTTTAATGTAATATCATTTATAATTAACCTTCATCCATCAAATGGTAAATACAATCCTCATTCTATTGTCTGTAGACTACCACCTCACGAAATAATGTAATTAATTTTCAATCACTACCTCTCATGGATGGATATAATGAAAAATTCAATTTATATATTTAATAATAATTAAATTCGTATCATTTTGGTGATGTAATATTTCATCTATGTTCATATATTTCCATTCACAGAAACATGATAATGTCTTTCATGCGTACATGTGGACAACCACCTCCATAAAGCGATACGCTTCATTTTTCTTCACCACATCACATAGATGTTATACAAAGGATTATTTAAGGAAATAAAAAGTTATTAATGATAGTCTGATAATTATTGAATTATAAAATTTTATTTACCTTCTTTCAATCATGATCATTGGAAAAATGGAAATGTTACCAATGCATACATATGATAATTATTTTATGGTTATTATTTTGTGATGATGATTTTCAACCAACCAACGTAATTTAGAGATATAATTCAAACTAAAGGTAAGGGACACCTTACACGTTTTAAATGTTTTATAGAATTATTTTCTAAATATTTGTATTCTACATTCATATTCTTAAATTTATTTTATTTATGTATTTATATGGACTAAATTATTTATAAAGTAAAATTTATGTCCTTATGGACTTTCATTCAAGGGTCTTAAAAAATGAATCTTTTATAGTATTTAATTTCTTTACAAATAAAATGAAAAATGTCCTATTGTTTCATAATTGTATTCAACGGTTTTTCCCCATTTATAACCATAATTTTATTATTGGAATCCATTATACTATTTCATTTTTTATATTAATTAAAACCCATACATACATTTGTTTTATGCATTTAAAAAAATCTAAAGGATATTTCAATTTGTAAAATTATTGTTTTTGGTTTGCAAAGGATATTTTTTTGGAGTGTAATGCTAACAACTATAATGTTTTATGTGTTGTGATAAACTAATGGTTCATGGAAATTTTTTATGATGATGGGTGGTTTTGTTATAAACCATGAATGAGTGTTTCAGTTATATTCCAAGTATAGTTGGGTCTATGATATCCCTCTAATGGATTGGATAAGATTTATGTTGAATGTTGACAATTATGGTCACTCAATTTTGTAACCTTAAATGTTATTTATAACCGTAACGATTATTCCATTGGTAATCATGAAGTTTATTCCATTTATAACTATAAATGTTGTTACATTGGTAAGAGTGATGTGAAAATTGGTCCTCAATTTTTATATTTCATTTATTTATTCTATAAATGGTTTTAAAATTTATATTATGTTTTTTAAAGTTACGTTATAGAACATCTATTTAAAGGGATGTATTTTTTTACTTTATTAAGGGTGAAAATTATAGCTTTGTGAAAATGTTTTCAAAATTTTCATTATTTAAAATAATCCTTTATGATTATTTTCCCTTAATAATTCTTATAATATATTTATGAATATAGTAGGTTAGATAATCATATATTTAATGTAATAAAATTTTTATATTCAAACAAAATATTATTTTAAAAAGTAAAAAGTTCATAACTATTCATGGACTAACAATTTCATTCATTAATTTATATTTCCCTTATTTGTATTTTTTTATTAATATGATGTTTTGAAATGTTCTTAATATTTCATAATTGTTGGTATGAACCAATAAAATTTGATGTTTAATGTTATGAAATTTTTTCACGAAAAAATATGTTTCTTTTTAAAGGTATTATATAATGGGAAAAATGGATTCTGGTCAGAAGTGCCCACTTTGTAAAATATGTTTTTTCAATATGTCAATTATTATATAATTATCTAATATTCTAAACCATAATGATCCTAAAAAACTATGAATGTGAATAAATTTTTAAAGAAACTAGATTATCTAATGTATAAGGTTGGGTTCTTATAGTTGGTATAAGATGAAATTTTGAGATAATTTTAGAAGTTTGGACAATGTAATTAATTAACCTTAATAAATTTTAATTTATGGATATATTATTACCATGTTTTTTATAAGATACTTTTGTTAAAAATTATTTTATGTAGAGGAAATAATGAATTTTTATTAGGAAGGAACCAAGAGAGAAAAATATTACAAATATGTAACCTCGAATGGTTGGAAATAAAATTGAAACGTTTGTTTTCGTGATGGCCTAGTTGATGCATGTTAAAAATGGTAATGGTATCTATTCTAGAGAGAAACTAGATCTACAATAGAGTAATGTTTCTATAGAGGATCATTTTATAAGTAGCACCCTCTAACATTCAGTGGATTCTCAAACTTAGTGATAGTTGAGGCATGGATTAAATCTCTAGGAAATATATTTGAAGTCATGATGTATTTGGATAATCAAAATATAACTCATCAATTTTAACAATTTGATGGTGAATATGGTCAATGGTGGAAAATGGATAGAAATACTAAATAAATATGAGATTTAGTAAGAATAATACTTCAACGAATTAGTATGCTACACACAAAATTTATTTGGGTTCTTGAATAAAAAATTAATCAATTTTACTTGGAATTTAGACCATGATATCGAAGTATATTGGATTCCCATGAATCTAAAAATTATGCAAAACTTTTTTGATGTGTCGAGAAGGGGGTGGAGTTTACCGATGGTACGTTGTTCTATAAAAACACGCATAAAATTATGTCTTTGTGAAAGGAAATTAGAAATAAACCATCAATGTAATCATAAGATATGAATATTGTGTTTTCATTTTCTCATTGTTGTTTTAAAAAAAACACCTATGGGAATGCGTTGTGAAATCAATGATGTTCTTCTAATATGGTAAGTCTAGGCATATAAATCATGATTTCAATGAAACTTATCTGGAATGTATTAAGTCCAATACTGATAAATCATCACTAAAGTGATTGAAATATAATTAGATCATCATTATGCATATGAGTGACTAAATAAGAACATGAATGATGGAAAGCATCAGGACTATAAGTAGAAGGCGGTGGTAAAATCCTTTCAAACTACATTGGAAGATTTTGGACAATAAAATGATGTGGTAATTGGTATATTAATTATTTATTCATATTATTCTAATGAATTTCATGATTTTGGGTCTACACATTCATTCAATTTAGAGAATGTTTTTTATAAATTGGAAATTTATACTCAATAAATCAATCCAGAACATATGATAAAAATAATCCGGGTAAGTGTTATGGAAAAAATAAATTATAAAAATCATCATGTTATTGAACATGGAAGTACAATACCTACAAATTTTATTGTATTTCCCAATTAGTGTTTTTGTTATCCTCGGTATAGATTAGATCTATGTTTACCATGATAAAATAGATATTAGTTCTATGGATGTTTTTTTAGAATTTGTTTGTTTGTATACAGGAATGAATTCATACCATTGATAACATAACATGTGGTTGAGAAACTTTTAAAATATAGAAATGAATTGTTTCTTGTATATAATGTTTAAAATAAAGGAACAATTAAAATAAATTCTGTCTTAGTAGTAAAAATATTCCATGTTTTTTTCCTGATGATATTTTTGGTGTAATACATGACCAAAAAGTAAAATTTGCTATTAATGTAGTGCCTAATTATAGGAAAATCTCAAAACAAATCCGTAATTGTGTTTCTAGATAAGAACATTTGATATTAAGAAAAATATTTACATGAGTTTCTTGATAATGGTTTCACTCTTCAAAGTACATCTCAATAGTGTGCACCAAGTGTTTGTTAAAAATAAATATCGTCACATCTGGCTCTATAATGATTATAGATCTTTGAATAATATTACTATTAATAATATGTATCTGTTTCCTCATATTGATGACATAATTGATCATCACTAGGGAGATCAATATTTTATGAAGGTTGATCTCTTGTCCCTGTATAATTATCTAACGTTGAAATGCCTTGACATTCCAAAAATGGAATTTTTTACTAGGTATGGGCATTATGAGTTTGTGGTTATTCCCATTTGGATGAAAAATGTCCCGGTTCTATTTATGGTCCCTATGAATATATTATTCTACAATTTAATGTATAATTTTATTATTTATTTTATTGATATTGTATTTGTACATTCTAAAATACATAACTAACTTGATAGAAATATTAAATTTTCTTAGAAAACCTTAAAATAAAACAAGCTATGTGGATAATTTAGTAAGTGTGAATTTTTTCTGGAACATATTTTTTTACATGAATATCTTGTTTCTAAAAATGGAATAACTATTAACCCCATTAAAACTAATGTTGTTAAATAATAGGACACACTAAAAAATTCCATTGGTACACATAGTTTTCTAGTATTAAAATGTTTTTATTTGTTATTTGATGAATCATTTTCTCCATTATCTAGTTCACTGACAACATTAACTTGAAATGAGGTTAAATTCACCTGGAAAAAAGTTTGTGCTTATTGTTTCCAAGAACAAAAAAAAGATTAGAGAATGATCCAGTTTATTACCTACCCTATAGAAATGGTTATTTTTTCATATAAATAGATTCTTTATTGAACATAATTAGATTTTGGTTGAAACTAAATGATCGATTAATCGATTATGCTTCACATGTCATGAAACCTCATGAGTTAAATTGTCGTACGCCTAATCTGGAATTTGTAGTTATACCTTTTAAATTAAAAAATTTGTGTCATACTTTATATTATGAATAATATGAAATATATATTGACCAGAAAGGTTTTAAATATATATTCACTTAGAATGAGTTGAAAACGATTCATAGAATTCAGATGTAACTTATAAGAATTATGATTACATGATTGATTACCATCCTAGAAATGTAAAAAACATTATTTATATGATTCATTAATATGGAAAGATAATGAATCATTAACCATGTTATGTTTATAATATGACCATTTGGTTTATTATTTTTTTAGTTTTACTATAGAAATTTTTCATATAGTATTTTCCTCGGTTTTGTTTTAGGTGTCATTCTACTTGTCTCTGTCAGAAATAATTAAGAAAGCTCACAATGATGATCATGTTTTATAAGAAAATGAAGAATCTCTTAAGAAGGGAATTTTTATTGATTTTAGTGTTGATTAATAAGTTGTTATAATATTTGTAAAAGTATTATAGCTACCCTATGATTCAAAATTAAAGAAATAAATTTTTATCAATGCTCATAGTTCCCCATTTTCAATTATTCATAGTATCACTAAGATGTAATGTGTCCATTAGGTGTATTAATGGTGGGTTAAAATATAAAGATATATTTTTTCTATTACCATGAAATTTTTTACATTTCAATAGGTTAAAGATAAATGATAATTAAAAAGGTGAATATTTATCCTTTTCTAGTTCCTAAGTGGAAATATGAGAATATTCCCATGGATTTCATTGAGATATTTCCAAATAAATCTTAATATAACAATATGATTTGAGTTATTGTTGATCACTTAACTAACTCTTATCATTTCAGTATTATTAGAGATATTATGTATTTTTATCGTATTTGTATACTATCTCTCAAGGAGATAGTCAGGTTTTATATAATACCTCTCTCTATTACATCTAACTATGACTCTTGATTCACTTCTAATTTATCCAAAGGGAATCATAAGATAATTATTTTTGAATTAATATTTTTCCTAGCTCTACATCATCAATCTGATAGAAATTCAATCCTATTGATTCAGACCTTAAAAGACATGATCCGGGCCTTTTAAATGGAATACCATAGATGTTTTGATGAACATTTTTAAACTATGTTTTCTTATAATAACATTCTTCATTCCCGTATATAGATTTCTGCTTTTGTGGAATTATATAGATAAATGAATTGAACTCTAGAAATTTGTGATGATGTAGGTGAAAAAATTTTATTTGAACTAAAGGTATTAGAATAAATAGTTGATAAGATGAAGATTATTTATAAACATATGAGGATAGATTAAAGTAAGAAGAAACCATTATATACACTATTGAAAATATATTTTTTTCAATGTAGGTGATCATTATTTTTATAATGTATCTCCATAAAAAAAGTGTTATGCGTTTTTGTGAAAGGGGATGTTATAACCATAATTCATTATAAATTATTAAATACTGGAGAAAGATAGATCATTTTCCTACTATGTTTCCTTATCTTTTCTTTTATCATTAGTACAAAACGTATTTCATGTTTCAATGTTAAGAAAATATTTTTCAGATTCATATTTGTTTTTTATCACTAAGGTAGTTCAATTAGATGAGAAATTGCCTTATGTGGAGAAACCTTTTGAGATTCTTGACCATAGAGAGATTATATTGTAGAATAGTATAATTAAATAAGTTATGTTATTATCAAAAAACTACATGGTTGAATACGAAACAAGGTAATCTGAAAATGATATGAGGGAAAGATACCCCCACTAAATTAAAAAGTGAATAAAAATGTGATGACACAATTTCCAATGGGAGGAGAATGTAACATCCCATGTAATTATAATATAAATAATTTCATTATTTTCTTTAATAAAAGTTTAAATAGTTATAATCCTTAAATGAATATAAGGTTGCATTACATTCAAAATGAAATATTTATCATTTATAACTAAATTGGGGTTCCATTCGTTAAATTTGTTTATTTAAAATCCTAATATTAAAATTATAGAATTTTAATTTTACCAAATGAAGTTTACTTTTTAATTCATCATGCAAAAATGTCTTAGGTGTATTTTTTTTGAAATTTTCTGAAGAAATGGGGTTTCAATGAATATTAAAATATACATATTTTTAATAAAACATTTATTTTCTCTTCCAGTATTTACAGAGGAAACTTCTTTATTGGATTATTTTTTAATTTAAATTGGTATCTTTTTATTATAAATATTTCAATCACATTCATTTGAATTTTATTTATTCTTGGATTTGGTATACAAATATTTTTATACGTAAAATATATTTTTCTAAAAAAAACTACTTTTCATAATGTTTTATGGGTTTAATATTAAATTAAATTCATTATATTTTTGAAATTTAATCTCGAAAATTATATTCCATATTTGGAATTATGAAGACCAATTTTATTAAATATTTCCCTTTTATTTTTAGTCAATATGAATAGTAATCATAGAAAAGTTTTCTAACATTGATAAAGGAAGAATGGGTTAATTAAGAGTAAAAATAATGTGGTAAAGACTAACATATAATCCAAACAATTTTCATGATTTTTTAGATGATTTTATTTCATTCATAATCTTTTAAACATTTTATATGTGACCTTTTGTTGCTATTTTGCCATGATATTTTCCTTTGTAATATTTTTTGTAAAGAATAGTAAAAAATTTCACTCAGTATTTTTATTAAATTTAAATTTTTGAAAAATGGATCAAAAGAAGGTATGTTCGGTTATAAATGGTTATTTCAAAGATAAATTATTTTTTACAAGGGGTATTTATTTTAAAATTTTAGTGACAAAATAATTACCATAAATTATTATACAACGCCAACATAATATGTATTAGTTAATAGAAAAATTAAATAATGGTTTTTCAAAATATTAAAAGTAATATTATATGAGTAAATTATTATGATAGATTAATTTTTTAGGTAAATAAAACATTTTAGAGAAGTTTCAAATGATTATATTTGAATGTACTTTAATATGATGTTTATTTCAAATTTAAATTAAATTAATAACTCTAAAATTTACATTAATGATACATTATAATAAATAATTTCTAAAAAATTATTAAAAATTACTAAAAATAATATATTAGTCTGAATAATTTTGTATGTTTTAAAATATTATTAATGGTATATTTATCTGAAAATCATATATTTATAATACCTATCTCAACCCCAGAAGAGTAAAAAAAATATTATCATGGTAATCGTCTAAAAGGGTTAACACTAGTTAAAAAAGATATGTGTAAAAACATAATTTAAACATGAAACAATTTTGTTTTATGGGATAATTTTCAACTATCCTAATATTCTATTCTCATCATATTAATTTTGATACATTTTAACGTGAAAATTAATTTATATTAATATGATACTTTAAAAAATTCCAAGAGTGCCCCTCACCACTCTTATAAAAAGGAACTTCCTATACCCTTTTAATCACACTTAATAAATCCTTTTGGTTCAGATAATACCTACCCAAATACCTAACATTAATCCCTACTCATTTCTTTCATACCATGGTTTTATTAGTAAACAATCATATTAAATATTTTTGTAAAAAACATAAGTTGTTGTTTAAAGAAGAGGTATTATCTCTAACCGAGCATTTTAATTCGATTTCTTATTCTACCTCCATAAAAATAATATCCAACCAAACTAATATAATAAAATAACTATAACCCATAAATTTAGATGTTATTATTTTAATTTAATAAACTATATCAATCACTTTCCTCCATCAAATGAGAAATTAGTCCATATTTCATGTGTATGGAGGACTACCACTTCACGAACCGATGTAATTCATTTTCCAGGACTGAATATCATATTTGGAAATAACTATAGATTTAATTTATATATATTATATTAATTTTATATTGATCAATATTTATAACTAATATATAATCTATTTTCATACCTTTCCATTTACAAAAAATGATAATGACGTTCGTACATACTCATGGACTACCACCTCCATGAAGTGACATATTTTTTCATCCCCACGTCACATGGATGAAATATATTGATATATTTAAAGAAAAATTATGGTATTAATTATATATTGATATTTATGGGTCGGTAATATAATTAATATCTTTTTTATATCATGATCATTGAAAAATGGAAACATTACTCATGCATACATGTGACCTATCGTCCGTAGGATTGTAATGTAGTTTGTTTTTCATTACCACATTTCATGGATGTTTTTGAAATTTTTATTAATGTATATAAAAGATAATTATTTCAATTTTCATATTCTATATATTTGGTTTAATAATGACCTCATTGACTATAGTCATGCTACCAAAGCTATTTTGAATATATGAGTCGAATATCATCAAAACATCTAATGTGAACTTAATTGATTAATCAGATAATGATAACATAGTAGAATTAACAATAAACATTTAATAGGTTCTTTATAAGGTAAATAATTATCATATTGTATTATTCATGAAGATAATAAATTTTCATGATTATTCAAAATCTAGGTAGAGGACACTTTACTCATTTAATTTGATTTACTAATTTACTTCCTAAATATTTCTATTTTAGGACCATATTCAGAAAAACAAAATTATGAATGTGTTAATAGGGAAATAAATTAATTATAACTAACATATTATATATTTTTTTCTTTATTTAAATTTATTTCAAAGGGAACATTTTTACGTATTAACATTCAAAATTATAGACAAAAGGATGTTCTATTTTAATATATATGACATCAATGGTGTTTATTATCTCTATGACCATTATTCTATTTTTGAAATTCCTTTATAATATTTATTATTTTATTTAAATAAAAAATTAATCCCTTAGATATATGTATTTAAATAAATAAATTTAATTCATATTTCAATAACCTGAAATGTTTTTATTCTGGGTGAAAAAATCCTTTTCTAAGAGTAATGCTGAAAACTATAGGCTTTATATATTATAATCGTTTTATGGTTCTTGTAAATTATTTATAATAATGGTTAGTTCCATTGTAAACCTAGAACATGTGATAAAATTATAAATAGAGTAAGGGTGTGTTTATGCTAGACGTCCCATTCAGTGGGTATGTTTTATATTGGAAGTTGATTGTCTCTATAATTTTATTTATAACCATGATGGTTATTTGTAACTATGATTGTTATTATGTCGATAAATATGAGGGTTATTATATTTATAATTATGATATGAATTCAATATAATATAGTGATATGAAAATTAGTCCACCATTTTCCTATATAATTTATTTATTATTGCTATGTTTTTATGGAAGTCGTATGTTTTCATAGGGTAAGCTAATGATCTTATGTTTAAAGTAATGTACTTTATAATTCATAAGGGTGAAAAGTATAATTTTATGAAAGAAAATTCACATTTTTTATTTATTTAAAATATAAAATTATATAATTTATATTTCCTTTAATATGTATTTTTAAAAGTTTTAATAATTCATTGGGGAAATAAGATGCTTTATTAGGTTTTAAAATGTCAATTTTCAAACCATAGTTTATTTTTAAAAGATAAATTTTTATGAGTATTCAGGGAAAACAAATCTTTTATTATTATATATGTCATGAATGAAACCTTTTGTACAGATATCATTTTTTAAAATGTTTTCACTCCATTTAAATATGGCTAATAAGAATGAATAATTTAACTTGATTTCCATAATTGTTTTCATGAAATGAAAATATGTTTCTTTTTGTAGGTTTTATATTTTTGAAAAAATGGATACTAATCAAAAGTATCAATTGGTAAAATATGTTTTTCAATGTATTATTTATAACCACATTCTCTAGAACTATAAATTATAATTCCAACCCTGTAGTTTTTAAGAACCATTTTTTTAAATAAATTAAAATTTTCATGTATACATTGCAATGCACTAAGTCAAACATTCCTTTCACACTAAACTGACTTGTCGTATTTTACAGGAAATAACGAGTTGGAGTATGATACAAAAAACTCTATATATTGAAGTTTTTCATTTTATAAATGAACTATGTTTATATTATTTTATACACAACACTAAAAGAAGCAGGCACAACACGCTACACCGACTTGGCTTGCATTACACGCACGATCGACATTTCTCGGTATCTTGTGTTGTATACAATACCGAGTGCCAATAAACAACAATATATTATTAAAATATTATTATTTAATGGAATATAAACTAGATGTTGTGAATATTATTAACCACATTGTGAATTTTATATAACATTAACATTTATATTATTTACTTTTTAGAACATGATATACGAAAGAAATCAATTTTTCTTATAAAAGATGTATTTTTTAAAAAATGAAGTTTTGATTCCTTTTATGGGTGAAAAAAAATAAATCTAGTATTTAACACTTTTATATATTCTATTTGACCAAATAATAATCATATTTAGAAGTGGGAATTAAAAATTTACTTTAGTTGATTTTTAGTATTTTTCTGATAAAATTCATATTTTAAGGAATTTTTAATGATACAAAATTTTAATTTAAAACATCCTTTCACCTAATTTATTTATATAATGATATTTTCTGTTTAAGTGGGATTGAAGGGTAATTGGAGTATTTTTTTATCATTTAATACGATTTTGGTCATTGGGGGTAACTTCACATCTAAATTGGATATAAGCACATGTTAATATTTAGATAGTTTTTACTTGTTAAAAACCTGGTTTCAGGTTTTTAAAATAGGAATTTATTTTTTATTAATTAATGAAACTTCTGTATTTTGAATTTTTAAAATGGATTCCATATTCGGAATCTATGGGTCTATGTTAAGATAATAAGTTACATTTTATTTTTGGATATTATGAATAGTAACTATGGTAATTTTTATTTACCATAGCTAATGATATGTCGGGTAAATAAGGGTTACAAACAATATGATAAAGATAATAAAATTAGCCTAACATATTCCAAAAGTCTCTTGAATGATTTAAAGTCACCCAATATCACTTAATGGGCATAATTGATTCATTTAATGGCCTTTTGTCCATGAAAGAGATGTAATTTTAATTAAAACAAAAGAAAGTGACAACATGTCACTCTCTTATCTATTATAAGTATAATAACTTTAATATTGTGATAAACATGATAAAAATTCAATCATAAATAGTCTCCAGAATAATAATAAATTATCTACATCATAATTTCATATATTAAATAATTACCATTAATTATGACATAATAGTGATTTAGATATTATTTTATTGAAATAAATATCAAATAAATGGTTTTAAAAATAGTAATATAAATATCATATAAACTAATTAATCTTCTCCAAGAATTTTCCCAGTCATTATCACATGTTAGGAGTGTATTAAAGTTTTTTGAATTTATCTTCTATTTGGATTTTCATTAAAGTCAAGTAAATGAATAATTTCAAAATTGAGAGTATGGATATTTTATAAAAATTATATACTATTGAATTATTTAAAATTATAAAAAATATTTAAAAAATAAAAACTGAATTTTATATAATATAAAATTAAATAAAATATCAAATAATATATAATTTAAAACACATAATTAAATATTTATAACTATTTTATATTTAGAATAACATTACCACAAATAAAATTAAATTGGTTACAGAAGGATAGATCAAAATGATATGGATTAAAATAAAATAAAAACATGTCTAAATTTTATGTTTTGATATTATTTAGATGCATACTCATATTATCTTCTTTATAAATGAGTTTGTGGCCATTATTAACCGAAAATAAATTTATAATAAATTAATATTTCAAGTCTTTCCTAAAGTTCTCATCCTTTCTCTAATAAAATGCCACTACCTCTAACCACATACTCAAACCATTCAAGACCTTTGGATCATCCAAAATATACTAAAATAAGCTCCGAAATTTTCTTCCTTCATCTTAGAGGCCACACTTTGGTTAGAAATCCATCTTAGGGATCCCTTTGTGCAAATAAAAAGGATATGCTTGAAAAGGAGTTAAATGTTTTATCACCTCTTCAAAAATTATTTTCTTATTATTATTCCAATTCTAATGTTGTTTCAATACAAAAGTATAAAATACAGTATATTACACATTTTGATATGTTATTATAATTATTGAACTACCTTATACCTTCTTTTACCCATCATATGAATAACAATATCACCACGCGAGCGTGTGTATGACTTACCGTCTCCACGTTGTAGTGGAATATGTTATTCAACAATACGTTATTTGGGTGGATATAATGATGAGTATAATGGAGGTAAATAAATAATATAAAATGATAATTATTCTATATAATTATTATACTATCCAATTCCATTCCATTTAACTATTTAGTGAATAATATCGTCGCTCGTGCGGGCGTATGACCTACCGTCTCCCCAATGCGATGAGATTCATTTACTTGCTTCCATTCAATTCAATAAGGAAATAGAAACTGCATTCATGCATACATATGGTCTACCGACTCCATGAATGGCGTATTCCATTTCCATTACCTATCTATTATATATATTTATATAATGAATATCTATGATATATAAATCATTTTTTACATTCGGGATGTAATTAAATCATGATCTATGTAAAATATCAAGAATAACATGTCAAAACACATAGGATAAATAAAACGATTTTTACCCAAAATGTTGCTCAAACTTGGAATAGATAAATAAATGGGTAATAAAAAGTTATAAGTGAATTATATATGATATAATATATATTATTATGGTTTTTTACAAGTTAATAATTTGTTTAAACCTACTATAGAGGAGTTCCATACACATATAGAAGAAATCATACCAAATGTAAGGGATAATTTTGCAATCTCATTTTTATCTGAGATAGTTTATACGTATGTATTTTATGGGGTATATTTATCATCCACATATATGTTTCATAATTATGTAATATTATTTATATTCATCTACCAATTTTTAAAGTTAATTTTACCCTTTGGTAAATATTTATTAAATGGTATGAAAGGAATCTTTTTTCGTTATTCAATTTGAGGAACTTTTTGACTTTTCCAGAAAAAGTATAAGGAGAATATTTTTTTAACATAAATAGAATGAATTAAATTTATATATTCATAATGCCTTAATTCCTTGAATCTTCCTCTACATAATTTCATGTTTATTTTCAACTAAAGTTTTTTCATTTAAAATTTCTCGGCATTTTGAGAAAATAAAACGTTCTGGAAGAAGAAAGGATATTTTCTTCAAGAATTAATTTTAAGTGTTTTATCAAATTTAATTTCCATATAAGATGATGCTATTTATTTAGGGTTATGTTTCTATCCCTATTATTATTATTTTATTGTGTTAATTATGTAATTATATTTTATAAGGATTATGTTATGATGGAATGATGTTTAAGAAACCCATTTTATTTCATGGGATATGTTATGATGAATGATTTATGTTTTTGTGGAACATGTATGATTGGATCCACTATGAGATGGGTGGAATTATATCTCCCTACAATTTATGGGGTAAATAATTATATCTCATGATATAGATATGACTAGAATATGAAGTAAATCCATTTCATCAAAACATGGGAGGAATGACAAGTAAATCTTGTTCATTAATACATGGCTAGAATGAAATGTAAATCCAGTTTAGTAAAACATGGATGGAATGATAAGAGAATATGGTTTAGTAATACAGGTCTGGAATAGTAAGTAAATCTAGTTTAGTAATAAATGGTGGGAATGACATGTAATCCCAGTTCAGTAATGGAATTTTTCTACTATGATAGTCTTGGTTGCAATGCCTTCGCTACTTTGAAAATCATATAATTTTTTTAATTTGTTTTCCATAATTCCATTTTTTATGTCAATTTTATTTTAACATGGTTCATGATCATTTATGATATATTACCTATGATCATCCAAGATTTATGTCATGAATTACGATATTGATATTAAAAATTTATGTTCATGTTTTTACATTCTTATTTTTATTTTTGTTAGATGGTCTTCATGTTTACCCCTACTAAAAATTATAGCTCACCCTTTATATGTTTTCTTTTACCTTGGTTAAAAAGAATGGTTTTTGGAAGGAATAAAGTTCAAGATCCTTACGGTAGATACTGATGATCTTTAACCAAGTTAGAAGATTATGGTCTGAGTTTCCAAAGACACTAAACTAAAACGGTATTTGGGTGTTTATTTATTAAATGTATTAAGTATTCCAAAAAATACATGTAATTTATAAGTACATCAAGTTTGCGTCACTATAGTTGGTATCAAAGTGATGATTTAGTAAACCATTAGAGACTAGGCTGTGATATGTTTAGTGAGATCCCTAGAGATATTTCTAAAGTATATGTCTAGGTTTTTCCTAAGGATAAGTCATGTATAGGTTACAAATAAAAGAGTTTCTGTGATTATAATTAATAACCTAGGATTAAAAAAAGATTTCATATATTGAAATATTATAGTTAATTTACCTTAATTATGTCTTTTTAATCTCTGCTACGTATTTGTCACACTTTCCTTTATGGTCATATTCAGTAGCCTGAACAACATAGAAAAAGGTTAACCACTGAATGTTTTAGATGTGGAAATTATTAGAATAATGATGATCGATTTCCTATGTGGAAATATTAGGAAGAGAACCATGATGATTCTAGGAGTTTTGGTCATTCTTTGGAGGATATATAGATAGTAAATTATATTTGAAAAGTATGTGATGGTCTTCGAGTAATTTTTACATTCAATCTATGACGTTTGAGGTTGAGAAACCTTAAGACCTTATTCCTTTTTTAGGAAAGATGTTGATGATGGGTCCTGAGTAATTATTTAAGAATAAAGATTAATGATTGAGGTGTATATGTTTCAGAATTTATATATTATGTTATATTAATAACAACATATATATGTGTTTTTTGGTATAAGTTTTTTTATTAATGTTTGGAATGTATATTTTCAATAGTTCTAATGAGCCAAAATGTGATTTAAGAGTAATTTGATAAACTTGGAGAATCCCAGATAAAGGGAATGTTAACCCTTAATATTTCACTTATGTTCAGAAACGGAGTTTCGGATAATGATATGTTGGATTTGAATAAGAATATTGCATGAGGCTATTTTCTTGCTATATAATGATGGAGTTATTGACAATTGCGTTATGCTATCATGGATGATGAATATTACCTTTTGGTAGTTAATGAATAATTCCAATTTTTTTGTAATAATGAAACATGTATGTTTTAAATAAGGATATATGGTAATTTAGGTTATTACCATGACTTAAGAGAATTCTTTATGAAGTAATTCAACTTTTTTGAATGTGACTAACAAGATATATCTTATGATATATGTGGCATAAATGATGTTATTCAGATTCTTGTTAAATGGAATTTCGTGTAATTGTTTTTTTAATTTGGGTTTGGAAAAAAATTGAATAAGACTTGAAGTTGGAATGTATTAAGTTGGACATCAGATAGTATTGTTCAAGGATAATTTTTTATGGAATGATACAATAGTGTTGTTTCCGAAAAATTACCCATGTAGGATGGGGGACAACCCTTCACATTAGACAAGGATGTGTGAATTGAACCCACAACCAAAGTGTGACAGAATTTTATTTCCTACCACTAGTCTATGAGAAGTACTTAGTTGTTATAAATTAGTTTTATTATATTTAATCGGTATGAAAGATGAAATAGAAGTCCAGTTTTGGACCCGTATACAATTAATCTTACCATAGATGGACTTATGTTTATTTGATAACTTGAGCTAGCCTTGTTTTGACAAAGGTAGATAGAAAGACCTATCAATCTATTTTTGGATCCATTGATCTACTAACACTTTAGGAATAAAAAATTACACTTCCTTTCTTGGAATAAGCGCTGATGTGGATATGGTTTATGGGATGACCAATGATGAGATTATGCTGAAATCAAGTAATTATTTCTTATAATGTTCTTCAATCTTAGGAAAAGGATCTTAAAAATAAAAAATGTTATACTAGTAAATTCTAATCCAATGAATCAGACGGTCCCATAAAACATCAATGATTTATGGCATTCTGGTGGTTAACATTCTACAAACCATGTTCTCTATCACTATCTATCATAACATGACGGTTGGATTTTTTTCTTCCAAATCCATGTTTTCACTTCTGACCTGTGTTCTCTTTTGTAGAAACATAGGGATGAGTTACATTGGGTAACTATTATTTTTCTTATATTCCTTTTTTAAAATCAAGTTCTAGTATTCCTTTTTATTATGTGGTTTTCTATGAAATAATCTTTCAAGTAGTAATCCTTTTATAAACATGATCAATTATGATGGGAAAATTAATTTTATGGCGGTTTAATGCTAAACCCTGAGTTTTTATGATCAATGTTTTCCAAATAAATAACATTTTTTGTTTATATATTACAATTCACTATTTCTAACATTACATTCACACTAAACCGACTTGTCGTATGTCAGACACAACACCGAGTTAGTGTATGATACACACACCACTGAGTATATATATTTTTTGAATGTATAGAATAACTCTTTTTGTGATTATGTTATATTCAACTCCAAATGAATATTTCACTACACGCAACATTGACTTTCCTTGCATTAAATGTAAGAGAGACATTTCTCGATAGCTTGCATTGTACGCAATAACGAGTTTCCCTAAAAAACATTTTATTATTAAAATATTATTATTTAATCGATTATAAACTAGAAGTTATGAATATTATTAACAACATTTTCTGTTTTATATGACATTAAAATTCATCTTTTATATTTTCTATAATATTATATAATACCAAATTCAATTTTTCAGACAAAAGAATAATTTAGAAAAATGATGTTTTTCCACATTTTGATGGCCATTAATTTTAAATCTAGTTTTTAACAATTTTATATATTCTATTTCATAGAATAAATTTCTTATGTGGAAGTGGGACATAAAAATTTACTTTGGTAGACTTTTTGGTATTTTTCAGATAAAATTCAAATTTTAATGAACAGTGAAAAATACTGCATTTTAATTAAGAACTGCCTTTTCGCCTAATTTATTTATATAATTAGATGATATTTTTCATTGTTTTTTAATTATGATTGGATTATATTTTCATAATTTAATCCTATTGTTTTCATTTTATGTATCTTAAAATTTAAGTATGACATAAACACATGTCAATATTTTTATAGTTTTTATTTCCTAAAAACCTACTTTCTCATTTTGAAAATAGGAATTAATTTTAAATTAATTAATGGAACTAATTTATTTCAATTTTGAAAAATAAATTCTATATTTTTAATTATTAGGTCTAAAGTATTTTAATTTGTTAATTTTATTTTTTGGATATAATAAATTGTAACTATGGTTATTTTTTATTTACCGCATTTAAAGTAAATTATGGTAAATTCGGGTAACAAACAATATTATAAAGATAATAAAAATACCCTAATAGTTTCCAAATCCTATTGGATTAATTAATGTCAACCAATATAACCTCAAGGTAGAAATTGATTCCTTTAATGGACTCTTTTCCATGCAATTTATGTAATTATAATTAAAACAAAATAAAGTGACAACATGTCACTCTATTATCTCTTACAAGTATAATAATTTTAATATACTGATAAACATGGTAAAACATCTAAAAAATAGTATTCAGAAAGATAATTCAATTCTTTGAATCATGAGAATTTTTCATAATTTTTAGATATTAAATAATTACAATTAATGATGACACAATAGTGATGTAGAAATTATTTGTCGATAAAAATATCAAATAAATGGTTATATAAATATTAAAATAAATATTATATGAGATAATTAATTTGATCCAAAAATTTTATATGATTCTATTTCTTTTAAGGAGTGTATAAGATATTGTTTTTCAAATTTATCTTATGTGTGGATTTTTTGGGATGTCAAATAAATGAATAGTGTCCAAATTGACACTTGATATTTTATAAAAATATCATATAATAAAATTATTTAAAAATCATAGAAATATTTAAATATTAAAATGTGAAATTATATTATATAAAATTTCATAAAGTATCCAATTATGAAAAGTTGACAACACATAAATAAATATTTATAACCATTTAATATTTAGAATATCCTTACCACAAATGAAATAAAATAAATTAAATAAGGATAAATCAAAATGATAAGGATTAAAATAAACAAAAACATGCCTAACTTTTATTGGTTGATATTATATTGAACCATAACCATATTCAGTCTAAATAAATGAGTTTGGTAAAATTATAAATAGAAAATCAATTTATAATAAATTAATATTTCAAGACATTCCTAAAGTGATCCTCCTCTCTATTATAAAAGGCCAGAACCTCTACACACTTACTAACCCCTTTAAATCCCATAATCTAATACAAAATATGCTAAAATATACTCCCAAAAACATTCCATTACTCTTATAGTCCAAAATTTGGGCATAAATCACTCTTAGTGAGACCTTTTGAGCAAAAAAATTAGACACTCGAAAAAGAGTTAATTATTTTATCACCTCTTTCAAAAACATATCTTGTTTTACTTCATATTATTATTATTTTACAATACTAAGGTAATAAATATATTATATTATATATTATGAGATGTTATTATAGATATGGGACTACATTATACCACGTATCATCCATCCTACTAAGAACAATATCACCATGCGTGTGTACGTACGACTTATCATCTCCACATCGTAGTGTAATTTGTTATTCAATATTAGGTACATTGGATGGGTATAATGATTAGTAAAATGGATTTAAATAATTAATATAACATGATAATTATTCTGTATAATTAAAAAACCATCCAATTCGATTTCATTTAACCATTAAGTGAATGATATCATCGCTCTTCTATATGTACTGCATACCGTCTCCATGACGCAATGAGATTCATTCTCCACATTAACCATTCATGAATTATTGTAATGTATTTATAATAAATAATAATTAAATATATTAAAAAATAATTCAATTTTACTTATATATATATACCTCATTTACTAGCTTCCATTCAGTTAAATAAGGAAATAGAAACAATATTAATGTGTATGTATAACCTACCATCTCCAAGAATGGTGTATTCCATTTCACTTATCTATCTATTAAATATAATTATATACTGAATATTTATGATATATAAATCATGTTCTAAATTATAGAAGTAATTAAATCATGATATATGTAATTAGATCAATAATAACATGTCAAAACATGTATGATAAATAAAAATATTAGTACCCAAAATGTTTTTTTAGCATGGAATTGATAAATAAACATGAAATATAAAATAATACATGAATAATATATGATATCATAAATATTAATATGGTTCTGTTATGAGTTAATAATATTATTAATCCCCCTATACAGAAGTTCCAGTCACATATGAATGAAATCAAACCTCAGGGTAAGGGATAAGTTTGCAATCTCATTTTTATCTAAGTTTATTTATTCATTACTATTTACTAGGGTATATTTATCACCCACATCCTTGTTTCCTAAATAGTTAATGTAATTTATATTCATATACAATTCATTAATGATACTTTTACCCTTTAGAAAATTTATATTAAATTGTATGATTGGAATATTTTATCATTATTTGATTTGAGGTACTTTTTGAATTTTCTAAAAAAAGTATGTGGATAATGTTTTTAACATATATGTCATGAATAGATTTTTAAATCATCATAATTAATTATTTCCCTAAATCTTCTTCTACACGGTTTCAAGTTTAATTTCAACTAAATTCTGTTCTTTTAAAATTGTGCTGCATTTTGAGAAAGGAATTCATTTTTGAAGAATAAAGTATATTTTCCTCAAGATTGAATTTCAATCATTTTATCAAAATTATTATCAATATAAGTTGATACTATTTAAATAGGGTTATGTTTCTATCCCAATTTTTATTATTATTTTACTGTGTTAATTGTGGAATGATATTTTATATCGATTTTGTTATTATAAAATTATGTGTAATAAACCCATTTTATTGCATGGGGTACGATATGATAAATGAATTATGATTTTGTGGAAAATATAATAATGATTTCACAATGAGATGGTTGGGACCTATATCTCCCTCAAATTCATTGGGTAATGATTTATATCTCATGATATTGACATGAATGGAACGACAAGTAATTTTGTTTTAGTAATACAGTGCTGGAATGATAGATAAATCTAATTCATTAATACATAGATAGAATGGAAAGTAAATCTGGTTCAGTAATACATGGCTCGAATGACATGTAAATATGATTTAGTATTACTGGTAGGAACAACAAGAAAATCCAATTTAGTAATACATTGTTGAATGGACAAGTAATCCCAGTTCAGTAATGGACTTTGTCAACTATCATGGTATTGGCAGTAAAGCCTTGTCTATTATTGAAATCATATTATATGCTTATTTGTTTTCCAAAATTCCATGTTTTATTTCAATGCTATTTTATCATGGTTCATGATCATTTTTTATTTATTCCTTATGATATAACAAGATTTATTTCATGACGCATGATATTGATATTAAAAATGTATGTTTAGTTTTTAAATTATTATGTTTATTTTTTGTCTGATATTCATCATGTTTACCCTTACTGAGCATTTGAGCTCACCATTTTTGTGTTTTCATTTCTGAAAAATATAAGGAAGGGGTTTTGGAAGAAAAAAAGGGGAAGATATTTATGGGAGATGTTGAAGATCTTTCACAAAGTTATAAGATTATGGTCCGAGTTCTTAAAGGCACAAAAGAAATATGGTCTTTGAGATTTTATTTGTTTTATGTATTAAGTAATCGCCAAAGAAATGTATTGTCCATGTAAATCATGGTTGGGTCTCTAATATAATGATCCATTAAAATTAAGAAATTTATTTTGAGTCTAAAGACACTTGATTATGTATTGTTTAGGGTAGATTCCTTATAACTAATGTTCAATTTTATAACATTATTATTCCTAAATCCCTATGAAAACATCCCATAACACATTTTCAATCCATGTTTTTACTATAAACATATCTTCCAATGGATGTAAGTTCAATTTAAAAGAGGATTTTAAAATACTAGATATAAGACTTTGTCAAATTATTTAATGTTTTTTTCTTGTTCTCCCTCCTTCAAATCTGTTTAAATCATCCAAATAAAATTTCACCACATTATTTACTATACTAAAACGAGTTTATATTAATGGTATAAATATTTTCATCCTCCTTTCAATATCATATTAAAAAAACATCATTCAAATATTTGTGTGGACTCCCACCTCTATGAATCGATGTATTTCATTTTTATCACTACCACACATGGATGGTAATAAAGATCTAATTAAGGAATATATATTATATTAATGAAAATATTATATTTCTATTAATATAATATATTAGTAAAATTATTACCCCTTAATTTTTGGTAAAATGATAACGTCCCTTATGCATATGTGTGGACTACCACCTCCATTAAGTTATTTGATTCAATTTTTTGTTACTACTTGAGATAGATGGTCAAAAGGATAGAACTAATGTGTAATTATAACATATATAAAATTTATGATTTTGGAAAATTAAAATATTTTTTTTGTTTCTTTTCCACTCGTTATACAATTGAAAACTTTAATAATATGAACATATTGACAACCATCTCCATAATAAAATAAGCTTCGTTTTTCATTAAATCCTTATATGGATTTTTATAAAAGATTATTGAATTTTAAAAAAGACAATTATAATATTTATAAAACTCTTGAGGTTTTGAATCTATGGCTAAAGTGAAAGGACATGAATCACTAAATCAAAAAATGTAAAGGAAATAGGACAGTTAACACAAAAAAATTTATTTTGAAAAGGAATAATAAATATATGACTAAATTTTTTTTTTCGTAAAAGGTATCTAATATGTTATATATAAATATGGTATTTTTATTATTGAATAATATGTTTACATTTATTAAATAGGTGGTTATAATTTGGTTGACTATATTGAAGTCCCAGGTTAAGGGGTTTTTCTTTAAAACCTTATTTTAATGTATTCCTTTTGAATCCTTTTCATCCATATCAATGTTCTTAAAAATAATTCAAGATTCTTATTTTAGTACTTAAATGATTTTTATGGTCATTTGACACTCATTTTTTACATTATTTAAATTTATAAGAATTACTCTTTAAATTTTCTATATGGGACACTAACTCTTACCAAAGAGAAAATAATTTTTTTGACTTTCAAATCCTGACCCCCCTTCCCATCATCATAATGGTTATTAATTATAAAAAATTTTATATATTATTTATTAGTTTTTCAAAGAATATCCAATTGTTATTCTTATAGTAATATTTCATTTTTAAGAGTTTTCCAAAGAATATGATTTTTATCTTTTTTTATATGAAAATGGAAAGATCTTTTCATAGTGGATCAAATGAGGCTTGCATGTGATTTCTGAAGAAATGTGAAAGCATAAAAATTACTTACTCATGGTATGGTACTAGAGAATTATAGATAATGAATGGTGAGATCTACATAGATAATAATGCTGGGTGATCCCAATATCTCTCTCTGATATATTGGTTAATGGATTATTCATTCAATAAATTACTACAGAAGATAACTAGGTTTGTTACTATTGTTGAATTAATTAGGAATCTGTTATTCCAACACCGGTTAAACACAAGTGAATATAGATTATAAATACGACTCTCTTATAATACCTATTTTTTATTTGATAAGGTTATTTATTAGTTTTAATGTTTATATCGTTTGCACAAAAATTATTTTTTTCCCGAAATATTTATCTGAAAAAGGAGAACATTTTTTTTAGATTTGGATGTTTTTATTGGACTAATATATTTAATTTATTTAATATCTTGGAAAGATAATTTCTTATTCAATGACAAATTATATATTGTTTTTATAGGTCCTAAGGACATGTGGGAAGTATTATGATTTCTCACTCCGAATATGAGATTTTGGCCTTGAATAAAGCAATTTTACCATTTATATGAAGTTAGTCCTATAGTGATAAAAGTTTCATTTGATAAGAAATATATGGGCCATTTTATGTAACGGATATCAAAATTCATTAAAAATATAATTCAAAAAGATATTGAAAGCATATTAAATTGAAACCCTCAATATAAATTAGGAAATTACGTTTTGATTATATTATGAATTTTCATAGATGGTATCAATTCTACATATAGAGTGTATGTCTATTGCATTGGATCTGGTTATTTGGTCCTATCGAGTTATAGTTTGTATAATTGGAAATTATTAGAATACATTATATTTTAGGATGATTCATATGAGGATATTGTAAGAGAATTAGATTCTATCATGGTTTAATAATTATATTGTTGTTCAAATGTTTAAAGGCATAAATAACCTTTAGAAATTTTATGTGGTGGTAGTTTAAGATGATTAGGGATATTTCAGGAGACATTTATTGGGTTTATACAAAATACATGATTAATGTATATGTAACCCTTAGGATGGTCATGTGATTTACTATAAAAATATTTTGAAATAATTTTATTATATTGGAGATACATGGTATATATACCGTTCAAGGTTAATACATTATTTAATGTTGAGGTAATTATGGTTAAATGGATAATGGGTTATCATTTTTTGGATAGATTATAAGATTAATCTGGAGGGAACCTTATTTCTTGTATTTGAATTTATTTGAGGAATTAATATAGAGAAGTATTTTGTAAGAATATATACTTTTACTATGGCATTATAGTGTGTCAATATATTCATGAAATAGATTGGGAGATTTTTTAAACTATTTGAATATGTAATATACATTTTTGGTATGAACCATTATGAGTAATTGATATTGTTGGATGTTAATGTTCGTTTTATCTTCAAATAATATTTCATTAAATATTTCTAAAAATTTTGTTTTAATTTTGGTATGGTATATTTTGAAAAACATTATGTTAAGTAATTTTTGAAATGATTGAAGTAAAATTTTGGGTGTTATTATTGAGGCTTTGATGATTAATTTAGTATTTATACATATGAAAATTTATTAAAACTAGATATTATCATAACATGTTAAAACAAATTTTTTTATGGGATAATAATGTGATAAATAAATTTTTATCATTTTTTGGATCTTGTGATTAGCTGAATGTTATTTTTAGTGCTTTAGCTATGAAAAAATTCATCATGGATATTTATCATTTATATTATGAGATGTATTAGAGATGTAAAATTGATCAAAACCCAATTGAAGGATGAAAATATGATTGTGGTATATAATGATGTCGACTAATTATATTTTCTCATAATATCAGTTTTGATGGTATAAAAATTCTTCAACTCAAGAAATAGGTAAACAAATCTATCGATTGTTTTATGGAATAAGTTTCGTAACTATGAAGTTACGGTTTATGAAACTCGTTCACAAGATTTACTCCCATACATCAAAATGCATGGTGTAATAAATATTTATGAAATGATATAGTTGATAATATACCAAATTATGAATACATTTATCTATATCCTTGGAATTTATTTGGGAAATTTTCTAAATCCTTTTTTATGCAAAAATAATAATATTTTGTGTATGAAATTTATTTAAGTGGTAGAATGTAAAATCCTAATATTTTAATTTATATTACTTTAAATTAATAGTATGTTGAATAGAGTGTACCAAAGGTAACATGGATATTAAAAAAATTAAGATATACTATAGAAATTTTATTATTTAAATATAATTGTAATGCCCCAACCCTAGAATCCCATATGCGGCACCTAAAACATGGTGTGCAATTTTTTTATAACAAAGATATTGATAACATTACACACCACATATCATCAGAGATGATATTACCGGTCTAGGTTCTGGAAAACCAAATATAACAGATACTTTTCTTCAAAACTGCTTAAGATAAGCTTTATATTGCTTCCACCACATAGAGGAACTCAAAGATGACAAATCAATTATTCCTGTAAAAATAAATTGAAAATGTTGGGTGAGCATTAAAAATTATCAGTAAGGGGTTTTTTAAAAAATAATAAATAAATTACTTTTTAAAGCATCTATTTGATATAACTATATATCATAAAACATTTTCATAAATTAAAACAACATTTCTTATAGCACATCATAATAATTTTCAAAGGATTCTAGAAATTATTTTTAGGTAAAATATCATACTCAAGAATTTATATGTTTATTTAAAGGCTAAAACACTTATCAAAGTTCGAATAATTGTACTAAAATTCATGGAATGTAGAATATTAGTCAGGATTTGATCAAACTAAATTAAGAGTGACGTGAAAAGGAGAAGTTATAGTTTAGAACATGAAAAAACACTTTATTTTAATTTCATAAGAAAAAATATCATAATTACTTATCACATAAAATGAAATTCATGAAATTATTGATGTATTTTTAACTTCTGTATCAATGTTCTGAAAATAAATGCTACACATTCATTATAAATGAATTTCTAAGTACATACATCATTATACAATGTGAATTTATTAGCATTCTCAAAAGTAAAATAATCTTAACCAAGAAATTATACTAGTCAAATAATCACGTGGTTGGTTAAATACTATTCACATAATGATTGAATGCATACTGCTAGACAATCATAAACATTTTGTCAAGGCCTCATGCCCAGACCATAAAAAATCATTTTTTCAAGGCCTCGTTCAATGATCTAGTTTGTTTCATGAGACCTACCTATTCATCGAGAGAACATAGAGAGCCTCACCTATCACATAATAAGTCATATACATTTCTCATATGTCTGAATATGTCATTAAATCATAGTATCTAATACCACATTTATTTATTAAATTATGCATTTTATTAAAAGTGTCTCACATCAGTTGGAATAATAAAATTTTTCTTCTTATTCAATGTGTCCCTTACCACTTTCAATAATTAATTTTCTTATTCATTGTTTCTCATACCACTTTGAATAATTAAATTCTTAATCCATAAGTTGTTATAAGAGATAAGTTCCATTTTTTCAATTATTGTTTTTATTTATTAATAATGTTAATCATGTATTAAATGTAAATGTTAATCTAAAAAGTCCCTGTTTTTTAGTTATACATTTGTCTATGGCTAAATCAAATTTATAGCTGAAATGTATAGAAAAACACTCACACTTTTTTACATGTGATGATAACTTGTTCTCATAAAATGATAAATTGTTCAGGTATATCCCTTAAAATAATGAGCCATAAATTTTAATCCTTTATTTCTTGAAATTAAACCTTTTATATACAAAAATAAATGTTTTTGAAATTCATATTGTTATCATTCATGTTCAAACCGTACACTGATAAATGGGAGTGTCAATTAAACATTAATAATTAATAGTATTCATTGAGGAATATTTGTCATGAACTAATATATAATATTGGAAAAACATTAATCTCATGTGAGATAATTATGCATAAGATAATAATTAAATACACACTTCATTATATGTTATTATGCATGTATATGTATATATATTAAAAAAAGATAATTCCAACCATTTATCATAAAATTATATATTGTGATGCATGTAAGTAATATTAATTGTAATATCAAGGTGATATCCTCTTTTAAAAATTTTAGGCACACAATAATAAAAACAAGGTTTTGTTATTGTTTTCCATGATAAAATTGTATTTTTGATCATATAATCAATTAAGATAGGAATTGAAAACATCAAATTCAAGGTTTGATTTAAAATGGAAAACGTATAAAGATATACACATTTGTATTTCATTATAATGTAGCTTGGATTGATTAATTAATCCTCACACAATGAGGAAATAAAATAGAGTTTTATTACAAACCATTTGTCTTCCATTTTTTGGAAAATGGTTAACTATAGATATGATCACATGTGTATTGTATAAAACATTTTGAAAAAAATATAACTTTCAAAACATATTCTTATTTAAAAATATATTTTGAAAAAAATCAAAATATAACATTCCAAATAAAAAAATCATAACAAGGTTAATACTATTAAGACATCATAAAATGAAACAAGACATGTATATATGTGTTTTTAGTAATTATATATATATAGGGTTTTCAATAATAATTAAAATAACTAGTATAAGGAAAAGGATAACTTTTAAAAACGATTGCTTATCTTAAGATAAAATGAAACTTAATCGGATAAGGATTAAAAAATATATACGTACATATAACCATATATATATATATATAATTTTAGAAACTCAGAAACCAATCTTAGTAAACCCTTTACAAGTTTTATATGAATCAAAACATCCCTTAATTACGAAAAATAATCAATTAAAAAACCAAAAATATTGTAGGATTTGAAGATTATATAAAACCATATATACATAAAGTTAATACATTAGATTTTCATAACCAAAATAAGGTTTGATAAATCCTTACAAGTATCATACACTTTAAAAAAATTATTCAATCCCTGATATTAATTAACATAATTCTAAATCAGTTTAGAATAAAAATCTCTCTCTCTATATATACATGTTAACCTATATAGAAAAAGAGTATATATGGGTTTTTCAAATAAAAAATGAAGCTAAAATAACACTTACCAAACATCAAAGGTGGGGTTATGCTGAGCAATGGTCTACGGAGAGTTGGGAGGAGGAAACCCCATAGGGTTATGGTGGAAAATGGATGTTTATAAAAATTTTATATATATAATTTTATATTCTACAGTATGAACATAAAAATATAAACAAGAGACATAAGAAATATGAATCCAACTATTTGAAACAAGAAAAAAATTGTAATCAACGTAGACCTTGAATAAACTGGTCCTTGATAATATATATATATATACATATATATTATTGAAAAATTCATGATACATCAAAGCGGTTTTCATTAAAATAATTCCCCCTTGGTGGATATGTGAAAAATGAAAAGGATGGGTCCAAGGAGAGTGATGGGAGGAATCATGGGATGAGTGAATAACATTGGAGCAGAAGGGAGACTTTAGAAGAAGAAGAAATGAAGAAAAGGGGGAAAATAATAGATGACCACGATCGACCGAGTCTAATCAGGTGGCTATGGTGGCTTTTATGGTATTAAAAATAGATGAACCGATGAGATTATTTCCTGACATTAATCAGACAGATGTGGGGAATTCACGAGATTTAAAATGATTGTGTGGTCGATATCAAACATGTCTAGATTAGATGGTAGATAAACTTTATAGAAATAAGAAGAGGTTGTAGGGTTAGAATGCTAGATTGTATTGGACGGTTATGATCTTGTTCGGCGAGATTGAACAGCCTAGATTAGATCTCCTCACAAAATTTTTTCCCCACATCGAAACATGAATAGGTTTTGGACTGCATTATATATCTCGATGCCACTACCTTCACTTTGAAGAAAAAAACACACACACACTGTATGGTACTTATACTCGGGACCCCAACCTACGGGGCATGGCCCGACCTCACAATCACAGGTGCACAACTTGGCACACCCCCGGCTCACACCTAACTAAGCCCTATACAAGGTACTATTTTCTACTCACCAGGTGTTATGAAGGCGCTCTTCTATGCTTCTGTTACCAATGTGATATGCCCACTCAGACCTTTAGGGCTTGGCCTTCAAGCATTCAATTTTTCAGGCATGGTACTCAACCAAAATGTTTTATCAAAAAATCATTAAACACAAGAACATATATAAAATGAAAAAATTTATATTAATAATTAAAAAATAGAACAAACATATAAATTTCATTATTTGTATTCTTTAAAATTTCCAAACAGAATTCTAAATATCAATGTTTTCATAAGTTTGTGTTATTTTTGAGTTTTAAGACAATAAATTTCAAAATACAACATCATTTAAAACATGTAATTACATTTATAAAATTATTTATTTTATAATAAAAATCATGTGTATTATATTTTTAAAATAAAAATTTAAAATATAGCTTCAATTTGAAATCATATTTTCATATTGAGTTTTAAAAAATTATAGTTTTTAAATATAAAATACAACCCCAATTGCCAATATTTAACCAAGGATATAACCTTAAAATTTTTAAATAATTTTTAAAACATTTTAAATAAATAAATAAATTATAAAGGTTTTTTTATAAATCTAATGGTCACTTTATTTCAAACCCAAATGAATATAAGGAGAGGCAACAATCATATTTATTTTCAACGGATAAATAGATTTTATAATTACATGTTTAGGGTGTTCCAAACTTCAAAAAACATTTCGGTTTATATGAATGGTGCACTATGTTCCCTTAATGCTTAGTACCATTTCTATAGTATTTTCCATAATGTTTCTCATTGTTACCTACATGAAGGATGTTCACTTCTTACGTAGTCTATTTATTGGGTTTGGTGATCTTTCCATGACCTTTATAGCCTTACAAGTATGAATTCAATGATAGTTATGGTCTTTTGTCCTTATTTAAATATAATGTTTTAGTATTTCTATTGAATACGATGTTTCATATTTCATTCAGAAATAATTTTTTTAGATGAAATCAATATAAATAAAAACAATAATAATAACATTTTTTATATAACTAACAAATTAATATTATCAAATATTAATATTTCTTGGATGCCATATTATTCCTCATCAAAATAATTGTACCCCAAAAATTCCATTGTACCTAGGAGACACACCAACATAGACCTTATGAAATCCACCATTATGTCCCAATGTAACAATGTTATGTATTAAAAATTGAAAATTTTAACGGTAAAAATTTAATTTATACCTTTACCCGAACAAGATGAGTTAGTGATTCTCTGTCGTCATGGTTTACAAGTTAGTTCTAAATTCTTCAATTTATTTGGTCCAAAGTCACCTCGATCTGCTAGAATAAAACTCTGTATGAAAAGATCGGAACTCATGTGAATGTAACGGGAGATAAAAACATCATATATATCAAAGATAAATTTATTCTTATTGACCAACCAGACCACCTTGTTTTCTAAAATTCTAAAATCATAAATCCTCCCACACGTACTAATGTTTAGGAGAAGAAATAGATAAGATGCGAGGAGGTCACACAATTAAGTAGCTTATCTAAAATTCCTCAACGATGGATAACTTTAAAACATGGTAAAAAATCGAAAGATACCCTGTATATAATTTCCCCTTCATGCAAAGAATTCTTGTTTTTCATGCACTATGTGGATGTAAATGAAACTCGACCATCAGAAGAATTGGAGTACACTAGGGGTGTTGGTCACCTGATTAAGTCATTTTCATAACAAATTTAGTTTTTTGAAAGGCTCGAATAAAACTGAACATGACTTTAACATTATCGTTTCTAGAATCTCAACTAGAAGAGACAAGAGATTAGTTTTTAAGTCTCTGCCTTCCATCTGAAAATTTTATGAAAAACTTATACTAACTAAAGCATATCTAAATTTGTAATTTTTTTCCAATTTTCCCTCATTTTATATACTATTCCTATCATAATAACTGTAGCACCCCAACCGCAGAATCCCAAAGTCGGTGCCTAAAACAAGGTGTGTAATTTTTTTATAATAAAGATGCTGATAAAATTACACATCACATCTCATCATAGATGATATTCTCAGACTGGGTTCCAGAAAACTAGATACAACTTATTCTGTTCATTAAAACTATATAAGATAAGATTCATATTGCTACCACCAGAAAGAAGAAATCAAATTTGAAAAATCAATAAATATGGTAAAAATAAATTGAAAACATAATGGGAGATTTTAAATTTCTCAGAAAGGGGTTTTAAAAAATTTTATTTTGAAAACATCCCTTTGAAATAATTATACATCATAAATAATTTTCTTATAATAAAAAAACATTTTATGTAGAACGTCATCATCATCTTTTAACGGATAGAAGAAAATATTTTTAGGTAAAATTTCATACCACAGAAATTATTTGTTTATTTAAAGGAAAAAATACTTTTTTGAGTACACATACGTGTACTAAAATTCATGGAATGTTGTATATAAGTCAAGATTTGATCAAACTAAAATTTGGACGACATGCAAGGGTGAAAGTAAAATTTTGGGCAGGAAACATTACTTTCTTATAAATTTACAAGAAACTATATTATAATCACTTATCACATAAAATGAAATTTATGAAATGACTGATGTATTTTTTAACTTCTCGTTTCAATGTTATGAAAATTGATTCTACACATTCTCTATAAATGAATTTCTATGTATATAAATCATTATGTCATGTGTAATTATTACCATTATCACAAGTAAAAGGATTTTAACCAAGGATATACTACTAGTTGAATAATCACATGGTTGGTTAAATACTATTCACATAATGAGGGAATGTGTAATACTGGATAATCATAAACATTCTTTCAATGAATCATGCCAAGACCATACATAATCATTCTATTAAGGCTTTGTTCCATGACCAAGTATGTGTCATAATACATAATGATGAATTTAGAGTCTAAAGAGTGACTCATGCATCACATAATAATTCTTATGAATTCCTCATATTTCTAAATATGTCTTTAAATATAATTGTCTCATACCACTATGATTTATTAAATTATGTTGTTTATTCAATGTGTCCCATACCACATTGACTAATTAAATTGTATGTCTTTTTAAAAGTGTTCCATACCACCCTGAATAATTAATTTTTTTTTCTTATTCATTATGCCCCATACAACTTTGAATAATTAAATTCTTAATCCATAAGTTTTCATAAGAGATAAATTTCATTTTTGAAATTATTGTTTATATTCATAAATAATGTGAATCATTCATTAAATGTAAACTTTAATCTATAAATTACAAGGTTTTTTTGTTATGCATTAGGCTATGGCTACATCAAATTTATCAATTAAAATAATGGCCAAATAGACAAAATGTTGTACATGTGATGATAAATAGAGCATATAAAATGATTTATTGTTGATTTATGTCAAATAAAAGAATGAATATTAAATTTAAAACCCATGTTTCATGAATGTAAATATTTTATATAAAAAAATACATCATTTTGAATTTATGATAGTTATCATTCATGTTTAAAACATACACTAACAAATGGGAGTGTCAATAAAACTTTAATAATTAATAGTATTGACTGTGGAAGATTCATCATGAATTAAAATGTAATATTTTTAAAACATTCATTTCATTTGGTATATTGATACACAAGATAAAAATTAAACACACACTTCACTATATGTGATTATGAATGAATACATATATGTTTTTAACAATAGATAATTACAAATATTTATCATAACATTATAAATTTAGATGCATTTATATAATGTTAATTATAATAGAAAGTATAGGACCTCATTTAAAAATTTTAGTGACACAATAGCAAAACAAGGTTTTTTATTGTTTTCCAATATAAAATTTTATTTGTGATCATATAATCTATTAAATAATGTATTAAGAACATCCAATTCATGGTCTGATTTCAAATGTAAAACATTTAGAAATATAAACACATGTATTTCATTGCAAAGTAGCCTGGTAGGATTAATTAATCCCAAAACAGTGAGGACCCAGAAAATAGTTATAGTACAAATACATTATCTTCCATTTAATTTTTATAAATGTTTAACTATAGATATGATCACATGTGTATTGTATAAAACATTTTGAATGAATAAAAATATACATTTCAAAACATATTCTTATTGACCAATATATTTTGAACAAATCAAAATTTATCTTTCCAAAACATAAAATCATAACAAGGTCCATAATACTAAAACAACTTAAAATGAAACCAGAGGTGAATATTTTTTCTGTGGTACTTATATATATATATCTATACATGTGGATTTTCCAATAATAATTAAATGAATAAGTATAAGGAAAATGATAACTTTTAAAAATGATTTCTTATCTTAAGAATAAATGAAACTTAAACAGATTAGGATTTTAAACTATACACATTAATATATATATAATCATACATACATATACAAACATATATATATATATAAGTTTAGAAACTAAAAAAAATCTTAATAAACCCTTTAGAAGTTTTATAGGCATCAAAATATTAGTTACCTACTTATAATAATCACTTCAAAACCCCAAAATAGATTAGGATTTGAAAATTATATAAAATATTATATACACAAAGTGTATACATGTGATTGGCATAACAAAAACAAGATTTGATAAATCCTTAAAGCTATAAAACACATCAAAAACATTATTTAATCCCTAATATTAGGTATGTGAAACCTAAATCAGTTTAGAATAAAAATCTATACATATAAATACATATAACCGTATATATAAAAAGTGTATATATAGGGGTTTCATATAAAAAATGAATCTAAAATAACCCTTACCTGACTTCAAAGGTGTGGCTAATCCGGGCAGGGATTGATGGAGAGTTGGGAGGTGGAAACCTCATAGGGTTATGGGATAAAATAGAGTTTTATATTAATGTATATATATATAATTTTATATTTTACTATTTAATCATAAAAATATAAACAAGAGACTTTAAAAAGTCTGAATCTAAATATATTAGAGAAGAATAAAAAACCTAATTCTATTAGACCTTGAATGAACTTATCATTGATAATATATATATATATATAATGGAAAACTTACAAGATAGAACAAAAGAGTTTTCATTTAACTACTGCACCCTTGGTGGAATTCTTGAAAACGATAAGGCAGGGTCCGAAGAAAGTGCTAGGGGGACTCATGGACCGAGGGAGAAATAGTAGAATATGAGAGAGACATCTACTGGTGTGGAATGAGGAAGAAGAATAAAGGAAAAATAAGTGGAAAATATGGAATAACATGATCGTCCGAGTCCGATTGGATGGTAATGGGGACTTCTGGAGTATTAAAAATAGATGAAATAACACGATTATTTCGTGACATTGATCAGACAGCTGCAGGGAATTCACAATATTTAAAATGGTTCTGTGGTCGAGATCAAACATGTTTCAATCAGACGATTGATGTAATTCTCAAAAATAAGAAGTGGTTGTGGAGTTCTAAGGCTATACTAAATCACAGAGTTGAGATCTCATGTAGAGAGATCAGACAACATGGAATAGATCTCCCAAAACCATTTCCACCCCACATCGAAATTGGAATAGTTTTGGGACTACCTTATATAAGTCAATGTTGTTTACTTCACTCGAATGACACAAACACACACACTTTGGTGTCCTTATACATGGTACCCCCACTTATGGGCCTTGGCCCACCCTCCCCCATGCCAGTACGCATCCTTCCACACCCCCTGCTCGTGCTGGACCAGCCCCTTTACACAGTTCTGTGTGCAACTATGCAGGCACTACGCATGTGCTCTGCATTGCTTTGGTTACAAATGTGAGATGTCCAGATATACCTTGAGGTCTTGGCCTCATGGATTCACTTGGTAGGGTAGGGTACTCACCCAAAATTTTTAATGAAAAAATCATTAAACACATGAACATATATAAAATGAGAATATTTATATTAATGTTTTAGAAATAGAGCAAATATATTAATTTCCTTATATATATTCATTCTCATAGTTAAAATGAATTCTAATTATAATTGTTTTCATAGGATTGTGTACATTTGTTGTTTTAAGACACTAAATTTCTAAATAAAACTTCATTTAAAAAATGTCTTTACTTTTATAAATTTATATTCCTTTTAAAAGATACATCATGGGTATTATTTTTTTAAAATCCAAAAATAAAATATATCTTTAATTTAAAAGAATATTTTCATTTTTAGTTTTAAAACATTATACTTTTGAAATATAAAATACAACCTTAATAGTGATTTTTGAACTGAGGATATAACTTTTAAAAAATTTAAGCATTTTTATAACATTTGAATGACTGATGATAGTATAATGGTTTTTATAAAACCAATGGTCACATGATTTTGAACCCCAATAGCTATATGGAGAGGAAACAATCATATTTATTTTCATCCTTTCAATAGGCCTTATAAATAGTTTTTTAGGGTGTTGCAATCTTTAAAAACCATTTCGGCTTATTAGAACGGTGTTATATAATCACATGTTTCTTAGTACTCTTTCCATATTATTTTACATTAGGATTTTCATTGCGACATACTCAAAGGATGTTAACTACATAATTTGTGTATTTGTTGTGTTTGGTGGTCCTATGGTAATCCTGATAGGCCTCCTAATATGGATTCTAGGATAGTTATGGTCTTTCTGCCTTATTGAAATGTACTATTTCATTTTTTCTATTAAATAAAATCTATGTTATTTAATTAAACAAGCATTTGTTTTAGATTCCACAAATATAAATCAGTCAAATAATAATAAAATCTATCATATAACAAAAAAATTAATATTATTACAAATATAAATATGTTCAGGGCTTCACAATGACTATTATAATGTAGATTGTGTTTTCGGAATTCTAAATAGGAGTAACCAAATTATAAAATATATGTAGAAAATGATTCCTAATAATTTTTTTATTAATTCATAAGAAATAATTGATAAATTTTAAATGATAATAAATAAATAATTTATTGTTAATAATTGTTCATATTTATAAGGATAAATGTTTCTATAAATGGGGGTTATTTGTAAATTTTATATGTTTCATTTAAAATGTAAAT
This sequence comes from Viscum album, assembly GCA_963277665.1. NCBI lineage: Eukaryota > Viridiplantae > Streptophyta > Magnoliopsida > Santalales > Viscaceae > Viscum > Viscum album. The sequence goes on from OY728135.1 coordinate 71,839,156, forward strand.
TTTACTTATTGAAATTAATAAATTTATAAAAAATTATTTTTTTATTCATGAAAACAAATGAGTAATCATTCGTACATTAAAGATCGGTTTGTTATAAATTAATATAAAATCATTTGATGGTGAAAATTGATACTTTTCAAAAAAAAACTATTTTTCAGTACGCATCATTTTTTAATATTATTTAAAAAATTAAATCAAAATTTATTAATTATTTTTATTAAATTTAATGATAATATATTCATTAATATGAATTAACAATCATCTATTGGATTTCTCTTGGAATGGAATGAAAATGGATTCAATTTTTGTTTTAGAAATATTTTTTAAATGATTATTTTGTATTTTGTTCATAGGAATTTGAATTATTTTCAAAAACATTTTGAAATTTTATTATGTAAACTTTAATTCATTTTTTTCATATTATCTAATTCATCTTAGGGTGATTTTTTGGGTATTTTTCAAAAAAAATCTAATTTTTGAGTGAATAGTGAAAACTACATTTATTACAAATACCTTAACTCATACTCCATCATCATGATGTGATCTTGAATTTAAAATTCATAAAACATTTTTATTGAAAAAATTAATGTTTTCATATAAAATTAAATTACTTAAAAACATTAGGTTAAATTTGGAAACCCAATCCTAACGTTTTGGAACTAAAGACAAATTTCAGTCTAATTAAACTTTTTTTTGGGTTTTTTCATTTAACAGTATTGATGAAAGATTAAATATGGTTTTTAATGAAAATAATTTCAAGTAAATTTTGTTTTTTATTTATTATATATTTAAATTCAATAGAATCATTAATATTGGTTCTTTTAGTTTAAAAACATTTTTTTATTAACGGAAATATTACCAAAAAACTTTTTTCCATGCATTTCTTGTACTTTCATTTAATGTAATTTATACCACCTTTAGAAATATAATATTATAAAATTTATTAAATATTTCATCATATATTTTTTTAATAAATTACATTTTATTTTAGTTCTAAAATTTTAGTTTAAGTAAGTAAAAATTTCTCACATCAGAATAGGGCAAAGTATGATAAAATGGTTAAAAAAGAACAAGGATAAAATATAACACTAGGTAGTAACATTAGTCTTATTATACTTTTTTAAATATTCCATCACCATTATGTATTTGATAATATAGAAATTTTCTTCCATTTTACTCTGATCATGTCCTTTAAATTGTTTTAATAAATAATTACAAAATCACACTCTGTCTGTTTTAATATATACAACATGTTTTCATGGGGATAAAAACAAATTTTTAACAATTAAAAATTATTATATTGAGATTTAAATATATTTATTTATGAAAATTATTTTTTTAATGTTTAGTGATGGTATAATTAACTTTAGTGCAAACACAACACTAATGTAGAGTTTTTGCAAACAGTAGATAAATCAGGTAAATAATTTTTAAAAAATATATAAGTATTATTTTTTAGATAAATTATGGAGTTAAATTAATTTATATGACAATTATATGTTATTAATTTTGGTAAATTGTTTATAATTTTATTTGGATATTTTTTGTTGACATTATATTCAAAATATGAGAATAATCATGAAATTGACTTCAATTTTTATTTTCTATTAAAATTTATATTTAAATAATTATAAAATCATATAAATAATATCTTTACACAAATATATTTAATATTATAGGTCCTACCATCAAAGTTTTGTGAATTTTCATATTTAATTTCAAAAATTACATTCATACCCTTAAACATGGATAACTTTAAAAAATTCCATCCATTTTTACCAATACGACGTGACTCACTTCATCGATATTATAACACAACTCATTTCCTATTTTCTCTCTAAATTGTTACCAAATTACACTCCAAAAAACCCAAACCAATTTTCCAAGATTTTTTGTGACCATAAACCTCTCTATAAATGGCCTTAAGTTCATAAAATGGAGGATATCAAAGTAAGAGTTATAAGTCTTAACCGTATTCTTAAGAGTTTATTTCGTATACAAAATCCTTCAAATATATTTTAAACATCCAAATATAATTTCATAATTATATTCAATATACATTAAAAACATTTTTGTATTAATAGAACGATTTTATATCACTCTTCTATTCACTAGGAAATGAAAACATCATTGATGTGTATGTGTGGACTACCAACTCCACTAAGGGATGTGCTTCATTTTTTATCACCACCTGACATGTTTGGTTACAATGATGCATTTAATGAGTATAAAGATTATTTTTTACACAATGTTTTTATTTTTTGTTAAAATATATTATAAAAATTCTTACAATATGTTCATTGAAAGAATGATAATGTTTTGCATGAAATCATGTGAATTACCACCTCTACAAGACATCGTTGTTCTATTTTGGTTACCCCCTCACATGACTAGTCAAACGGATAAAAAAATAATATATAAATATTAAATTTATAACATATTTATTATTCTATAATATTTAAATATTATATTTACATCCATTCACTGAATATATATATGAAAATGTCAATCATGCATACGTACAGACTACCCCAGTGATGAAACGATATGCATCACTTTTTATGAGATCCTAGCATGGATTATTATAAAATAATATTGAATGTATAAACAACTTAATTAAAATAAATTTAATATTATATAAATTTTTAAACCATAACTTGTGTGATGGGACTAAAATTTCAAATCAAAATATACATGTGAAATGAGACAAGGAACACCTAAAAGTTGATTTTAATGAAGCATTATAAGTAAATGGGTAAAAATAAGATGTAATTGAATGGTGTCTAGTATTTTAGCTAAAAATAGCACAAATATATATAAGTATAATAAGTCAATATTTATTAAACAATAGGTTAGATCATTTTTGGCTATTTGGATTTAATGAGGTAATGTATTTTTCGTTGAATACTTATTTTAAATAATTACATTTAAATATTTTTCCATCATAACTATGTTCTTAAAAATGATTAAATATTGTTTTATATACGTAAAATATAGTTAAAGGTCATTTTCAAGTCATTTTTACTTTATTTACGAATTCATTTAATGGAATATTTATGATATTTTCCATATGGGTCAATTTTGAATCATTTTTTAATAGGAGAAGAATATATTTTTAACATTTAACATCTAAACACCATTTCCTATCATTTTAAAAATTATTCATTTTAAATTTTCCTCTAAATATTTTCATATATTTCACAATAGGATCATATTCCCATTATTCTAAAAATAATTATTTTCATGTGTTTAAAAAATATATATTTCTCCTTGTTTTAATGGTAAAATTGAATGTTAATTTCTTACTGGTTAGAATGTGTTTCTCAATTTATTATTGATTAAATTATCAATATTAAAAAAACTTCATTCATTATACAGTAATTTAGTAATATATATAATAATGGGTGAGCCCGATATGGCTCTCCAATACATCGGGAAATGACTGAGTCTTCAAATGAAAGTATGAGGGAGATAACCAGTTTAGTTACTCCTATAGAATTAATAAAGTTTCAATTATTCCAATATTAGATAATCATGACTGAACATTAGTTATGAATATGATGCATCAAAAATATAAATTTTATTATTGATAATTATTTTTAATGAAAATATTTTGATTTCATGAAGTAAGGAATGGTTATGAACATTTAATGCAGAATGTATTATTATTTAAGTAAAGGTTTTAATGAGTTCACATGTTCCTCGTGATGCCTTAATGGGTTTACTATAATTTAAAATTGGTTTCAATGTTTTATTTTATAAATGGTTAATAATCTCTTATTAATATGATTTATTTGTGAGCCCAATGTTTAATTATTAAAATGGTTATCATTTTTATGGGATTTCATGTTTTCACTAGACTAATGAACTTCCTTTATTTTAATATCCCTTATTAAACAATGCTATGATAATCCCACATTTTAGAATGTTTTTCATAGGGTCTAATAATTTGAGAAATATTTTATATAGTCTAGGTCCAAATATTAAAACTTTGTCATGAATGAATAAAATTTATCATTTTTATGAAGTTCATCATATAGTGAGAAAATATCCATTATTTGAGAAAGATATGGGTTTAATTTTGTAATAATTTTCCTAAGTTTATAAAAAACATAAAAGATCCAAGGGAAAAAATATATTTATACCCTCATTATAAATCATGTAATCATGGGGTGATAATGTTCCGGGTGGTCGTAGTTGGTATCAAGGAAGTATGTAAAGAGTATGCCTATAGAGTTAAGAAGTTGGAAACATGATTAGATTGAGATTTTTGAATCATACGAAATGATTAATATTTTTTATTTTAGGAAGAACGTATTTAATAATAAGAAATAAAATGATGTTTAAAGGTTCATGGAAGATGTTTAACAATTAAAACATCTACCATTAGGGTTCCACGAGTTATGATGTAACAATATTTTTATTTATGTATTTATAAATTTAAGGAAAATCATAAGATCAAAAGTACAGATACCCATTTCTAAGCCTTAATTGATTGTTTTATAATGTGATTAATGATATTGTGGATAATTTTTTGAAGATTACATGATTAATGGATTGTTTTTGTGTAAAATATATGATTAGGGTATATAATTTTATTTTTGAATTTATCAGTTATTAATGTTATTTGTATATAAATGTAAAGACTAATTTCGATGTATATATAATGTAATATATTATATTTTATGGTTTCAAAATTTTTTAGGCATATTTTAAATATTTTAAGGGTAAATTATTTATTTTATGATTTAATATTAAAACTAGATATTTTTTTCTAAGGATTAGGATGGTTAATTTATCATTTATTCATATGAATGTTTATTCAAATTACCTCAAATTATGCTATATTTTTTAAAAATATTTAATGAATAGAAATATGAGGAACAAATTTTCATTCTTTTTTGGATCTTATGATCTTTTAAATTAAACTTTTAATGTTTAAATCATGAAATATTCATCATAGATATTTATCATTTAGAATATGAGCTGAAATATAAGTTGAAACTGGCCAAAACATACAACAAAGGATTATTTTGTGCTTTTAGAAAAATGAATGAAATAATGTAAGTATATTTTATCATATTATCAATCTAAAGTGTAAAGTAATTCAGTAATATAAAGGATGATAATTCTAACATGTCTTATCACAAAACTATCAAGGTTTTATTTTGGAAAATCATTCACATGTATGGTTTTGGAAATATTTATGTATGTTTTTGATGTTCCCATATCAGTGATATGTTACTATGAGAAGGACGGGGAATTAGTTATCCATTTATTTTTAAATTTCTTTTTAGTGAAATCTATTTGGATGGATAAAGTCTCAAACTAATATGTGTGTTTCTCTCAACCAAGCCTCAAATAATGTTGTAAATATAAAGGCACAGAAGACATGAATTTACAAGGTTATGTACAAAGACATACTCTTTGTCCTGTTGGTTATTATCCCCAACATATATTCTTCACAATAATCTCATAAAAATTTATTTATTGGTAAATATTCATGCTATATATCTCCTTAATATATATCGAAGATCTTGAATCTACATCCAAAAGAGTTACCAAAATCCCCACTAGCTTACTCCAGAATCAGCACTAGATACTTTTGCTTCTGATTCACATAAGAGTCTTCCTACTTCTGAATCCACATGATAGATTTCTTCCATTATCCATTTTATGATCCAAAATTGGTTTATCTATTTACATTCCTACACAATTTTGTTGGACTAAACTTTCCCATGAACGCTTCAACAACCTTTTCCAAGCATGATAGTCTTTCTCACATTTATATGATCTCATGTATTTGATCTGTTGCATCAGTGAAAGATATGAAGTAGCTCTTTATGTGAAAGTTGCACACATATACTCTTAAAAAATATTTATATAAAAGAAGGATCTATTATAATATCAACTTATCTAAACATCATGATTCAGTAGTCACTATCAACTAGGATATAAAATCTTTTGATAATCTTCCTAGATTCAATTTGAAATATATTCTTCTCATATATTATGAAATAATAATAATCTGCATTTAATAATTATCACATGGTTCATTTAGGATTCATCATACTAACTAAAAAAATAATATATTACTTCATGAACTGATGACCACACTTTTATTTTCTACCACATAATAACATCACAAGTTTTAATTTTCTTTGGGATCTGATTTCATGACTATGAGAAACAAATGATTTAATAATAAAATCATCTCTGTTATACTTCAACACTCAGTCCTTCACATTCTTCTCTTCTCATAATTCGTCTGAGAAGAATTCAATTAATTTATATTCATCAACTAAGTAGTTGTCAAATAATTTTATCACATGATTATATTATGAATGTGTAAGAATGTTTAAAGTGTTTTGTCTCTACATATCTTCTTAGAAGCACCACATCCGCAAAACAAAATATTATTCTTATCTTAAAACATCTTATTAAGGACTCCTACATCTTACCTAGTAACTCAATTAGTATTCTCTCTATATACTATAATTATCAAACTCCCACATAAATTATTATCCCCAAAGATTCATCTTCCATAATTGTTCATCCCCACATGAAATTTTATGCGACTTAGCATAGGATCTCCCATGTATTGCATGGAATATCCACATGAAGTTTCTGTGAACTCTTCATTTTTGTATCACAATTCCAAGTATCACTCTTATCAACTCAACTATCTCATCTACAAAGGACCATCATCACAGACTACATGGAAACCCACAAGGGTCTATTCGCAGAGGACCTTCACGGTGAAGCATCAACACCCACAAAGAAAGTCATTTTTGATTGTTCTTGGTATTTTTATTCACCAAACACCACTATTATCATGGCACATTCTTAATCGTCCACACAACATTTTCCATGAGGAACCTTCACCATAACCAATTCATTCATGAATTTATTATTAAAACTAAAATAAACATTCTTCTTAATGAATTTTATGCTTTGTGTAAAAAATTCCTTGTCATTATTTTAAACTCTCGATGAATGTTAAATGTTTATACAAGGCACTCGAGTATTATTGGAATGATCTGTCAAAAACCCTTTTTCAGAAGGGGCTCAGCCAAAGAGAAATTCATTAGGGGGAGGAAGAAGAGATCCCAAATATGATTATGAGAGCCAAATTAAAATGGAGTTACTAGATAGGATTGTCGATGATATATCTATGGTTTTAAACAATGGGTGAACAATACCTGCATATTTCCATCCCACATTGTAACCCAAAAATTATAGGGTTGTAGTTTAAAAAGCATTCCATTAATTAGAGAGGCCAGAAATTTCAACCACTTAATAATGTGCTTCCACACATAGTCGCACTGCATCCTCTATATGGGATATTGGCCCAACACATGTACTCCTATAGGTTCATGCTCCACGAGCCCTATACATGAGTCCATACAGTATTTTTGGTAAATATACCAACCAGGGTATTGTCTATAGATGATCCCTCTAGAATGGTGGACCTCTAGGTCCCTCCTGAGCTGTTGGTTGAGTGGCCTAGGTTTCCATGCGAGTTAGTCAATATTTTTAAGTAATCTACCTTAAAATATAATTATTAATACTATCAAGTAGAAAATAAAAATACAAAGGCTTCTAATTTAATATCTCAATCCACTCTTGACTCTTAAAATCCACAATTCATATTTCTTCAAATATTTTACACATGTGGAAAACAATGTGTCCATAGTGGAATAAGTCATAGACTTTCTAGATCAGAACAACAATAATCATAATTTAAATACCATGAAGAACATCTATATGTGACATCCAATTCTATATAATGGATAATTGTACAAGAATATGCATCCATAACAATTATCCTAGAATCACAACGTCATCATTAACAATTATCCAAGAATCACCACTGCATTCATTCTCAAATCATCATAAAATTATTATACATATATTGACTTAAGGATTTAATGAAAAAAAATAAAACATTCATTTATCAGTCATAAACTTATGCTCTTCAATTTACCACTTTTATTTGTTTTCCATACTTATCCACTTTAAAAATTCAATATTTTACTACCCCATATTGATAATAAATTCAAAGATAAAATGGGTTCTTCTAAACTCCTAATTCTTATTAAAAATGTTTTTTCTCCATTATATAAAAATCTGAAGATCATTCCAATTAGAGGGATGATATCACCAATTTATCATAGAAAATAAAATTTAGCTAATCATCTATAAGTGTATGTGGGATGCAAAATTCTATAAAAAGGACAAATATAACAATGGATTTCTAAGTAATCACAAAAAATACCATGTGTGGGAAATAATATTTAAAAGTTATTAATACTCATTATAGGTACTATATATAATTAAATTCATCAATGAAATGATATATCCAACAAATTATATAAAAAAAGTAAAAAATTAAATTGAAAATGATATAGCCCCTCCCCCTTGTATTATCTTGGAATCAGTTATGCACTTCCCCATAATTGATATGATTAATTCCATTAAGAACATGGGATGAATGTGTTATTTTTATACCTCAACATCCCTGATGTAATATTTAATTTTGTTTTCTCGATGTGAGGGACTCAAAAATCTCCTTTTATTCCATGCATTATTAGATCCAAAACACAGAAATATATAAGTAAACAAGTAGGGACCTCTTTATTTATCCAAAATGACATTTGGACTAGTATCTTCCACTCAATCTGGATCTCCTCTCCCTTTTAGATTTTTAATAAGGATTGATTTATCTTTCCCCATAGGTTGACAGTTAAGATATTGATGCACTTTACCTCTTAGTATCATATAAATTGGTTTTTTTATTTTCCACTTTTCTTTAGGAATTAATTTTGAGATGTTGAAATTTTCATATAATGTTTTTCATACTACCAAGTTTATTCAAATCTTTCACACTCAATGATTTTCATGTTAACATATATAGATTAATTCTACCAACATGGAATTCTTCATATGTCATAACTTTCATTCTGTTTTCTTCATTATGTTTCTATTCATTCTGAATTTGTTTTGGCATAGAAGAATGGTCAAGATAGATAAGTAAACATTCATTAGTTATGTTTTCATATTAATTGAGTTTCTTAGAGAAGAAAATGGTTCTTTTTTCTTCCATTACAAACTATCTTCTCTTCTAAATAATTTTGATAGAATTTTTTTCTTTGTGTATTAACTCTATATTTCTTAACACTTTGAACTTCCTAAACATATCATCCACAAAATTGCTTCATACATTCACATTTTTTAATTGTTGATAGTTTAGATAATATCTTGGTAACTAACATCTCATTGTAATAATTTGATCTCATTAGATCATCATTGATCTCCCTTAATTTAGATATCATTCATGGAAATGACATGTTTTTCCAGCATGAGTAATCCTTATTTACAAACACTCTATAACACCTACATTATCATCCAAACCATGATCTTATAGATTAATAATATTTTTTCTCTCAACATTTTTGTTATTGTTTCTTCACAGAATGTGGGTGTTTTAGATTAGTAGGAAACCATCTAGGTAAATTTTTCCAATATTCATTTTTAGAAGATTTTTTCACTTTGGTACATTTGTTCCATCCAGATTTATACTTTTCTCTTTGATCTATATTGTTAAAAATTATAAATATACATTGAGATTTATTAGGTATAGAAGAAACCCTTTTCCGTGGAACTATCTTCTCAAAATCATTAAGAGATTCACCCTTACTCTCAATATCATTGGAAAAGTCTTATTTCATATTCATCAACTCATTTTGAGATGAAATATGTAAGGATTGTGTATCAGATAAATATACCACTTTCACAACATGTTTTTCTTCAACATCATTCACCATATTATCATGTTCATGTATCTTAAATCTATTTTGATTGTTATCATAAATACAATAAGAATCATAATTATTGAATTACTTTCTTCTAAGTGAATTTTCAATAAAATGTTATTCTAATTTCATGACCAGATACCTTCTTACCATATTCCCTTAGCTCATTAAGATATGTTTCTTCTCTCTTGATTGGTTCTACATTTTCATTTATGAGTTTCCTTTTCACCATTTTGAGCTCCATGTTATTCTCATGAGAGGAATATTTATTAAATTTTAGGTAAACATTATTTATCAGTTCACACTTTATATTTATTCAACTTCATTTGTGTATTTATCTATTTTAGTTTTCCCAATAAAATACATCTAATTTCTAAAAGATCGTTCATTCTCTATATAATTTTTTGAAGATGAAAATTCTTTAGTTTTCATACTCATCAGGTCATTATATTTTTCTTTGAGTAATTATACTTATTCATTATTGTGATGTAATGATCTTCTTCTTCTTCTTCAGATTTAGTAACATTGGGTTTATCCTTCGGACAGTCAATTGAAAATTTTCCAATCACATGAATGTTGAATTACTTCAGTGGATTATTAACATTTTCTCTTTTATATCTGTTATAAATCCTTATAAACAACACCCTCATTTTATTATTTTCTTCTTCAACATCCTCATCCGTAAAATCAACAAATTTGGGGTTTTTATTAAATTGTTTTTTAGATTTAATCATGGATTTAAAATTTATATCATCCTATTATCTCTTCTTAAATGATGGAAATTTTCTAATTTCATATGCTATGAGAATGTTTGGGAGTTCATCCAATGATAAATCTAATTGACCTTCTAGTTTATAAGCTTTTACATAAAATATATCAATAAAGATTCTCATTAGATTCACTATAATGGTTGAATCATCTATCTTATCACCAAAACCACCAATTCAGGAAAAAATATCATTTATTCTTGTAATGTAGTCATAAAAACATTCATCATTACCCATATAAATTTTAAAAAATATTTGCCTCCATATTTGATGCTCAGTTTCCATGACTCTATGGTTTCCATCAAAACTAATTCATAGTTTATCCCGTATTTCCTTGGTGGTTTGGTGACCCATAATTTTAGTGTATAAATTTTATGATAAATCCATCAAGATTGTATTTTGAGCATTTCCATCCATATCTAGGTTCCTATAATCCTATGAATTCATTAATCCATTCTCAATGAAGGGTGGATATCCAACTGTAACTGCATCTCTCACTTCTTCCCCAAGTGACTGGAGATACAATATCATCATATTTTTCCAACCATGAAAGTTCTCACCAATAAATATGGGAATATAGGTCCTGATAACGGAATTTATATTATCCATCCACAAAGTTATATTAGATTATTCATAGGTAACCTCCCATTTAATACCAATTAATGTGAATATAATAGTAATAGATTACTGAGAGGGGGAGTGATGAATCATTAATACCTTTTTCTTTTTAATTTTTTTCTCAATTAAACCGCTTTGGCTGGTTAAATCCTCTATCCACACTTATTAATTCTCTCATCGATTCTTGAGATAATAATATAAATATAAATGAATGGACAAAAGTATTTTAATTGTTCAGTACAAAGACATACTCCTTCTCATGTTGGTTATTATCCCTTGCATGAATTATCCACTATAATCTCATAAAAATTAATAGTGGTTGTCAAAACATTTCACTGTATCTTGGTTTAATTCATACGGGAGGTTATTTTTACTACATCCCATAATGTTACTATAATCCATATTAGCCTACTCTAGAATCCAAACTAGTGACTTCTACTCCGATTGACACAAGTTTCATCCTACTCCAGAATCCTCATGAGAAACATATTATTTTCATCATTCCTTGATCCATTATAGGTTGATTTGTTGATCTTCCTCCGTGAAATTTCTAGATCACACATAGTCGTGTTCTCTTCAAGAACAATTTCAAAGATTTCTTAACATTCTCACATATCTCTAATGACCTATATTTAGTCATTTTCCATATTTTTGGTCCCGACCTTACTCTTTATGTGAAATTTTACACACATCTTTCAAGAATATTTTTATGCAAGAAGGATTCTGTTCTGGTTTCCTTCTTAGCACAGCCTACTTGCGATAAGGATTATGTTCTTTCTAGTTTTGTTGATGCGGTCAATAATGCTAAGCTTTGCACTGACAACCCGGGGGTTGTTCCAACCTCTAATGAGCCAGCACAAGAGACTCACTCTATTTCTAGTGATTCTAGTCATGATGTTAGTGAGAAAGTAGATAAAATTGAGGAGGACTACCTATGATCGATTTCCAAAAAAAGGTAAGAAATATTTTGTTGATCCTAACGGTTTTATCGTTCCGCACCCTAAGAAGACTCAAAAGAGAATTGATTATTCTAGGTTAGAGAGGACCATTGTCACTAGATCTTCAGCGCCTCATGTGGAGAAAACTAACATCCCTACACAGCCGGTTGTCAGCAAGAGTACTTCTGCACTGGAATCCTATAATGAAGGGGACTCCTCCATAGATGAAGAGGACTCCTACTCTTGGATTGAGGATTGGGTGGATAGAATTAAGATTAGAAATTGCATTTGGGTTATTAAGGAAGGATACAAGGAGGATTTCTATACTTGTATTGAAGAGAAAGAAAGGTTGTCTTATAGAAGATATTGTAATAAAGAAATATATATTGATGACTATCTCATTATCAGGGAGCGTATGTTTGATAGGGTGGAATTTGAGCTTGATCGGAACCCTGATTTTGATTATCTCCAGCTTCGGTGGGAATAACAATTTTTCACTGAGGGTCTCCTTATTGGTCTAGCACATCTTTTTTCTAGATTTTGGGTCTTGTCCCATGGCCTTGCAGGAATTATTTGGAGGAACATCTTAGAAGATGATGGGGATGTTTAATGTTTGGAATTTTGGGAGGTCGTTGCAGATGCACTAGCTGTTGGGACAGGCCTAGTGCAGATAAGCAAACTGAGTATCATTAGCTACAATAGCAGTTCTTTGGGCAGAAATTTCAGGATTGATTTCCTCTGGTGAAGCAGCGGCTGCAACATAAGCGGTGGAAGGATGACTATGGCATGTCTCTCTTTTGATGACCTTGAAGAAGGGAGTGAATCCTTGAATCTATAAAAGTTTGGACGATGCTGAACAAAACCAAAATGGATGGTACGTGAAAATTCTTATCTAACTATCATTTTGTAATCTTTTGATTCCTAGTTGGTGAAAACACATTTCACCTCATTTATTCACCTTGTTATTTCCTTTTCTTTTAATAAATTTTTGGGGTATGGGTTGGGCAACCAAATCATGCTCGAATATTTATGGTATATTACGAAATGATCATTAAATGAAAAGAATAATTATTTCATGGTTTATTTACACATCAACAGACTGTCTTTACAGTAATATATTGATTCATGTACTGATGACAGAACTTATATTCTATACCACATAATAACTGCATATGTTTTAATTTTATTTCTGAACTGATCTCATGGTCATGAGTGACAAAATGATTTTCTAATAATGTTATCTCTACTATACATCCATGCTCACCAATTCCTATTATCTTCTCCTCATCCCCTAGGGAGGCATACCATAAATATATAGGTATAAACTCTGTGGTTATCAATGAATTTTATCATATGATAATACTAAGAGTGTACATAGTCACTTAAATAGGTTCATTTCCACATATCTTATTAGAATGACCTCTTCAACAAACATCAATTTTATTATTCTCCCCAAACATCTTTGGATGGACACATACTTCTTACCCACTAACTCGAGTAGTATTCTTTCTGCATATTTTAATTATCACACATCCAATTAATTCATCATCCCCAATGATTCATTGTGAATGATTGTTCATCCATTCATGAAATGTAATGTATCATATCATATGATCTCCCACATATTGCATGGATTCTCAACATGCAGAATTTGCGAATTCATCATCCACATTCCATGAATCTGTTTATCCATCCTTTGAAATAAACTAAGACATCTACAATGCAAAATCCTCATGAACTGTAAGGAAACCCACAATGGTACATCCACAAAGAACCTTCACCATGAAGTATCACCACCAGTAAAGAAAGTAGTTTTCAGTCATTCACAATATTTTAATTCACTAAAAACCACTATTATCACATAGAATTCTTCCTCTGCATCACAACATTGTCCATAACGCACCCTCTCTACACAAAATTTATTCACAAACATATTTAATTATTTTAGATAATTTTATATATATATATATATCATTTTATGCTTTGAATGAAATCTTCTGTATCAATATTTTTAAACTTAAAAAAATCATGGAAGTTCTCATAAGGAACTTGAGCGATCTGTAGATGCTCGGTCTTCAACCCTCATTTGAAAGGGGAATATCTTTATCGAAATAATTTTTAGGAGACAAAAGAGTAATTTAGAATGATTAGATGGATAAAATTCAATGAATGATATCAGATCTCCTGGTCAGTGATATATATATTCATATATATATATGATGGGTGAAAAGCACCCCAATACTTCCCTACCACATCAAAACATGCTTATGAATGGGGTGTAGTATAAAAATAAATTATCTCTTTAGATCCCCATGCCACTCCAAAAGGTGGAGCCATCTCTTCTCAATGGAACACAAGCCCAACCCATGCTCTCCTATGGGTGTGTAATCCACATTCCTTATACACAAGCCCTCACATTCCTTTCAAGCACTATTCCACTCATGGGATTGGGTAAGTATTATTCCTTGGGAGTGATTAACCTTCTTATCCCACACGAGACTTCGGTTTAGTGTCCTACGCTACCATGGGGGTTAACCTATATATTAAATTAAACCACTATAAATTTTACATAGAAATACACATAAGTGTAAAATAAAAATACAATGGCTTGTAATTTAATATCTCAAGACACTCCTAACTCTTCAATTAACTAGTTAATCTTACTTAAAATATTATACAGATGTTGAAAAGAATGTGTCCTAGGTGGAACATTTATTATACTTAAAAGATCCACACAAGAATTAGCACAATTTAAATACCAATATGAATCATTGAAGTGTGAAATAAAATTCCTTATAATGAAGATTTATCCAAGAAGAAGAATCCATAATGATTCTCCTGAAATCACCACATCATCCATAAAAATTCCCCTGGAATAACCAATTTATACACCAATAGATTCTCATATAATTCATCCACAAATATTGACTAGATTATATACTGAAAACAAATACAACATTCTTTCGTCAAAAATGATCTTGTTCTCTTCAATTTCAAATTACCAATCATAATATATATATATAGATATATGAGAGAATATCAATTTAATTGTAAATAATTTTTGTTTGAAAAAAATTAAAATTTAAAGGATTCAATTATTTTAATTGGGGGATAATTAAACACCCATAGATGTTTCTATGTATTAAATTAAATAAGCATATTATTGAATAGATTTTTATATACTCAAAAACAATCTAAAATGAATAATACATAGTTAAAATTAAATGTAAAAATAAAAAATTCATGAATATAAAATTTCTAAACTAACATATTAACACTAATTTGTAATTTATATGAAATAAGGTTAAAAACACATAATATTCAAGAGATACATTTTTATAAAACAATTTGTTTTTGGGTATATTTTATATTTTCATTTAAAAGATAAATTTAGGAATTTTAAAATCTGAACTTTAGGAAATTAACTTCATTTTATAATTCTATATTTCAAAATTTTATTTGGTTTTCTTTTGGGATTTAACTAAAAAGATTGTTTTTTATGTCAATAGTGAAAAATATCGTGTTCTCAAATATGGTATCATTTCATTTGATTAGAAATCCCTAGGTAAATATTCCTTTTGAATTGTTTTTAAAGTCACATTAATATTATTTTTTATGCGTAAATATAAAAAATTAAGATGTAATAATTATATAGAAGATTTTTGTGTCAAATCATTTTTATTATTAAAAAAGAAAATTTTAAACAAAAATGTTTTTTAACATTTACGTAGTTTATTTTGAATTCAATTTTAAAAAAAATATAGAAATTGAATATTTTATAATGAATTATAATTTTGAATCAACACATTAGAATTATTATTATGGTCTATTTTATTTTTAATCACAAAAATTATGTTTCCAGAGATAAATTTAGTCACCATCATAAGGGTTAAGAGGGTTAAAGATAAGATTCAACAAAGATAAAAGAAATTAAATAACAATAAAAAAAATTATATTTGATTTTATGTGTCTATTTAGAACATAAATTATCCTATCTTAAAATTTTGACTATATTAGAAAAAATTTTAATCTAATATATATTTTTTGTATTTAAAAGTTATTCATATTTACAAGGGTTCCACTCCAATAACTTTCAAAAGATAAACTATTCTCATTACTTCTCGACAAAAATTTAGAACATTATCTCTACCAATACCTATATGAATAAATAATAAACATCCTTATCAATTTTATAGATCTTATGTTCTTTCCAAAATACAATTTAAAATATCTGGAAAGTTTTTTGGGTGGATATTACTCAACGAATATGTATATGTTTTAACAAAACTCTTTCCGATTTATTTCTTTTTGAATATAATTGACATATTTTATATGTATAATAAAATAAGTTTTTTTAATTATATTTACTTAAAATATATATTTTTATGTATAATGTAATACATTTTCCCATCTCATTTCAATTCAAGGGAAAATGAAAATCTCATTCATCCGTACGTGCGAACTACCATATCTAGAAAATGACGTAACTCATTTTTCATTACTAAATTACAAGGAAGTTCATAATTATGTATTTAATGAATATATATATTACTTAGTATATAATTATGATTATATAAATAAACAAATATTATCTATTTGTTTATCTCAATCATTGGAAAACTGAAGCATCGCTCTTATGTACGTGCAGACTACCGCCTCTATGAATGACATGTTTCATTATTCATCACTACCTTACATGTTTGGTTATAAAAGTGTTTTTAATGAATAAATATTCCATTTTTAACAAGATTAATATTATTTAAATGAGTTATTATAATTTAATGATAATATTTTCTTACTCATTCAACTATTATAACGTGTTAATGTTATGGATGATTTCTACACATGTTTGAAAATATTTTTTAAATATTATGTCTACAGTGATTAAGTAATGTTTCTAATGGTGATATTTTGTAATAATAATGAATTTTAATATGGTTAAATAATTATTTAGTTCCAATATTCAAATTTATATTTAAATATAAATTCAATTTTTTTTAATTCAAAAATCATGAGAAAATTAATTTATAAGCATTCTGTTTGAATCATTAACATAAGTTTGATAAATTAATTACTGAAATATAGAAAAATGTAAAAAATGATAAAAACATTAATAGATATTTTTTTGTGGAAATAGTAAACAATGTGAAAGAACCAAAACATCTGAATCAAAACATGCATGGGAAATGAGATAATTAACACATAATCATTATTTTAACGAATAATTATTTATAAATGGGAAATTGGAAATTAAAACGGAATTATATATATTCATATAATAATGAATATTATTTTATAGATTTATAATGAGTGTAAATTTTATATATTTGGATTTTATAATGTGTTCGCCAAGGTGGAAGTCTATGGTAATTAATTTTTTTACTAAATTACTTTAAATTAGGTTATATAACATATTTGTTGACTATGTTATGACAAGATTATGTGTATTATAACCTTTAATTTTTTATTATTTATTTACAATTTTTATGAGGATTTAATTTTTTCAATGTAATAATTTCATTTATGGATTCTTATTTCAAAATGTTACGTCCATTCTAAGGGTTCTTGGTCCTTAACATCAAATTACATGAGTCATGTTTCTTGTTTTACTCCATGATTTATTTTATATTGTAAAATTTCAACCTCATGATTTCAATTTCACACATTAATTCAGGAAAATTATAGTTTTTAAGGAATCATATTTTGTTCATTCATTCACTTTCTTTTTTATTTATTCCTTACAAAAGTTGTAAGGGTTTCTCATCTCAAACATCCTTTTGTGAGACATTATTTTATTCATGGATCTATATTCATTTATATACTGTATATACATACAATTATAATTTTAATATCTTTAAACTATTTTTCTTCATGTTATTTTAAGTTCATATCATTTTTGTTAATTCAAAGAATTTTTTATTTTAATATTTGTAATGTGTTTTTCATTAAATCCTTGTTTTAAATATTTTAAACGCTTTCAATTCAATAAACATGTTCATAAAATTGTTTTAATGAAATATTTATCTATAAAAACATGTTTTAGAATGTAAATTGTTACTAAAATTGAATTATATAAATATTATTAAAAGGAATATTTTCAAATGTTTTCTTATGGATCGCTTTTCAATTTCTTTAAAAAAGTTTGAAAAAGAATATTTTTAAACACATATATCAAGAAACAAATTTACCACAATAATTAAATGTTTTATTATCAGGACTCCATTAAATTTTTCATTTTATATTCTAATAAAATGAAATTCACATTTTATTGGATATATATTTTTTATTTATAAAAAAATATTTCCTATGGTTTTTCATTTCATATTTAAAATGATTTTACAAAAGTATTTCCAATATATGTCAGTATCCATTTAATTATTATTATTCGTAAACATAGATATATTATAATGATTCCATCCACCATTCTTCTTTGGGTGTATTATGGTGATCCTTTAAGGAAATTTTCATGAAACCTTATTGTTTTTCCTCAATTATTTATTCAATGATGGAATAAAAAATTTAATAATTTTTATGATTAATGTGAAATATGGTATGTGTTTTATTAATGTTATCATTATTGTACATTTAATATGGTGACATGGGGGCTTTTAAATAGTGCACCAATGTATTCAATAATGCTATATTCTTTAAAGGATACATGTTTTAGTTAGCTGGGATGGTTATTCCCTTATATAGATAATTTTAAGGATATTATTCTAAGAGGCTTACATGGGTTTTCACTGATAGATAAGATTATCGATAGAAATATTGTGTTAATAAAATGGGTTTATGATCAAAGGAAATTTTATGATTCTATAAAGTTTACAAATTGTTTTCAAAGAAAATCACGGGCTTTCATAAGATCTCTTATTTTCCTAAGTAATAATATTTATTAATCATTATTATTTATTATGGGATTATTCTATGAAATTTATGAGCTATGAATTTAAAAAATATCTATGTTATTATTTATTTGGTATGAATATTTTATGTTTTATCTATGAATTTTGATTACGTTTTCATATAAATATGATCATAGTCACTTATAATCTTTGATTTTTAATGATTATTTTTAACCTTACCAATTGTTTAATATATACATTATTAAATTTTCATTTCCTAATGATATAAAATAAAGAATTACATATGTTAAATATATAATGTTATCATGTGTATAAAATATTTTGGGAGATTTTTAATAATTAATGTAAAATAATTAATTATTGATATATTTGGATAAATTACCATTAGATTAGAATGAAATGGTTTTTCTATGTATTTTTTTTTTAAAATTATCTAAAGCACTAAACCTAAAAGTTATAAGGTATGTAATTGTATAAATGTTGGTTATAGATTTTTTAATTATGGATGGAAAAATTCGGTGTCCCTATTTTTTTATAAAAGCCAATATTTATAGAATATTTTTTAGAACTAGATATAAGTGTAAAAGTGTTGGGAGTTATAAATTATTATTCTACCCCACCTCAATTTTATATCCTTATCTATCCCCTATCATCCCACTCATCTAAAACCCCACATTTGAGCCTCCCTACCCAACTCTAACATTCCATGGTGTTTCTTTATTCTTCTTATCCTGATTATAAAATGTAATTCTTATCTTATATGGGCTCATTAACATTTCCCTCGAGGAAGAAAAGAGTCCAAGGTAGTGTTTTCCCATCTATTTACCTTAAATTTAAGAAATATTAATTTCTTATGTTTGAAAATTCATATTTTGTTTATATAATGATAATATTAAAAATGGTTTTGGATTTTCTATAGAAAATGTAATATTTTTCCTTATATTATATTTAATTCAAATGTATTTCCATTTAAAAATTCCTAGTCAGATGTTTAACTAACTATGCACACGAGATGTTCTGTGAAATGAATGAATGGCCTTTCTTGGTGACATTTGATATCCTAAGTGGTACTTTGGTCTTGAATGTGGGGTTTTATTTTTGTTTGTGGATTTTAATTTGTTCTTTGTTCATTAATGAGGAATATTATAAAATTGTTTTTAAAAAATTATTATGAGGCTCTGTTGGAACATTGAATGAGAACTTATTCCACAAAACATTACCCTTTAATTTATTTTATTCAATACATATTTAGTGCCACTAGAAAAGGAAATATTTATGATATTTTCATTCTTATGAGTGAGGGATTATTTCTATAAAGGGTGATCAATGGTGAGGTTTTCTTATTGTATGGTTTTTTATCTTCAAATGAAACTATTTTCTTATTGTGGGTTTTAATTAATTGGTGTCTCACCCACATTTTATATACAATAGGAATCTTAGAGTAGCCCTTAAAATCATCGAGAAAATATTTTTTTAATGTTTTTGATCATTCTCTAACTAGTGGCCTATAGTATATTATTTTACCTACCATTGAATTTGAATCTTTTTTAGAGTAATACAAGTATGATCACACAATATGGTATTTCTATTGAATCATATGTAGTAATTTGGAGAGATTATGTTTTATTATGTTCTACATTCCACCCTTTTCCCCAAGATTTCTATTATCATAGATACTCAATTTTTATAGTGGTTATGTTAACAATTTTTTGGAATAGTAGACTATTCATTTTTTTCCACCGTTATCTTGTTGTTGTTTTTTCTAATGTTATTTTTATATTTCTATTTACAGGAATGGTGTTCCTTTTAGTTTGAAAGAAAAATTGGTGATTTAAATGTTTGAAAATTCGTTACAACCTTTTTCAATAAACCTTTGATGTAATTTTTTTAGTTAATTATTTTTTAATTTAATATTTCAAATGAAGTTGTTTTCATGGATGAAATTGTTAAACTTATATATTTATTTATAATCACAATCACTAAAAGTGTTCCTAGACTTTGTTTTTTGATTTTATTTTAGTCATATTATATTGACATCTTCGTTGCTAGTCCTTCGGCAAAATAGTTGAATAAAAAGAAATATAGAAGGCTTCCATGAACACTTGTCTACTCTTCTCCCATTGGTTACTCTATATAATCCCATTTCCCAACCAATAGGAAAAACATAACCTCTTATAGAACATTCATGCCCACCCCCTACCTGGTGGAGCTCACCAGAAACCAAGTGGGGTATGTACATAACCGTTGATCTATAGAAATTTAACATCCTAGCTGGTGGCATTGGGTGACTAGCCAGTGGACTCATTCTAGAGTATTTAAATGACCATTAAATATTGATCAAATTTCTTTAAGTCATGTCATTAAAAGCTCGACTATACCTACTTATCCTCCAGAGCGGACAACGGTTATAAACTAACATCTAGGGAGGATTGGATGGCATAAATAATGCCTATAAAAAACATTTTATACCAAATTATTCTTGAATGATAAAAACTTAACATTTCCAAGATTTATCCAAGAAAATATCCACTCTCCAACAGCAATTAGGTTTCATATTATAAAATATAATGTAGATTTATTCCATCTGTATGCATTTTTATTTTACTCCCTTGTTATAATTATTAAATACTGTCCTTATACCTTTTCCATATCTTCCTAGCTCCATCATTCTTATTTTTTAAATCATCACCAGGGATTTGAGTATATTATAATGGGTTTCTAAAAATTACTCACTATCTTCCTCATCTTCAACATTAGTTTCTCAAAATCCTTAAAGTGAATTGTCTTGGTTCTTGGTCTATGTTAAAAAAAGGGTCTTCTTTTTGGTTCTTTGTTTCAATTAAAACAATGTGATTACTTTTTTCGTGGTTTTTATTAAAACTAAGGAAGGAATAAAACCCTATATATCCTCTAATATGGTAGGATACATAGAGGCTCATTATTGAGTTATTGTAAAAGTTCATTATTAAAGTTTTAATTTTTAATTCGTTAAATTTATATTATGATGTGATTTATTTTTTAACTTCTACTTCACTCAATTAAGATTTATTTTTTAAATAATTCATTAATTTCTGGATAATCACTTTTTTAGAATAAATTTAAAATTATTTTTAAAGTATATTCTACCCCTTCCTTTTTTTTCCAACCAAAATTTGTTATTAAAGTTATTCATGAATTGAATTATTTTTATTATTTAAACATATTCATATCATTTTTATTTTTCAAAAAAAAATTGTTTTTTATGAAGCATTTTGTTAAAATAGAATCTTCTTCAAACACTAATAGTGTTCAAAACAGAAAATATATCAGTAAAATAGCTTATTTTTATAGTTTTAACTATATTTTTTTGTATAAAAATATTTAATCCTTTATTATAAGTATATATTATATCATATGGATGATATTTAGGCATGTATATACACCAACTACTTAAAAATAAAAAATGGACACTCATGGAAATTGCAGCTGTTGAATAAGATTGTAAATCTATGAAGCCTCGATGTTGTGGTTTAGATAAAAATAAGTTTAATAATATATATAATTATGAAACTACTATTGAAATCATAAAACTATTATAAGTTACTCATGATGGTACAAATTAATATAATTATAGTCTATATGATATATATATATATGAAATATTTTGAATGTTTTAGGATTCATATGAAACAATTTATTGCTGAAACATTTATAAGAATTTCTGACATGTACAGTGGAAGAATGTATCTTTGTGATACCATTACTATAGAAACTCTTGAGATGGAAATACTTTTAGTACTTATTAGTTATTTGGAACCCAGTGTGATAATAATACAAGAAGGAAACGATACAAAAAATTTATATTATAGATATGATCATAACTCCCATCACTTATGACATCATAATAAATGTAAATAAATATAAGGAAAACCAATAATTCAAGGAAAAAATAATGTTCACTTTTAAATAAAGTAAAAATGAATATTATTATAGTGATTAAATGACTCATATACATAATAATATGAATATTTTTCTCAAAATTAATAAATTCACCAGACATACCAAAACAAAAAGACGATCAAAATAAAAAAAAGTAACATATTTTATTGAAAAAAATAAAAGACACATAAAGAATGAATTCCCTATAATAAAAAATAAAATTAATCATAAAATTAAAAATGTAATAAATCCTCTAAGGTTTTAACCTATAGTGAATGTGATGACTTCGTCTCCTCAATAGATTCAAGTTATTAAATCCCCATGTGTCTCATGCTTAAAGTCAGGGTTGGTAATGAACTAATCCTTAACTATTCATTTTCATCATTCACAAATTATTTTTCTTCCTATAATTATTCTAATAACCTAAGTAATCAAGATCGAAAATTTGTGTGTGATCATGTAGAAGAAGGTTTTTGAAAATTTAATTCAGTGTAAAAATAATAAAATAAGTATAAACAAGTGCTTAATGAAATGGATTAACCTGAAATAAAAAAAGATGAATTATCGATTGTGTTGGATGATCAACCAAATGTAAATGAGTTATAATTGACTATTGATGACCTACACAATTATCTCTAGAAATTAATCCATGATGA
Organism: Viscum album; assembly: GCA_963277665.1. Lineage (NCBI taxonomy): Eukaryota > Viridiplantae > Streptophyta > Magnoliopsida > Santalales > Viscaceae > Viscum > Viscum album. The sequence continues at coordinate 71,862,731 of OY728135.1, forward strand.
AAAAAATCAAAATACAATTTTGGGTTTACAATGAAATTAACATAATATTTTCCGAACTGTTATTCAACGTAATTATACATCTTTCTAAAAGGATACTTTTGTAAAAGGAAGTTCTCAATGAATGATTCGTAACTATTATCATAGAAATTGAGTATTTAACATATGAAGGAAATTGAAAAAATTATCTATATGGTTGACTAAAAATTAACAAAAGTTTATCCCGTATCACATCTAAAAATAAACTACAAAATATATTTCATTACATAAATTCTTCATTTCTAACATTTCAACACAAACAATTAAGGCACTAAAAAGACTAATTTGAAAATTTAAAAGGAAATGACACTACTCATTAAATTCAAAAAAACAAGGTGTTACTTCCATGGTAGACTATCTCAAAAAATGTGTGGTGAGTCCTCTAAACATGATCACCATAAAAACTATATAAGGGATAAGATCATTTCGATGAAAATATAAGAAGTAAAATCATTAGGGTATAGATAATAATGTTTAGAAATTCCTTAATTAATATAGGGGTTTTATCAATTTAAAGTTTAAAAGACACTTCTCAAAATATGTTTTTAATGTTTTTTTCAAAATGATTATATTATAAATTTTTTTTTAAAAATATTTAATGTTGGAGTGTTCATGATATAGAGGCATGATTCTTTCCAAGTAGAATTGGTTATTGTAGCACACACTCATTAAGATCAATATACGTTATCTAGTATGAGATTTACAAAAATTTAATTTCAAAGAAAATGACAATTGAAAACTACGTGAACATAGTATGGGACAAATAATATATTTTAGACCTAAAAATTAATTATCAACATATAAATCCATCTATATTTATCGTCTTGATCCTTTTAGACAAAATAATATTCAATATATTCAATGAAAATTATATTTATTTTTGATTTTCAATGATTATGAAAGATTCACTTTGGTTTTATCTAAGAACAAAAAAACTAGTCATGTAAAGTCTTCATAAGATTTACCATGAAGGAAATAAAATAAAAAATGAAACAAAATAATTTCCATTATATGATATCATGGGGGATTTATTGATATAAATATTTTAATGAAATTTTTGATTTACATGTTTATAATCATACTTTTCCACTGCTTGAACAAATCAACAATATTATGTTTTAAAAATAATGAATACATCACATTAAGAAATTTGATGATCATTCTTGAATGATTTTAAACTCTATCAATAAATATTTTCTAAGGTTGTCAATACCGCTTGTTATATCATAAAATGTGTTATCATAATACCCATCCAAAAAAATATCACTTAAGATCTTTTGAAAAATAAAATTCTAAATATTGGATATTATAATATTTTTTGATAAAATAGTTAAATTCGTAACAATAAATACAGCCTAGGTAATTTAGATGAAAAGTATGATGAAGGAGTAATTAATTGGTATTTGATAATAATTAAATCTAGCATATTATTCAATAAAATTACCAACACCATTGAATAATCAATTTTTATCAACATCGATGAAAATATTTGAAAACCATCATCCTAATTCCAAGATATTAGAGATAAACATAATCATTTGAATTTAAATAATCCTCCTTCTACTAAATATAATTTCAAATATGAATCAACTTATGGTTATTTACCTAAATAATTGAATACATTTAATGGTTATCCCATAGAAAATATTATCGAAGGTTTTCATATTGGTACTCATAATAGAAGTTATATCTGAAATGATATTGAGCATCATTATTTTATTTAAATTAAATATCCATAAATACATAATGATGTTATTAACTATGAAATTTTGTTTTGAAATGAATAAATATCTAAACCAATCCCAATGATATAATTTTTGGGCTCATATCTAAATACCTAAAAATCATTCCATTATTCGCACAAAATGGGATTTTAGAAATAAACTAAATGAGTAATGTAACAACACAGGTAAAAAAGATAGAATGATATACCATGTCTATAACTAAGAATAATACATTAATTATGGTGAAACTTTTATATCCATTACTCAAATATAATCCGTCATATTGTTTTGGAATTCTTTATCCTTCTAAAGTACAAACATTCAAAATAGGTTGAAAAATGTTCATTCAAAATTATTATATTCGTAGAAACAAATATATGAAACAATTAATTTGTCTTGAAAATAAAAATTTATAAATTTTATTATCAAATTAACCAAATATTTATATGGTTTAAAAAATACCCTCCATCTTGGTATTAAAAGTTAAAAAGTATTATTTTACCGAACATTTTTAAAATGGGTAATGTAGATGTGAAATTATTTCAAAAAATGATTTAAATGATAATATAATCAAAAATATATATATATATATAGTAATTTTTTATCAATAAAATAATATAATTGTAATTAGTTTTCAAATATTATGATAAAATATTTTTAATTGAGTTTCTGGTGCGAGTTAAAATTATATTTTGGTTTTTAAATCTTTCAAAATGTTGATGAAAGTTGTATATTCAAAAAATAATAATCTTATGAAGTGCTAAATTATATTTTCATAGATCAATATAAGAAAATAAGAACCCATATAACTATTTCATATAACATAATGTTTGATGAATCCAATTAACAAATTGAAAACAATATTTACAAAATTAGGATTGGCAACCAACTTTACCTTACTACAACCTGGTCAGACATTATGTTTAGTGGTATTTATTTTTTCTTTATTTCAATTGAATCCTAAATAATCATATTTAAAATTTTGTAAAATGAATTTACTTTTTTAAAAAGATTTAAAAATAATTTTTTCTCCTAAAGGAACCTCATTTAATCATTCGCATTTTTTCAATGTTGATGAAAATGTACATGTTGTAGTTATCATCATAATATAAATTCCTTAATCTCATTGAGTAGTTAAATAACAAATCCAAACTTTTTTTGTACTAGAAGTGGAATATATATCTATAGGGAATGTTTGTGCCAAAATTATATCGTGGAAACAAACTCTCTGATATTTTTGATTGAAATTTCACCATATACTAATTAAATTTGATATTTATTATGATATAAGAATATATAAAAAATGTTCATTATTTACACAATAATCAAATTTATATTTGAAAAACCCACCTTTAAGATATCACTTTAAAAAATGATACATCATGTTGGAATATATTATCATGGAACCTTGATTAGTCAACGTATCCAAAAAAACCCTTTCATTAGAATATTTTAATTTTATTAAGGGGATTTATGATTTTTATTCCTACAAATTATTTTTCTTATATATTCTTGTATATATTTTTTGTAACATCCTTGGATCTTGTACTCTCTCATGTGTCCCAAATAGGATAGTTACATAACATCAAGCCCACCTCCACATATGCCAGAGGCTTCCAACTAGTAGTGGGGTGTGATTAGTATAGTGGGGAGAATATACCCACTAGTAAAGAGTTACTATATAGAAAAAATAAAAAATATAAATAAATATGAGTGACATCAATATCAAAAATAGAATATAATACAACTGGGATGTAAACGAGGAACTAATAAACTAATAAAAAAGAATAATGCAATGAAAAGTTGAGATGACTTTAATTGTGAACCCACAATCTTTAAAAATTAAATAACCATATGATAGAAATAGGCTCAAAATACACTGGTCTTAACCCCTTTTCTGTAAAATTTCCCAACCCCATCCCATATAGCTACCAATAATCCACCAACATTTCTTTTTCCCATTTCCAAACCAACATCCATTTAGTCTCCTCGGGTACCAAATGATGGACCGAATAGGGTCTGAGTAAAAATCAATAGGTTTACACTACATGCCTCAAAAAACTACTGTTATAATAAGTTCATGAAATATTTTTATAAATAAGTGTATTAATTACTCAATTAATAAAATGCACATATCAACTGGTTTCAGCAACATGCTGGAATGTCTCTCAGTGTGTAGCATAACCATGAACACCATAACCATGAACCATGGAATAATAAAGATTCCATGAAGCACCTTATGTATATGAATCTCAACCTCTGGAAAAAAATCCTATATTTAAGCATCTCTTCATCAACTAGTAACATCCCACTATATAAGAATTTCATCTTGTTTCACTAGGCACAACCCTTTATATAATCATTTAATCTTGTATCACTAGGCATATCCCACTATGTATTCATTTTAGAATATATCATTAGGTATAACCTTTTATATAATAATTGTAGCATGTATCACTAGGAAAATGATGATATATATGCATTTCAGCAGGAATCAATAGGAATAAAACACAATATATTCCTTACTACATCCACTCAAAAGGTCATTACAATAAGGATATCATAGTATCACTATAGAATTTTCAATAGTTAATTATGAAAACTAAAATTTTTCATTCAATTTTACATTCATTTATATATCTATTTATCAAAATCCATATCAATAGTCTATGAGATGTTTCCAAACTGACTATATATCAAGAAATCACCCACAATCATATGTCATGATAAACACACATTAAACAATTTGCCAAATCAATATTAATCAAAGTGTTCACTCACCCTGTGGGGGTCGATAAGCCCGTTCACAATACCATTGAATCAAAAGAGATCCAATGAATAAAAAATATCATTATTTTTTATCAAGGATCATTCAAATAATAATTTTTCACATCATTGTGACATAAAACTTGTATTTCACATACTAAATAATTAAACAGACTATAGAGTTGGGTTTTAGACCCCATTACATTATCTAGAAATTTAGTTACACATCCCACCAGAACCACCAACAAGAATGGAGGTGAGAAAGATCAAAATAAGGAACCGAGATCACACAGAACCAAGATAAACATGATTCTATTGTGAAGATCAAATTAAAACTCCCCTTCAATATAATAATGATGAATTGAGATGAAAACAATGTAAGGGACCTACTAGGAATCAAAAACCAAACCATGATGTCCATAAGTGATGAAATCACTCTATTTCTTATAGGAGATGCCTAGGGATCAAGTGTAAGGGATATAAAAAAGGAGTAATGAAAAAATAGGTGTATTGAACTAAATAAATTTTTTTATCATGATAAATACATGTTGTGTAACCCTCTTCATTGTTTTTTATTTCATAATAAAGAGTTGCCCTGAAATTTACTTCATCTAGGATGAATTAATCCCAAGACTAACATTTGCATCATGTAATATAGACTCAAAACTTGTAACCAGTTCATTAAATGTAACTACATCACGACCTATAACCAATTCACAATCAGTCACCCTTTTAATGGAATCATTTTAGAAACAATTACAGGTCACATAACGTATTTAAATGTTGTGTAAATTCCCTATAGATAACATTCATCCAATCGTCTTTAAATGTGCCCGAACCACCTCATGATATATCAAATCTCATAGAAAACTGTATTAATCCCATTTGAAAAATTTTACTCAAACTCAATAAATTTATTCTAACACACATCTCAAAAAATTGGGATATAGCCTTAACAAAGGCTCCCCTTCTATGACTAAGACCTAGCCACCATGGTTTAAAGAGAAGTGGAAAACCAAAACAAAATATATTAATGAAATACTTAAGTAGGGATATACAGGAAACAAATATGGTATCTTAAAAACCTCCCACCATATAGTATATTGTCACTATGCTGCTCCAGGAATCACTGTGGGGTCTCAACAAGTAATCATGGACACTATGATCACATATCGGATTTTGTCTCCCTGGTATCCTCCTGAACACACCCATGACTCCATTGCACTCAAACTAGAGTTATGATCATACCCCATATATACATATCACTTCAGTCTACAATCCATATCGGATTCTCCTTAAAGGACACATCAACACAAATTTATATGTCCTTGAACCCTACCAATGGGGAAGGGTTGTGATTATATCTCTAAATAAACAACACATTGAACACATTGTGTATCACAGTGTAGCATTGTGGAAGGAATAATTGTTATGCCACTAGAATAACCCCTTCGACTATCTCAAATGACCCAAAAAACACAGTCACTAGCTTTACATATTCCCTGGTACAGTTTATCCCTAACCTAGGTGACACCCAAAGTAATACATGATGAATTACCTCAAACTCCATAGGTAATCTCTATTGGTCATCATAAAATTTATACATACTCAATGTGGACATAAACCACCTCTTGATTAACAGAACCTACTCGTACATTTAATGCATGATACTAGGACCAATAAGAACTGACTCACATGCATCTAACAAATATATAGGTGAACGTCACCAACTTCCTTATGAGGAATTCAATGGTTCCAACTGGATTGATTCCTATAATCTATTATTTTATGAAAACTACATAAGTTCCATATTATAATACTCCAAACCCCAAAAATAAGAAACATATGATCATAACGTATCCTCTAGAACATGAATTTTCTGCTTATATTGACCATCAATATGAGGATGATATGTTATTCTCAATAGAAATGGTGATCCCAAAGCCTTCTAAATACCATTACAAAACCGAAACATGAAACAAGGATATCCATCTTAAATGATAAATATTATAATATCATGATACTGAACTATCTCATACACATAGAGACTACCTAGATTATAAATTATGAAGGTCTCAATAATTAGAAAGAATCATGATACCAGTGTTAGTCAATCAATGATCACCCATAAAACATCATTCTTAGGTTTTTTCCTAGGTAGTCTTGTCATAAAAACATTGTGAAATCATCCCATTTCCACTCAAGAATAGATAGAGGATACAATAGCCTACCAAGAAGGTGAAGATCATATTTTACTTCATTCATGGTGAAATGGATTTCTATAAATTAGGCAACATACTTCTTCATTAATATAAACCATTATAGTCTATGGATATCACAATATATATTTATCATACCTGGATGTACCGCCCAAATATAAGACTGACATACTCTCGTCTGCTGCTCGTGTGAGTCCCTAGGAACCCATACTTTCCCATGGAAGAGAATAAAATTTCAATTTCCCTAAGACCATCCTAATGGCCTCTCCCAATATATATTTTTCCTCTTATAACTAAGGCTTCAGGATTAGATAACCTCTCTATCTTGATCGGGTCTTGAAATACGGTATGATAGATATCTAAGTGACAACTTCTTATCCCTGGGAGTCGTAAACATTAAAATTCATGTATGTAAAAGAGTTAAATCATTCTCCACTCATCAAATGACTCCCACAAATCCATTTTCTAATTCATCTAGCTCAAATAATCACCAATAATGATTCCATTACCTGTTGTACAAAAAAACTAAATGTCGAAGGACTTCAGATACTCAACCCACCTGCTCTACAAAAGATTCAAATTCTTATAAGCAACAATTTACATGAGTTTTAAATGGTATGTGTACACCAAACCAAATCCTTTCTCCCAAATTTTATTGTTAATAGAATCTCATGAAATGTACCAACAAAGCTAACTCTAGATCCTGAGTAGGATAAGTCCTCTCATGTGGTCTGAGTTGTCAAGAGATATAAGAAACCACTCAATCCTTTTTATTAGATATGCACTAGGTCCAACTCTATATGAATCATAGTACATGGTATATTCATTAATATACATAGGTAATGTGAGGATAGTTTCTATTGTCCGCCTCAAATTTAGTTCATAAAAAAATTCATCTCGATCATATGACCAAACCAACATCACCTCTTTCTTGATAATCATAGTAATCGATCCTTATAGACATGTTAATTCCAAGATAAATCAACAATAATATCATGATAAACCAAAAAATATCTTAATCTTGAAGTAATTATCATGTCCCTCCAAAGATACCATGTCTAGAGGATTCTATGAGTTCACTAACACCCCTCCCTCTGAGAATGCATAACCCAAGAAGTACATATTATCAACCCAAAAATAACATTGGATTAGCATGGAATAAATATGGTGCTCTCTCAATGTGACCAAATTGATACCAATATTTTAGTAAATATAATCTACAAACTATAAGAACACTAAGATGTCCTCCAAAAAATCAACACAAACTGATCGAGAAAATTTTGAAAGATCTGATTCCTCAAGGTGATGAATAACTTTGGTGCATTTATCAAATAATATGGTATCAATAAAAACTCAAACAAGGAATTAATATTATAAAATTATTTATGTGTTAAGTATTGTGGAATCACCCTCAGTTGGTTATCCTGCTCTCAAATTGATCTTGGGGAAGATCATAACATCACTCAACTAGTCGAAGATACCATCGATACGTGGAAGGGGATGTCAGTTATTGACTGTTATATTGTTTGATCTATGATAATATACACATAAATTTAAAGTACCATCATAATTTGTGGAACAATATTGGACAATCTCACTGAGATATACGAGGAAAAATACAACCATTATCATCTAGATCTTACAAATGAACTTCCAACTCCAGAAGCTCTACTTGTTCCATCTTATATGGATGAATAGAAACTTTCTCTACTCCTGACAACACCATGATTGTGATCTTAATATAATGATTAGGTAGTAATTCATAGAACCCATAAATAATGGAATTCTGAAAATTTTCTACCACTGAAGGAAAATTATTCTACTGCATTATTTCAGAATCTATAATAATAATTTTTATCTGGTCTATGAGAAAGTCTAATCTTTATTGAATTGGTCATGTACGACAAGCAAGAAGTCGCCACTCACCTTGGTGAGAATAGTTGTCTCATTATGGATATAGAGATGTATATATCTTTAGAAAATAGCCAATATAAGTTTGGAATATAACTAAATTATCCATAACTAGAATCATATCAAAACCTATCATTTATTGTATGAATAATTCCCAAATGAAATGATAACCAAAAATCTCTAGAGAACACACCATATAATATTTGATATTCATTGACCAGACTCCAAATGGTGTATTAATAGTCAAAACACCATCCAATCACTCCACAAATAATCTCAAAAAAATTTAATAAAGGGAAGATAAAAATTAATTTGATGATCATGTATAAAATAATGAAACCAAGGATATATGATATAAGAATAATAACCATGATGGTATAAGGTCCTACAACCATAATATCTAGAGTTGTTTATAATTCATTTATTTGAGTTTTCCATATTCCTTGGCCTCCATCGTAACTCCCCTGAGCTATTTCATCTGTCGGGTACTATCATTATGGTACTGGGGTCCGACATCCACCACCTCAACCTAAGAAACCTATGGAACTCCATAATCCTATCTTTTGAGGATTATTTTTATCCTTCGCATAATTTGGAACCTATCCCAATCCCCTTAAATTATTATTCTATGATAATTTCCTGAAAAACATATTATTATTACCTATCAAATGACAAATATAGAACTCCAAATTGGGGTGTCAACACTGAAGCTTCTTGTGGCCCAAATTTCCATAATGGTAGAAATTTAGTTGAACAAGAGCCTAAGATAGTTTTCCAGTGTCCTGACAACTATAAATACATTTTACTTGGAAAAAATATTATAACAGTGCATATTACCTCTAGAAGAATAGATCCCATTGTTTTCTACTAAGACAGTCAAGACATTTCTCTGGGCCTCTCTCAGATTCCCCAATGTGATGAGTGTCTGATTCATCACATCTAAAAATCTACTCAAGTGAAATTTTTTCATCAGTGACTTGATCCCTTATCGAATTGAATATTCAAATCCTCTAACCCTTGATATTTGTAACACAAAGTGAATTTTGGAAATATTTTTTTAATTAAATTAACCTTTTCGATATATTTCATTTCACAGAATACTAAATATAGATTTAGTTTTACAAAAAACAATATGATTTGATTGAATTACATGAAACACAAAGTCAATATTATGCTACATAAATCACATTTATTATCTTGTAGTATAAAAAAACAATTCTTGTCTTGTGTTATACAATGTTGAGTTTTTTGATAACATTCATTACACACAATACCATGTTTTTCTGAAAAAATGAATATTGTTAAAATATTATATAATAAGATATAAAGAATACATTAAAAAAGATGTTATGAATGGTAATAAATAACATTGTCAAAATATAAGTTTTATAATATAACATTATTGGTTAATGATTAATTAGATCTGAAAATATATACCAATTGATTATAACAAAAATAGTTTTCTTTTAATGCTCCAAAATTAATTTTGAGATAATAAATTTAATTAATTACAATTATTGTATGATTTTAATGAAATAAATATTTTATATATTTAATATTGTATTTTTTTTATTCATCCATATTATTTTATAGTTATAAGATAAGAATAGACCCCATTTTTTTTCATAAAATCCTTTTTTTCAAAAGGGTAATTTACCACCTTTTAATAGAGACCCATTTTCAAATTCAATTTTTTACAATTTTATATTTTATTTTGAACGAAACTAAATATCAATTTTTTTAAAATAAAAAATTAATTTCATTGAATATATGGTATGTTTTTATAATATTCATGTTTAAATGAATAGTGAAAAATAATGATTTTTTTGAAAACGTCTTTTTCATTAGAATAACATATAAAGTTTAATTATAAATTTATTTTCCTTCCAAGTATCATTATATAAATATTTTAATATTTAATCTAATTTAGGACATTATAATCATTTGTACATAGAATTAGGATATAAAAATATGTCAATATTTTAAACGTTTAGACCTTAAAAACGCATTTTCTTATTTAGTCAACTCGATTAATTTTAAATAAATTTTCAAAATTAATATTTTTGGAATTATGAAAAATGGATTTAATATTTTTAATTATATGTTCAAAATTTAGATAAGATTTTACTTTTATTTTTTGAAAACATGAATAGTAAGTATAGTAATTTTTAATACCACGGTTAAGGGTAAATCAAGTAATTAAGGGTAATATGATATAATAATTATTATAAAACTAGCCTAAAACAATAAAAAACTTATTTGATGAGTATAATTATACCCTTGACACATATGTATATAAATTTAATAATTTAATGTATATTTATGCATGACAATGAATTAAATTCTATTAAACTCAAAGGAAGTGAGAAAATGTCACACTCTTACTTTTAATAAGTATCAAATATTTAATATGGTGATAAATAGATGATATTATGGACTATATATATTATAATGAAATATAAAATTATTGTATACATTATTGAAATTTGTTTTTAATTTTTAAGAAATAAATAATTATCATAAATATTTACAAATTGATGAAGCAGTAATTACTCATTTAATGAAAAAATAAATTATTTGATATTTTAAATATTAAAAGAAATATAATTTAAAATAATTAATGGTATCAAAAAAATTTAGGGGTGAACATGATATTTTAGTGGTATTAAAATTGTATTATTTTGAAGTTATCTTGGTGAATGCATTTTCTTATAGTCAAAGTTATGAATAGTGTCAAAATTGACACTTATGATATTTTATGAAAGTAGTATATTATTAAATTATTCAAAAAACATAAATATAATAATTGTGGAAAAATGGATGAAATGTGGTCTAAAATATCATAAATTATAAATTTATTGTCCAATTGATACTTTATATGTAAAAATTAAATCTCTTTAGAATAGAAAATTTTGTTACCATAGTAAAAATTTAAATGGGATAATTAAATGTTAATCAAAATAATACTGAATAAAATGACACAAAAAAATTTCAAAAATCTATTGGTTGATTTTTATTAAATAAAATAATGATTTATATTATAATTAATGGAATTTTGAAGGTATTTGGATTGATATTTAATTTATAATAAATTAATATTTTTGTAGTATCTAAAAGTGCCCCCACCTTCATTATAAAAGGAAACATCGTCTGTCACTTATTCACACCACATTGATCTTTCTATGTTAATAAAACTCTGAAAAATCCTCTTATACACTTTCCAATACACATTCTATATGTTTTGGTTTTTCTAATGGACCAACTCTGGAGTCCTTTAAAGGAGATCTAAATGAGCCATTCCTAAGAAAAGGTAATCACTTTTTACATACCATTATCTTTTTCTATTATTCTATACCTCCTATAAATATATTATAGATTTCATAAAATAAAAAATTATTAATATTAAAAATTATTAAATTTTATTATGATTATGAACAGCCCATTATACAAACCCTTTCTCGTCAACTGGGAAATGAAATTATCTCTCATGTGTACGTACTGTTTTCCCTCTCCATGTTGCGATACAATTCATTTTTCAAAACCATATTTTCTGTGTGTGAAATATTATTTGTTTAATATTTATATATGATATTTATTTTATAATTATACTTATTAAATGATTATATCATGACTACATTTTTATCCTGAATCTATTAATTGGGGAAAATGATAATATCACTCATGCGTACGTATAACCTACTATCTCCATGATATGATGTGGTTAGTTATTCTACTATATTTCACATTGATGGTATGAAATAATATTTTTATGAATATATACTATATAAATAATATAAAATTATTTTTTAAATAAAAATATATCATATATTCTTCTTTCCTTTAAACCGAAATTAAAATAGAAACATCATTCACACGTATGTATGGCCTATCATCTCCATGAATGGTGTAATTTATCTTTTGTCTATAAATTTTATGTATCACTAGGATTAAATATAAACTGAATATATATATATATTATATTTATATCATTATTATCAATCTGAATATGATGAAATCATGATCTCTAAAAGAGGACCATGGATAACAAGTCTAAACATGAACGAAAAACAAAGTAGATATTACCCAATGAATAGCATTTACATTGAATTATTAACAAACGGGTAATATTAGCTAATAAGTAAATAATATATGGAATATATATATATATATATATTATTTTTTGGAAGATATATAATAAACTCATATTCATTAAACCGGAGGTTTTAATGTGTGCGAAATATGTCAAGCCTTCAAGTAAGGGAATTCCATGTCACATTCTATTTTTTGTGAGATACATGCGATATTCATCGATAGTTTATTTTGTGTGGTGTACATACTAACCTATAAATTTATATATCTTTAATTTATTTAATTTAATTATATTCATTGATTTATTTTATTTTATTTTATTATTTTATGGGGTTCTCTATTTTATTGTTACTGATGTTGAAATGATTTTCGTCTCACTTTTATTTTAAGTGAGATATAATCCATGTTCACCACCAATTTATTTTGTGTTGTGTATATATTGTTCATGAATGTAGTATATGATTATTATCCCTATGTTTATGGGTCTATACATATCCATTGGATTATATATCATTGACGGGGTTCACAGTTCAAAAGCTACAAAATTAGTTAGCTAATTTTGTCTCATTTTTTCATTGTTGAGACACATTTTATGTTAAACAAATTAATTAATTTATGTGGTATATATACTTCAATTTTACATGCTGTTGTTGATGCTCCTTTCAATCACAGAGTCTAATGAATGAAAAGGGATAATACCTTAAGAACATAGAGATTCATCCTTTGAAGAACACCAAAAATTGACAAAGGCATGAACAAGGAACCCTTTATGCATGGGTCGCACAAGTTTCATCTTGGTCATGCAAGTATACTTGCACGCCACATATGGGCCACGCAAGTCACATGTGCTCCCAATCCTTTTTTCTCCCAAGGTCCTCAATAACCTATAAATACCCCATGTGCCCCCCCCCATTTCGTGGATGAAAAATCCAAAAGTCATATTTAAGCTCTCAGTGACCTAGTCACTACTTGAAGTCTTCCAAATACTTATAAGGTAATATCTTACTTCTAATGGAAGATATAAAGAGGGGGAATGGGGCCTAAGTGTTTAAATTCATCAACACTTTCATGTCTAGGTGTCGACCCCTTAAGGGAAATGGCCACACTTGCACGCTGACTTATCCCTTCAATGGAACTTGTGCGCCAACATTTTTGAAGACTTTAGGGATAATACTAAGGGATTGAGCCATGTCTCGCCCAAGTATTACCCTATGGGTTAACTGTCACCCATGTTCACCCATGTCGTTCAAGTATACTTGCATGACTAGGACTTGCGCACCCAAACAGGACTTGCGTGCCTATCTCTTTTTGGGTTCCCCTCCTTCCTATTAACTGATTTTCTTCAAATCCACCTCTCCTCTTTAAGATTTAGCCATCAGAACCCTCTTCCATTCCATTTATGGAATGGTTCCTTTGTTGGATTCGTTATCATAAAGGAATTATGTGGAACATATGTCAAAACCTCGGGATTTACATAACTTTATGTCGCTAAGGTTATAGATCTCCCGCATTCAACCTAATCCTTTAATATGAAAGATCTTTAATATGGAAATCCTCCTTAGGAGTAAGGCCCATGTTCCCTAATCCACTTAACGTGGTCCTTCTTTTTAGGAGTAATCCCCAGGCGTAACATTGTTTGACTTAGACTTCCATCTCAAGAATAAAAACCCATCATTAGTCCCTCTCCAATTTGGGAATCCTTTTCAAGAGTAAGCCCTAAGATAAGTATTTAAATATACATAATGCACATATACCTTAATGGACCCTATTCTCGGGCTTCTTCCCTGAAGTAAGTCCTAATTTTCATCTATCTGGCTAGTCATACATATATAATCCTCGCATCATTTCTTATGATTTGATCTTTCATGGAAAAATCGTAAGGTTTTACTAATACCTCTTGTTTCTCACACTGAGCTTGACTCACGTGAGCTAAGAGTGTAAAAGTAATTATGACATCTCTCTTTGAGCCATTAATCATGCATAAACCTCATACTTCTTAACTCGAACTATGTGGGTTCTGATTCCTTTTCTAATAAGGATACGTAGGTAGCCCATCTATAGGTACGATCCCAACTCTGAAATAATTCATGTGCTTCTGAATGACAATAATCTTCAAGTGCCCCACTGAGTGGCTTTTAAATCAGTATGGTTATCATAATGACCCAGAGATTTCTTTATAATGTGTTGAAGGATATCGTTGACTAATAATATCTAATAAATATGGATGATTCTCTATCAATGAAGAACCTCAAATACATATAAAAGAATCTCTAAATCTCATACATATCAATCATTGATTGTCAGATCTAAAGGAAATCTCATTTTAATACTTGGTTAATTAATAAAGATTCACGAACGTAACTCAAATCTATAATAGAGTCCCGGAGTAGACAACAATTCCCCCCAAAAAGGTGTGATGAGTCTGATCTCCCATCCACTCTACCAATGGAAATTCTTAAGCCTCATTGTCCCACAACTATTGATAACCTACCTTTGGAAAGTAGGTCCAAATGGATATAGAATCATTGGATGTTTCCGGTTCTACGAACAAACTCGTTAGAAACCGATTAGATTGTTTGAACCATAAACAAATGAGGTCATCCCCATTTCTAGAAGAAAAAAAAATGGTGAACCCAACCTGAATCCTTAACCAAGATAAATTATGTTTTACTTATTTTTTAGGCCCCTATTTAACTTATTGTGCAGGCCAACAAAGAAATCAATAACATATGTGTTTATAGAAAAGATGTAGTGGCCTTACTTCTCTCGATTATGTTTGTTATATCAAACAGGCACCCTTTTACAAGATCTTTTGTGTTATATAAATGGAATTTTTAATGTTCACACATGTGAATGCCTCAACCGCTACTCCGGCTCGATCCTCGTCCTCTCTGAGGATGACATCACCTACTCAGCAAATTCAACATTGGCTTTCAAATGCACTTGTTAGGGAATACCGTCAACATGGTACCATTCTGACTCTGGAGGATACTCAAAAATCCCTCTTGGTTAACAATTCACCCTGGTTGTCCAGACAACAATGACTAGTGATAAAGAAATAGGTGTGCCAACCATCATCTCTAAACGTTTTGGTTCGTTATCCCCATAACGCAATCACCAGTCCCACCCATATTATGGGGAGGTGAATGAGAAGGTCACTCAAGGACTTAATTCAAGGATACATGAGTCCTTACTGAGGGCTCCCATCAAAAATCGTCGCCAGATTTATGCGGTAGTACACCCACAACTTGATGAGGGTATCCACTTTAGGGATTCAGATCAGGTTCCTCAGACTCAAGCACAGAAGAAGAACCACCAATGGTGCAATCTGGTCAATAGGTAGAAAGTTATTACTTATGCCCCCAAGAGAGAAGTCCATCAAGACAACTTGATGTAAAACAACGAGAAGACATATACACCCGTCCGTCCTGATACTATAGCCTAGTAGAATCATTTTATAGAAGCACACCAATAAACTAGGAAATTCCGGCGAAGTACTATAGGCAGGCTCATACACCTATTTATAATTCATCAGCTAGTCAGCAGGTTCGTCTGACCGCACCCAAAGAGATCGCCAATCTATTATTGTGGCATCTAATAAGCTGGGACATATACCTGTTTAAAATCAACAATTCTGTAAGAAGTATCTTCTTTGATTATTGTAGGAAAGTAATCTTCCATACTTGATGAAGAATACACAACAGACACATACACCTGCCAATGTTCATCAAGCTTCCCAAAAGTTTCATTTGGTAGCACCTGGAGAAGTCAGTCGGAAAGCTCTGATGACAAATTTGGAGAAGACCCAACTCTCTACCCCCACAAATGAGTACTGTTAAAATTCACTAAAAGGAAAAGGAGCACAGGAGCAGGCACATACACCTCCCCCAAGAAAAGAATGGACGTATATTCCAGTTCTGGCAGTTGACGTCACCAAGCACATTTTGGCAATGGTGAAAGAGCAGAAGAAAATCCCTACACATATTATGGATGCCTGTTAGAATATTATAACAACTTCATCAGCATCACATGGAAGGAATCATAAATCTATCCCAATCAGTGGAGTGAATCAGCAATATATCACTCCGGAACAGATACTCACCTCTGTCCCAGTCCTAGAGGGTTGTGGGGAATACTCCCCCATGCCATACGGACAATCATGTTAGGAACATACAACTGATTTGAATGTAAATAATCAACCTAACCTAACTATTTCTCTTAAGTAGGCACATACACCTGCCCATAATAACCACTTTCATCAACAAGTGGTTTCCAATGTGAGTAAGAAGGCGTCTAAGAAAAAGACCCGTCCAACACAGTCAATAAACCAAGAGCCAATATGTAATATGGCCTTTCATGATGATGGAGTTATTGAAACCCTCAGACAATTATCTGTTGCAACTCAAGATTCTACTCTCTCATATCCCAATAGTGGGATCAATAATTCTGAAGGTCTTTATCAGACACTTCCTAATGAAGGCTTGATTCATGATAATTTGGTCGATCTCGAAGTATTATCCTCATATGAGAGCCCCGATAACCCTCTGTGTGGCCATAAGATCAAGGAGAAAAACATTTCATCTTTTTCTATAACCCACCATAGTGGTCCTACCCATGATGGTGAACATTTCTGCGAACGTCCTCTTCGCAGTAGTAATTCGCATTGCCTGGAAAATTCTTCAAAGGACAATGAAGTAACGAGAAAGCCCTCTTATCTTGAGGCACTTGCAAATGTGAATCCAGTCATGTCTGATGCGTTACCGCTAGCATGTGAAATACTTTCTCAATCAGATGATAACCCCGTGTGTAGGTCATTCTCAGAACCCCCTTGTGTCATTCATCTTCTAATTTGATTAATGAATTCTCTACCAATATTGTTGAATCTGATAAAGCAACAAAGAAGCACCCGCTTTGGTCTAATCAGGTAGAATAATCTTCATCAAATGATAAGGAGTAAGTGCTGAATATGAGGAAACAACTGGCGAAAGGTGAAGTACAAGTCATGTTTTTCCCTTTGGCTGACTCTCAGTATGATATTCCAGAAATGTTGACGAAAGATTGTATTCAAGATATTCATCTCAACTTGTGGAAAACTCTTTTTCACTTAAAAAAGAAAATATTCTCTTATAATGAATATGAAAACCATGTTAATATAATAGAAGGGTTACAATGCCAAATTGATTTGGAATCTCTCTCAATTTCCTGATATCCAAAGGTTGAAAAGAAGCAGAGATCCCTTCAGCATTCTTGCCTTAGAGCACTAAAAAGATTGAGCTAGTTAATTACCAATGCCCCATCTAATATTCATATATGAGGATGGGGTGTCCATGGAGCACTACATTTCACTGTAATCTCCAGTTAACAATGCCCAGAAAAAAAGGTCTCATGCAATGATATTGCCCCTGGACGACCACAAACAATTGGTTTTGTGCGTAATCAAAGTCTTGCTTAGGAACAAGCCTCAACCAATTCTTTCCAAAAGCAGGCATTCAATGAAAAATTTATTGAATTACTCTTGCATCAGGAAAATGAGAATATCAATCAGGCCTCTCATTTAGAGCATGCACATCATCAGGTGATAGAAGTGTCAGAAATAATCCAACAAACGTTTGAGCCAGGTGATTTGAGAAGATATAGGTTGATGCATCCAGCCAATTTCTGGACTATGGTCCTTAAAATCAGGAGAGATTTTAAGAAATTATCAGATGTACTAGCTGAAGAACCACCTCAGCATGCCACATTGTGGAATCTTTTAACCCAACCCTCAAAATCAACAAATAGGATTCGAGGAGTTGAGCAAGAATAGCGGGAACTGCCCCAGTCCACCGGACTGGGGAGTTTCTCAAATCCTCAATCTCTTCCTCAGAAAACGTCAGTCTTCTCTCGATTAGGGAGGAATACACAAGAGGAACGCAAATATGAATAATCAGGATATTCCCTCAAAATTATAGTTCATCAAGAAGTTCATGAGGGATCAACTCAATAAAAGGCAATGTCTCATCAAGGACAAGGGCGAAGACAGTATCGCAAAAATGCTGATTGAAGGGATGCAATGTGTTATGCATCAATAAATTTCATCAATGACATTATCACTGATCCCCCAGAACATGAGGCCCACTCAGGGGAATCAGATGAAAAAGTTCTTGTTCAAGATACTGTACGCACTGAAACCAATGAGGAAGGTGTGCGTACCCAGAATCAAAGGCTTACCTAGAATTTTGGTATTCCTTTAAATAATAAAATACCCCCTCTCTAAAAGGTTTCTAACAAGGGGAAAGGAAAAAAGTCATGTTATATTCCACCCTACCTCAGGGGAAGGCCAATCACTCTCACTAGAGCAAAGTATCGCACAACAAGAGGAAGAAATGAAGGAGTTTAGGAGGATGAATGCAGAACTAATTCAAGATAGTCTTCCTCCTAAGCGTGCTGGAGTTAGTCAGTCAAGTGAATTAGTTGTAGCTACTGAGATGGATCAAGAATATACTCCATTACTAGTACACCCTCACAGGTCTACTCTTATGGGTCATGCACAACAACAACCGGAAATACTACCATCTGTTGTAGTCTTGGTCTCCACACATGTCCAAACTCCAGTTATTGAACCTGCTCAGGTCGAAGCTCAACTAGATGTTTCTCCAAAGTTAATAACTACCATTGAGTCATTAACAGCTCAGTTCAAATATATGGAGGGAAAATGTGCACAAATTCTACCATAAAAGTGTTGTTACCCTTAATGGGATGATGCAATTCCTCCCCCATAAAAATTTTCAAGTACTACATTCCCAATTTTTAATTATTCGGGAGATCCAGAACAACACTTCACACATTCATTTTCTCATTATGATCCTATGATGGGAAATCCTCAGCAACAATAAGCAGTTAAGCTCAGTTTTTTTGTACAGTCATTACAAGAACCATCTTTTTTCTGGTATACAAGCATTCAATCCCAGTCAAATATCAGGTGGGAAGATCTCCGTCAACGATTCCTTATTCAATTTAGCTCAACATTCCCAAAGATGATATATTTTGATCTTAAAAATTTTAAACAAATGGAGAATGAAAGAGTTTCGGATTTCATTGCTTGTAGGAAGGGATTAACATATTCATCAAGCTTAGCACTCCCTCAAGAAGAATTGTTCCAATCAATGGAGAAAATTTGTGTGATAAATTACGCACACCATTGATCCCTATGAAATACACAAGAGGGTTTAGAGACCTTACTTCTATCACTCAGCTAATAGAAGACTCTCTTATGAGTACTAAGGCTAAAACTTGTGTAATTCCATCCGTTCCAGGAAGGAGAATAGGGAAAGAAGAGACTGCTACAGTCCCATTTCATCAGATGTTGGGGCATCCCATTCCGGAGTGTTTTGTCCTCAAAGACGACTTAAAAAAGATGGCGGACAATGGATAGGTAAAACTGAAAGGTTCTTTAGCCCAAGTAGCATGTGTTACTGCTACAGATCCAGAGGAAGAAGGCAAGTGTCATGAATTCAAAAGCAAAAATGCTCATAAATATGATGATTGGATGGTCAGTAAAATGATCAACCGAACTCATGCACATTTTTCAAACACAATTGAAAAGCCCATTGTGTCTTCTAATTTGAATTCCACAGCAAAATCCCCTTCATCATAAGGGAAATCCTTAAAGAAGCAGCCTAATTTAAAGAAAGAAGAGAAGTCAGAAGAAGATGAGATCTTGTCAAATCCCAAGATGTCTTTGACTCTGTTAGATTTTATGCCATCTACTTCAAAATTAAGGGCACCTCTTTTTTATTACCCAAGGAAGACCCTTCATCGTCAAAAGGGTCAGAAATGGTAGCCTCTTCTTCAAGATGTTTAAATTTTAACTTCTCTCCTGATCATGAAAATTATGCTTCATCATCTATATTTCCAGAAGAAATAAAAGAAGTAACACATATTAAAGAAGAAGAGGAATATCTCAGAGATGCTCCTCCAGAATTTGAAGAAGGTACCTCTACAACTGTGGATGAACTCTGAGAAATAAATCTGGGTACAAAATAAGATCCACGTCCCACTTTAATTAGTGCGGCCATGACTCTTGAAGAGAAAGAAATGTATTTTTTTTAATGAAAAATAGAGATATATTTTATTGGAACAATAAAGAAATGTAAGGGCTTGATCCTGATGTTTCTACTCTCGAGGATTCAAGAAAACTGCAAGAAGAACACACCCAACTTGTGCCTCCAAAATTGAAGCTGAGGTGTATAAGCTTATCAAGGCTAACATCATCAGAGAAGTCCAATATCCAAAATATTTGGACAACATTTTCCCTATGAAAAAGAATAATGACAAATTTTAGTTTTCATTGATTTCATAGATCTTAATCAGCTTTGTCCCAAGGATGATTTTCCAGTTCCGATCACAAAACTTTTAATTGATGAAACAACAAGCTATTAAGAACTTTCCTTCATGGATTGATATTAAAAATATAATCAAATTCGAATGGATCCAGAAGGTGAAGAATCTATAGCCTTGAGAGCCCCTCAGGGTGTGTTTTTCTATCGGGTAATTCCCTTTGTCCTAAAGAATGAAGGTGCAACATATCAATGTGCCATGAATTGAATCTTCAAACTGTTTTTAAGGAAATTTTTGGAAATGTTTTATGGAGAATTTGGTGGTTAAATCCAGACAAAATTCTAATCACTTGGCTGATTTGGGAATCATATTCCAAAAACATTGACAACATAATTTGAAGATGAACCCCTTGAAATGTGCTTTGGGGTAACCTCATGAAAATTTCTCGGCATTACTGTACGCCATTGTGGTATCAAAGTAAATCCTGAGAAGAAAAAATCAATCCTTGGTATGTCACCTCCTAGAAATTAGAAGGAATTGGGAGTACTTCAAGGACACTTGGCCTATATTCGGCGTTTCAATGCCAATCTGGCAGGAAAATGTTTACCCATCACCAAATTGATAAAGAAGGGATTCACTTACCAGTGGACTGAGGAATGTCAAGAGGAATTGGATATCCATCAGAAATATCTCTTGAGTCCATTCGTATTAATTCTCCCTATTGAAGGAAGACCACTTATTCTCTATGTGACAGCTTTAGAGCAATAATTGGGTGCCTTCAATGCCCAAAAGAATGATGATGGGAATGAAAGCAGCCTTTACTATCTTAGTCGGACTATGCTTGAGGCTGAAACTCAATGTTCATGTATTGAAAAGTGCTTCCTAGTGTCAATCTTTTCAGTTCCGAAATTGAGACACTACCTGCAACATCATGAGGTCCAATTGGTATCTCTCAATAACACGCTCAAATTTATCCTTAGTTATCCAATGCTTACATGACATCTGGAAAGGTGGGTAGTTATTTTGCATTAGTTTGATATACAATATGTGTCTCAAAAGGAAATACATGCTTTGGCTGATTTCCTTTCTGAACACCCTTCACTAGAATATAAATCATTAGATATTTAACTTCCTGATGAAGAAGCCTTCTCTATTCAAGATAATCATCAAACATGGGAAATGTACTTTGATGGTGATTCCATAAGATCAATAGGGAAGTAAATGGATGATCCTAAATTCAACAAAGTTGGTTTGGGAATTGTAATTATTTCCCCAGAAAAGGCAGTGCTACACTATTCCTTCTTATTATTGTATGGTGGTATAAATAATGAAGAAGAATATCAAACTCTCATCATAGGCATGGAATTGGCACTTCAAGCATAGGTGAATCAATTAACGGTTAAAATTGATTTATACCTGGTAATCAAACAAGTCAATGGGGATTACGCATTCAGAAAAGAATAGTTAATCCCTTTGTATGATTATGTCATAGAATTAATGGCGGAATTTCCTTCAAAACTGACATTTTCGTATTTCCCGCGATCACAAAATGCTCAAGCTGATGAACTGGCTAATGAAGCCACGACTCTGTTATATGCAAATTGGGATGAAACAATCATCAGTATTTCCTAGCGTCATACAGTTTCAAATTATGTTCAAATCAGAACAGAGGAAATCAATGAAATTAGTCTCATTTCTAAACCATATGGTCATACTACAAGATGGATGACATCTATTAGGGAATACCTTCAAAATGGAACACTCCCACCTGATAGAGCCGTGAAAGAACATGTTCGGTGACGTGTGGTCAATTTTACTCTTTATGATAGCCCAAAACATCAAAAAATTATCAAAAAAGTGGGTTTTATGGAATTCTACTCAGATATATTGACGATGAGGAGATAATATATTTCATGAAAGAAGTACGTGCAGGAGTCTATGGTGCCCACCAGTCTGGACATAGACTATCTGATCAAATTTGAAGGATACGATACTTTTGGCCTTTAATTATACAAGATTCTATTTTTTTCACTAAGAAGTGTCATTCATCCCACGTATTTGCCAACATCATTCATCAACCCCTAGAGTTGCTTCATATAACTAAATACTCGTGGCCATTTTCCAAATGGGGAATGGATGTAGTAAGACCTTACCCTTCGGCTACATCCAAGAAGTTTATGTATATTCTTACTGCTACTGACTTCTTTTCCGAATGGGTAGAGCCAATACCTCTAAAAGAAGTTAGTTCTAAAATCATTGTAAGATTCATCAAGTCTAACATCATTACTAGATATGGTGTCCCTGATACCATATTAACGGATAATGGCACCAAATTTTGTTCATCCGAGGTAAGGATGTTGTCTCAAGAATACAACATCAAATCCATCCATTCATCTCGATATCATTCAGTGGAAAATGGAAAAATAGAAGAATTAAATAAGACTATTTCAAACAAATTGGAATAGATAGTGGATAGAGATAAGAAATCATGGCCTAATAATCTTTTTAATGCTTTATGGGCTTATCTGACCGCCACCCGCACTACTATGTGGTCAACTCCATATTCATTGGTATATGGAAAAGAAGCAGTATTTCCCATTGAAGTTCAATTACCTTAACTTAGAGTAGCCATTTTTCATCAGTCATTTATAGATGAACAATCTCAAAATTGATTGGATGAATTGGAATAATTAGATGAAAAATTATTGTGTATCCTGCACCACTTGGAAGTCTATCAGAATCGAATAGCATGAGATTTTATCAAAAACGTTCATCTTCATTCATTCATTCAAGGAGAATTGGTATTGGTTCTCAGAACTCCAATGGTACCAGGAAAGAAACCTCCGATGCTGGAGCCAATCTAGGAAGGACCTTACTCAATACATAAGGTCTTCTCTAATAGAGCTTATTCTTAAATCTCAATCGATGGAGAACTCATTAAAAATCCAACCAATGCAAGATTCATGAAGAATTATTTTGTGTAACACAAATAAAATTTCATCCAACATGACATCAAAATGTGTTGTCCTAGCTACATGACACTAAACAATCCCTCACTTGTCCTTACTACATGACATTAAACTACATAGTCCCCTCTTTTGTCATTACTGCATGACATTAAACTGCACAGTCCCCAAAGTCCTTACTGCAAGACTTTAAACTGCAGAGTCCCTCTTTCGTCCAACATGGCATTAAACTATGTCTTTTACCTTATGTTCACAAGACATTAAACTGTGCATTGTTATATTTGTCACAACCTCTTGTTTCTCACACCGAGTATGACTCACGTGAGCCTAGAGTGAGCTTCAACCATAACACCCTCTCTGGGCCGCTAATCACGCATAAGTCCCAACATCATCTTAGAGTTGTCCTCAAGTACAACTTGATCAC
This sequence comes from Viscum album, assembly GCA_963277665.1. NCBI lineage: Eukaryota > Viridiplantae > Streptophyta > Magnoliopsida > Santalales > Viscaceae > Viscum > Viscum album. Next base: position 71,887,185 of record OY728135.1, read on the forward strand.
CAATTCATTCTTAATAGAACAACGTGGACTTTGATCCCTTACATCTAGGTTGGGTACGTAGGCAACCTCCTGAGGTTCAAGCGCAAAACCAATATCTTCACATAGGTTAACCTCAATCTCCTACGATGTTGATTCGTGAAGCCCCCCCAAACCAATATATTCACATTGGTTCATCATTGTCCTTGCTATATGATGTTAAACTATACATTCCCCCATTGTCCTCACTGCAATACATTAAATTTCATAGTCATACGTCCTAGCTACATGATGCTAAACTATGCAGCATCGGTCCATTCATATGACCTCAAACTATTTTCACTTTTTGTATTGTACGAGAGTAAACTACAACATTCATTGACACCATCACCTGAGAGAGAATCATTATTGACATTGATCTCCAATCATGTTATATTCCAAGGACTATGTGAATACATTGAAATTCATGAAAATTTAATCTTCAGTCAAACCATCATTGCACTAAAGTCCCCTTTCATCCTTCACTTGTACGAACCAAATCTATATAGAGAGTATTTCAAGAACTACATATGGATTAATTACCATCATTATGGGATACGTAGGAACATCCGACCATCCATCGAATCCAGCCCCAAGTCTTTGGGCCTAACCCCAAATTCCACTTTCAGTCCCTTGGTTGAAAATTCCAATTGTGAAAACATGAATGTGGTATGAAAACCATGTTCTTCATTCAAATCAGGTTTATAAAACACACAATGTGTATTCATTATTATGGTCCGAGATCTATGAAACAAAACTAAGATATCATATATTCTCGTCCCACATGACGTTAAACTATATTTGAAGAACTAAATTTGGCTTTATTCTCATACTAATGAGATATGTAGTGAAGTTCAGCATCGCAATTCCGGACCCAGCCACAACATGACTATGGTCAACAATTGTCTATGTATTTGCTTCATGCATTGGACAATACCCATTTTCAGGTGTCATAATCCTAACCTTAAATACATCCAAATATCCATAACCCTTTTCTTGACTTTTGGTCACAAAATGTTTGATACCAGGGAATTAATTTTCCTGACTATGCAGCACAATCCCTTAGGAGGCCTTGCATAAGTAGTCTACATAACGGACCTTTCATCCAAAAGATGCTATTATTTGACTATGCATCCAATTCTCTAATGTGGCCCTACGTAATTCAACCCCCTAACAGGTTTTTCAAATAGTGGTAATTTAATTCTTGGGAGGAAAACCCCTTTTTTCTTATTGGTCTTAACGAAAATATGAGGGGATACGCAAAAATAACCACCCTTAACATATTTGTCCCATACTCTTTTTCATTATCTGAAAGTATTCAATTCTATGGTTTATATTTCCCTTACCTACGTTTCAGCCAGTCATTCGTAGGATCCACATTCATCCAATTGTTTGACAATCTAAATTTGGAATATCCTCTCTATATTCACGTACCTCTCTCCATACAGCAAAATCTATGCTTTGGAAAAAATTGAATCTCCATAATCATCCCCAGGCTTTTTAGAAATAGGAATGTAAAATTTTAAGAGTTCTTTTTCCTGACTATGTAGCACGTTCCCTTAGGTGGGCTTGAATAAGTAGTCTACATAACGGACCTCTCATCCAAAAGATGCTTTTATTTGACTATGTAGCCAATGCGCTTAAGTAGACCTGAATAATTCAACCCCCTAATGGATTTATTAAACAATGGTAACTTCACTCTTAGGAAATACTACTTCTAATTCCTTTTAGAACTTTTTTCAAATCATTCCTCTGATTCAAAATTTCTTAAGTCATATTTTACATGTTTCCCCCCATACATGATTGTGGTAATATGTTTTCAAATAAATTATCAATTAATTGAGTCAATTTTAATACATTCTCAATTCGGATGAAGCTATTTCAACCTTAAACATTAGTCTGTTCTTTTTTATGTCCAACGTACATGACTTTAAACTTCCCACAAAAGACAAGGTAACTCTGAACAAAAGTCTAGTCCCAGCTCACTAAACATACATTTTTGTATGAATTAGGTAATATTGAGTAATAAAAAGATTCAAAGTTTGTAGGGTTATTTTTAATCCTAGAAAAAATCAGACTATGCTTACTAGGCCCATTGGCTTAGGTAAAATAATTTAAAGCTGGTAGCAAAAAAATTCAGGCTCAAATGATTGAAGATGAAAGTGTTTTTTTCATTAATGCACAAGATTTATAAGGAAATCCACAGAATTGAGTCTCTTCTCTTTTCCAGAAATTAAAAGATTCTTTCAACATAACTCTTCATTTTATTTACGGCATCACGAGCTTCATCAGAAACCACCTGGAGTTCATTCATTCAACTGGATACAATAAGAGACGCAGTGATGCCAACTCTTCTTGGAACAATTGTAAAAGAATGTTCTTGACTGCAGTTTGAGAAAATGTTCTGCTGATCAAACATTGACTCTTTTTCTGTCCAAGAGGATTGGAAGATGGATATATGGATTTGAGAATAGATCATTGGATGTAAATAGCCATTTGGAGAGATTACTCTTTCCAGATATTATTCTAATGGCATGGTAGTCTTCTCTCCACAAACCAGCAGCGTAAAACATATCAGCCCATGGGTTTGCCGTTTTTATATCTACATGAAATTTCACGGAGGAAAATTTTGATATTTCAGACCATTTTTGCAGCTCTTAATGAATAGAATAACTTAAATGGAGAGATAGCAGTGCAGATGCATAACAGACATATAGTTCTTTTCATCTGGAACATTGACTCCTTGCAGATGGCCATGGCCATTTAAAGGAAAGAAAATGATCTTTAAGAAATTGACATGATATTTCTTCAAGTACTTAGCCAAATCTAGGAGGGTATTATCGCAGATATCATAAAAGTCATGGCCAATGTTGTTCATCATGCCATCAATCAGCTTGCTAGCCAGCTCATCAGTTGTTCCAATTCTTCTAGGATCCATTGAATCTGCACAAAATAAGTAGTTTTTTTTCAGAAAATTTGTTATGAAATTCGAAAAAATGGCTATGGAATTAAGGTGCCAAAGTCCCATATTCTAACGCAAGTCCAAGTTGGTCCCACAAGTTTTACTGCCCTAGTACTAGCATGAATGTCAGAAACTCACTACAGAAGCGCGAACGAGCAGAAAACCAGGACACCTGCGCGATGAGAGAGACTTGCATTCCGAGAGCCCAAGAGCGTTTGAAACCGATTGCATTGCGTGATGTGGTGCCACATATTTATATCCATGTCCGTACCCTTGCGTGCCGGACCCTGCGTGCCAGAATCATACATGCGCACCTACACTTGCTCCCCACTGCACCTTGATTCTCGTTTTCCTCAGAGACAACTCCTCTTCCTTTTTCAGATCCAACTCTAAGGGGGGGACTTTTGTTGAAGCTCCTTTCTGTCACAGAGTCTAATAAATGAAAATGGTGAATACCTTAAGCGCAAAAAGATTCATCCTTTGATGAACATCAAAAATTGACAAGGGCATGAACAAGGAACCCATTATGCATGGGTCATGAAAGTTTCATCTTGGACACATAAATATACATGTGTCCCACATATTGGTCGTGAAAGTCACTTGTGTGCCCTATAATTTTTTCACCCAAGGTCCTTAATGGATTATAAATACACATAGTGGGACCCCCATTTTGAGGATGAAAAATCCAAAATTCAGATTTAAGCTCTCTGCGCCCTAGTCTCTGCTTGAAGTCATCCGGACACTTCTAAGGTAATTTCTTTACTAGAATGGAAGATCTAAAGAGGGGTAATAAGGACTATGTTATGAAATTCATCAACACTTGTGCATATAGGTGTCCAGCCCTTAAGGGAAATGGCCACACTTGCACGCCAACTTATCCCTTCAACAGAACTTGTGTGCCACCCTTTTGGAAGCCTTTAGGGATAATAATAATGGCTTGAGCCAAGTCTCGCCCAAGTATTAACCAATGGGTTAACCGTCTCCCATGTGCACCCATGCCTCGCAAGTATACTTGTGCGACCAGGACATGCACGCCCAAACAGGACTTGCATGCATGTCTCTTTTTGGGTGCCCCTCTTGCCTATTCATGTCTTTTCTTAAAATCCACCTCTCCTATTCAAGATTTAGCCTTCAAAACCCTCTTCAAATCCAGTTATGGAATTATTCCTTTGTTGGATTCCTTATCTGAAAGGAATTCTATGGAACATCTCTCAGAACCCCGTGATTTACATAAATTTATGTCGCTAAGGTTAGATATTTCCCTAATTCAACCTCATCATTTAATATGAGAAGATTTTTAATATGGACATCATCCATAGGAGTAAGCCCCAAGTTCCCTAATCCTCTTACCCTGGGCCTTCTTTTCAGGAGTAATCCACAGGATTAATTTCTTTTTACTTTGGCTTCTTTCTCAGGAATAAAACCTAATCATTAGTCCCTCTCTAATTTGGGCATCCTTCTCAAGAGTAAACCCCAAGTTATGTATTTAAATCTCCATAAATAACATATACATTTATGGACCATGTTCTCAGGAATCTTCCCTGAAATAAGTCCCGATATTCATCTATCTAGGCATTCATACATACATAATCCCCACATCATTTCTTATGATTGCATCTTTTGTGGCACAATCGTTAGGTTTTTCTAATACCTCTTGTTTCTCACACAGAGCACGACTCACATGATCTTATAGTGTAAAAGTAATTATGACATCTATTTTTGAGCCAATAATCATGCATAAACCTTATACTTCTTCACTCGAACTATGTGGGTTCTGATTCTTTTTCTAACAAGGATATGTAGGTATCCCATCTGCGGGTTGGATCACAACTATGATATAATTCATGTCCTTCTGAATGACATTAAACATCAAGTGCCCCACTGAGTGGCTTTAATACTAGTAAGGTTATCATAATGACCAAGATATTTCTATATAATGTGTTGAAGGATATCATTGACTAAGAATATCTAATAAATATGTATGATTCTCTACTAATGAAGAACCTCAAATACATATAAAATATTATCTAAATCTCATACATATCAATCATTGATTGTCAGATCTAAAGGAATGCACAATTTTATACTTGGTAAATTAATAAGGATTCACGAACATAACTCAAAACTATAAGAGTTTCCTGGAGTAGAAAATAATTCCCCCAAAAAAGGTGTGATGAGTACGATCTCTCGTCCTCTCGACCAATGAAAATTCTTAAGCCTCATCGGTCCACAACTAATGAGCACCTACCTTTGGAAAGTATGTCCAAATGGATATAGAATCATTGGATGATTCCGGTTCTATGAATAAACCAGTTAGAAACCGATTTGAATGTTTGATTCTTAAACAAACAAGGTCATTTCCATTTCCTAAAGAAATAGTTGTATCATGAATATAATTCCTCTCATGATATTATAAGTTTCATGTATTGTAATTCTATCTTTGGCCGGAAATCTATGTTCCTTTATAACAATGTTTTCTAAAACTATTTTAAGGTGATTTAAATGGCCTTTTAACTATTTTTAAGGAAAAATAATTTTATAGGGGATAAAAAATGGTTTTCAAGGATTACTTATACATTTTCATATTTAGTTTCAATGAGAAATGATTTCTAAATGTTTTTTGATATAAAAATCAATTTTCAATATTGAAAGTATATTTCCTCAATAATTATTCCAATTGATCTTTGAAAACCATTTTTTCTAATATGATAACATTATTTGATGTTTTTTATGTTTTATTGTTGTTATGATTAAGGGATACCATTTTTATTCTTTCTCGAGATGGTTTATGTTTATTATTATTTTTATGAAACCCATTTCTTTTCAATGGGTTCTGTTATGATTGGATGATGTTTATGATACCAATTTCATTCCATGGGTTCATGTATAATGAATAATTTATCTTCTTGTGGACCACATATATATGGTTGTAATTATTTTATGGGTGAGACAAATATCTCCCTTAAATTCATTGGGTAAACATTTATGTATCATGATATAATTATGGTAACAAGTTGATGGGCTTGATCCATTATGGGAAGATGGGGAAACCTGATCAACTATGGGAAGATAGGGAAACCCCATCCCTTTCAAGGAATGAATTTTCACTGGGGATGGTTGTGTGTTACACCCAATAATCGTAGACCCCATGAATTTCCCTGATAACTTCTAAAAATATTTCTTGACTTATTGAGAATGATATTACATGATTATATGTATTCCAAAATTCCATGTCTTACACCTATGTTATTCCATCATGGATTCTGATCTTGAATACCTTTTGATTCATGTCTTATGAATTTCAAATAATTATTCCATGATTCATGTTTATGATATTTTATATGTATGGTATGATCTTCTAATATTATTATCACATTCTCATACCTATATACTCAGGCTTATGTCTATAGGTCACCCTTGTTTACCCTTACCAAGCATTTGAGGTCAACATTTCTTATATTTATTTCCCACAGGATACGATCAAAGGTATTAAGAATGATATGTCAAAAAATGGTTCTAGTTATGAATAAATAGTTAGAATAAGAAATCTATTTGTTAGGAACTAGTTTTTTTATTTCCATGTTTCCAAAGGCACTAAACTAAAACGGTCTTGGGGGATCTATTTTTGTAGTGTGTTATGTATTCCTAAAAAATGATGTAATATACATGTACATTATGTCTGGGTTGATATAGTGGGTAGTAGAGTAATATTTTAGTTAACCATTGTAATTTTATATGATAAAACTCATTTAAGATCAATAGGGGTATTTATATCTATATTTCTATGGATGATTATATGGATAGGTATAAGGATGAGTTAATATTTCAGAAAATGTCATGTAAATTTTGTTAAGGATTGAGTGATTAGTTTCTTAGAATGGAATCTCTATCTGGATACAACAAGTGGATGTGTTATTGGTATAGATTTACCTAGGAGTAATAACATCAATAAGGTTCATTGTTCCTGACTTGAGTGTAACCAGGTTGAGGAAAACATGCATTATTGTGCACCTAGTTTGACAATTAATAAGGATTTTGTTTTGGAATTCAAAAACTCTTCATGAACCATCATAATGTTTTTAAAAATATGTTGGCTAGTAATAACCTAGGATAAACCTATGGTGTCATATATTAATGAAAGGTGTAATAATTTAGACAACATATAAGTGTTTTTTCATAATATTGGAGTTCCTTACTATGAAAACTATTTCTTACTCAATTTTTTTTGGATTTAGTAAATGTATGGAACCCAAAGAACAGTTCCAATTGGGAATAAAAAGAAAAGTAAAATTATTTTACCCCCGATAAAGAATATTTTATGGGATATGGAATGAAAAACCTCATTGTTATTCTCGCACATCATTCTCAAGCTATGAATCATGATGAGATTCCAAAAATTACAATGTAGGGAACAAAGTATTGTTGATTAATTCACGATGCAATGCCCACCTTTTTTCAGTGGGTCTTATGATTGAATTTTTGTTAAACAATGCATTAGTACAACTAAAAAAATATTTTATATCCTCTAGTGTTAAGAAAATGAGTAATTCATTCTAGAAGTTTATTAGTAGGAAGGTGAAGCACACTAGTGGTAGACTCTAATCAAGAATATGAGGAAGAAATATAAAATTGAATCCATGGGTTGGGATGAGTTCATGAAATTATTGTTTAATATGATATTTCATAATATACTTTTAATAATGATGGTAAATTAGTTCCTTTAGTTGAACCAAAGGATGAATAATTTTTCGGTACCTATAAGGCTTGTTTCATAAGACTTGTGAAGAAAACTTCTAGTATTATAATCCAAAATCAAATTAAATTTGATAGGTTATTCATTGGATTAAATCAAAGTCTCAAAATGGCATTGTCCATAAGAGAATATAGTAGTAGTGAATATTTTATTCATTATTCTAACAAATCTGATGTAGAGGATAGAGTTATGTACCAATATCATGGTTTTCAATATGATAAGGAAGATGGAGTTGAATGTAAAATCCAACAACCATGGAGATAAGAATATGAGAATGCATTTATCTTCAACGTGTAGAAAGAATACGATAAAAATTCGCTTTATGGGGACTAATTGACGCTTTAAGTGTGTAACAGATGGCAATTGGGAAATTGGTTATCAAACTAATGGTATGACGAAGTGAGGCAATGATGAGAAAAGATGGAAATCCACATAGGATACCCCTCCCACTATTCAGTGCTTCAAGTGTAAGGATAATGGGAATTATGGAAACTGGTTCCCAAACCTAAGGGTTAGCGATAATGATCAATTTCATCAACATAATAAGGTTAAATACAAAGGAAAATCACATGTAATCATTATAGTTGAAGTGGTGTATGACAAAAAAGTGGTGGAATGATTGAGTATTTGTGTAATAAAATTCTACAATAATATGATATAAGTACTTTTAGGTTATTATTGAATAATGATACATCCATGTGTTGGTCAAATGTAGTTTTTTTATAATTATTTAAGAGCATATTTTGAATTGTACTGGTAACCATGAAAGGTGATTGAGGTAATACAATGAAATTTTTGGAAAAACAATATGATGAAGGTAAGGATAACACTTAATATGTGCATGATGATGAGATAATTATATTTAGATAAAGATAGTGGATGATATTAATTTCCTTGAAATTGATTAAGGATTTTTTGGGAAGTGGTTGATTTCTATCATGGATGAATTTTACATCTTTTTGGACTTAATTACTATATCCAATAAACATTGTAATAGGTAAACATGTATGTTTTAAATAAAGATTCATGGTAATTTAGATTACGACCACGTTTCAAGAGAATACTTGAAAATTTTATTCACATGTATGGCATGTGACAACCAAGAAAAAACCTTTTATATATGGGACATAAATTTTAATCGTATTTAGTTAACTACATTCAAATTATTTAGAATTTCATATTTTTTAAGGGTTATAGGGTTAATCATTTGCGTAATGGGTTTAAGTTAAACATCAGATGAATTTTTTACATATGAAACCATTATCATACTAAAGAAGTATTAATTTATATTTTATAACTTTTGATAGACTTCAGTTGTGATAAAGATAGATGGAATGACCTATCATTCTCTTTATGAATCTCTTTATCTACTAATTTGTTAGGAATGAATGAACATTCAGCTTTATCTATAGAAAAATGTGATGATGTGGAAATTGATCCCGAAACAACAATTGGAGAGATTGTTTGGAGTCAATTTGGTATATATTTTCATGAAAATTATTCATGTATTGGGAAAGTATCTTGAAAATAAAAAGGTTATCCGGGTATCTTCATTATTGATTGATCAAATGGACACTTAGATTATCAAAGATTTATGGATTTTTTATGATTTAATTTATCCAGACCTTATTCTTTATCACTCTCACTCATTAAATTATTTTTATATTTCAATTCCATGTCCATGTTTTTACATTTCATCTATTCTCTTCTATGTGGAATCCTAGTTATATTTTACAATGTAAAAAAATTATCTTTCTTACATTCAATTTTAAAAGAGAGTTTTAGTAATCAATTCTACGACATGGGATTCTATGAAAAGAACATTAAAGTATTAAAAATTTATTAATATAGAATAAATTTTGAGGAGAAATTCATTTTAAGGGCGGTATAATATAACACCCTAATATTTTTTGAAATATTTGTTTCCGAATTAGTTTCACCTTTTTGATATTTTTCATTTCACATAGTACTAAATATTGCATATATTATATGAAAAACACTATGACTAGATTTCATTACATGCTACACCAATTATAGATTGTGAAAATTGAGAATTTTATTATTATCTTTCAGTATATGTAACAATATACTTGGGCTTGTGATAGACAATGATGTGTTCTTTTGATAGCTTGCATTACACACAATATTAAGATTTACCGAACAATAGAATATAATAAATATTTTATATGACAAGACATAACCAAGGCATAAAATTTGATATAATGAATATTATTAACTAAATTATTAAAATATATGGTTTATAATATGAAATCATTGGTTACCAATTAATTATAATTAAATATATATAGCAGTTGACTATTAAGGAAATAGTCTTAATTGTATACTATAAATTTTGTTTTTCATTTAAAAAATAAATTAATTACAATTATTGAATTATATTAATGAAATATTTATGTTATATATTTAATAAAATATTTTTTATATTCTTCAAATATATTTTATAGGCATTAGATACGTACAATCCTAATTTTATGCATAAAAACCTAGTTTTTTCAAAAGGGTAATTTTACTGTCTTTTAATGTTTTACCCTTTTTAAATACAATTTTATTAGTTTTATAAGATATATTTGAAAAAATAAACATTTTGTTAAAAAATAAAAAAATAAATTACTTTAATTAATTTTTTTTATTTTTCTAATTAGTGTCAAATTTAGATGAATAGTGAAAAATACATAATTTTAATTGAATACCTTATAATGTTTAATTATATATTTTTTCATTTAAAGATATCATAATATAAATTCTTTGTCATTTAATCCATTTTGGGTCATTGAAATCAAGTTAAAATTGAATTAGGATATAATAACATGTCAATCTTTTGGACATTTTCACTTTAAAAACATGTTTTCTCATTCCGTCAAAGGGATAAATTTTAAATTAATAATAGAATCTTTTGTGATTATAGTTATGAAAAATTTATTTCTTATTTAAAATCATAAGCTCCATATTTAGTAAATAGGACCCATTTATTTTTTAGACAACATGAATACTAACTTTTTTAACTTTTGATATCATGGTTAAGGGTATATCAGGTAATTTAGTCTAAAATTGATATAATAAATTTTCTCAAACTACCCTATAAAATTGAAAAAAGGTATTTTATTAAGTTAATTTGATCCTTAAAACATATGGATCAAACGTTAATAATTTAATGGACACCTTTCCATTAAAATGATTTAAATAATATTAAACTCAAAGGGGGTGACAAAATGTCACACCCATACTTTTCATAGGTATACTATTTTTAATATTGTGATAAGTATAATGAATGGTAAATATATATATTCTTAATAAATATAATCTTATTATATACATAATAAAAATTTATTTTAAATTTTTAGTTAATAAATAATTATAAAAAATAATTACAAAATGAGATGCATTAATAGCTCAATTAATGAGGGAATCAACTAAATGATATTATAAATACTAAATGAAATATAAATTGAAATTAATATGGAGATAAACGAATTATTTCTGTGGATATGTAATGATAGGGGTTTTTTAAGTGAATTTGTTTAAATTTATCAATTTTTATGTATTTTCATAATGTCAATGTTATGAATAGTGTCAAATTTCACACTTGTGATATTTTATGAAAATAATATTTTATTAAATAATTTAAAAATATTAAACTTTGAATAAGTAAAATGTGAACATATATGGACTAAAATATCATAAATTGACTATTTGTGGTCTAATTTACACTTTATAAGTAAAAAATACAACATATTAGTATTGGAAAAATGGTTTTTATAGTTAAAATTAAAATGGGATAATTTATGGTTAATCAAAACCATAATGATTAAAATAACACCAATACTTGTCTAAAATCTATATTTTTATGTTATTACAACAATATATTGTTTTATATTTTAATAAATTGAATTTTTTAGATATTGGGATTGCAATTTGTTTTTTTATAGATTAATGTTTTTGGAGATTCTGAATGGGATCCCACCTTCATTATAAAAGGATGCATCATCCCTCACTTCCTCACAACACATTGAGTTTTATATTTTGACCAAAATATTATGAATTTTCTTATCCTATTACCTATCCAAAATCTACATGTTTTGGACTTCCCAATGGAACAATTCTATATTTCATTAGAGGAGATATGAATTAGTTCTTCCGAAGAAGAGGAAATCGCTCTAACTTATCATTATCCCTTTCTACTCTTCTATAATTACTATAAATATATGATATATATCATAAAATCATAATATCATCATAATAAATATGATGAAATTTTATTATTATTATGAACACAACATTATATTTATTCTTTCTCATCAAACAACAATTGAATACATCGCTCATGCGTTCCCACGACTTACCGTCTCCACGTTGCGATATAATTCATTTTCCATCACCATATTTTTTGAGTGAGAATTATGATGGTTTTAATATTAATATATGATATTTATGATATAATTATACTTCTTTAATGATAATATAATGTTCACTTTTTACCCTCTATATATTATTTTTGGAACATGAAAATGTCGCTTGTGTGTATGTATAACTTACCATCTCCACAATGCGATTTGATTTGTTATTAACATATATTTCACATGGATGGAAATAAAGTTGTATTTTTCAAATATATATGTTATATATTAAATATAAATTTATCTTTAATGAAAATTTATTATATAATTTCAATTATTTTAACCCAATAAAAAAATGAAAATAGTGTTCGTGCTTACGTTCGACCTACCCTCCCTATGAACGGTGTATTTTATTTTTTATCTACAAAATTTATTAATCAAAATTAATAAATATTTACTTATTATATATAGGATATTTACATAATTATTTTCATTTATTATATTATTTAATCATGATATATAAATGAGGACCGAGGATAACAGGTCAAAACATGAATGAAAAATAATGTGGATATTTCCCAAAGCGAAACCTTTACATTGAATTAGTAATAAACGCGTAATATTAATTCATAAGTAAATAATAAATGGAATATATATTTAACTATGATTCTATGTTATATATATAATAAACTTATATTAATTATATAGTATGTTTTAACGTGTGCAAAATAATTCAATACATATGGTATGGGAATTTTATCTCACTTTTTATTCCCATGAGATACATGATATATTCACCAATCGCTTATTTTTTGTTGTCTATATACTAACCAATGAAATTTTATACCATTAAATTACTTTATTTACTGATATTAAAAATAATATTTGATGTTATTATTTTATGGGGTTCATGATTATAAAATTAATCAAGTTGTAAAGGATTCTGGTATCAATTCTTTTCTATCACATTCAAGAAATGTCCTCCATATATTTCTCATATGTGGTGAATGTAAATACCCTTAATGTATTATATGAATACTATCCTTATGTTTATAGGTATTTTCATGTCCATTTTATCTATATGTTTTGGGGTTTACATTTTATAAGATACCAAATTGATAAGCTAATTTCAACTCAACTTACCATCATTGAGACACATGTTATGTTTCGAAAAAATATTATTTTTTGTGGTGTATATGATGCACATTTAAATTTCATATCATGAATATGCTTCTTATAATGATTTTAAAAGTTTCTTTTAATATTATTCTCTCTTTGGTCATAAATCTATGTTCCTTCAAAATAAATTTTTCTAAGAAAATTTAAATGTGTTTTAAATGATATTTTATTTATTTTCAAGGAAAAATAATTTTATTGCGGTTTTAAATTGTTTTTAATGATTCATTATATGTTTCCAAGGTTATTTTAAAAGGATGAATGATTTATAACTATTTTTTTATTTAAAAATTATTTTTTTTGAAATGGAAATGATATTTTCCTCGATAATTATTTCAAATGAACTTTCAAAAATTGTTTTCCATATATGATAACATTATTTAAAATCACTTATCCCTTATGGATTTTCAGATTCAAGGATATCATTCTTATTCATTCACTAAATAGTTTATTTTTATGATGTACATTTATTTATAAAACTCATTTCTTTTCAACAGGTTATGTTATGATTTAATTATGTTTATGAAACACATTTCATTCCATGGGTTCATGTATGATGAATGATTTATGTTCTTGTGGAACACATATGTATGGTTTTCATTAAGTGACTGGTGGGACCTATATATCCCTCCACATCATTGGGTAAAGATGTTCATCTCATGGTATAATGAAGGAAACATGTTGATTATCTTGATCTTCTACTGTATGATGTGTAATCTAAATCCACTATAGGAAGATGGGGAAACCCGATACACTATGGGTAGATGTGGAAACTTGATCCACTATTGGAAGATGTGGAAACCCAATCCACTGTGGGAAGATGTAGAAACCATATACCTTACATGGAAAGGACTGTGAATGGGTATGGTGGTTTGTCACTCCCAGTAGGTTTAGTCCCCATGAAGTTCCTTGATATGTTTTAGCAATGTGTCTTGACTTATAAGGAATGATCTTACATGTTTATGTAGATGAAAAAATTTCCAGTCTTTCTCCTATGTTATTATTTCATGTCTTATGATCATGATTACAATTTGATTTATATCTTATGAATATCAAATATTTATTCCATGATTCATGTTTATGATCTTTAATATACATGGTATGATCTTATAATGTTATGAACACATTATCATACCACTATACTCGTATTTATGTTTACATGATTTCCCTATATACGCACACTGAGCATCTTATCTAATAATTTATTATGTTTTTTCCAAAAATATATGAATTAAGGAATTAAGTTTGATACGTCAAAATGGGTTCTATTTAAGAAGATATAGGTAGGAGAATAATTAGATATGAAATGAACTAGTTGTTTAGGTTTCCGTGTTTCCAAATGCACTATACTAATGCATTCTTTGGGCTTATGTTTGTGTAATGTGTTAATTATTTTGCCAAAATTATGTAATATACATGTACATTAGTCCTAGGTACTTATATGAACTCGCCGAATTATTAAGATATCGCAATGAATAGAATGTTGATAAAACATCCACTCTAGTCTATCACTGACATACCCTCCTATGTTAGGTGAATGAAATCGTGACCATTATAACACCTCAATGTATCTGGATATAAGTGGATCACGAAAATCACATAAATGAAATTCAATGAAAACTCCTCTTTCTTCAAATATTTCTCAAGAATATTCCACCAATGGTTGGATGCTCCATGAATCATATATTTTGAAATATTCACTTTTTTATATGCAGGGGTCTCATGATTCCTTAAGAACATCAGGACTGACTCAATCTAAATCTCAATTTCCTAGGTTCCCCTCTCTATAAAACAAAAGTAGATGTTGTAGCTAAAAAACTCTCAGAATCATGTACATCAAATGCACATTGTGAAAGAATTTCCCCTTACATTGAACTCATGACCCGCAAGAAGATTTTTCAAAGTTAAACATCTATGTAAACCATAGAAATATATAAGAATATATGGTTTAAATATGTTAGTATCATGCTAATTTCCGTACTCTTAATGATCAACTCTATTACTACAATGAGGTATTTTTTCAACAAGATGAACAAAATCTTTAGAAAAATGGATACATACAAGGGTAACCATAATAAGTGAAAACAGTACAAAACCACTACTTATAGTATCCATAAACATTACATATAATTTGTTTCATCCTGACAACACATTTATTTCATTTACATTTATCAAATATAAAATCTATCACATTTCAAAGTTAATATTGTCATGTCTATAACATAATATAAGTATGTCTCTATGATGAACAATGCATGTCAATATATATCCTTATGATCCTATTGAGATTCATGAATACTTATCTCGGGCCATATCGGTCCATATGTATAAATCTAAATAAACAATAACATCACACAACAGGTGAATTGTCATATCTGGAATAGCATCAATCATGAGAAGTGAACAACATGAACAAAAATCACATTCTTGGGTAATCATATATTTACACTTACCTGGGTTAGCTACTCTCGTTCATAAGATCATTAAACATTACCTACACATCCTAGTCTTCTTTCTAACTTTTCACAAATAGTGAAGAATCATAAAATAAAAAAACCCCTTTGATAGCACTTCGTAATGTCCCCTAATCAGGAACTATCTCATATGGCCAAAACAGTCTTGTTATGGGACCTCATGTGAACCTCCCATACATTAGACTATTCTAAATAGATGTAAGGGTGAGATAAGTATAGTGTGAAGACAATACACACTAGTTAGATCAAAAATTAAAATTCAAATAAAAATATCAGAGTAACTGAAATTGTAAAACTAGTATATCATACAACTAGGTAGCAAAGGAGGAACCAACAAACCAAAAATAATGAATTGTTTAATTATAGGCTGAGAAGAATATAAATATCAAACCAAAATATATACAAATAAATGAACTAGCTAGCACAAATAGGCTCGAAATACTCAGATCCCTAACCCCTTGTCATTCCACAGTGCCAACTACATCCCATCCAATAAGAAAAGATCAGCAATAAGTTCTTTTTCCTTTGTTGAAACTTGTACCCATGTAATCTACTTGGGTATCAAATAGTGGCCCAAAGAGGGTATGAGTAAAAAACATTATGTAGACACCACCAGTTATAAAAAAAACCATCATGATAATTATTTCATACAGTAAAGTGATAAACAAGTTTATTAGTTAATCAATTAAAACAATATATAAATCCATATGCTTTGACACCATGTCGGAATTTCTCTGATCATGCTGCGCAACCATTTCAAACCCAACCATAAACCATGGAGTTATCAAAAAACCAAGAAAATACCTCTGTATAATCATTTTAACATCTAATAAATGATATATATATATATAATCATTTCATCATCAACTGGTTCAGGCCTACTATATAATATTTTCAACATGTATCATTGGGAATAACCCTATATATAAGCATTTCAACATGTATCACTTGGAATAGCCCACTGTAAAAGTGTATCATAACGTATCACTTGGAATAACCCACTATATAATAATTTCTGCGTGTATCACTAGGAACAACCTGCTTTATGTGTATTAAAACATGAACTCAACTAGTCATAATAGTGAGGATATCACAATATCACATCATAGGCCTCAATTGTTAATTATGAAACGTAACATTTGAATTTCCATTTCAATTTCATTTTTATATAAATTTATCAATATCCATATCAATAGCCCATTAGATATTATCAATTTGGTTCTATATCAAGAAATAACCAGTAATATTATATCATGAAAAATATACTTTAAATCATTATCAAAATAATTATTAATAAAAGGGTTCTCTCACTCCATGGGAATCCATAATCCCTATTGAAATATCATTGAATCCAAATGGATACAATGAATAATCAATCTCATGATTTATCATCATTATTCATTCGACAAATCAATGTGCACATCATGGTTCTGCAATTTCATTATTGCTAATAATCAACTATTAAATAGATCATAGGGTTAGTATTTGGACCCCTTACCATATACGATAATTTAGAAACACTTCCAACAAGAACCGCCTACATGAATGGAGGTAAATAATCACACAAGAATTAATCAAGATCACACATAATCAAGAGAAACATACTTATGTAGAATAGATCAAAATAAAAAAAACTTAAATGTAAGAATGTTTAATGGAGAAGAAGACCAAAGAAAATGAACTTACCCTGGACTAACACCAAACATCGATTTCCTGAGGTGATGAAATCACTTTAGGATTATTGAGAGCCACCTAGGGCTTGAGGGGAAGGGCTAAAGGAATGGTGTAATGATAAAATAGACTTATAGTTCTACTTAAATTACATAATCATTCAAAATACGTGGCGTGTGACCTTCTTTCAAGACATGTATTTATCGTTTATGTGTTCTGCTGAAATTCATATTGCCGCTGGTGAATTTATCATTTCCTGAACATTAGAAAATGTTTAATAAATATTCATGGTGTCTAAAGAGTTTACTAAATTAACCATTTGTCATTCTCTAATCATGTTCATGTCATCATCCTAGTAATAATTACATTTCTTCTAACCCATTTATAGGATGAGTAAATTATTTGAAGGCAGCTTTCAGCCTATCCTCTATTAACTACCCAAACTACCTATGAAGCCTTCCAATATCACCAAAAACTATCATAATCCCAATTAACATATTTATATATAGACTCAATTAATTCAAAAAAACATTAATACTTAATAATTAGATCATTTTCCCCTATAAAGGATCCCCAGCTTCAAATAATACTCAGACATAATGGTTCAAATATAAGATAAACCACAAATAAAAATTGTTTAATGAATAAATAAAGGAGGTACGTATCAATAATAGTATGGTATATTACATTATTTCTTTTCAAATATTAATTTTCTTTTAAAATATTTTTTTTAATACATGTTGTTTAAAATTTAAAAAACATATTTTCATCATAATAAATTTCTTATTCCTCTTTTTTATAATATATATCTAAATTTTTTTATAAGTATTTTTTCTAACCACTAATGGGATAAGAATCTAATTTATATTGAGGGATAGTATAATTTATGTGAAATAAAGTTTCAAAATAATTTAAAGGGAGAAAGGTTTATAGAAAACGAAGTAACGCTTATTCATAAAAGGGAATGTTAGATTATTAAAAGGATTGCTAAAATGTTAAAGGGTGGGAATATCTCTTTCAGAATGAAATGATTTCAATGTAAGTGAAGGATATTGTTTCAAGAGGGAGACATATTCTTTCATGAAAATAGTATTTTTAATTTTTTTTCAATTCCATTTTATTCTTTCCACTTTCTTCTTCACCTCCTTCAAATATTTTAATTTTATTTTTAATATTTAATTAGTTGTTTTAATATCAAAAATGTGCAGATTATTAAACAAATAATTTTTATGATAAAATAAAAAAAAAGTGTTCCTAACCTTTTTTCTATGAATTTTAGTTATGTTATTTAAAAATGTTAAAATGGAGTAACTGGGTCAAACTATGGAATTAAAAGAAGGATAGAGGGCTTCCTTGAAGAACTATATGGCATACTCCCACAATATACCTATTAAAAGACCACTCAATAAATGTTATCTTAGAAAAAACAACCTATACCACTATAAAGTCCACCATATAGATAGTGTAACTCACTAGATACTCTGTGTAGTCTTGATATAACAACATATCTTTAGAAAGCTCAGCAACCAGCTAGTGGCATCAGGTATTTAACTAGTCTCTTCTTTCTAGAATAGTCATAGTATCGTTAATTTGTTTTTCAGAAATGATTTGTTTCAACACATTAAAAGAATAAATTAAACCAAGTCTCCTCCATAGCCTATTATGACACCAATGATAAAAATATTTAACCTAATTACTCTTTGATTGATTGGTAATTAACTTTTTTAAGAGATATCCAAGAATACTTCAATGCTACCAATGAAACTGGACTTCAACCAATTGTCTCTCTCTATCTATTTCTATCTGTCTTCATTGTTCATATTTTTCAAATATTGAAGAGATATTTGATTGATTTTAAATGTTTATATAAAGAAACCACTATATTCTTCTTAACATAATTTAGGTTCTAACTTCTATTATAGTGAGTGTTCTTGGTTCTTAGTGTCTATTAAAACTAAGGGTCTTCATTCAGTGATTCTTTCATTATGATAAACCAAATAGAGATATCGGAGCACATTATTTTATTATTTTTTGTTTCTTAGTTTCAATAAATAACACAAATAAAATAATACACTTAAGCCTCTTGTGGGGAGGATATTTAATGACTCATTATTGATTGATTTTTGAACTACTTTATCAATGTGTTCCCTTATAGTTTACACATTTTATTTTCATATGTAGATAATGTTTTTATTACTTCTATTCATGATTTAATTTTAAACATCAATATATAATTCTCATGAAAATTAATTATTTTTTATAATATCTATTTAATTGAAATTTAAAGACAATTCAAACCCCCTCTTTACCATTTTATCTAGCCTATAATAATTTTTATGATTTATTATTTTATTTTTTACTAAAAAATTCATCGATTCTAAATTTTATTTAAAACTATATCAGAATGGATATTTTATTCTATGGAAATAGTTGGGTTGTGGTTTCTTTTGGCATTCCTACTGACATTTTTTCTCAAAATTATATATCATTTTAGTTTCAGGTATTTCTTTTGGTCACTCGTTGATTGCACATGTACTAAAGTTTTATAGTTACCTAGGGATTCAGTTGGAGATTGAATTTTTTTTCTTGAATATATGTGCAGAGTAAACAATTTGAAAATAGCACAGTAATGCCAAACAGGTTGCTTCATGAATCTCCTTTTTGAAGCCCTTTAGCATTGTGGTCGGCGCAAAGTCGTGGCCCCTCTACAATCACTGTAGAGTAAAAGAGGAAGGAGACTCTGTGGTTAATACACAATTGACAGAAATCATCGCACTGTGGAGGGAACTAAATCACCTCTAAAATCCTTTGCAAATTTATGGAAGCCTATGTGAGTTCCATGGAGGGAATAAAGTTGGTCTATGCGCTGATGAGGGGATGATGGTCGACTCCATGGTTACGACAAACTTGTCATAATCCACTCTCGATCACAAAGTGCCACGTGGATTTGCAGAAAGCCATTAGAGATCTATACCGCCTCTTGCCTATAAATACTGGGCTTCCCTTAGACCCAAAGCATAGATACCCTGTCCTTTCAGCTTCTTAGAAATAAAATGGAAAAGCACCTTTTTCACTATAAAACATTTAGAGAAATGATCTCTTCAAGGTACTTGAACATTGTGAGATACCATTCCCTTTTATTAAATGCAACCCCTCTTCAAGAAGGTATTACCTCTGCAGATCCCACAGGATATCATTTAGGAAGGATCTCCCTAAGGGAACATGGGTCTTCACAGAGCACTCATGCTTTGAAATGTACCTTGCATGCACATGTGTACTCCATTCTAAGGCATGACTACTATGCTTCATGAAGTACAACACTTCTCAATGTCCTGATTTGCAAGGAACCCATGTTCTATGAATTCCAACTCTGTGAAAGCACTTTCACATCACAATGAACCCCTTATATGCATGAATACCCTGGTCCTATGGTAGATCACTCCACTTCGGGAATCATACCCCTTTGTGGTGCCTTTCCACATTGTGGGGAACGAGGCCTTCAAAATATCCCTTCATATGAACCCATTTTCTTCACATCGCTTTTTTGTACGACCCTTTAGGCTTGTACGAGGTGATTTTAGGGTCATTTGGTCAGTTATACATATTACATTGCATAGCCTCATTCTTCTTTGAATAGGTACACTAACTACTATTTCTTCTTCGCATATCCAAGCTAACACGATAACCTCAATAGATAACTCCATAACACAACTTCACCATGGAATTGCTGATTCCTTCCCTTCCCCATGTGTGGGTGGGTATCAGTTATGTTAGTCCTAGGGGTAAGGAGTGAATCCCCAACATCTGAGTATCCAGAAGTTAAACGTACAAGAACCATTTTCCTCAGCACATGACGTTAAATTGTAGTCTCGCGCCGTGCAATATACACGGTTTTCCCACATCATAAATTTTCCACACCCATTGGTCTCCATGATAGTGAGACCTTTATCACATGAAGTGATATCATATTTGCTGGAATGACATCTTTCCACTTGGAATGGCAACCATCTTAGTGTAAGCCCCATGAATTTATTATGGGAGGTATCATCCTTATTCCTTCTCTCTTATTCTGTGCACAGAGGTGAGAGGAGAGATGGGCACAGGGACCGTCATTACCCTATCCCTCTCTCTATTGGATTTATTTCCATCAGGACTCCATATGGGAATAAGTCAAAATATCCATATCCCTAGGGCTTCTAACCAAGTGTAACCCATGTTTCCTCTTTGGGCCGCTAACCATGCGTAATCCCTACTCCATTCCTCATGGATAGATCTAGTGTGATGGGATTTTCAGGTCTTTGCTGGCTCTTGTTTCTCACACCGTGCATGACTCACATGGCCATATAGTAAGAACAGACAATAAAATCCACTCTAGGCTACCATAGTGTGTAAGCCTCATTCCCTCCATAAACAATCTACGTGGACTTTGATCCTTGCACTTTTCCAAGCATGGTAGATAGGAATCCTCTGTGAGGTTCAATCCCAACACCCATCGGTCCCACCCACTTCACATTGGTTCACACTTGTCCTGTATGAAGTTAAACAGTATTCCCCCCTTCATCCTGCATGACGCTAAACTATATACATATGAAATAGGTTGGTTTTTATCCTTGTATCCTAGACAGGGTACATTGGAAACCTCCCTGAGGTTCAATACCAATCGACAGTAAGATTTTTCATTCCCCTTTTGGGATATAAGACTTTGGTCCACCCCTCGGGTGTCAGATCAACTCTCGGGCCGCTAACCACACCTAACCCCTAGAATCATATTTGGGATATTTTCCTCTATGCACACCATTAATCATAACTCATTGAAACTATGTGGGTTTTTTATCCCCATATCCTAAACAAGGTACATTGGAAACATCCCTTAGGATCAACCCGAAACAATGGTAAACCTATTCGAACTACATGGGTTTTTGATCCCCATTTCTTTGATACGGTACATCAGAAGCGTCCCTCATGTTAAAACCCCGAAAATGTTAAACCTATCCAAAATAAATGGGTTTTGATCCCCATCTCTTATATAGTTTACGTAAGAAGCCTCCCTGAGGTTCAACCTCAAACAATGGTAATCCAATTCAAACTACATGGATTTTGATCACTATCACCTAGGTAGGGAACATAGGAAGCCTCCCTAAAGTTCAACCCCAAACATTGGTAAACTTCAGTGTCACCATTGGTGAGAACTACATCCTTGGTCCATCCTAGTGAAGTTAGACAAACCATTAGGATACTAACCAAGTGTGACCCCAACATGTCGTCGGGTCTCCTTCCTTTACGTACACCTAGATTCCATGACCATTCCCGAACTATGTGGACATTGATTTCCTACCATAAAGATATGTACAAAGCCTCTCTATGGTACAATCCCATCATTCATATCTCATCCAAGTCTCTCCCCTAAGACTCTGTATTTCGGTATGGTCATTCCCCAACATAAAAGATCTAATTCCTCCAGGTCCCATCCATGCATCCATTCTCATGGCCCACCTCCTTAGGTGTACCATCACCCAAGTAAACTATGTGGAATTTGATTACTGGTCACAAGGATACATATTAATCCTATATCAGGTTAAATCCCAATATCACCATTATCTCCATGATCGTTCAATCTCACTCCCCATACACTAATCCCATAAGGTCCATTGGTTATTTCCCCCTGGGGATGCACCCATTTGATCCACTCCATTCAGTGTTCTGATCTGTCTGATCTGTCTCCACTAGATGTTAAAATTGCAGTATACCCTGTGTTAAACATGGGATGATGAGGAAAACCTAATATACCTACCCATAACATATCATTCCCCTCACTCGATGTGGGATTCCTTGGGCTTCCACACCCTCGAGAAGACTTATCAGAAGGGGAAGAAACACTAGTAATGTCCAATGTGACTACTCCCCCAATCTATGGATGCTGCCTTGAATTGACCCCTCAGAATTTCCCGACTGAAGCAGTGAAATTAACTAGTATCTGTGAAGATGTAGCACTAGTGAAGAGTTTTACAAACAATTGCTTAATCATTAAGGGAGACCCATACTATGTAACAACTTTCAAGTAAAAATCCGTGGAAACAGGAACCAGTATCCCATCATACTGTTTCGATAAATGAGAAAACATACCTGAATAAGTGATGATTTCCTCCAACCATTGGAAAGTGGGAATGTTGGGAAATATTTAGCGCGTCCCCCATGGACTGATGAAAACCTGAGCAAATGTGTCAGAAATAGAAATGGTGAAACAGACATGAAATTATTCACCTCAAAGTGGGGATTAGTAGCGTTTGATACAATAGTGGTTTAGTGTGTCACCAGATCCAGCTATCTATAACCCTTTACATTAAAAAATAGTGGTCCTGGATTAAATCTCGCCAGATATTGAGGCAGTTGAATGTTTATAATCCTGGTCTTTGACGTTGTCGGCAAGGATCCTTCTTAAGAATCATGGGAGAAAGAATCCAAATGTGGCCATGGACATCACTTTCCTTCTTTCAACGCTAATGGTTGAATCTCCCTAATTTGAAAGACCCAAGATTCTATAGTAGGAAACAAATTATTTCCCACCAACTAAAGAAGAGGCTAGAGAAACACCAACTCCTCAATCTCACATGGCACCATCCTTTCAGCAACGACCTCCACACCTACGGCTTCTGGGCACCCACACCCCATTTCCCCATCTTAACTCGTTCATAGGTGGATGATTAACGACCTCATATGAAAATATGAGGAAGAAGGGATTATACCATCTTGGTAGATTGACCAACATGACCTCGATGATTCTACACCTCATCTTCAATGCTTCCCCAATGGGCCGCGCAGGGAGCCACTGCTTCCCACTCCAACCTATAACCATTTCAAGAGTGTCTCCCTAGAACGCTTTGATAACTCACTCCCCTATGCTAAGGAGGTTATGGAAGTATGTGAAATCCCAGTTATGATACCATATTAGGGACCTCCAAGGAATGATCCCACCTGGCCATGTCAATCCCACCACCCAGCCCTACATGATGAGGAGAAAGTAAGTTATACACTTGAACCACTGGACCCAGCTCGGTTAACCCGATACCAATGTCAGGTGAAAGATGAGGAGGAGGCCTACAAGAGGGCATCATCATCAACGGTTACCATTTCCAATTACACCACCAATGCATATCATAAACGCCCAGTTTATATTAAATTGGGTCAGTCATACAGTTGACCTGGACCAAGGCCCCAAATTCTCCATGGGCAGGTTGGGACGACTCTCCTGGTTGCCGACACAGGTGGCACCCATCACGGGCTGACTCGCTACAATGACATCTAGCCCGAAGGTCCTCCGCGTGTCAATACCAATGAGATATCTAGACCTCACTACTCCTAAACATAGTATGGAAGTCCTCCCCATGCCACATTCCGTCTGAGAAAAGGCCACCCCCACCAAACATACATCCAACATGGAGGTTCCTTTAACACTCATGATCCCAGGTATGGAGTTCTCCATCCTGTCACAGATCACCGATGCAAATATCCTTCTCATCTGGTCAACCACTAGTGTGGGGGTCTTCTCCATGTTCTTGTTGCAACAAACTAAGGTCCTCCTCATGAAAACAATCAGAGAAGTGAGGATCTTCCAGGCTTCATTGACATCCAATATGGAGGTATTCCTCAAGTTCAATTTGACCAGTACAATGTCCCCCCTCGAACTACCATGACTAAGGGAAACAAGCCTAGAGGTTCTTCCCATGATCCCACAAGATCCAGCAGAGGTCCTACCCACTCCATAACATCCCGTGGGGATTCCCTCTGTGCCCCAACTAGAAGACATAGAGGCCCTCCCTGTGTTCCCTTTGATATTTTTCTGGGTGCCCCTCACACCCCGAATCACCTAGGCAGAATTCATCTCTACCCCAACAACAGTACAGTGAAAGGTCCTCCTCATGAGAAAAACATACCTTGTCCCGAAGAACCATCTTGATGAAATAGTACGGGTCACCATTTCCAAAGGAAAAATATTAAAATGTTTCAAACCATGATTAAACACGTCGGCTTTTCAGATCCCGAGGTGGAATTCGATTCTGTAATAGAGACCGCACCGATGTGTTGGGGGCTAGGGCTGGAACAAGGAATATAAACCTCATCCTCCCATAATGTGAGGTCCCCCAAATTCTTGGCTCCCTCTGTAGATACATCCATAAGGAGGAACATTTGGCCTCTTTCTAGGGTCTGGTTGTTAAATACCCCCATATTCATCAGGATCGTTCCTTTCCTCAACCAAATGACACAGATACTTATTCTGTGGACCAATAGAGGACGAACAACAGACTAACCTATCGTCAGTAACTGCATCCCCTGCAAATGTAGTTATGGATACTAGTCTATCGTATTGAGATGTGGTGGATCATTCATTTCATTCCTCTAAGGACATCCAATGATGATGAGGCTTGTTAAATTTTTCACTATATTATCCACCAGGAAGTCTACTATCATAACAGTCTTCTTCAATACCGTTATAGGTCCCTTAGATTCCCCTGGTTGATTAATGGGGAAACCATGGGCCGGATCCGATTTCTGAGTGCAAAACTTGTGGGACATCCTTGTTGTGGACCATTTCCTATAGGTGTTTTGGCCAGTTGCAATCACAAACATAAGTGTGTGGGAATATCATAACTAGTAGGAGGTTGTGTGCTTTCACCAAACCCTATGGGAAACGCACTTCTATCTCTGTTATCTGTGGGTGGCTTACCCCAAGAGCTAGGAACACTTTGATGATATTGGCTAGCAATTTCATATGATCGACTTTGCTGCGCTCCCAGTGGCCCAACACCCTAAGTCACCTAATATCCATCAGACCATCCAAAAATGATGCATTCAGAGCTTTAATGTGCTTTGTAGAATTATAAAAGATGATCCCCCCCCCATGTTTAGATCTATGGTTAGGGGCTGTATGAGCCCTTGATTTTAGTTCAATCTAGTGCCACCTGACATGCATGGTGATATTGAGGATATGCCATCAGGTATAGTCATTGTTTACATGGCTGATCTACTAGAGGGAGAGAACGATCTAGAGCTCCATGAATATAACTTACCTGTTTAGGGAGTGGCACACCCATTGGATCCTTTAGGAATGATTACTTTCCAGCATTGAAATTTACTGGGTCATCCTGTACCTAAGGATTAATTGGCCCTTGGTTGGAATCACAATATGGTAAAAGAGAATCTTGAGGCATTCATACCCTCTGACCCATTTGGCTTAGTGCAGAAGATGGAGGATGGTCCGGAAAAGGCTGTGTTGCATTAATAGCTCGCAGGACTGAAAAATATGGTTGATGACCTCATCATTGAATGTGTTGTAGAACGGCGACCCGACTATGTTAACCCTCAACTGGGACAGTATGGGTAGGTACACACCCTCCCTGGTGAGTTACCGTCAGGTGACCCTGACCATCCATCCCATATAGGTAGGGTAGAAGCTAGTGTTTATTGAAGGAGGGTGCGATACACCATTCCAAATCCACCCGAATTGCATAATAACCATCCTTAGGACCCATCTCAGGTTCCCCCGGCTGTCCCACAAGTCATCCCACCAACCAAAGAATGAACCATTGGGACTTTTTATCATGTTGAAGAACCTTTCAATGCAATGGTGGTCAGGGATCCTCACAAATATATGAATCCCCAACTAAATGATCCAATGAATGTGCTCATTTCCCACCTCGAGTATTTGGAAACATGACAAGTGGTGATTCCGCCTGATGGAAAGTCATATCTCACATGGGTGGATGATATTATAGAACCCCCAATATTAGAAAATCCTACCTTATCTCCATTTAATGGGATGTGTGATCCACTGCAGCTTCTGTCCCATATCATCTCAAGGCGTGGACCCATGTTGGGAACTCTAGAGTAGCCAGAGGCCACCAAACTCTTGTGTTTCGTATCAACATTGTAAGGGCCTGTATTTTTCTCGTACAGCCAGCTACCAATTAGGTTAATTTCTGGCTGGGAGGATCTCAGTAGGATGTTTCTATTCTAGTTCAGGTCTACCACCTAGAAGACAAGTATTGCATACCTCTTAAAGTGAAAACAAAGGCCTAGAGAGTGCGTCACAGACTTTGTCTCTCAGTGGAAAGGTCTCACCTACTCTCTTGATATGTCGTTGACTCGGGAATAGCTGCTAAAAATGTGTGTGGGGAATTCCGAAACTAAACTGGTCCCATATCTCATCATTTCAAAACAACCCTTGGGGATTTCAGTATTTCTCTATCAAAGCCCAGTGTCTAGAGGAATCCTTCCATCATGCCAAAAAGGCACATACATTTCCTCCTGTAGTTCCAGTGAGAAGAGAAGCTATGTCTGATCCCATCGCAATAGAACAAGGAGAGGCCCCCAAGAAGATGGAGTTATTACCATGGGATTCACCTCTAAATCCTCATACAAGCCCTCCACCTAAGGTGAATCCTCCAGACCAGCAACGCCCACCTTAGAATCGATGGTCACCCTACGTAACATGTCACCACATCCTAGGAATGATATTCAGGTTCCACCTCCTCTAAAAGATCCTCAATCCCCTAGTTTGGTCTAGGTTCTAAAAAACCCCTTCTCAGATAGATGGAACTAGACCTACTCATTTAATGAGTCCTATGTTCCTAGTTATTTCTAAAGTGCATTGGAATATTGAATTCTGTGGATATGAGAGTACAGGAGGCCTAAAGAGGTAGATCTCACTGATCACCCCAATTATTTCCCCTATCACCATATCATGGGGAACACCATGAAGGAGTGATATATGCATATATACTATCTCCAAGACTAGGTTGAAAATAACATTTTCAGGTTAGGGCCAACCCTAGCACATATGGAATGTGTATTCATACAACCTGATTGTGACAGTGATAGTGAAGGTGAGTGGTAGTGGGTTCCCAACCAGAGGTTACAAAAATAGGACGATGGGATGGATCATAAGGTAGTTACCCATTCCCATGGTATTAACCATGCACTTC
Organism: Viscum album; assembly: GCA_963277665.1. NCBI lineage: Eukaryota > Viridiplantae > Streptophyta > Magnoliopsida > Santalales > Viscaceae > Viscum > Viscum album. The sequence continues at coordinate 71,915,570 of OY728135.1, forward strand.
TAAAAAAACATAATCCTTTAGAAGTCACTATTCCACTGCATCCACTACTTCTTATTCAACATCTCAATCTTTCCCTTCTCAGATGGACATGCATCAACAACGCAAGGGAAATAAAAGTCCTATACCGATGTCTTAGTTACCCCATACCCTCTGTGATTTCATACCCCTGGAGTTGGATAATTCCACTAGAATCCTCCTAGTGATTGAAGAATCCTCAAGTGATGATCAAGGGCATGCTTTGGTTAACACCATGGAGATGGTAAACTCCTACATGATTCCCGATGACGAGGAGTGCTAGGTGGATCCTCCCAATGTCCCCAACCATCGCCAGTATCGATAGAGTCTTGGTTTGGTGATTCGTCGGAATCCATCGATCAGTGCATCTAACTAGGTAGTGCAAGCCACTAAAACCAGAAAACAAGCCTAGCATAGGGATCATCATGTGAAACATTCTCATATTGTCTCACCATATCAACTTTCACCATTGTTTGTGCTACCTAAGCAGGTAGAGACACCACGATCATGCAATGATAAACCATGTTTTGTCGTGGATTGGCCCCAGTCATCTGGACCTCACCTAGTAGTCATTCCACAATTTTCGACTACTGAGTAGTGGTAAATTCAAAGAATAGGTCGGATACTGGTCTATCTAGAAGGGCTAGTCATACCTCTTGTCACAAAATTACCTCCCCTTAGTATCATTTCATGTTTGTCACAGAAGTATGATATCCTTAACCATCATCCCAAAATTCTTGCAAGTATCCCTATCCTCGAGGCTCTATTCTTATCATCATAGATCTGTGAGGCCCTTGTCGAGGATTTAAAAATACCCAATAAGTTCGAGATTGTGGTAGCTGCCTCATAAGCCATCCATACTGAGGCAGTCGAGCATGCTGAATGTAGGGAAATTATCTCTTTCTCTATTGAAGATGATGTTTCCCCCATACATGAGAATTTTCACCCACTGTACATCATGGAAAATTTCAGTGACATGGACGACTGTCATTGTCTTGTCGACATAGGTTCAGGGATAAACCTCATCCCACCCCAGACACTTCCAATGATTGGGTTGTTTGAGGATGATCTGAGTCCCTATAACCTAAAAATTCTTTTTTATGAATGGACTGACCAGAATACCCATTTCAATGGATTGGTTTCTAGGGCTGAGTTTATAGTTGACTCATAAGATACCACCTACAATACATTGATGGGTAGGCCATAGTTGCACCTAAATGTGGAAATCCATTCTTTCTATCACCAATTACTTATGTACTCCCTTAATGGTTGTGTGTGCATATTCAAAGGTGATGTGTCTCCATTTTCCTATTGTGAATCCCAATACCTAGATTTCAACAACTACAAGAACAAGGACATGTAGATTCAGCCTAATGAGGATGAACATGCTACGATTGTGACCGACCTGTGGACAGACGTGTATGATGCATATATTTTCCCAACCCACCGACTGGAGCCCATGACCCCGAATTTGGGACAATGCTTTTTTGTTTTTTGGAATGAGGTCGAAGAATGTTACCAAGTCTATGGTATTCTAGAAGATAACATCATATTCCTATATGAATTAGGCTTGGGTGATCCTAGATCCCCCGACTCCAAAAATGTATTGTGATGTCTTCCCAATGGCTATGAATATCTATCATACTTTCTTGTTTCGCTAGTCTAGGATAAACTGGATCAATACGATGTGCCACAATTTATTTTATATCATCATGTTTGGCCCCTTGGACAGATGGTCAGATGGTATTGGGTCAATAGCCTTCATTACCATGGTTTTGACAGTATTGGAGCTCCCCGATGCAGTGTCCACCACCACTCAGGCTGGCACAACTATCTCTTCAAGATCTATTGACTCAGAAGAATCCCCTCTCCCTGAGGGTCCAACCTCCCCGAGTAAAGAAGATGATTCGGTGGATTCTCCTCCCATATTCGAATAGTGTGTCTCCACCATGGTCAATAAACTGGTATATGTGAACCACAATAACAAGATGAATCTAACATCAACCACGATCAGTGCCTCCATACCAATCAATGATCAATAGTGATACATGGACTTCCAGAAACTGCATCGTGATGTGTTTGTTTAGATTTATTAAGAGATGCTAGGACTAGATCCAAAGGTCAATGTCCACCTCCTCGGCCTTCCGACAAAAATAAATTTGGGTTAAAATAGCCTCTGATAAAGATGCCCCATTGGCACAATTCCATGGTTGAGGACGAGGTTTATAAGTTCAACTAAGCCAAATTTGTCAAGGAGATATAGTACCCTGGATGGTTATCAAACATTGCACCCATCAGAAAAAAAAATGGACAGATCAGAGTGTGCATCGACTTTTAGGATCTCAATCATCACTATGGGAATGATAGTTTTCCCCTTATGATGACATAACTATTGATTTATGCTACCTATGGGTTCCATGATCTCTTCTTCATGGATCAGTATTCTGGGTATAACAAAATTTTAAAGTCCCCTGAGGATGAAGAGTATATAGCCTTCAGAGAACAACAATGTACTTTCCACTACAAGTTAATTCCCTTCTATCTAAAGAATTCCGGTTCCACCTTTTAGCACTCCACACATTACATTTTTAAGTCGATCCTTTGGATATTGGTTGAATTCTATGTGGATGGTCTAGTGGCCAAATATCTTTAGTACCATGACCATCTAAAAGATCACAATAGTGTATTTGGATTACACTAATCCTGCTATCTGATGATTATTCCCTTGAAGTTTTCCTTTGGGATTACCTCTGGAATGTTTCTTGAATTCACTGTTAGATACAGAGGTATCGAGATCGATCGAGAGAAGACCAAGGCCCTCAATCAGATGACACCTCTGAGCAACATTTGGGAGCTCACAGGCATTCAAGGCCACTTGGCCTATATACACAGATTCATCATAAATCTTTCTGAAAAGTGTGTGTGATTTTCCTCGCCCATGAAGAAAGGTGACAATTTTCGGTGGGATGGGGATAGTAAGACTACTTTAAGGAAATGAGTAGAACCTATTATAGCCTCCAGTTCGGATTCCACCAATTTCTATAAATCCAGATATCCTTTAAGATACTGCTATCAAACAATCTCTCAGCGCCCCTCTCAGCTAGAAAAAAATGTTGGAATGAAGAAGAATTTATACTATCTCATTTTTACACTCCTCAATACAGAGACCAGATACTCCATTATCATGAAGATTTGCCTCACATGGGTATTTTCAGTGCATAAATTGCAACATTACTTGTATCTCCAAGATGTATAGATAGTGTCCTAAGTGTATCCTCTGAACTAGTTTCAGTTGACAGGTCGTCTTGATCGGTGGGTTGTGATCCTCCAGTAGTTCTACCACAAGCATTTCCCACAAAAGGCTATCAAAGGAATGGAATTTGAAGACTTCTTCTCCACCCATACATCTATCACAAACCAGTCTCTGGATCATGATTTTCTAGATGAGCCAATACTCTTAGTTGATCAATCCATTCCATTTTGGAAAATTCACATTGATGGTGCTTCACAAACCCCTACCGGTAGAAGACTCAATGATCTCAGACTCAAAAAAGTTGGCTTGGGTGTTTTCTTCATCACACCAGCATAATATAATATTAACAATTCATTCATGTTCTAAGAAGGTTGTACAAACAATGATGCATCATACCATTCCCTCCTTATTTTCCTTGAACTAACCAATAAGATTGACGTTCCCCACCTACATGTGAAAATAGACTCTGAACAATCCATAAAGAAGATCAATGGTGACTACGAAGTCAGGATGTCGGAGCTCGTACCACTATTAGAGCATACCCACCAACTGATGGCCCAATTCATATATAGCCAAAATTTAACTCATGTCCCTCAGTCCTAGAATGTTAAAGCCGATGCCTTGGCCATCTTGGATATCTATCTTGCAGAGCATCTTCAGGATGATTTGATTATCCATTTGGCGCATCAGAGATTCATTTCTCTCGTTACTCCAGATGACAATGATAACTAAAAGGTAATCCACCGTACCCCCGGAATCTCCACATCAGGACCCCCAGGTCCCCCTGCCATAGTATTGTAAGTGAATCTTGATTGGAGGACCCCCTTTATCGAGTATCTTCAGCATGGTAATCTCCTAGAAGATCGAGCCGAGCGTGAACGAATCCATCCGTGGGAAGTAAATTTTACCCTCCAGAGTGTCCCCATCCTTGAGAATATCCTATATAGTCCTGGGTTTTATTGGGTTTTCCTCCCCTGCATTTAAGGGAATAAGGTCCCTCGGGTTATTCAAAATGTTCATGTTGGTTCTTGTGGATCACATCAGGTAGGACTGATGCTTTCTCACCAAATTCTTTGGTAAGGCTACGTCTGGCCCATCATGATATGTGACTGTATTGAGTATTACAATAGGGTTAATGAATGCCAAATCAATGATAATTATTTACATCGACCCACCAGATCCACTCCACACTACCATTTACTCTTGGCCCATTGAGTTCCATGGACTCGATGTCAGGGGATCATATCCACCGACGATATCTCACCGATGAAGGTTCATCCTGACATCTATGGATTTACTTTCCATGTGGAAGAGGTAGTTCCACTCAAGGAGTTCAAGTCCCATTATAGCATTGAATTTGTGATCTCTAATATCATCAAATGATTCGGTGTCCCTCACACCATCCATGCCAATAACGGTACAAAATTTTGATAAGCTGAACTAAATAAGTTGTATGCCAAGTAAAACTTTTGTTTTAACCATAACTCCCATTATCAGGTGATAGAAAATGGTTAGATTGAGTTGTTCAATAAAAACCTCTCTAAAATTCTGCAGAATATGGTAGGTCATAATAGGGAGAGTTGTCCGGATACACTCCCCAACACTCTTTTGGAGTAACGTAAAAAGGCTCATAATTCCACTAATGAGACCCCATATTCCCTGGTGTATGAAACAGTGGAAGTCCAACCCATTGAGATTCATTTACCTTCATTATATATATCTCTATAAGATCATCAAACTCTAGATAAGGTATCCGAGATCTGTCTGGATGAGTTGGAAGTGCTCGATGGGAATAGGCTATGTGCCCTATTGAATTTGGAGTGGCATCGGAACTAGATAGTCAAGGATTTGATTACGATTGTTTGCCTCCGCTCATTCTTACAAGGTTACATGGTTTTGTCCATTATAACATTAATGATACATAGTAGGAAACCACCCAAACTGGATCCCATATGGGAAGAACCTTACATCATTAACAAGGTTTACCCCAAAGACACATACTCCCTAGTTACCATAGAAGTGGAGCATATCACTCCTCCCACCAATGCCAAATTTCTTAAGAAGTACATTTCTTATGTGCATTCCCCAGTCCCACATGACTCTAAAATATCCCAACATCACATTACGATGTTAAAATGTGTGATCCTTCAAGGAAGAAGGACGTAAAACTACCTATCACTTGTCAATCATGACAATAAACTAAAAAATCATCTAAGCTCTAGGTCATTAAACTAAGATATCCCAACATCCTTCCAACATGAAGTTAAACTGCACAAAATCTCAAGAACTATGTATAGCTTTATTACCATCCTCATGGGATATGTATAAACCCTTTGTAGCTTTGTCTTAGATTCCAACCCCCAAATTACTCTATTTGACTATCGTTGTCTATAGTTCTCTTGGTGGATCACACACAGTATAGTGTAGACTTATTTGGACCCATTCAAGTTGGGTTTACGATGATTATACCCTGTTCCCCTCACCATTCTTCAATCCTCCCATGTCCACACCACAGGACATTAAATACCATTTCCCTTTCAGAACTACATATGGCTTGATTTCCATCCTAAAGGGATACATAGGGAAGCTCATACATTTCATCCGTAGGCCTAACCCCAAACATAAAGATCTCCCCTTGGGTATGACCTCTGGGCCCACATGTTGTCTGAAACCCATGGTGTGGTGTGGTCCCTATTTTCTTTCATTCACATTGGGTTTATCATGAATGCATCATGTGTTCCCCTCCTTTGGGACTTCCACCTATTTCACCCATCATGCATGATGTTAAACTATATAGGAATATTCACGCTTCACGCATCCCCATTATATGGGTATCCATCAAAATTCACATCCAAATGTACCCCTGAACGGTGTGAATTATTGGACTTATGGCTCACCTACAATTTCAAGCCAATGTCCTGGAGGGTCTCAAATGACAATTTGACACATGTCCCAGATTGAGAATATGGTCAGCGGTCGACACTAAATTGTTTGTTCCCATTTCAGGTAACGTGATATGGATTTTTTGTTTCAAACATTGTAAATAACCATCCTCCATCAGTATCACCACCCCTATATGCCTTAAATATTGGGTGAGGTGATTCATTTTTTCCTTCTATCCATTAGAATGTTAGTGTGCCTCGAGAAGGGATGTTGGTCTGGTTGGGATCGACCCCGCCCGATCTATTTTCTTAATTTTCATTCCCTTATATTTTGGATAGAACATGATCCCATTCCTTGTTTCCTAGAACAAACATTGCTCACATGGGATAAGGAGCTTGGGTATGGAAATACCTTCATAAATGGCATCGTAATAATGGTCTGAGCTCTATGACCTTAAACAAAGATCACCATCGTCCTCACCGCATGACATTAAAATGCATGATCTGTCCAAGAAGAAGGATATAAAACTAAAATGTACTCGTCCTTCAGGATGATAAATTTCATGTTGGCTGGGTATTTTTATTCGTGGTCCAACCTCACATCTTTTTACCTTTTCATCCTTTTGTCTCATGTTCACATTTATGATGTGCGTTGCGGTATGTACTCCCTGTCCTAATTCACATCAGTCTATTTTCTCCTAACCACACATATCCCCATGACACATACCTCATTCATCCATCATCCTTGTCACAAGACGTTAAATGTTTTGGGTACCACCATGCTTTACATATCCCATCATTTGGGTTTTAATTATCTTTCACATCTAAAGGTACATAAAATGATATGGATGCTTGGAATCAGGTCTCTCCTACCATCTCCGGCCAATGCCTTTGAGGATTTTGGATGAAACTTTGATACAAGCCCAGAGTTGTGAATATTCTCAACACTCAACACTCATTTTTTGATCCCATTCCTAATCACGATATGTATACTATGTCACGAACATGGTCACCAGTTATCCTCAATCATTGTTTCCAGTCTATGGTCTCCCAAATGACGGGCACAGTGATTCACCCTTTCCACTCGTTGGTTCGATGCACATGACATTAATCTATGCTTCTACAGTCTGATCTCTATTAGCATAAAGTATGATATACCATGTCCTTCTCGAACGATGTTAAACTACACATCATCTTTAAGAACAATGTTAGGCTTGATTTCCATCATCATGGGATATTTAGGAAATCCCAAATATTTTTTCTTCGGTTCTATCCCAGGATCATCTATCCTTTCGTTCGTCCTATTGCCCTGAGTTCTCTCTTGGAATCATGAATGGTGCGGCGTATGTGGGAATACACCCTCATTCACCTCAGGTTATTCCCCACACCATACACATTCCCCATCAAGGGACTCTCTACTGTCTTTTATCCTTATCGCATGACATTAAATTTTGTAAAATTTTCTAGAACTACATGTGGCTTGATTCTCAAGATCATGAGATACGTAAAAATTCTTGGACATTTTGTCATTAGGTCCAGTCATGTTTCTGATAAACCTCCTCGTCTTTCCGACCACGTGGCTAGAGTCCAATAGGATGGGGATGGGGTCTGTCGTGTGGAATGGTATTATTTCCTCATTTATGTCGTTTTTCAATAGCGATGACACATACCTCCTTCTTGATATCTCTTCATCCCACTTTACTAAACTCATCTTCATGAGTCATATGCTCTCAAATTAGGCCCCTCTACCCACTTTTTCAATTCACAAACATGAACATAAGCACTCTTGAATAAGACCATGAGTGTTGGATTATTCCTAGAAATGTATTCTCTCATTTTCATGCTTCATGTCCCACTTATTTGGGATTTCATAATCTTTCTTATCCAAACAGACCCCCAAACGACATGGATGAAAGGCCCTTGGGCTCTCCTACAATCTCAATCCAATGTCAACACGGATTTCAAATGACAATTTAGCATAAGTCCCATGTTGAGAATATGTTCAGTGGTCAATTCTTAGTTGTTTTCTCCCATTTTAGGCCTCACAATATGGATTTTGTGATTCGAGCTCCATCAAAAGCTATGTTCTATAATTACGTTGCCCCCATTAAGCCTTAAATATTGGCCATTTGATTCAGATCCTTTTCCACCCCTTCATGTTCAACTAGAATTTAGACACTCATGGGGATGTCCCTAAGTTCTCAATAATGTGTTATGAAGACGAATCCATGGTGTGGTGTCATTCGAGGCTCCACACCATTTCCGCATTTCTCTATATTCCACGTATTCCAAATATGATATCCACCCTTTTTCCTACATTGAGTGTGTCTCATATGGGATTTTGGATTTGGTGAAGGTTTACACCCATTGGGAATATTATCACATCCTTCGGTCAAATATCTATAAACATTAAATAACATCTCATCACATCATGTTCGTATAAAATTAAACTGCATGACCCTTTCAGAACTAAGTATGGCTTGATTCCCATCTCTATGGTATATGTAGGAATTCCCGAACATTTCTTCATTAGGTCCAGCTTAGTGTCCCTTAATTATCTCTTTTATTCAGCCTTTTTTCCATGATTTTTATAGAATTGTGTGGTGGGGTGTATATGGTCTTATATCCACATTCCCATCGGGTTTACAATAGCACCACCACGTACTCCCCTTTGAAGAGCCAGTATTTCATGCCTCTCATCCCGCGCAACGTTAAACTACACAACACCCTCGGAACTACATTTTGAATTCTTCACATATTCATGGGATACATAGGAACACCCAAGAGTGTCATATTTGGGTCTATCCCCATATCCTTGAATCTGTTCCAGCACCTCAGCCTGAGGTTCCTCCTATGGAGTTGCACAAGGTGTGGTATGCGCTCATGTTCTCATTCACATCAGTTATGTTTTATCACACCTTTCACATTCTATCTAAAACATTGTTCTTCTGTATGCATCAAATCCATATGACCTTAAACTGTTCTTCCTAATCCCACGTGACTTTTAACTAATGCGTCTTTTCCGCATGCTATTAATGTGAATGGATTGGTCCTATCATACAACCCTAAACTAAAACATTACCATAATTGATGCACGCTGAAAATCGACACCACATTGTGGTATCCTCACTCGAGGGGACATAATTTTTGGTATAGGTTCTCCACCATTCCCTTTTTCAATTCTTACATATGAATTGATTCTATTTGTGATTCCTAGATTCTCCATCTGAGGTTTATTGATTTACAAAAAAACACAAATCCACTCTAAAGGAAAAACAAGATCCATCAAATGACGCTTAATTTGGTGTGTAGGACAGAAATGCATGACAGTATTGTCCATAGCATTAGTACCCTACCATTCCACGACCCAAAACTATGTATGGATTTATTCCCATTATAATGGGGTACGTAGGAACACCCAGGAACATTGCCTTGGGCCCAATATAACTTTGGTTTTTGGTCCCTCAACCAAAATTCTCCCATGATAGAACATGGTGTGATAAGGAATCCTACATTACTCATTCATGTATGGTTTTTCAATAGTATAACCAAGTGTATCTCTTGCTCCATTACATTATGGTATGTGCTCTATGACCTGAAACTAATATCCCCTCACTTCCTAGTCGTACGATGTTTAAAAACACAACATTTTTCATAACTACATGTGTCTTGATTCCCATCCTAATGGGATATGAAGGAATGGACATATGTTTCATATTAGGTTCCAACCCCAAGTATCTCAAATCATGTCCTCTTTATGGCCCCTTGGCCTGGACTCTGTTGGGAGAATGTGGTGTGGTGAGTACCTCTTAGGATTTCATTCACATTGGGTTTTTCAACAACTAAATCTAGTGTCTCCCATAAATCTTCCCAACTTGGTCCAATCTCTACAACCATAAGATAATATCTTCCTACGAGAATTACGCATCGCGTTTGGCTACATCGCCACCCTAAACACATTCCAATAAAACATGTTCCCTCATGATGGTCCACTATAGGACTATATATTAAGATTTTTCACCCCCATTACCCTCTCCCTTTGAAAGGGGACTCGACTCCCTCAATCTGAAACGTCCCATTGGCCTGCTCAATTGCGCTTTGGAGTAGGACCAAATGTGTTGGATTCCACATGAGAATTCCCACATTTCATGTCCATGCATCAGGATCCTTTTATTTGGATCTACATTATTTGAAATGACAAAAGGGACCCCCTTTACACACTAGTCTCAAGCCACATTGGCTCATCTACTATCACGGGACAATTCAAAAAGAGACCTCCGACAACATTTTGCGGCATGTCCCATGTTTTGAACATGGTCAGCAGTGGACCATCATTTCTCTTTCCCCACACCGGGATAACACAAAACAGATGATGAGTTTTGAATATGCTCAAAAATTATCCTATATCGTTAGGCCACCATCATTGTGAACCAGATCTTGGGTGCCATGATTCACACCTTTCTACTTCCTTATGATTATGTATAATTCCATCACACTTGGTTTTACCCCTCTTTTAATCAATGCGCGTTAAGTAGGCATGTCAGTATTATTGGGATGTCATTTTCCCAACATCCCATTGCCCCTAAGGTGTGCCTCCCTATACCAGGGAAGTCCCATAACTACTCCTTGTTTCCCACATCGAGCATGAATCACATGGTATTAGAGGTTTTGGTAGGATGTGTACCGGTTCAACTGAACCACACATGCCTCTCATCCCGCATGATGTTAAACTACACTCTATAAACTAAGTATGGATTGACTCACATCCTCATGTGGTACACAGGAATTCCCAAAAACCTTCACTTGGGTCTAGCCCCATGTTAGACCACCTTCATCCTATGGTCTAAAGATTACCATCAGGAACACGTTGTGTGGTGTGGAATCTTACAGTACTCATTCATGGTGTGATATATACCGTACCACTAATTTCTTTTGGGTATATCATTTCATCAACACATGACTACAGAATACAACCCCACCCTGAAGATGAACATGATTCCCCATGAAAATTATGGGATGCATCAGCTTCCTTGCAAAAAGAGGATTTACCAAACTATCATTGGATTCTAACCATAATTTTCTCTTGAACTACATGTGGCTTGATTCTAATCCTTTTGGGATACCTAGCAACACCCATGAATTCCTCCTTGGGCCAACACCTAGGGTCATTAACCCTTTTGGACCATAGGCCCTGATCATGGTCCTATATCTATGTCCTTAAACTAGGATCCTATTGTACATGGACCATGACTCAAAACTATTATCCTCGGTGCAGAAAGATTGACTATAAAACTATGTGAAACCTCTTGGTTATATGATGTTAAAATATTCAGTACATCTTTCTTACCGTAATATATTAAACCGCATGTCTATCTTCCTTCTTGGCAATACATAAATCTAAAAGGCATTATAGTTCATCACCATAGATGTCATGTATGGTAATGTGTACGGTCCCTGATCAGACTGCTGCTCTCACCCAATGTCCATTCATCATGAGGGAATAATTTGACTAGTGTTGGACTCCATTTGAACAACCCATCACTCCACCCTCCATGTTTTGCATGAAACTTATTTGGACCATTTTCCTCTTTCATGGTTAAAGGATCCCCCAAATAGTATAGATGCTCAACCTATGGATCACCTACTATCCTAGGATAACATTCAGAAATACTAATGGATGACATTTCGAGTTAGGCTCCGTGTCACAAACATGGTCAGGGGTCAGACCTCATTTGGTATCCCCATCTTATGCTAACACAATGGGTATAATGTGTATTGATCATGGTCAACAGTTATCCTTAATTTTCATTTCATCCCTATATCGTTATGAATTCTGGGAATCATGATTCACACTCTCGACTCCCCTCTGTTAGAATTAATTATAATGACCCTGGAGTTACCCCTCTCAAATAATAGATCATGTTTGAGAAACAACAATTCTTATGTTCTGAGAACTTCATTCTCTAGTCAAGCCTCCCACTTTATTCACGGAAATCTAGATCAGTTGTCCAGACCTCGGATTTTCAGAGCCTATTTGGCACTCTGATATTCATGAAGAATAATTATGTAGTTACCCCTTATTTCTCACATCGTGCATGATTCATGCATGCTTAGGGATTGATTACTGGATATTTCAAGAATTTGATTGAAATGTAGCAAACCAAAATAAACAATAGGAATCATACCATTAAGCAACATAAATTATGTTTATGTGTTTATGAAAATTACATCACCAAAGGATTGACCTCTCCCATAGATTGGTTGACCTCTTCAATAGAGCATCCCAACATCTCCACACTCTGGCTTGTGGAATCTAGGATCCTCTATCTCCGGTTAAGCTCATGCTCCTCCTTGATGGAAATGGGATTTAATTTTCCATCCTTGACCTGGGACTGACCCTCATCGGCATGGATAATAACCATATATTTAGAGTATTATCTCATCTCTTCTTAGAACTATTCTAGCTGGGCATTCAAGTGCGATATGATCCCAAATTGTGCATTGGGGAATGAATATTTCTCATTCACCCGCGCCCTCAACCATTGGATTTATTTTTTGTCCACCGATACTCTCTTTATGTTCATGGACTTCCTCCACTACTAACCCACCGCAAGGTCATGGTCATGTTCTTGTATCTTATCTTCCATGAAATCTTGAATGAGATTATGAGGAAGTTGGCATTCACTCCTCCCATGCATCTGGTGTACAGTTGTGAATGAAGCCTCTACATTTTCTCTGTCCACTATGCTTGCGGGGTCTCCCCAATAAAGCACATGATATACTTCCATAATTGGTGAACGACAACCTTTTTTCCCTCTTCATCGGAAGTCTTCTCATCCCGGTCCTTGGGGTATTCTAGTTTATATGTGGGGAATGCCTCTAGGAACTCATAAGCAGGGTCCTCATCCATTGTCTAATCATGTAGGTCAGGTCCAATGTCATTTAACTGATCCCCGTCATCAGATTCCACCATGATGATTTCAGGTTTGGTCCTGCTAAAAGTCCCACCAGTTATTGGGAGTGCTGTGACATGGTCAGTATGGATGCTTGCTTCCACAAACAACTGCATCCCCCTAGGTAAAGAATCACTATGACCTCCAGTCATCCTCACCAATGTAGCCCACACCATTTGAAGAACTGTGCATGTGAGAATAACACAGTCATCAGTTGTCCAGATTCAATGGATGAAATTTTCAAATTTGGTGAATAATAATTACAGGGATCAAATAGTGGGTATCATCCCTGAGGTGTTGCCACCAGAACCTCGAGGTGTGGCCCTTCGTATATGGTGGTGAAATCTGAAGACTCTGGGAGAACCACCCTAGGTGTCGTAGCCCCACTAGGAATGGTAATCAACATCACCTTAGGTGAAAACCACGAAGCCACATCCATTATTGGGCAAGAGAAGGTTTTGCATATCGGACCCTCCTGCACAATCCAAATGTTAGTTGAGAAGTTCTATGCATTCTAAATGAAGATCACCTGAAAATGATTTATGGTTACCTCAAGATCGTCCAAAAACTCTTCTAGTTGTGAGTCCATGTTGGAGACTTCACCTTCCTATGAAGGGCTCCCTCTACCCACATCTTCCCCCCAGGAGGACCCTTCAAATTCTTCCAGTAAGGGGAATCTCTCCATCAGTTTAACAGCCGACAACTACGGATGGATTTTTTTGATTTAGCAGCACTTTCACCTGATATATCATTAGATGTGAAGCACCCCGATTGTGCATGAAGTCCTCTAGATCAGCGATGTACATCTACCCTTAAACCTGATATACCGCAAAACCCGCTCAAGAGAGACCAATCCCAAACAAATCCATCCTGATATGGTTCATATGGTTCCACATAATTGAAGGATTGGGGAATTTTTTGTTGAAAACCATGATGTCCCAAGCCTCTGGGAAGAAAACATCATCAGACATGTATATATGGAATAAGAGCTTCCCCGGAGCCTGAGTGGGTATCCTATAGAACCCATTTTGCTTCCACCCCTCTTGCAGACCTTGCTCCTCTGGGATCATTGGGCCCACTGCAACCTCCTATCTCTCAACCAGTGTAGGCATCACCATTGTTGTTTCCCTTCCACCACAATATGTTCTTTCCACCTTCCAACCCCATCCACGAGGTTCAAGAGGCACCCTATTACTAGAAAGGATGGTATTCTTCTTTAAAATCTCCCCTGGGTAGGCTAGCTCCAAACTGTTGGCATAATCCTTCACTAGCCCATAGATAACAGTTGGTGGAGGAAGCCCATTTTGAATCTTCCCATCCTCTAGTGTGAAAATGGGCAAGACCTATCACATCACACATTGATGATCAACATGGAACACACCCATGTAGACCCGTGGGGTTAGCCTCTGCGTGCAGCAGAAGAACCACATGAAGCCACATGGGATGTATGGCTAACAAAAAGGCTTACGTTTGACCTGTGACTCCACAAATCCACCCCAAAGGCCTAGAGATATGACCATTTCTTTTCTGTCCCCTGGCCCTTATCCATCAATGCATCTATTGGAAATGGGAACAGATGAGGGTTGAACTCATCTTCCTTCCAAACTCAGTTCTGCACTAGCAGTGTGGTCCTTTAGTCAGAAATGCCCCACCATGTTCAGAATGACTAGATGAAAATCTGACCCTGGAGGGGAAATGGGGTTTGGTTATTCATTGAAACCCCTATTATGCATCTCTATCCACACATATAGAAGATGAAGTTTCCCACACACCCTATGTGGATTCTTCCCCTCACTGATGTACCACTGTACATTGAAAACATAGCCAGCACAAGGATCCCCACATTGATTTGTTCCCGCATCGTCAATCTATACACCGTGATAAACATGTTCGGCCAAACACCCATGTTTGTATCCCTTACTGTAATAATCTATCTATAATGAGAGCCGAGATGAACACAAATAACCTGACTACCAATTGTTGGTCACTGATGACACAGAACGACCATGTATTTTACTCGTTGTCCTCCAAGAGTCATCATTTTTCATGATCTTTGTTTCACTAGAACCCCTTTTGGGAAAGAGGGAGGCCTCACCAGAAACTTCCCTTCTAAGGAGGAATTCAAGAACTGCTTGATCCACAACATAAAATGGACATCCCTCTCTGACTACATTTCCTCTCTTAGAAAAAAGTCCATCAATGCCTTTTTTAATGAAGGAATCTTCTTCGAATCCTCCCTTGTATTCTTGGCATGGAGGAAATCATCACACATTTCCACCAATATTGAAATCCCCAAGTTATTTTAAATGTCCTTTGGTTGATACTGACCTCTCTATTGTGGAGATGAAAAGTGTTGGTCCTCGATGACCACCAACTCAACAACTCCAACATCAGTTTCTTCAGCTGGAAGATGTGGAATTGGGAGGCCCATGCCTCCTCTTATAGGCCCTCTCACCTCCGCTCTACCTCGAACTCCTCGGAGGAGGCACCCACCTAGTACGCCCAGGCCCAATCATCCATGAAATTTCCACACAAACACAAACCCCACCCATCGGTCCACCCCATCTCTGGGCTCCCCTAGGCCACCTTCTAAATGGTGTGTTGATGTGGGGGAGATAACTCATGCTGAAATTCCTTCTCAAAGACATTTTTAATGTGATTATACAAGCATCCGGTAAGGAAAACTGTATAATACTCCCATGTATGACTGCTGGCACCCCTGAACAACTGACACTGGCACGATGTACTCATGAACTAGTTGGCCAGCTCACCCCTACATTCTTCAAGAATGAAAAGAGATTCCCTTAGACTAAAGATGTATAGAGTCAGTCACTTTCTCAAGGGGGTTGTCCGACCGAATTTCTAAAAATAGATCCAAAAGGGAATTGTGGTCAGAATGACTCCCGACACTTTCCCCGATGCCCATATTATCAGCCACCTCTATCCTTGAGGCAGCATTTGCAAGGACCCCCTGAAATCTCCTTGATGAGATAGTCATAATCTAAATTTTAGGATTCTCTGCCCAGGGTCATGGATAATGATTGAAAATATTTATCACTGAGCTTTGTCAAAAGACAAGTCATAGTGCTCTGCCACAGATCTCACAAGCACAAGCTGCGGAGTGAAAATTCATGGATTCAGATAACACATTTTGTGTCACAGAGCAAGGAGGGACTGACTCACAAAGAGGTTGCAGAGTGTGAAATGTTTCGGAAATCGGGGTCCCCGACACAGAAATGAGTAAATGAATAAAGACAAAAATGTGTCATCCTAGACTATTTATAGGAAATGACCTTCGAGCTTCGCTACACGCCCACCCTCCATGAGCTTTGCAATGTTCTCAACCCGCACATTCCCTCTCCTCATCCCAACCCTAATTTGCGATATTTCTTTCTGTTTTACTTAATAATTATAGAGAACAACCCTTAGACTTCATCCCTTATTTTCTCCTTGGCTCTATTTTTTGAGGGGGGGATCTATTGAACCCAAACTATCTATAGAGGAAACAATTCTCAAAGAGCACCCCAATTCCAAATGGGATTCTTCCGGAAGCTCTTTCGTGAAGCCCTTAAGAACTGCATCCTTCGTGGAGCCCCTCATCACTGCGACCAAAATAATGCCATGGCCCCTATAAAATCTCTACAGAGTGAAATAGGTTGGAGACTCCTTAGTTATGACTCAATTAATGGAAATCTTCCCACTGCAGAGGGAACCAGATCGCCTCTATGATCTCTTGTAAATTGACAGAACCCTCCGCAAGAAACGCAGAGGGAATAAAGGAGTCCTCTATAATGAGGAGGGGATGAAGGTCGACTCTGCGGTTATGAAAGACTTTATACAAGCCTCTCCCAATAAAAAAAACCATGTAGCTTCATAGTGAGCCATCAGAGCTCCACACCACCACTTTCCTATAAATATTGGGTTTCCCTCAGATCCAAAGGATGGATACCCCTACCTTTCGTCTTCTCAGCTCTCAAATCGCAAAGCACTTTTTTCTCTATGAAACATTAAAAAAATGAGCTATTCATGGTAATTGTTCATTGTGATATACCTTTCCCTTAACTCAAATAAAATCCCTCTAAAAGTAGGGATGGACTTCACAGAACCCACATTCCATAGTGAAGGAAGGATCTCCATAAAGAAACTTGCGTCTTCATAGTGAACGAATGCTTCACGTAGTGCATTCCATGAACAAGTCGACCCTAGGTTAAGGCAGGAAAACTATGCTTTGTGAAGTATAGTGCTTCTTGGTGCCAAATGTTTCAAGTCACCCATGCTGCATGAAGTCACAATATGCGAAATCATATTCATTTTTTGATGCACCTCTTATATGCATGTATACCCCATGCCTAGACTAGATCACTCCTCTTTGTGAATCACAACCCTTTGAGGTGTCTTCCACTTTGTGGGGAACCATAGATTTACAAGATCCCTTCCTAGGAACCGCTTTTCTTCGAAACATCTTCTCCCATACAACATTCAAGTCATTTATAGAGTGATTTCAATGTCCCTTTGGTGGTTCTTCACATCGTGTTTCATAAACATATACTTCATCGCATAGGAATGCTAACAACTATTGCTTCTTCTCATAGCCCTGATAACATGAACCCCTCAATGGATCACTCTATACCACTTCCTATTTGATGAATTGTTTATTAATTCCATTCCAAAAGTGTGGGTGAGTATCAGTTATGTAAGTCTTAGTAGTTCGAAGAGAATCCTTATCGCCCAAGCTGCTGGATGTTAAACTTCCAAGCACCGTCTTCCTCAGAAAACATCATTAAACTATTGCCTCCCCCAAAGAAATATAAATGGGGTGACCCACCATGTAAATTTCTTATGCCCAGTAGTCTCCACGGGAGTGAGATCCTTCTCACATGGATTGATATCCTCTTTTCTGGAATGAAATCTGTCTGTGGGGAATGGAAACCATCACGGTGTAAGCCCATGACTTTCTTGTAGGAGATAGCATCCATTCTCCTAATCTCTTCATCCATGCACAAATGCAATAGGATGGATGTGCACATGGACCTTTGTTACGATCACCCACTCCCTCTGGGATTTATCGCCATTAGACCTCCATCCTGGAATCATTCCCTATCCCTATCTCCTTGGGCCGCTAACCATGCGTAAGCCCATGTTTCCTCTTTGGGCCACTAACTACACATAATACCCTCTCTATTCATCATGGGAATACCTTTCATGACGTTATCATCGGGTCATTTCTGCCTTTTGTTTCTCACACCAAGCATGATTCACATGGGCTTAGAGTATGCACCGAACATGACATCATCTATGAGCCGACTTACAATGTATGACCCATTGCCTCTATAACCGAACTACATGGACATTGATCCTTTACCTTTTCCAAGAAAGGTACATAGGAATCCACCCTAATGTTCAAGCCCAACACCCATTGGTCATGACCACTTCACATCAGTTCACACTTTTCCTTCATGACATTAAACTGTATACCCCCCTTTCGTCCCACTTGACGCAAAATTTTATGCATACAAACTATGTGGGTTATGATCCATGTCTCTTAGATAGGGTACATAGAAAACTTCCTTGAGGATTAATCCCAATCGACATTAAACCATTTCATTCCCATTTTTTGGGATCAAACACACTGGTCCACCCCCCGAGCATCAGACCAACTCTTAGGCCGCTAACTATGCGTAACCCCCAACATCATCTTCGGGTCATTTTACTCTGTGCAGTCCCCGAATCATAAATCATTCAAACTATTTTTGTCCTTATCCCCGTCTCCTAGACATAGTACATAGGAATCCTCCTAGAGGTTCAACCCCAAATAATGGAAAACCTATTCGAACTACATGGGTTTTGATCCCTATATCCTAGATAGGGTACGTACGAAGACTCCCTGAGGTTCAACCCCAAACATTGATAAACCTATTCAAACTACATGGGTTTTGATACCCATGTCCATAATAGGGTATGTAGGAAGCCTCCCTGATATTCAAACCTAAAAAATGGTAATCCCATTCGAAATACGTGGGGTTTTATCCCTGTTTCCTATACAGGGTATGTAGGAAGACTCCCTTAGGTTCAAAACCATACATTGGTAAACATCTCTGTCTACTATAGTGGACCCACATTCTTGGTCCATCATAGTGATATCAGACCAACCCTCGGGATGCTAACCACGCATGGCCCCAACATGTCATTAGGTCTTCGTCCTCCGCGCACACCTCGATTCCATTCCCCTTCCTGAACTATAGGAACATTGATTCCCTACCACAGTAATACATGGGATGCCTCCCCGAGGTTCAATACCGTCATTAATATTTGATCTTGTTCTATCCCATGAGACCTTGTGT
This sequence comes from Viscum album, assembly GCA_963277665.1. Lineage (NCBI taxonomy): Eukaryota > Viridiplantae > Streptophyta > Magnoliopsida > Santalales > Viscaceae > Viscum > Viscum album. Next base: position 71,935,014 of record OY728135.1, read on the forward strand.
TTGTAGAAGGACATACCCCAACCAGGAGAATATACTTCCTCAAGGTACCATCCATGTGTCCATTCTCATGGGCTACCCCCTTAGGCATCCCATCGCCCCACTGAACTACATTGACATTGATTTCCGGTCATGGGGATATGTAGGAAGCCTCTCTATGGTTCAATCCCAATATCACTATTATCTCCATGATGTTTTAATCTCACTCTCCATCCACTCATCTAGTAAACCCCTTAGGTGTTTTCCCCCTAGGGGATACAACCATCTTATCCTCTCCTATTAGTGTTATAATTAGTCCAATTCATCTCTTCAATACATTAAACTTGCAGAATACGCTGTGTTAAATATGGGAAGCTAATGAAATCCTCAGATACATGCCCATGGAATATAATACCACACACTCGATGTAGGATTCCTCGGGCTTCTGCACCTTCGAGAAGACCTATTATAAGGGTAAGAAACCTAGACACTCTGATGTTTTAGCATCCAGACACGCCAATGATGTACGACATGAATACTCCCCCGATCGAAGGTTTCATCACTGAATTGACCCTTTGGAATGTCCTAATAGAAGAAATGTAATACACTAATGTCCATAAAGATATGGCACCAAGGAAGAGTTTCACGAACAACGTCTTAATCTTTACGGGTGACCCGGACTAGGTAAAGAGTTCCTAGGAAGAATCCATGGAAAGATGAACTGATGTCCCATCATCCAGTTTCAATCGTGGACTATATGTCCCTGAATAAGCGATAAATGATGCCTGCCTTAGGAAAGCTGGAATGTGGGGCAATAGTCAGTGCTTTCTCCATAGGCAGATGCACTCCCTGTAAAAATAGTTGAAAACAAACATTCATAAGGAAAATTACATATCCTACCTATTTCATTCTAAATAATCTAGAAAACTGAAAACTCAAACACCTATTCAAGAACATAACATCCAAAACACGTATATTCATTGGATTATTGCGTCCATTATCTTCATTAGTCTAGGAATATGTTCTGTAGTTTTTCCTTATAATAAATTCAATCAAAACATGAAATTAAACATCAAATTCATGATAATATCCCATTTGAATAGTAATTTAATGTAAAACCATGTAATACTATAAATAAAATAAAAAACCAAACATTCATTCTTCCTCAATAAAAATGGAATCTCCATCGTCCTTCAATTTTCTCAAGTCAAACATTGGTATAATGTTTCAACATCATTTCCTTAACACATACCTTGGTGAACATGTCATCTAAATTATATATTTCTTGTATCTGTCATAGATATGTCTCACTATCCTCTATCATCATCTAAAGGAAATGATATTTCGATTCGGTTTATTTCATCAATGAATGAAAAATTGTGTTATAGGCTAAATGTATTTCCATCTCACTAACAAAGAATAAAAAACCTCTTTGATGGATCCATTAATGATTCTCCAATATATTCTTCAAAAATATCAATTATTCCTTATTTCCATTGAATTTACATATTCTACTACCATTATGAATAGATATACCACAAACTACCAACTTAATATCCAAGTGATTATCATATTTCTAAATATGAACACAAATCCTTATATACCCTTATGTGTATATAAATAACTTCTAATGACTTCATCCATATAACCTTGAAATGGATTATCTATATCTAATAATGGTGATATATCATTTGGCCCATTAAGATACCCTTTGATTCATTTCAAAACCCCTTAATTGTTCATTTCTAATATTTTAAAAAATCACCTAATGAATCCCACTAAAAATACAATGTCATGTTGAGTACATAAGATGGATCAAATAAATTTTCATACCAATGACGAAAATAGAACTTCCACCATGTGCTTGACTTCGTGTTACAATTTAAATTCCTTTTATTTGTATAGTTTAACATTTCTGACCAATATAGTAGAGACCGACATACATCTAGACATTCTAAATCTTGATATTATGTTCTACATGTATTCCCTTTAATAAAAAAACATTCTAGTTTCCTTACCCCTCTCAATACTCAGTCCTAATATTTTCATATCATCCATGAGTTCTTCAATATATAATATTCTAGGATACTCATTCTCCGAATACATTTTCTTCTTATGGTTTGACCATCCAGGATCATGTTATTGAAATACAAGTTAAAAAGAATGAAAATCCCATCCTCAAAGTCTTTTAGTAGGATTTTTTATTTATTTTTCTCTACCTAAATCGCATATTATATATGAATGAATTGAATCTAAGATTCCATTTCCTGGGTACTTTCCTCAAGACATGGAATATTCTCTTTATCTTACACAATATGTACTGGTTTTGATTATCCATGTATTAAATCGGTTACTTCGTGTATGTTTTCATCTCCAATTCACCATGAACGAATGTCATTTTCATATCCATCTACTCTAAATGAAATCATTGAAACATTAAAACTCATATTTTTTGAGATGGTAGTGTGTATCACTACTAGAGAAAATATTTTATTGAATACCACTCTTTCTTTCTACTTAAATATTTTCACCATTAGTCTTCCCTAGTTCTACCTCATACAATAAAAGTTTTATTTCAAATGGCATAACCATTTGATCTCATGTTCATTCTTCCCTTGAGGTCGTTTCGTTATCTCCCATTTTTTGTTTCCATACCAATAATAATTCCCCTATTCCATATTCAACTATCAAATTCTAGAATAACAATGATTGTTTTATTCTTCTAGGATATTAGGTTTAGTTACATTCGTTAGATGAAAATAGTGAAAAATTGATCAAAAACAATAAATGGGCCATATTACATAGGCGATTCCCTATAATTAAAACTATAAATATTCTCTGTCATGTACAACACATTTTTGATATTATCCTTTTAGTAACCTGACTTTTTTATATAATATTTGTGTATTAATGTATATATTAATCTTGAAAATTTGATGAACTCTACGTGCCCAAAAAACAACTGGAAAATTTCCTATCAAAAACTAATTTTATCAACATGAATATAGTCATTTAATTCGTTGATCTAAATTTCCTATTCAACCCAATTCCAGTTTTTTCAAATGATTTATAATTGAATAAAACATTTTATCTTTTGTCTATATTCATATTTTCGTCATCTAAATGTTTAAATCCATTTGTTTCCTTGTCAATTACCATAAAAATATATATGGGACATATTGTTGAGTTATTTCTATTCTTTGAAATCATAATGGACATATTAATAAAATTCTAAAAACATTACAGTGGTTAACATTCAAATGGTTTCTATAGTAAGGTTGCTCTAGAGTCACATTCCATGTTGATATTAAAGGACTCCTTTAACAAGGTACATCATGAAATTGATCACTTTCAACTGAATCTATATGGATATTTGGGAATGAAGTATCATGATTTATGGATTTTATATTAATTTTTTTTTTCAATATACATCACCATTATATTCTACTATTTTATTATAATAATGATATTATGTTTCTTGATTCTATTCCATTTAAAAAATTTATATAAACTTTTACTTTTATATTATCCACCATTATCGAACCATTAAGATTTGAGGTTAATTCATGCCCCCCTTTCAACCACAAACTTTGAGTAAAAAAATATTAAACACCTCATATTTTTTAGTATTTAAACCCATAATTTCCTTGTTTTATCATTAATTAATGTGTTAATGTATAGGGATCCTCCAAGATAATAAACTACTGTCATGCCAAAAATATATATCCATATATATTTTAACTTATGAAACCAAGGATTCCACCTTTTCAAGATGAGTGATACCTTTAATTAAATCCATATAACAATATCTAAAATCATCAAAACGCCATGTGATCAAGCTTCAGTATACACTTTAATACTAGAATATTCATGATATTCTCATTGGGGTTCCTTAGATAAAAATTTCATAAGACAAAACTTTTAGAATATGATTCCTTATTAAATGTCACCCCATCTGATTTTATGGTCCGAAACAATATCCATTCCATTACTATTCTAGAAACAACCATGGGGCCCTATGTTTTCTTCAAAACTCCATCAAAGAAGTTTGTTATAGATCTTACCTCTTCCAGCTAATTAATTTAAATGATTATCTTTCATATAAATATTTTATCCCAAAAAAACCATCAACTAAATAAATCCTTTATTCCTCATAAAGAAATATAATTTCCCCCTTCCTCATGATCTTGATAGAATCATTACCAAATCAGTGACCATTTCCAAAAAATTTGAATCCCTAATTCAACATGTATCCCTCCTATCCACTAGAATACAATTATCCCTTGAAGTCAATGATCCATGATTCCATTGGGACATCAACACTCATCATGAAATATCTAATACCTTCATGTGAAATTTATAAAATTTAAAAAACAAAATTCCTTATAGATTTCATCATATTCTACATGTAACCCATCTTTAGATTCCCTCTCTTATAATATTGCAGACATATGGGCTTCTATCTAATAAATTTACCTTAACTTCAATCTATGGACATATCTTCTAAATTCATCTAACTTAAAATTCTATTGGTTGATTTTACTCATCCTTTTCATTTAGTGTAGTCAATGTAGGTTCATAGAATCCCCTTTATATAAGTTTATCATTTGGAAATAAATTTTAGATATCTACCCAGTAGTTTATCCAAATATAGTTACTTATAAAAGATAAAATTCCTCCCATGATTCTGAAAGTGATGATAATAATAAAAAATTCAAAATATATTATATGAACATGACATTAATTGATATGATCAAACTTCATATCATGTAAAAATCATTCACATTCTAATGAAAAAAATTTATTAATGAAAAGTATTATTGATATAATTAAATTTCATATTATGTAAAATGGTAGTATAAAACATATGAACTACCTTTGTTTTATATTTTTGGATTTTAAACTACCGTTAAGAATTATTATCATTGATAATATAGTCTTTGAATAGTGATCACATGATTAGTATTAATATAAGGCTTTCAGAAATCCTATTCACATAGAAAAAGGAAGTGATGGCCTCATCTAGTTGAATTTCACCACATGAATCCAATTTGTCTAAGATCGGAATGGAGGTAGCGTCATTGGGCATCGCACTAGACTAAGCCTAATCCGATATTCAACATGTTATGCTTGAACAGGATCTTCTATGGGATAAGTAGAAGTTAATATAGATTACCACCGGAGCGATGCTATCCGATCCAACCAAAGAGCCTGTCACTATCACACACCTTCCCCTTAGGTCTGATGCAGGTGTTATAAGGGGTTATTTAACAAGACCCTCCCACTATAATTATTTGAATTATTTTTGTATAGAATAAAGAATATACAGTCATTTTATTATTGTTACTTTATAAATGGGTTTAACAATAGAAATAGTTTTTTTAGTTAATATTCAATTAAAAAATATATTTAGATGAATAAATTTATTTTTTTTAATTATGTATTAATTTAATAAATTATTATTACTAAATTAATTTTTATTAAATATAAATTATTGTATAATTTTTTATACAATTGTAATTTTTATTAAGGGTTGAGAGTTGTTTCTGTTAAAAATCATTTATTTTAGATTAATGTAGGTTTTTATTTTAATAGTGAAAAATAAAATATTTAAAAAATTATTTAGATAAAATGAATATTATTTTTGGATTCAGGATGTTCAAATAATGTACTAGTGAATTTTTCATTATTTTCTAAGAAATTTGAATTTTTTGGTAAAAATTAAATAATGTTTAAATATATAATGTGCTTTATGACATCATAATGTCCAAATAGTGATTTAATGATATACTATAGAATTGATATTATACTGATATTGATTTTATATTTAAAATTATGTCATTTTATATTTCTTTGATTAATTTTATGTTTTCTTAGTGGACCCTCCAAGAATTATAAAATATTTTAACATTATAAAATGATTTCCTTGAGAGTGTGACTCACCTACACATAAGAAAGCCTAATATTTTAAAAATATCAGACAGTGGCCTTATAAAATAATTTCTCCACTCCCTTTTTTCAACAAACATGGGTCGAAACCATTGTATGGTCTGTGTTATTGAATATTTAATTATGTAGATTACAAAACCAATGTTCGTGAAATATTAACAAATTAACCTCTCATTTCCTATATAAACCCATGATAGATCCAACTTCACTTTTCTCAAAACCCTTTGGGAAAGTCCCTAGACTTCCCTCATATATTTAGAATCCTCCCAAGTCACCCCATGCTCCCACAAAGCCCCTACTCACGCTCTTGATGTCAGAAACTCAAGAAAGGGATCCTCACTTTCTTTCCATCCTTATTTATGGCCAAGTTTCCTTATATTGTTATTCCATTTTATTTTCAATTAAAAATGTTGGGGTCTGATTTCTCATCTCCCCTATACTTCTCTCCTTATGTTTTATTTATTATATACCACTTTATTTCTCATTAATTCCAATCATGGACACCTGTAACCATGACGAAATTCTGTACGGGATTTCTTATTTTCTCATTGTTGTACATGTTTATTTATGTTGCTATACCCTGTTATATTCAACTAAAAATGTTGGGGTATGACTTATAACCTATCTCATACTTCTCTCCTTATGTTTTAATGATGATAGTCTTCTATCTCTCTCATTAATCTCTTCTATGTACACATGTTACTGTGCTGAACATTCGTAATAGTTATTCTATTTTCCATCTTTCTTCATGTTTCTTTATTATGTTATGCCTTTTATTTACGAATTCCATGTGTTGGGACTTGTATCTATATGAAAACGTATTTTCCATTTCATGTTCATATGATGACATATCACTTTCTCTGTCATCAACCATTTTTCTGAATTTTTATGTCTTGTCATTAGGCTGGTGGATTTACACCGCGTTTTTCCAAGCCAAAATCATTGTGTAGTGAATACCGTACACATTTCACTATCAAGGGTATTCACCTTTATGCACATATACATATTTAATGGCACATACAATTTTTTATTAACCATTACTTAATCATGGAATAAATTATGATTTTGAATGATTCAATGTTATATGATCCTTGTGGCACACTTATGCATTAAATGAAATGATTGTGAAGGGTGTGCCCTAATAGAGCTCCAATGCATTGGTTAAAGAATCATATCTGGATACATCATGTACTATAAGTTTTGAAACATTCTTATTCATGTGAAATTATGCTTTGCTCAATTTAATTCAAGTGAAATGTGGGTTTAATCATGTTTCATGTGCAATGAGCTTTGGCCCATGCTAATATCATATTAAATATCGTTTCCACATTTTCATGTTATGATAATCATGCCGTATCATGGATTTATGTTCATGTTTCTCTTATGATACATTGATATGACTATTTCCTAACATGTATTGTATTAATCATGTTATGCCTTTTTACTCCCTTAGTAGGATTTATAGCTCAGCCTTTCTTATGTATGTCCTCAGGTTATCCCATGCAGTGCTAAGTACGAAGGAATGTTGTGGTCATGTAAAAGAATATTTCAATAATGATGTGTATTTCATGTTTTATGTTTCTAGGTAATGTTCCTATAACCCAAATAAACTAGACCTATTGATATTCGATGATGTATGAAGTGCATATTTTATGTAATAAATTATGTTTAATTGTGAAATAAAGTGAAAGGTTGTTATTATTGGTATCGAAGGATAGGTTTAGTTATTATTGAGATTTGGATTAGAGAACCCTAGTGAAAGCCTTAGGTATAAGACTAAGTAAAATAATAACATCCATAAATATTGGTTAGTATTGTGTTTTAGGACCAAAAGGGTCCTAGATACCCTAAGAGGGGGGGGGGGTAAATCGAGGTATGAGTAATTTTTTTCAAATTATTCTTTTCCCATTGGATCTTGACCTCTTTATTATGAGGTTCGTTTTTTTCACATGTGTGTTTATGATGATCAGTTATTTTTGAATTTATCCGATAATTATGCTTTAAATAAAATTCCAGGAAGCAAACAGGCAGACACAAATATTTTTACTTGGTTCACCCTCACTAGGCTATATCTAAGGAGCATACAACAGTGATGGGCCGCTATACCAAATCCACTAATTAGCACTCCCAATAAGGTTCGGGCTAGAACACCTCAATACCCAGGATCAATGCCTTTATAATGTTTATGTTTAGATCATTTATTTCTCAAGGTTCACTCCCTATTTCTCGCTCACTAGACCACTGTCTGTAGAAAGGATTATCTTATTCCTCTTCCTTTACTCACTAAACTTGAAGGGGATCCACTCAAAGTTTATAGACATGCCAGACTCTTCATTATCTCTAATGAAATCGGTATCCTTAACTATTTATAGATTCTCTATTAATTTCCAAATTTCACCAGTAGATGAATCTCTCGTTGTACTGGGTATACTAGGAAACCCTAATTTTTACACGCAGCCTCTACATTGCCTTGCACGTAATTTTCTTCTTTTGCATGAAATCCAGTTTTCGCACAACTCATTTATGCCAACCTATTAATTTACATGTAACAAACATATTTTATATGATTATTTTTCTTTACACACAAATAATTATTTTACACGAAACTCATTCTTTATTCTCAAATACTTCATCTACGCACACTTACTTTCTTTTAAGCACAAACTTGTCATTTACGCGCAACTCCCTTGCGTACTCCAATTTTGCGCGCCAGAGCTTAGATACTCTCAATGTCTTGGGATATTTCTAAGGACAGGTCACTTCATATTTATAGGCAAACTCAACCCCTCCATGAAAAAACCTCATAGAGCACGTAATAATCTAAGAGTGGGAAAACACATCTTCCGTGCAACCCTGTATTTCAAGCATGACTCCAAAATTTCACGCACCTCATGCCTTTTCCAATTTTCTAGATTCTGATCATGAAACACCACTGGGGTGAAAAAATACATTCCTATATTTTTCACCCCATGAAAATATTTCGTACAACTCTCTAATTTTTTACACACCTCCCTTTTCTAAAAACACATCTCCCCATTTTCCGGTTTTCATGCCCATGAATTTTGGAAAATAATGGAAAATGATGCCACCTTGTATCTGCCTTTTTTGTACTGCCTAGAGATCATCCATTCCATTTTCAAGGTTCTTTTTTCAAACATATATATCCAAAAACATATCTTGAACCAAACAAATCACCATAAAAACTCCCTTTTTCAACAAATTGGACATCATGGTTTGCCTTGTCAACAAAAACAACATGGAGGACCACTTTTTAACAAACAGAATCACCTCAAAAAATTCTTCAATAATACCTTGAGAGATTTTTTCCCAAAAATATCCCCTTTGGATTTGTTGAAAAATCTTCTTATAATGATACATTGTTAATGATTATGCCACCATTTGCCTCTTACGATTCTGATGGAGATCAATGATTCACTCAACACATACTCTATGCCCACATGAGTAATGCTCACCATAAGAAACAAGAGTAAATGAAAAATCATCAATGAATCACTTCATTCTATGTACCAATTGTAGATACCACACTGCTACCAATTTCTAATTACTGCAAACCTTCTAAAACTATTCCAACATCACTCTCCTGCTTTTATCATGACCCTCAGCTGTCCTGACATTTATTCTTTGATCAATAACTTCTATCATTTTCAGATTTAAAACTCTCCATGTCTACTTACAACTTCAACTCCTCTTCAAATTTCAACCCCCCCTTTCTCACTGATCCAGCTATCAGCTTCTCTGCATGTCTCTGAACAAGACATTTTATCCCTTTTCTGGAAATAGTATCTCCCCCTTTTGGAATCACTCTTTCTCCCACATTTTCAATGAACCCAATGGTCACTTCTTTAAGGTATGAAACATTGTAGAAGGAACATATTAGTACAGTATGTAAAATAAACCATACATTGGGATGAGGGGGTGGCCCATATCCAAACGTTTTCAAGTGCGGAGAGTCTACTAGACTCCCAAAGCTAGTTGATGCCTCTCAAACGCTTCCTTGGGTAAGGCCTTTGTTGGGATATCAGCAACATGAAGCTCTGTGGTCACATACTCCAACTTCACATGTTTTTTCTCCACCTTCTCCATGATAAAGTGATAAATTATGTCAATGTTCTTTGTCATTAATTGATGTATGGTATTTCTGCTGAGATTTTTAGCACTTGATTTATCGCACTAGATTTCGATCGGAGACGTCACTTCAACTCCTATATCATCAAGCTACTACTTCTTCCAAATTAACATTAGGCATGCTTGAGTGGACACATTATACTATTCATATATGGTGTTTAATGAAATGGAATATTTCTTCTTGGTCAACCAATAAATACACAATCCACCATGATAGAACGAACCTCCAGATGTTGATTTTCTGTCATCCACCAAACTGGCCTAATCAACATCAGTATATCCCAATAACTATGACTAAGATTTGTCATTATATATCAAGACAAAATCCACCATGATCTTTATATACCAATGTATTATTTTTACTGCAATCAGGAGGATATTCTATGGATTACTTTGATATCTTGCTTCTTAGTATGTGGAGAATACAATTGCATGCCTTATCACTATCATGTACATTAAAATTCCAATATGTTTCATGTGTTCTATGATATTCACCACCTTACCTTCATCATCTTTTAAAATTTTCATCCATGTAGCAACCAGGGTTTTTATTTCCTTTGAATTTTCCAACCCAAATATTCTCAGAACCTCCTTGGAATATTTGGATTGCGAGATAAATGCCGCATTACTTCCATGTGTTACTTCATCGGATTCGCAAAAAAATATGTCATCGACATAAACCAGAACCATCTTCCTTTGATTACTGTCATTATTGAAATATATATTTTAATCAATTCCACCATGCTAGAAACCATGATTCCTCATATATTGATCAAACCTCATGTACCATGCTTTTGGTGCTTGTTTCAGCCCATATAACATCTTCTTTAGCCGACAATAAATGTTTTCATCTTCATTAATGAGAAACCCATCTGGATACTCGATATAAAATTCTTCCACCAGAACGAAATTTATGAATGCTGATTTGATGTCCATATAGAACACATTGAACTTTTGTTGCACTATAATGGCTATAAGTAATCTGATTGTCTCCAGCCTTGCAACTGGTGAAAATGTTTCATCAGTATCTATACCCTATATCTAAGAGTATCCTTTTCCCACAAGTCATTACTTGTTTCAAATAACTGTTCCATATTCATTCATCTTATTGTGAAAGACCCATTTAGTGCCATTGAAATTTTTATCTGCTGGTCTTGAAACAATCTCCCATGTTTAATTCTTCTCACCTTTTTCAAGATCTTCATTCATAGCTTGAATCCAATTCTCATCATTGGTTAGAATTGACTTCCTCATGCTCATTTATTTTATTTTCTTCGGAATCATCATTTTCCACATTTTATCCTCTTTTGTCTCTTCTCACTTCCTCACATTTATAAATAATCATTACAATATATCATTTAATTTCTTTCAATTTCTTTTCTCAGCTTCTTTTTGAACGATTATTGATATTCTCTCGTAGATTCTTAGTATCTTGAAAATAGTCGGTTGATACCATGTTGTTAGAAAAAAATAGATAATAATGAAATGTATGATTTCTACTTCTTCACCATAATCTATCTTCTCTTGGAAGAAAGGTAACACCTAAACAGGGGAATGATACCAATGGATATATATTCAATGCAACTCTGAACCATTAGATCACCCGTGTATAGCTCTGATAGAACTTTATTTTCAATGTAGACTCTTCATCATATCATCTCCGCTTTCCATAGCACACAAACCTCTAATACATATTTCATTAATAGAACCATTGTGTAACAAAACTTGTTGAATCTGATATCATATCCAATTATTCTGATTATTCTCTTCTCACACTATTTCACCTGACTAAGAGATAGAATGATCCCCCTATGATGTCAAACTCTTCTAGTTATAAGGCATATTGTTTAGACCAATAAACATTCTTAGTCTCCAAAATAATATCATAACATATGATTACAGGTATGATAAAATGCTTCATCTCACTAATATCAATGAGATCATAATTGGGATAATTCACCACTTAGTATTGAGCTATCATCAAAATCTCCCCCTAGGATGTCCAACTCTGGGTACTGATTTGAATCAGCTGACATTATGTATCACATTACATAACTACTTTTCATCTTTTGATGCCACTTACCCATGGATCATATCTCACATTAAACATAAAACTCTTGAACATCAGTTTATAACGTTTACACACATTGTGACAAGGGATCCTCTAGAATCCAAAAGAAGTGAATTTTGGTTGATCTTGATTAGTCAACCCTTTGATTATTTCTTTCAAATCCGTATATTCTTTCCTTGCCTACTCCAACTACCTACCAAACTCCAACTAGTTTGGCCACATGACAAGGCATTCTTTAACCTAATTCTGATTCTTCTTATGATATTGAAATTATGTATGCTTGGAATTTCTCACACATTTGGTTTTAAACCCAATGATATACATTTCCTTCCTTTATGTTCCACAAATATACCACTTCACTTTATTCCTTCTCTAAGTGGGAATCTCTCCACATGTCTTCAAATCTCACTATGTGGCCTGAGGTGTGGAATTTCCTAGAAATTATTTAATAATTTTTCTTTTATAAGACGTTTGAATGATGGTACATTTTATTGTAGGGGTTGAGTTTTTAACTAATTCCACATTATTCTTACTCAAAACTTGAGTAGATCTACACTTAATCTTCTAGGTTTGTTCATATTCTCTCTAAGAGAGCTATTGTGAGTGTGACATAAGAGGTGATTGATACACCATTTTTTAGCTCCTTTTGATTCCCATGAGGTAGTAAATCTATTTTTTAAATTACCACTTTGACTTCTAATGAAACATTTCTCCTTATGCATCACTGAAGTTGAGATTATCCTTTTGGGTTCCTTTTCCTTTATCGCTTTCCCTTTTTCGCAATGTTTGGCCAAATTCCCATGATTATAACATATGAAACCTCTTCTATTAAATACATACCTCACTTAATCATTTATCAGTTGATTTGTTGGTTCTTCTTACAGTCTCCTTGTGTCATTGAGCTCACAGTCCTCATGACATGTACTCATGGCGTGTCCTATTCTTCCACTATAGAAACACTTCATGGATAATTTCTTTTGAGAGACTCTTCTATCAATCATTTCTAGATGCTTCTTCTTATTCTCAGATTTAGAAATTTTTCTATCTTCACAACATGAAATATATTCCAAGGACTCTAAACAAAATCTGGTGGTGTGGACATGAATCCCATAGAAATTGAACATGTTGTCACTAATTCTTGTGAATGGCCTCTTAGGTCTGTCTCCAGCATCTGTATGAATTTATCCATTTCTGTAACTATTCACAGATCTCTTTCTATCATGCATGGTAGGGGATTCATCAAATATAATACCAGTTTTTCCTTAACTATATGGTCTTTGAACTGAGAAAATATGTCGATGTTTCTCATCTGAAATAGCATAATTGTTTTCATTTTATCATCATCTGCCAAAGGAAATCAAATATTATGTTCAATGCATCATTCAAATTAGGATTTCCTTTTTCATTCGATTTCTCCATTTCTTTCATGGATGATTCTATCTCTTCCTCCAGTTTTTTGAATCCTCTTATCTCTTAAATCAAGTTGTGCATTGATTTATCTTCTAATATTCTTCCCACTACTCATCTCATCTTCCAGTTCTCATGTGATATTTTCTACCATATCACATTGCTCCTTTATTTTCAATATTTATTGAGCAACAAATTTAGAGCCTCATGCATTCTCTTATTGTAGTATTTGATTCTTCTGAACTAGTTTTGATAGCTATGTAGAAAGATCATCATTTCTGGATTTTAGATAATAAATTTTATATGAGTTTAGATTCAATACCTTAACATCAGCATTTATATTTTCTCTCATTATAGACAACTTTAGCAGTTCATCAGCTTGGGAGTCCTTATTCTCTCTCAGATCAGTATCAACATCAATTAGCCTTTGATTTAAGCATCTTATCATATTGAACACAATTTCTTATACATGTATCCTTATATCATAACATTTAATTTCTTCACCATGTTTCTGATCCAATTCATTTGTCTCATATACAAATTCCACTTTTGGACACCTTGGATTTTCTTCATCAAGAGATGATCCAACATTACATGGAATATCATGTTCTTCCCTCATTTATTCAGCATCATTGAATGAGTAAGTATTTTTACTATACGATTCATCCAAACCATTCTCCTCTTCATTACATTACTCCTTTAACTAGATCACACTCTTTCTGTAGACACATCCACACTGGTGAATTTCACATGACTTCTGCTTCTTCTTTGATGTTCTTCCCTTTTCCATGGAACACCAAGACAAGAGAAGACTGAATCTTTAACCACAAAAATAGACTAACCCAATTAAGATAAAAGAAATATGATACTGGAAACCTTCCCTCTAATACATATTGTTAGGACCAAATAGGGCCTAGATTCCCTGAGAGGGGGGTAAATCAGTGTATGAATATTTGTTTTCCAATTAGTCCTTCCCCACTAGATCATGAACTCTTTATCATAAGGGACACTTTGTTTTCACTTGGGTTTTTATGACGATCACTTATATTTGACTTTATCTAATAATGATTATTTAAATGCAATGGAATGAAGCAAACAGGATGACATAAAGATTTTTACTTGGTTCACCCTCACTGGGCTAAATCCAAGGAGCATACATCGATGATGTGTCGTTGTACCCAATCATCTAAATCTTACTACCAATAATGTTCAGTCTAGAACACCTATATGCCCAGTATCACAACCTTTATAATGATTATGGTCAGATCAACATGTCCCCAAGGGTCACTCCCTATTCCTCTCTCACTGGATCACTGTCAGTAGAAAGGATCACATTCTTCCTCTTCCATTAATCAATGCACTTGGAAGGGATCCACTCATAGTTTATAGACATGTAGGTCTTTTCATTATATCTAATGAAATCTACATCCTTAAATGTGGACATATTCTTTGTTAACATCCAACTTTCACCCGTAAATGAATATCTCTTTGCACTGGGTGTATTGGGAAACACCAATTTTTATGCGCATCCTCTACACGTCCATGAGTTTAATTTTCTGCTTTTGTATGAAATCCACTTTTCGTGAAATACCTCTTCTACGCACAACTAATTAGATTACATGCAACAACCTTCTTTTACACACAACCTTCTCTTTTTGCGCAAACAATTATTTTACCCCCAACATTTTCATTACACACAAATACTTCTTCTACATGCATAAACAATAGTTTATGTGTAAACTGGTCATTTACATGTAACTCCCTTGCGTACTCCAATTTTTCACACCAGAGCTCATATACTCTCTATGTCTGGAGATATTTTGAATTAAGGGGTCCCTTCATATATATAGGCAAACATGACCGCTACATGAAGAACCCTCCATGAGCACATAATACACTTAGAGCGTGAATAACACATCTTCTACGAAACCTTGTATTTCACAAATGACTTTTAAATTTCATGCACCTCATACCATTTTCAATTTTTGAGCATTTGAGCTCAAAACATCCCATTCATTAAAAACTTCATTCCTCTATTTCATGCACCATTCCAATAATTTTCACACTACTCAAATTTTTCACTCAACTCCCATTGTAAAAAGCACATCTCTCAATTTTATGATTTTCAGGCCCAAAAATTTAACGAACACTAAAAAATGGAACCACCTTTTATCTAATCTTTTTTACCACATTCAGATCATCCAATCCTTTGTTGTGGTCCATTTGTCAAATATGGATTGAGAAAAACATATATTGATCCCAAAATATCACCATGTAAACCCCTTTTTTCTTCAAATTGGACACTGTGGTCTTCTTTATCAACAAACACAACATGGTGGACCACTTGGTCAACAATCACAATAACCAAAAAATGCTTCAATGATACATTGACAGATTTTTTCCCAATATAGAGTAATTGGTTTATCCAGAAAATACATCCCTAACAGGATATGAACATGTAGAGGTGAATCTCTCAAAGAAGTATCTAACGGTACGTCCAAAAAACACTACTTTAAGCTACACTCAAATAGAAAATGGTGCATGAAAATGGGCCATGCTGCAGTCCTGGTTCGACACTCACGAGGAATATTTTTTTCCAAATTTTCAAGCTTAATATGAACAATTATTAAGGGAAAAAATTCCCCTAAGAATATATGTTGTTAAGTAGATCATGTATTGCATATATTGAAGCCAATTAATTCACCAGTTAAAGAAATAGATGTTATTAATATTTTCATAAAATTTTATATAATCCACTTACATATTTTATATGAAATGTGAATTGTTTTTGTGAAATATTAATGATTAAATATTAAATTTAATTTTTGAGAAATATTTGAATTAATCCAATCGAGGTTAGTTTACTGTTTTAAATATATATCTCCCCCCAATTACTAAAATTTTATGATTTTTTTTTCATGAATCCGTATTCAATTTACTAGATATCATTAAAAGGATTCATTGGAAAATTATGCCATTTTAAGGGACATATGGACCACACATTATGGCCCAAAGAATCTGTGAAGAAACTAGAGCATCCATGATAATGGATTTACTGTGCTCTATCCATAAGACCAAATTTGATGATACTCCAGATTTTTTTCCTGATTATCCAAAGGAATCTTGGATAAAAATTACAATTCTAAATCCCAAATACGATGGGCCCAACTGATTCATTTAAACGTAGCCCACAATTCCGGATGAGAATTAAAATATGTACATTTTTCATGAATTTTCTCATTATCTATACATCTAATGTAGCTAATATTTTGCAGTGTGAAATCCATAATATGGGAGGTCAACTTTTTTGAATAAAGTGTTCATATATGAAGGAATCTTCCTATTGATAAACCCATTCACATTTCGGCCTTCTAAAACAATTGGATTGAAATAGAGAGATTATAATTTCTTACTAAAATCACCATAACCTTTTCAAACTAAGTCCAAGTGCATCAAAATTATGAGAATAGACGGTGAAAAATTTTGTTGTCAACTTGGTAGAAGGATATATCTCTAGATTAAGCTTTCTGGATGTCCAAATCGTCGAGCCAATTGGAGGGGTAGCTTCGAAAAACAAATACTCCACCACCTTGCGCAATAAATACATCCCCTCCTCTCCTTTAAAAAAGGATGGAATTTCAAAGAAAATGGGGAAATTTTGGAATGAAAAATGATCTTTAAAAGGCTTGGGAGGATCTTCCATACTCATGTTTTTACGTGAGAAACCATTCCCCATCGCTTCCATTCGTTTACTTTTGTGTTGTTCTTCGTGTGTAATCTTGTAAGTGTTTTTTTTTGTAATTTTGTTTTAATTAATGTTTATATATTCAATATAACTTATTCTCATCCACCTTCTGTAGTTTAATATCAAATTTCTTAAAATAGTTTAAATCATGTTAAAACCCCTTTCCTTCTTTTTCTTCCAAAATCAATCGAACGACTTTTTTTAATTATCTTCAATGATCATGTGTGTGTGTTCGACACACTACTATTTTATAATCCCATTCTTTTAAATTTTTATAAATCATCACCTTAATAATATTTAACTATATTAATAATAATTCCCTTTTCTTATTAAATCTACCATTGGGGTGAGTTATAATTTTGGGATATTAATTGATTGAGAGCTTTTTCTTGATGTGTATTCTTTAAGTTAATATTGTGTATGTTGAACATTATATAACATGGACTAATTACATGGTTTGTTTAATATTTTTATTCCATGGATTATTGGAACAACAAATTCACTACCATAAACAATTAATGATTATGATTAGAACCCTATGTTAGTTTACGTCTAGGATTAAAGCCTTAACACTTGGTAATTCTAATTAGAATCATCTATTGATGTGTGAATTAATTTAATACAATATATAGAAAATCTCAAGGATTTCATATGATTAAATATCCAATAATGAACTCACCCAAATCATTATCAATTTTTTAAATCAAACATCATCCATTAATTATTTCATAATCTCTTAAAACTAATCCCCCCAATGAAAATATAATCAATTAAAAACAACAGACTATAAAAAGTATCATCGTTGAGGATTCAACTCTAGTGCTTCTATACACATTAGTAGAGAAACAAGACTTTGAACGGTTGATAGGTGACAATCGGCCATGCTTTAAAATGGTGCAATTGTCGGGGATGGGGAATTATGTATTCATTATTTTTTTATTTTTTTAAAACAAAAAAAGAAATTAATAAAAAAAATATAATGTAAAAAAATATTAAAAAAACACAAACAAAAAATTGTCTTCATCTTTCTTTCAAAATCTCTCTAAATTCCCTGTAACCTCCCAAATGTCCCCTCATATTTTTTTGACCCTAAAATTGAGTGAAAACATCCCCAAAATCGGAGGAACATAATAGATAATCATGTAATTCAAGAACGATTCCTTGTCCAACCAATTGAATTAGATATGGATACTCATAGGGAACACACCCTTAAAGAACTTTCTTCCCCTAATTTGAATAACCAACCCTTTGGTATTCAATATCCAATCATATAGGAAGACTTTGAACTCAAATCATTTTTTATTCATCTTCTTCTTTATTTCCATTGGCTAGCCGGTGAGGATCCACATCTTCATATAAAAGAATTCCAAGTGGTGTGCTCTACCATGAATCCCCAAGGGGTTTTTGAGGAAAAAATCAAACTATGAGCATTCCTTTTCTCTCTAGAAGACAATGAAATGTCATGATTCTACTACCTTCCTCATTGTTCCATAACCACATGGAATTACATGAAGTGACTCTTCTTAGAAAAATTATCTCCTCCTTCTCTTACTACTTCTATCCGAAAAGAAAATAAGTGGTATCTATCAATTACCAAATCAATCACAACATTAGTATTGGGAGAGGTTCAGAAAGCTTCTAGAAACCTATCCACACAACCAAATACCTGAACAAATCTTGATCCAATACTACTATGAGGGGTTATTTTCTATTTAGATAATCCTAACTGATGCTGCAAGTGGTGGGGCTCTTGTTTATGATGCTCATGCAGCTGCAAGAGATCTCATAAGTAACATCGCTGGAAACACACACCAATTCCATACTCGATCACATCATCCAGTAAAATATTACCAAGATAGTCAATAAATAGTGGCAAACAAGATGAAATATTGGATGAGTGAACTTACAAGTCTTGTGCAGAACTAGTTGTCGCTTCCAAAACCCCAATATCATCTTCTCCACAATCTATGTTCCTTGGACTTATTAGGAACTGTGGAATCTATAGCACCCCATCTCTTCCAACTAACACATGTCCATGACTTCAAGATGATACATACGATTCATCTACACCAATGTAGCTAAATGAAAATAATTCTCAAGGAAATCCCAACCCTCAACAATCAGGTCAGTTGGTCAGAAACTACAACTTACACATTTTGAGCCCTTATCTTCTACATAAAACCCTATCTTGAGATATGGGAATCCCATTTCTCATCCCCGTCAATAGTATCATCAAAATCCAAACCAATTCTAATATGGTCAAGGTGGTGTTACCTTCCACAAACCTTATCCTTTTGTTCGTCAACTGCAAAGGAACAATCCTCCTCCTGGATTCCACTATCCCAGTGATCCTTACCAATTCCAAAACTAATAAAATCACATTCTCAAGAACCAAAATCAAGGAAATCCCAATTCCGAACATGCCTCTTCTTCCATACGACAATGAGAATGTGAAATGTAATATCTTTCCTCCATTACCCATTCCAACATTAAAAACATTGTAACACAAATTGGTCATCTTGCATCCCACCTAAGTCAGCAACAACAATCAAATTCATCTCAACTATCAGCTCAACCATTACCCAACCACAAGGTAAGTGTATGTGCAATTAAACTTAGATCAAGAAAAAATATTATATACCTCTTGATAATTCCTATTACCCCCCTTTGAATGTTGGCCTAGAAACTAAAATTAAAAAAACTCTTTAAAATGAAATATGAATACATTACCTCACCGCCATCCATTCCACTTAGGAATAAAATTCCTTTTCCTCATGACATCTCTAAGCCAATGATATCTATTGAACTTGATCCTAAAATTCTCTAGATGTTTATACATTTTGAATTCAAAATTCCTCACTTAGATTCCATAAAAAAAATCCCTATGTGCGCCATGTTTCTTAAGGAATTATGAACCCATAAGAGAAAATTAGGACTTTTGAAAATATTTCCACCCAACTTTCTATTCCCAAAAAGTGAAAAGATCCAGTTTATTTTACAGTTCCATTCCAAATAGGAAGTTCTAACTTAGATGATGCACTCATAGACTTATGATCCTCAATTAATGTCATTCCCAAATCCATCTTCTCCAACTGTGGTCATGCTCCATTACATCCAACAGGTTTTTCATTCAATTGGGCAACCGAAGCACTACTAGTCCTAAGGGTATAATTTAGGATCTCTATGTCTGTGTGAATGATCTTATCTTCCCCCACTGATTTCTATGTCCTTAACATGGAATGTGAGACGACCTCTTCTAAATCTCACCTATTTCTTCGAAGACCATTCCTCAGGACTTCTAGAACCAAGATTGATGTCCATTCAGGAATCTTATCCATGGAATTTGGTGACCAACTGGTCATGTTCAACATTTTCCATTCCATGTGATACCCATAGGAGGATCACTCTGAATTCTCAATCCATCATATTGAGAACACTTCGGAGAGTCAATTGAACCCCAATCCATCATGTTCATAATGTTTTAAGTAGATAAGATCTTTTAAAATCTGCACCATGATTAACCAAGTCATAAATGCAGAAGTTGATTTGTACCTTTCATTCATAGACAACATTAATCTAGAAGAATGTGAAAAATCTCCTGAATCCCCCATAAACTCTAATCTCTAAGCTCCACCTTCGTAAACATTATGTAAAATAAATCAAATGCAATTGAAATCCCTTCCTCCATCCCCGAGTTGTTTATCCCGCATGTGAAAGATGTGACTGATCTAAAACCTCTTCCTACCGAGCTAAAATATGAATTCTTCTTCCATGATCACTATTATCCTATCATTAGCTCTCCTTAACATATTGAAATTGAAGAGTCCAAATATTTTCAAGTGTTAGATGAAAAAAATAAGTCCTTTGGTTGGACCATATTTGAAATAATAAGAATCAACCCTACTCTTTGCATGCATCACATCCATATTGAAGAATCATCCAAACCAATTAGACAACCACAAAGAAGACTCAATCCAATCATCCTAGAGGTAGTTAGGGATGAGATCACCATGATTCTTCAAGCTGGTATTATCTACCATATTTTCGATAGTGAATGGCTCAGTCCAATTCAAGGTGTACCTAAGAAGGATGTGATAAGTATTGTCGGAAATGAACATGGGGAGGTAGTAACAACTCGTGTGAAGAACAAATGGCATGTGTGTATTGATTAATGAAAATTTAATGTTGATACATGAAAATATCACTACCCTATTCAATTCATCAAACAAATGCAAGAAAGATTAGCTAGAAAGTCACACTATTTCTTTCTTGATGGATACACTAGCTATTTCCAAATACCAATCACATCTTAGGACCAAGAAAAGACTACTTTCACAGGCCCCTTTGGAACATATTCATATAAGAGAATTCCTTTTGACATTTTCAATGCTCTTGAAACACTCTAGAGGTGTGTGATGAGTATATTTTCTGAATTTATTGAACATTTCATGGAGGTCTTCATTGATGACTTTACCATTTAGGTTGAGTCATTTGAATCATGCTTGAACTAAATCTCTCTATTCCTTCAAAATTGTGTCATATAAAGACCCGAAAATTTAAACGAATGTTTTTTCATAAATTCATTGAGATTTAATGAGTACGCAGTTTCTGACGGCCCTGGATTCTGAGTCCCTGTGTACCTGGAATAATTTTATGATGTTTAGCTCAGGTACGTTCAATGTACAAACGAGAAGGTTTTTCTATCTTTTTAAGCGGTGTCCGGAATTGAAATCTGAGGGCACCGATGAAACCACGTCACCGGAAATTTCGTAAGTGGTCCTTTACCGTGGTTGCATTTTATTCGGGTTGTAAGATAAAATTTGGGGTTAAATGAAGTAGTTAAATAAAATTGTTAGAACAATTCTATTTATATCTATGGAAGTTAATTTCTCCAATGGGAAGTTATTGGTGAGGCCCACACCCACCCAACTTCTCATGTGTGGATATTTGAGAGGTGGTCCCACACGAGCCCCAACCCTTCATCTCCCCATAACCTCCCTTAAACCCCAATTTAACTCCCTTGTTTAATTCCTAACAACCCCCTTAATTACGAGGACTCTTCCTCTCCCTCTATCTCTCTTTAATGTTTTCCAACATACTTTAATAAATGAAATAAACCTCTTCAATTAATTAATTTAGTGATTTTAATTTTTAATTTTAAATGGAATGTGTTAATAATATAATAGCATTAGTCTATTATTTTTTTGGGGTCATTCGTTGTGTTATGGAGAGTAGGGAGATAGATCTAGAAACAGATAGAAATGTATTCCTCTCCTCAATGAAGAACGGTTTTCTTCTCCGACGAATAACACCAACCATCAACGAAGAACGACTTGATGAAGAATGCTACAAGATTCTCTAATCCTCTTCTTCCTCCGAGTCAGGGGAGGAGACACAACCGCAGGGAACTCGCCAATATTGACGATTCTTTCTCCGACGTTGACGGATCGACATCAATTTGCGCGTCTACGATGAATATACCATATTCGAGGTAGGGGTTTGTTCATTTTGATGTGTTTATCTCATACCCCATTGTTTGTTGGAAATTGTAGTTTATTTTCATCCAACTGCTACCACCTAACATGGAGGGCGCGCGCTGAACAGACACGACCTCATGACCGTCCGTAATAAATTTTTTTTGTGATGGAAACCATGAATGGAAGGTGGTGACGAACGGAAGAACCGTAGCCCACGACCGCAAGCCACTCGACCGGGTCCGAAGGGAGGAACTGCAGCACCCCACGGCACCATGCGGTGGAAGATAGCGGCCGACGTTCCGCGGGCCGCTTCGGTGGAAGAACCGCCCTTCCCGTCGGCCAGACGGGTGGAGGAGAGCCGCGATGCTGGGAGGGTGCCTCACCGGATGAACTGCGGCCTGACCTTGCGGGCCGCTTGCGCCAAGAGTCCGGGCAGCTTTGGTCAGCCGGTTAGGGAGGGTGGCGCCGCTTGGCGCCACCAGTTTGGGATATCGGGGGGCCGCCCCCTCCCTCGGACCGATCGACCTTCGGGCAGAGCCGCTCGGCCGGCTGGTCGAGTCGGGCGGGGCCGGGTCGCTCCCCCTTCGGGCCGGGCCACACCCCTTCAGGCCAGACCATGCATTTTACTGGGTCGGTCTGACACCCGCCGGGTTAGACCTGCCAAGCCCAGGATGACCCAACCCGCCAGCCCACTGGGCTTAACGGGTCGGGACTGTTTTCACTTAAATGTGAATAACTTGAATACTGCGCATCCGACCAATGTGTCATCTACAGCACTAGGACCCTCGCGATGAGGAGGCCATTTTGAAATACTCTAAGTGATTTTTTGATGAATTTGGATAATGGCCAGGTTAGAAACGAGTGTATTTCTATATGGTCCCCTGGATCGAAAAAACAAATATCTCTCAGACCGGGCGTCCGATTGACGCGCCGTCTATCGCGTTGAGTTCCTTATGACGAGACGGAACTTCAAGATACATCAACTATTGACTTTATGACAGTTTACCTATCGACCCCCATTTACTTGACGATCCGACCCTCCTAGAATCGAGCACGCTGTGTGCGGGAATCCTAGAGCTGGCAGCGACTGCGACCACTACCATGCTGTGATCCTCCGTGGGTTCGATGATCATGATGACTGTACATGGATCCTCCTTGGGTCCAGAGGAGTGGTTGACTATACTTGGATCCTCCATGGTTTCAACAGTGATGCCGACTATATATGGATCCTACATGGGTTCGGCAGCGATAGATATTGTACTTGGATCCTCCGTGGGTTCGGCAACGACGACTTCTGTAGTTGGATCTTACGTGGGTTCGGCAGAGCAGATGATTCATAGGCTATATCTAATCATATGCACCCTCTTCGTAAGTTGTATACCAGGGTGATTTGAGTCTTGAATATTCAATCATTACCATTGTTATGATTGACTTTTTCTTGTGTGAACTGGTATGTGCATGGGCTCGAGAGATGGAGCCAAACTGGAATTGATGACTTAGGTATATGTATGGGTATATACCTAAGTAGAGTCGGTTGATACTTTGAGATTGTGTCTTTCCTTTTTTGTTTATCCTTTTTGGATTCTAGGAGACCTTCGTGGGTCTTGGGGTCTATACTAAGTATCATATACTCACACATGTACGGGCTACGCCCGCACTACGTTGTGTTGGATGCAGACGATGGACAACAATGATTGAGGTGGAGGCTTGTGGAGCTGGACAGTACCCAGAGGTGGACCACTAGACGAGATGTACACGGAGCAGACGGTCGGACACGAGAAGCTGAGGAGACCATCTATACCCACCCTTCAGGTGGGATATCCGGAGGATGACTCAGTGTTTGCTGCTTTAATATACTTCTGTTGTACATTCTTTTTAGTTGTATTGTAATTTCCGATGGGTTTGTATGCTGGCCCATTTACATTTCAGCACTTACTTTTGTACTCAGTTTACTTAGTGCTAACATCAGTTGTGTACTCTATTGTGTTTGTATACTTTTATAAAGGAAATACCTTCCATTTAATCATGATTTACTCCTTTGGTGCTAATCGCCATCCCTGGCCTAAGGAAGGCGGGCTTGGGGTAGTCACGTCACGGGCCTCAAGGACGGGTCATGAAAAATTTGTATCAGTGGAGTCGGTTCAACTGCAGAACACATGACTCTGATCATTCTCTTTAGTGAATCAATAGTGTTAGGAGTAATGAGTATGGTTTTTAGTCCATGGAGTCCATTGTTGGTGTGCTGGCCGATGTATCCATACACCAGGACCATGACTTCTGATTTCCCATTCAGTGCACAAAAGCATTGATTGCATGTGTGTTTCAAAAGTTTTCTTTGTGATTACTTTTTGTTGGCTCACCAGGTATACTGTTCGACAGTGGCACGTCTATTTCTTTTATGGATGGCCCCACAAAGGCAGCAAGCTAGGGTTTCCAGTTACATGAGAGATGGCAGCCCACTGAGCGATGAGGACTTAGTGTAGGGCCCCATTACAAGAGAGCACCAGCGCTACCACTACCCGCTGGGCCACAGATACCACCATCCCCAGCAGCAGAGAGTGGACGCATCTTGAGTGTGTTGCATGAGTTTTAGCGATAGAGGCTTCCTAGGTTCCATGGAGAGGTAGACCCTCACGCAGCCAAGGATTGGATGGAGGCTATCGTTTGAGTCTTCAAATTGTTAGGGACACCAGCCGACCTTATGGGGATCATTTCCGCAAGTCTCTTGCACGCAACAGTAGGTAGATGGTGGATCCTAATGCTTCAGCTGCACGACGATGCATCTCTACTTTGGACTGACTTCGAGAGTCTCTTATGCTAGGATTTTTTTCCAGGCACCCTTCGTGCGGTGCGGATCCATGAGTTACTTAATCTATGACAAGGCAGTATGACAGTATCTCTGTACTCGGAAAGATTTACCGACCTCTCGTGCTACTCCACGGACATGGTATGAGATTGGTTCTTCCAGGCCTGGACCTTTGAGTAGGGACTGAGGCATTAGATAAGGGATTTGATGATCTCCCTTAGCAATCCGACGCTGGCAGGAGTGCTGGAGAGAGCCATTCTTGTGGAGAGATTTCTTGCTGAGCTGACACTAGCAGCGAGACCCACCATAGGGCGATACGTAGAGGAGTCTTCTGCAACCGAATGTAGATAGATGTCACAGAGGTCCATGCGGACCATTCCATCAGGTGGGTAACTTCAGGATACTGGTTCGGATGTGCGGGGCACATGAAGCAGAGCCAACCATACGAGGGGTAGGCAGTGCAATGCATTTGGCGGGCAGGGCCACATGGCTCATGACTACCCGACCCTCCATACATACGAGTAGTAGATAGTAGAGGGACCTCCCAGGCAGAGGTAGTGGTTAGAACGTGTTGGTCCACAGGGAGCAGGCAGACGAGGCAGAGGAGATGGCTGAGCAGTGATTGGTGGACAATGCTTCGAGGCTCTACCACCACCACCACCAGGAGGACAACCCCGACCACAGGGAGCTGGAAGACAGGGGTAGGCTCTGATCCAGGCAGTCGAGGCCTATAACCCCGGTGCACCTGAGATTATTTGAGGTACTATCTATGTCTACTCCACCCTTGATGTAGTTCTTATAGAAACAAGAGAGATTCATTATTTTATTGCCACTTCCCTTGTTCAAAGATAAGAGATTCCGATGGAGCCGTTGGATCAATCTTTATGGATAGAGACTCCTACGGGAGCAGACATGACAATTACGCACTGGTTATGGCAGTGGGGGCTTACTCTAGGAGGCGAGAGCTTCGGCTGGGATCTTCTTGTAGCTGCGTCGAGGCCTTATGAAGTTATCTTGGGCATGGACTGGTTATCTATAATACATGACTAGATCGACTGTATTAGGAGAAAAGTGCGGTGTGTCCACACAGATGAGAGTAGGTTCACCGACACCGGCAAGAAGGGAGCCTTTGTAGTGCAGGATGGACTTATACAGAGGAGAGGGCAGGTGATCACACATCAGTTGGCTAGTCTCATCCTAGGAGCGGTTGATGTAAGGATTCTGAGTTTACCTGTTGTGGTGGATGAGTATGCGGACGATTTTCTTGAAGATGTTCTAGGACTACCTCTTCATAGAGAGGTAGACTTCTACATAGACCTGTAGCTCAGGACAACGCAGATATATACTCCCCCGTATCATATGGCTCGCGCCAAGAATCATGAGTTGCACGTACAACTGGAGTACTTGTAGGGAAAGGGATTCATCTGACTCAATGTTTCACCCTTGGCTTCTCCGATTTTATTTGCCAAGAAGGCGAATGGGATCTTATGACTATGTGTTGACTACCGTCTCCTTAATCAGGTAACCTTAAAGAACAAGTACCCACTCCCGAGGATTGATGACCACTTTGAGCAGCCCAAGGGAGCACGATGGTTCTCGAAGATATACCTCAGGTCAGGCTATCACGAGCTCAGAGTTCGAGATGAGGATGTGCAGAAGATGGACTTCAGGTGTCGGTATGGTCACTAAGAGTTCTTGGTTATTCCCTTTGGTGTAACCAACACACCAGCAATGTTCATGAGTCTCATGAACAGGATCTTCCAGTCTCACCTCGATCATTTTTCCATAGACTTCATCGACGACATACTGATATACTCGACTACTGAGGAGGAGCATGCCTACCACTTGAGGGTTGTACTGGATACACTCTGAGAGCACCAGATTTATGGTTATATCTCGAAGTACCAGTTCCGGACATGAGAGGTTCATTTCTTGGGACACATCATTTCGGAGGTTGTGGTGGAAATGGACACAGTGATGGTCAAGGCGGTACATTCTTGGGAGCCACCTAGGAACGTGACAGAGGTGCAGAGTTTTCTAGCTCTGGCTAGGTACTATCAGAGATTTATGCCAGAGTTCTCCAGAGTTATAGCACTGCTTTTAGCATTAACGAATAAAGGGAAACCATTCGTGTGGTCATATAGATGCCAGTAGAGATTTCAGTAGCTGTGATAGAGATTGATCAGTGTTTCCATCTTGTGGCTACCGGAGGAGGGCGTTGGGTACGTGGTTTACTAAGACGCATCAGGGATCGGACTCGGGTGTGCCCTGATGCAGGAGCGGGCAGTGATCACATATTTTTCATGGTAGTTGAGGCATCACGAGTAGAACTACGCTACCCATGACCTGGACTTAGCAACAGTGGTCTTCTCCTTGAAGATGTGGAGGCACTATCTGATGGGTGAGCGCTTTACAATCTACTCTAACCACCAGAGTCTCATGTAAATTTTCTCGTAGAAGGAAATTAACTTGAGATAGTTGTGATGGCTCAAGTTTCTCCAGGACTATGACATTGATATAGTCTATAATCATGGGAAGGAGAACATATGAGATGATGATCTCAGTAGGATATCAGGTATACAACTGCTAGGGGAGTCGACGGAGCAGCTAGCCATGTTGCAGATATCATTCATGGATAGAGATGGGGCAGCCTTTCTACAGTCTCTAACAGTCACTCCTCCACCACTTCAGCGGTTCATAGAGGCACAGCATGGTGATATTGACTGTGAGACGCGACATGCTCAGATTTTCACTGGGCAGGCGCCTGATGGATTTTCTGAAAGATGAGAGCATGTCATCCTCTCCAAGGGACGTACCATGGTACGAGTTGCACTGTAGGAGGAAGTGCTGAGGGAGTTTCACATTTCCCCTCTAGCGGTACATCTAGGAGTGGTGAAGATGTACCATGACCTCAAATGATATCACTGGTGGCCGGGTATGAAGAAGGATGTAGAAGAGTTAATTTCACGATACCTCACTTTCCAACAAGTGAAGGAGGGGAACCAGGTACCAGCAGGCTTGGTACAACCCTTAGAGGTTCCGGAGTGGAAGTGGGAGGGGATATCCATGTATTTTGTGACGGGACTTCCACATACTTACAGAGGACATGACTCTATCTGGGTGATCGTAGACCGACTCACCATGTCCTCCCACTTCCTACTGATCATTGAGCATGGATCAGTAGAGAGATTGGGATGCCTCTACATTAAAGAGATCGTACATCTTCATGTTGTCCCATTATCTACCGTCTCTAATTGAGACACTCGATTTACTTCCCAGATTTGGAAGGGGTTTCAGGAGGAATTTGGGATGCAGCTACGCCTGATCGCCGCCTTTCATCCTCAAATGGATGGACAGACGGAGAGGACCATTCAGACTCTTGAGGACAAGCTTTGTGCATGTGTCCATGATTTTGGTCATAGCTGGGAGGATCACCTACCCTTGGCGGAGTTTGCATACAACAACAACAATCAATCCACCATCGGGATTGAACCATATGAGGCACTATACGTCCAACCTTGGAAATCATCTCTGTGCTGGATGGACCCTAGGGAGTCAACACTTGTAGGACAAGACATGGTTCAGGCTACGACAGAGAAGGTGCAAATCATCCAGGAGCAGATGAGGACTGCAATGAGCAGACAGAAGTCCTATGCCGATATGATATGAATACCACTGGAGTTTGATGATGGAGACCACGTCTTCCTACGGGTCTCACCCCGAAGTGGTCTACAGATATTTGGCCAGGGCGGCAAGTTATCTATGCGCTTCATCGGGCCTTTCCAGGTCCCCTATAGAGAAGGCTAGGTGGCTTACAGCCACGCCCTTCCACCTGAGTTGCACCGGGTGCACGGCGTCTTCCAAGTATCTCATTTGAGGAGATACGTGCACGACCTATCCCACATCATCGACCACGGGGAGCTGGACATCGATGACAGGGTGATATTTACAGAGGTTTTGGTGGAGATCGAGGATCGACAGGAGCTGGTCCTACGTGGACGGTCTATTCCTCTAATGCGCATTCGCTGGCAGCACGGGAACCTCTAGGAGAGAACATGGGAGCGGCAGGCTCAGATGTGTGCTCAGTACCCTCATTTGTTTTCCTAGTTTATATTATAGATATACGGGGACGAAAAGCCCTGAAGTGGGGGTAATGTAAATACCCGTAAATTTCAAGGGATTTTCTTTCATAAATTATTTGGAATTTTACGAGTATGCAAATTTGGACGGCACCTGATTTCGAGGCCTGGTGTTCCCAGAATAAATTTTCTATAGCTTCGCTCAGGTACGTTCAGTGAACGAATGAGTGGGTTTTTATATCTTTTGAAGAGGTGCATTGAATTGAAATCTGGGGGTACCGATGAAACCGTAGTGCCGATAATTTCTTAAGGGGACCTTTACCACAGTTTCATTTTATGCGGGTTGTAAGTTAAAAATTAGGGTTAAATTAAGAAGTCAAATAAAATTGTTAGAAAAATTTTATTAATATCAATAGAATTTAATTTCTCCCATGGGAAGTTATTGGTGGGGCCCACACCCACCCAATTTCCCATGTGTGGATATTTGAGAGGTGGGGCCCACACGAGCCCCAACACTTCATGTCCCCATAACCTCCCTTAAACCCCAATTAAACTCCCTTTTTTAATTCATGAAAACCCCCTTAATTATGAGAAATATTCCTCTCCCTCTCTCCCTCTTTAATGTTTTCCAATATACATTAATTAATGAAATTAACCTCTTCAATTAATTAATTAAGTGATTTGAATTTTGAATTTTAAATTGCATGTGTTAATAAAATAATAGCATTAGCCTATTATTTTATTTTTGGGGGGCATTCTTAGTTTTAAGGAGAGTTGGGAGAGAGCTCCTGAGAAAGAGAGAAAAGTATTCCTTTCCTCAACGAAGAACAGTTTTCTTCTTCGATGAAGAACACCACCTTCAACGAAGAACGGCTCGGCGAAGAACACTCCACGATTCTCCAATCCTCTTCTTCCTTTGTGTTAGGGGAGGAGACACCAACGCGGGGTAATCGCCAATGTCGGCGATTCTTTCTCAAACGTTGACAGAGTGAAATCACTTTCCGCATCTACAATGAACAAACCATATTCGAGGTAGGGTTTTTGTTCATTTTGATGTTTTTATCTCATACCCCATTCATCGTTGGAAATCATAGTTTTTTTCAGCCAAATGCTACCACCTACGGCGAAGGGCGCAGGCCGAACGGACACGGCCCGAGGTCCCTCCTAAATATATTTTCTTTCTGATGGAAACCGTGAAAGGAAGGTGGCGATGAATGGAAGAACTACGGCCCGCGACTGCGAGCCGCTCGACCGGGGCCGAAGGGAGGAACCGCAGTGCCCCACGACGATGTTCTGCGGAAGATCGCGACCCGCGTTCTGCGGGCCGCTTCGGCGCAAGAACCAGCCGACTAGTTGGTTGGCTGGGAGGAGGAGAGTCACAGTGCAGGGAGGGTGCCACGCCAGACGAACTGCATCCCACTCATACGGGTCTCTTGCGCCAAGAGGCCAGTTAGTTATAGAGGGAAGCGCCACCTGGCTCCGCTGGTTCAGTCAGCCGGGGTCCCCCCCCCCCCCCCCAGACCGCATGGCCAGCAGGCGGCGCCCCGCCGGGCTGCGCCCTGCCGGGCCGGACCGCTCATTTCTCCGGATCGGTCCGAAACCATCCGGGTCATACCCACCATGATCAGGATGACCCGACCCACCAGCCCACTAGGCTCAACGGGCCAGGCCCATTTTCACTTAAAGGTGAATAACTCGAAGATCGTGCGTCTGATCACCTTGTCGTTTGCAGAATTAGGACCCTCGCATTGAGGCGACCCTTTTTCTATACTCTTAGTGAGTTTTTGATGAATTTGGATAACGTCTGTGTTAGAAATGAGCATATTTCTATCCGGGCCCCTGGACAAAAAAATCCAATATCTCTCAGACTGGGTGTCTGATTGACGCTCCGTATGTCGCGTTGAGTTTCTTTTGACAAAACAGAAATTTGGGATACATCAACTCTGGACTTCGTAATAGTTGATATATCGACCCACTTTACTCGAGGAGCGGACCCTCCTGTAATTGAGCACGCTATGTGTGTGAACCCTAGAGCTGGTTGTGACTGCGAAGACTACCGTGCTGGGATCCTCCGTGGGTTCAACGACGATGATGACTATACTTGGAACATCCGTGGGCTCGACATCGAGGACGACTGTACTTGGATCCTCTGTGTGTTCGGTAGCAATGACAATTGTACTTGGATCCTACATGGGTTTGTCAGTGATGGATACTATACTTGGATCCTCCATGGGTTCGGCACCGACGACTTCTGTACTTGGATCTTACGTGGGTTCGATAGAGGATATGATTTAGAGGCTACATCTAATCATCTCCACCCCTCTTTGTTAGTTGTATAGCTGTGTGAGCTGAGTATTGTCTATTCAATCATTACCATTGGTATGATTGACTTCTTTCCTGTGTGGACTGGGATGCACATGGGCTCGATAGTTGGAGTCAAACTGGAATAGATGACTTAGGTATATGTATGGGCATATACCTAAGTAGAGTCAGCTGATACTTTGTGATTGTATCTTTCCTTTTTGGTTTATCCCTTGTGGAATCTGGGAGACCTTCATAGGTCATGGGTTCCTAGCTGAGTATTGTATACTCACCCCTGCACGGGCTCTGCCCGCACTACGTTGTGTTGGATGCAGACAATAGAAATCACTGATCGATGTGGAGGCTTGGGGAGATAGACAGTACCCGAAGGTGGACCACTAGACGAGACGTACACGAATTAGACGGCTGTATCCGAGGAGCTGAGCAGACCATCTATACCCACCATTCAGGTGGGATATCCGGAGGATGACTCGGTGGTTGCTTCTTTACTTTATTACTACTTTACATTCTTTTCAGTTGTACTGTACATTAATATGGGTTTGTATACTGGCCCATTTACTTTTCAGCACTTACTTTTGTACTCAGTTTACTTATTCCTTACTTCAGTTGTGTACTCTATTGTGTTTGTTTACTTTTATAAAGGCAATGCCTTCT
This sequence comes from Viscum album, assembly GCA_963277665.1. Lineage (NCBI taxonomy): Eukaryota > Viridiplantae > Streptophyta > Magnoliopsida > Santalales > Viscaceae > Viscum > Viscum album. The sequence continues at coordinate 71,967,646 of OY728135.1, forward strand.
CTTTTATCGTGATTTATGACTCTGGTGCTAGTCACCAGCCCCTGGACTATGGAAGGCAGTCTTGGGGTAGTCACAACACAAGCCCCAAGAATGGATCGTGACATGTCAAGTGTAACCTTGTGTTAAATTTTTGAATGTTTCACTACATGGTTTCTAATGGGATTTTTATAGGGCACATAGTTTCACAAGAGGGTTCTGAAGTCAACCCTACCGAAATTGAATTTATCGAGTCACTTCTTGAACCCTCTTTTATTCAAGTCATCTATTCATTCATCATTTATGCCATTTTCTATCGGTTATTCATCCATAACATCAGTATGATTTCCCTCCCACTCATTTGGTTTCTCCAAAATGAAGTCACTTACCATTTTGGTGAGGTTTTCATGATTTATTTAATTTAACTCAAATATAATCCTACATATTCCCCAATAATCTGACCCCCATATTGGTCCTTACACTTTGAATTGATGTGTGATGCTTCTTATAGGTCCATTGGGGGAGTTCTCGGTCCATGAAGAGAAAAAGTCCTGATGTCATATATTATGAAGAAAAAATATTAAATGAAACTCAATCTCACTAAACTATCAATAAAAAAGAACTTTTAGTAGTGGTTTTCACCTTAAATAAATTCTGTCCCTATCTCTTGTGTTCCCAAATCATTATCTTCATAGACCATTTTTCTATAATGTTCTTACTCAGGAAAATTGATTCCAAAAAGAGGACAATACGATAGATCCTAATGCTCGGAAAGTTTTACATTGAAATTAAATAAATGACAAGAAAAGAAAACCACATGGCTAATCATCTGAGTAGAATTTTTAATTCTTCTCATTCATAAATCATTAATCATGAATTTCCCTACTGAGCACCATCCATCTCTCACTCCAAAGTTACTATGGTATTAACCATTTGGAAACTACTAAATTAATGGTATTTTTCTAGAAAATGTTTCAAAATAACAAAAAAAGAAGTAGAAAGGTGATTGAAAATTCTATTTTTTGGAAGATAATAATAATTGGAAAACTGGGGATGACATGGTAATTAAGAGATTTATTGATAAATATGAATATTCCTCTATCTTATAATTTTATCACAGACTTCCTGAAGGTGGACACTTCGGACCAAAAAGGACCTCTTAAAAGGTCATAGACTCTGGATTCTTATTGAATTCACTCATCAAGGACTCACATGAATTTTGTCAATCATGTTCCACTTCTTAAAAGATTGACAGAATTTCCAAGAGAAATGAAATGCCCCAAAGCCTTTAATTTTGTATGAGATCTTCGATGTTTGGGGCTTCGATTTCATGGGACCATTCCCTCTTATAATGGATTCTGATACATCTTTCTTGAAGTTGATTATGTTTCTAGGTGGTTCAAGGGAAATCTCACTGGAATGGATGATTCATATACTGTTATTGAGTCCATAAAGGCACACATCTTCCACAGATTTGGCACACCACGTGCCTTGATAAGTGACATAGGAAATAATTTTTGTTATAGAACAATGGAAAATATTTTGAAAAAGAATTGGGTTATACATAAAACTTCAACTGCATATCACCCCCAAACAAATTGCATGTCTGAAAATTCTAATAGAGAAGTAAAAATGAGTGATTGAGAGAATTATAAACCCCACCAGAAAAGACTGTCCTGAATGTCTTTGTGAAGAAATCTGGACATATCAAACTGCCTATAGAACACCCATTGTGATGTCTCCTTTTAGGATAGTTTTTGGTAAAGCATGTAATTTAACCGTTGAAATCAAACATAAGAATTTTTGGGCTGTTAAAACCTATAATTTTAATTGTAAAAAAATCTGGAGAAGAATGATTGTTTCAATTGGAAGAATTAGAAGAGATTATACTTGAATCTTATGATATTTCTAATCTATTCAAATAAAAATCCCTAGAACTAAATGAAAAACACATCTTCAGAATTTTATTCCTTGAAGGTGAAAAGGAATTTCTCTTAAACCCTTGATTTCGTCTTCACCCATGTAAGCTTAATTTTCGATTGGAAAGTCCTTCTGTTTTTACTAATGTTAACCCATTTGGTGTAGTGAAAGTCCAAGATCCCTTTTCAAAAAGACATTCACATTTAATTGACATCGGTTAAAGCATCACCATGAGAGGACACACAATCCTATAATAACATCAACTTCCATCAGATCACCAACTTCTGCAGTTGACCCACCACTGGATAGATACGGAAACCCACCAAATCCAATCCTGGGAAACCTCTTTCCCATTAACTTCTCCTCTCCCTCCCTCTCCCTCTTTCCTCTTCTTCCTTCTTTATTATCATTGTTTTACCACTTTTCACAACACACTTTTTTTATTTACTCTTCCTCTTTTGTGTTGGTGTGTCTTTATAAAGAACTAATGAAAACCTCAAAAAAAAGAAAAACAAAATATAATAATTTAAAAACTATATGAAAAACCAAGATTTATGCTTAATCGCTTTCCAATTTTCAAATTTTGTCCAACCATTTTGGGGGTGTCAAAAGAAATGGTTTAATCTCAAAAATATTGTGGGTTCTTCATTAATTTGGATAATGAATAACTTTCAAAACCAAAAAATTTCGAATGATCAATTTTTATTTTGGAAAATGATTTTCCCCACCTGTGAGGAAAAATATTTTCTATCATTCCTAGGACATATATGGCCATCTTTTCAAAATTTGTGTTTTCACCCCCATTTGTGAGTCCTGAGTTTTTGGATGTTCGAGCCGAATTTCCTACTTTAATGTGCATTAATATGTTAGGTTCATTTTATGAACCACATGAGAATTATAATAGCAAGATGTCCTCCCTTTAACAATACATTAATCCTCCTTTTTAATTCCCCATAGAGCCTATGAAAACCATTTCTTTGATAGGCACATTACAATCCCAATACCATATCCCACCCAATATCAACATGTATTTTTATTGCATAATTTTTATGAAATTTATGTGCGTGGTGGGGAATGAATTTAATTTTTGGGTGACCTTTTATTGATTTTCAAAGAGTTATCTTATTCTTAATGAAAATCATCCATCTTAGTGTGGGGGAGAGATCTTCATTCATTGAGTTTTTGGGAATTTACTTTTGTTTATGTAATTTTGTAAATGTTATTGACAAGTCTTCAAAAAAATAGAAAACAAAAATGAAGAAAAAATGGGTTCTGTCTTGGATATGTCAAAAATAACTCTTCTTAATCCTTTGATATTAATATAAATATTAGAATTAGTGTCATGAGTAGATCAATCATGGGTTACGATATGAGTGTGATATATTTTTAAAGTTCCAATTTTTAAAAAACACAAAAAATGATAAGAACCAAAAAAGAACACTTGCATTATATATTCTTATTTCATTTGGAGAAGTTTTTTGTTTTGTAAATATTCCATCTCCACATTCCCTTAAAATTTTATTCCAATTTTGTGTCTTGATTCACACAATTGTTCACTTGTAAATATATGATTCCATTTCTTTCCATGTTTTATTTCAAAAATATAGTGCATTGATTTTTCCATGTTGGTGTTTAACCCCTCTTTCTAATCATTTAAATACCGAATTTCTACCATCCCATAGCCACAGAAAAATACCTACAAAAGTACTCTTTCTTTTTGAGGACTTTAGAATATGGACTAGAAGCTACAACCTCTTACAAACTCTATGATTTTAACTTTTTGTTGGTGAATGAGGGAAGCTCCATAAATTAATTTTATCATATTAAGCAGAGTATGTTTTTTTTGTTCCGTAATTTCCCATTTCTAAATTTGAGAATGAAAAAATTAATTTTTTTTGGAACATTTTTTATGTAACAACTTTTGGTGGAATTCCATATTGATGAGTGAAATTGTATAAACCTCCCCTGATTGGGGAAAACAATTTTTTAATATTTATTGTTGAGTAAAAATGATTTTTCCATATTTTTATATATGTTGCACATGAGGACATGAACAAGACTAAGTGTGTGGGAATTGATGTTACTAATATTTTGATAAGATTTAATTTACTCCCTTTACTTGTTTTATATGAAATGTGAATTATTTGCGTGAAATAGTAATGTATAAATATTAGATGTCATTTATGAGTATTATTTGAATTAATCCAATCGATTTATTTTTATTGTTTTCAATATATCTCTCACACTAATTATCCCAATTGTAGGATTACTATTTTCTAGTATTCCTTATTAATTTTCCAAAATATCATTAGAAAGAGTCATTGGCCAATCTTGTCGTTTGAAGGGTCATATGGGCCACACAAGAAGGCCCAAAGAATCTGTTGAGAAACTAGATCAGCCATTATATTATAATTAATGGGATCCCTCCATAATAATAAATTTGATGATAATAAATATTTAGTTCTTTATTATCAAAAAGAATCCTGGATAAAATTTTCAAGGGCCAATCCCAAAAACAAGGAGTGCAACTGATTCATTTAATCTCATCCCACCATTCTGGTCGGGAATTAAAATCAGTACAATATTCCTGACATTTCTCCTCATCATAAAATCTAATATAGATAATATTTTTTACATTGAAAGCCAATATATGGGTTGTCTACTTTGTTGATTAAATTGTTCTTATTTGATGGCAACTTACTACTGATAAACCCAGTCACATTTAGGAATTCTAAAATGACTCCATTGAAGTAGAATGATTCTAATTGTTTTCTAATGTTGACATAACTTCTGATCACTAAGTCCAAATTCCAATAAATTTTTATAGTAGATGAAAAAATTTATTATATACATCATTGAAGAAGGAGATATCTTGAGAGTCATCTTTTTGAATGTCCAAATCATCGCGCCAAGTTGAGGGGGTAGTTTTGGAATGAAAATAGTCCACCACTATGGGCTATATATACATCCCAACCCCACCATTAAAAAAGGATGGAATTTCAGAGAAAACGAGGATAGGTTGGAATGAACAAGGCTCTTCTAAAGGCTTGGTATGATCTTCCATAATCAGGTTTTTACTCATGTAAGAGTTTATTTTTTGTAATAATATTTTCCTGAAGGCTTCTTATTTAGTATCTCTTATTCTCATGAACCTTCTATAGTTTAATACTAATGTTATTAAAATAGTTTAAATCATGTTCAAACACCTTCCTTTCTTTTTCATCCTCATTCAATCAAAAGCCTTTTTTTACTTTCTTCAACCATCATGTGTGTGTTCGATGCACTACTCTTTTGGTATCATGTTCTTTTAAAAAAAACATTATTCATCACATTAAACATATATAAATATATTAATAATAATTTCAATGGCTGAGTAAATTTACCATTGTGGTGAGTTATCATTTGGGGATATTAAGTTATTGAGAGCTTTTGATCGATGAGTATTATTTAAGTTAATATTGTGTTTGTTGAACATTATATGTCATGGATTAATGACATGTTCTGTTTAATATGTGGATTCCATGGATTATTGGAACGACAAATACACTAAAATAAACAAGTAATGATTATTATTACAACCCTAACTTATGTTTTGGCTTGGATTAAATCTTTAAGACTTCAGAATTATAATCAGAATCATCGTGTGAAGTGGGTATTAATATAATGAAATATATAGGAAAGCTAAAGGATATCATAAGCATAAATCCCAAATAATGAACTCACCCCAATAATTATCAATTTGTTAAATCAAATATCCTCGATTAATTATTTCATAATCTCTGCAAACAAACTGTGATACCCTGATCCCAGATGCCGAGAGTCGGTGCATAGTTTTAATACATATTCACTATTAAAAGGAATCAAGTCCTAAAGGACCGACCAGTTTATAAGTCTTGGAAAATAGATTACATACATTAACGTTACATTACCATATAAAAAATAAAATACATCATAGATAGTTCTTTCAGAATTCCATTATTCATATTATCTTAACCATGCATATCAATCATAATACACTTATTGGAATCTTGGAAAAATAAAACATAAGAAAGTGGTGATCTTAGAGACTCAGTAAGGGTAAAAAATTTAGTGGAAGCTATAAAATTTTTAGGAAAGACGTATAATAAAAACAACATCCTTTTTAAACATAATATTGAACATAATTTGGAAAAAATAAATCAAACGTCACCATATAAACATGCACATGGATATTTTACTAATTGAATAATCACATGTAATAAGTAATTTCATAATGAGATAATGCATAACGTCGGACATCATTACCACATAGTCAAGGCCTCATGCCATGACAAAAAAATAAGACCAATTCCATTAAGTCCTTGTGCCAAGATAGTAATTCTTCTCATTAGACCTACCGATGCATCGAGGAGATATAGCGGGCTCCACCCATCAATTACTAAGTCTACTTCATTCCTCATATGAAAATGTTGAAACATAACATAAACATTCATATGAAAACAGTCATACAAAATCGAAATAATTCAACCACAAACCATGAAGGTTATAAAAATAGCACATCCACATTCAAACATATCATAACTCATTCAATATAATATGGATGATTTTATCATAATTAATCTTCTTTCATCAAAAATAATATCCAGTAAAGGATGTTGACCTAGTTGAAAATGATTAGTAAAAATATTTCGAGAGAAATATCCCTTTTTGTGAAATCATTTAAAATTCACACATTTATAAAGGAAGTAATTTAGAATATATTTTTGATTCAATGTGTCTATAACACATTGAAACATTTTAATGAAATTATCATGTTAAAATAATAATGTCCGTATAAATAAATCCTTAAAACCATTTTGAAAACAAGGACATTAATTAGAATGTTTTAGAAGAATAAATATTTAAAAATTTTAAATTGATGATTTTGTTAATGTGTGCCTTAAAATAATCATTTGGAATTTTCTTTTATAAAACATGAACATGGATAATAAATATTTCCATGAAAATTAATACACATAAACAATCTCGGATAACAATGAGACTAAGGAATAAACCCTTAACTTTCACTTTTCTTTGGTCGAGGGTACATTAATCCTCATGTATAATGACCATAGTATGTTATTAAATTTTACCTGAACCATATTCATATTTATTATTTCATACATGATTCATATATGACTTTATAAAACTTATTTAATAATAATATCCATGTCAAATTATCATTTTGGTTAATAATCACATTCTTTATTGTTTGTGTTTTAACTTGTTATTCTTGTTCAAGTCATTTAGATAATGATTTAAATAATTCCAAAATACAAAACAAGATTTATATATCATATATATTTAGAATATAAATATGTATATTTGATAGATATATGAAATTGAAAACAACATTTATGGAGACGGTAGGCCGTACATACGCATAATCATTGTTTCTGTTTTCATATTGTATTGAACAGAAATAAGTGAATATGATATATGTAAGTACATATATACATATATATATATCTCTCCAGTAGTATTATTATGTCCTATATTACATACTTATTAATAGTATATATTTTTATAATCATCATTGAATAGTTAATGTGGAAGGAATCTCATTGCGTCGTGGAGACTGTAAGCTGTATGTACACACGAGCGACGATATCATTTCCTTAATGATCAAAAGGTGTGGAATTGGTTAGTATATTAATTTTACAGATAAATTATAAAGTTATTATAATTATTTTTATATATATTTTTCATCATTATATCGATCCAAATAACATAGTGTTGAATAACAAATTACACCACGATGTGGAGACGGTAAGCCGTGCGTACGCACACATGGTGAAATTATTATTCATATGATGGATATAATAATGAATATGGTTGTACAATATTTATAATAAAATCCCAGTATATAGAAGGTACTAGACTTATTATTTTTTTATGGAAATAACATAGAAATAGAAAGTGGAAGAAGAAAAGAACATTGAAATATGTGATAAAATAATTACCTCTTCTTTGGGTGATTCATTTTGATTTGAACAAAAGGGCTCATTTTGATGGATTTCCGATCAAGGGAAGGCCAGTTGGCTGAATTGAGAGACGTTTTTAGGATATTTTGGTAGGGTTTTGCATAGCCAAATGGATTTTTAGTTGTGATTTTGAGAGAAGGGTAAGTGCCCTTTTATAAGAGGGGTGAGGGTAACTTTAGGAAAATCTTGATTTATTATTTTATTATTCAATCATATTCTCTTTATAATGGCTCAAAATAAATTTATATTGAGCCTTAGGAAGTTATGGGTCTAATTCCTCTAAACTAATAGGTTTTATACATGTTTAGGTTACCCTATCAACCTTATCGTTTATATCTAACTCTCCGTGAAATAGTTTAACATTTACCATGTCTCCATGTATTGTTATATTATATGGATAATAAAATTACGATGAAATGCCAATAGAACCTCAAGTGGTTCATTAATGACTTATATATCATTATAAGAGTCCATTGGCCGAGCCATATATTTTTAGGACTATTATATAATTTAATAATATAGTATTTGTTTTAAAAACTCATTTATGTCAATTTTGAGACTATTTAGTATTTTGTTTTTTGTGAAAGTCCTAACAACATGTTTACATCAAAAAAAATTCATTTAATAAACCCTAACATGTGCTATTAATCAATAATATTCTTTTATGACATCAAGAGCTTCAATTTACATTTATTTTTATATTTATAATATCAATTATTTGAATTTACAATTGATAATGTTATTATGTTATCATCATTCTGTCATAAATAATTTTATATTTTTAATCTCTAAATTTTTTAAATAAATAAAAATGAGTTATAAAATCTTTTGATCTTTATAATTAATATTTATAGTCTAATTTAACCTTTTTATAGCCCTATATTAAAAATGCTTTAGTTTTTAAACTCTGAATTTAAAACTTTTAACTCTTGTTTAAATAAAATAATAATAAATTTCATAATCTAATCCAAGTTGACCAAAAGGATCAATTTTTTTTATTAAAGATGGTTTTAATAGAAATACACCTATCGAATACAATTTGGACATTTATTAGGGTAATTATAATATCATATTTACATTTAATTACCCTATTTACTTTTAGTCGGGTAAAATGTCAAAAGTTACTATTCAATAAAAATTATTTTCATATTATTGAACCACATTTTACTTATTTATTTCAACCATATCTCTTGGATTTTTATAATTCAATTTACAGAGGTGATAAAATATTGTTTCATACTAATTTTTAAATGTTTCTAGATGGAGGTTAAAAGACCTTTAAAAGTTCAATAAGCTTTTATACATCTAATTTTATTATAATATGACTCTAATGAATTACATTTCCATTATATAGGTATTAGATAATTTTTTTACGTAAAATAACATTAAATAAATAAATATTTATTTAAATAAAATGTATGTTTTAAATAATAAGTTATTGTTTTTCACTATTGATCAAAAATTGAATGTTTTCAAAAAAATACCAAAAATTCACCGTAAAATAATTTGGATATTCCGAATTCAAAATAAAATTTATTTTACCAAATTCAAAATATTGATGTTTAATTAAATAATTTCAAATTAATTCCCTTTGTCAAAACCAAAAAGCAGGTTTTTTAAAAATTAAAAACTATCAAAAGATTGATATGTGTTATGTCAAATTTAAATGTGAAATTACTTATAATGACATACATTGTATTAAATGACAAAAAAATTATCTAATTATACTTCCAAACCATTCAAATGTATAATTTAACACTATACATTATTTTCATTAAAAACGATGTTTTCAATTAATATTTATTATTTTCACTATTCACCAAAATAGGAATGTTATCGGAAAAACACCAAAAAAAATTCGAAATAACAATTTTTTGTCTCGATACTAATTAAGAAGTTTATGTTGTCAAATTAAAAATATAATAGAGTTAAATAATGGATTTAAAAATGGTTCTCCATTAAAAGGTAGTAAAATTTCATTTTCTGAAAAATAGTTCCTTTATCTAAAAAATTGAATTTTTTCTTATATTGTGTCTTAGAAAAACATAATATGGATGTTAAAATTATATGGATTATATAAAATACAAAACTCATTTAATACTATTCATAACTATTTTTTAATGGCTAGTTCGGTATGTTGTGGTGCTCTCGAACTCAGTATTGCATGTAGCGCAAGTTATTGAATTTCATTGTACAGATAATGTACTATGAAATCGTGGGGGGTTGCATTATAATCTTCTTAAATAAATTGTTTCCTCACAATTTTAATTTGTTCTTAAAAAATAAAAGGTCAAAAAAAATTACCTTTGTGGAAAATCCACATCAGAAATTGTGTTTATATAATTTCATCTTAATAAGAGGGAAAGGGAAATGAAAAAGTCACCACAAAATTATGATCTCGATTAAGAGAACATTGGTGGAAATTAGAGTCAAATAACTTGAGAGAAAATATAAAAATTTATAGGGAGTGACTGAGGTCATATATCACAAAAAAAAGATTAAAATTGAGGGCCACAAAGTCATCAATCTATGATAATTTAAAATATCATTAGTTCAACAAAACATAAGGTATTAGGATAACACATTTTTTGTTTTTATATCCCTTTACTAATGTTTAAGAATTAAATTATTCATAGAATAAGGGAAAGAAAAATATACTTAACCAGTAGAGTTTCATTCTCCAACTAATTCCTACCACAAACTCATATTTCACTCCAAAAGATTGTATAATTAAAAAATATTCTATTTATCCTAATTGTATAGTTTTCCAAAAATAATGAATTAATAATTCATTTTTCAGAATATTTAAAAACTACATTATACAATCTAGGACATCACATGGGATTGTGGTATGTGATTCACCCTCGTCGCCCTTCGGTTGCGGGTTCAAGTCTCGCGTCCTTGCCGAACTCAACGGGTGGTCACCCGGCCTCCGAGTTGTCATTTTTATCACAATCAATAAATAATTTTAAGAAATTTTTTAACCTTATACAATATTATCCAATGTCCAACTTAATTCATTCTAGCATTTAGACATATCCAAATTACATTTGTCCAAACTCAGAGAACAAAATTTATAAGGAAGGTAACCATAATGAAGATGTCTTTTTCCACACAATAACATGTGAATACCTTAATCATGTATTCTTTTAAAACATGGTAACACCATGAATTACCATAAAACCTTATTGAATATGTTCATGCTCCCTTATTTCTTATAGACTACCATATATACTCCTTATATACAAAAATGTTGTAAACTCCAACAATGATGGAATAAAAAACAATTAATTTGTTCCAAGGTAGTCAATGATATCTAATATACATTACCCAACTCAATCATATATTATTCCAAAATCACTAGCTTAATATAAAAACAATATAAAGGGATATCTTTCCATCAACTATGTATTTTTGAAAAAGATTAACTTGCTATTAATTCACTTTTCTTAGAACCATATAATCTCAAATCCTCAATGAAATAGTATTGTAGTACATTCCTTATTTATTTACATAATTCATATAACTAGTACAACATCAATACAATACTCAAATGACACAATTATTTAATAACAACATCAAAACACTAGTCATTCCACTTTATTTGTGGTAGTCTCATAGCTTGATTATTATCCAATAGCATCATTTGGGAATACTCAGATTTTTGATACATTGATTCTCATAGTGTCCTAAATTTTTATAGATGAAACATTGTACATTTGAAACCATTTTATTACCCTTTCAATAATGTACTTGGAATCCTTTTCATCCACACTTATAACAAAATCTCATTCCCTTCAAATCCATAGGACTCAGAGAATTATTTACTCATCTTATAAACACATGATATTATTTCATCATATGAATGGAATACGGGGAAGACAATTTCCCTTATAAATGGTGGATTAATATCATGAATGATAGGATTATTCTTACTCTTTAGATCATTTGTATTGCTGGAGTTATCATTCCATCTACTGGACACCATTTCTAAACAATTTCATGCACTAGCTTAATTTATGAATTGCATTGCATAATTACAAACTTGTAAATTACCTAACATAAATTGAAAAGTTTATACAAATAATGAATAATATTAAAATTATTTATTTGAGGAATTATTTTCTAATAATTTCATTATAATGGTTTTTAAAGAAAATGTGAATTATCCTAAGCATATCTCGCGGGAGTGTCTTAACCGAGAGTGCTGCAAGGCCTGTTATCGTGTACCAGGATAACCCGGGTCAAGCCCGAAACTCATTTTCAGAGTTTTCACTCCAAGGTACATCTGTTCCATAGCCTCCACAACCTTCTGGTTTCCAGACATGGATGTATTTCTTGGAAAACTCAAAAAATATATAGATTACAAAAATTATAGGAATTTCTTCTATACTAATCCTCTAATATTATCTGAGGGTATAGTTATCTAATAAAAGTTTTTCTAAATATACTTTCCAAGGTTTGTCCTAAACATCCTCTAATACCAACTGTAATGCCCCGGCCCCCGAAACTCAGAGTAGATGAATTATTTCAATACATTGGCATGATTACAAGGAATAAATTCCTGAAAGACTGATTTGTTTAGAATTATTGGATAATAGATTACATATATTAACATTATATTACAATTTCAAACAAAAAATACATTAAAAATAGTTCATTTATAATTCCATTATTCACTTTTTCTTGTCCGTGCATATCAATCTTGATACACATCTTGGAATCCTAGGAAAATAAAACATAAGGAAAAGGTGAGATCAGATGCTCAATAAGGTTAAATAATTTAGTGGAAGCTATAAACTTTTATGGAAAGATGTGTAATAAAAACAACAGACTTTTTAAACATAATCATGAAAATAATATTGAAAAAATAAATCAAACATCACCATATAAACATGCATATGTATATTCTACTTGTTGAATAATCACATGTAATAACTTATTTCATAATGAGAGAATGCCTAACGCCGACATCATTACCAAATAGTCAAGGCCTGTGCCAAGACTACAAATAAAAATATTGTCAAGGCCTTTTACCAAGACTCTAATTTGTCTCATGATACCTACTGATGCATCGAGGAGCTATAGCGGGCTCCACCCGTCACATACTAGGTCCACTACATTCCTCATATGAAAATGTTGAAACATAGCATAAACATTCGTATTTAAACTAGTATAAGAAATGTCAATAATTCAATCATAAACCATAAAGGGTATAAAATTAGCACATCCACAGTCAAACAAATCATAAATCACTCAATACAATATTGAAAATTGTATTATAATATATCAACCTTAATCAAGAACAATATCCAGTAAAAGATGTTGACATAGTAGAAAATGAGCAGTAAAACTCTTTGAGTGAAATATCATTTTTTGTGAAATCATTTAAAAGTCACACATTTTTAAAGGAATTAATTTAAAATATTTCTTTTAATCCATGTTTCCCATAAAAGATTTAATCTTTTGAAAGGAATTAACATTTTAGAACAATCATGTCAATATAAATAAATCTTTAAAACAATTTTGAAAACATGGACATTAACGAGAAAGATTTTGAAGAATGAATATTTAAAACATTTAAAATGATGTTTTAGTTAAAGTGTACAGTAAAATATTCATTCTAAAATTTCTTTTGTTAAACATGGACATGGATAATATATATTTCCTAGAAAATACATACACATAAACAATCTCGGATAATAATGAGATTGAGGAATTAACCCTTACCATGCACTTTATTTTAGAAAAGGGTAGATTTATCATCCTATATAATGACCATAGTAGGTTATTAAATTATGCAAGAACCATATTCATATTTTTTATTTCATACTTTATTCATTTATTAATTTATACTACTTATTTAATAATCTTGTTAAATTAACCTTTTGGGTAATAATCGATTTTTTTATCACACATGTTTTAACTTGTTATTCTTGTTCATGTCATTTAGATCATGATTTAAATAAATCCATAATATACAAAATGATTTATATGTCATATATATTTAGACTATAAATATGTATAATTGATAGATAAATGAAATGGAAAACACTGTTTATTGATATGGTAGGCCGTACGTACGCATAAACGCGGTTTTTTTTTCATATCTTATTGAACGGAAGTAAGTGAATAAGATATATGTTAGTAGATATATATATATATATCAAGTAGTATTATTATGTCATATATTAAATACTTATTAACAATATATATATTTTTTTAATCATCTTAGAATGGTGAAAGTGGAAATGAATCTCATCGCATCGTAGAGGTGGTAGGTCGTACATACACATGAGCGATGATATCATTTCATTAATAATTAATAAATGTGGAATTGGATGGTATATTAATCGTAAAGATAAATTAGAAAGTTATTTTCATTATTTATATACATATTAATCATCATTATATCCACCCAAATCACATAGTGTTGAATTACAAATTACACCACAGCGTGGAATGGGTAATCGTACGTACGCACGCATGGTGACATTATCATTTATAGGATGGATATAATAATGAATATTTTTGTACCATATTTATACTAACAAAAATGTATGCTGAAGTTACTGGAGTTATTATTTTGGTATGTAAATAACAAAGAAAGATAAAGTGGAAGATGAAATGTACTTTGAAAGAGGTGATAAAATAATTACCTATTCTTGGGGTGTTTCCTTTGGATTTGAAAGAAAATGGCTCTTTAGGATGGCCTTATTATCATGGGAAGGCCTCTAGGGTGATGTGAGGGATGTTAGAGGATATTTTAGCAGGGTTTGGCTATACCAAATGGTGTTGATGTAGTGATTTTGAGAGAAGGGGAAGTACCCTTTTAAAAGAACGGTGAGGGTCACTTTAGGAAAATCATGAATTATTATTTTATTATTCAATCATAATCAGTTTATAATGGCTCCAAATGAATTTATTTTGAGTGTTAGATGGTTATGGGTCAATAAAATTTCAACCAATTGGTGTTAGACAAATATAGGTTTCCATATTAACTTTATCTTTTTTATTTAACTCTTAGCGAAATAGTTTTACATTTAACATGTCTCCTTTTATTGTTATATTATATTGTTAATAAAATTACTATAAAATTACAAAGGAACACCAAGTGGTTCATTCATGACATATATCTCATTATAATGGTCCTTTTTCCTAAATTTAGATTTTTAGGACTATTATATTATTTAATAATATAGTTTTTTTATAACTCATTTCTGTCAATTTTGACAATATTTTGTTTGTAGCTTTCTCTGAAAGTCATAACAGCAAGATTAATTTGTAAAATATTCATTGAATCAACCATAACACGTCTTATTAATTTAGAAAATTTATTGATGGAATCAAAATCCTCAATTTACATTTATATTTATATTTATAATATTAATTATTTTAATGTTTCATTTATAAATTAATTAATGCATCATCATTGTGTCATAAATAAATTTAATTATCTAATCATAATAATTACAAATAAAATGAAATTATGTATGAAATTTTATTATCTTTCTAATTAGTATTTATAGTTGAATTTATCTTATGTATAACCCTATATTTAAAATTGTTTAGTTATTAAACTTTGAATTTAACACTTTTATATCTTTTTTAAATAAAATAATAATAATTGTCCTAATCTTATCCAACTAGACCAAAAGGATCATATTTTATTCCTAAGGTTGTTTTTGGTTGAAATACACTTATCCAAATGAATTAGGACATGTGTTAGGGTAATTGTATTATCATATTTGTCTTTAATTACCCTATTTACTTTAAACTCTGGTAAATAAAAGTCCAATTTTAATATTCACCAAAAATTATTTTTATCTTATAGAAGCACATTTTAGTTACTGATGTCAACCATGTCTCTTAGATTATTGAAATTTTATTCATATTAGTGGTAAAATTACGTTTTTTGCAAATTTGCAAATATTCCTAGAAGGTGGGTAAAAGAAGATAAAAATTTAAATAAACTTTTATATATCTAATTTTATTATAAAATGACTCCAATGAAATACATTGAACATATATAGGTATTATATATATATATTGACTTAAAATATATTTCAACAAAATAATTAATTATTTAAAAAAAGTCGTTTAAAAATAATAACGCAGTATGTTTCATTATTCATCAAAAATTTAATGTTTTCTGAAAAATACGAAAAATTCACCCTAAACTAATTTGATATTTTGAATTAAAAAAAATATATTTTAAAAAATTAATAAATTATATGTTTATTTAATTAATTTAAAATTAAATCTCGTTGTCAAAACCAAAAAGCAGGTTTTTAAAAAAATAAAAACTATCAAACAATTGACATCTGTTTATGTCAAATTTAAATTGGAAATTACTTATAATGACATAAATTGTATTAAATGATAAAAAATTATCTAATTAAACTTCCAAACAATTAAAATGTATAATTTAACACTATACATTATTTTCATTAAAAATTTTGTTTTCAATTAAAATTTATTATTTTTCAATATTCACCAAAATAGGAAGTTTATCAGAAAAATACCAAAAAAAGTTCGAAACAACCTTTTTATGGACCGATACTTATTAAGCAGTTTATTTGGTCAGATTAAATTTATAATAGTGTCAAATATTGGATTTAAAAAGGGTTCTCCATTAAAAGGCTATAGAATTTCATTTTCTGAAAAATGCTTCCTTTATCTGAAAATTTTATTTTGTTCTTATATTATGTCTAAGAAAAAAATAAAATGGATGTTAAAATTATATGGAGTATATGAAATATAAAATTAAGTTAATATTATTCATAAATTATTATTGAATGACTAGTTTGGTAACCTGTGGTGTCCTCAAACTCAGTATTTCTTGTAACACTAGTTATTGAATTACTTTAAAGAGATAAAGTACTATGAAATCGCCGGGTGTTATATTCTACCCTCCTTAAATAAATTTCATACTCACAATTTTAAATTGTTCTTCAAAAACAAAAGGTTAAAAATATAAAATTACCTTTGTGGAAAACCCACATCCTAAATTGTGTTAATAAAATTTATTCTTAATAAGAAGGAAAGGGAAATGAAAAAGTCACCACCAAATTATGATCTCTATTAGGAGAACATTGGTGGAAATTAGAGACACATAATTTGAGGGAAAAAATAAATATTTATAGGGAGTGACTGAAGTCATGAGCTACAAAAAACTTTAAAATTTTAGGGGCCAAAGTCGTCAATCTATGATGATTTAAAATATCATCAGTTCAACACAACATAAGTTATTAGGAAAACACAGTTTTGTTTTTTGATCCATTTACAAACATTTAAGAATTAATTTATTCATAGAATAATATAAAGGAAAATATACTTGAAAATTAAAGTTTCACCCTTCAACTAATTCCTACCACAAACTCATATCTCACTCCAAAAGATAATAGAATTAAAAAATATTCTTTTTATCCTAATCGTATAGGGTTCCAAAAATAATGAATTTATAATTTTTTGTCAAACTATTTAAAAAATATATATTATTAAAACCAAGACATCATGTAAGCTAGTGGTAAGTTATGTGCCCTTATCGCCCTTCAGTTGCGGGTTCATGTCTCGCGACCTTGCTGGATGCCATCGGTTGACTCCTGACCTCCATGTTGTCCTTTTTATAACAATAAAAAAATGATTTAACGAAATGTCTTAACCTTATACAATATTAACCATTTTCAACTTAATTCATTCTAACCTTTACACTTATCCAAAATAAATTTGTCCAAACTCATATACCAAGATTTATAAGGAAGGTAAACATAATGAAGATCTCTTTTTCCAAGTAATAAAATGTGAATACCTTCATCAGGTATTATTTTAAAACATGGTAACACCCTGAATTACCATAAAACCTTATTTAATATGTTCATGCTCCCTTATTTCTTATAGAGTACCAGATATACTCCTTAAATCCAAAAATGTTGTAAACTCCAACAATGATGGAATAAAAACAATCAATTAGTTCCAAGGTACTCAATGATATCCAATATACTATATCCTACTCAATCATATCTTATTCCAAAATCACTACCTCGGTATCAGAACCATATTAAGGTTTATCTCTCTTTCAACTATGTATTTTCCAAAAGGCTTAATTTACTATTGAGTCACATTTCTGAGAACTTTATAATCTCAAAACCTCAATGAAATGGTACTGTAGACAATCCTTATTTATTTCCATAATTCATATAACCGGTATATCATCAATACAATACTCAAATGACATAACTATTTAATAACAACATCAGAGCATTATTCATTACTCTTAATCTGTGGTAGTCCCATAACTTGATTATTATCCAGAAGCATCATTTGGGCATACTCTGATGATTGGGAAATTGATTCGCATAGTGTCCCAAGTCCTTAAAGATGAAACATTGTACATTTGAAACAATTTTATTACCCTTTCAATCATGTACATGGTATCCTTTTCCTCCACACTTATAACAAACTCTCATTCCCATCAAATCCATAGGACATAGTGAATTATTTACTCATATTTTTAACACATGATAATATTTCTTCATATGATTAGAATATGGGGAAAGAATTTCCATTCTGAAAGTTGTATTAATATCATGAATGATAGGATCCTTCTAACTCTTTGGATCATGTGTATTGCTGGAGTTATAATTACATCTACTGGGAACCATTTATAATCAATGGCATACACTAGGTTAGTTTATGAATTTCAATGCATAATTACAAACTTGTAAAATACCTAATGTAAATTGAAAATTTTATGCATATAATACATAATCATAAAAATGACTTCTTTAAAGAATTAGTTACTCATAAATCTTTTATAATGGGTTGTAAATAAAATGTGAATTATCCCTAGCATATCCCCTGGGAGTGTCATAACCAAGAGTGCATCAAGGTCCATTTTCGTGTAATAGGATACCCCAGGTCAAGCCTGAATCTCTTTGTCGGGGTTCTCACTCCTTGGTACATCTATTCTAGAGCCACCTCTACATGATTGTATCCATACAAGGGTATATTTCATGGAAAAACTCACAAAATATCTACATTACCAAAATTCTAGGAAGATCTTCAATACTAATCCTCTATGTTTATCTTAGGGTAATGTTCTCTAATTAGAGTTTTTCTAAATCTACTTTCCAAGGTTTTTACTAAACATCCTCCAATTCCAACAGTAATGCCCTGACCCCAGAAACCCAGAGCCGATGCATTATTTTAATACACTAGCATGATTATAAGTAATCAAGTCCTGAAAGACTGATTTGTTTAGCAGTCTTGGAAAACAGATTACATATATTAACATTAAATTACAATTTCAAACATAAAATATAGTATAGATAGTTTTTTAAGAACTCCATTATTACCTTTTTTCTTAACCATACATATCAATCATAATACAATTCATGGAATCCTAGGAAAATAAAACTTTAGAAAAAGGTGATCTCAGATACTTACTAAGTGTAAAAAATTTAGCATAAGCTATAAAACTTTAAGGAAAGATGTGGAATAAAAACAACATACTTTTTAAAAATAATCATGAACATAATATGGCATAAATAAATCAAAAATCAACATATAAACATGAACATGGATATTCTACTAGTTGAATAATCACATGTAATAAATTATTTCATAAAGAGAGAATGTCAAACGTCGGACATCGTTAC
Source organism: Viscum album (assembly GCA_963277665.1). Taxonomy (NCBI): domain Eukaryota; kingdom Viridiplantae; phylum Streptophyta; class Magnoliopsida; order Santalales; family Viscaceae; genus Viscum; species Viscum album. The sequence goes on from OY728135.1 coordinate 71,987,204, forward strand.
CACATAGTCAAACCCTTGTTCCAATAATACAAATACATATATTGTCAAGGACTTCTACCAAGACACTAATTTGTCTCATGATACCTACCGATGGATTGAGGAGGTATAGTGGACTCCACCCGTCAGATACTAGGTCCACGACATTCCTCATATGAAAATGTTGAAACATTACATAAACATTAATATTAAAACTAGAATACGATATGTCAATAATACAAACATAAACCATAAATGGTATAAAAATAGCACATCCACAATCAAACATATCATAACTCATTCAATACAATATGGAATATTTTATTATAATAAATCAAACTTAATCAAGATTATTATCATGTAATGTATGTTGACAAGTTGAAAATGATCAGTAAAACATTATGAGTGAAATATATTTTTCTATGAAATCATTTAAAAATAACACATTTATAATGGAATTCATTTAAAAGATATATTTGAATCCATGTTTCCCATAACACTTTAAATAATTATAATGGAATTTACAAATTAAAATAATCATGTCCAGATAAATAAATCCTTAAAACTAATTTGAAAATATGGACATTAATGTGAAAGATTTAGAAGAATGAATATTTAAAACATTTAAAATGATGTTTTAGATAAAGAGTACCTTAAAAGAATCATTTTGAAATTTCTTTTATGAATCATGTAATTGGATAATAAATATTTCCCATAAAATACATACACATAATCAATCTCAGATAATAATGAGATTGATAAATTTACCCTTTCCTTGGACTTTCCTTTTGTCGAGGGTACGTCTAACCTCCTATATAATGACCATAGTATGTTATTATATTAAAAAAAATTATATTCATATTTATTATTTCATACTCGATTCATTTATTACTTTATACTACTTTTATTAATAATAATATCTTTGTTAAATTAACTTTTTGGGTAATAATCGATTTCTTTATCATACATGTTTTAACTTGTTCTTCTTGTTCATGTCATTTTGATCATGATTTAAATACTTCCAGAATATACTACATTATTTATATGTCCTATACATTTAGAATATAAATATGTATTATTGATAGATATATGAAATGGAAAAAACTTTTTATTGAGATGGATGGCTGTAAGTACGCATAAATGCAGTTTCTGTTTTCATACCGGATTGAACGTAAGTAAGTGAATAAGATATTTGTAAGTAAATAAATATAAATATATATATACAGAAGTATTATTATTTCATATATTATATACTTGTTAATTATATATAGTTTTATAATCACTGATTATTATTGAATGTGGAAATGAATCTCATCTCATCGCGGAGACAGTAAGTCGTACGTACACACGAGTGATGATATAATTTCCTTAATGATTAAAAGGTGTGGAATTGGATGGTAAATTAAATGTAATGAGAAAGTATAATGTTATTTTAATTATTTATATAAAAATTACTTATACCCATTGAAATAACATAGTGGTGAGTAACAAATTACACTACAGCGTGGAAACGGTAAGTCGTACGTACAAACACATGGTGAAATTATCATTTATAGGATGGATTGAATAATGAATATGGTTGTACCATATTTATAATAACAACACAGTATTTAAAAGGTACTGGAGTAATTATTTTGGAATTTAAATAACAAATAAAGAGAAAGTGGAAGATGAAAAGAACTTTGAAAGATGTGATAAAATAAGTACCTCTTCTTTGGGTGTTCCTTTTGATTTGATAAAAGGGCACCTTAGGATGACTTTAAGAACATGGGAAGGACTCAAGGATGAAGTGAGGGATTTTTGGAGGAGCTTTTAGCAAGGTTTTTCTGATCCAAGTGGAATTGGATTTTTAATTTTGAGAGAAGGGGAATTTTTTTTAGAAGAGGTGTAATGGTAACTTTAGGAAAAGCTTGAATTATTATTTTAATATTCAATAATATTCGGTTTATAATTGTTTAAAATGAATTTATTTCGATCCTAAGGTGGTTATGGGTCGATATAATTTCAACCAATAGGTGTTAGCCAAATATAGGTTACCATATTAACGTTATCTTTTAGATTTAACTCTCAGTGAAATACTTTATCATTTGCCTTGTCTCCTTGTACTGTTATATTATCTGGTTAATAAAATTACTATAAAATGCCTAGAGAATCCCAAGTGCTTCATTAATGACATATATATAATTATATATGTACTTTGGCTGAAAATTATGTTTTTAGGACTATTATATAATTTAATAATATTTTTTTCGTTTAAAAACTCATTTATGTCAATTTTGACAATATTTATTATTTAGTTTTTTGTGAAAGTCAAAACTGAATTATTAAATCGAAAAAATTCATTGAATAGACCCTAAAATGTCCAATTAATCTATAAAATTCATATATGGAATAAAAATCATAAATTTACATTTATATTTATATTTATAATATTAAATATTTTAATGTTTCATTTATAAAGTAATTACAACATCATCATTATGTAATAAATAAATTTAATTATTTAATCTCTAATATTTACAAATAAATTAAAATTATTTAGGAAATATTTTTATCTTACTAATGAATATTTATAGTTTAATTTTTCCTATGTATAACCCTATATTATAGATGGATTTTTTTATTTAACATTGAATTTTACACATTTATCTCTTCTTTAAATATTATAATAATAAGTGTCCTAATCAAATACAACTGGAAAAAAATGATCATATTTTAAACCTAAGTTTGGTTTTGGTCGAAATACACTTATCCAATAGAATTAGGATATGTGTTTGGGTAATAATAAAATCAATTTTACCATTAATTACCCTATTTACTTTTAATTGTGAGAATATAAATCAAAAGTTACTATTCAACAAAAATTATTTTAATCTTATTGAACAACATTTTAAATTCTACTTTCAACCATGTCTATCATATTTTTGAAATTAAATTCACACAAGTGGTAAAGTTAAGTTTTATGCAAATTTGCAAATGTGCCTAGAAGGTGGGTAAAAGATGATAAAAGGTTCAATAAAACGTTATACATTTAATTTTATTATAAAATGACCCCATTGAATTAAATTTAAATAATATAGGGACTATATATATATTTTGACATAAAATAAAATTAAATAAAATAAATAAGTATTTAAATAAAAAGTCGTTTTAAAATAATAATGCAGTGTTTTTCACTTTCATCAAAAATTAAATGTGTTCATAAAAATACCAAAACCTCACCCTAAGATAATTTTAATTTTCTGAATTCAAAAATGAAATCTATTTTACTAAATTTAAAGAATTGAAGTTGCATTAATTAATTTAAAATTAATTCTCGTTGTTAAAACCAAAAGAGGGGTTTTAAAAAAATAATCAAAAGATTGCATGATTTTGTGTCAAATTTTAATGTAAAATTACTTATAATGACCTAAATTGTATTAAATGATACAAAAATTATCTATTTATACTTACAAACCATTAAAATGTATAATTTAACAGTATAAATTATTTTGATTAAAATTTTTGTTTTCAATTAAAATTTATTATTTTTCAATATTCACCAAAATATGAAAGTTATCATAAAAACACAAAAAAATTATCGAAACAAATATTTTATGTCCCGATTCTAAAGAAGAAGTTTATTTGGTCAATTGTTATATTTAAAAGTGTCATATATTGAATTTAAAATGGGTTCTCCATTAAAAGGCGGTAAAATTGCATTTTTTTTAAAATACATCATTTATCATAAAAATTGAATTTGTTCATATATTATGTATAGGAAACACATAATATGAATGTCAAAAATGTATAGAGTATAAAAAAAATTCAAAATTCAATTAATATTGTTCATAAATGCTTTTTGAAAGGCTAGTTTGGTATGCCGAGGTGTGCTCGAACTCGGTGTTGCGTGTAGCACATGTTTTTAAATTACTTTGATGAGATAAAGTACTATGAAATAAAGTTGTGTTACACAAACCCAATAATAAAAACACAAAAAATTAAAAACAATTGACTATAAAAAGTATCATCACTAATGATTGGACCTGAGTGCTGCTATACACATTAGTAGAGTACCAGAACATTGAATGGTCGATAGGTGAAAATCGGTTGCACTTTTAAACAATAATGTAATTTATAGGTTTTACCTTTTGTATTTGGGTCCACCATTATGTTATTCCCCTAAGATTCCTTTTATTCCAGCCAATAGCCAGAAATAGGGGGACTCGGGATAACAACTGATGTGAAGATCAATGTCATGATTGTTATAAAGAGATTCCCAATTAGATGGTAGTAGGAATCAGAAACTATTCCACGATAATCTCTATAATAACTCATGTTTGTTTTATAGAAACATTGGTCAAGATGAATGTTCAACCTCCCCGCCCCCTAAAATAACAATCCCCAATCGAGAGCTTCCTATAACAAAGGCCTCATACAATCAATGGATCATCTGATCCCTCAATCACCAAACAATGGATCAAATTCATTGAGAAGATCATATTCATACTTCTATGTTCTGAAAAAGATAAGTTTATTTTGGATTCTTGTTATATGGAGGGTGATGATGGTAAATGGTGAACATTTATAATATAAATAAAAAGCATGGGGAAGAGATCGAGGTGTCAGAATGGTAGGATTTCTTGAAAAAAAATTCAATAAATTTTTTCCATGGAAACATCAAATTAAGATTGAATGGGACTTCCTTACCCTAAAAAAAGACAATGAATACATCAGAGAGTATAAGGAAAACATCACAAGGCATTCACGATATGCCTCTAGATTTGTATTTAACATAGAATTCAAGGTTGACTGCTTCTTTGGTGGGAAACAATCTATCCTATGAAATGTCCTAGTGATCCCTAAATTCGATAGATATGAGGAAATTGTCTGATGTACCCTCAAAGTCGAAATGGAGATCGAATAATTTTAGGCGTATCATGGGAAAAAGAAGCATAAAGAAGAATTTAATTTTAGCGATCGGATGGATAAATCCAATGGTGCTAAGAAATTCTATCACATCACTTTTCTATGGTACGAAAAGAAGCACACCTGAAATTGCCTAAAGTGGATGAGGAAATTATTATGTGTGGAAGAGAAGGGCACCAGTCCATTAATTCCTGACAAAAAAACTGTTGCTGCAATAGAGGAGAGTAATGATCTGTTCGACCCTCAATGCATTGTTTATTGCTTGAACTAAAAATCATCAGGGCAATTTTTAAACCAGTTCCCTAAGATAAGGGTTTTTTGAGGCAACCAACAACCTCTAAGGCTACAGGGGTGAGATTTTTCCATCACTACTGTTGAAGAGAACCCCGTCAATGAAGTGGTGACAAGTACGGTGGTTATTTATTCAACAATAGTGAACATACTTTTTGATTCTGGTTCTACTCATTGTTTTATATCCTAAAGGTTTATTAGAACAATCTCAAAATCACCATGAATCATGGAATTAGAGATTTTAGTGAGATTGGGAAATGGGGAAATTATTAAATCCCATGAATATAATTCCTATCATAATTTGTGGATTGAACTTCATGAATAACCAAGTCATACTCTATCTGGTGGAAATTGATGTAATTCTTGGTATCGATTGGCTTTCACTATATAGAGCCAACATTAATTTTCCTGAGAGTGAAATCACTCTTCATATAGAGAATCAACCCTAAATTTTGTATAAATTCAAGGAGGAGGATGGATATTCTTTAGCACCATCATCTCATTAGTGGATATTATACCCTATGATCATGCATATATTTCTATAATGAATGTGTCTAAGGAATGAACAATCTTTGAAGACAATCCTATTGTTATGGAACATGTTGAAGTGTTTAACGAGGAATTTCATTGCCTTCCTCCTAGAAGAGATGTTGAAATCTCGATTGATCTTATACCTAGTTCTTTTTCAATATCCAAGTCTTGGTATAGAATGGCTATTGTGGAGCTTGAGGATCTAAAGAAACCACTACAGTGGAATCTGGATAAAGGGTTTATCCTCCCAAGTGCTTTACTATGGGCTTCACTAATCCTCTTTGTCAAGAAGAAGGATGAGTCAATGATCCTGTGCATTGATTATAGAGAGCACAAAAAATCATGATAAAGAACATGTATCCTCTTCCACGAATTGATGACTTGTTCTACTAGATACGTGGATCACAATACCTCGACAAGGTAGATCTGCAGTCGGGATATTTCCATGTAAGGGTGAAAAAGGAGGATATCCCCAAGACTGCTTTTCGTACAAGGTACAGTCACTATGAATTCATAGTAACTAATATTGGACTCACTAATTCTCGGGATATCTTCATTGACTTGATGAATAGTGTAATTAGAGATTACCTAAAAAATTGTGATAGACTTTATTGATTATATTCTAATATACTCTAAAACAAATGAGGATTACGGAGAGCACCTAAAAACTATACTAGAGACCTTGCAAAAGGATAAGCTATATGAAAAGTACAGTAATTGTGAGTTCTAGTGGAAGGATGTCTCATTCATGGGTAATTTCATCACAAGAAATGGGATATCTGTGGATCCCTCGAAGGTAAATGAAATTGAGGGATGGATGAGGCCAACATCTATGACTGATATATGTTGCTTCCTTGGGTTAGTTGGATATTATCACCGATTTGTGATAAACTTCTTCATGATTTTCAAACACTCTTACCAAGAAGACTTGAAAGGGAGTCACGTATTTTTGGAGTGATTAAAGTAAAGAGAGATTCAAGGAGTTGAAAAGGAGTCTTATTACTGTGCCCACACTCACACTACTCAAAATAGGAGAAATTGTTGTGGTATTTAGTGATTATTTTAAGAATGGACCAGTTTGGGTTTGATGTATAATGACATAGTCATTACCTAGGAATTAAGGAAATTTAAATTTCCTGAGAAAAATTATCCAACAAATGATCTGGAGTTGGCTGTATTAACATTCACTTTAAAATTTTGGTTGCATTACCTCTTTGGGGAGAAGTGTGAAACATATAGGGATAAAAAAGCCTCAAGTATATATTTCCAAATAAATATATGAATATGAGACAATGAAGATGGTTAGAGATGATCAAAGACTATGAATTCTCAATTCACTACCATCTGGGGAAAGCGAATAAAGTGGAAGAATCTCAAAGTAGAATGAATCCAGGGATTCTATCATTGATGAAAAATGAAAATGATCTAATATTATTATATTTAATGAAGTTAGAAATGAGAATAATAATTAAGGGAACATCATCCATCCTTTCACAAATTATTTCCCAAACATATCTTTTGGAAAGGTTAAAGGATGGTCAAAAGGATGATGTGGGAATCCAGAAGAAAGTTGAAACTTTCAAAAAATGGAAATGATCAGAGTACATTGCCAATAAAGAAGGAATTGTGAGATTTTGGAGAAGACTATTTTTCATCAAATCTAGATTTAATGAATGATCTTTTGGATGATACACATAGTTCGAATTTCTCCATTCACCCAAGAAACACAAATATGTATCGAGATATCTCAGAGAATTAAAGGTGGGATAACATAGATAAGGATATCACCGAGTATACATCAATGTGACTTGTATATCAGTATGTGAAGACTGAGAGGAAGAAGTATAAGGGGATGATGCTACCATTACACATACCAACATGGAAATGGGAAAATATCCCCATGGACATTGTCACTGGACTTCTGAAGACATCCAAAGGAAACAATGCAATTAGGATTGTTATGGATCATCTTACAAAGACTGCACACATCATTTCAATTTAGTAGGATTTCTCATTAGATCTACTGCCATAGATATACATAAGAGAAGTGGTATGGTTTCATTGAGAACCACTATCAATTGTATCTGATCGAGATCCAAGATTCATCTCTAGGTTCTTGAAGAGTCTCCAACATGCTCTGAATACTATGCTGGAATTCGGTACGACTTATCATCCTCAAAATGATGGCCAATCTGAGTGGAATATCAAAACACTTGAGGATATGTTGAGAGAATTCTCAATAAACTACAAAGGAGGATGGGATCAATATCTTACTCTAGTTGAGTTCTCTTACAATAATAGTTTCCACTCAAGCATCCAAATGGATCGTTATGATTCCCTTTATGAGAAGAGGTTCTTAACACCGACATGTTTTGATGAAGTTGGGTAGTGAAAACTCCCAAGTCTATAAATTGTCTAAGAAATGATTGTGAAGGTTAAGACCATCAAATATCACATAAAATCTTCTCAATGTCAACAAAAGAACTATGCTGATAATCATTGAAGAGACCTCGATTTTGATGTTGGAGACGTGGTATTCGTCTGTATATCACTACGGAAGAGGGTTATGATTTTTTGGCGTTAGGGAATGCTTAGTACAAGGTAGATTGGCCCTTTTGATATTTTTCATTGCATTGGAGAATTGTCCTATCTACTTGCACTCCCACCATATGTATCTCAAGTACATGATGTATTCCACGAATCGTTATTGAAGAAGTACATATCTGACCCATCACATGTACTCAATCCAAAAGTGGTACCATTGGATAATGACCTCTCCTATAAAGAAAAGATGGTGAAGATCATAGATCGTAAGGAAAAAGTTCTAATTAATATGAGAATTCCCCTCGTCATGGGGTTGGGGGAAACCCAAAAAATTTAAGAAGTAACATGAGAATCATATGACGGGATGAAGAAGAATTACCCTCATCTGTTTTAATATGGGAAAATGAAATTTCAATGGATAAATTTATTAAGGGGGGTAGATTTTAATGACCAAATGTTTTAATAATGAAAATTAGTTTTGATTTAATTAAATGTCTTCTTATGTAAAATGGTTATATAAATCATATGAATTCCCATGGTTTTATGTCTATTTATTTTAAAATAACATTATGAATTTCTACCATTTCCAATATAGTAAATGAATAGTGATAACATGAATAGTATAAATATAAGGCTTTACCAAATCCAATTTACTGTCACAAAGGAAGCGAAGGCCTTATCGACTAGTATTTCTCCACACGAAGCCCATTGTTTGGTTCTCGGAGTGTAAGTAGTGTCATTAGGCTTCTCTCTTGACCAATACCAAGATGAGCTTCAACACATTAAGCTTAAATGGAATCACTGATCATGTTGTTGAATATGTTAAATTAGATTTATATTTTTAACTAACCATTCTGCAGTATAGCAGAAACACTAGGTCATCTCTAGATGGAGCCTTAGATCATTAATTTTAAAATAATGCTTTATATTAAAAAGGGGGGAATGAGATTGTATGAAATTTGTATTTTTTTGGTTTAGGAACAAATCACGTAAAAGAAAACAATACAGGAAATCTGAAATTGACAGATTTGATAAAGTGTGATCAACCCAGGGAAATCTCATGTTCCTCATCCTTTATTAATTTAAGCTATAGGGTTATGATCTTTAAATCCCGGGTTTTTATCACCTAGAACCTAAATATTACTAATTTTATACTAGAATACCTCTTAATATTTAGTCAGAAGTACCCAATGATTCACTTGATACCACCGATGATTGAGTGTTTTGTGTTCAACTACATAACTGAAACTCACCGAGGCAACACATGAAGAACTCCATGCACTGTCCTGGTTTGTATGTAATTTAAATGTGTTACAATAAATTTAAAATAAATGGCCATGATAGTTTTTATGTGAGTTAAATTATACCATATGAAACAGAAAAACACTACAATTGAAAGGGGAGATTAAGTGGTGAATTGTGAGTGAAACATCACGTGAATGGGTACCCCGAAGAATGATCATACGAGTCGATCATGACATACTAGAACATAACACAATTAAATAAAAATATTGGATGAATAAAAACTAAATAAAAAAGAATTAAAGAGACCATTAAAATATTTCAACATTAAGATTGGGATTTACAAAATGTTCCTCCCCCAATGATCCCAAGCAGTTTAGAAACCCATGGGAGGGGAGGAAGAGAATGATGTTGAGGTAGAACATAAAATGGCCTCCAAAACTTCAAATATTGGTGGTAGGACTCCATAGGGACTCTAAAATGGTAGAATCATTCCCCTGTTTCGAACTCTCAAAGGGGGATCCCATTGTGTCATTTTATATACAAATTGAAAGGTGGTTTTGGGTACACAGATTTATTAAATCCATTTGTATCACTTGTTTTGGCCATTAGAAAATCGAATCTCCCTTGTGAGAAAACTGGAAAGTTGTAGCCCCACCTCCTGAATATCTACACCGATTTTTTTTCATCATTTGGACATGTGGTTCCTGATATATAGGCATATTATAGAACACCACTTTTGACTTCACACAAATTTGGTGTTCTGGATAGATCGTGTCAGTTGGGACCATTGATAGAAGAATTGAGTTGGGGTTTTTTTTATAATATGTGTACCCCATTAAATGTTGGACTTGAACACAAAATAGTACCCCATTTGGATGCACAAAATTTTATAAACAAGATGAACATTGGACTTGTCTTCATAGACCCATGTAATTTTGGCCCATTTTTCTTCAATTTCATCTGGGCCCCTCCAAATCATATCATCCTACATTGAAATCATCAAAAAAAGTAACATTACCCTTTTTAATAGTGATAAAAAAATAATGTAATCAAACATGAAGTTAAATTTGTTATTATTTTTATAATTTTCAATATAAAACACTTTTAGTAGAGTGGTATAAGGTTGAAAATGATGCATTGAATCGTGGTGTGATCAGACCCCCACACCTAAATGTTTGTATTCCTAGGAAATGTCACATATCCAAAACATTTATGCACGTACATATTCCCAACATCATGAAGTTTTAACATTTGAGGAAATATAAATTCATTAAAGATATGTGATCAATTTACAAACCACACCAAGGATTTCTTCCTAGTGAAAATGGAAAAGGATGACTCATAAATCATATCACAATGAAATTCAAAGAGATTCATGCTACCAAGTTGAGTAAGGAATTAAATAGTCAACCATGCCACTAAATCTCCATGTTTTTGTGTGAAATCCATTCCATTCTATTCTTTCCGCTTTCTATCCAATAAATATTGATTATTTTAACATTTCATAGTGTAAATGATTTTTTCCACCGAACCATCCCTACATCCTTTCCAATAATATTTAAATACCAACTAACTTAATCATTCCTGAAATTCAAAACCCAAGTTCCCAACCTAGATATCCCCATATGTTGCAAATTTCATCACTGCCCTCATTTATGTGTTTTTTAGAGGTTGCATTTAGATGGAATCTCACACTCATTTTTCAACCATTGTTTGATCTCCTAACAAAACTAATTGTAATAGTTATAAAAAGATCATAGGTTGAGGAGGAGTGATTTTTTACCTACCCAAGACACAAACTAATTTTTTTTGTGTACAATAGTCGGATATTAGGTACACAAAAAACTCAATCTGGTACAATAATGAAACAGATCACATAAGAGAATATCATATGGAAATATCATTTTAAGATGAAAAATAATAACCTAATATATATTTACCTTATATTAAGTAAGAAATATCCACACGTTTTTGTTTGGATCAAAAATGTGTGGAGATATTACTGACACATTTTCCCCAAAAACTACTCACATAAGGCGCATCAATTATATGAATGGTTTCATATAGATACAACCATTTATATCATTCAAAGTAAACAATTCACTAAAAAACACTCCCTTATATTATATTCATACAAATATTCATTATATAATAGAGACAGGTTTCATAAAATGTTAAAACAATGTGTCATCAAAAATTTCAACATGCATTTTTAGTAAGATCCATGATTTGGTGACCATAAGGCAGGAAGTAAAAAAATACCATAAAGAAGGTGAATAAGAGTAGAAATAAAAAATACAATGAAACCCCTAATAATATTGACAAGGCATGGAAATTTTAAAATACCAAAAATAAGGATAAAAACATAAGAAAGAAGAAAGACAATGAAGATCCTTTTGAACCTAGGAATGTTTCCAACCCCCAAACCTAGAATGTGTACTGTCCTCACTGGAATAATTAAGAATGTTAGAAGGATAAAATATGTTGTGTTTCACTAGTATGTTTCTTATAGATGGTGGATTTCCTCCCCCAGATTCTTTGGAAAATCCTCATAGAAGTGTTTAAGTCACTGCCCATTGAAGGTAACACTTCGTCCACTCTTATCTTGAAAAATATGTATTGCACCAAAATGGTACACATTAGTAACAGTATAAGAATTGAGTAATCGGGAACGAAGCTTACCTGGGTGGAGCATTAGACTGGAATTGTACACGAGGAACATTTGACCAATATAGAACTTTTTCTGATAAATCAAGCTATCTTGTATAGCATTTGTCTTCTATTTATAGTTCTGCGAGTTCTCATATGCATCACATAAAATTTCTTCTCACTCTTGAATCTACAACAAATTATTCTCACCTTCATCTGAAAGATTCATATTAAATTGTTGAACAGCCCAATATGCACAGTGTTCTACGTACACCTGGATGTGACATTCCCTTACAAAACAAATTCTCTTTGGTGACATTTCAATTTGGGTTTTAAAAGCTATATAGTATGACCAAAGTGCATCATCTAAGAACAAACTCCAATCTTTCATATTGGGTTATATATTTTTCTTCCAAACTTCACTTAACTTCCCGATTTAAAATTTATGTTGGTCCATTAGTTTGGGAGTGATATGGAGATGAGACATTATGACACCACATACTTATGAAGAAATGTTTTCATGTTGCGATTGTAAAAATGTGAACCCAGATCACTAATGATGAGCCTCAATGAGACAAACCTACAAAAAATCTGGGACCTTACAAAATCAACAACATCTCGAGAGTCATCGGTCCTAGTAGCCTTTAAATCCACCCATTTTGACATGTATCCAACATCTAGAAATATGTAAATGAAGAAAAATGAATTTCGAAAAGTCTCCATGATGTCAATTCCCCATCCATCAAGGATTTCATAGAAAAACATGCATTTTGGGTCTTTTTATTCCTCTGATAGATATTCCCTATGAATTGAAAATTACTACAAGACTTGAAAAATCTATGGGAATCCATATATAATGTTGGACTATAATGTCCTGGGTTAAGGACCTTTCAAGCCTTACGTTGAGAAACCAAGTAGACCCTATATGAAAAAGTGTGACAAAAGGTCAAAACAGAGGTGGAATCATGGTTAGGGAAACAACGATGATCTACTTGATCATAAACAATTCACCATAAATATGGGTCATCTGAAATATAACTCTATGAATCATGTTTATGTCTCTAGGATTTGGAAGTTCTAAAATATGTGGGAACCCTAGATGTTGCTAGAAAATTTACAATATTTTCATACCATAGGGTAAGGTCCACAACAACACAAAGGTTCTCATGAGAGATGAATTATTCAATGGGGAGGGATGGGGAAACATGGTGGTCCAGTGGTGGGGAAATCATACTAATCTGGTCAGCTACACCATTTTACACTCCCCTCTTATATCTAATATCAAGGTCAAACACTTTGTAGATGAGTATCCACCGTATGAGGCATTACTTAGCTTCAGGATTCTATAAGAGAAATCGAAGGGTATCATTGTTTAAAACACAATCACATTTGACCCAAGAAGATATGAATGAAATTTTTCCATGAAAAACACATTATAAATGAGTTAATTTTCAGTGGTTGTGTAGTTTACCGTGGTAGGGTCAAGCATACGTGAGGCCTACATAATGACATGAGGAGCTTTCTCAGCACTTTGTGAAAAAACTTCCCCAACTGTAATGTTAGAGGCATCACACATAAGATTGAAGCGAGATCTTAAATTGGTGGTTAGATAATGGGATGTGATGTGAGAATTATTTTTAATGAATTGAATGCATCCTCACAATTTTTATCAAACACAAAATCAGAATTTTTTTTTGCAACAATCGGAACAATAGAAGTGCAATATTACTATATTCTTTAATGAATCGGTGGTAAAAACCAGCATGAATTAAGAACGATTGCACCTCATGAACACATTTTGTATATGGAAGGGTTGAAATTTATTCAATTTTATATTTATCAATTTTAATTCCCATATTTGAAATGACATGCCAATGAACTATCCCTCGATCAACCATGAAATGATATTTCTCATAATGTAAGACATGATCTTTTTCAATGTAGTTGTAGAGGACTGAACCTCAGTTTTTCAAAAAAAAAATCAAAATAAGAAACATATAAAATGAAATCATCCATAAAGACATCCATAAAACTATCAAGGTACTCAGAAAAAATACTCAACATACATAACTGACAAGTACATAAAGCATTACATTGACCGAATGGCATCCTTCTGTATGAAAATGTGAAGGATAGTCTGGTAAATGTTTCCTTTTCTTAATCCTCAGGGGATATATGGATCAAGTTCAAATAGCCTGACGAACTTCATTTTTATTGATTTTTTATAACCCCCATTCACAGGATGAAAGTGAACTCTTACAAGGCTCGTTGTCTTGGAGATTACATGGACCGTAGGTTTAGGAGATTACATGACCCCAAGGTCTTAGGGAATTCAACTAGACTCTCTACAAGGAACTACCCCTCCCTAGAATCTGCAACATGATAGTATATCTCCACCTTCTCATGTCCATTTTTCTATTATTCTCGTGCATGCAGAGGCCGGTCCCGATGGCATAGCCACACCCTCCCATTCTGAAAAATCCATTTGGCTCTGCTCTGGTGAATGAAACTACTCTGAATCCTCTTCTGGGGATTCTCCTCTTTTTTTGTAGTGTGTCTGGGGAAACTACATATGGCCTCAAGTCCTTGAGGTGGCCCGAAGGCCTTAAAGGTGGCCCAAAGTCCCTACCGACCTAAGGTCCTAGGTGGCCCGAACGTGGTCCTTCCACGTGGCTTTATTCCGTCAATAGTAGTCAATACAGACTCACCAACTTTTTTTCATTTGTGATGGAACCAATTCATTCCTTTAATTTGACAAAACTATTATTCCTATTTTTGGCACATTTTTCACTGGAATAACCCATTTACTATCAGATATAGGATGAATAATCCCCACATCTATTAATTTATTGACTTCCATCTTTACCATTTCATTGAGTGTGGTATTTAACTAGCATTGAGATTGTCTTATGGGCATAGCCTCATAATCCAAAAGTATATGGATCATACAAATAGATGCGCTAATACTAGGAATAACAGACAATGTCCATCTTATTTACTTTTTACACTCTACCAAAATATCAAGTTGTTTTTATTCCTATTGTTTAGAGAGGTTATTGGAAATAATGAAGGGAAATTGGTCAATATGCTCAAGATAAGAATATTTTAAATTAGATGGATGTTGTTTTAATTCCATCAAGATGGGGTTTTGAATTGTGGGAGGGGATTTAGGGGGAGTGAGGACCATGAAACTATCTATCTGATCATGTTTATTAGGTAAGGATAAAGAATCTATAGAAATGAGTTTCATAGAATCATCGACGGTCATGGGTACCTCAGAATGAACACACTCATCAATGAAAGTATAAGATTTACACTATTCAGAACCCAAAATATACTCAAAACATGAATCAAAAGTCAAATAATCCAAGGGAGAATATGGGGAAAATGAATCAGAGTATGGGTTGAGGAGAAAATTGTGTGTGTATGAATAATTTGATTGCACTTCCATTGAATATGCTGGAAATGTGGAGTACCCTTCAATGGTGTGTTTCATAGCATAAAAAATGTTAAAACATACCTTTTATCCTCTGAAAACCATGGACAATGTACCATTTTGAACAATGATGATCATCTTTGCAGTTTTGAAGAATGGCCTCTCTGGTATGAGAGGATTATGTCATTGGGTTTGGGTTACTTCCATCTCAAGAATGTAGAAATTAACGAGGAATATGAAATTCTTAACTCTTATAAGGAAATCCTCAATAACTCATGTTGGATACATAATACTTCTGTTTTCATGTTTCATGTCAATTCCTGTAGGTAGAAGATCTTATACATGCATGGAAGTATAAATAGAGTGAGGAGTTACATTAATAGATGCACCCTATTCTAGCATAACACCAGAAAAAAGGCCACCCCTATGGTACATGGTATCATGAATATCCCATGATCCTTTCATTTGTTTGAAATTGCTGGTTGAATCAAGGCCAAGACATTTTTGACAATATTGAATCTCTCGTTCCACTTCAGTATCCTTTTATGGCTATAATTCCCTTTAATATATTTGGCATATCGATGGATTTTTTAACAGCATCCAATAAAGGAATGTTAACATGAACCTTTAAAAATGTATCCATTATTTCTTTATCAATATCATTATAAATATTCTTCATTTATTTAAAGATTCATTGGGGGAATGGAAGAGGAATTTATTGTTCATTTGAATCATAATTAATAATTTGATTACCCTTTTTTATTTTGTTTTTCATTACTTGATGTTTTTGGGGGTTTGGAAAGAGAGTTTTCAACAGGGGGACATACCTATTGTGTAGAATCAGAACAAGGAGAGACTTATTTACCACTGTGAAGTGTAACTACTCATACATTAACTTTCTCCTTCAGATTCGCAATGGGTTGGGATGCTAGTTTTCTAAAACCTTGATTCTTAAGCTCATTGATGGTGTTTTCCAACTACCCCACTTTAGTTCGTAGGTATTGAATTGCTGATTGTCTGGTCTGTTGTAACTGGAGGTTCTGGTATTCTAGTTTCTTCACCATAAACTCTAGGTTTGGTTCAGAATTGAGAGGTGGAGGATGATTTTTTGAGAATTTTAAGGATAATAAGGTTGCATACCTTGGATATTTGATACCAATTCTGCTATGGGTTACTTGAGATTCCTCCTTGTCGGTGATGGGGTTGTGATTTCCACATAGGGTTTGGATGTAGCCTAAATTGTTCTTACATAAAGGGAGGTTATTTTTGGAATGGACGCCCTGGGAATATTGATGCACAAGACTCAGGTGAATCTTGAATTTGTGGGCACTGGTCAGAAAAATGATTATTTTCAGAACAAATACCACAATGTAATTGAACACGATGAGATTGTAAATGATCATGTTGTCGATAAAATTTACAAAAAAGTGTGTTCATTTCATCAATATTGTTATCTACATTTTGTTAATAGATTAATGACTTACCTCATGAACTCCTCGTGTTGGTGAAATAGCTCGTGTACCAAATTGTTGTTAATTTGGAGCCATGTTGGCTATTAATTCACAAGTGGATGGATGAGTTTTATCAACCAAGGCACCACCATCTACTACATAAATCATTCCATGATCCATGGGGATAATTCCCTCATAGACGTATTGGATTAATAGTTGTTCACTAATCTTGTGGTGGGTAATCTTGAGCAAAGTCTTTTGAATCTCTCCCATTATTCATGAAGGGTTTCACCTTGTGATGGCCCAATGCTATAATGTCTTCCCTAATTGATGTAGATCAAGAGGTATGGAAGAACTTATATAAAAAGTGTCTTTTCAGGTCATTCCTGCCCCCAATTGTGGTAGGAAAATAGTATTTCAAATATTTGGATACACCATAAATGGAGAAAGGGACGTTCCAAATCATAATTATGTCCTTAGAGACATTTTGGGGTTTCATGGTGCGGCACACTATGTGAAACTCCTTAAGGTGTTTATGAGTGTCATCATAAGGAAGAACTTGGAGTTTAGGAATTAGGTGGATGGGGAATGATCTTATATCAATGTTTACTACTTTTTCAGGATAATAGATGTAACAAAGTTGGTACCCCATATTCGGGGTTGTAAGTACTTTGAAGGTTTGATTATTTGCAGCCATGATTTCTTGGGTTTTATTGGGTTCAATTTTTGATTGGTTTATAACCACTTGAGGTTACACGAGGGGTTCCTTAGTGTTACTTGATTAACCATCTCTAGATGCCTTGATATTTTGGTGAAGTGTCATTTCAATTTCAATGTCAAATTCAAGTAGTTTTTCATTTTCTGATCAGGTCATGAAAATAGGTTTTGATATATGTTTTTTATGATGGAATATGGATAAAATAACATAATAAGGGTGAAAGAATAATATAATGTTATAATAAATAATTATAGATAGGGATATGGAGAAGAAGAAGAATAGAGAGAGAGACGAAGAACACACAAAAACAACCCGAAATAGAAACAAGAAACCAAAACAAAAACTATAAAATGGGGGTGGGTATTGAAAGGAGTAAGAATTAGGATGTAAAAGAAATAAAAAAATAAAATAACGAAAAAATGATTTTGAGTCCCTGGAAACTGCGCCTAAATTTTATCGCGTTGTCGAGAGCCTCAAATTAGAAGTTTTTTTCTAATATTTCTACAATATAGCAGCAAAGCTAGGTCATCTCTCGACAGAGACATAGATAATTAATATTAAAATAATGTTTTGATTTGGAAAAGGGGGAATGATATTGTATGAAATTTGGATTTCATTGGTTTAGGAGGAAATCACATAAAAGAAAACAATACAATAAATCATAAATAGAGAAATTTGATAAAGTGTGATCTAACAAGGGAAATCTTATGTTACTCATCCTTCATTGCTTAAAGAGATAGGGTTATGATATATAAATACCTAATTTGTAACACCTATAACCATAATGTTACTGAGTTTATACTAGGATACTTCATAGGTTTCATTCAGAAATACCCAATTATTCATCAAATACTGCCTATGATTGTGTGATATGTGTTCAACATCAAAACCGAAACTCACGAAGTCAACACATGAAGAACTTGATGTGATGTCTAGGTTTGTATGATATTTAAATGTGTTAACATGACATTAAAATACATGGATTTGATAGTTTTTATTTGCATTCAATTAAATAATATGAACCACACAAACACTACAATTGAAATGGGGAAGAAGAAGTGGTGAACAATGTGTGAAACATCACATAAATTGGTACCCCCAAGAATAATTATATGAGTTGAGCATGATGTACCAGTAAATAACTCAATTAAATAAAGAGATAGGATGATGAAAAAGAGAATACAAACCTAGAAATAAAAATATGATTAATATATTACAACATTAATCTTGGGATTTACAACATGTTCCTCCCCAGGTGATGACAAGGGGTTTTGAAAACCATGGGAGGGGAGAAAGAGAAATATGTTGAGGTAGACCTTCCAATGGCCTTAGGACCATCTTATATTGGGGGGAGGATTCCTTAGGGACTCCAAAATAGAATCACATTTCCTATGTTTCGAACTCTCAATTTGGGATCATAATGTGGAATTTTAGAGGAAAATTGGAAGGTCGTTTTTGGAAAACAGATTTATTAAAACAACATGTTCCATGCATTTTGGCTGTTAGAGAATCGAATTTCTATTTTGAAAAATCATGAGAGTTGTATCCCCAACTCTTGAATATCTCCACCAAAAATTTGACATAATTAGGAAAAGAGGATTTTTAGATATGGACAGATTACAGAATGTAACTTTTGACATTGCACAAATTCGGTGTTCTGGACAGATCTGGTTGGTTTGGACCCTTGATGGAATAATTTATCCTGGGATCCTTCATAATAGTTCTATCCCATTAAATATTCAATCAAAAAACAAAATATGAACCCATTTGGATGCACATAAGTTTCTAAACAAGCACAGAAGTAGACAGGTCTTCACGGATCCATGCAATTTTGGCCCATTTTTCTTCCACTTCATCATGGGCCATCCAAATAATCTCCTCTTACATTGAAATAATCAAAAAAAGAAACATCAACCTTTTTAATAGTGATAAAAATTAATTTAATCAAACATGATGTTAAATTTGTTTTTATATTTATAATTTTCAATATAAAACAACTTTAGCATAGTGGTGCAATGTTGGAAATGAAGCAGTGAATTGGGGTGCGATCAATCACCTATGGGATAAGTGGAAGATAATATAGATTTCCTCTGGAGCGATGTTTTCAGAGATACCCCAAGAGTTTGTCACCATTGAAAACCTTATCGTCAGGTCTTATACTACTGTTATAAGGGGTTATATCAAAAAGGCCCTAGAACCATGATTATGTGAATTATTTTTGTGTAGAATAAAGAATATACATTCATTTTATTATAGATTCTTTGTAAATGGGTTTTAAATAACAAAAAGTATTTTTAGTTAATATTAAATTAAGAAAGATATTTAGATAAATAAATGGATTTTTTAATTTATTAATGTTTTAATAGAATATTATTACTAAATTTATTTTTATTAAATATTAACGATCTTATACTTTTTTATACAAATGTAATTCCTATTAAGGATTGAAAGATGTTTTTGTCAAAACCCATTAATTTTAGACAAATGTCAGTTTTTTTAAAAGTAAATGTTCACATATTTAGAAAGTTATTTGGATAAAATTAATATTATTTTTGGATTCAGGATGTTGAAATTATCTGACGCTGAATTTTTCATAATTTTTTGAGACAATCAAATTTTTAGGAAAAACATATATACTCTTTAAATATATAATATATTTTAAGACATCCAAAAAACCCAACAGTGATGTAATAAAATAATATAAAACTGATATTAGGTCAATAAATGTTTTACCTTTTAAATAATGTGATTTTGGATTTGTTTGATAAATTTTATCGTGCCTTAGTTGACCCTCCAAGACTTATAAAATATTTTAAAATTTTAAAATGATTTCCTTGAAAGTGTGACTCACCTCCACATAGGCCAGACTAATATTTTAATAGGCTTGGACATTGGACATATAAAATAATGGTTTCCACTCCCTTTTTGAAAAAACCCTGGTCCAAATCCCTGGGATGGTTTTTGGTTTTGAATATCTAAGTATATAGATTCCAAAACCTATGTTGGTGAAATATTAAAGCATTTCCCTTTCATTTCCTATATAAACCCACTGAAGATCCCAATTTTCTTCACTAAAAAACCCTTTGATCATGTCCCCAATATGCCATAATCTCCCTATAAACCTCCCATGGTGCCCCAACCATTCAATAAGCCCCTCTTTGAGCTCTTGATGTCACACAACCGAGTAAGGTATGCTCACTTTCCTCCCATCCTTATTTATGTCCATGTTTCCTTATAATGTTATGAAATTTTATGTTCAATTAAATATGTTGGGGGATGATTTCAAACCTCCCCTATACTTCCCTTCTTATATTTGAATGATTTTATACCCCTTTATCTATCATTAATTCCTCCCATGTACACATGTTACCAAGAAAAAATTATGTAATGGATTTCTTCTTTTCTAAATTTTTCCATGTTTCTTTATGTTGTTATACCCTTTTATATTCAATTAAAAATGTTGGGGTATGATTTCACACATTCCCCATACATTACTCCTTATTTTATAATTTTTAGAGACGTCTTTATCTCTCATTAATCTCTTCCATGTACACCTGTTACCATACCAAAATTTCATAAGAGTTATTCCATTTCTCCTCTTTCTTCAAGTGCCTTTATTATGTTCCACCTTTTATTTCGGAATTTCATGTGTTTGGACATGTATATATATTACCCCTTTCATTCCATTTCATGTAAATATTATGATATTCACCTTTCTCTCTCATAAACCATTTTTATGAATTTTTATGTCACGTCGTTTCGCATTCAGATTTACACAGCATTTTTCCAAGCCAAAATCCTTGTGTGGTGAATACCACACCCATTTTCACTATCAATTGTATTCCACTTTATGCACACATAATTATTGAATTGTACTTACATTTATGTATTCCAAATTTTTTAATTGTGGAATAACATATGATTTATAATGATTCCATGTTATTGATCTATGTTCCATACTTATGCATGAAATGAAATTGTTTTGAAGGATGCACCCTGATAGCCCTCCAATGCTTTGTGTAAAGAATAATATCATGATACATCATGTGAAATGAGTGTTGAATCATTATAATTCATGTTAAATGAGGGTTTAAACTTTCAAATTCAATTTCAATGAGGGATTACTCATGATCCACGTGAAATGATCATTGGCTCATGCTGATATCATGATAAATGTTGTTGCAACATTTCCATGTTATCAAAATTATGTTATATAATGCCTTTATGTTCATGTTTCTCTTATGCTCTATTGATATGCCTATTTCCTAACATCTCTTGTACTCTTCATGTTATTTCATGTTTACTGCCTTACTGGACATTATATGTAGCCCCTTTTTTATGTACATCCTTAGGTTATCCCTTGAAATGCTAAGTAATATGGAATGTTGTGGTCATGTAAAAGATGTTTTCAATAAAGATGTGTATTTAAGGTTTTAAGTTGTTATTTAATGTTACTAAGCCCCAAATACACAATATGTCTAGATCGTCTATGTTTTATCAAGTGAATATTTTAAGTTATAAATTATGATTAACTATGAAATAAACAGCAGGGTTGTTATACACATGATCAACCATGAGTTTATATTTCAACAACATCTAGTTGGATAACCTCCACATCATAAAAACATTACTCAAATAAGTTAGATTATCATATAATTATCAAATAATTCATCTTCTTCTCTAAGGTATTTTTCTTATTTATTTCAGAGGTTATATTCCAATCCAATTAAATTCAATTCAACCTAATTATCATTCTATCTAACCGGGCCCATTTATTTTTCTTCATATATTTCAGTTTAAATACCTTAAACATAACTTCCAAATACATTTGAATGAAATATTATTCCATCTAGATCCTCTATATTCTGATGTTTGGACCACTAAAAATTTTTATTTATCCCTTTCATTCTTCTAATAGTATACCTTCCAAAACAATTACTCCCACAGATAAAAAAATAATAAGAAATTTTTTTTAATGTTATCAGAGTGCTTCCATGTTTTTTATTGATCCCTAAATAAATTTAATATAACGTTTTGTAAGAAATAAAAACACTAATCCATATGATGATACCCCACAGTGAGTTTCAAAATGTGGAAAAAATATTTATAACTTCTTAGAATATGTGATACCCTTGACCCCAATATATAATAATGAAGAATTTTTACTATAATCTAAATAAACACACAAATTTAAACCTAACAAAAATTCATAATAAAAACATTTAAATATTAATAAAAGTTAATAAATTTTTATAATGAATTTATGTGGTTCAGGCATTGAGTCCTGCATCCATAAGAGAACATCGGTGTAAAATTAATTTAATTATAAGTTACCAGATTACACTACCTCTAAACAAGTTTAAAACTAGATAACTAATCAATAAAATAATCATTTGAAATGGTCCCACGTACATTCATAGTGGGCCCCAAAAAATTAACCAACCCCTTCAAGATCTAATCATTATGAATGTGAATCAATTGACCATGATGACCTCTAATAACCTGTAGAAATCGACACTTGAAAATTCATATATGGTTAGTACTATAATTTGTACTTACATTTGAGAAAAAGTAATTTATTTTATCCCCCTTTTTTCTGATAGAGGACTATATGTTTCTTCCAAAATATACATTTACCTAAACCCTTTTCTACAAAACACTTCCATAAATACATTTATATAACTGATAACTTATGCTCTAAATCATAAATATAAATAACTACTTTCACACTATTTTTAGAGAATATCTTCTGAAACACAAACCACAAATGGATTCATGTTTTCATTTTATTAATCATGTAGAGACTATCTTTAGGATTTTCACCTTTTTGTTACTTTAATCTAGGAATTAAATCATACATCCAAATCCTAATAGATAAATACATAACATTTCATTCATCTATCTAGATGATCACATAACATACCCCCATCCATGTCGATAATAACATCACATGTGCCTCCTACGTTTTCCCATAAATTTACACATTCTATCTCAATCAATGGAATATGAGTCATACCCTTTATATGAGTGGAGAAAAGTAATATTGTTTAATATTTTACCAATTATATGATCAGAATCATAACCATCCAATCCATTATTAATTAGACGTTATGGATTTCAAAAGAAAGGTATCGAAATATGAATTTTTTCATGCAAAGTATCTCATTAAGCTATGTTTTGAGGAATTCCCAATATGAAGAATGCACTTATAATGCACAAAATTCGTAGTGTATGACTCTCAATATTGTTTTTTTTGGGGGGGATCTAGGGAATAAAAATATTTTTGTGCATCATGGGCATATTCCATATCTATATAAAATATCCAACTCATACTAACCTTAAAATTTCACCAAAACCTATAGTAATCTATGATGTACATTGGTTTGGGGTGACCCAAAGTCATACATTGAGAGGTTAATTAATGTAATATATGAATACCAAATGAAAATATGGGATGAATTTTAAATTAAAATGATTTATTTAATAGTATTAAACTATCTTAATAATATTCACAAAACCATATATAAGCCCTCATCTAATCATATCCCATATAATAGATGGAATAGACCATCCCGAGCAAACCAAACCATACACTCGAGTTGGATGTTGCATGGTGGCATGAAAAAAAAAGACCACAAAACAAGTCAAGAAGATAAATAAAAAAGGCATGAAACATGAGTACAAGGATGAAGAAAATCGGTACAACTAAAATCATAAATTCCTTGCCAAAACAGGATAATCCATAACGTATGAAATGAATCCATATGAGATGCAATCACCATCAGACCACTCCGCTATGAAGAAAAATACGAATGGAGAAGCCAACACGCAACATGATTCCCTTCCCTTTACCTAGATCCTATAATAATACATCTACAACCACCAAATGTAATAAGTATGGTGTTTACAAAAATCCAAGTATGATACCACTATATAGTCTATACAAGGTCTAATATTAAGAATATAATAGATCGAGATTTTAAAACAAAATAGTTTTACCTAGAATTTTCATAAATCCAATCCATTTGTAAATCATTTGTCCTTTGGTTTTTCATAAAATCCTTTCATATTATCAATCCAAATATATATCAAGTAGATGTAATAAAATCATAAATCGTATCCATGTATCATAAGTTAAGTAGGTAAAAACACATATATATTATACCACTATACTTATACATGTAATACAACCTCATATAAAAGCAAGTGAGAAATAATCCATGATAAAAAACACTATTTGATAAAAATACATAAATAAAAAGAACACTAACATATGGGTTTTATCTTATTTGAAAATAAATTCTATACATAAAAAAGAGACCTAAACCTATTTAAATGATGGATCTGATGGATATCAAGTCCTACCAAAGTCTATACACGTCAACAAGACAACCGCTAGTGGTACCACACCCACTAAGGTTGACAATGTCTATTTTTCTATGTAACTAAGGTTCATAAAGTGATTATATTATCAAAATAAATCCCAAATCCATCATCAATATTTTTAAAACATTTTTCAAAGACAATAAATACATCTTTGGTTATAGAAAATATCATTTCTAAATCAACAAAAATCCATTTTTAAGAAAACCACTTTAAATTTTTTTATCATTCCCTGAAATCCCTTGAAACAAAAAACCACATCAATTTCATGAACAATCCAATTGAATTTATCAATAATGATGATAAATTCATCAAATTAACCCATTGTAAAGAAAAATTTATATCAATGTGATATAAACCTATTTTTCATTCCCAATGGTAATTTGAAAGCCATAGATCATCCATTGAAAGATAAGAAACATCAAGAAACTACAAATGGATAATAGAAAAAACTATCTGACATGGAATCTAAACAACAAACATTGCCAAAATAGTGGCTACAACCAATGTGAAGCATAACATAAGAGAAATATTATCCATAGAGCTGCACTAAAACAATACTGATTATCATTCACTGAAATAATGATTCGAAATGATTGAAGATCTTAAAAATCACATTGCAAGAGCTCTAGGTTATGAGAGGGATACATCAAATTTGATTGAAATGAAAATCACTCATACCATTCCCTAAATCCACATATCTAGATAATTAAATTTCTTGTAATAACCTAACATTATGTGATTTCATCAATGGATAAAAACATTAAAAATTACATGACCTTTCCATTAAAAGACCATATTATACCCATTACATGATGTGAAGTCCAAATATATGGAGTGTAAACTTCATTCCCTGATCTAGATCCATGAAATAATCCCATAAACAATTAACTAACATGAAATATATTTACATGGAATATAATCACCCAATAGATAGAAACTATTCCTGATCTTAGCAGAAAGACAACAAATCACATGGGACATTCACCAAATATTGGAAGAACCCCTCAAATAAATTATCAGCTTTATAAAAAGAATCCATTTATTTAAAAAAACATATATACCAGAACATTTGGTCATTTTCCCTATCAATGGATATCCATCATCAGGAATCCCAAAAACACATACAATCAATGGTGATAAACAAGGAATGAATAAAGGAGTACATTAAATGTGTAAAAGGATGTTACTGTCACAACATAACCCATGTCAGGCCTCAATCTACATCTACAGCAAGACCGCCTCCATATTTCAGGAGGTGGAGAATATTAAAAAAGGAAAAACTAATTTAGGGAGTCCTATACTTAATAACCTACATACACACACACATCTACATAATGAAAAAGTTAATATGGAAGTGAGAAAATATGCTGAACAGCTATAAAGTAAGGCATATATGAATGAACCTATAAACAATACAAGTTACCTGTATAGTAAACTAAAATAAAGTGGGGAAATGCATGCCCAACCATAAATATGTCCCAACATGATATAATAGGTAAAGTAAAATAGCTGAGAGAGACCATGTCTTGAATCCCATGTTATGACCACCGTATGTGGTCCATAAACCCAGTATCTCTATGATCCCCTGTAGTCATGATCAACCTTTCTGTTATGTACAAATGAAACAACATGTGTGGGAAAATCCCATACAAGGTGAGTATATACATACCTAGTAGAAATCCCCAAAATCTAAGGGGGTTCATAAAGATATATGATAATATAAGAAGATAGTAGATAGAACAAGTTATAATGAATGTGCATAGCTCTCCCTAACAAGAGAGTGAATGAAAATTCATCCAAAGGCAAGGAGAATAATATGGTGAGAAGATAAACATCTCATAGAGTATTAACTACCTATAGAAGGAGAGTGAACTCATCCAAATTGGTCGAGCTAAACATGGAATGTCTATTGCACACCTTTAACATTTTCACCTCTATTAAAAGAAGAGTATCCAAATCCAATGGGTGAATCCAATGAAAAGAATATATATATTCTGAGTCTATGATTCTAAAATGAGAGTGTAAAGGGATCTCCATATCATAGAACAACCATAGGAGTAGAGTAACCAACAGTTCTAAAATTCCACGAATGATGCCAAGAATATCACACGTCTTCGCAGAACACGCATGTTTATGGTACTCAATCACCACACAATGATACTATTCACTTTGGACAGCCCTGACTCATCTGCACGGTTTGGTTTTCCTCACAGAAACATGTCTCGATGGAGAAAAAATTCTTTTTTTTCGTGATCCCAAAGATACATCAAACCACATCTCGTCACTATGTCCCAAAGTAGAGGGAACAAAATTTAATAGTAAAGGACCCATGCCCTAGTGTGTTAGGGGTTCTACAATGATAGTAGCTATAGATGACTTGAACCCATGCTAATGGGGGGGTCCACTGTAGTGTCCTGGGGACCCGTGCCATGGTAAAATAGGGGGTTCCACCCTATTCGTCGAAGACCCTTTCCCTATGCCAATAGGGGGTTCCTCACGGAGGGTAGAGGGAATGTACCCATGACTATGGGGGGTTCAACTCAAATAGTCGATTACCCATTCCTTGGTATCATAAGGGGTTAAAATATATGTCATTGAGGATCTTCACCTTACCAGGTAGGGGAGTTCCACATAGAAGTAAATGTAGAGGACCCACACCCATGTCGATGGGGGGATCCACCCTAGAAGAAGCCTCTGGTTATCCTTCATGATCACAGCCATCCCTGAGTGTTTCCTCAGATAGGTTTTACACCCATAACATTTTACGTCGTAACTCCAAATACATAATCAAGAGAACCATTTAATTATACTCTAAAATTCACTATGTATAGGTAACTAGTGGGCCAAACTGCAAGATCAAATGTAGAAGACATAGAACCTTAATATTTCTTGAAGAAGAGGTACACTGCTTGACAGGGACACACACGTCATGTGGTCCTACTCTATTACCTGGTTCTGTCCACAAAAACACAAATATTTCTATCCACATAACATTGACTAATGTATATAGGTACTATATGACACGTCTCACCCAGAATCTTGACGAACTCATGAGGCTCGTCATCGGTCTGAAGTAAAAAACATAATTTCACTAATACTTTGATGAAAATAGCCCGGAATGTACAAATAGAACACACCATTACGATTCTCATAGAAAATTTATTGACATATGCATTTCACTCTCCTCAATTCGAAACCTAGTGAGAAAGTCACATTTCATCGCATCACACTCAAATGGACTCTCATGGGCCCAAACCATGAGTCTAAATTGAATACCCAAAATTTGTCTCTAAACACGTGCCTTAATTATAGGGTAACAACATCACAAATGGTTCTTCATTCCATCACTGTATCACAGAGCTATTTCAGATACAAGATCATATAATGAAAATAATTTTATTATTATTGGGTGTTTCATTGACTTGAGGCATGAGTATGAAAATGTATCCACCATTAGTGTTAATGTGGTCGTCTCAATTCTAGGGTCACACTGCAACAGACGATTGATCAATTAGATGTAACATGAGAAAGATACCTGAAAAATGGGTTTGATAATAATAGTAATAATAATATCATTAATAATATTATTATTATAATAATATAATAATGAAATGAGGAATCCCTCTCACTTCCCCTTAATTCTCACACATGGACATTATGTGCCTTCCATTTTTCCTAAACAAATGTTAATCACCACCCATTACTTATGCCAAATTAAATATAATTTAATTTATTTACCTTTATTATATTGAAAAAGATTAATATAACAAAAAAATATAGAATTAATCCACCAATATCTCCCCCTTCATAAATTCCAAGCGCACAAGAACCCTCTATCTTTTTAAAAAAAATTAAAAATTTAAAGCTCATTTAAATTTTATTATCCAGAATTAAAACCATTTAATTTGTCTAACCAAACCGCATTTTCTTGCAACCATTATCATTACTATTTAATAAAATAATAATAACAAATAATCCATTAGTTTTATTAACCCCTCACCATTATTATTATTATTATTGTTGTTGTTGTTGTTGTTGTTATTATTATAACTATTTAATGCTTACCACATTACCATGATCAACCACCTTGTCGGAGATCTGAGTCCATTCACCACCACACCAATTCCAAACAACATCCACCATGATATCCCATAA
This sequence comes from Viscum album, assembly GCA_963277665.1. Taxonomy (NCBI): domain Eukaryota; kingdom Viridiplantae; phylum Streptophyta; class Magnoliopsida; order Santalales; family Viscaceae; genus Viscum; species Viscum album. Next base: position 72,016,494 of record OY728135.1, read on the forward strand.
TCTACCTTTTCTTGAAACTGACACCATCACAGTGCACATCATCATAGTGAACCAACCAAAAAATGGGGGTTACTGACATGATTTCGAACCACCTCTGATCGAAGACCCACACCCTTGGTAAAAATCTGATATGTTCACCAAACATCATCCCACTCATTTATCAGAATTTCCCTGAATGGTTGATATGTATGTCATTAATTTCATAGCAATGAATCTATGGGGTTCGATCGAAATTGAACCCACCCCGGTAAAGTTGAATTATTACCCTCATGGTCCAATGATGAAGAATATGATGAAAGATGTGGGAAAACCCCAATTAAAATTATTTATTTAATGAGGACAATAATTCTTGTCTTGTTTATCATAAAAATATATCTCAAGGTCTGAAAACAATTGACACTAAATTAATTTTCGTACGTTGTTACAAGAAAAGGCTAAATGGTGTGGTGTAGATCGAAGAAAAAATATCAATCTAATGATAAATTTAATCTATAGGTTTAAAACACTAAAGGATGATTCCTACATCAATTATGGATTGATCTTTGGTGAATAAATCATCCTCTAGAGATGGAGATGATCTGCTGCATCTTCTGCCTATTGATTCACCTTGATCCGATCACTGGTCATCCAATGGTCACAACCCTCCAATGGAGAAGGGGTGGAATATCCCCTAAATGATCTCAGGGTTATAGGGATAACCCTGTAGATTTTTCATTACATAAAATTTATAAAAAAAATCGGTCATTTAATTTAAAATAAACAAGTAAATTATTTATTTTCACTAAATTCACCTGGAAACCATTGGCTCATTTTAACATTTTGCGACGACCAACATTAGATGACCATTAGAGAAAACACCACATTACAAACTCAGTGGTGGTATAAGATTTCCAATTCAGGTCACCATCTATGATTTATTTGGGATTAGGTTTATTAAATAAATAAATTAATTTAATTAGATAAATAAAATTTTCAATGCGCCCATAAAATAGTTTCCCCATCCGAACATCCCACACCAAAGAACTTTAGGTCTTTCCTTGGGTGAAATCCACATTCTAGATTCAACAATTTTCATAGATTTCTGAATTGAGACTCCATTTAGTAAATATTACACTTTTCTGAAGAAAACAATGCACGCATAAAAAAATTATATTTAATATTTTTATAAAATTAAATTGGGAACAACGGTCCTCTGACGTTTCCTCCAAATTAACACCTGACTATCAAAATATTCATAGGAATATTCTGATTCATCACATAAAAAAACAAAAGTCTCCACGTTATTCCCTTCTTCAGAGATTTTCATCCTTGAAAAGAACAATTAAGAATAAATTTGGGGATACTGATCCCACATCTAGATTTTCTATACATCTTCCCAATACTATGATGTATGTCTAATGGAAGAGTGTGAAAATCACTCATCACCACCTCTCATAACATGCCCAAAATCACCATTCATTCATGAAATAATTTTTTAAGTGGTTCCCTTCATCAGAATTTCCATCATATAAAACTCATATTGATATATAGTAACCAAAATTTATCATAGTCAATATCCACTAAAAGGTAATGCCTCCACATACCCTAGAAAAATACTACCACTACCACCTCTAGGAAAGGATTCATGTAGTTTTATGCATGGGGTCTCAACTACCTCGACCTGCATTTGATAACTTCCTTCATTGTATCAAGGTTGACACCAGACATGCAAGGGTTACAATGAGAAAGGAAGCTGAGTAGACTCATCCAACCATGAAAAGATAGACACCAAATATCACATAACATAACCCTCACATCTTCTCCTATTTTGGAAGGTGGTAAATCGAAAACCAGAAAATCCTCTGCACCCACTAGGGGCATCCTAATAAAAAATGTTCAGGAATAAAAACTCCACCAGCAATTCTAGGACCTTCTCAGACATCCATCATACAACCACACTCTAAATACACAAGTGAATGGGAAGCGTCCACCACACCTCGATACCATCTGCATTGGGTGGAACTGACTCGCACTCACAATTTCTCTTACATCTCAAAAATGCTTCTGGGTGTGGGATGAACCCATCTTCCACGTTCATTAATAGCTACATTGAATAACACCAACACAAGGTTACACCAATGCCCCGTGTCACCTTAATATAATCCTTGAGCCAGAATCATGTATAAAAGAGTGGCTCATACATTGTCTAATGATTACTAATTTTGAAAGTACCAAAGAAACAGATCGTACTTATTATCATCTTGTACACAGTGGGATCTATACACCAAATACCTACAGCTGTTTGTGGAGCCATCCACCATCTCCCTTAGTGTGATGTGGGAAAATTGGTTGTGGTGGTAGTATCTTCTAAGAATTTTCCCCACCCAAAGCTCTTCTTACTCTTCTAATGGATCCACCTCCGAGTGGAACACACTATACACACTTTGGAGAACCTTGATCATTGTGTTGTCTCTACCGTGGTTGTCCATTAGAAAACTGTTTATACTGATCAGCACATTGGGTCATGCAGTTTCGTAGAAAATGACCTCACCCACGACAAGCATAGCACTGATCCTCCCCAGCCTTCCATGTTTCTCTAGACTTCCCCTGCACTATATTACCACATGCCCGAGCCTACTCACAAAAGGGTTTCCTACACCGATATCCCACTGAATGTGACCTACTAGCTAATGAGATAACTCATCTCTAACATCCCAATACCATCTCCAACTGCCTAGAATCCCTCTCACAAAAATATTTTTATCACAAGTTCCTTCTCTATCACCCCAAAATAGTTGTGGACACATTATCGCATAATTGTGGCTCAAATATCTCTGTGGATTCCATACTCAAAAATCAGTGCTTCGTATTAGTCATCTGTAATCATGTAAAGAGAGTACCGTGTGAGGTCTGTGAACCACACCGCATACTCAATCACTATAATCCATACATTTTACAACTCAAGATGCACTTGCATCCAAACTGAGCACAATTATGAGTGGTAGTACTCCTCATGAAACTGTTATTTAAACTCATCCCCTAAGAGTGATTAATCTTCATGAATCTATATGGAAAGGCTCAAATAGTCCAAAACAACTCTGTGGAAAAGACTAGAATCCCCTTCCACCACCTAATCCATCATGGTATGAATAATCATGAAGATATAGACAACTATCTCTATCCAATCCACTACTTACACCGGATCTAGCTCACCGAAGAACCTCAACAGTATCTAACGATGGAACACGCTGATTTTCCTAAGCCTCTGTGCATCCCTAGCTAGCATTCATGGGTTGATCTACTACACATTTGTGGGAGGTGATGCTACCATCCTACTTGGAGGTAGGGGATTCTAGGATGGACCCTGAACTGAGGCCTTGACACTCATAGGGTCCTCATCATGAAGTGGAACTAGTATCCTGGATGGTTTTCATTACAATGGAATCATAAATTTTACCACAGAGTTCCATGATCAGATGAGAATACATATACATATATATATAATAACACAATAATGGATATATGACTCAAGAATTATAGTCAAAGACTCAATACAATATGATGAGTATACAATTAATCCCTAAAAAATGTCTGAGAATACTGAGTCGACAAGCAAGTGGCCAGGGTCCCAGTGAATGGATATGTTGATCGCCTACATCATCACTGGACTCTATGTCCTATGAACCAAACTTGAGAACCATTGAAACTATTTCACTAAACCCAACCAATCCAATTAAGGAGATATGTCCAAAAAACATCCCATTGAATGAAATTCCATTGATACAAATCTGTCACGACCTGACGTAGGCTAGGTTTCGAGCAGTAACTACCCCCCAATACCACCTCTATAGGCCAGGGGGTGTCGAAAAGTGTTGAAGGTACAACTAGATTAGGGAGGACCTTTCCAATTAACATATACACATGAACACAACCAACTAAATGAAAAAGTGTGGAGGGAGTGGAGAAATGATTCAAAAATTATATAAAGGAAACTATTCATGCATGAACCTATAACCAAAAGTGTATACTTAATGTAAGGGGTAAAATTCATGCCCAACCAGAAATATGTACCAACATGGAAAAACTGGAAAAGTAAAACCAATGAGAGATCCCAGCTCATGAATCATATGCTATGACCACCGTATGTGGTCCAAACAGCCATTATCACTAAGCACCTCTAAAGTCACGATTATCCTATCAATCATCTTCAAAATACATGACACATGTTGGAAAATCCCATACAAGGGTGACTGTATACATTCTTAGTAGAAAAGAAAAAAATACGAGGGGGGAGATGTATGAGATATAATAGAAGGGGAATACAGCAGATAGAACAAGGTAAATTCAAAGACTACATCTCAACCCAACAAGAGAGTGAAAGTAAACACGTCCAAACACAAGGATCTCCACATGGTGAGAAGATAATATTCTCGTCGAGTCTTCTCTACCAATAGTAGGGGAGTAGACACATCCAACCATTAGAAGATAATCATAGAAAGAACATGGCATACCCCTCATGTCTTCACCTCTCATTGAAGGATAGTATCCTAATCCAAAGGGTGAATCAATAAAAAAGAATATATATATTTATATTTATATATATTTGTGTTATTAGTTAAAGAATCCCAAATGAGTGATTAAGGGGAAATCAATATCACAACTCACTCAAAGAAGTGTCACCAATAGTTCTAAAATTCCATCAATGATTCCCAGTATCTGACACATCTACCCTGAACACACAAGTCTATAGAACTTAGTCAACACACCGTGATACTATCTTCTTTTAATAGTACGGAATCGCCCACATGGCATTGGTTGCGGAAAAAATGTCTCTCAATGGGGAAAACATTCCTCTTTCTCTTGAATGCAAAGCTACATTAAACCATGTCTTGTCACCATACGACATTATAGTGGGACCAAAATTTCAATATTATAGGAGCCTCACCCTAGCGCGTCCAGGGGGGTTCCACTCTGATAGTAGTTGTAGAGGACTTATGCCCATGCTAATGGGTGGTTCCACTCTAGGGTCACGAGGACCTTCACCCTATTACAATAGGGGGCTTCCACCCTAATCCTCAAGGACCCACACCCTATGTTGATAAGGGGTTCTACTCAGAGGGTAGATGACTTGTGCCCAAGCCGATGGGGGGTATCACTCTAATAGTTGAGGACTCGTGCCTTGGTATGAAAAGTGGGTTTCACTCAAGGTCATCGAGGACCCGATCCCAAAAAGATAGGGGGTTTCAAAGGGAAGTAACTATAGAGGACCCTCACTCATGCTGATGGGGGGTTCCTCAATATAATATTCCTCTGGTGATCCTTCCTGATCACAAACATCATCGAGCATCACTTCAGATAATTGTCGTACCTATAACATTTCACATCGTTACTCCAAATTCACAATCGATGGTGTCATTGTGTTGTACAAATAATACACTCAGGATAAGATACCCATGGTCCAAAATACATTTTCAAATCAAGGAAACATAGAGCCTTTAAGTTTCCCCAAAAAGAGGTACATGACATGACATGGAACCACAGAATATGTGATCTTACTCTGCTACCTGGTCGTGTCCTCGCCAGCACACTGGATTCTAACCATGTAGAAATGCACACTATAATAGTGTAATACAAGACATGTCTCTACCAAAAGCCTGAAAAACGCATGTGGCTCATCTTTGGTCCAGGAAAAAAAACTAATTTCAATAACATTTTACTAAAAATGGCCCCAAAATAGAAAAAGAAATTGCACTGTTTCAATCCCATGAGATAGGATATTCATTTGTCTCAATCAGACACCCTGCGAAAAGGTTTCATTTCACCGCATCATGCTCAAATTGAATCTTGTGGATCTGAACCATGAGTACAAATTAGTTATCCCAAATTTGACTCCAAACATATTCAATAATATCAAGGTCACAGCGTAGCAAACAGTTCATTATTACAACACCGTATGAGTGAGATATGTCTGATACAAGATCCCGTAAAAAAAATAATTTTATTATTATTGGGTGTTTCATTATCCCAAGCCTTGAGTGAAAATTGTTTTTCAAAAATTGGACTTTATTTTACCATCACAATTATTGGGTCACGTTTCCACTGATGATTCATCGATCAAACGTAGCATAGTAAACATACAATGAAAATAGGTTTTGGATAATAATAATAATACTATTATTATCAATAATTATAATAATATAATATAATATAACAAAGGAGGAATCCCTCTCACTTCCACATATTTTTTATGCATGACCTTCATGTACCTCCCCTTTCTTATAATAAAATGTGAACCTCCACCCCTTCCATCAACCAAATTAAATTCCAATTAATTCAGTTAGCATTATTATATTGTATTACAATAATATAACAATAAAATGGAATTAATCCACCTTTATCCCCCCCTTCAAAAACTCCTAGTAGACTATACCCCTCCCACTTTTTTTAAAACATCAAAATTTAAATCTCATTTAAATTTTATTATCCAAAATTAAAACAATTTTTTTTTTTACCAAATGTCATTTTTTCATATTTAATATTATTATTTAACATAATAACAATAATAATAACAAAGCCTCCATTAATTATATACAATTGTCTCCATTATTATTATTTTATTATTATTATTATTATTTTATTATTATTATTATTTAACGCTTGTCATATTGACCACAACCAACCACATCATTAGATATCTGAGTCTGGCCATTGCAAAGCTTGCACCAAACAACCTCCAACTGTGGTTCCAATATCATCTGTTCACCAAACATCATCCCACTCATTTATCAATCCATCCACAAACCATAGATATGAAGGTTTTTTGTGTCCCAATAATGAATTATGGGTTTTATCAAATATGAAAATTCCCCCAAAAAGTTGAATCATGACCTTGTAGTCCACCGATGATGAAAATGAAGAATGATGGAGGGAAAACACATAAAGAAAAGGTTTATGGATGAAGGCCAAGAGTTATTGGCCATTTGATCAAGAACGGGGATCCCATGTTTATAAAACAATTGAAAATACTTTTATCTCTGTCTTTTGGAATATGAAAAGGATACATGGAAGGGAATAGATCGAATAAAAAATATCCATCTACTCAAAATTTTAATGAAGGGAAATAAAAATAAAAATGAAAAGTCCTACATTGATTATGGATCGATCGTATGTGAATAAAACATCAATTATTGATGAATATGATCAGTTGTGTTCTCCGCCAATCATTTCACCATGATCCAATCACCAGTCATCATTCCATCTTAATTAGCCAATGAAGAATGTGAGAAATATCCTCTCAATGATCCTAATGTTATACAGCCAACCTTTGTGATTTAACAATGCATCATAATTATAGGCTAATGATGTTTAGGTCATTTAATTTATAATAAACAAAAAAGTTATTTATTTCAATTTAACGCACCATCCAACAGTTTCCTTATGTAAATGTCCAACATTGAAAAACATTATGTCATGCCTAGGGAAAAGAACACAATATAAACTCAACGATGGTATCGAAATTCTGATCTTATTCTTCTTATGTTAGTTGTATTTGTTTAGTTTTCTTAAATAATTATATTTAATTAATTAATTTATCCATTGCACCAATCAGAGGATTCCCTATCCAAATGTACTACACTGAAAAACATTAGGTTGCTAATATTGTAATATTTATATTACAAATTCAACCATACTCTCAAATTTCTATCCTGAGACTCCATTTTTGAGATATTAAACTTTTTTAGGAAAACCGTGCGCACATAATTAAAATATATTTATTATTTTTATAAAATTATTTCTAGGCACATAGAGGCATGGAATCACGTACCATCTCATCATCTGGATGCAAAAATATTCCTATGTATATTCTAAATTATTACACAAAAGAACCAGAGCCCCACTACTAGAAATTTTATCCTTTCCAACGGTTTAAAACCATTGGTAATGTCTGGAAAACCATTGGTATAAACTATACCTATGGTTTTCCAAACCATTTGGTCGTCATCTTTAGGGATAGACATATCCCAATGGTTCTCATAAAACTATTGGATTACGTATAAAAAATTCATTATATACCTACCGTTTCAGAAATCTGTTGGTAAAAATGTTTCCTAACGGTTTTAAACCATATGTAATAGGAAGAATTCCCTCTATACCAATGGTTTAGAAAACCATTAGGATAGACTTTTACCAATGTTTTCGCAAAATCTGTTGATATATATGAAGTAAAATTATCTATTCCAACCTTTAAAAAATCGTTGGCATATATTTCTACCAAATGTTTACATAAAAATGTTGGTAAAATCACTACATTTACACAAGTTCCAATGGTTTAAAACTGTTGGAATATATTTTTTACCTTCAGCAAGACAAATTGTTGGCCTCCCCTTATGCAGGTGCAGCAACCCCTATGCAGCTGCATCAGTTCCCCTTATGTAGCTGCATCAATTCCACAAAAAATATTACACAACAGACCTGCATAATACATACACACACAACAAGTAACACAATACACCATTAACATGTATGCCTCCATAATACATATAGAATTTTGTATGAATTCATACAGAATTCATCCAACACATAATTCATATATAAAACTGAATACCTCCAATTCTTTATTTAATTACCCTCTGTATATTTACCGAATTAACACATAATTCATAAAGTGATTACAGAAAGTATACACATACAAAAAGTATATCCATACACCATTAACATGTAATTTACAAGTTAATTAGACACATAAAGAATTCAATTCATAATTCAAGTGGCTGGGGATGTATAGGGGATTGGGGTGTCTGTTTAAGGGGGGTAGGGGTGTCTAAGGAGGTGGGGGTGTCTGAGGGGGTGGGGGTGTCTATGAGGGGGGGGGGGTGTTATCCAGGGGGACTGTCCATAGGGATGTCCAGGGGGGTGGGTCTAGGGGGTGGTGTTCAGGGGGTGGTGTCCAGGGGGTGGTGTCTAAGGGGGGGGGGGGGTCTAGGGGTTGATGGGGATTTACAGGGGGTGGGTTTTTCCACTGTGTGGGGGTGTCCAGGGGGTGGGGTGGTGTCCAAAGGTGGGCCGGAGCAGTGAATGGGGTTGGGGGTTGTCCAAGGGTGGTGGGGTGGTGTCCAGGGGGTAGGAGTGGCTGTCCATGAGGTGGGGGTGTCCGGGCGGTGGGGGTGTCCAGGTGGTGGGGTGGTTTCCAAGGGGGTGGGGTGGTGTCTAGGGGTTGGGGGGTTGTCCAGCGGTTGGGGGTGTCTATGGGATGTGGGGGCTATCCGGGTTGGTGGGGGAGGGAAGGGTTGTCCATGGGGGTGTCTAGGGGGTGGGTGGTGTCCAGGGGGTTGGGGCTTTTTATTGGGTGGGGTGTCCAGGGGGTGGGGGTGTCCATGGGGTGGGGTGGTGTCCAGGGGGCTGGGGACGGTCCAGGGGGTTGGGGGGGGGGGGGTTGTCCAAGGGTTAGGGGTGATGTCTAGGGGGTGGGGTTGGATGTCCATGGGGGTGGATGTGTCTAGGGGTGGGGGATTCAAGGAGGTGGGGTGGTTTCTAGGGGGCGGGGTGGTGTCTCGGAAGTGTATTGATGTCCATGGGGTATGGGGGAGTACAGGGGTTGGGATGTCCAAGGAGGGGGGTGTCCAGGGTGGGGGGGGGGGGCTTGTCCATGGGGGTGTCCAGGGGGTGGGATGGTGTGAAAGGGGTTGGGGGGGGGGAATTCCCGGGGGGTGGGGATGTCTAGGGGGTGGGGGTATCCAGGAGTGTCATGGTGTCTAGGGGGTGTGGTGGTGTCCAGGGGGTGGGGCGGTCTAGGGGGTTGGGGCTGTACAAGGGGTGGGGTGATGTCAAGGGGGGTGGGGGTGGCTATCCATGGGTGTGTGGGTGCCCAGGGGTGGGGGAGGGGGGGTTCTAGGTGGTGGGGTGGTGTCTAGGAGTCATGGGGGTGTCCAGAACGTTGGGGGTGTCCAGGGAGTGGGGTGGGGGCTGTCAAGGGTGGTGGGGGGGGGCTATCCATGGGGGTGTCAAGGGGGTGGGGTGGTGTCCATTGGTTGGGGGACATGAATGGTTTTAATGTAATTAATTTCATTGATTTTAAGATCATTGGTATTTTTAAAATGGTTTAGGAATAGTGTTTATTTCAATAGTATGTTTTTCTTTAGGTAAAAAATGAATGCTTTTGGTTTGTATAGTAGGAAGGGGGATTTGGTTATTAGGAAATTGATTACATTTTTATTGTGGGAAAAAATATTGTATGATTTTTGAAATGGATCCTTAAAATATAATTTTATAAACCATTGGGGAGTTTTAAATAGAAATAATCCTCAATTATGTTATTTTGAAATGGTTTTATGAATAGTTAGTTATGATGTATCTTTATGGGATTTGTTATTTTGGGACCCTTTCTTTAGAACATCTGATTATTGTACTAAAGTTTTTGTTTATGATAATTATTTATAATTTTACCAATATAAATTAATCAAAATGTTCATAAGGAGATATCTTAGGTAGTCATTCTTGTGATCCAGCTATTTTCTTCCTAGTCATGGTCTCTACTCTAACTCTTGTGGAAGTGGAATAACCATGTTCTTTCTCGGATCATTTATTTTTCATGGGAGTTTTTAAAATACCATCCAATATTTTTTATTGGGGATCAAGGATCCCAGGAGGCAACAAAGTGGGTATCTATGATTAATGGGATCTTAGATTTGTTATAAACCCTATAATCCACATGGGTGGGGGCTTTCCAGGGGATGCGAGGCTATCCACGGGGGTGGTGAGGCAGTCCAAGGGGTGGGTGGGGCTGTCCATGTGGGTGGGGTCCCTTCATGGGGTAGGGGTGTCTAAGGGCGTGGGCGGGGCTGTCCAGGGGGTACGGGGTGTCCAGGGGGTTGGCTGGTGGTCCACGGGGGTGGTAGGGCTGTCGAGGGGGTAGGGGGTGTCCAAGGGGTTGGGTGGGATTTCCAAAGGGTGGGGGCTCTTTAGGGGTGGTAGGGACGTCCATGGGGTGGGAGGGGTTGTGCAGGGGGTATGGGATGTCCACAGGGGGGGCTATCTAGGGGGGTGGGTGGGCGGTCCAGGGGGTGGGAGGGGCTGTCCATGGGGTGAGAGGCTATCTAGGGGGTGGGAGGGGCTGTCCAAGGGTAGAAGGGGTGTCCAGGGGGTGGTAATGGTTTTCCAAGGGGGTATGGGTAGTTCAGGGGGTGTGCGGGCTGTCCGTGGGGGGAGGGGCTGTCCTGAGGGTGGGTGGGCTGTCCATGGGGGTGGTGGGGCTATCTTGAGGGTATGCGGTGTCTAGGGGGTGGGTGGGCAGTCCTCGGGGGTGCAGGACTGTCAAGGGTGGGGGTGAATCAGTCACAAAAAATCATCAAGTCATGTTTTATTATTTATAGATTAAATAATAAAGTTAATGAGACATATCTAATCACACATATATTTAGGCACAACAAATCAATAAGCATCAAAGGTCTGTATTATCAGTCAAAAATGTAACGGATAAATCTATCCCTCATCACCATCACTATCATCAACACCATAATCAGCCTCACCCATGTCCTCATCGTCATCCTCATCATTATCTCCATCCTCCCCAACACCCTCTTCCTCTCCCTCGTACTCAGCATCGACCTCCTCATCGCCCTCCTCCTCCACCATGCCCTCCTCCTCGCCCTCCTCCTCCACCTCAGTCTCATCCTCACCCTCAGAATCCTCATCTCCATCATCTCCAACTCCACTAGAAATTCCACATGGTGCACCATATATAGAATGCATCAATTAAATATATTAATCACAAGCTGTGCTGGCCTCTTGTGGAAGTATTAGACATAAAACTTCCATCAGTTTCATAAATACAATGTTTTCCCTAGTACACTATTTCGCCATCTCTGTGGACATTTTTTCATCCTATTCTGCCTGTGTCTTAAACTACTGTAAAACAATGGAACTAAAACTCATACCTGATGAGGGATAATACCTCTTCAGAACTATTCTCTTCTCTGGTCGGCAGCATACTCTACACGGGTTTCCATCTCCATACACCAGATATAAGTGATCATTTGGCCCAAAATTGCCAGGTTCTTGGGAATCAAGGGACTCTAAATCATCATATTCTATATATAAATAGATTATTAAGTTACAAAATAGAGATTAAAATTTAAAATCTACAAATTAAAACGTACAATCTACTATTGAGTCGGTTCATTAACCGCACTTCCATCTTTCTTCCTTCCACTCGAGGAAAACAGTTTTACTCGAGGAACACACCCTTCTATATTCAATTTATGCCTCTAAAATGACATTGAATGTGGGAAAACATAATTAAAAATAGTATAACAATAATTAATTACGTAGATAAAATTATATAACAACTTTAGCAATCGAATAAATCATAGAGGTATCAATAGAAAGTTCAATTCGTAAAGAAAAATTATAAATTGTCAGACCTACTGCCTCTCGTGATCTGGCATCGTAGTACGTCCCAATGTGTGGATGCATTTTTTAGCATCAATATTTTTTTATTTATTCCATATTAATCCTAAATAAAATAAAGTAATAAGTATTAATGAAAAACATGAAAATTTTCATTTAAATACCTCTAATGTTACTATTACCTTAAATTGGCTAGTCATCTAATGAGTAATCATCTAGCATTACTATTCTAATAGAAAATAATCCATGACAGGGACCACCTCTAACTCGGTTCCCACTCTATCATGTCATCCAATGTACAACTCATGATTATAAGCTCTCCAATGCGCACCTAAATCCTTTAGATGTGTGGTCTGTGCACCCTCACCATCGGGGAAATTAAACCGTAGCTGACACCAAAATATTAATTCATATAAAAAAACATATTGCATTAAATACAACATATTTTTAAACCTATATTTATCCCCATGATTTATTGATGACATCATTTGGCATGTGTCTCCATCAGAGCGGGCAGACATGAATGATGTCGGAGTATTTGGAAAGCGTCACCAAAAAACACCGACATTGCTGCCCTAATTTTTCAATCATTTGACTATCTTCATTGTAGTCCACCATCAAATGTGTGCGGAAGTTACACATATCACACATTCATTTACACCCCCACCCCTGTATCTAATCAGTATATGAATATGTTACGAAATAAGAACAAATATTTTATCAATACATTTTTAATAAAATTTAATAACTGTGTAAAAATTTGTTCAGGTTGTATAAGTATACCTCTGATGTTCCAATCAATGGGAACTACTGGATCCGCAGAAACTGAAAGAACACACTGTATAGATAGAGAGGATCCCAATGTATTCTCTAGAGGGATAGACTCTGGAGGATCAAGAGTCGAAGAATTAAGAATATAAAATCCCAGAGAGAAGGAATTTAATGTAAAAGAAGATGACATGGATGACTGGCTGAATGCTGGATGGGGAGTGGGAATCATCATAGGATATGGTACAAATGGTTGAGGAGGCTCAGATGTAAAGGGTGGTGAAAACATGGGAGGCCTAAATATCATGTTTGTTTCTAATGGAACACCAGGATCAGATTGTGGGATGGATGGTATGTCAGTGGGAGGGGCATGGTCTAATCGGGTACACCGACAAAATCATCTAGCTCTCGTACCACCCCCTCGTACGAACACCCTGAGTAATGGGACCACTACTAGGATTCTCATTAAATAATTTCCGCCTAATTAATTGAACCTGAAAAAATGTTTAATAAAAATTAATCACATGACATTATATATTATTTAAATAAATATATATGAAATAAAATACTCACTTCAGGCACTAGTGGTAGAATGACCTGCTCAATCATGCGACGATTGTTGTCCATAATCTATTTTTGTCACCTCTCTTCAATTGGATTCATTTCCTGCATTTGAAAAAAAATATTTCAGTAAATATAAAAAGATTACTAACGTGTAACCCAAAAAACAAAATAAATGATACGGAATTGGTGCATTGAGGGACAATTTAACTATCCATTGTTTTTTTCTACTTGAGAAAATATAAAATAATGTTAATAAATCATTCAAGATGTAAAAAGAAATTTAATTTTTAGTAGGATGGTTATTTACTAAGTGTCATCATTCTATTTAAATCATTGAGCATTGATTCTACTAGATTCATAAGGGGTATGGTAGTTGTCAAAATTGAGGAAAATTTTAATTTCTTTAGCCCAGGTTGGTGATGCAAGTTTTAATACTTGTTTTGAAGAAGAATATAAACCATCATGTTCATTACCTGGTAAAATAGTAATGAGAGATATTAGGGTTTTAAAAATTTTATACAAATCATAGTAAAAGCATTGAAATGTTCACCAAGTTAGAAATTTTGGTTTCTTTGTTTTGAATAAATTTCAATTCCAAATTAGAAAATGGAATTCAAATAAAATTGCAACAAAAAAACATTGAAAATTTACATAACGTTCTAGTCAGATAAAACATATTTTTAATCAATATTAAATCAATTTGAATAGTAAAAACCTTAACAGTCCATGTCGAGGTAAACCAAAATAATTGAGAACATGAATGGTTGATTTTATATATTTCCCACCAAAACATCAGTTTCACAATCAACACGAAAAATTGTGCTATCAGAGTCATCAAAAGTAATTAATGGATTTTTTCCAATGGAATTAGGGATGGTGTCAATTCCCTCATCACCATCATCAAAAATATGTCTTGGAATTACTTCAGTTATGACACCAAATTCAGGTAGAAGATGGTCTTTGACATAAAAAAATTGTTTCATCATTGATGCCAATACATATGGTTCATTTGTATCAAGAATGGGAGTTATATAAATTACACAAAATCCACAATCATCAATAAATGTTCCATACCTTGTCTTCAAATCCAACCACTTGAATTTCATCATCGTGACTCTTCCATGAGAATAATAATACAATATTATTATATTTTCAACGACTCCAAAATAACATACATTTTCAAATCATGACCTACTATCTGATGCACTAGCATAACAGTCTGTTGTGGAAATAAACATAGCACCATCATGTTTTTTCTCATGTTCTTTTCTCATTCCGGGATAAAAAATATGTACCCATTGATAACAATTGATTTACAGTCACGAACCATAGTATTAGGACCAAAAGCCCAAGATATTATTTCTTAAAAGATATAGTCAGCAGGAAAACACAATACCTAAAATGTAAATAAATATTAAACTTAATTAAATAATGTTTTAATTATTTTAAACATTAATATTATTACCTTTAATTTTAAAAAAGTAGAAAAATCTTTTCTATGCAAAGTCTCCCTCCTCAAAGATAAAGAACGATGCTTTCTATTTATCATCACTTTATGTTCCCTGTTGATACAAATAGGAATAGATTAATATATATATATATATAAGATATACATATTGAATTTAATTACAAAATGTAGTCATCAAACAAATCACAGTTTAACAAAATTGTGCGATGTGCCATCTCATACTCTTCAAGGCTAAATGTGGTCAATGCATATAATCCAGGAAATCCACCTGTTTGAGGAATTGATGGAAAAATGGATTCAATTTTCTTATACTGTTCTTCTTCATTTCCCATTGGTCTATCCATTCATGTAGTAATATCATAGAAATACATCAAACATGTAACACCCCAAGATTTCATAGTATGTTATTTCTTCAAAATAATTCAATAACTTGCACTACACGCAACACCGAGTTCAATCGCACCATGACTTACCAAAAAAAGCCATTCAAAAGAGGTTATGAATACTATTAACAAAATTTTAAACTTTATATAATCCTTATAATTTTAGAATCCATATTATGAGTTTCTTAGATATAATGCAAGAACAAATTCATTTTCAGTATTCCACTTTTATCAACTCTTAATAGTGAACCCTTTTTAAATACATTATTTTAAACTTTTTTACTAAATGGGGATATAAAAAATTTAAAATGAAAAATCCCAAGCTTACATGGTACGCTTTCCTTTGAATAATACAGTAGCGTGTGTTGTACGCAACTTCGAGTTTTAACACACACCACAACCGATCTAACTAGCCGTTATGAATAGTAATACCTACTTTTTGAAATTTTATATATTTTATATTTCATAATGGACTTCATCTTTGGATTTGGAGTGTCGAATTTAACCTAAGGTGAAATTTTGGTACTTTTTGTATAACTTTAATATTTTGATGAATAGTGAAAATTACTAAATTTTGATTAAAAACAACTTTTTTAATCAAAACAATTAATAGAGATAAATTATGAATTTGAGTGGTTTTAAAGTATATTTAGAATATATTTTTACCATTTAATACAATTTTGGTCATTGGACATAATTTCACAATTAAACCGAACATAAACAAGTATCAATCTTTTGATAGTTATTATATCTTAAAAACACGCTTTTTGTTTTAACAGCGGGAATTATTTTTAAATTACTTTTTGCCACTTCTGTGTTTGGAATTTGTAAAAATGGATTCCATATTTGGATTCAGGATATTCATATTGTATGAATAGGTATATTTTATTTTTATACAATTTGAATAATTACTGCGGTAAATATTTTATTTACCATGGCTAAGGGTAAATCCGGTAAATAAGGGATAAAAAATAATATTATAATAATACTATATTACCCTAAAACGTGTCATAACCTTATTGGTTGATAAATGTTCGACCATAGGCGTCTTTGGGTCGATTTGGGGACCCCATAAAGCCACTTGTAGGTGATAGGGACACTTTATTTTAATTAAGTTAAAATGAATACAAAAATGACACGAGCATATATCTTTTAGAAAAAAAAATTTACATAGGGTTATATATGTTGGATTTTCGACTATAAATTTTAATTAGAAAGATAAAATGCTTTCCTACATAATGATAGTTTATTTATAATTTTTAGACATTAAATAAGTTAATTTATTTATGACACAATGATGATGCAGTAATTACCATAATAGTGAAAATTTAAAATAATTGATATTATAAATATAGAAATAAATATAATTTGAGACTTTTTATGAATTACACTAATTTTATAAATTAATATGACATGTTAGGAATGATGTAATTAAATATTTTCGAAGTAATAATTATGTTATGAGTTTCACAAAAATCAACTATTGAATAGTGTCAAAATTGACATAAAATAGTTTTTAAAACAAATATTATATTATTAATTGATATTGAATTCCTAAAAATCTAAGGTTCGTCAAAGAGACTTATATCATGATAGGTGTATCATTAATGGACCACTTGGGGGTCTCTTGGATGTATATAGTAAGTTTATTAACCATATTATATAAAAATACAAAGAGACATTGGAAAAGTGAAACTAATTAACAAATAGTTAATACATAATGATAAGGTTAATATAATGAGCCGAACCTATCTAAATTCTATTGTTTGAGTTTCTTTCGACCCATACCCACCATAAAATTTAAATAATCAACTTTTGAGCCATTAGAAACCGAATATGAATTTATTATAAATTAATATTTCTAGTTTTTTCAAAGGTGCCCCACACCCCTCTTATAAAAGGGCACTCCTCCTCATTTCTTCATGCCTTTAAAGCCTTTTGGTTCGTCAAAACTCTACCCAAATACTCTTCTGACTTTCCTCACTACAACCTAGAGGCCTTATTTTGATCAGAAACCCATCCTAAGAAGCCCTTTTGATCAAATCAAAAGGAAGAACTAGAAGAAGAGGTATTGATTTCACCACCATTTTCCAAGTTCCTTTCTTCTTCCACTTATTCTTTCTTTGTTATTACCATTCTAAAATAATAACCCCAGTATCATATATATATGGTGATGTTATTATAAATATGGTACAACCATATCCAGTATTCGATCCACCCTTTGAATAACATGTCACCATACGTGCGTACGTACGGCTTACCATCTCCACGTCGTGGCGTAATTGTTATTCAATATATTATTATTTTGATGGGTATAATAATGATGTGCAACTCATGTCAATAATAAATATAACATGTTAATGATTCTTTATATATGATATACCATCCATTTATATATTATTTTAATATCAAAAGAATGATATTGTCGCTCGTGCGTACGTACGGACTACCGTCTCCACGAACGCGATGAGATTCATTCTCCATCGTATCCATTAAAGCATAATTATCATTTGATGATTTAAAAATATTGTTTAATTACTTGATATCATTCTGTATATAAATAATATACAACCTATCCATGACAAAAATGGCTTATGTAACAAAACATATATAATAGAACAAGTAAGTTAACACCCGAAACGACGATAATACTATGATATTATTAACAAAGCAATGTTAAAAGATAATATATGATATCATATTAATGTATATGATTATTGTATATTTTAATAACAATTATTTCACTATTATACAGGAGTTTAACCTACCTCAACCAAGGAAATGTACAAGGTAAGTGTTATTTCACAATCTCTTCTTTATCTCGGGTTGTTTATACGTAATAATCTAATGGGATCTATTAATCATCCCCATCCATGTTTCTTAAAAATGAATTTCAAAACATTTTTACTATTTACTAGAATATGGGTTAAAGTCATTTATACCCTTGTTTGACTTTTTATAAGAGGTTTATAAAGGAATCTTTCCATCGTTTTCCAAACAAGGTACTTTTTAACCTTTTCGACAAAATTAAGGTAAGAATGTTTTTTAACTAATACGGCGGATGTGGCTATTTAACGCCGTTATAAAATTGTCAAAGCTTCCAATACAATCATATAAGAATATTTTCAAAGTAAATGTTTTATTTTATAATTATGTGACTTTTAAATGATTTCAAAATGGATATTTTAAGAATTTGTGAAAGTTACTCTTTATCAAGATCATAATTTTAAATGTTTTAAAGATCTATCTTTCTAAATATTTTTAATTAATGTCCATGTTTTCAAAATGATTTTAAGGATTTATTTATATGGACATGAAGGTTTTGAAATATATTTATTTTCAAAAGTTTCAAAGTGTTATGGGACACTTTTATTCAAAAATCCCTTTTTAATTCCTTCTTTTATAAATGTGTGACTTTTAAATGATTTCAAAATTAGGAGATATTTATCTCAAATAGTTTTGATTTCATCTATGTCAACATCCTTTGATGGATTTTATGATTATATGAAGTTGATTTATTGTGATACAAAACTTCTATATTGTATTGAAGGTTTTGTGATATGCTTGACTGTGGATGTGCTATTTTTATACCATTCATAGTTTATGGTGAAAGTATTGACATTTTGTATGCCAGTTTTAATAAAAATGTTTATGTTATGTTTAAACCTTTTCATATGGGAATGCAATGGACTTAATATGTGATGGGTGGAGCCCGCTATAGCTCCTCGATGCATCGGTAGGTCTCATGAGACAAACTTGTGTCTTGGAACAAGGCCTTGGCAAAATATTATTTGTAGTCTTGGCACGAGGCCTTGGCTATGTGGTTATGATAGTCTGGCATTATGCATTCCATCATTATGAAAGTTGTTATTGATATTGCTTGTGATTATTCAATTAGTAGAATATCCATGTGAATAAGTAAATGGGATTATTTCATTTTACATTTGCCATACTATGTTGAAGTTCAAGTTTAAAAGGCTTTTGTTTTAGTTATACATTGCCTTAAATGTTTATGCTTATTTTTGAATGTTTCCGCTATATTGTTATCCTTACTGGGCATTTGAGCTCACCCCTTTTCTATGTTTTATTTTTCCCAGGAAGTGAAGAAGTAAATTATTAATGACCTGTAGGGATATTATGTGGGGATATGAGTGTGGAATACGGAGACAATATGTTGTTGTAGTAGTTTTTCACTGTATGATGTAATGTAAGACTTATAAATATATCTAGTGTTTCCAAGGATACTAAACCAATCGGTCTTTCGAGATATGATCTTTTTTGTGATCATTCCAATGTTATGTAATAATGCACCGACTCTAGGTAACTCGGGTCGGGGCGTTACAGTTGGTATCAGAGGAAGCTTAGTACAAACCTTGGATGCTATATTTAGATAAACTCTGATTAGAGAACATAGATTTAAGATGAATTTTGAGGATTAGTAAAGAACAACTTCCTAGAATTTTGGTATTGTAGAGATTTTGTGAGTTTTCCAAGCAATACATCCCATTCTGGATATTAGCAGGTAGAGGTGGCTCTGGCACTGATGTACCTCGAGGTAAAACCCGAAAACACCGCTTTGAGCTAGACTCGAACGTGAACTGGTGCACGACAACGGGCCTTGCTGCAATCTTGGTTACGGCACTCCCGGGGGATAAGCTTTGGATAACTCTCATTTTCTTTAAAAATCATTATGAAGGGTTTATGAGTATATACTTCCTCAAGGAGAAATTTTTATAATTATGGATTATATCCATAAACTATTTAATTTATGTTATCTGTTTTACAAGTTTGGGATTAGGTATTGTTATTCATAAACTAATCTAATGTATGACATTGTTCAGAAATGGAACCTAGTAGAAGGATTGAGAACTCTAGCAATGCACATGATACAAAGAGAAAGAAGGATCATATATTTCATGGTCTTAAGCCAGAATTTATAATAGAAATAGTCTCCCATGTATTATCATCATATGAAGAAATAATATCATGTGTTGATAAGATAAGTAAAGAGTTTACTTAGTCCTATGGCTTTGAAGGGAAGCAAGAGAAGAAAAGGATGGAAGAGGGAAAGATGGATAAAGGGAAGAGGGAAAAGAAAAATTTTCCCATATGTGATAACTATGGAAAGAAGCACCCTGGAACATTCCTGAAAGGAATGGGAGTTTGTTATAAGTGTGGAGGAAAAGGGCACAAAGTACGTGACTGCAAGGGTAAGAAAATGGTTTCAAATGTACAATGCTTCATTTGCAAGGAGTTTGGACACTACGTGAACCTATGTCCCAGTCATCAGACTATGCCAAAAATGATGCTATTGGATAATAATCAAGTTATGATACTACCATAGATGAAGATGAATGATTAGAGTTATTATGTTGATTATCTCATTTGAGTGTTGTATCAACAATGTACTTGTTATAATAATTATGGAGTATATAAGGATTGTACTACAGTACTATTTCATTAAGGACTTGAGATTGTGTGGAACAAATAAAAGTGACTCAATAGCAGGTTAAATTTTTGGAAAATATATGGTTGAGAGAAAGATATACCATAATATGGTTCTGAAACTGAGGTAGTGATTTTAGAATAATACATGATTGATTTGGATAAATTATATTGGCTATTGTTGACTACCTTAAATTTGATTAATGAATTTTATATTCCATCATTGTTGGGGTTTAAAACATTTTTGGATTGATGAAGTATATCCAGCATTCTATATGGAATAAGGGAGCATGAATGTAATCAATAAGGATTATTGTAATTCAGGATGATTCAGTGTTTTAAAAGAATACATGATGAAGGTATTAATAAGCTATTACGGGGTAAAAAGGATCTACATTATGTTTACCTTCCTTATAAATGTTGGACTGTGAGTTTGGACAGAAGTATTTTGGATATTTCTCGTTTGGATTATTTTGGATTGCCATAAAAGGACAACCCGAAGGTCGGACAGCAACCCGTCGTGACCGGAAAGGCCGCGAGACTTAAACCCGCAACCGAAGGGCGACGAGGGTGTATCACCTACCACTAGCCCACGAGATGTCCTAGATTAAATAATGTAGTTTTTATTAAATGATCTGGTAGATGAATTATAAATTCGTTTATTATGGAACCCTTTACTAATAGTATAAATATAATTTTTTTACGTTCTATTATCTTTTTGAGTGAAAGATGAGTTTGTGGTAGAAATTTATTAATGGATAAAACTCTAATTATAAAGTAAGTATATCTCCTTATGATCTTAACCAATCTCATAAATAAATTCCTCAATATTAAGAAAAGGAACTTAGAACAAAAATGTTGTCCTAGATGGTACTATAAATAATCACTAATTTAGGACTTTGGGATTGTTGGCCTTTTCATAGCCATGTTCTCTACCACTCTCTATCAGATAATTGATGGTTATATTTCTCTTACATATCCATATTTTCCTACATGGAACCCATGTATGTGTTATTTTTGGTAATCTTCATACTTTCCACTCTTTATTTTAAATAGAGGCGTCATTAATTATTTTTCGATTTGGGATTTCAACTAAGATATTTTGAAACGTCAAAAATGTGTTATCCCAATACCCTGTGTTTTGGTGAACCGATGGTATTTCAAATCATCATAGATTGATTAATTTTATGACGTCAATTTTATACTTGTTTATGATTGATGAACTCAATCACTACCTATAAATATTTACATTTTTCCTCTAATTATATGTCTCTAATTGCCACCAATGTTCTCCTAATCGAGATCATAATTTGGTGGCGACCCGTTCATTTCTCTTTTCCTCATATTAAGACTAAATTTTAGTAACCCAATTTTCGATTTGGGTTTTCCCACAAATATAATTTCTATTTTAAACCTTTTATTTTCGAAGAACAATTTCAAATTGCGAGGACGCAATTTATTGATGGAGGGGAGAATATAACACGCCAAGATTTCATAGTATGTTATTTCATCAAAATAATTCAACAACTTGCACTACACACAACACCGAGTTCAATCGCACCATGACTTACCAAAAAAAGCTATTCAAAAGAGGTTATGAATAGTATTAACTAAATTTTAAACTTTATATAATCCTTATAATTTTAGAATCCATATTATGAGTTTCTTAGATATAATGCAAGAACAAATTCATTTTCAGTATTGCACTTTTATCAACTCTTAATAGTGAACCCTTTTTAAATACATTATTTTAATCCTTTTTACTAAATGGGGATATCAAAAATTTAAAATGAAACATCCCAAGCTTCCACGGTACGCTTTCCTTTGAATAATACAGTAGCGCGTGTTGTACGCAACTTCAAGTTTTAACACACACCACAACCGATCAAAGTAGCCGTTATGAATAGTAATACCTAATTTTTGAAATTATATATATTTTATATTTCAAAATAGTCATCATTTTTTGATTCGGAGTGTCAAATTTACCCTATTGTGAAATTTTGGTACTTTTTGTATAACTTTAATATTTTGATGAATAGTGAAAATTACTAAATTTTGATTAAAAACAACTTTTTAAATCAAAACAATTAATAGAAATAAATTATGAATTTGAGTGGTTTAAAAGTATATTTAGAATATATTTTTACCATTTAATCCAATGTGGGTAATTGGACATAATTTCACAATTAACCCGAACTTAAACAAGTATCAATCTTTTGATAGTTGTTATATCTTAAAAACACGCTTTTTGTTTTAACAGCGGGAATTATTTTTAAATTAATTTATGCCACTTATGTGTTTGGAATTTGTAAAAATTGACTCCATATTTGGATTCAGGAAGTTCATATTTTGTGAATAGGTAACTTTTATTTTTTGACATTTTGAATAATTACAGTGGTAAATATTTTATTTACCATGGTTAAGGGTAAATCCGGTAAATAAGGGTTAAACAATAATATTATAATAATACTAAATTACCCTAAAACATGTCCTAACCTTATTGGTTGATACATGTTCGACTATAGGAATCATTGGGTCGATTTTGGGACCCCATGGAGCCACTTGTAGGTGATAGGGAAACTTTATTTTAATTAAGTTAAAATGAATACAAAAATTACACAAGCGTATATGTTTTAGAAAAACAATATTTACATAGGGTTATGTATGCTGTATTTTCGACTATAAATATTAATTAGAAAGATAAAAAGATTTCCTACATAATGATATTTTATTTATAATTTTTAGACATTATATAAGTTAATTTATTTATGACATAATGATTATGTAGTAATTACCATAATAGTGAAAATTTAAAATAATTGATATTATAAATAGACAAATAAATATAATTTGAGACTTTTTACGAATTAACATAATTTTATATGTTACTATGAGATGTTAGGAATGATTTCATTAATTGTTTTCGAAGTAATAATTCTATTATGAGTTTCACAAAAATCAACTATTGAATAGTGTCAAAATTGACATAAAATAGTTTTTAAAACTAATATTATATTATTAATTGATATTAAATTCCTAAAAATCTAAGGATCGTCCAAGAGACTTATATCATGATAGGTGTATCATTAATGGACCACTTGGGGGTATCTTGGATGTATATAGCAATTTTATTAACCATATTATATAAAAATACAAAGAGACATTGTAAAAGTGAAACTAATTAACTAAGAGTTAATACTTAATGATAAGGTTAATATAATGACCAACCCTGTCTAAAATCTATTGGTTAAGTTTTTTTCGACCCATACCAACCATAAAAGTTAAATAATCAACTTTGGAGCCATTAGAAACCGTATATGAATTTATTATAAATTAATATTTCGAGTTTTTCAAAGGTGCCCCTCACCCCTCTTATAAAAGAGAACTCCTACTTCTCATTTCATCACACCTTCAAAGCATTTTGGTTCGGCCAAACTCTACCCAAATACTCTCCCAACATCCCTCACTACAACCTAGAGTCCATATATTGATCAGAAAGCCAACCTAAGGAGCCATTTTGATCAAATCAAAAGGAAGAACTAGAAGAATATGTATTGATTTCACCACCATTTTCCAAGTTCCTTTCTTCTTCCACTTCTTCTTACTTTGTTATTACCATTATAAAATAATAACCCCAGTATCATATATATAAAGTGATGTTATTATAAATATGGTACAACCATATTCATTTTTCTATCCACCCTTTTTATAACATGTCACCATACGTGCGTACGTACGGCTTACCGTCTCCATGTCGTGGTGTAATTGTTATTAAATATATTATTATTTGGATGGGTATAATAATGATATGTAACTAATGTAAATAATAAATATAACATGTTAATGATTCTGTATATATGATATACCATCCATTTATATATTATTTTAATATCAAAATAATGATATTGTCGCTCGTGCGTACGTACGGACTACCGTCTCGACGAACGCGATGAGATTCATTCTCCATCGTATCCATTCAAGCATAATTATCATTTGATGATTTAAAAATAATGTTTAATGACTTTATATAATTCTGTATGTAAATAATATACAACCTATCCATGACATGTAACAAAACATATAAAAGAGAACAAGTAAGTTAACACCCGAAACAACAATAATACTAAGATATTATTAACAAAGCAATGTTAAAAGATAATATATGATATCATATTAATGTATATGATTATTGTATAATTTAATAACAATTATTTCACTATTATACAGGAGGTTAACCTACCCCAACCAAGTAAAATTACAAGTGAAGGGTTATTTCACAATCTCTTCATTATCTGAGGTTTTTTATACATAATAATCTACTGGGATCTCTTAATCATCCACATCCACGTTTCTTAAAAATGAATTTCAAAACATTTTTACTGTTTACTAGAATATGGGTTAAAGTCATTTATACACTTGTTTGACTTTTTTATAAGAGGTTTAAAAAGTAATTTTTCCGTAATTTTCCAAACAAGGTGTTTTTTAACCTTTTTGACAAAATTAAGGTAAGAATGTTTTTTTAACTTATACGACGGGTGTGGCTATTTACCGCCGTTATAAAATTTTCAAAGCTTCCATTACAATAATATAAGAATATTTTCAATGTAAATGTTTTATTTTATAATTATGTGCCTTTTAAATGATTTTAAAATGGATATTTTAAGAATTTGTGAAAGGTACTCTTTATCAAGATAATAATTTTAAATGTTTTAAAGATCTATCTTTCTAAATATTTTTAATTAATGTCCATGTTTTCAAGATGATTTTAAGGATATATTTATATGGACATGAAGGTTTTGAAATGTTATTTATTTTCAAAAGTTTCAAAGTGGTATGGGACACTTTGACTTAAAAATCTCTTTTTAATTACTTCCATTATAAATGTGTGACTTTTAAATGATTTCAAAAAAATAAGATATTTCTCTCAAATAGTTTTGATTTCATTTATGTCAACATCCTTTGATGGATTTTATGATTATATGAAGTTGATTTATTGTGATACAAAACTTCTATATTGTATTGAAGGTTTTGTGATATGTTTGACTGTGGATGTGGTATTTTTATACCATTAATAGTTTATGGTTAAAGTATTGACATTTCGTATGCTAGTTTTAATACGAATGTTTATATTATGTTTAAACCTTTTCATATGGGAATGCATTGGACTTAATATGTGATGGGTGGATCCTGCTATAGCTCCTCGATACATCGGTAGGTCTCATGAGACAAACTAGTGTCTTGGCATAAGGCCTTGGCAAAATCTTATTTGTAGTCTTGGCACGAGGCCATGGCTATGTGGTTATGATAGTCTGGCATTATGCATTCCATCATTATGAAAGTGGTTATTGTAATTGCGTGTGATTATTCTATTAGTAGAATATCCATGTGAATAAGTAAATGGCATTATTTCATTTTACTTTTGCCATACTATGTTGAAGTTCAAGTTTAAAAGGCTTTTGTTTTAGTTATACATTGCCTTAAATGTTTATGCTTATTTTTGAATGTTTCCGATATATTGTTATCCATACTGGGCATTTGAGCTCACCCCTTTTCTATGTTTTATTTTTCCCAGGAAGTGAAGAAGTAAATTATTAATGACCTGCAGGGATATTATGTGGGGATATGAGTGTGGAATATGGAGACAATATGTTGTTGTAGTAGTTTTTCACTTTATGATGTAATGTAAGACTTATAAATATATCTAGTGTTTCCAAGGCTACTAAACCAATCGGTATTTCGAGATATGATCTTTCTTGTGATCATGCCAATGTTATGTAATAAAGCACCGACTCTAGGTAACTAGGGTCGGGGCGTTACAAAACAGACATCCATACATTCTTTAGCCATGTAACGGTTCATGATAGAACCTTAAGGATGAATGCAGTTAAAGATAGAAGACTTTAATATGTATATAAATAATTTAGTAGGATACATCCAATGAATATAAATAGGTCCTCTGAGAAGTATTTATGTTTGAATATGGACAGTCAGATGCAGCAATCATGTGAAAAATGATGGAGGAAATATTTTCTCCTACTCACAAAAAAATTAATGGGGAATCTCCCCACATTTTTTGCAAGAAATAATTGGAAAACTGTTTAAATAAATTATCTATAAACAAAAGGCACAATTGAATAATAGCCACCCTTTAATTATTAGAAATAAATGACGAATTCTTATTTGAATCAACTAATGTAGAAGGATGTGATAATCATGAGTCTTCAAATATTTTAGTTTCAACTATCTTATGTTGACCCGTTTGGATATGTAGCTTGAATATCCATCCGGAACTTCAATAGTCTCTAGTAATTCCAAAAATTGATTTTTTTCAGTAGGTTTCATCATATAAGAAGCACATAGAACTTTCCATTTATTTTCTCTAATACACACATGACGCTATTCAGGTATAATACCCCAATCCACCAAGTCATGCCGAGACCATAAATCATCTCTTGTCTTTCCCTTAAAATTTAGAAGAATATAAAGCCAAATTTCACATATTTTTTTTTCAATGTGCACTATGTATAAGAAATGACATAACAAATTGGTTAACCAGTTGGGAAAATCAAAGATGATACTTCTCTTCTTCCAATTGTGACATGTTTCAATGGAATCATTCTTACTCTTCCAAGATTGCATTTAACCCTTCCTGAATGGAAAACTGAAATCTTTCAATTCATTAATCACATCAGTATCATACATATGCTGAGGTGGATCATCGGTCTCCATGGTATTGTCCAATTTTCGATGTTTATCTCTATATGGATTGTCCATTGGAATGAATTGTCGATGTACCATAAAACTAAAACTACAACGATTTTTTAGTATTATGGATTGTTTATTCTTCATACAAATAGGAAACGATAGTTTTCCCTTTCGTGCTTCATCCAGACATCATTGAATAAGTAGAAAAATCAGTGATCATCGACATAAGCACAGTACAGGTCTGAAATATGTCTTTAAAACATGCATCATATGTGCACACAACCACATCCCAAAAAAATTTCAAATATTTTATTAAAGGTTGAATGTATATTTCTATATCATTGATGGGATCAGAAGGACCAGATATGACTATACTCATGAAAGTGAAAGGTTTTTTCATACACAACCTTGGAGGAAGATTTTAAATGTGTATAAAAACTGGCCATGTGTTGTGCGATGTAAGCATCTTCCCAAATGGATTAAAACTATCACATGAAAGACCCAACATCACATTACGTACGTCAACTGCAAAATCAGCATATTGAGCATCAAATCTCTACCATTAAAATCTATCTCCATGGTGAACCAACTAATAATTAGTCTTCTTTCTCTTAGTATCATGTCATCTCATTTTAATGGATATTTCTTTAGAAATAAATAGAATATAGGGTCTGGGGATCAATGGAAAGTACAACATTACATTTTTTGGCACATAGGATGATGTTCCGTCAGATTTTGGCTTCTAGAGGGATGTTTCACATTTTATATAATCATTTCCTTCATCATTTTCCTCCTAGAATAAACTTAAATATTTTCTGAATGCATGAATTTTGTTTCTTGAAAATCCATGTTACTCAACTAACTTCCATCCTAGATAATAATTTTAGAGAATATATACATCATCTTGGAAGCAAGTCCTTCAAGAAGGTCAGAATGTTATCGAGGGAATTATTATAAATCCCTTACATAGTTTTCACATGAAACTACCGAATTAAAAATTCCATCTTTTTTATTTTACCGCATTGTAAATATGCTGGAGTCGTGAAGCATCATGAAATTTTTTCACCCTAAAACATAATAATTTTAATTAGATGCATCATGTGTGATCATATTGAAATCTTCTTGGGATGGAATCCTTTCTTTTTCATGATTATGAATATATGGGAACCGGTCATATAACCAATTCTTCAATCCAATCCTCTCATTTGGATCATTAACAGTTTGAGTTGTCATTTTCTACCCATTTTGATACCACACAGAGTAGTTTTCTTGAAAACCACATTTGGTTATGTGGTAGCTGACTTCTTCACGGCTCAACCAAGGTCTTCCAACAAAATTGTAATAGGGGCAGTGTATGTGAACACTATCTAAAGCATTGGGAAATGGAAAATCTAAAAATCTATCCAAATTTTATTAAAATCGCTTAATATATGATCAATTTCATACATCCATATTATATCAATTCCATAAATAATGTATTATAAGTCATTTAGTCACAATTAATTCAACAAGATTGAGGTTTCATCGAAAATATATTTATGTAAATGAGAATTTTTCACTTTATATGAAACTATAAATGACACACTACTCTATATGAGAATCACAATATAAAAGACAAAAAATACAAAATTTACAACAAAATATCATTGAAGAACTTTACATGAGTGTACAAGATCATGTACAGTGGTGAAGGAGAATTATCCAGGGATACGGGTGTCCAGGGGGGTTGGAGGGCTGTCCACGAGGGTGGGGGGCTGTCTAGGGGGTATGGGATGCCCAAGGCTGGGCGGGCTATCCACGGGGGTGGCAGAGATGTCCAGGGGGGTCGAGGGTCTCCAGGGTGTGGGGAGGGGCTTTCTTGGACATGGGGGTTGGGGTGTCTTGGGGGTACGAGGTGTCCAGGGGGTGGGCGGGCTGTCCAGGGGGTGGTTGGGCTATCCAGGGGGTACGGGGTGGGTGGGCTGTCCATGGGGATGGCGGGGCATTCTATGTGGTATGGTGTGTCCAGGAGGTGGGTGGTCTGTCCATGGGGTGGGGGTGTCCAGGGGGAGGTTGGGTTGTTCACAGGGGTGGTGGGCTGTCCAGGGGGGTTGGGGATCCAGGGAGTGGGCCCACTGTCCACGAGGGGGGGGGGCAGGCTGTCTAGGGGGGGTCGAGGTGTCCCGGGGGGTGTACAGGCTATCCAGAAGGCAGTGGGGCTATCCATGGGTTTACAGGGTGGGTGGTTTGGTTGTCCACGGGGGTGGTGGGGCTCTCTAGGGGGTATATGGTGTTCAGGGGGTGGGCGGGCTATCCACGGGGGTGGGCAGGCTCTCCATGGGGGTGGCAGGGCTGTCCACGGGGGTGGTAGGGCTATCCACGGGGGTGGAAGGGCTGTCCACGGGGGTGGAAGGGCTTTACATGGGGGGTGGCAGGGCTATCCATGGTGTGGGGGTGCCCAGGGGGGGCTGTCAAAGGGGGTGGGTGTGTCCACCCCCAAACTAGGGTCATAAAACCAAATCTTTATCCAATTGTAGCATAATTTCAAGACTATTAAAGATGAATACGAAGAATGTTGCTGTAAAAAATAAATATCATACATATGAATCACAACACACCATATTGTAAGAACAACACCAAATATCATACTTGGATTGGATTTTATGAGCCATGTTTTGATGGGACAGTACTCAGAGGAGTATGCACCTTGTTATAACATTAGGTGATATGGAGTTGTATGAATTTTATATGTGTATGAGATCAATATGGATAGTGGATAAGAAGCTGAGTGAGATTTCATTTCAGAGATCACATCTTCTTGGAAGGGTATGAGTGAGTGTTGGTATGGAATATCAAGAAAAGTCTTAACATGTGAAAGCAACTATACATTGGTTATATTTGATTCCTATTTTTTGTAGAGTGTCAGAGTGGACAACCCACCCCCTCCCTGGACAGCTCACAATCCCCCACACCCCTACATCCCCCTACAACCCTGCACCCCCCAGAAGAAAAGCCCCCCACCCCACCTGGACACCTCCCACCACACCTGGACAGCCCACCCCTCCTCCCTGGACAACCAACACCCCTCCCCCACCTTGAAAGCCCGCCCCACCCCCTGGTACATCCCACCCCTCCTTAACTACCCACACCCCCTCCCTTACCTAGAAAGACCACCCACCACCACCCTTGGACAGCCCACCCCCTCCCTGGACATCCCACACTCCCTGCCCCTACAACAACCCCCCAGATAGCCCAACCCCTCTCTGGACATCCCACATCCCTCCCCCACCTGGACACCCCACCCTTACCCTCTAGACTACCCACACCCCTCCTTGGACAACCCATACCCACATCCACCACACCACTATAGCCCCCCTACCCCCCTGCATCCCCCTACCCCTGGACAACCCACCCCCACCTACACATCCCCCACAACTGGAAATCCCTTCTACCCCTCCTACCGCCCCATAGGGTAATTTTATTTAAAATAATTTTACTCATTATGAAAGGAAAACCATCATGAATTAACCATTTCATTTCAAACAACCCATTCAATTTAGAAAAACATGAAAAATTCAATGTACCAAAACATGACAAATTCAATTTATTAAAACATGACAAATTAAATTTATAAGGCTCTATGGGTCATATATAAAATGTCATTGGGGAAAGGGGAAATAAACTACATTGTATATTCCAATTTAAAAATTGGTTCAAGAACATAGGGGTGAGGTGGTGTCTTAGAGGTGTGGTGATGTCTAGGGGGTTGTCTAAGGGGGTGGGCGTAGGGGGGGTGTCCAAGGGGTGGAGGGTGTCTGGGGGGGTGGGGATGTCTAGGGGTGGTGGGGGTGTCCAAGGGCGGGGGGGGGGGCTATCCATTGGAGGTGAGGGGTGTCTAGGGATGGTGGTGGGGTGTCTAGGGGGAGGGGGCTGTCCAAAGAGTGGGGGTGTCCATCGGGGTGGGGGTGTCTAGGGAGTGGGGGGAGGGGGTTGTCCAAAGGGTGGGGGTGTCTAGGGAGTGTGTCCAATAGGGGTGGGATGTCCATGGGAGGTGAGGGGTGTCCAGGGAGGGTGGGGTGGGGGAGGGACCTGTCCAATGGGAGAGGGTGTCAATGAGGGGTGGGGGTTTAGGGGTGTGGGGGGCTGTCCAATGGGGGGTGGGGTGTCCAGGGGGGAAGTCCAGGTGGGTGGGAGGTGTCTAGGAGGGGTTGGTGGGGGTGTTCACAATTACAATCCATCACCCAACCAATGCCAATGCATCCTCAATATCAATACCTATAAATTCAAAATCCAAATCCAATTTGAAACTAAAATAATTTCCACATAAACTAACATATCACCACACTAAACAAACCATTTACCATGTTTGAAGTGTAGAAAAAAACAGAAATCAAATCAAAGGGTTCAATAATTCACAAGAATCACAATCTCTAATTTAGACCAAATAAAACCACCAAATAGAAGAAATAGATGTAGAACATTAAATATTACGTAATATATACTAATTTGAGTTGTAGAATTTTTTTTATTGAAGATGGTTTTTCGCCCTATAAAACTTCTAGCAGAGCTCTCGATTAGGTTCTGCAATCGGGTGAGTGGGAGCTGGGGTTCTGGGTATTTGGGGTAAAACTTTCCTAACCGGTTTTAAAAAACATTGGGAAAGTATCTATTTACCAAATATTTATTAAAACTGTTGGTATATCTTAGAGAAACAAAATATTTCACAATTATTTTTTCAAACTGTTGTGAAATATTATGTATATTTATAGATTTCCAATGGTTTGAACAAACTATTAGAAAATGTGGCATTTTTTACATTATACCAACTATAAAAAGAAACCATTGGTATATATCCATTGGGAAAATAATATATTCTTATAGTGTATCTATAGTTACAATATTATACCCATAAACAATTCATACCACATAAAGGTCCCAGATTTCTAGACTCACAAAAACATAACATCACTACTTCCTCATCAAAAAATCCCACTCCCACATCACATGACTATCCCATATGCACTTCCATTGTACCATAACAATAGGAATAGATTTATCTTGAAGTACCTTATCTCAGTGATCCATAAACTGAAATAGTTGCACAACCATTCTGGATTCAGTCTTAATATCAACATCCTCCCATTCAATCACATTGGAAGGATATGGTATATACTTCTAAAACTTGGAAACATGAAACACATCATTTATGGAAGTCATCAATGGTGGTATTTACAATCGAGAGGCCAACTTTTATAGTCGTTTAATGATCTCAAAGTGGCCAACAAACATCAGTGTTATCTTACCCAAATTACCCAACCAGTGATGTCTTAAGTGACGTGAAACTCAAAGAAATACCTGATCACCAACCTCAAACTCTTACGCCTAACAAAAAAATGTAATGAACCAAAATTTTATTAATATAGATTCTATTTTTAATTATTTCTTGTAATATAATATCATAAAATCACATTAAAAATAAGGCACCAGCTTTATAAATGATGAATGAATGGAATAAGAGGTATATCTAGATGTTAAGGAAATTATACCTATGAAATTGTAACATGACCTATGTAATAGTATTATGACCATTATGAATAGAAAATATTATAGTAGAATATTAAACTCACCGATGAATATATGGATAAAATTTAGGCATCTAATAAATGATAATATGGTATAATTATATAATATTATAAGTAAATACATGTTTTATAATTTTTTAATCTAGTGTTGGTATTTTTTTATGTCATAAATAAATAATTACAATTTGATAATTAATATAATGATTTAAATAAATTCATAAAAAAATTCATCAATTTACATTTTTTCTACCTGTGATTATAATATTATTTTATGAGACCTTACTTTATTTTTCTATGAGTTATTAAATCAGGTATAATTTTGAAATCAATATTTTTCTAGTAAATGATGACTTTAATTAAAAATTAAATTTCTCATATATATAAATATATTATCATATAATAGAAACTATGATTTTATTAAACACGTCGAAAATCATTTGGGTAAATTTTTTTGTATCTTTCTAAAATACTTATTTTTGATGAGTAGTAAAATATGCTAATTTATGGTATATATACATTATAAGTTAAGTACATGATTCCTTGAGTAATCACTAATGTAAGAACCATAATCTAGAATTTCCCTTCATTAGTTTAATATATTTAGTGATAATTCTCACACTATTCATATTCTTGAGCCAAAATAAAAAAACTAATGAATAAAATTAGGGGAAAACATACATCTCCTCCACTATAAATATCACGTTTCACAAACTCTTCATCTCAGACCATTCAAAAAATTTATCCTTCTCCAAGTTATACCCAATATTATTCCAAATCCCCTCCCCCACATCCATGATCACTTGAGATCATCAAAATATAAACCCTTTCCCTATGTAGGTTCTAAAAGATGATAAATTTCTGAGGTAAACCCCTTTTTATTTTCCATTAAAGTTATTTTCAATTAAATTTATTTTCATGTCTTGTCCTCACCTTAATATATCCAAGAGGAATAATAACTCTAGTATCATTTATATACTATAATATTTTTTATTTTTATGGAATAATTCATCTTATAATATCTTCCCATTTTCTTTTATTTGAATAATGAAAATATTTTTCGTGGTGTGTCGATTTCCCTACACCCTAGAGTATGAATTTTGATTTTTCACTACCGCCTTCAAGGCTGGTTACAAAACCATAAATATGGTTAAAAAAGATTATAAAATAAATATTATAAGTAATATAATGTTATGTAACCAATATAGAATCATGATGTAAAATAAAATTAAACAAGCTCTTAATTGTCATAAAATTCTCCAAATAAATTAAATCATCTCATTAACTATTTATCTAATTATATATCCTCATCCATATAACCAAATGAAATTAATGACCAACTAAACTTTTTTATATCAATTAATAATATATAATTTAAATTCTGGAGAATCATTCTCATTGTACACGAACTTCCGTACATATTAACAAGAAATTCGGGCATGAAATCCAATAACAGAAATGCTTCTAAATGACAAAATTGAACTTTATAACTTAACAAAAAGACTGTAATTGAACATAATAAAACAATAATAATTCAAATACATGTATATTAGGTTATTTATTTCTTAGATAATGGATTTAATTTTATTATACAATATATTAATTTAATGAAAGTGTTCAGACAAAACGTACGTGGAATTCTTGAAACCCACTCTATTTCTTTGGGTATTCCCATTATCATTCGGTTTTCAATATTAATGATATTTTATTTTTCTATAAATATAATTTATTTATTCCATCCCATTTATCTTTTGGGATATAATTTTTTCCAAACTAATTTTATGATAAATTAAAATATTTTTCCAAAATTACTTTTCATTCTAAAAAAAATATTTTACTTCTCATGATATTGATTCTTCTTCAATAAATATTAATACCGAGAATATTATTCCATTTTTATCATGGTAACTCCAATTTTTATGAATCATTGATTTATAAACTAAAACCCATTCCATTCATGGGTGATTTTATGATCATGAAAGATATATGTTCTATATTCCATGCATGATAATGTAAATGTTATGACGTGATGGTTTCCCTCGAATTATATAGAACATGTAAATGTTATGATGTGATTGTTGCACTAATAATTATATAGATATCTATTACATTGTGTAATGAGATGAATCTCATGAGATAAACTGAAATATGTGTAAAAATAAATCTCATTGTGTTTACAACTATGTGTGGTAGTTGACCACTAAAAAATGTTGTTTCAGTTTTATGTAATGCCACATACCATGACTTTATCTGATGTTTCCTCTCCTGATTATGGTTATGATTCTATTATTATATTATCATGATGATTATGATCACCCATTTTTCATTTCTCTTATTCATCCTTTTACTGGACATCTAGTTTAACCCTTCTTCTGATATATATCGTCAAGTGAATTCTTGCACTAAGGAGGAGATGAGGGATTATAAGAAGATAGTGAATAAATAAATATATAAAATATTATGTTTAATTTTTTAAAAGTTATGTATGGTTTTAATTTTCACTATACACTAAATCTTTTAATCCTACATTTGTATCACTATTATGTTTTTAACATTTAAACGATGTAATAATAATGTAATAAAATGTAGGGTCACTATAGTAGTTATGAAATCATGGTTTATATAATTCGGGAGTTCGGATTAGAAAACCTATGTGAAATCCATTAGTATGAGTCTAATTATATGTAAGAACCAAATAATATATGATTTAAAATTTTCTAACATATAGATCCCACAATATATTCCTTTAGACATAATTTCACAAAAGAATAAATTTTTTATTCATGAAATGTTGACTTATGTTTTGTTCTAACTTTTTTTTAGAAATGTGTGCGAACTAGGAGAAACTTCTCCAACAACCCTTGGGAGGGACAACACAATGATTTCCCAAACAACATCCCCATTACCTAGGTAGGTGGAGTTCAAATGTTATAGCAATTCTTTCCTAACTATCTTAGGATGTGAATACTAGCCTGAATAATGTGAAACGTCCTCCTTCACCTAAGTGGGGGAGACCCACTAAAATCTATTTCTTACGGAAATGACCAATAACATTTAGTGGATATTTTGATCCTTTAGTTTCATAAAATTGTGTCAACACAATGGAAAATATAATTTTTGTTCTTCATTATTCTAAGACAAAGAACGTGACTCTGGCTTTTTAACTTTTAGATAGAGAGGTCGACCAATGGTGGGTGTGGATTTAGAGAACCAATATGAAGACAGATATTGAAGAGATAGAGTGGGAAGACTTTTAGATAATGTTTCATATAAAGTATTTCCGTAAAAATACTCAAAAAAAGATAGATATAGAATTGAAACATGTGAAGAAAAAGGAAGGAGAATCTGTCTGGGTCTACAAAGAAAATTTCACAAGGCATGTAAGGTATGGTTTGGGTTTCGTTATCATCTATGATTACAAAAATTATGGATTCTTTATTGGTTTAAAACAACATATTCAAAAGGCTATTGAAATTTGAGACATTTGGGATTTATGAAGAATTTGTTTGATGTTCTATAGAAGTTGGGAAAGATATTTTTGAATTGTCACAAAGATATAGTAAAACCGATGAATTTTGGTTTTTCAGGTTGGAGGATATAATTAAAAAGGACGAAAGACAAATCGAACACATACATGTAAAAAATGTGGTATGATGAATCATTGTAATTTCCTCTAATAGGTGGAGAAGTTCATTAAATATGGGATATAAGTACACCAAGCTCATAAATGTTAAAGAGACTTGACGATGAAGGATATTTTGGAGGTGGAAAGGAGAGAAAAAACCATGGTTTAATTCTTTAACTATAAGAAGGGAGGGCACAATACATGCCAGTGCACTAAACCCCGA
Organism: Viscum album; assembly: GCA_963277665.1. Taxonomy (NCBI): domain Eukaryota; kingdom Viridiplantae; phylum Streptophyta; class Magnoliopsida; order Santalales; family Viscaceae; genus Viscum; species Viscum album. Next base: position 72,053,617 of record OY728135.1, read on the forward strand.
GCCCTTTAGGGTAATTAGCGTCATCATCCAACAAAGCCGAAGGAGAATGTAAAGGAATTTTCCATATCTACTATGGAGGTGGATCGCAAAAATGATGTGGTGATAGGTATTCTGGTTATTCATTTGTGAATACAGATCCAACTATTTTTTTTGTTCTACACATTATTTCATATTTTAATGTTTTGTAGAAATATTCAAACACCACCTCAAAATATATTGGTTGAGTTATCTATGAGAATAATAAATACATAAATTATTGTATCCAAAGTATATAACTCCTCCCCGGTGAAGGTTTTTAGACTAAACCTCCCGTTAAATTTAGTATTACTTCCTTTGGGGGAGTTTGATGCTATTTTGGGCATAGATTGACTATAAATATACAAAGATGACATCAACTGTCAAGAAAGTGAGATCACTCTTCACATCGCAAAGTATCCTCAAATTTTGTGTAAGAGTATTGAGGAGGATACATATTATTAGGATCCATCATCTCATGTTTGAATATTATTACGTTATGAGAAAGCATATATGGCTCAAATGATTGAGACAATTGATAAAATCATGATCGACGAGATGCCCATCGAGAGGGACTACAATGATTTGTTCCCTAATGAATTTCCTAGGCTTCCCCATGATCTAGAGGATGAATTCTTAATTGAAAATATTCAGTGATCCATTTTTATATCAGATATAACTTACCAAATGGACACTATTGAGTTAGAATAATTGAGGAAGTAGTTACATCAGAATGCAGATAAATGTTTTATATGATAGAGTGCTTCACAATAGGTTAAATCAGTATCTCCATGAGATAAATAAAATCACAATGAAGTAGAAGTATCCCCTTCCATTTCTATATTACTTGTTTCATCAACTATTTTGGGCCAAGTATTTATCTGAAGCGGACCTTCAATTAGGATATCACAAATTAATGGTGAGGAAAGAAGATATTCCCAATGATCCCTTTCTAATGAGGTACTACACTATGAGTTTAAATAAATTCCTTTTAGACTCACTATATCTTCAAAAATATTAATGAAAATAATTAATATTGTCTTTAAAAATTACCATGACTAATTTGTGGTAGTCTATATTGATGATATTATGATATAATCCAAGAGAATTGAGGATAACAAGGAGAGTTTTGAATACATTGATAAAATTGTTGCAAAGAAAGAATATTTTTGAAATGTAACGTAATTTTGTTTTCTTGATGGAGGAAGTATAATTCTTGGGGAATATTATCACCTTCAATGAAATATATGTGGACCATTCTAAGAAAAAGAAAATTGAAGAGTGGCCCAAAATAATATCTGTAATGGAGATCCGTAGTTTCCTTACTCTAGATGTCTATTACTTGAAATTTTTTAAATACATTTAACAATTTTTAAAAATATTAAAAAAAATAAATCAAAAGTGATAACAAAATTTCTTGACCCATGAATGATAAAATTGCTTCAAATAATTGAAAAAGAGGCTTATCACTATGCCAGTACTGAGACTTCTTACAAGTGGGTAACTATTTTTGGGGTACAATGATGCTTTAAATAATGGATTAGGTTTTTTATTCACGATTACTCATAATGTGAGATCCTATGTCTCAATTTAATTGAATATTCCTAGAAAAAACTACCCCACACATGATCTATAGATGGAAACAATGATCCTTGCACTGAAAATCTAGAAACATTATCTCTATGGGGATAAGTGTGAAATATATAATGATTATAATAGACTCAAATATATATTCAAATAGGAGAAGCTTAATATGAACCAATGAACATGGCTAGATCTCCTCAAGGATTATGACTTCCCAATCCACTACCATCCTAGCAAATAGAATAACTTGTTGGATTATCTAACTACAAAGGTTCATGAAACATTATCAATGTTGATAATTGTGAAGGATTCAATCTTTATACATTTTAAAAGGGTAGAAACTGGAATAATTAAAGAAATAACATCATAAATCCTTTCTCAAATTATTGATCAACAATCCATCAAGGAGAAAATAAAGGTGGTTCAAAGAAATTATTTGTAAATTCATAAGAAGGTTGAAGCTATTAGAAATGGGAAATCCAATGAGGTCAAAATTGATGAGGAAGGGGTTATGAGATTTGGGTCAATAATATGTATACTATACAATATGGGGATAAAGAAGGAGCTTCTAAATGACAGACATAGATCATCCTAATTTATACACCCATAGAGCACAATGATATATCGAGACCTCTTAGTGAACTATTGGTGGGAAAATATGAAGTGGGGGATAATTGAATATACAACAATGTTCTTGGTATGTCAATAAGTGAAATCTGAAATAAAAAAGTCTAATGTGATGAAGCAACCATTACCCATACCAAAATAGAAATTGGAATGCATCACAATTGAAATTGTCATCAAACATCTAATGACATCCATAAGAAACAATGATAAATGTGTTGTTGTGGATCATATTATAAATAAAACTTAGTTTATCTGAATTTTATTTGACTTCCCACTAGATCAAGTTTTCTAGATATACATCATAGAAGTGGTAAGGCATTATAGAGTACCACTATCAATTGTATCCGATCAAGATCCATGATTCAAATCGAAGTTCTAGAACATTATCCAACATGTTTTAAATCCTGATCTAATGATTAGTATACATTATCATCCTCAAACAAATGGCAAATATAAACAAAAATTTCAAACACTATAAGGCATATTGATAGAATTATTTATGGATTTCAATGGAAGATAAGACGAACATCTAACTCTGGTTGAGTTCTTTTACAAAAATTGTTTCATGTCGAGTGTACAATGGATACATATGAATCCCTTTATGGGGAAAGTCTCAGAACATCAATGTTTTGGGATGAAGTCAGTGAATGTAAGGTTCTAGGACCTGAAATCATTGAAGAAATAGTGGGTAAGGTGAAAATCATTCACCCGCACATCAAGGCAGCCCAAAGTCGAAAAAAAGAGATATGTAGAAAATTTTTGAGGAGACCAAGAGTTTAAGGTTAGAGAAATGGTATTCCTCCACTTATATAAATGGAATAAGATCATTATATTTGGGAATCAAGGAATGCAGAGGCCTAGGTACATCGGACTCTTCGTGATTCTTGATTGTGTTAAAGATATGTCCTATCAACTGGAACTTCTACCTTCTATGTCTCAAGTACACTGTGTCTTCTGTGTATCCCTCTTGAGAAAGTGCATACCAGATCCATCACATGTACGGAATCCAGAGGTGGTACAATTGAAAAGTGATCTCCCTTACTACGAGAATACAGTTAATATCTTAGACCTTATAGATAGATATCTATGTAATGAGACTACTCAATTGGTCAAACTACTGTGGAAAAACTATAAATAGGAATTTGAAACAAGGGAACTGGAGGAAGTGATTAAGGAGAAGCACCATCACTTTTTTGTCACCATAATATGTAAAATGAAATTTCTTGGGTGAAATTTTTAAAGGGGGGAAGAATGTAATAACCCAAAATATTATTAATGGAGATTCCCTTCTTATAATTTTTATATATTTTATAATCCAATAAAATCACATTAATAATTCAATACAAACCTTATAAATGATTAACAAATGAAATAAGAGGTATTTCTAGAAGTTAAGGATCCTATATGGATGAAATTGTAACTTGAAATTTGTAATAGTTTTATGACCCTTTTGAATAATAAAACATATAGTAGAATAGTAACATCACCCATAAATGTATGGATAAAATTTAGGAATCTTATGAATTCTAATATGGTATAAATATATCATAGTATAAGTAAATAAATGTTTTAAAAATAATAAAATATGTATTGGTATATTTGTAAGTCATAATTTTTTAATTAAAATTTTATTATTAATATATTGATTTAAAATAAAATGTATTTTCATAAAATATATTCATATATTTACATTTTTTACTTATGATTACAATGTAATTTTAGAAGACCTTACTTAATATTTTAACGTTTAATAAAAATAGTTAAATTTTAAAATAGATATTTTCCAAATAAATGAGGATTTTTATTGAAAAATATATTTATAATATTTAGAAAATTATTTTCCTAAAATATATGTTATCTTCCAATTTTTCATGTTAAAAAATGGTTAGGGTTATATTTTTTTTCTAAAATACTTGAATTTTTTGTTAATATTGAAATACAATAATTTATGGTATAAATAAATTATAAGTTACATACACTATTCATTGAGTCATACCTAATGTAAGAACAAAAATCACAAACCAGCCTTCATTATTTAAAAATATTTAATGATAATTCTTAATCTATTCATAGTCTTGATCCAAAATAATAAACTAATTATTAACAACATAAGATAACACACCGATCCTGCACTATAAATACCACTCCACACCACCTACTCTCATAAAACCATTAAAGCGTTGATACATGTCCAATTTGTACTGAATAATCTCTCCAAGACCCTCCCCAATGTCTAGGATCTCTTGGTCTCATCAAAATACAAAAAACATTTCTCTAAAAAGGTTCTCAAGGAGGAGATATTCTTGAAGTAAAACCCTTTTTTTGTTCTATTTAATTTATTTTCAATTTCATTTATTTTCTTATCCTATTGTCAACTTCACCTATCCAAAAAGAATGATAAATTTAATATCATTTATGTACTAAAATATTACTTTGTTAAATGAATAATTCATCTTATAACATCATCCCTTTTCCTTTTATTCTATAAATGAATATATTTTCTGTGGTGTGTCGATTTACCATCAACATGGAGGATGTGTCTTTATTTTTTACCACCACCATCATGGAAAATCATAAAACCATAATTAGGGTAAGAAAATATTTTATTATTCATATTATAAATTAAATAATTTTCTGGAACCAATATATAATCATGATGTTAGATAAAATTATACAATCTCATAATGGTTGTAAAATCCACCAAATAAATTAAATAATTTTCATTAACTATTTATATGATTATTCATCCCCACCCCATATAACCAAATAAAATATAAGAACAATTACTCTTTTTTATATCTATTATTAAGATATAATTTCAGATATGTAGAATCAATTTCATGGTACATTGACTTTCATACTTATAAACAAGAAAACCAAGCATGAAAACCAAGAAAACAAATGCTGGAGAATGACGATATTAAACCATATTTCTCAACAGAAAGTCCATAGATGAATTTAATAACACTATAATATAAAACATAATTTTATAACAGGTTATATATTTGTTACGTAATGAATTAAATTTGATTATCTAGGATACAAAATTGAAGAAAACACCTGGGCATCAGGTATTGATTGTACTTTATTTTTCAATAGAGATCAATTATTTTTTCCTACCCTATTATTTTATGGGACTTACATGTTTGAAATATATCTTATTTTGAAATTAAATGATTTTTTCAAAAGTAGTATTTCTATAAAAAACACTTCTTTTTCTTCTCATGAGATTGTTTCTTATTCAATGAAGATTGATACAAAGAATATTATTCCATTTTTATCTTGGGATATACAATGTTTATAAATGTATTCCTTAATAAACTAATCCCATTCATTTCCATGGGTTATTTTATGTCCAATATTGATATACGTTATATGTGTCATGCTTGATCATGTAAATGTTATGATATGATTGGTGTGCCTAGAAATATATTCCCATGTAATTTTTATGATTTGATGGGTTCACACAAAATTATATAGTTCCCTAATTAATTGGATAATGTGATTATACTCATGATATAAAGTGAAGTATTCATGTACATGATTCTATGTTTGTTTATAATTATGTGAGGTAGTTCACCCCTAAGAAATGATGGTTTAGTTTTTATGCACTTCCACATTCCATGCCATTATCTAATGTTTTATCTCATGGTTAGGTGTATAATCCTATTCTTATATTATGATGAGTATTATCACACTCAACCATATTTCATGTCTCTTATTCATAATATTTTTGTGCTTTTATATTACCTTTTATTTTGATGTACATCCTAAATGGAATACTTTTACTAAGGGTAACACATGGGGCTCATAAGAATCTTGAGAATAAATAATCAAATAAATGTTTATGTTTTATTTTCTAGAAGTTATGTATGGTCTTATTTTACCCATGATACAAAACTTCTTGATCTTGAAATTGTATTACTATTATATTATTTATCTTTAAAATTACATAGTATAAATTTATGATAAAGCATTGTTTCTATATCAATGGTCCACATAATATTTATGGTGACTATAGGTCATGGAAAATATCTTCTAGATCAACCAAAAAATCTATTTAATCTCATTAACAATGATCGACAATACCACTGAGCAATATCTCAATACTTCCCATAAATGGGATATATACATGGCCACCCCTATAAAGCCTCAAAGGGGTCCATATTAATTGAGACTAGCTAACTATTTTTATAGGAAAATGTATCTAGAGGGAAATTATTTTCCCAGGATCCTTCAAAATCAATCACACAATCCCAGATCATATCCTCAATAACATGGATAGCCCCATTATCTATCCATGTATATATAGATTATAATTACTTCAAAATTTCACCTGGGAAACCATGAACTTTTGAAAACCATTCCAAAACCATGGTGTTAACCCCATGTCCCTATCAGATACAACCATATAGTGAACCCCATGAACCCTAATAATCACTCAATCATATAATTACCCAAGCTATTTAACCTCCATAATATCCTTAATAGAGAAGAAATGAATCAATTTCATGATTCAATTAATGATTTCCAAAGTCAAATCCTTTGCACGTGGAGTCTATGGAATCCAATTGAACAAATCCATGTAAATCTCATCCAACTTCCAAATATAAATCGGTAAGGAATGAATCAAACCTGTAGTTTTTTGGTGTTCCACTTTAATCCTCTTAAAATACGAAACCATGAATAAAATCTACAATAAACCTCCTCATCCCATACCACAAATACCAGTGTCTCAAGTCATGATACATATTATTATAACCAGGTTACACATTCCAACAAGATCTGTCACAACTATCCATAAACATATTTATTAGGAATAATGGAATAACCAACCGACTATAGAAGCACAAAGAGCCTCTAGGTGACTGAGATGAATCAGCCATGGTATCCCATGCATAAAGGATTTACTCATGCATTATAACACTGTGTTTATAACCTACTTGAGCCGAACTCACTCCTCAATAGATGAGTCATCTTTAATCAAATCTCAGAACACCATTCCAAAAACACATTATGCTCATAAGATCATCACAGAAATAAACTCATCAGATACCATTCATCAACTGATTTGGTCATGGATTGTTTCAGTAATTTTCTGCTCAATGCAACAACAACCACATTTCCCTTCCCAGGGTTGTATGTAATATCCAAATCAATAATCTGAAGGTACTCCACCCTTAATCTCTACCAAATTTTTTGATCCAAATGAGTAAAAATATATTTTATGATCTTATGATTAGAATAAATACTAAATTTTTTCTCAATGACATAGCATTGCCACATTTTGAGTTCATGCATAACTAATGTTAACTCCAGATCATGGGTGGGGTAGTTCTTCTCATGAGGGCATAACATACATGATCCATAGGCCTCCACCTTTTACCCTACTTCAAGACACATCCCAAACCAATATTTAAATCACAAAAAAATCATAACCCATTCCCAGTTTAGGAGGATTGAAAACTTCTTCTGAAATCAACCTAACCTTTGGCTTCTCAAAATATTTCCATCATTTTCCATTCCATTCAAATGTTACACAATTACAGGTCAAATTAGTCATTGGTGATTAGATCGTAGAGAAATACTGTATAAAAAACTATATTAAAATAAGAAACCCAAAAATCATTAGATATAAAGCACATTTCATGGCCTCCCCCACATCATAACATCTTGCACCATTTAAGGATCCACTAATACACCCCTTGCAGATATAATATACCCCATAAACATTATTTACATGATCCAATACCCACATTTGGAATGAATACCATAAAGATTATTTTCTTTCGCAGTTCGAATAATGATATTTAAATGGTCTTCATTATCATCTTATGTATTACATTAAACAAATATATCATCCCTGAATTGAATAATGAAAGATTCTATGAACCGATGAATTATATGGATCATCAGCACCATAGATACTACATGATTTTTAGTCAGAACGAATATCATATAATGAAATGCATAGTTCCCATACTGGATCCAAAATGTTTTCATAGGTTTATCTTATCCTTGAACCATAAACTAGTGGTACCATGTCCATAGGATGACTTTTTAAAATAAAATTTCTCCTCAACGCTGGTCAAAAACTTCATCAATCCATTGCAAAGTATATTTTTTCTTAACCGTCAACTGATTCAACTTATGATAGTTAACACAATGTCTGAGGCTCCCATATGCTTTCCTAGAAAATAGTATAGAAACATCCCATGATGAAATGATGGTATGAATAAATCTTTTAGGCTATATGTCCAAAAATTGGACCCTATGTTCCACTAACTCACCATGTTTTATTTGATAAGATGTCATAAAAATTTTAATCATACTAGGCGAAATTTCAATAGTAAACTTGACCTCTCTCTGTAGAAGTAAACCATAAAAATCGTCTAGAAAGATCTCAGGGTATGCACACACCAATGGAGAAATAATAAAAAAAAGGTTTAACTACATCTATAAAATTATATTCCAACTAGAATGAGATTACCTCAACTTAAGGAACAATTGGCCCCACCATGCCTGATCTAGAGTCCCACATACACAGAAAAAAATGAGTTTAGATGATAAGAACAAAAATCAATGGTGAGAACAATATATTTGGGCTTTAACAATTATTATCTAATTCATGATGATAATCAAGTATAAAATATCAATATCTATAACTAAAAAGTTACATACCACCACAAAGTCTGCTATCACCACCCAACATGCGGGGTACTTAAAACCTTGTTCAAAACTCTTTTGAAAAGGTGCTAAAAGATCCAAAAATAATTGAATAAACTAAAAATTAAATATGAAAACATAAAGAATATTTTACGATATAAAAGAATGAATATCACCTATATAAAACAAATCATGGACAATATAAGGAGAAATACATACTAAACCTCTAGTTTCAGCTGACATTACATCAGATTCCTCTAGTACATACTGCAATACCTAAAAAATATATTTTTAGATCCATCTGGTATTTTTTATCCACAGGATAATCCCCCTTATCCTGAGTATGAGACCCACCACCCATTGAATCATTTTTATAATCCTATGATGACTTGATGAATGTTGACCCTACATTTCTCGAGAAGGATATCCAATAAAAAAATAATTTTGATGGACAAATATTTAAGAAATATGAACATCTTGGGGATCCATGGTAATGTATGGATTTGTATGATGTCACATTTAATATTGTTGGAAGAAATCCTGATGCTTCCTTGATGAATCAACTGAAACCAGTCTTGATGAAAAATGACCACTCTTGTGCTTCCTTTTCTATCCAGAACAATCCCCATAGCTAACAAATAAACCAACTAATGATCCATCCAAATATTTATTCCCATAAAATTTTCCTCATCGAAATATTCTTTTTCAACTAAATCCACAATGTTTTTAAGTCACATGAGAGTCAACATCGACCTAATATCAAGACGCAGTCCTAAATCTAACCTCTATCCCTTTAGATACTCATGAGTGAAAAGTATCAGTTCCATATACACCAGCTCATCAAAATGGTTTAAATTATACACAATGGTATGAACCCCTACTACATGGTTAGAAACTACCAACTCTTCACAATTTATAATGTCTATGTGTAAAAAAATTTATTGATTATTTTTATGAAATAAGATCAGCTAAAATTATCCTCCAACTTATCTTTCACAATGGAGTCTCACCATATCCTTCCTAATACCTCAAGCATGTTTGTGGAAAAAAAACTAAATTAGAGACTTCATGAGTCTTCAAGATGTTGAATATCCTCTCAACCTAATCAACCCACCACTCAGATTCATGGTCTCATTTTTCACCACAGAATATGGTTAAATTTTTCTTAGTTAATTCATATCCATGATCCATCACACTACATGGGTTCCTAAGACTATCTTGACCTACTATATTAATAGCGTGAAAAACATATTCAAAAAACTAGGGGTAAAAAATGATTCTCATATGGAACTTACCTTCAAATTCCTCTCTAGAATTTGGATGTTATCTTCTTGAAAGAATTATCTAATTATCAGAAGAAAATATATAATTAGATCATAAGAACATTCAAAAATCTTAAGACCACTACTAAAATTCAAACCATTCCATCGAAACAACGATAATTAAAATAAATTATTAATTATAAAAATTAAAGACATTACATAAAATTGAATAGGAAAATTTAAATAAACATTCCATATAGTTGATTCAAATAACCTCAAACTCTTTATCTCAAACCTGGTAAAATTGCATGACCTCCCATGGTAACTCAATTTCATTCACAGAAGAGATATTTCTAGACCCCATTTCAACACATACTATTTGAATTCCAATGGTCCTAAATCCTCTCTACCCAAGACACATATCCAAACTCTTATTGTGTTAAAAACATTAGGATGATCATTCCCTATAGTAACAAACAATAATAGACCAAATCGGGTAAAAAACCATTCATCGGGGTCTTCGATCACATGGTATAGAGAAACAAAAATAATGGAAACAATTATTGAATATAACAAAAATAATAAATAGAACCAAAGTAAAAAAAGACAAATAAAATATATAGAATAAAAAAATTACAATATAACGGAAAATATGCTAAAACAAAAACTATAACAAGTATCTATGTAACCAATATTAACCTCAAGATCACCCCTTGATGAAGGAAAATACAAAAGGAGAATCCAATATTATATACAATAACTTTGTCTTTACCTGGATCTTAAAAATAAAACATCTAAAACCACTCAAATTCAAAAGTAGTGTGTCAAAAACAAACCATATAGGGTACCACCATAGTGTCTATAAAAGGAAAAATATTACGATTTCAATATGTATTGCTTTAAAAAATAGATTTAAAAATCATTTTCATAAATACAATACACTCGTAAATCATTTTCATATTTTTTTTCATAAATTCTCATCAAATTATTAATCCAGAAATTTGAAACTAGAAGTGATGAAATTCAAATGTGTATCCATGCTTCTAAAGAAGAGAAACTAAACACATATCCATGAAATATAATTATGTGAATCTATGTGATACCACCACATATTAAAATATTTTATAAAAAAATCCGTGATAAAAAGACTAATCTGATAAAATTATGTAAATCGAAAGGCACACTATAAAATTTTCAATAAAATATGTGACAGTAAATACATGACATGAAAAATACGTTAACACGGTCAAAATTTGGGTATGATCAATATTGAGTTCAACCATAATCTGTTGATATCAAGAAATAATCCATTAGTGGTGCAAGAAACCCCTAAGTTTAATATGTCTATTTCCTGATACAACCGAGGTTCTCAAAGTTCCCAGAGTGTAAAAATACATTTCAATATCATTTTCAAAATTTATATATCATTTTTCAGAACCATTATAGACTACATTAGTGTTTGAATAAACCATTTCCAAATCATAAGAAATCATTTTTTAAGGAATTGTTTTTAAAAAAATATATATTTTAATGAAATCACTTGAAACCAAATATCACTTCAATTAAATGAATAACCCAATGGAATTTATAAATAATTTCAATAAATTAATTGAGTTAAAATATTTTATAGAAACCACTACCGCAAATTAGTATACTCCTAGCATCCATCAATAATAGATATTGGAAACCCATAGTTCAACATTCGTAAGAAAATCCATGCTATGAAATTGAAATGGATTGATAGAAAATGCAATATAATCAAGAATATACACCATGAACACAACCAATACAGTTTCCAAGACAAATGGAATGAATAACCAAATAGAATGATTACCTAAAAAGGTATACTACAACAGCCCTAATGAACTATCACTGGGAAAACGATCAAGGAGTGGAGATGTAAAAAATCACATAGGGAGAGATTTGATTCATGAGAGAGAGGATGCATGTTTAAATGAAATGAAAATAACTCATACAGTTGACTAAAATGAAAACTCATGAGAATTAAACATTGTTTAAACTCATTTCAAAAACACTAATTCCATGATGGATGAAAATGCTGATAAACAAGGCACATTTTTATAAAAAAACTAATTATAGAAATTATACGATGCAAAATACAAATAGACAATGTGTAAACATAACACCTTGAAATAGATTCACAAACCCCCCTCAGAAGCCATTACATGTTATGAAATTCCATGATATGATATGTAATCACCCAAAATATAGAAAATAATCCAGTTATTTGTAGAAAAACACCAAAGCACCCAGAAGATTCTCCGAACATGGGGAGAACCCATCAATTACATTAGAACATTTATACCCAGAATCTATAATTCAAAAATAAACCATAAATTCCTAAAAAGTAGGTCATTTTCCCCATTAAAGTATCTCCATCCTTGAGAATCTCGTAAACCCACCCAAAAAAAGATGATAGAAAAATAATAAATAAGAAAAAACCTTAAAAGTGCTACGAGATGTTACAATGAGCCACCAGATTGGACATATGATTATTTATCATTTATAATTTTGTTAAATTATAATATCACTATGTATTATATGTCTCATAACTATCTGAACATTTGATAAAACACTACTATTATGCTTTTTTAGTTTGAAACATATATAATGTAATCTTATTTGATTAATATAAATACTTATAAATCATATTCTTAATGTTAGACTTCATGAATAGGTATTCAACACCCTCTAATCCACAAAACAATTACTGGTATCAATATATTCTTTTATCTGTATATAACTCCTTCTATGTTAATAATAATAATATTCCATAGAACCTATAAATAATAATCCTATCATTGAGACAATTTTTGGTCACTACTGTAGCTCTTTATATTATTCCTTAACATTCTAAAATCATTAAGATATAACATTTACAATAATATAATATCTATATATATATCATTAAATTTCTATTTATTATCATACACTAATATCCTTTAGGATATAAACTGACATTCCCTTAATTATGGTAACTAATTATAACTCACTATAGTTCACTTTTACTAGAATAATATTACAACCCTGCTCATTATTACACATTAATAAATGGTTTATTACAAAATATTTCACTGAATAAAACCTAAAGGATTGAGATTTCTAGTGTATTTGGGAATAAGGTACATTACATTAAAAATGATAACATGATATACAACTACAATATTGAAATCTTCCTTAACCTTATTATAATATTCCATCCAACATAAAATTTTCATGGGGTAATCGGTGGACCTACATAAGAAAGGGGCGATCTATAAAGCCCTGTAAGGGAATAAACATGGAATAACCTGAAAAAATAAATAAATGTACGAAAATAGGAATATCAATTTGGAATAAAAGGAATATTAACAATAAGGCATTATATAGTAAGACAATCATAAATGAATCATTGGAATTATGGGCACAACTTAATACACTACATCAAAAACATTGGTCAAGGATAAAACTTTAGAGATTCCATGGTGGAACAAGACCCGTAAACGTATCAGGTTCACTACATTCACCAACATGATGTATCATGATACTAAACAATACCCAATTCATTGGAGCACTATATAATTCTATGTTCCCCCATCACATTCATCTCATTCTCATGCTTAAGATTTCCACCTAGATCATTAAACTAGAAATCATTTTTCTTCACTCTTTATTCCATGATCAAGAAGTGTGGAACCATAAAATGTAATTACATAATCAAAGAAGAATAAGTTCATATATGTGAACACCCTTTATATTAATAGGGTATGTGTAATCAGTACATATTCTTTTTGGCATGAAATCCCACGATGAAATTTCTATAGCATAATGGTGTCACTTAATAATTATAAAAAAATTATTATGAGAGAGAAATGGATATATAAAATTTTTTATTTAAAATGGTATGTAAATGGGACATGTAAGTACATTTCCCAATAATATGAATAGATATTTTAATAAAAATAAAATAATTAAACATTATTAAATAGGAGAGGGAGAGGATCCCTTACATGAGTGTGCAACTCAAGAAGCATGAAAAGGGAATCTTGAGAGCATATGGGAACCATGGGAGAACTCTAGAGATGGTAGGGAATAATGTGTATGTCATAAATAAATTTTTAGTTTAGGGAAGTTGGAGAGTGGGTGGGTTTATATAGGAAATGTTATGGGCTTCATTATTATTTAGGTTTTGGACTTTACAAAATTAGGTGACAAAAAACATAGACCATTCAATGGTATTTAAAAATTTTTAGTGGTTCTCATTATTTTATAACCCCAATGGGAAAACATAATCAAATTAAGCCTTTCTTATGTGGAGGTGAGCATCACTCTTAAGGAAATAATTTTAAACCCATAAAATATATTAATGGTTTTTCAGGATTCAATAAGTCATTATTAAATAAAACAAATAAAATAAAATAAAAATATCTTAAAATAAAAACATATATTTGGTCATGGATACCCTTTCTAATATATATTACATCACATTGGGTCATTATTGTAATGCCCCGATCCCAGTTACCCAGAGTCAGTGCATTATTGCGTACCATTGGCATGATCACAAAAGATCAAGTCTCGAAAGACCGATTAGTTTGTAGCCTTGTAAAAACTAGATACATTCATAAATGTTACATTACATAATAATGTGAAAAATGACAATACAATAGTCTCCATAGTCCACACTTATATCCCCTTCAAACTATCCCTGTAGGTCAGTCATAAAATATTTCTTCACATCCTGGGAAAAATAAAACACTGAAAGAGGTGAGCTCAGATGCTCAGTAAGGATAACAATATAGCGAAAGATTTCATAAATAAACATAAACATTTAAGGAAATTAATAACTAAAACAAAAAGACTTTTAAACATGAACTTCAACATAACATGGAAAAAGTAAAATGAGATAATTCCATTTACTTATTCACATGGATATTCTATTGGTCGAATAATCACATGCAATATCAATATCCACTGTCATAATGATGGAATGCTTAATGCCAGACTATCATGACCACGTAGCCAAGGCCTCGTTCCAAGACCACAAATACGATTTTGTCTAGGCCTTCTGCCAAGACACTAGTTTGTCTCACGAGACCTGCCGATGCATCGAGGAGCTATAGCGGGCTCCACCCATCACTTATTAAGTCTAATGCATTCCTCATATGCACAGGTGTAAACATATCATAAACCATAACATTATCATATCACATAAAACATGCATAACAGAAACATAACATTTCCACATTTCAATCACAAGATATCAATAAAACACATTGGTATAATAAAAACCTTATCAAAACCATTTTCAATACCAAAATAAATGAAAATTAAAACTTTTTATTTATTTTTTATTTAAAAAAAATGTTATGGCTTTTAGAGGAAGCTGAAACTCAAATAATGGTCACAGCGGAAGAGAATTCATTGTCACTACATACGTACTACAATAAAAAAATTCCTTCCTATCGTTTATTAAAACTCTTCGTATAAAAAGGCTTCTTTTGAATAAACGTAAAATTCACAGGGGTTTATACACCGTATAAAAGAAATTTGTGTATAAAACAAAATATGCCTCAATGAATGGAGATTGAGACGAAGTCCCTTACAAAGATCATTTTTAAATAAAATATATATATTATTTGTATTCACTATATTTACACATAATTAATGTATAAATACATGATAGGACATAATAATATCATGACATAATCTGAAAGTAGAAGATTAACCCAAAGAATGGAAATTGTGTTAAGAAGTTCCCTTACCTCGTGTCTGACTTGACTCGATCGCTCTTTAAACTCCTGAATAATAAACTATAGTTAATCTCTACCAGCTTAAGAACCTTTTTGAAGTTCATTATTACTTTTATATCACTTACTACAATGTTATGAACATTATGTAATTATTTAAGTTAATAACAGTCGTTTTGTTGATCTTAGGTACTTGAGTCAAAAATAAAATTCTTATAATTACACTTTGTTCACATGGTAAAATATCCATTATATCCATAATTATATTCCTAAATTAGATAGAATATATATCATATATATCTAGTATTTACGTGCATTTACGTGCATTTATAATATTACATAACATTTAGAGGTAAGAAATGAAATGCACCGTTCAAAGAGACGGTAAGCCATACGTACGCATGAACGATACTTTCAATTCTATTTAGTATTTAATGGAATGAAATTATAATTATATAAAGTTGTAATATATTTCCAGTATAATATAATGTATAATACCATTTACTCTATCCTTTATACATCCCAAATATGGCACTAACGATTCAAATCACTTTGAGGGGGAGGTATTCCGCACTTCCTAAAATTAAAATATCGCGTTTACCCATAATGGAAAACATAAAGGTAGGACATAAATGAAAAATAAATGAATCATAAGTAAAACATAAATTTATTATATATCATATATAAATATAGTTACATCTTATTGTCTACCTATGAAGGTGTTATATGAGTGTTGAACAATCATTGTTTCGTGAGGCAGAAATTCGCCATCCACTAAAAGAGTATGTTCTTTAACCATTAGATGTAGGTGTGTGTATGTGTAGATCGAATAATTCTTATAACAACATCCTAGTATATTGAATATACTGGTGTTGTTACAAAATAATGTAATAAAAAGAGTTTAAGGGGTTGGAGGAGCAAAATAAAACAAAATAACATAAGAGAAGAAATTACCTAAAAATCGGGTAACTCCTTTTTGATTTGAGCCAAAGGCTTCCATGGGAAGAAATATGCCCAATGTGAGGCCTCTAGGAGAAAGATAGGGAATTTTGGAGAGTATTTCGGCAGGGTTTGGCCGAGAAAAAGGCTTGGAAGGTGTGAATAAAGTGGTAGTGTTGGGGGCCTTTTATAAGAGGAGAGGAGGGGCACTCTTGGAATGTAATGAAATGTTACTTTATTATATAATGCGTTTCGGATTTTAAAGGTCCCACACTTATATATTTCCAGGATAAGGTGATAAGGGTTCGAAATATACTCATCCAATAGGCTTTGGACATGTGTATGTCTTAGATTTTACATTATCCTTCCATTTTATTAAAATCGTTAATTAATGAAGTAATCGCTGCATCATCATGGTGTCATAAATATTTT
Organism: Viscum album; assembly: GCA_963277665.1. Taxonomy (NCBI): domain Eukaryota; kingdom Viridiplantae; phylum Streptophyta; class Magnoliopsida; order Santalales; family Viscaceae; genus Viscum; species Viscum album. The sequence continues at coordinate 72,070,889 of OY728135.1, forward strand.
ATTTTATTTTGTGTCTAAAAATTATAAAACAAATATCATGATGTAGGAAATCTTTTAATATTTATATTGAGTATTTATAGTCAAAAATATGACTTGTATAACCCCATTTAAAAATTGTTTTAGTAAAACAACTCATGTTTGTGACATTTTTATTTTAGCATTAAATAAAAAGTTTTTAATGTCATTTTCCTAGAAATGTTGCTCCATGGGGTCCCCAAGTTGACCCATGGATTTTCTTGGTCGGACATGACTCATACAACAGGGGTAGGACAAGTGTAAAGGTATTTTCATATTTTTATAATATCATTTTTACCTTAAATTTCACTAATTACCTTCAATCGCGATTAATTAGACTTAAAAGTTACTATTCACAAAAAAAAATCATTTTAATCCCATTGAACCAAATTTTACTTCCTAATGACAACCATGTATGTCGGATTTTTGAAAATCAAATCACAAAAGTGGTAATGCTTCATTTAAATGAAAAATCAGTATTTTAACTACCACTTAGTGGTTTCACTATTAATCAAAAATTGAAGTTTTTCAGAACAATGCCAAAATTTCACCCTAATATATAATTGATATTATGAATTCAAAAATGATGTCTATTTTAAAAAATTACAAACATATAAGTTTCATTAATTAATTTTATAATTAACTCCCGTTGTCAAAACAAATAGCGTGTTTTTATGAAACAATAAATATCAAAAGATTGACAATTGTTTATGTCCAATTTAAAAGTAAATTAATTCTAATGACCACCATTGGATAAAATGGTAAAAATATATTCTAATTATACTTTAAAACAACTCAATAGTATAATTTATCACTATTAATTATTTTGATTAAAGAAGTTGTTTTTATGTATCCTTCACTATTCACAAAAAATTAGAATTTCTCAGAAAAATACCAAAAATTCAACATAGGCTAATTTCGATATTCTGAATCCAAAAAAGAAGTCCATTTGGAAAGATAAAATTCATAAAATTTCAAAAATTAGGTATTACTATTCATAACGGCTACTTTGATTGGTTGTGGTGTGTGTTAGAACACGAAGTTTCGTACAACACACGCTACTATATTATTCAAAGAGAAGTGTATCGTGGAAGCTTGGGGTGTTACATTCTCCCCTCCTTCAAATAATTTCGTCCTAAAAATTTCATATAATATCACTGTATAAAAAGACACGGGTGATTCTTCATCATATGTTCCTCGGGTTCCCACGTTTCCTCCTCCATCTTATGGTTTCTCCATAGAACTTTTACCAGACGAGTCATCCGGTTTCTCAGCACTTGTTCTCATGTATCAAGAATCTTGACGGGCTCTTCGCAATAAGACATATCGGGTTCCGGTTCTAATTCCTTATATGTGAGTACATTTGTTGGGTCAGGAATGTATTTTCTCAACAGTGATATGTGGAATACATCATGAACTTTGGAGAGACTTGGTGGCATTTTCAAACGGTAAGCTTCAACCCCAATTTGTTCTATAATTTCGAAGGGTCTGATGCACCTGGGACTCAATTTACTCTTCTTACCGAAATGTATAACTCCCATCCATGGACATACCTTCAAGAAAACATGATCTCCTACCTAAAATTCCAAATCCTTCCATCGGATGTCGGTATATCTCTTTTTCCTACTTTGAGATGCTTTTATGTGGTTTTGGATTACTTTCACCTTTTCCATCATTTCCTCCACCAGTTCTGGGCCTACATGTTTTCTTTCACCAACGTCATTCCAACAGGTTGGTGTGCGACATCTCTTTCCGTATAATGCTTCATATGGTGTCATCTGAATACATTAATGGAAGCTATTGGTATAGGAAAATTCTACCAGAGGTAAATATTGATCCCACATTCCTTGAAAGTCAAGTGAGTATGATATCAACATGTATTCTAAGGTTTGAATAGTTCTTTTTGATTTTCCATCTGTTTGAGGGTGGTAAGAATTTCTCAAACGAAGTTCAGTATCCAAGTCTTTCTGAATACTTTTCCAGAATCTTGATGTAAAAAGAGGATCACGATTCGAGACAATCGACAGGGGTACTCCATGAAGTCTCACAACTTCATTAATATATAGTCCTGATAGACGTTCAAGTGGTAGATATTCCCTTATAGCAGGAAAATGTGCTGACTTCGTGAAATGATCAACAATGACCCATATTGCGTCATTTCTTCTAGAAATCTTTGGCAGTCCCATGACAAAATCCATCGTAATATTATCCCATTTCTACTCAGGTATGGGAAGAGGTTGCAATACTCAACCAGCCAGTTGCCTTCCTGCTTTCACTTGTTGACAAACCATACATCTTGACACAAAATCAGCAATCTCCCTCTTCATGTTGTCCCACCAAAAACGTCCCGTTAAATCTCTATACATTTTGGTTCTCCCAGGGTTTATAGAGAAATTGGAACTATGAGAATCATCAAACAATTCCCTCTTTAAATCAGGTATATCGAGAACACAAAGTCTCCTCCCAAATTTCAAAATTCCTTCTTCATACACAAAGTCACTCAATCGCCCATCATTCATAGCTTTAATCTTCTTTTTCAACTCTTCATCATTGGCCTGAGAACACATTATCATTTCTAGTAAATATGGGTTGACAACCATTTGAAATTGTTTTGATGTTTCACCCTCCATGGTGATTCCGATATCCATATTTACTAAATCCATTGAAATAGGATCCCTTTCCACTATCATCATCTTCAAAAATCCATGATCTTTTCTACTCAAAGCATATGCAACCTTATTTGCCTTCACAGGGTGGTAGTGTATCGTGCAATCATACTCATTGAGTAGTTCAAGTCATCTCCTTTGCCTCATGTTGAGTTCTTTTTGTGAGAAAATATATTTCAAACTCTTGTGATCAGTATATATCACAAATATTTCACCATAGAGATAATGTCTCCATATCTTCAAGGAAATGATTATAGCAGCTATCCCAAGATCATGAGTAGGATAGTTCTGCTCATGAATTTTTAGCTATCGTGATGCATAGACAATAATCTTATCCTTCTGCATAAGGACACAACCATGTCCTTTCATTTATGCATCACTATAAATAACGAACCCATCATTCCCTAAAGGTAGAGTCAATATAGGAGCGTTGAATAATCTTCTCTTCAGTTCTTCAAAACATTATTCACACTCTTTTTTTCAGACAAATTTAACCCCTTTACGTGTGAGCTTCGTTAATGGGTTAGCCAATCGGCCAAAATTATGGACAAAATGTCGATAATAACCTGCCAAACCAATAAAGCAGCGTACCTCAGTTATACTCATTGGTGCTGGACATTCTTGGATTTCCTTGGTCTTAGAAGGATCAATGGAAATTCCTTCCTTAGAGACAATATGGCCACGAAAGGAAATCTCCTGAATCCAGAATTCACACTTGCTAAACTTCCCATATAATTCATGCCTTCTATGAGTCTTCAAGATAATGAACAAGTGATTTTCATGATCTTCTTAGCTTTTGGAGTGCACCAAGATATCATAAATAAATACCACCACAAAAGCATCAAGATATTCCTTGAAAAGTCTATTCATTAGATCCATGAATACAGAGGGTGCATTAGTTAATCCAAAAGGCATTACTGTAAACTCGTAATGCTCGTACCTTGTTCGAAATGTTGTCTTCGGAATGTCTTCCTTCTTCACACACAACTGATGGTATCCAGATCGAAGTTCAATCTTTGAAAATTATTGAGATCCCTGAAATTGGTCAAATAAATCATCAATGCGAGTTAGGGGATACTTGTTCTTTATTGTTATAGAATTGATCTCCCTGTAGTCAACACACAACCTCATAGATCCATCTTTCTTATTAAAAAAAGGATAGGGGCTCCCCATGGAGAAACACTCGAGCGAATAAATCCCTTATTACTGAATTCCTCTAGTTATTTCTTTAGTTCAACTAATTCCAAGGTGGCCATCCTATAAGGGGTCTTCGATATAGGCCTTGATCCAGGAACTAAATCAATGGAAAACTCAACTTATCATTCTGGAGGATTTACTGGTAAATCTTCCGAAAACACATCATTATATTCTTTCACAATAGGTACATCCTCTATTTGAACATTCCTTTCCTCTCCCTTAGTCATTTCATTATCTTCCTCCCCAATAATAGAATTTAGTTGAGCTACTGGGGTGGATCTAAATAAGAATTAGGTGGTGATGATTCTGCTCTAAAAACAAGGTGTTCCTTATCATCATCATCAAAAATCATAACCTGCTTCTTCTTACAATAAATCTTTGCATAATAGTCCGAAAGCCAATCTATACCAAGGATTATATCAAACTCAATCATAGGTATGACAATGAGATCAGCAGATAAAGAACAGTTATGTGCTCTAATGTTGACTGATTCACTAAACATTGTTGCAATAATAATTCCCTTAGGAGTTTTGACTGACAATTATCTTGTTAAATCAAATTGGAAATATCTAATTTTCTTAGAAAACTGGGAAGATATGAAACAATGCGATGATCTAGAATCAAATAATGCATTTTCTAAACTTGAGGAAACCATTAAATTACCTGCCCCCAAGTCTTTCGGAGCTTCAACCTCAGCAATAGTGATAGCATAAGCTTGGCCTTTCTCCCTTTGCCTCTTCTGAGGTCATTTCACCGGATGCTTAGGACATTCATTTGCATAATGCCCCATATCTCTACAATTATAGCATTCCACCTTGACAGCAACTTTCTTTCGCTTACAATAATGATCTTGGTGGCTTTTTTCACCACACTTGTAACAGACTCCCATTCCCTTCAAGAAAGTACCGGGGTGTTTCTTTCGACATTTACTACAGGACTGATATTCAAATCTTCCCTTATTCTCTTTATTTCCATTTTCATATTGATCAGAAGATCTCTTGTTTTTTTGCTTTGCTTTAAATTCATAATACTTAGAGAATTCCTTTTCTGTCTTGATAGCACACGAGACAATATCTTCGTATGACGAGAATGTTTGTGAGACTAATACTCAACGGATAAATGGTTTTAACCCATAAAAGAAATAATCAATCTTACTTATTGGGTTACGAATATAATTTGTAGCATGTCTCGTTATCCTTGTAAAGTTATCCTCATACTTTGCGACATTCTCATCCTCCTTCTGCCTCAGACTCAGAAATTGCCTTTCCATATCTGCTCGATGGTCATGTGGAAAGTATTTTTATAAGAAAATTTCCTTAAACTCCCTCCATTCCATACTTGATACTTCTTCATCTTCCTTTGTGTTTTGAATCAGCAACCACCATTGATCGGCATCTCCAGTGAGGCGGTAGACTGCCATGAAAACCTTCTCCCTTTCGCTACCCCAAGGCATGGAGTATTTTCTCTAAGGAGTTTATCCATTACTCAGCTACTAATGGACTTGTACCCACATTAAATTTTTGCGATTGTTGCCTCATGAAGCGGTCTAACATTGATCCTCCACGTTGCGGATTAGGGTGCTCCATACGAGTAAGGTTATTATTCATAACCTGAGTGAGTTGTCCCAGTATGGTAATAAGTTGATCAGCACGAGTTGTATCTCCAGATCCACAATAATTATCTTGAGCAGGAGGGAAATCCCTATACATAGTGTGTGCATTGATACGGTTTCCATTCCTTCCACTAGGCGCCATTTCAAAACAATGGCATAAACAAGATTAGTTTATGAATCAAAATACATAATTCCATACTTGTAAAATACTTAACATAAATTGAACTATTTATGGATATAATCCATAATCATAAAAATGTTTTATTTGAGGAAGTATATACTCATAACCCTTCATAGTGGTTTGTAAAGAAAATGAGAATTATCCTAAACATATCCCCCGGGAGTGTCGTAACCAAGAGTGAAGCAAGGCCCGTTGTCGTGCACCAGTTCCTGTTCGAGTCTAGCTCAAAACAGTGTTTTCAGGTTTTACCCCTAGGTACATCTGTGCCAGAGCCGCCTCTAACTGCTCGTATCCAGACAGTGATGTATTTCTCAGAAAACTCAAAAAATATCTATAATACCAAAATTCTAGGAAGTTCTTCTATACTAATCCTCAATGTCTATCTTTGTGCTATGTGCTCTAATTAGAGTTTACCTAAATCTAGCTTCCAAGGTTAGTACTAAACTGCCTCTGATACCAACTGTAATGCCCTGATCCCAGTTACCCAGAGTCGGTGCATTATTGTGTAACATTGTCATGATCACAAAAGATCATGTCTCGAAAGACTGATTAGTTTAGTAGTCATGGAAACACTAGATACATTCATAAATGTTACATTAGATCATAAAGTGAAAAATCACAATAACATAGTCTCCATAGTTCACACTTCTATTCCCTTCAGATTATCCCTGTTGGTTAGTCATAAAATATTTCTTCACATCCTAGGAAAAGTAAAACACTGAAAGGGGTGTGCTCGGATGCTCAGTAAGGATAACAATATAGCGGAAGCTTTCATAAATAAACATAAACATTTAAGGCAATGTATAACTAAAACAAAAGCCTTTAAAACATGAACATCAACATAAAATGGAAAAAGTAAAATGAAATAATGCCATTTACTTATTCACATGGATATTCTACTGGTCGAATAATCACACGCAATATCAATAACCACTTTCATAATGATGGAATTCATAATGCCAGACTATCATAACCACGTAGCCAAGGCCTTGTGCCAAGAAAAAAAATAATATTTTGTCAAGGCCTCGTGCCAAGACACTATTTTTTCTCATGAGACCTGCCGATGCATCGAGGAGCTATAGCGGGCTCCACCTATCACTTATTAAGTTCAATGCATTCCTCATATGATCACGTTTAAACATATCATAAACCATAACATAATCGTATCACATAAAACATGCATAAAGGAAACATAACGTTTCCACATTTCAATCACATGATATCAATACAACACATTGGTATAATAAAAACCTTCTCAAAACCATTTTCAATACCAAAATAAAAGAAAATTAAAACATTGTATTTATTTTTCATTTAAAAAAATGTTATGGCTTGTAGAGGAAGCCAAAACTCAAATAATGGTCACAGCGGCAGAGAAGTCGTTGTCGCTGAATACGTACGACAAGAAAAACATTCATTTTTGTCATTTATTAAAACACATCGTATATAATGATTCCTTTTTAATAAACGTAAAAGTCAAAGGGGTTTATACACCGTATAAAAGAAATTTGTGTATAAAACAAAATATGCCTCAATGAATAGATATTAAGACGAAGTCCCTTAAAAAGATCATTTTTAAAGAAAATATATCAATTATGTGTATTCACTATATTTACACATAAATAAAGTATAAATAAAAGATAGTACATAATAATATCATGAAATAATTTGAAAGTAGAAGATTAACCCAAAGAATGAAAATTTGGTTAAGAAGTTCACTTACCTCATGTCCGACATGACTCGACCGCTCTTTAACATCATGAATAATAAATTAGAGTTAATCTCTACCTTCTTAAGAAACATTTTCAAGTCCATTCTTAATTTTATATCACTTATTACCATGTTATTAACATTATGTAATTATTTATGTTAATAAAGGTCGTTTTGTCGATCTCAGGTACTTGAGTCAAAAATAAACTTCTTATAATTACACTTTGTTCATGTGGTAAAATATCCATTATATCCATAATTATATTCCTAATGAAGATATAATATATATAATATATATCCAGTATTTATGTGCACTTATAATATTACATAACATTTTGAGATAAGAAATGAAATGCACAGTTCATGGAGACGGTAAGTCGTACGTACGCATGAATGCTAATTTCATTTCTATGTCGTATTTAATGGAATGAAATTATAATAATATAAAGTTATAATATAATTCCATTATAATATAATGTATAATACAATTTACTCCATCCTTTATACATCCCACAAATGGCATTAACGATTCAAATCACTTTGAGGGGGTGGTAGTCCGCACTTCCTAAAATGAAAATATCGCGTTTACCCATAATGGAAACCATAATGGTATGCCATAAATTAAAAATACAGAAGCTTAAGGAAAACATAAACTTATTATATATCATATAAAAATATAGTGACATCTTAATGGACACCTTTGACGGTGTTATATGAGTGTTGAACAATCATCGTTTTGTGAGGCAGAAATTCTCCATCCACAGAAACAGTATGTTCTTTAACCATTATATGTAGGTGTGTGTAAGTGTATCTCGAATACTTCTTATAAAAACATCCTAGTATATTTAAGATACTGGTGTTGTTACAAAATAAAGGAATAAAAAGAGTTTAAGGGGTTGGAGGAGAAAAATAAAACAAAATAACATAAGAGAAGACATTACCTTAAAATCAGGTAACTTCTTTTTTATTTGAGCCAAATGCTTCCTTGGGAAGACTTCTGACCAAAGTGAAGCTTCTAGGAGTAATAAAGGGAAGTTGGGAGAGTATGTGGGCAGGTTTTGGCCGAGACAAAGGATTGGAAGTTGTGAATAAGGTGGTAGTGGTGGGGGCCTTTTATAAGAGGAGAGGAGGGGCACTCTTGGAAAGTAATGAAATGTTACTTTATTTTATAATGAGTTTCGGATTTTAAAGGTCCCACACTTATATATTTTGAGGATAAGGTGATAAGGGTTCGAAATCTACTCATCCAATAGTATTTTGACAAGTGTAAGTCTTAGATTATACATTATCCTTCCATTTTATTAAAATCGTTAATTATTAGGTAATCGCTGCATCATCATGGTGTCATAAATATTTTAATTTATTTAATGTCTAAAAATTATAAAACAAATATCATGATGTATTAAATCTTTTTATCTTTCTAATTAGTATTTATAGTAAAAAATGTGACTTATATAACTCCATTTAAAATTTGTTTTAGTAAAACAACTCATGTTTGTGACATTTTTATTTTAACATTAAATAAAAGGTTTTTAATGTCATTTTCCTACCCAAGTGGCTCCATGGGGTCCCCAAGTTCACCCATGGATTTTCTTGGTCGGAAATGACTCATCCAATAGGGGTAGGACAACTATAAAGGTATTTTAATATTTTTATAATATCATTATTACTTTAAATTTCACTAATTACTTTCAATCGCGATTAATTAAACATAAAAGTTACTATTCACCAAAAAATTATTTTAATCCCATTAAACCACATTTTACATCATAATGAAAACCATGTATGTATGAATTTTGATAATTAAATCACAGAAGTGGTACTGTTTCATTTAAACGAAAAACCAGTTTTTTAACTACCACTTAGTGGTTTCAATATTCATCAAAAATTAATGTTTTTCAGAACAATGCCAAAATTTCACCCTAAGCTATAATTGATATTCTGAATTAAAAAATGATTTATATTTTACAAAATTCCAAACATATAAGTTTCATTAATTAATTTTATAATTAATTCCCGTTGTCACAACACATAGCATGTTTTTAAGAAACAATAAATATCAAAAGATTGACAATTGTTTATGTCCAATTTCAAAGTGAAATTAATTCTAATACCACCATTAGATAAAATGGTAAAAATATATTCTAATTATAATTTAAAAACACTCAATATTATAATTTATCACTATAAATTATTATGATTAAAAAAGTTGTTTTTAAGTATTTTTCACTATTCACAAAAAAATTTGAAGTTATTAGAAAAATACCAAAAATTCAACATAGGATAATTTCGATATTCCGAATCCAAAAACGAAGTCCATTTGGAATGATAAAATATATAAAATTTAAAAAATTATGTATTACTATTCATAACAGCTACATTGATTGGTTGTGGTGTGTGTTAGAACTCGAAGTTTCGTACAACACACGCTACTATATTATTTAAAGAGAAGTGTACCGTGGAAGATTGGGGTGTTACAATTATCCTAACATAACACACAAAAAATATTTAAACGATGTTTTAATTTTACCCTAAAAGTGTACCATCATAGAAAATTATGAAAAATTAACCATTGGATAATTTTGACATTATGATTACAAAAAAATAATATTCATTTAACCAAAATAATTTTAGAAAATATATTAATTTTTACTTTTAAAATAAGAATCGATAGTTATTGAGAAGTATTGGGTTTTTAATAATAAAATTTTTCAAATAGTTATAAAAATTAAAATCGAATTCATATAAATTATACAATCATTTATATTTTATAAACATTATTTAATAATAATATTTTATTAAAATAATATTTATTTTTAAAATCCATTAATTCTTCAAAAAAAATTATTTAATTGATTTTGAATATTACACAAAAATAGAATTTGTATTTTATTGTATCAATAAAATATAATTTATAATATAACAATAACATGGTGAAAATACATTCATTATTATATAAGAAATAAAATTCATACTTATATTACTAGGGTCCTGAAACAATTCCCATTAATACACCAGTAAACACGCTATGTTTAAGGTGTGTGATAGTGAGATTGTCATCAGATAGTTCAACAATCATTGTTTGGTTTGTGATCTCGATGAGCCTGAACTTATCCTTAAATGGATTCTCTTATACTTTTGTTATTGGATCTAATCATCAGCTTGGTCGAGGGGAAATACTATAGAAGCTATTTCCCTCGGAACCTATGATAAATGGGATTCATGGGGCACTATCCAACTGGTAGATGTCACCACTTCATTTTTTTATGTCAAAGGGTTTTGTTAAAACCCTATATTTATACTAAAAATATGGTCACTGTTCAATGAATATATTATCAATCATAAATATGAATAATGGTCACATAAATTCAGTTGGATATAATAAAAAAGGAGTGTATTTTTTTCTATAACCATATGACATAATGAGACATTTCATAAAATCATAAGGGAAATTTTATTTATTACAATTCAAGTCATTACAATCATCCACCCTTATGAAATTACACCTTATAAATTTTATTTTTCCAAAATAAAATTGATGCAGGTAATTCTATTTCATAACCTCCTCTACTTCCCACATCGTTTCTTCAAACTGTTGGGTTTTCCACAACAATTTGACAAGGTGATTTGTCTTATTTTGTCGAACTAATTCTCTGTGATATATTTTCTTCATTGGATACTCCTCATAGAATATATCATTCTCTAATGGTACCACCTTTATGTTGAGAACATGTGAGGGTTATGGTATGTACTTTCTAAATAAATAATAATGGAATACATCATGTACATGAGAAAGGTTTGGTGGGAGTGATAGTCAGTAGGCCACTTCTCTTATGTGACCATGGATCTTAAAGGGACTGATGTATCTTGGACTTAGAAATCCCTTATTCACAAATTTCATCATTTTCTTCCATGGAGATATACATATGAATACCATTTCTTCAACTTTAAACTCTAGGTCTGATCAATTATTTTCATCACAACACTTTTGTTAGCTCTTAGAAGCGTTGATGTGATTTGAAATAGTCTTATCCTTTTATACCATTTCTTTAACCATTTTAAGACCTAGAATTTTTTTACCCCAATTTCATCCTAGCATGTGGGTGTTATGTACCTCTTCCTATAAAGGGCTTAATAGGGATCCATTTGGATGCTTGAGTGGTAATTTTTTTTGTAAGATAACTCGACTAGTGGATGATGTTGGTCTCATCCTCCTTTAAAGTAAATGGAGAAACCTCTCAACATATTCTCATGTTTCTGTATAGTCTACCCATATTCGGTATCATTTTGAGGGTGATAAGCTGTAATGAACATCAAATCTGTGCTTAGATCATGTTAAAGAATTTTCAAAAAAACGGTGGTGAACCATAAATATTGATCAGATAAAATGGAAAGTGTGACTCCCTGAAACATCAACACTTGTCTTATGTATATCCATGCATATTGACCTAGTGATAACTCCTCTTGGATAACAGTGATGTGTGTAGTATTTTTAAGATGATCCAACACAACCTAGACAGCTTTGTTTCCTCTAGATGTCTTCACAAGTCCGAGGTCAAATTCCATAGTGATTTTCCTATTTTCCATGTCGGTATAGGAAATGGTCGCATCATCCTCTTAGACTTTTATATTTCATCCTTCTCTTGGTGACATACGAAGAATCTTGATTACTAATATGAGATATCCTTCTTTATGTTTTCCCACCAATAATGATCTTGAAGATATCAATACATCTTTGTGATTCTAGGATAGATAGAGAAGGTTGATCTATGTGAATCATCCAAAAAATCAATCTTTAACTCATGATTTTACAGTACACATAGTCTTGACCCAAATCATACAATTCCTTCATCATTAACACTGGACTCTAAGGATTTATATTTCCTTATATTTATCACTTTCTTATGAATTCCCATATAAAATCATTGAGGATCCTTTAACCTCTCATGAAGAGAAGGTTGAGAAATAATTTGTGAAAGGATTGAAGATGAACCATCATTTATGATTCTCATGTCCATCCTTTACAAATCCAAGAATATCAAATCCCTCTAAATTCTTATCAAATGAAGAATTATCGGATCCTTTCTAATTATAGTGTCTATCACATTATTTTCTTTTCTTGTATTGTAGTGGATTGAGTATCCATATTCATTAATCAGATAAAACCATCTTCATTGGACCATATTTAGATCTTTTTGTGTGAATATATACATGAGGATTTTGTGATCTTTATATATATCACACAACTCCCCAAAGAGATAATTTCACCAAATTTCCAAAGCGAAGATGAATGCCTACCACTCTAGATCATGCATTGAGTATTTTGGTTGGTGGAATTTCAACTTCCATGAACCATAGGCTATGATGTTTTCAATCTACAGTTACACAAATCCCAATCCCTTCATTAAAGCATCACTAAATACCATGAAAAGCAATCCACTTTTTGGGATTGTGAGCATAAGGGCAGTGATACGCCATATTTTCATCACTGTTAAGATCTCTTCACTCGCTTCATTCCATGAAAAACATAACTCCATTCCATGTTATCTTGGTTAGATATTTTCAAAATCGTGATAAGTTTCTCAAAAATCTATGATAATACCAAGATAAACAATGGAAACTAGTGATATATATCACAGAAGTTTCCCCAATCCGTCCTTAAATTTTGTTTTTTTGAAGGGTACTGTGATATCCCATCTCTTCTGATTATATTCCCAAGAAATTACACTTCCTTCAACCAATAATCACATTTTCTATACTTGGTATAAATAATCTTCTATTGTATGGTCTTTAGCATAGTGCTAATATGGTCTTCTGGCTCCTCAGTTTTAGAGAATATTAGAATATCTTCTATAAAGACTACCACAACATTGTCAAGGTAATCTATAAAGACTCTATTAATCATGTCTATAAGTATTTTTGAAGCATTATTAAGTATTAATGGCATCACTGTGAACTCATAGTGCTTATACCTTGTACGAAATGTGATCTAGGGGATATCATTATTGTTCACCCTTACATTACAATATCCATACCAAAGATCCACCTTAGAGAAGTATTTTAATCAATGCAGCTGATCGAACAAGTCATCAATCAAATGAAAAGGATACTTGTTCTATATCTTGATCTTATTGTGCTCATGATAATTGATGAAAATGTGAATTCACCAATCATTATTCTTTTAGAATAGAAATGGTGTAACCCATGGTAAAGAACATGACCTTATGTAATAATTATCCAAATTATCATATAGTTTTCTTTAGGTCCTCACATTCCACAACATCCATTATTTATGGATTCTTTGTTAATGGAAACTCCCTAGGTATAAGATCAAAAGGAACATCAACCTATCAGCTGAAGGAAGACCAGAAAATTCCTCTGGAAACACATCAGCATATTCTATCCCATTAGGAATGTATTTGAGTATGGTGATTTCCTAAGACTCAATCATTTGATCTAAATATTATTTCTTGAGGGGAAATAATATCCATGACATAGATGATGGTGCTAAATATTATTCAGCCTCATTCATGTACTTATAAAAAATCCAGAATCGATTAAATATATGGAATGTGATTTCCTTCTCATAGCAGTTTATGTTGGATCTATATCAAGAAATTAAACCCTTTCCAATAATTGCATCAAATTCCACCATAGGGAGTATGACCAGGTTTACTGATAAGTTCATCCCACAAACTTTGATAGCACATGAGGAATATACTTAAGATGCAATTATTTCCCTATTTGACACTTTCACAGAAAAATATACTTAGATACATTGTTTTAGTGTTTGAATATATCTACTAATCATTCATGATATGGAGGAATGCATAGAACCAGAATAAAAAAGCACATTAAATATTCTTGAATGAATAACTAGAGTACCTATCACCACTTTTTAGTAGGAATCCACCGCTGTAGTTGTGATGGAAAAGGAACACCCTTGCATCCATGGAGGTTATCAATATTCCTAAAATACCCATGTCTTAGGGAATTAGTTTTCAAATTTCCCTAGATCATTTTAGTTGAAGCAATAAACAATTAACATAGGTTTGATTAGAGAATTCTATTCCATCATCACATTGGTGGGTATCTAATATCGGTAGTCACTAGCTTTGTTTCCTTCCTTCCAACCCCTAAAGAATTTCCTTATCCCTTTTAGGAAATTTATTGGTTTCTTCTTCCCACACCATTGACTAGTAGGATGTTGAAATTTCACGGAACCCTCAGATTTCTCCATTGGACCACCATAATTAAACTCCACTTTCCACTTTTTTTCCCATCATTCCTGTTAAATTTGATGATATCCATTTTATCTTTGAGGTCACATCAGAAACTTTCCTCATATCTATCATAGTCATGGATCTACAAGGATTTTCATATAATTAGATTTAGACAACAAAATAAATGTTCAACCTTTCATTCTGGGGTAGAGAAAATGATAGAGGTGTATCATGAATGTATTTTGATGTTTTCCTCGTATTCCCCAATAGATTTTTGATATTTTTTATTAAGGGGAACAAAATCCCTTTCCATTTTAATATTGATATTATGGAGAAAATATTACTCTAAACATTTTTTTGGAATTCCTTTCACCCCATCACATTGATCTCCTCCTCAATCTTTATAATTTGTTATCAATGTCCCCCACTGATCAGCTTCTCACTATATATGATAAAATAGCAGTGGAACATTCTCTTACTTAGAACATTAGAGGACGAAAGAGATAATATTAATGGATTTGATCCATTGTTCCGTGATTAATGTATTAGATTATCCATTGAAAGTGTGAGGCCTTTATCAGAAAAAGAACTCAATAACAAGTTGTTTTCTCTGAGGGTTATTTAGATAATTCTTTTGATCTAGGTTTATATACAAACGTGAGTCATCTGAGAGATTGTTTTCATGAGTGTTGCGATTCCTTCTCCCATCGGGTTGCAATATCATTAGGGATATTCATCACATTTACCATCATATTGATTGTTTACCAGATTCCTCCAATTTTCATCCATTAGCTTGAATAAAAGGAAAATTAGAAATGAATATTTTTTTAAAATATTAATAACATATAGGGTAATAAAATGTCATTATATGGATAAATTATAAATTATATCTATTTTTATTACAAATGATTTTCTATGCTTCAATCTATATTATCCATGGTCTATTTTCTAACATGAATTCTTATGGGAATTTTTGTTCCCTTAATAATGGTTCATAATGATCATATGAATATACCAAATAATATCCCATGGGAGTGTCAAACCATGTGTGTAGGAAGGCCAATTATCATGTACTAGGTTATCCTAAGTCTAGAATATAAAACCTTGTTAGGGTTGTTACCCCTATGTACATATGCGCCAGAACCACATCCACATGTATTATAGATACATGGATGTATTTTATTGATAAACCAATTAATTTGCAGTTAAAAATATTAGTGATGTATTGTAATACGTTTTATTATCCCAAAGGATTTCTTTAGTGTTTTACAATCGTAATCCAAAAAATTAATAATCATTTCCTTTGATACCAATGATGAAAACCATGTAATTTATTACACCTTAATATGTAGTTTATTTAAAAAGATTTCACATAATACAACCCATAATATCATTAAGTCTAGTTTATTTGAGAATTATGTACATTTCATAGAAATTTATAAAATGAGATACGAAAACAATGCTCAAAAAATCCTTAAAATTTTCATAAGATCCCATCAAACATAAAACTGCATTGCATAACCACAAGACATTCATAAGTAAGGTGTGATCTATAAATCCTAGGAAGGGAAAAAATATGGAATAACCTGAAAAAATAAATACATTTCAGGAAATAGATATATCAATGGGGAATAAAGGGAACACGAACAATAAAGAATGATATAGAATGATAATAATAAAGAATGATAAATGTGTGCACAACATAAAACATTTAATCATAAACATTGGTGAAGGTTAATCCCACCAAGACATTAGGAAGGAAATAAGTCCCATAATGGAATCAGGATCACTCCCTATCCTAAAATGATGTATCATGATACTAAACATTACCCATTGAACTTGAGCACAATATAATTCTGGGTGCACCCGTCACATTCATTTCAATTTCATGCTTACGTGTTCCACATAGTTAATAAAACATGAAATAAATTTTGAAATATTTTTAATTTGTGATAAATAAATATCGAATAAATACATGTGATTCAGAAATGAAAAAATAAAAAGTTCATTAATGTAAACATTTATGAAAGTAAAAGGTTATGAGTTTTCACTATATATTTTTTGGCATGAAATCCCACGGTGATATTCAACAGCATCACAAAACAAATCAGAAAAATCATTGTTATGTGTGAAATGTGTCTCTCAAAATTTTCACATCTAATGGAATGTAAATTCTACATGGAAATATATTCCCCAATATTAGTAATTGGGAATATAGGGAATAGAAAAATAATGAATCTTGACTGAATAAGTGAATTTGAGGATCCCATACTTGAGTGTGAAACTGTAAAATCATTAGAGTAGGATCTTTAGAGATTAGGGGAACCATTAGATGACTCTATAGAGGATATGTTAGATTAATTATGTGCTGAAGGAGTTTTTAGTGAAGTGAAGTGGGATATTTTGTAGTTTCTATAGGAAAAGAGTGGGATTTCATTATTATTTTGGGTTTTTGACTCTAAAAAATTAAATAACCAAAACCAAAAACCATCACATGGTATTTTTCCATGGTTTTTTCCAAATGGTATTGCCTCTAATTATTTTACAATCCCAAGGGACGAACTTAATAAAATAATTCCCTTGCGTTTTTGGAGCTGAGTCAGACTCTAATGAAAATGATTCTTAAACTATATAATATAGTAATGGTTTTGGAGGATTCTAGAAGGCTTTATAAAATAAATCAAAATAAACATTAAATCACATATTTTAAAGGGAAAACATATATTTGGTCATGGATACTATTTATACAATTTATTAATTGACTTTTGGGTCCTTGTGATCTCATAATACAAAAAGTATATTTATATGTTATTTAATATTTTCCCAAAACATTTATTGACTCCAAAAATTATGAAAAAACTCACCAATGGATAATTTTCGAATTTAATATTCCAAATAATAATAAAATATTACCCCAAATAATTTTCAAAATATGTAAATTTTAACATTTAAAATTATAATCGACAGTTATAGGAAAATGATAGGTTCTTTTACAATAACAGTTCGTGAACATTTTTAAAAATTAAATTTGACTTCATAAATAATATAAGATTATTTATACTTGATGAAAATTATTTAATAATAATATTTTATTAAAATATTATTTATTTTTTGAAATCTACTAATTTATCAATATTAATTCCTTAATTGAAATTGAAAATTACATAGTAATACTGTTTGTGTTTTATCATATCAAAATAAAAAATAATTATAATGTAATAATATCAGGATGAAAATATATTCATTATTATATAAAAAATAATTCACATACTCATATTCATATGGAAATAATACATATCACTTTAATACAACTAAAAACACCCTTTGAGTAAGGTTCACAATGGTGATATTGGAATGGGGTGGTTTTGTGGACATGTTTTGGGTCATGATCTCGATGAGCAAGAACTTATACCGTAAACAGTTTCACTCATGCTTAAGCTATTAGATATCATTTTAGGCTTGGTTAAGTGAAAATCACATAGGTGATATCTACCCCAGATGATCTAGTAAATAGGCCTGATAGGGAACAATCATACTAGTTGAGGTCATCACTTCATTTTTCCTCTACCAATTTGTTTTGTTAAACCCCAATATTTATACTAATCATATGATCACAATTCAATGACCATATTATCAATGGTACGTATGGGTAATGGTAATTTAATTCTAGCTTGATATAATAAAATAGAAACGGTTCACGAGTCTTCTATAAACATATTACATAATAAGACATTTAATAAAATCATAAGGGAAATTTCATTTATAGCTATTTGGATTGTTCCACATACCATGCACTCTTTTAAGATATTAAGTGAAATTCAATTTGAATTTTGAATGTCATAGTATATAATTTTTTAACATTTGATTTATCAATAATATAAATAAACTCTCACAATCCCCATATAAACTATATTATATTCAAAATATTAGACTAAGATAAATAGAATCCTTTGCATGAGGAAATAAAATTTATTTACTTTAGTGTGAATATTTAACAAATAAGCTATTGTATCAATGTCATATATGGTATTCTATGTGTTCGATGTATTTTTATGGAAATTATGCTTCAATTTTTTAGTATATGTCATCATTGGGAAATGGTACCTCTTTACCTTATATTTTAAAAAATAACTATGTAAACTATTTTATCCATTATAAAAATCCATTAATACTTATCTTCTTCTCAAGTATGTATCAAAATATTATGATACCTAAACCATGTTTATCAAAACCATCATTTTTTATTTTTTTATAAAAAATCCTAATTCTCAAAAACAGAATCTCATCAAATAAGAGAAATAATATGAATATAAAAATCAAATATTATGAATCATATTATCTTTAAATAATCCTTTATATAATAAAAATCATAGTGGGATCCTTTGGTACTAAATTTCAACACCAAGTACATTCTCCACTAACTCATAAAATGTTTTTAAAGTCTTATATACTCTCTATATATATATGGAAAACAATTTCTATCAAATAACTTTAAAAATATAAGAAATACTTCTATAACATTTAGAAATGAAATGGATTTCTTCTATTTTTTCATAAATCCATTTAGGTATTTTGGAAAATTTAATCTTATTTAAACATAAACCTAACTTCCTAAAACACCTTTAGGATTCAATGACCTAACTAGATATCAAAATATTTGATAAAACACGTTTTTATTGAATATTTTGTTAATAATAAATGATAAAATTTCATCACATTATGTTAAATATGTTTATCTATAAAATATCTGGGATTGGATCACTCATTTGAAAATTTTATGGAAATTCAAATTTTACCCTTTATAGTGCATTGTAGTTTTTCGAAGAGAAATATCTTAATATTTATTATTTAAACATGATATTTTGTAACTGTGTTCTTGACTTAATGGGATACACCTTTTTTTAGTAAATTGGAGCTAAAGCATGCATTTGGTTGGACTAAATAGACCATGAAGTCAAAAGTGGGATGGGCCCGCCAGATTGGACATGTGTTCTGTATTTGAGCCATAACTTCTTCCTTTGGTCTTGGACTGGGCCCAAATGTTGAAAGGATCTCTCCAAACCAATAGTTCACAAATCATCCTCTTGGAAGAATATTAGGTTCACTAGTTTTGGAGGTCAAATGGGCAGTGTTATTTGGCCTAAAATATTTGCCCGAGATTCCACATTCACACTTGAAATACCTTTAAACCTAGCCTCCCATCCACACTATAAATTATTGATTTTCTCATTTTTAGGGGTTAGGGACATTCATTAATAAATTTAGGGAATATGAGAAGAGGATCCTCTCTAATTATCCCACCATTTCAACAAGTGTAGTTCTTGAAGCAAGGATCCCTTTGACGATGCATTCTTCTTCTTCTTCATGTTGTAATGTTTTTTTGTAATAAACTTAGTTGTTCTTATTTTATTTATTATATTTTAATCTGTTTTTTTCAAATTCATTATTCTATTAATATTCCTAATTGTACTGGAATCAAGAGTTGAAACGATATTGGGTTCTACCCTCTCAAAAACTTTTCAAATGCGAAACATTTATTTGATGACTACACTTCTCATGGAAGAGTAGTTATTTTTAGTGATCGATATTCCTCTAACCTCCTTCATTCATTTATTTTGAATAAATGAGCTAATGTAATTCAAATAATATAATATATTAATTGAGTTTTTAATTTAAATGAATGTAAGCATGAAATTAAACAATAAACACAAATCACATGAGGTCGAGAATTGTGTGAGTTTTTAGAGCGCGAACATAATTTGTAATTCAAAACCACATGGGATCATTATATAGTGATCAAATATAATCCATAAACTCAATTAATTATAATTCTTTGATAGGATATGTGACTTAATTTACCACTGACCATAAGCTAACCTTAGAACATAAATCAAAGTAGGGTGCTGCAATTTCTTATTCCGATGTTAGACAATGGTTAAATTCACATCAACTTTTTTGTAAAGTTAATTCTCCTAGGGTTCAGGATTTAACAAATTAAGGGATCATAATTAAGTGGAAATTAATTTAAAGGATAATTATTATAAATTATTGAATATTTATAGTTATATAGATTATGCCTTTTAAAATATTTTCTAAAAAAACATATTCTTGTTGTGTCTTTTTAACAGAACATTTTTTCAAAAATAAAAACAGGAAAAATAAACAATGTTATTGTAGAAAACATATTCTAGCTTTATGAATCAAAAATATCCCCACACATCCTTTGAATTTGTGTTATTATTCCATTTTATATTATTCTCAAAATTACTTTAATAAGTGGGAAAATTTACTTCCTCCTTTAAAATACGACCTTGGTCAGCCACTCTATTGCACCTAAGTAAGCAAAAAATAGTAATCATTTGAGGTCACCCATGACAGCTCCATTCAAATTTTCACCATTTCTGGGGAGGAAAGTAATTATTTCAACCAATTATAGATATTTATTTTATTTTAAATTTTATTCAATTCTTCTTTTCATTCTTCTTTTTTTACCCAATTTGATTTTTTCCTTTCTTCTTTTGTTTTCTTCTTATTCTTTTTGGTTCATAAACTAAAACATATTAGCTTTTATTTTTTTATGATCCACTTTTATTATTTTCATTTTTATTTTATTTATTACATGAACTAATCCAGAGGATATATTAGATCTTGACCATAATATTTAACACATCCTTAGGGCTAAAATCAAACATTCTCAGTCTACGAGATGTTTTAATAGTCAAACAGTTGGATAATTTTTCCACTCTAAGAACACAGAAATTGGAAACACAACTAAATAAAACATAAAACATGAAAAAGGTATAAAAATAATGGAAATGAACTTAATAGAACCGTTATAGAATTGGTTTTACCTGAAATTAATTATCATCCAAATTTTATTCAATACCCAAATTTCAAATTGGATTTTGAACTGAAATCAGTGTTAATTAACCTTCTTCCAATGTTTCATGTCATATATGGTGAGGACCCAAAAAAAACCTTAATTAATTTATTTTGGATTGATCAACTTTGAAACCAAGAAATGTATATAAAAATCAAATAAAACTGAGAATATTCCAATTCACACTCGATGGAGCTGTGAAATATTTGATGTGTTATTTACAACAGGAAGATGTAACTTGTTTGAACGATTTGTAACGCCTTTTCATGAAAATATTTTTTCTAGATTCAACGACCAAATACATTCTAAATGAGATCTTGAGGATCAAAAAATCCCAAGGGAAGTCAATATATGATTACTAGGAGGGATTCAAGAAGTTTTTTGCAGGCTTCCCACATCACTAAATTAGTGAGAATCTCCTCATCAAATACTTCTATGAAGGACTCACACCTATGGATAGAAGCATTGTGGATGTCGTGGCTGGAGGAGAGTTGGTGAAAAAACACCATCATCTACACGTGCATTGATTAACATGATGACCCAAAACTCACAAAAATTTTGCGATTGAGGTACCCTACATGTTAGGGGAGTACATCAGGTAAGTACTTATTCTCCTGAGAGTCATTTTTTTGATAATAAGTTGGATGAATTGAAGACTATGGTGAGGCCAATTTCTTTCCTCAAAATACCTATCAACCCACTCCTTCATGGCCTTGTGGAATTTTCACAAAGACAAGCCACCCAACTGACTATTTCCCCCTACTACAAGAAATAGAAGATTGTGGAGCGGTGTCACCTAGGAGACCATATTAGTAGTAGAAACAACCCTATCCCCAAAAAAGCTTGATTCCTTTACTCTAAAATAAAACCAAGGGTGGAAGGATCCATCAGACACTAGGTATGTATCTGGACAACAACAAAGATCCCATTTTCAAAAAAAAATCAACAGCCTTCACCCTACCAACAGGGCTTCCAAAAGCTCCAAATGAAATTTGAAGCTCAAGAATCAACAAGTAAAAAACAAGGGAACTATCTACCAAATGTAGATTCAAACAGAGATATACTTTTAAAAGAAAAATGTTCATAATCAATAGAAAGAGTTGAAGTGTCAAGGTTCAAAGTTGAGGGAGTTGAAGACTCAAATGTGCTAGATTTCCACCGCCCTCCATGAACTGGTAAGTAAGAGTTATAGAAATATACCTTCCCATTCTACTCCAAATCCTAATAGGAATTTCAAAACCATCATATTGAGAATTGTGATGGAAATAAATGATAAATCTGCATCTATCATTCCATGGGGAGTAACATAAACTCTGGAGAAGCCACATTCTATACCAACTGATGAGAAACCAAAGGAGAATGATAAAGGTAAGAAAAAGATTAATGATGTTTCTCCTAAACTCATTCCTGTTCCAAATAGGTTTGTTCAAACCAAGAATATGGCTGAAGAGGCAATGAAAATTGAGGTTTTGGACACATTGAAGCGTGTAGATATAAACAATCCTTTTATCGAGGCCATTAATAAAATCCCAAGGAATGCAAAATTCTAGAAATAAATTTGTACCAATCAAAGGGGGAACAAGGGCAATGAGACGATAAATCTTGGATTGAATGTGTGAGGAAACATTAAACCAATTCTAGAAATGCCAAAAAAATACAAGGATCCCAGGAAATTCACTATCCCATGCACTACATGGGAGTTACACTTTTCTAATGTACTTATGATTTAGGAGCTTCTATAAATGTGATGCCTCACTCTGTATTCTCTTCTTTGCAGGTAGGTGAGTTTAAGCCGACAAGAGTAGTGGTGAAGTTGGAAAATAGAGATACAACCTATCTAACATGAGTCCTTGAGTATATTGTTGTCCGGGTAAGCGACATGATCTTCCCAGCAGATTTCTATGCCCTTAAAATGGAGGATTATTAGCTATGTTCTTATGCTCTAATTATTTTAGGTAGAACCTTCCTCAAAACTGAGAAATATCATTAATGTCAATGAGGGTACACTTTCCATGGTGTTTTGGAATGAAGTTGTGATATTTAATGTTAAGGACTTCACTAAGTACCCCATAGAGGACCATTCATAATTTTTTATCTCCAATTTTGAACCTCCAAATAAAAAAACCATGGAATTTGATTATCCTATTCTCAAGGAGATTATAAGTAACTATTTCAGTATGAATTCTAAGAGTGCTTACACACCTGTTTCAAATTCACAAGACTCTATTAGAGTTTATTTTTAAATGGATTCATATTCTGATTTTGATCATGTGAACTCTGATTATGACATGACTATTGAGCATGCAGATGGATTTGATGCATTATTTTCTGATTTTTATAATCTATATTTTGATACTGTTGTTCATTGTCCACATATTTTAGTTCCTTCAATTTATCCATCCAAACCTCACCCCCTACATTTCAACTCAATCCATTTCCACTTAATCTTAAATACTCATTATTGTTAAGTGGTGAAAAATTAACTGTTATCATTACTAATAATATCCCTTTTGAACATGAGGAAAAACTTTTGAATCTTTTGAGGGAGAAAATTAAGGAAATCAAGGGGACCTTTGGTGACATATCATGTATTTCCCCCTCCATTATGATGCATAGGATTATTTTGGAGGCTAAGGATAAACTTGTTAGGCAGCCCCAAAGGAAACTCAATCCAACCCATATTGAAGTATTTAAAAAAGAGGTTGAAAAATTACTCAAGGCTGGTATAATTTATCCCATATCAGATTCTCAGAGGGCGAGTCTTATTTTGGTTTTGCCTAGGAATAGTAGAGTTACAGTTGTTGAAAATAATAAATATGAGATAGATCCAATGAGGGTGAAAAACAGTCGGTGTGTGTGTATTGGTTAGAGGAAAAAAATAAAACCACTCACAATGACCATTTCCCCCTCCAATTTGTTGATCAAATTCTTGAGAGGCTAGCAGGGAAGACACATTATTGTTTCTTGGATGGATTTTCTGGATGTTTTTAGGTTCCTAATGCTCCGATGATTCTAGAGAAGACAACATTCACTTTTCCATTAGGTACTTTTTCATACCAATGGATTCCATTTAGACAATGCAATTCCACTGGTACCTTCTAGATATGCATGGTGAGTATTTTTTCAGATTACAATGAGTCTTGCATGGATGTGTTTATGGATTATTTTAAAGGGTGTGTTTCTTCATTTGATTATTGTAACTCTCATTTGGAAAATGTCTTGTATCATTTTATTTAGAATAATCCATTATTAAACTTTGAAAAGATTCATTTCATGGTAGAGCATGGGATTGTCTTAGGGCATGTAGTGTCAAAACACGGGATAGAGGCTGATAGATCTAAGGTAGATATCATTACATCCTTACCCTATCTTTCATGTGCGCATGATATTAAATATTTCCTAGGGCATGTAGGATTTTATCGGCACTTCATCAAAGACTATAGTTAGATTTCTCTTACAGTGTCACGATTACATCAAAAGGATTCTGATTTTTTGTTTAATGATTCTTTCAGGACTTCCTTTTATGAGCTAAGGAAGTGTATGACCACTCCACCAATCATATTGCCCCCACTATTGGAGCTTCCTTTTGAGATTATGTGTTATGCCTCCAACTTCACAACTGGGGTTGTCTTATCTTAGAGGGTGGATGGATGTTCACATGTGACTTCATAAGCATCAAGAACACTGGATTCCACCCAATCAAATTACACAACCCCGAAAAAAGAGTTTATTTATCTCTTATTTTCTTTAGATAAATTTTGTTCATATTTATTGGGCTCTAATGTAGTTTTATTTTCTAAAAATGAAGCTCTAAGGTACCTTCTAAAAAATCCAGATGCAATGCCCAGACTTATCCAATAGATGCTCCTTCTTCCAGAATTTGATATTGAGATAAATGAAAAGAAGGGGTCGGAAAACCTAGTGGAAGACCACATGAGTAGGCTCACTCACACACTAGTGGAAGAAACCATGGAACAATTACCACATCAAGAAACATTCACCAATGAACATATTTATTCCATCTCAGGTACGCATCCTTGGTAAAGTGATTTAGTGAACTACCTTGTGAAATTTGATTTTACTAAAATTTAATGAAACAATAAGTCCAAAAATTAAATTATGAGTCTAGATTTTATGAGAGGGAGAATCCCTACTTATGTTGCTTGTGTAGTGATCAGGTTTTTAGGAGGTGTGTTCCTGATCATGAGTTTGAATCTATTCTGCAATTCTGTCATACCCTTGCTTGTGGTGGGCACTTTAGACCCCAGTGCATTTCTAAGAATGTTTTGGACACTTGATTGTATTGTCCTAGTGTATTCCATGATGCTCATGTGTTTTTTAAGTCATGATCAGGTTACCAAAATACTGGTAATATTTTTAGGAGACACAATATGCCACAAAAACCCATATTTTTATGTGGGGTTTTATATGTATGGGGAATCAATTTTATGGTTCCCTTTCCTATTTCAACTGGGTTTTTTGTATATTTCTGTTACTGTAGATCATGTATGTAAATGGGTGGAGGATAAGGCCACCAGCACTGATGATTCTCATGTTGTAGTGGAATTTTACAAGACACATATTTGTTTTATGTTTGGAGTACCAAAGGACATCATTAGTGACCAAGGGACACACCTCTATGGTCATAATTTTTCTTCCCTCCTTCAGAATTATGGGGTGACACACAAAACATCAACATCATACCACCCCTTAAAAAATGGCCAGGATGAGGTTTCATATAGGATGTTGAAGTGAATTTTATAGAAAATCATGCAGCAAAATGGGAAGGATTATAGAAAGCACATGGATGATGCATTGTGGGCTTATAGGACAGCATACAAGACCCCCATCAGTATGTCCCCATTTTAGACAGTTTTTGTGAAATATTATCATCTACCCATGTATTTTGAGCATTAGCCTTATTGGGCGATAAAGAAAAGTAACATGGATTTTTCCTAAGATGGAATCCAAAGGAAGATAAAAATTCATGATCCTGAGTAGATTCTATTTCCTTCATATGATAACTCAATTCTCTACAAGGAATGATCAAAAGTATCTCATGAAAAAATGTTACAGAAAATATAATTTCAAGTTGGAGAGAAAGTCTTGCTCTATAGTTCACGGCTAAAGCTGATACCTAGTAATTTGTGTTCCCGGTGGTTAGGTCCATATGTGTTGAATAATGTTTTTCTTTATGGTGTAGTGGAGATCACCCAAGAGGACACTAGTAAAAGATTTACAGTCAATAATCCGCAATTACAGAAATACTTTGAGGGACTTCCAATTGATGTAGTGGATTTCATCACATGGAATGACCCTGTCATCACTTGAGCATATCAGGCTATTCCTAACCCTTTTGCTTATATATTCTTTTTCCTAATTAAAATAATAAATTTCTTGTGAATATATCATCTCATAGGTCCACATTGTGGACAATTACTTATTTTAAGTGTGTGGGAGGGGACAATATTTTGGGTTAGATATTTATGATTTTCATTTGTGTATTTTATGTGTATTTTATATTATGTTTTTGGTTAATGTTTTTTAAAAAACAAAACAAATCAATAAAAATGAAACCAATATATCATGTAACATTATCATGTGGAACATATAAAAAATGAGTGTTTTAAAAATACATTGGTAGAATTATAATAATGAGTAATATTTCATCATCAGGGGTTGACTTTAATAAAAATTAAATTCATCGATGATATTAATTATTGTGTCATTATAAAACCTTTTCGATTTTTGAATCATTATTTTTTATATTAGTTCATGGTAAACTGTGTCATTGACTTATCCTCACAATTTTTCACAAAATCATGACTTGTTAGTTTCTCTTACCCAATTGAATTTATATTCAGGTTAAGTAATAATTTTCACCTTATAACATGGTATTTCTATATGTTCATTTCGATTTTTATTGTTTCCATCACTGTATGAGATTTACCTATGAGTGTGCACCTAATTTCTGATTTTTTACGCCCTCTAAAAATAGCTAATAAAGAGGCGAGTGAAGAAATGTGCAACATGTGGGGATATTTAGGTCGGGAGCTTATGGTTCGACTTCTGGGAATGCTTAAATGAGTGTGTTTTCCAATTTCATTACATAGGATATTGAACAGGCTCAGTGGAATAGAATTAGGTAAGAATAAAAGTTTTTATCGACCAGAATATACTAGATAATGGGTTGAGAGACAAGCTTGTAATGGTTGGCACACACACACATAGAGAATTAGTGGCACGGTAGACATGTGACTTGTTTCTCTATGATTGGTGTTACGAGTCTCACTAGATTTTGTTTTGAAAGAATTTATGAGACACTGAATTTAAAATTTATTGATATTGACTCTTTATTTTTTTCTAAATCTTCCTATATTTTCACTATGGATTGAGAAATTTGAATATACATATCTTTTCACAATGTTCTCGAATACATGCTATGAGGTTTTTCCCAGGACAAAAAAAGGGTAAGTGTGGGGGAGTTGATAAAACACATTTTTATAGAATATTTTATTAATAATAAATAATAAAAATTCCTCAGATTATGTTAAATATTTTTTTTTTAAAATATTTGGGATTAGATCATTCATTTTAAGATTTGATGTATATTCTAGTTTTTCCCATTATAGTTCGCAGTTGTATTTAGAAGATACATATTTTAATATTTATGCTTTTATAATGAAATTTTGTAAATGTTTTCTTGATTTAATGGATGGGGTACAATTTTTATTCTGGAAATTGCGGCTAAAAGCATGCATTCGGTTGAACAAAATAGACCATGACATCAATGGTGGGATGGGCTCGCCAGATTAAACAATGGTTCCGTATTTAGGCCATAACTTCTTAATCTGAGATTGGATTGGGCCCACATTTTGAGAGGATCTCTCCAACCCAATGGTGCACAAATCATTTTTCTAGAAGAACAGCTATTGCATGTGTTTTAGATGTCAAATGGTTGGTGCAAATTGGCTTAAAATATTTGCCCGAGATTCCCCATTCACAATTGAAAACTCTTTAAATCTATCCTCCCTTACACTCTATAAATTAGTGTTTTTCCAATTTGGATGGGTTGGGGATGTGAATAAGTAAGTTGATGGTAGATGAGAAGTGGATGTACTCCAATTCTCTAACCATTTCAGCAAGGGTATCTCTTGATTCAAGGATCCCTTCAATTAACCCTTCTTCTTTTTCATTGTCTTGTAATGGTTTTTTTTTGTGTTATAAAATTATTTGTTCTTATTTTATTTATAATATTTTATTATTGTTTTCAAATTTCTTCTTCCCTTATCTTCCTAATTGGGTTGGAATCAAGAGTAGAAACGAGATTGGGTTCTAGCCTCTCTAAACCTTGTAAAATGAAAAATGTTTCTAGAATGACTACACCGCCCATGAAAGAGTAGTTCATTTTTGTAATCCATCAACCTCTCACCTCATTCATTAATTTATTTTGAATCATATGTCTAATTTAATTCATATAATATTATCTATTAATTATATTTTTATTTTAATTTTAACTATGCATGAAATTGAACAATAAACACAAATCACATGAGGTCAAGAATTGTGTGAATTGTAAGAGCGCGATCATAATTTGTAATTAAAAACCACATGGGATCATTTTTTAGTGTTCAAATATAATCACTAAACTCAATTAATTGTAATTTACAGAGTGGATATGTGCTTTAATTTATCACTGATCATAAGCTAACCATAGAAAATCAATCAAAGTAGGTTGTTATGATTGCATGTTTCGAAGTTAACCTATGGTTAAATTCACTTCATCTTTGTGGTACTGATAATTTTCATAGGGTTAGAGATTTAACAAATTAACGGATCATAATTAAGTGGATATTAATATAAATGATAATGATTAATATATTATTGAATAGGTAGAGTTAGATTTATTTCAATGTTAAAAATATATTCTAAAAAACATCTTCTTGTTGTGTATTTTTAATCGATATTTATTTGAAAAATAAAAAACAAAAAAATTTATAGAATCTTCTTCTAGTAAAAGTTTTATAGCTTTATGAATTGTAAAATACACCCCACATCCATTGAAGTAGTGTTATTATTCCATTTTATGTTATTTTCAAAAAACATTAAATATGATGTCAATTTTAATTCATCCTTTGAGAGATGACCTTGGTCAGCCACTCTGATACTACTAAGTACCCAAAAACCACTAATCATTTGAGGGAACCCAAAACAACACCTTTCAATATTATTCATGATAATTAAAAAAATCTTTTCTTCATTAGATATAAACTTACAATACCATAAAATGTTAGTGAATTTCACAATCCTATATCTCTCTGGTCACTCTTATGAATCCTTGAAATATTGAGTAGAGTAGGTAAATATTTCATGACTTCATTCATATTATAATTTAGAATGAACATCCAGAACCTTTCTAGTAATGATTATAGATTAGATTCTGTATATGGGTTAGGATATAATGGTGTACTTAACTATTAAAAATCATTACATACCCATTAAGATTGAGTAAAAATGTGGATATTGAGTTAATTTTTATTACTATGAACCAAAATTGTGATTTAGAAACATTTTATATTTCATGTAATCTTTACTCCTAATATAATCTTTTTAGGTTATCTGTCATACGATAATCGTCCATAGTGTCATGTTTATTTTAGATTTTATGATTCATTGATACAGGAATAAATATATATATATATATATATATATCAACATAATCCATACTAATTTTCATAATGATATTATTCAAATATTTACTATATTCTGTAGAATGTTTTTCGG
Organism: Viscum album; assembly: GCA_963277665.1. Lineage (NCBI taxonomy): Eukaryota > Viridiplantae > Streptophyta > Magnoliopsida > Santalales > Viscaceae > Viscum > Viscum album. The sequence goes on from OY728135.1 coordinate 72,101,157, forward strand.
TAGGAGTTGATTATTTTAAAATAGAAAATTTTCTTTCTTGTTGTAGAACTATTCTAAAATATTTGAACCTATCTATGATGTTAATCGTATTTTTCTTCTCATTATCAAATTTTTATATCAATTTATTATTATAAGATGTTTATATAATTATATCTATCGAAAAAAATGGTTTATCATATGAGTATTATATTTTTAAAAATCATTTGATAAGTTCTTTTATCAGAATAAATAATAGCCACATCCAATTTTCTAAATGAGTTCTTTTATTTAATGTATTCCCAATAAAATGAAAAACCCTATTAAATTAATCATATATATTAGATGTAAAAGATTAATATTTCACTAAGATGTTACTCATCCTTATTATTCCCCTTGCTACATATCTGTTTAGGTTTGATATCATTCTGGACATATAATATATGACTCATGGATGTTTGAATGGAAAATATTTTTCCTATCCATCATATGGGTAAACTCAATAGTTCTCCTCTTGTGTGATTTCTAATGGTTTCATAGTTATTATTAATCCAAATATCATATAATAATTTGGTTATCTTACACTTAGTGTTCTATATTTCCGCCATGACATACATAAGATAATCCATGGGTTCACAACTTTGGAAGAACCTACCTAGTTGAATGAAAAAGAACATAAAATGTGTTTTAATTAGAAGGAATATAGAACATAGTTTAATTAAGATAGGATATAATATGACCATATTGTATTATGTATTCCATTCTCATATATGAATGTTCTAGTAATTCATTTTGGTTTCATATTCTTTCCACTAAAAATTATGTTCAAACCATATTGATTTGTAACCCTTTCATCCACTCATAGATTGTGTTACTGGATAGAGTCAATTATATTAACAGATATCCAAATGCCGTATTTGAATAAGGTATAGAATAACTATTCATGTAAGGTGTTATAATTATATAAAATCAATAATACATATAAGAATAATCCTAAAGTGATACATAAAAAACTCCAACAATTCGAGAAAATATAAAATCTTATAGGATAGTAAGTTGTCTTGCATAAAATCCCACTAATCATGGATACATTACACAATATATATTTCTATTCCATTAAAATTATAACTCCCAATATATGTAAAACTATAATTAACATAGAACTAAAAATTCAAATGTGTAGAATACAGAATCAATTATTATAGTAATCATGTAACTACATAAATTCATGTGTGATAACTTAGAAGCAATTTATAACTTTAAACTAAATTATAAAATCCAATTTGTAAAATAACACTTTATATTCATGAATAAATATGGTAATAATTAAATGAATAAATAAATTATATATTTAAAAATGAGATAAAAAATTTATGAATGATTCAAACATAATTTATAAGAAATTTATAATTAATACATATATAAACTTGAACAATTAAATTTTATCCAAAATGAGTATTTTATATTATCATTAGTAATGTTTTAAAATGAGACCCATTATATTTCATAATATAATATATTTTACAACAATTTATAATCAAATAATAACCAATTCATAGTTTCAATAAAAAAACATAAATAAAAATGTATATTTGGTTTTATCTAATAACATTGATCTTATCAACATAGAAAACACAATTTATAATGTTTTAAATTAAAAAATTTCTAAATAAAGAGATATTATAAATTTTATGTATAAACATTTATGAAATATTTCTAAATACATATAAACAATTTTATATTTAACCTTATTTAATTTATAACATTTATATATTATTTACCATGTAAATTCACTTTAAACCTATATCACATTTACAAAAGAATTATTTTAATGTTTTAAAACCTATGTCGGTGAACCTTTTTATATTTTTAACAAAAATAATTAATTAATATTATAGTAAAAATGGTTTTCACAATATAATAGTTGAATCAATTTTTTTATTTTAACATCTCATTCACCTTGACCATCTTGGATGTTGTTTCAATCAATGGTCATACCATTATAGTGGGATTTTTGAGATGTTGTTTCACCATGAAAATTCATTCTATGAATGTAAAATTATTTCCCTAAACATCTTGGAAACTTCCATTATTTCATGGTGGTCCCAGTGGTGGAGGTCAACCATTCCATACTGCTTGGAAAACTATGGAATAAAGTATCATTGTAGGGTATTATATTTTTCAAAAAAATTACAAAAGAATACAATTACACTCATTTCCATAACTCTTGTAACATGGTTTCTCAAAATAAAGAATGAAAATAAGTATTTATCTTCTATCTGTGTCATGTGATCTGTATTTAAATAATTGAAATTCTTGTTTTGTTATAGAACCTATCATGATACTAGGGAATCTTATTTTTCATAAATTTTCATCTATTAAATGATTGAAAAAACACTGATAAATTTGATCTGGTAACACTATTAGGATTTTAAGAGATGTCTAACATCCTGAACATTGTATATGAACAACTCCAAAAAACAATTATACCCAGAATTTATCTATATGTTTTGAATAGATATACATAATTAATAATATTTATTTGGTACGTTAAACTATTTTATTTGGAATATCAATGATTTACATAAGAGTTTTATCAAGATAAGAGAGACACAACCTAAATAATTATCGAACTCTATGTATCCATAGATTATGGTAAAATCCTAAAAATCCGGAATGATTTATCTCAATCCACAGTCTACTAGAAAAATGTATTCATAGTAATATTTATGATTTATAATGTTTCATTTAAAGGATTTTATATGATATAAAATTACATCCATGGCCTAGGATCGAGATGATTTATATAACCATCCAAAAACCTTCATTTGAATCCAAATGTTTGGTTATATCGATGAGGAATTTCAATAATCTTCATATGTTACAACTTTTTATTACATAAAACCTAGTTCGTTACAAATAATTTAACATTAAAAAGATTATTCTAGACATTCAAACTCCACATGTCTTCATATTATGATGATTTTAATTGATGTATGATAGATGGAGTTGATAAAAAAAGATATATCCTTCTGATATTACATATTACATAGGCCATAAGTATAGTACTATGATGTAGTTACACTCACCATGTCACAATATATATTAAATAATGCCAAAATGAGTTCCGTATCACCATTCTATAGTTGTTATTTTAGCACAAAACATCGTCAAACATTATATTTGTAATTTATATAAATACTTTTTTAGGGAACAACATTTCTTATTGATAAATTTTCAATTAAATTTTATTATGGTGATATAAATGTTTTATGATTGAATTGAGTTAAATTTTTTATGGATACAATGATGAATATACGTTAGTAGATATTGAATAATGTTCTACAAATTCTATTTTATTTTGTGATAGAATAATATTCCATCAAATATGAGTGGTTTATGCTTGATCAAATAACATATTAATGAAAAAAATACATATGTATGATTTATGAAAAAAATATTTTATATCAATCATCCATGTCATTTATATAATTTAGAGTCTTATAAATGCTTACTCGTAGCCTTGAATACTTTAATAATTTTCACTGTATTATTATTTTTATATTTAATATTTAATTATTTTATCTAACATCAACATTAAACAATAGTGTTAATAAATTATAATAAAAAATATATGTTGCTTATTTTTTATAATCCATATGATATACAAAAATTATATATATCTTATAAACATATTTTTATGTAAAAAACAAAAACAAAAATACTGAATATTTAAATATAACAGAAATATAAAAATTACATATAAATAAAACATTGGGCTTTATTGCGTATATGATCCATATATATTCATTTTTCTATTACAATCCATATATACCAATATCATATAAAAATATTTTCTACAATAATAAAATAGTTTAATATATTTTATTCACGATCATATATATATTCAAAAGTATTTGAACATAAAAGAAATTAAAATGTATCTTATATAGGTAGTTTGAACACATATTAAAATATTTCAATTTTTTACTCATAAATTATGTTCTATATAATATTTTTAATTTATATGCATAATTGAATTTTATATTAATTTATATATAAAAATTTTATTATTTTATAAATATTATGCAGACTTTTTATAATTTATTGTGAATATTTGAATGTTTCATATATATATTATTCTATAAAATGTAATTATGAATACAAAATATAATTGTGATAATTACTAGGACCATGAAATGGGGATTACATAAATTTCCTAAATTATCCCTCAATAGTATCTCTTGAAAAAACTAAGAAATTGAAATTGAGGAATCCTTAAAATTTTAATGTTATGTTTTATAAACAGTCAATAAAAAAAATTGAGATTGAACATAATCCTTCCACAAGATCAACTCATTTAATAATAAAAAAGTATACAAATTTGATTAATTAAAAAATGATGGAGGGAGGTGCTTTAAATAATTCATCCATTATATATGTCTATAATTTCAAAAGAATTATTAAAAATAAAACGAAAGAGAATTAATGGTTAAAGATCCCGAATATTTTTTCATTGAAAACCTTATATATATGACATGTTTTTAAAGTAATTTATCAATTTTATTTAATGATGTATGTGGTATAAAATATTTTTTGTCCATATAACATTATTTTTAAATGTGTTTTTGGTTTTTTAATATATTTTGTGAGTTACACAATATATATGTTTTCTGGGTTATATATTTTATGTTTTATTAGTTATATATATATATATATATTTCTTTTTTATGATATATATCTATATATATATTATGTTTTGAGTGTTATATATTCATTCTTTTAGTTATAATATATTTCAATATATCATATATCATATATTATATGGTTTATATATCATATGTTTATTATATATATATATATTGATGGAAAATCCCTCTTTGTTGAAAAAAATGAAAGAGTCTCTTTTCTGTTTGGGAAAGAGGGAACCCATTAGAAGAAGGAAAAAATTCCTAAAAGACTAATTTTGTTTTATGGATTGAATTTTATATGACTTGATTGAAATATTTTATTATTAATTATATGTTGAAAATATTATTTGACAGAAAATGTATCAATTTGAATGTTAATTGACTATATTTTGGGTGAAAATAATGTTTTTCTTCTTATTGGCGTATATGTTATCGGAATTAAATTTTATAGCACCAAAAACAATTCATTATAGTTCTATTTATATAAATGTTCTATGTAGTTATATTTTTAATTTTCCTCAACAAAAAATTTATATGAATCTAATTATTTGGTGTTCCATATGTTGAATGTTTTTTTGGATATGAGGGTAATTTTATTGGGTATCAGCAATTGAATATGGTTTATATTATAAGAAAATGGATATTTTATGTCATTAGACAAATTTTAGTGCCTAAACTAATTAAATATTAATCATATCCAAATGATTTGTAGATCAGAATGATGTTATGTGAATAATTTTTTTACTTGAATGATATGTGGGTATGAAGCAAATATTTTGTTAAGTTATCTCAAATATATTATACATAATGTGTTTTATGATAACAAAAAATCATTAAATACATAATTGTTTCAATATAATTTATTAAATATTGAAATTGAATAAAATATTTAAAACATATAATACTAAATATATATCAATAAATAAAAAAATAAAAAAAATAAAAAAAGTAGATATATATTAAAATTAAGAGCACACATGTCAACACTCACATTTTCTAGGGAACATATTCTATACAAAACTAAAATAATATAAAAAAAATTATTAGGTGCCTCATACATATTATTAAAGGCTCATAAAAAAAATTCAAATCATAGTTTTAAAAATAGCATATAGAAATATCTAATTATATAATTCTGAACACCGTGTGTGAAGTAATGTAAAAATAAAATCATTTAAAAATAATTGGTAAAACACTCATGCAATGTATGGTATGTTATGTATTGTAAAACATCAAGTTAACACCAAAAAATAATATATAAAAATTATAGAAAAATAAACTAATTTTTTTATAACTTATTTATATTGATTAGAAAATAATTAATATGTAAATAATAATATGATTACAAGACTATATAATTAAAAATTAAATGATATATATATATATAAAATATAATCTTTCATATATCATTTGTTCATTAATCATATATATCAAATGTTAGAAATTTATTTATTTTTATATATATTGTGTGTGTTTGTTTATATGAATGTTATGTGAAATAATTTGTATAATAATTGTGTGTGTATGTGCATGTTTTGTGAACATACATATATAAACATACATTATATGAATAACTATATATTAATATATGTTTTTTATAGATATATATAAATACTAAAATATTTTGATTTTTTAATAAACTAATGATAAGTGGAGAGACACATGCACAAATTTTTATAATGAATATATGAAGAATTATGGAAAATGTTATGTGGTATAGAGACATTAATTATATAAATATTATATAAAAATTTATAGTAAATGTTTTAGGTATTCTAGATATATAGATATAAATATATATATATATATATTCTATGAACACACAAACAAACAAACATATTATATATAATATATCTATTGAATAAATAATTTATATTGTAATGACACACACACTTACACACAAAAATAAATAAATATTATATGTTCGTTGAATATATAAAAATTTATGTTTTATGTCACGTGGACATGTTTGTGGGAGAGAGTGTGTGTGTGATTTTTAAACATTTATGATAAATGTTATATGTGTTATGTAAATGAACACAAAAATATATATTTAAATGTGTTGTAGACATATGTATTGAATTATATGTGTTTTGTAAAGACAAAAGTGCATTCACACATATCAATGTAAATGGTTTGTGATCATTTAAGGTAAATTTTATGATTTTTTGACACATAGAGACATAAATCATTTTTTTATGAATTTTTATGGTAAATGGTTTCTATTTAATGGACACAAAAACATACACACAAAACATTTATATATATATTGTTTTTAACAAATAAATGTTTTGTGAAAAAAACACAAACACTATACTAGAAAATGTGACACTTAGCGGTGGTTTTTGAAAACAATGCTAAAATAACTTGTTTATTTTTTAACTATTGTTTTCGAAAAACATCCCTAATCGGTGACACTTTTTATAAAAAGTTGTCCTAAATTAGAAAAAATAATTATTGGTAGTATAAACGATTTCTAAATAATAATGTTTATTTTTTATTGAATTTCTGTAGTTTTTTTAAAAACTATTTCTAAATACCAAAAAATAGTACATTTGTAATTTAATTTTAGTGGTAGTTTTATAATAGACCTACATGGAATATATTAAAATTTAATTAAAAAATATTAAATAAAGAAACTAATTATTATTTAATTATGTAAATGTCTATATATGTGTGTTAAAGATAATTAAGATTAATAATTAATAATTAGTATTTAATATTTAATATTTCTATAAATTAAAAATTTATTTTTATTAATTACTAATTCAAAATTAATATGAATGAATGCATACACACATTCATACATACATACAAACATACATATAAACATACATGCATACATACATACATACATATATACATACATACATACATACTTACTTACTTACTTACTTACTTACTTACATACTTACTTACTTACTTACTTACTTACTAACTAACTTACATACTTATATACATACAAACAAATATATATACATACATACATAAATACATACATATTTGTATATTGTTGAAAATGTAATTTGTAACTAATAATCTTTGTGAATTTGAAAATTCGATTTCAACATCAAATGGCCATAATTTTTCATCTATGTGTCTATCTATACTACATAACATGCCAAATAAAATATTATAAAAATAACTATGAAATTATTATATAATAATTTGATAGTAAAAAATAATAAAGAATTCATTATTGGTTTAAAGAAGTTGAAATTCAAACTTCAACTTCAAATTGTCATAACATTTGATGATTATATCAATTTTGGAGCCATGAGATGACAAATTCAATCTTGTAGAGAGTTATATACCATATAAACATGAGGGGACCATGGTCATGATTTTTTATAGATCAATAAAATTTTGTTTGTCCTACAAAATTAATTCTTTTGTTTACATTTCCTAATTTTGGAACATTCAATGGATTGTCAGATTTATTTAATGTCTTCTTATAGTTCTTGGGTGGTTTATGATTTTAATTCTGGGTTTTACATTCCCATCGATTTGATGGTGTTTCAATTAAAGAAATATTCTCTCTTTTGATGATTTGATATTTATTATATATATGTGAGTGTGTATTTCATTATATTTTTATATATTTGTTTTTAATTTTTCATATAATTGTCTATATTCATTTGTAATTATATATAATTGTATATATTTAAATATATTATTTCTTTATTTATATTTTCCTATATGTATTTATATATAAATATATTTTATATATAGTTAGTATATAATATTAAAAAATTATTTATTGTTAGTTTACAATTTAATTACTATTTATTAATCATTTATTTATTTAAATTGTTAAATATTAATTATTAGTTATTAATAATTTATTTATTTTTAATTTAATTTATATCTTTTTTATAACTTTTTATTATATATTATCTATTTATTTATTATTTATTATTAATTATTAAAGAATAATTATTATTTTTATTTATCTGTTTATTATTATTATTTGTTTATATATTAATATTTATTTAATATTTAATATTTGATATTTAATATATTTAATTTATTATTTATGCCTGATATTTTATTTTTTATTTGGTACTTTTTTTTCTTATTTCATTGTTCTAATATCTAATTTCTTATGAATTTTATGTTATTTCGTATTTTTTATTTATTTTTAATTTTTAATTTGTAATATTTTATATTTTATTTATTTATATTTCTCATTGGTTATTTATTATTTATAAATAATTTACAAATTTTTTATTGTTATTTATTTTTTATAAAAAATAAATAAATAAATGTAGTTTTATGTATTTACATCTATTAATTATATATATATGTATATAGTTATATCATGGTCTGTTTAGGAACCATGTGAAGTGTTTGCTGGAGTGGTAAAGACTTAATATAATATTAAGGAGGTAATAGATTCAAATCTCACCCCATAATATATATGCTCAATTTCTATTGGATGTAAATTATAAATAATAATGGACCAAGTAATAAAGATTAAATAATTTAGAAAAAAATTAAAACAACCGCTGTGAAATGATATAGATAGGGTTTATACTATTGCTAAATGTTTTGTATGATTATTTATAAATGTTTTGAAATGATTAGTGACAATTGTTTTCATACCAGTTCTGAGAAACCACCTCGAGGTGATTTAGTGGTGGTTTTCTAAATGGTGATTTTGGACTAATGACATGTCCTTCCATAAATACGTATTAGTAGAATTTATGCTAAATGATATGTTTTTCATGAATATGTGAGCATGTTATTTGAAAAATTATTGAAAAGTTTCATTGAGTTTTTAAATGTTCAACTAACATATATTTTGTAAATTCTTTACAAAACATGTTCTGTGAAAACTGTGATAAGAAATTTCATCCAAAAATCAATTTTCACATTGAACCAAGTGAAAAACATAAAAAATTAGTACAATTAATAAATATTTTCCCGATAATTACTTACCCAGAAATTCCTCTATAAATATTAATATACGAATGTTATATATACATACATGGATTTTTCATGCATATTCAAATATTATTCGTGCACATTATTTATAATGTGTGAATGTTTAATATAGATATATCTAATCATATAAAGGTTATGTACAAAAATATAATATTTTATGTTCATATTATTTATAATGTGTGTGTGTTTTGTGTGCATATTTATTCATATTTTGTGTTAAATTTCATAATTTGTTTTACTTTTTAAAAGTTTTTAATTGTGTTTTTCATGTTCTTGTGGTTATAAATGTTGTGTGTTTTATTCAATTGTTATAAATTATATGTGATATATATACATATATATTTTTTTATTAGTGTAATATTTTTTAAATTTTATATGTTTTTTCATATTTTAAATATTATATATAGTAATATAATTGTTTTTTATTATAAATATTTTTGAATTTATTTATTTTATTTTTAACTTTTTTACATTTAAACAGCATAATTTATCATAAAAAGGTTATAATTACGAATGATGGAAATTTTATAAGATAAAAATTAATGATGACCTCATTTTTATTTCTTTAAACATAAAACTCCATGTAAAGTTTTTTATTTTTTGGATTAAAATGTTAATATTATTTTATAAAAAAATTTATTTTTGAAATATTATTATCCCATTAATGAAAACTATTAAATATGGGTTTTCCTTTTATTTATTATTTATTTTTGTTTTCTCATGTAATGTTTTAAATAATGTGTTGTATGTTCTATAAACTATATATATTGGATTGAAAAAAATGCATATTACAGTCAGTAGGGATATATGATTAGTTTAATTTTAGGGAATATTGAAAAAGTGACACTTATCACTTATAAAAGTATATTTTTATATTTGTATCTTTGGGTGTTTTACTCAAATGATATGATTAGAAACTTCTATAAATGAACTTATTTGTAAAATTAAATGAAATTATTTATGAAAAATAAATTATAAATAACAAAATCATAAACAATTTTTTTAAGTATCATTAATAAAAATAAAATGTATAACATATAAATGAAAAAAACATAAAACAAATACACTAAGACATACATATTGATTGGTTGAAAGATAAATCTACCTTATGTTTTCCACCATCACTATTGCAATAGCTTCTAACCACCCAAAAACACCAAGTTAGTTCTATACCATTGACTGAAAAATAGAAATTATAATCTAAACCAATTATAGACAAGATACAGTTGATAGGGGAATGATGTTAAAAATGTGTTATATATTTACAAATATTTAGTTTATATACTATTCTATAATAATACATTGTTAAAAATATTAAAATTAATTGAAAAAAAATATTTTAACTCTAAATTTTTTAGTTTTAATTATATATTTCTTATGTTTTATTATGAACTATTAAAAAATTAGTAACAAATGATTAGTGCACTAATTATTGATGTTTTCAAATATTGGCCCTTGCATCACTCTTATATAGATCAAACCAATGCGACCAATAACTTTATGTCATAAATAATTTAAGTAGATAATTTGTTGTATAAAAAATATTTTATGTCAAAATATTGATTCTATTCTATGGAAACATTAATTCTTCACAAACTCAAATTCAGATTTCAAAAATATAATAATATGTTTTATCAACCCACAAATTTTTTTAGTTATACATAAATCCCTAATTCATAATATTCATTAAAACTAAAACCTAAAATAATATTTCCCTCATATAAAATAAAAGTAAATTTAAGTTAATTTAAGTATTAGTAGGTTATATTTACCTTTTAGAATAAATGATTTGAACAAGAATGAGTTAAAATTGTAAATATTACTTGCTTGAGTTTCCCTCATATCATGTATCATGTGGTAAATTTATAATAACTTATATTTATTTTTTCCCTAGGATTGGAATAAAACATTAAGGGGAAGAAATCACCTTCGATTTTCGTTATTCATTGATGGAGATATTTGATTATAGAAGGGATATATGGGGAAGATAATGAAGGGTGTCCGAGGGGGTATGGGAGAAATTAATCATATAGGGAGAATGAAATCATATAATTTTATTAAAAAATTTAGAATAATATATGGAAATAAGTACATGAATGTGTATATCTATAATACAACCATGATTTATTTGAATCATGGGTATATATTTTATTCATATTAATTAGATTGATATCATTTTCTATGTTTTTTAAATCATTTATATATGTATAAACTACTACCAAAATTTTATTAAATTGTAGTAATATATATCCTATATCCATAATTAAAACATTACTATATATATAATGGCTTCTAGTTGATATTCTTTGTAAACCCATGTTATAGTAATCAGCTTCCATTTTTTTAAATATGGAAATAAAACAATTTGAATAACATAAAATTTTAGTAGTATAACCTTAACATATACATATCCTTTTTTTGTAATATGATTCAAATTTATTTTCAAAAAACATTATGAAATTAAATCATCCTTAATCTTAAGAAAATTATTTATTTATTTTACTTATACATAACAAATTCAAAATTCTCTAACTTGTATTTTAAGAAGTATATTGCTTCTCTAATAATAGAATATACTAATCCAAATTCACATTTTTTAAAAATAAATGAATATTATATTTTATCATTGGATTTGGATTTATCATAAATATACATATATTATTTTAAATTCATGTTTAGAATCACATATACACATTACTACTTTAAATCCATAAAAATAAAAAACAAGAAGTTGACAATATATATCTTATATGGTGTTCTTATATTATTTTATATTGAATTTTGTTTTGTGTGGATCTAGAAGAAGAAAATTTTAATCAAAATTGTAAACTATTTTATATTTTTTACAAATAAATATACTAATATGTTATGTATTTTCATATCAATATAAAGGATGTTTCATAATACTCTTACCTGATTGATTTAATTTCAAACGCCTTGATTGGAAAGCCCCTCAATTTTTATGGTATTTTATGTTTTATTTTGTAACTAAAAACATGTATCGCTATTATTTATATCTTTTTGAGGTGTCATGTTAGCCTAATAGTGATTTTTGAATGACTGGAGTGAACCAATGTCTGAGATTTTGTTGTAGACAAGCAATCACAAAATGACTGTATGTGTTAAGCCATGAATCATTCGAGTATAATTGTATAAATTATATATATAGTCACTCATGGGGTGAAACCTCATTCAAATCACTATTGGAGGATCCTTGAATTAGTTCACTTCATGAAAAATATGTTCACATCATGTATGGACACCTATAATGATTTTTATTAATGTTACAACATTATCTTTGTGTTGGACCCACATTAAGTCTATAACATCTCCCCCTTCAACCCTTATGTGACATGGATGTTGAAGAAGGATTCTATTTGATGATTTGGGATCCCACTTCCTTACCCAATTCAAGATTAAATTTTTATTCATAATGGTTATTTTCTCTTGTAAGGTATTAAACCATATATTCTCTAAATGTTTCTTTATTCCCCTATTTGTTGAGTTATCATTCTGAAACCCAAATTTGAGTATGTTAGGGAGTCTTTTATGGATTTGGTTCATTGGAAATGGTTCTAGTGTAATTTCATGGAGATTAATCACCTCTACTCATGACGTGGCAGGTTAATACAATGTTATGGTACTTTTATTCAATTGTATTCCTTGATTTTCAAGTGGATCTAGGTGTATCCCTTTATACATGTACTTTTAGTATCCATGTTACTAAGTGATATTTTCATTGATTTAGTTACTATATCAGATTGGGAGTATGATTTATTTATATTTAATATAAGAATGTAATTATTTTTCTATAGATGATGGTAGGTAACCCGTCATTAGTAATTGGGATGAAATAGATCCATTTGGGATAGGGTAAATCAAGAATTATGTGGTATGATGATGTTTAGGTTCCGATGATTTTGTGGGATAACCATGATTGATTTATTTCAAAATTTTAGGGTAGTAATGGTTGTCTATGAGTAAGATGGTAATGTTTTGGATGAAACTTTGGCTAATCATGAGTGAAAAGTCTTAGCTTGAAATATGATGTGTAGATGAGAACAAGTGAGTTGTTTGGGTCTTTTAGTGAAGAAGAAAGTCACAATGACTATGATAGTTGGGTTGGGACATTGGTTGTGTGAGTTACCATGAGTAATTAGATAATAGCTATTTTGAACTTATGGTAACATGGAATGATCATTATAACCATTATATAGTCAATGTAGGTAGGGTTGAGGTTCATAGAATACTGGTTTCTTCATGATGACTAGAAGGGATGGGTTTTTAATTAATTAATTATTTTCTATCAAGATATAAACGTTTATAAGATAGTTGAAAATATGTTAGGGAATCATTGGTGGTGTTATACGCATTTTATACTCACACCCATTATGGGAATAAAAGTTCACCTATGAAATTTATTATCTATGATACATTTTAGAGAAAAGGCCATGTATCGGGAAGTTCGGTATGATAAACATGAAGGATTCATGTGATAATTGGGAAATCTATGATATCTATTTTTTTCATACCTGATTATATTTTATTATTTTTTTATGTTTATACACTAATGCTGGGTATCCCATGTGGCAACTTCTTCCAATTTTGGTAAGTCATAATTTTATAGTATGGATGTTATTAGTAACAGTTTTAATTATGATAATGGTTATTTATTATTTATTATGTTCTTCCAATGTTTTTGTGACATTTGGTGATATTTTTATGATGGAATAGTCTACCCATGATGGTTCCTAAGATCTCATAGCTATTCAATGGCATGTTTAGTATCCGGAGGTAGAAATTAGTCCATGGGACCTTTGAACCAAAACAATGTGATTCTGGTCAAAGTATTATATAATGGTATCAGATTCCATTTTTTCTTTTGTTATGGTTTTTGGAAGGTAGACTAAATATGGGATGAAAGGGAATTGAATATGGGAGCTAATATTATGATTATCCATCACGCATGTGGTGGACCTCTATATAACCAGGGAATGTAGATTGTTTTTTTGTTTTTTTGTTATGGTTCCATGCTATTATTGGGTGTTATTATGAATTTATGGTATTTGAGATTTTCAATTGGACTAATTCGCAAGAGTGTTTAGGTTCAGGAATCATGAATAACAATGTAGGTTCGTGTGTATGTAATTATTTACCTATTGTTGATAGAGGTTTAAATTAATTAAAATCAAATAATAATATAATCAATGTTATCCCAAATATATTATTTTTGAGTTTTAATTATCATAACCTAATCATGTTCTGAAATTATAATGTATATTTGATTTATAGTAATGTTTATCTACTGTGAAGTGGGTTGAGAGTATTCTTCATGTGTTAGTTTGATGATACTATTAATTTTATTGTGTTTTTAAACATTTAATCCATTAATGGTTTTTGTCTAACTAAGGGATTAATTTGAGATATACCCTATGAGTGGGGTGAATTCAGTAATTTTAAGAAAAACCAATTTAAACAATTTATGTAAAATATATTAATACCCTTTTAAGATCATATCCTTTTAACCTTAAGGGTCACATATTTTTATCTTTTTATTAACATGATCAAATTACCTCGTTACATGACCAATAAAAATTACCAGATATTAAATTTGGTTACTTTAACTAATTTTTGTGTTTATTCAAAATTTAAATTGGACATAGATAATTTACATTGTCCACCCTCACAAGGATACATTATGTATCACGCTATGGTGATTTGTTGTGCGCCAAAATCCACTATCCTCACTGAATAATGGTAGGGTACGACCTTGGTCACTCATTTCCTAGACCAACCACCGTAAATGTTTTTGGGTCAACCCACTATCACCCAAGGATCACTTTCTTCATCCTCCACCTTCTCTCACTACTCTTGGGTAGGATCTCTACACAGTTTATGGAAATATAGTTCCCTTCATAGAATAATTGAATACATCTTTAAATTATATGGATCCAATGTTATAGTCACATTGGGATTATTATATACTACTTCTGAATTCCGCCTTGGAATAACCTTCTTATTTTTATTCCAGAACAAGTCTAGAGTAACCTAAAATTTTCTATATGAAAAGTTGACCGAATCCATTCTCATAATTTCGATCTTCAAAAATAGAAAAGTTCCTTTCTTCTTTACAACCCTTCACATAGAACCACTCTTTCCCTTATCATCTTATTTTCTCATTTACTATAGAAATCATTCATATCAGTTTTGGTTGTTCATGATCATATATAAAATATAATAAGGTTTAATGAAAAATTAGAATCCCCATGTGTTCTCACATAATTGGTCCATATATATTTCCCAAAACACTTTCAATGATTTCCAATGATCACTATGAATTTTGGATATCCAAATTAAAGACATACTCAATACTCATGTACAAATAGAATAAAAATTATCTTTATAATGTGGATTCAAATTAAATTCCATTATCCTTTAATCTATAATTTAATCCAATATAACCACAATTCAAAATCTCATGAATAGTGTATAAAAATTTAAACACAATATTATTGAATCACTAAAACCCATCACAAGCATCTTCTAATTTAAACCCCATGATTTTTTTTGTCATATATCAATCCACCAAACATTATATATTAGGTTTTATCACCAAAATATGGTACATAGAACATCCAACACAATACCCTTAGACATTCCATTAAACATGTATTATAATCTAAGTTTATCCCTTATTGAAATAACTTAATGTAAAAACAAAACATGTCACCATGGCATGCTGCACATCATAGTGTTCTTCCTCATGTTAGATAGGAGGACCCAACTATCACCAATATATGTGAAGTATTGTGGTATTATCTTGTCTCAGACCTTTTAAACTACCTATCTTTAATGTATAAAAATGGAATCACTAAGTGTTCTCCTCCATGCCATGTAAAAAAATCACTTGTTGTAACACATCCAACACTCTAAGAACCATGGGTGTGGTCTCCTATAGTTTGGAGGTGTTGGACATGTTTCTCACAGGTCATCAATGAAAAATAATTATTGGACGATAGACACCTTTTATTCCAAACTTTACATTATCATGTTACATAAGAACACTAATATTCTACCGTATGGACCATGATGGTGTGTAACCTTTAAAATTTCTCTTATTGGGAATATCCAACACACCATGCCTTAAAAGGGAATGATCTTCATCGTTCTTATCTAATAATCTGTTTCCCTTTTCTTCACTATACAGGATCAATATAGATTTCCATTTCACTTTTTTATTTTTCCATGAATAACCTTCTAGTGATGATAACACTTTCTAACAACATGAACAAAATTTAATCAATAATTTGTAAAAAATACACTTCTTTTCAACAAAATAAAATATTCTATATCAGTACTTATTACTGAAAAACCCTCTTATCAGTAAACCAATTCTTACCAGCATATCAAACAAAATCATTGGGAGTCCAAAAAATTTCCTCTGTTTAGATTTTGATTACAATATGATGTAACCTTTCATTCTAATTCATCTCCCCCTTTTTAATGAAATTCAAAGTGTTTTCTCCAAGTATAATTGATCACTATTTTATCTCCTCATTTTAGGTCAACAAATATTTTTTCACACTTTATGTATAGGGTTCTCCATTTTAATCATACATATTCCCTTATATGGGGTCACCTTATTCTCTTATTGATTTTAATAATTTTTCCCAAATTTATAAATATTTATAATATTTTTAGGATATAATGTTTCTTTAACACAATATTCATTATTTCTGCATAGTTTATCTATAGATTCATTGAGTCATTATAACACATGGATCATAAGATATAAATAAATATTTTGAGCTTATTAAGCCAGATATTGGTTTATGGGGAAAATTATTTTAAAGTCAATAACCTTGTATTCTGTGTCACCAAAGATTTCTAATGAAATATTATTAACAAATTTTTATTTTTTATCTCTGAAATACACATCTAGTGATCTTCATTACACTTCCATAGAAAACATTTAGTAAATATTTTTAATTAAATTTATATAACGATCATAAAAATTGATAAATTAATTTATAACAATTGTTAAAATTTTAATAAAATTATGCCACTTTCACTCATGGATTTTTATTTCTATAGCTCTTTTAATAACTTATAATAAGGTATAATAGAATTTAATGTTCATCAAAACTCCCCCTGATTTTTTGGCACTATATTTAGGGGGTATAACTTGATGAAAAAACTCAATGATCACATCATATTTGGGATAAAATTAAAAATATTAGATGATACCAAACACCAAAAATCATTATTAGATAATAAATTTTCAAATTACAATTTTTCATCTATTATTATTTACCATTTGATCTTATTCAAATGGTCTAAATGACTCAAAATTGTTGATATATTATGTATTATTTTCAAATCATATCAATTTTTTTATAGTATGAAAACACCATGGATCATATATCCCCCTTAATTACTCATCTCAAACAAAAAAATTATATGTAATAAATAATATGGGGAGAGTTGTACTTAAATATTCATCATCTTTAAGATGATGGTGAGTCACTATATACAACCATTTTTTTCTTCATCAATCATTTTAGTGTCAATCATCATATTTTAACTGGATTTAATAAAATCTTACCACATCCCATGTTCTTTTATTTTTTTCCCTTTCACACAACCAGACTCACAAACTTCACATTCATGGAAAGCTTCACCACAAATGGTTTCCTGTCTCATAATAGGAAAATTTTTCTTTCCCAAAAACCAAAAAATACATTTATTATCCCTTTACGCTTTATCAAGGATTTCAATACATAACTTTATTTTGGATGTCATTTTCTCATGGTCTCTCTTAGTTTCTTCATCAAGTGTTATATTCTCTTGATTCTAAACAATGTTCTTATATATCCAAGTTTTCTTAGTTTTTTTTTGAAATTTCTGGATCTTTTCTTCCACTCAAAATAAGAAAATGAGTTTTCTTCTTATAGTCTCTGAAAACTATTTCCTAAGGGAATATTTCTTCAAAAGAATGTGTGGTGTTATTTTATTTTAATAATGGTTATATATCCTTTAAAACTTGTAGATAGTACATTGTTATAATAATATTAATAATTATAAAAAGGCCCATTATTACTTTTTTGTTCCCACTGACTCATTCCTTCATATCATCCACCAGATTCACAACATTTGATGTATTTTAATTCCTCAAGATAAAAAATAAAAGTGTGTCAATTCATCCCACAAAAATAACACATGTTTCAATTCCCCTCTTGAGTCATCATCTAGTTCTTTTTACCACTAGTGGGGAAAATTTCATGTTTGTTTCAAACACCTTCGCTACTTCCTTTTCTTGTTAATATTAATTACTATCATATTCTCATGACTTAGTGGTGTAAATTTGTAGATAAAACAAGCTTTACCCAAATATTATTTTCTTCATGAGATGATAATATGTTTTTATCTCTCCACCAAGATGGAATATGTAATCTATATTTCATCATCACTTAGAAAACGATAATCAAACAACAAATTTGAAACATTCGTCAGTTTAGACTTACCCTTGGCGTATAATTGGTTATTGGATCAGTTCAATTCATCTTCTAACTGTTAAATCTTATTTACCTTCATTAAAATTTATTAGTAAATTATTACATGATATTATTTAAACATTGAATATCATCTTCCAAGGCTTGGTTGAGATTATCTTTCACATTATCATCTTAATTCATTTTTTATTTTAATTAATTAATGGGTTATTTAATTATACCTTATATTGTTGAATTATTCAGTTCCCCTTAAACACATCAATGATAGGACGAACTAACTCATACTTCATTTCCATTAGGACATGAACTTATTTAGTGTTTTGACTATTTTATTAATAATATATTTTGAGTTGTTCCCCCTTTATGAATATCTTTCTAATTCCCACTACTTCATAATCATTTTTTTCAATAAGGTTAGTTTCTATTTCAACTAGCATTTTTTTAAGAAACACATGTTATATACATATCCATTTCAATAACTTTTATTGTAATTTCATGATACATTTTTTGTCTTTATGTATAAAACATTATACTTGTAATTGTTGGTCCTCTTCTTCTAATAAATGGGTATCTTCCTCTCTTGGCCTCTGTGATTTTATCATAATTGGTAGTCCTGATATAACTTGGTATGAAAGGCTGCTCAAAAATTCCTAAAAAATTATTAAATGAGAAAATAAATTCATTATAAGGAATATTAATACCTTCTATTTGTGGGTACAAGTCTAATTACATAATATCTCAATCATTCCATATATGGTTCCTCAATATTGTGTTTTTAAAGATTTAAACTTCTTATTGGATGTCCTACTATTTTTCGGGGAATCCAAGATTTTAAAAGTACTTTTACACTCAAACATCAACAAAAAATAGAATATAATCATTAAAAACCGACTCGATAAAAGGAACCTTCTATTTGATACAATTTGTTAGTTCAGACAAGGATATTAATGTTTTATATTCTCTTAGAGGGGGCGAATTAGGGTATACCATTCAAAACCAAATTAAAAAACATACCTATAATATCAAATTTACCTATTATAATCTTGAATAATTATCCTAATGGGTTACACATTTTACTTCCTTTATTAACTTGATTCAATTATATATTTAGTTGGCATGAACTTATTACTATATATTCTTTTAATTTTCTTGACTAAAAATTGATGTGAATGTATCATGTAAAGATGACAAATATAATCACATGGATAATCTAGGGAGTATAATATGACTTTTTGTCATTCCACAATATCAAATATCCTCATATAACAATGTTGGGGATCAGGATAGTTCAATTCCAACCCAGGATCCCATCCCAATATTGACTTTGGTGGACTCATTATCATCATAGGTTCAATTCCCTCATGTTATCTCATTGTCACTCTTAGACCATTTTTATCCTACTCCACCTATTCGCACTACTATAGTGTAATATATATACATGTCTTATAGACATTTAGGTTCCTTCACCTATTCATTTAATTAATTTTCAAATAATGATAAATGATTTATTGTAGTGTCATTGTTTAGGTTCTTTACTTATTGTGAATTCAAAATTTCCAGCAACTTCGACTTCGCTTTCCAAAAAAACTATGGAACAACCATCACTTTTTATAGTCTTCTCCAATAAAATATATTATTAGAAATTGGATCTTAATGAATTTAAATTTTCTTTATTATTTCAAGAACCTCATCATGAATCATTTTTCTTATTCTCTTCTAATTTTACAGTTTGATGTATAGTCCGTTCATCTCAGTTTTGGTTATATGTGATCTTCCATAAAAAATAATAAGATTATGTTCTAGTTAAAATGTATACCTAATTTTACATATTTCGTAAATTCATATTTCCCACAAAAATATGAATGATTTTCCAATATCTCCATAAATTTTAGATATCCAAATTAGGGACACATTCATTACACCAAAACACCTAGAATAAAACCTATATTTACTACAACATTTTAAATGATATTTAAATATTATTTAATTAGTCATTTAAATAGTTCCAACCATACATTAAAACAACTTAAATTATGGAATAAAAAATTTGTCCCATGATTATTTAATAACTAAAAATAAGTCACATGTATCATCTGATTCAAACTACTTGATTTTTCATTCCATAACATAATATGACTACCACTATGTCTTCGGATTGATTACTATAGTGTGGTGTTCAGATCTTTAGCCATAACACCCTTTATCATGCCTTTAAACATTTATTTTATATTATGTTTCCTTATCCCTGTGAAAACATGTTTTCCAAAGTACTTAACACCATGGATTGTCACACACTGTAGTCTTCTTCCCTATGTTATACGAGAAGAATTAGCCTTCACCATACCAAATTCAAAGTAATGGCCTTCACACATTCTGGACATTTTGAACTACATATCATTGATGTAAAAAAATGACATCACCGTGGCTTCTTCTCCACTCCATGTTGTAAAAATTGTGGTCAAAATACTACCAACATGTCAAGCACCACGGGAATGATATACACTACTTAGGTCATGTTTTCCCTGATTCCCTCAAATAGTCATCGGAAAACAATTATTGGACCATGGACACCTTCAAACCCATAATTTAATTTTCCATTCTAGATACGGACATTGGAATTCCACCATGGGTACAAAGATGGTCTGGTCACTTTCCAGTTTCCCTTGTTATGTATCTATAACACACGATGTGTTGAACTACAGAATATTACACGTATTCCATCACTAATATATATTTGGCCCTTATAATGACCTTATTGTATCCTTGTATAATTACTTTTTTATATCCATATTTCCTCTAGATAATCTTCAAAATGTGATTACACTTTTAACACCTTGAAACAATTTCATTCAATTATTTTTAAAGAATCAACTTCTTGTTAACAACATAATTTTTTCCCACCACAAATTATTATTGGGAATCTTTCTTATTAGTAAACCAATTAATTTTTCAAAAACAATAAAAACTCATAGAGGTTCCAAAAAAATCATATCAGAGTCATCTTTTGTAATTTTGTAGATGTTACCCAGATGATGTCCTAAGAGAACAATAATAGACCCATGTAAGGAAGTTCATGAAGTAGAGAATTATCATATTGTTCCTTTTGATAAATATGAGGATAGAACTATGCATAAAAAGTTGTCCACTCTAGTAGTTTCTGATGTAGATCCACTCTATCAAATATTTATTTCATTTCATCCAATTCAAGATGGAGGATCACATAGGGGAGGGCCAATGGTTGTTGATTTTTCTCAATAATTTTATTTATATAGTCATATTTTTTTACATAACATAATAATGCCTCAGGATGTATAGGTATGGAATAAAATTTATGAAGGAATTTGTGAGGCAGTTCATATTATTTACGATTGGAAGATGAAGTTATCTACTTATATGCTTTAGGGTCCTCCTAGAGGTGGTGTGTTATGATGGTCTAGGAAAGGTTACATGATGGACTGCCATGGGGCCCTTCAAGGGACTATTTTTAGGGGTTATTTCCTAAGGTTATATAGTTTTATCAAGATCATGAGTATATTTAACTATACCATAGAGTAACATCAGTTTCTATTTATGATTCCTTTTTTATATATTTTTTTAATTTCCACATTTTTCAGTAGTAATATGGCCCAAAACTCTTAGAATAATGAAATTTGATTACAACATGATATAGGGTTCTATATGTGGATTTTCAAATTGATATATTATATTAATTTTCTCTTCATGTACCTTCTAATTGAGAAAGTCCTAGAGGAGGAAAAATTATTAGGTCTTCTTACATATTTTATTAGGTATGTGAGTGGCCTGTCTAGTTCGTTTGTGGGTCCGAATTATAGTTGTAGCAATTGGAGATCAGTGTAGATGTGATAGGTTGGTATGAAGAAATCAAATAATGATATAGATTCTTTAGTCCTTTCTATGTAATGAGTTTTTCCTCAATGATATAATGGTAGGTTTTGTGAGAACTTTTATAAGTATTGTATTTTTCACTTAAGGGAGTGCCTTAATTAGTGTGGTGGAATGGGTACTGTTCAAAAATATTTCTCAAGGGTGTCATAAATATGTTTGGTGAAATTTTATATCACAAAATAGGCCTTGATGACTTTTTTAGGGCACTGTAGATGTAAATTTCATCTTCTTTTGGAAGGTCTAGATGTATTGAATGTTGGAGATCTCTATAGCAGTAGTTTCGTTCTCCACTAGGTTTACTTCATCCAATGAGTTATAAATCATGGTTAAAGTTATTTGGATCTAAAGTAGAATGTTTTTCTGTATATATCATGTCATAGTAAATTTTGGAGTGGAGACTTTTAGGGATATAAAGAACGCTTTTAGTTATGTTTACACTATTTATTACTATGTTCGATACATGATTGTCTCACTCATTTTTTGTGCCCATATTTTTTAGTGTTTTCTGTGATGTTATCCCTCTAGTTTTTATCCCTTATAACACCTCTCAAAAATAGGATAGATCATATTCAATAGTACCTAATTTTTATGACAGTGGTTTCAGTCTATGAAAATATGAAGTATTTTTGAATTTTTCGTGTGAATATTTTTAATGTCATCTTTTTCATGGTTTGGTTGATGTGTTTTTGAGACCACATCAATTGTAATCAGAAGCATGTGAATTTTACCTCCCCTATGGGTGAGGAGTATTTTATTATTGATGAAAGAAATATAATTTAATGAATATAGGGGAAAAAAATTTCTACATTAGGGCCATTATAACATAGTTGGTCTGTATGGTTCTCATAGTAAGAAAGGTGATGGTTCCAACAAATTGTCCTTCTATGGGGGCATTAGTGACAATATGTTTTTTAGAATATTTATCAGAACTCCCTTCAGAGAGGGGAATTTATTTAGAGATCAAAATCATGTCAAATGGGCATCCAATATTTATTCCCACTTATTGAATGTAACTGGAAGAATTGAGAGAGGTTAAGGTGCAGCTAGATAAGCTAGAGGTGAATGTACTTATATTCTTCAGTAATTCTCCTTGGAGTTATCTGATATTTATTTCCTAATAAGATGATGCACGACATAGACTCTATGAGGATTATCATAAGCTGAATCATGTCATAGTGGAAAATAAGAATATTTTTCTGAGGATATAATTTTTTTGACTAGTTAAGGGGATCCAAATGGTTCTCCAAGACTGAATTTTGATCAGTATAATATTAGCTATGGTCCTCACTAAGGATGTATCCATGAAAATATTAAAAAATAGGAATAGTTCATATGAGTATCTCATGATACCATTCAGTTTTATGAATTCACCAATGGTGTTCATGGATCACATAAACCAGTTATTTCACCTTTACCTATATTTGTTCGTCACAGTATTCATTGATGATATTCAAATGCGTTTTTTGTACCCATAGTCACATATATTGATTTTTAAATTGATTAGAGTACACTTCAAGTTCATCATATTTATGAAACATTTTTAATGTGTCATTTTTTGATCTAGTGGTTACATTTCATTATTCATGATATTTATGAGGTGTGAATATCTATTTATTTGAAGAAGGTAAGAGAATTTATGTCATGGGTGTGGCATGTAAATGTGTTTTAGGTTTATAGTTATCTTAGGATGGTTTATTACTAATGGTCATTCAGTTAGGACTTCACTAACTATGATGTGATTTGGAACAAACATACCAAGAAGGGAGTGAAGTTTTTATAGATGGAATAGTGTGAGGATACCTCCCATTATATAAATAAAAGGTGTATTTATTCTCCTATTATAATTTTTTAAAAACAAAGGATTTGATATACAGTATCCTACAATACATCAGGAGTTGGTTTGGGAGATATCTTGATGTAGGGAGAGTGGGTATTAGCCTATAGATATCATCATCTACAACCCCATGAGAATAACTACCCACTGGAGACATATAGTTATTCATGGTCGTCCATGAATTTCTATTTTGGAATCATTATCTCATTAGTAATAGATTTATAATCTACACAAACCCCAAAATATTATGATATATTTTTTCTTCCTGAGACATGAACCGTTAATAGAGACATAGGATCGGGTATTTGTAGAATTTTGATTTCATGATGGAATATTCCCCAATAAAGGTTAATATTGTTGCAAATACTCTAAATAGTATATCATATGAACTGGGGAAACATGTATTAGAGGAGTAGAAGCTCCTGATATTTCTAATGGATTGGTGGTGAGGTTTATCTAATGAACAACGACTGGTGATATAATCTCCCCTGATCATAACACCATCATTAATAAATTGAGTAAAGGATATCCGGGAAATAGATTTAGATTGTTTGGTGTGGTGATAAAATTCGATGGGAGATGATCATAGTTAATGAAGGACTTTGGATTGGAATGTTGCACTACATATTAATGAATGGATGGTTGTTCCCAAATCTTTGACAGAATATTTTATCAGGGAATCTAATGCCTCATATTGGTGGGTACATCTATGGTCAAATAAGATGT
Source organism: Viscum album (assembly GCA_963277665.1). NCBI lineage: Eukaryota > Viridiplantae > Streptophyta > Magnoliopsida > Santalales > Viscaceae > Viscum > Viscum album. The sequence goes on from OY728135.1 coordinate 72,126,749, forward strand.
ATTGTGATATTAAATTTTATTTAATGTGGTTTGGTGTGAGGAAGGGTGTTGCAGGGTATATAACTAAATGAATTACCTGACAGATGGTAAATGTGGAGTACTAGTGATAGGGAGGATTTATTTAACACCTTTCAGTGCTAGTATGGATGTGGTATGAGGTTACTATTTTTGTGGTTATCGGGTTTTCCAAGACCCTAAGGGGTTTATATACAATGTGGGTTGTGTTTGATCGGATAATGAAGGTTATAATCTTATTGCTGATTCAATAGACTCCACATGTGGGTGATTTGGTTTGGCTATAAGTGTGAATAATATTGAGATTCCACTATGTGCCTGTGATTATCATGTTGGATCAGGATTATTTTTTATGATCACAATTTTGCAATGTCCTGCATAATATGATGGGTTCATAGCTGACCTTTAGTATAACATATCTCTCATAAATGGATAGAATCTTGGGAGGAGTATCTTGATCCTAAAGGGTATGTTCAATGTACGTGTGCTTGAATTTACCAAATAATGGGATGAAAATCAGTATTTTTATGAGTTTTCATACAATAATATCTTCCATGATTTGATTCAAACAGATCATTTTGGGATATTTGTAGTTGAACATGTAATTCATTACTCGATATGATTGAGGTCGGAATGTTGGAAGCGATTGGGCTGAGCCTGGTATGAAATAATTCAGAGCCATTATACTTAATTTGGAAGAGGTTAATAACCACATAATGTTTTAAATGTTCATTTATCAATCAATGGTGATTAATGATAGAGTTTTCCATGAGGTACTAGGTTTCCTTTAACGGGTCACCTCAGTTGGGGAATCAACATTTGTAAGGTAGCGATATTTGGCACTATGGTTTGTAGGACTATTTGATATTATGGAATGTATTGAGATGGTGGATTACTAATTGTATATTCCTCCTCAACATCAAGGTATTCATGATGTGTTTCATAAGTATCAAATCCAAAAGTATGTTCTAGAACCAACACATGTGATTAATATTTATAATTCTGAGTTGTAGTTAGATTCATTGTAAGAGGATTGACTAGTATTTATATTGGAATGAAGCAAGAAGGAATATTAAGAGAATACAGTTCCTCGGGTTTAGGTTTTCTTGAAAAAATGAAAAATTAGGATGATACTTGAGATTAGGAGCCATGTATCTTTGAAAAGTATTCGGAGTTTTTCAAAGGAGATCCTTGTAGATGCATCTCAGGGATGAGAATACCTTAGAGGGGGGGGGTTGTAATGAACTTAAATTATCAAGTTGAGTTATGGTTTAATTTTTTTTCTAAATATTCTCTAACATGGTTATTTATATAAATTTAAGGTATTGGGGTAGCTCAAGAGTTTGTTTTGGTGGACCGGGGTGGACCTGCAATTGAGACACTACTGTAGGATTTCATTAATAGCATGAATGTATACATCACACTATAAATGGTTAATGTAGAAATATAGACACTTTGGATACAATTATTCATGTAGTGACACCACGTTCAAATAATTAATGGTTTTTTCTAGACATTATTCACACTATTACCACTTTGGTTGCATCGTGAATGTCCACCTGGGTATATTTTAAAAAGGTAAAAATTGTAACTTTGTCTTGGACCATCTTTAGGTATTCGCCTCCACCCCATTTGACACATACATGAAATCAATGAGGTATTTGGATGATCCATGAAAATTTTAGATCCTTCCACCTTATCTACTTACTGATTTATGTTCCATTTATTGAGGAGGTTTTCACTAATTATGTCTCAGACTGCTTATTCCCCAGGTGAATATTTCATATTCTGTTTCTTTTTTCTCATTATAAATTCGTAATATAAGAATGTTGAGGATAATTTTATGTATTAGTTGTGTTACGATTCATTTTAGTAGTGTTTTGGGTGATTTATCATTATCACACTTGAGGTAGGAAGTCTACACCATGCTAAGACAATTATATGTAATTGTATGCCTAAATCTTCACATGGGTTTGTGTGTAGCCCTGTATAACATATGATTTTAGTATTGAAGTGGATGGGTGAGATTTGTGAAATTTATTTTGTCCCTTGGATGGGGAGTATGAGTTTTTTTCTCAAATTCATGAATGTGATCGACATACCATTGATAAAGGTAGGATTTACTTCATGGGTAATTGTAATTGGGAATAGGAATATGGGACTATGAACGAATATAATGATGTGTTTTGATGATATTTAGGTTTAATTTATATAATTGGATATCGATGACAGACATGGTTGTGATTAACAGGGTATTAGCAACTGGACATGATTAAGATGGTTGTGTATTGGATGAAACATGGTTATATCATTAGTGATATAGCTTAGCTTGTCCTGTGATGTGAGGATATCCATGGGTTATATGAGTGGGATGGTTGATTTGAGATGCATTTATCTGAGTTACCCAGGGTGTGAATAAAGTGACTTGTTTGGATTTTTTGTGACATTTAATGATAGTTCCTTCCAACATGGAGTCAAAGTATATAGGGTTGGTGTTCATAGTAGCCTAGTTATCACATGATCACCAGTGGGTTTGGTGATCATATCTGTATTTATTTTTTCACTATGTTGACTTATAAATTCGTTTTTCACTTATTTTATGCATTATTTGGTGGTTTAATAATAGTTTGACACTCACAACCAATATAGTAATATCAATGAAAATGTAGACTAATTTTTTATGGATCCAGCTATGTGTATGGGCCATGTTCCAAGATGATTAACAAGAGGAGTGGGATGTATAGAGGTGATTATAGGGAAGACTCTTTGATATTTTTTATCATGGTGCATGTTTTTATTCTTCTAGTTATTTTTATATATTAATCCACCCCATGTGGTGATACTAGTTGAATTAGTTTTATAACATGGTAATACCATTTTGTTACAGTATGGATTTTATAAATAATGGATTCACTAGTGTGGTTGGTTGTTTTGTATTTAATTATTTCTTCCATTGTGTTTGTGATTGTTGGTGATTGGTTTCCTAGGTAATAGTTTCCACATGAAGATGATCAAGCCCTCTCTATTATTCGACAATTTCTAACATATGAGGAGGTGTGTATTAGGTTATTTGACCCATCGACATAAACCGAGTGATTCAAGTCCAAGTGTTATATTAATAATTTAAAATATATTATAATATATCTTCCACAAGTTCATGTACCCATTAAAGTACATATATAAATAAATTTTATATTTAATAATATATAATACGGTTCTCTATTTCATTATGAAAACATTATTATGTTACTTTATAATCAATAATCCAACCCTTTCTTATTTTTTATTTTATAATAATGATTATAAAGTTTATATACATAAAAATGTTAATCAGTTGTCCAACACAATAAAACATTTCATTCATAGGTATAGAGTAACACTTTTTATAAAACACTACAATTCCCAATCTTATCCTACATGAATTAGAAATAAAATTAATACTTATGGATTACATATAATTTTTTTAGAAATTATAAATCTAATTCACTATAGAGAAGTAGGGATTATTATTCCACCTCTAACGCAAATAAACATGATTTATTACATATAAAAAAATTTCGATTTATATTAGTAAACTCTATTTTAATTATCAATCTATATATGAAAAAAATAATATTTATGTATAATATGAATCATATAGAATGATCCAAAAGGGATATTGGTTTATATAACACATTTTTCCTTGTTCTCATAAATCATTTTAATTATATTTGAGAAAATTTTAATGTTATGGTACCAATATAGAAAAATATTTCCATTAAATATTTATTTCTGAAGGATTGACATTAATATCATTCTAATAATTTTTATTTGAATACATTTCCAAATGAAAATTATTTTTATGTTTATTATCATATTTTTCAGGTATTTGGTAAATAATTTCACAAAATATACTAACACTAAAATGATAATCTTTTGAATCATATCTATTAGTGGAAACGATGCATATTTCACTATCTTTTATGTTTTCATTTACATTTCATTATTCACATAGATATTTATGGTGTTATTTGAATACATTATATCTCATGATATCATGATAAACTAATTCATTCCAAATTCCATCTAATAAACTATCTTAAGATTATTTCAACATTCACCAAACATTTTGGATTACATAAATTATGTAAATTATATATAATATAATACATTTAATCGTATTAGGGTCAACAATACTAAATGATAGAGGTCTCGATGAGTGATCACTTTACAAAAAATATAATATTTGAGAGTTTATGATTTTTGATAGGACAATGAGAGAGTATACCACTACTAAGAGGTAGTGAATAATTGGTTTACAACAGACCTTCTCTAAAAAATCCCATTATAAATTAATTTGTTTTATTCATCAATAAAAAAATATGATGTGATAATAGAGAGAGATAAAAACACCTACTTTTTTAAAGGAAAATATTCCTTTATTAAATGAAAGAGAAAGAAGAAAGTAGAGAAATAAAAAGAGTACGGGAAAAAATAGGGAAACCCCAAAACAATGACTATTTCCTGACCTTTTTCAGCAGATGATCAGTTAGCCTTCGCTCTTCTTCTTTGAAAGCAATCAGCTCTGCTCTTTCACATCCTCTTCCACGACCTCTAGATCACCCTCTGCAATCATTTTCTTTGTTCGCAAGAACTTGAAGCCTTAACTTAAATATCTCAGCCTCAGTGCTATCAGAACCTGAGTTATCCTCTATATCTTCCTTATCATTGACAGAAGAAGAATTTGTTTTAACTGGCGTCATCCTTTCTTCTGCAGTAGGCTTATCAACCACTGTAGAAGAAGCAACCGGGGACGGTGTCTTCTTGTAAGAAACAATCTAAAATCCATCATTATCCAAAAAGGGTTTTTTAGAAGAGTGAAAATATTTAGATATGACTGTAGAGTCATAATATTAATTTTGTTTACCTTTTCGATTCCCAAAGGGCATTAATTTCCTTTGAGAGAGTTGCTGATCAACCTCAATCTGTGCTTCTACTTCTCCTACCTCCTCATTTACTTTTATTATAGAATCAACATGTTGGACATTATCCACATCCATACAAATCTCAGCCCAAGACTTCTTCTGATTTTCAGGGAAAGTACATACCTTGGGCGAATCCGGTCGGTCTCCCAAAACATCAACTTTATATGCCTCCTCAGGAGCGTCACCATGCACATCTTTCTCAACCAGATTAGAAACCATGCTCATCTCTGGCTTACCCATGTTTTTGTCATCCGAAGGCAACAATTGTGATTAATATTTCCCAGTAGAGGCAGATTTTCCCTTATTGAGACAGTTATTGACATTATGGCCACGCAATGCACAAGAACTGCACACTAAAGAGCGCTGACAAGAAGATAGATCATGACCAATAACATGTCAGTCTATGCAGAACTCATGCATTTTTTCATAAACGATCTTCAGCTCCTTAATATCTTCATCAGTAGCAAGCATCACTTTATCAATAAGAGTCGATCCCAGATCAATCTCAACCATAAACCTAGTGATGTTGCCAAAACATGCAACTTCCATCTCCTTGTCAATTTTTATTGGTATGCCAATGGATAATGCAATATCATATAATATTTTAGGATGCCAATGTATCCAGTTTAAGCCATAAACTCTAACCCAAACCTGAGTCGTAGTGCTATCAACTTCCAAGGGGTTGAACTTTTTATCCCATTCATGTAAATGAATAATTCCAGGTTTGAGGGTAATGGATCCAAAGCCCCATGCTCGAAATTTTAATTCAACTATGGGGAAAAGCATATGGAAATATCCCCAACCAAGTGAGACACACTTCCATGTTGAGAAGCCCCTAATTAAATAAATATGTTCCTTGAGATCATCAATTTTTATAGGTTATGTACCCTTAGGAAGGAAAAGGCGATCAATGATTGAGAACTCACCCATTTTGAGCCTTTCGGAGACCGCAATAGGATCCGCCTTGACGTGTGCCGTATTCCCATTTCTTCTAATGGATGATTAAATCCCACCTTTATGATAAACAAAGGATCGAGCACCGCCATCCTATCTAATAGCCTCATATCTCTCCAAAGCAGGTTCAATTGTACCTACATTAACAGCAGATCTATCCAGAACTGGGATAAAAATGCCAAACGTTTTACTCATTTTACCCATGTTCATATCTTATTATGAACAAGAACAAGGATTAAGAGAAATTTTAATTTCTAGAACAACTAATAAATGAGATACAAACATATGTTTAAATATGTCAATCAATCACATATAGCTTCAACAAGTGCTTCTGGATACTGATTTAAGTGTTTACATTAATTCTTCACCAAAATTTATATGTAAACCATCCTAGAATAATACATGGGATATATGAACACATATCTCAATTATTTATATCACTTATAATCAATATTGTTTTGTTAGAACAACCCATATTTTTAGACCTTGCATGTGTAATGGATTAAAGTCATAGTGGATCGAATAGATACATTGAGAGGGGAGGGGTCAATTAGTGTAGCTAAAATTTTAAAATATAGTTATTTTAAATATATATCTATAGTTAGTTTAGAGATAACTCTTTTTATTAGATTAAACTCAGCCTCACCTGGTGGCTATTAATGTATGGATGGTCAAGGCACACAATAGTTTGCAAGATGTTGGGAAATAATTTCTGAGATTTCTACTAACTGAAATAGTTTGTTATCTACTGAGATAGATTCTCTACTAATATATTTTTATCAAAAAAACTGGTTGGATAAGTTGTAATACTAATACCATTATTCCAACCATTTACACTACCTACCATGGGTTTTACTATATCCCTATATTTATAATGAGAAACAAAAACTACCCTCCAAGATAGATCATTATTTAAATGTAGTTTTATTCATTCACAAATAAATTATCTTCCTATTTGATTCAATACAATATTATCTAGATAATACACCTTGACTACTTAATGAAAAACCAATTTAGAAGCTACATGGTGAATAAATACATAATATATCATTTTACTCAACTCACTTCATATAGAACCCTTTAAGGTTCAAAATTTATTTCTTCTCTCAAACTCATCTAATAACCAGGACATTAATGAATAAAATTACCTTTCTTTTAACGTCTTAAGGATATAGAAAACACATTCACTTTTTTTTATTATTGGGTTTAAATGGACGTTATGTATCGTTACCATTGATTATATAGCTGTTTAATAGTTATCACACAACTAATATAAATATATGATTTTAAAAATCCTTTCGACAAAGACAACAGAGATAAAGGCCTCATCTAGTAGATTCAGGTCATATGATGCTCATCATTCAGGGCATAGAAAAGGAGGTAGTGTCATTGGGCTTCATTCTTGACAAAGACCTTTCCAATCATTAACATGTTAATCATGAACAGAATCACATAGAGGAGATGTTCCAGTTAATAGTGATTACCACCGAGGTGATGTTATCCAAGCCTCCCCAAGAGTCTTTCATCATCACATACCTTACCATTAGGTCTTATGTGGGTGTTATAAGAGGTTATTTAACAATATATTTGTTACTTATTGTGTAATACCATTTTATAAATAATAGTCTTATTACACAAATTCCTTTATGAGAATAGTATTTCTTAATAAATTACGACTTTGATAAATTTACTTTCTATTAATAATGGAATGTTTTTTGAAATATATACATTAGGTGTTTTATAAATAATATAATAAATAAAATTCATATAAATTATGATTATATAAATAACTTATATTTAAATGATTAAGAAACGTGTTTGATCGGTGTTGTATTTTTATAACATAAAATAAAAAGTTTATTTTTTGAATTTAAGAATTTACATTATGGAAGTACTGAATTTTTAAAATAATTAATATTTTAATAAAATATTCATATGAAATTACTTTTTTATTAATATTAAATGAGAATATAATTTTTATGATGTCAACTGCAATTTTGATTAAGGTTTATAAACTATTTTTTCTCAAAACCAGTCAATTTTCAATAAATGTTGGTTCTCATTTTAAAATTGAAGATCCAAATATTATTAAAATTATTTAGATAAAATAAATAATATTATTGGAATCAAAATGTTGAAATTATCCAATGGTCAATTTTTCATAATTTTCTGAGACAATCAAATTTTTGTGTAAAAATTAAATGATCTATATATATAGTGTGTTTTATAACATCACAATGACCCAACAGTGATTTTATAAATACTATAGAATGAATATTCGAACAAATATATGTTTTAAATTTAAAATAATGTAATTTAATATTTATTTCATTTATTTTATAATGCCTTATTTAATCCACCAAAATGTATAATATATTTTATGAATTCAAATTCATTTCCTTGAGGGTGTGACTCACCTCCTCATGAGAAAGGATAATATTTTAATATATTCAACCCTTTCCATATAAAATAATTTTCTATGCTGTCATTTTCTAGAAATCATGTTAAAAAACCATGAGTTGGTTTGTGGTTTTGAATATTTTAGTGTATAGTGTCAAAAACCTAAATAATGTAGAATTGCCCCTCCTTTTATATATAAACCCATTCTATCACCCATTTTATTCGCTCTTTAATATCATTCTCACACTTATTATACACTCTATAGAGGCTTCCCAAGGTTCCCTCATCCTCCCATGAAGCCTCTCCCAAGCCTTTGTGATCACATATCCAAGTAAAGGTTGCTTCCTTTATCAATTTTTCCCATGTTTCCTTATATTGTTATACACTTTTATTTTTCAATTAAAAATTATGGGGAATGTTTTATCACATCATACATACTTCCCTTATTATGTCTTAATTATTACATACCCATTTCAATCCCATTAATGACTCCCATTTACACCTATTACCATGTCGAAATTATATAATGGTCCTCCGCGATGGTTACCCCCAGTACACTCTTTCGACCTCAGAATTTATGGATGCCTTTTCTATTCTCTCCCAGATATTGGTTGCTCAGTTCCCTTAACAACGTCGTTTGGTCTACGTCATCTATAGAATAATTTTTAAAAAATTCCGGTTTCTATAATGGTCTTCTGTCGGGCCCCTAGACAATCGGCATATTATGATTCAGTTTTCCTCCTCAGAAGATATCATCACCGCATGGTCTAGGGATCCTAGATCCTGCACCGACTATCATTTTAAACTTCTGAAGTGGTCCTTCAATCTACATATGATGCTGGAATCTCCGACAATGGATTTTTTGGTACGCTTTCTTGAGATCACCCTCCCCTTTCAGAACCCTTCTATCATCTAAATGCTCAAGAACATGGTAGGCCACTTTCTCTGTTCAGATTCAAGAACCTGTACAGTTTTCCACTCGATATCAGCTCATATCTGAGTTGATGTCAATGTGTCAAAAACCCCCAGTCAAATGGATTTGGATTTTTATTGGATATGAATATTTATGGAAGCATCCAGTTGTGTTTGAGTCTTGGACGCACTTATGTTCGCTGTGTCACCACCTCAGGCACGTGTCCCATTACTGCCAGCATGGAGGAAGAAACCAAGGGTGTCACCGTGCCAGGGACCCTCCCTCGGGAAAGGATGGGATCATGGATGGTTCTGTTACTGATCTTCCTTCTGGGATCAGTTGTGAGGCTGCTACTGATCAGCAGAAACCATATCAGATTTCTGAGGACAACCCAAGAGTAACTGATATTCTCTATCGGGTGAAGCACGACCAGGGTGTGGCATTCTCGTCTGAGGATTTGGTTGATCCGAAATGTGATACTGGGGTTTTTTCAGGACTTGAACAATAAATAGTCGTGAGGGATGAAAGGGAGGTCTGCTTGGATGATTCTCAGGAATTGTAGCTGGATCCGCTAATTCCAGTCAATGTTGATGCAATGGATTAGGCTGTCTGTGGGGATGAGTACACTAGTGTGAATTCCCAGTGTCCAGTTTTGGCTTACATCTCATCACATTTCCAATTCATGGGTCACGGATTTTCCCAGACAGGAGTTGTAAAAAATATGCAATATGTCTCGCAAGATATAATTTCTTATGTTGCGAAGTTTAATTCTGGAGGACCGATTTCGAACTCCTTGAACCGTTTTGTATTGTTGGGAGAAGAGGATGGCCATGATCATGAGGATCCTAAAGAGGTAGAGGCCACTCACAGAGAGGATCCCTCAGTGGGATGGGGTTATTCTCAAGAAGACATGGATGATTCTTTGGATCCCACTGCGTCCGCGGGACTAGACATTGCAGAGGAATTTCTTAGATCCTCGTCGCGGAAGGGAATAAACATTATTTTGGATTCTGACGATTGAATTATGAAAACGGTAGGGTGAAGCCTAGAAAGGACTAAACCAACCATCCTAGTCCTCCAGTTACGAAATCTACAAGCAAGGGTATGCTTCCCCCAAAGGTTTCTACAAATGAAGACATCATTTCCCTGAGGAAGTGCAATAGTGACACACTTGAGGTGGCTAAATCCTCCATCGAACCGTGCCCTTAGGTGATGAGGTAATGGTGGATTCAGGAATGCAGCATCAGACAAGCCTCAAATGTGAAATAGATGATGAATCTATGGCCATTAGGGCATCAGAGAAGATGTAGGTGACCCCTCTCAAGGAGACATGGGAAGTAATCATCCATTCCGAGGATGAGATGTTGGAGAAATTGATTCCATTCAATGCCTCGAAGGAGGATCGGGCTAAGATGCCTAAGAGATATCTTGAAGTGGAAACTAGTAGGATGTATATGGAGCGTATTGGAAGAAATGATCGTATTTTGAAAAGAGGGTTTCATGTAGGAAAGTTATGCATTGAAGAGTTCACACAAACGTGGGACAAGTTTACTATTTGGTTCGAGGACCTCATCAAATATGCTCTGGAGTTAGAGGTAAATGGACTTATCTAGAAACTACCTAGGAATAATTCATCAAATAGGTTTAAACTTGATTTCAATTGATCAATTTTTCCATTCACTATTTGATTATTTAGTTTTGTTGTTTGGATTGGGGTTCTCACTTTCCTTTGAATGTCTGAGAAATAAAAAAAAGTAATTTATAATGATGATGATGTTGATGATGTCTCTCTTCTGATTTCTATTCAAGAATTTATCATATATTATGCCTCTCAAATTCTATTTCATATGTTGGGATATTATTATACATGATCCACTTGATTCCCATTTCATGTATAAATTATAAGAGACCCATTTAGTTCTAATCAACCCATTTTATGAATCCTAATGTGATGCTGTTATGCAGCCGAAATTGCACTACGATTTCCCATCCAAAAATCATCGTGTATTGAATACCATGCCCATTTATCTACCAAGGGTATTAAAATTTATGAACATTTATATAATTATTATATAATTTCATATATGTATTCCTCATTCATTTATCATGGAATAAATGATGATGTTTAATGAATCCATGTTATATGAACTTTGTGGCATACATAATAATGGGATTAAAATGTTCATGAAGGGTGCGCCCTGATAGAAATCCAATGCATTGGTTAATGTTTCATATCATGCTAAATTATTTTGGAAGAGGGGTTTACCTGATTCCACTTATTACATTTGTCCAACATGTTGGGATAGGGGTTTACGTAATTGGATTATGTTTATGATGCTTGGTTTTAAGTTATATCCACTTGTCCATGTTATGATAATCATGTTATATCATGCCTTTATGTTCTTGTCTCTCTTGTGCTTCATTTATATTATTATTATCTAACTTTTATTTTATTATTCATGTTATTACATGTCTACTCCCTTACAAGGCATTATATCTCACCCTTTTCTTCTTTATGTTCTTAGATTACCAAATGCAATTGTATGTATGTAGGTATTTTGTTATAATGTAAAAGATGTTTTCAATAAAGATATTGTATTTTAGGTCTTCAGTTTTCATTTAATGTTCCTAATACCTAAAGACACTAAAACTATCGGTCTTCAGGTTTGGTTTACATTAAAATTTATGTAATAAAGCATGCTTAAATGTTTAATAAAACCAATGTTGTTATAGTTGGTATCAAAGGACAGGTTTATCTATTTTTTGGATTTGAATTAGAAAACCATAGTGAATGAATTAAGGATAAGACTAGGTGTAAAAAATATCCCTAAATTCTAGTGAGTTTTGATTAAGTGGTTTTCAAGTAAATAGATCCATTTATATATGTGAACAAGTAGAGGTGGAACTGGCACATATGTTTCTAGGGGAAAAACTTGAAAACACTTCTTTGAGATAGACTCAAACGCGATCTGGTGCACGAAAATTGGTCTTGATTCAATCTTATTTTGTCACTCCCAGGGGATATGATTTAGTAAATTTATAATTATAGTATGAATCATTATTAATGGTGAAGTAAAAAATCTCATACGTTAGGAAATAGATCATCCATAACTTAGATTAACGCCTATAAATTCATAAGTCATGGAAATAAATAAAATTTATATGTTATCTATTTTTGTCATTGGATTCCCATTTATGTGATTCATATTTTAAATTACTTACCCTTAAATTTCCATTTATTCTAGGCAATGGATGGTAATAGTATCACCCGAGCTAACTACCGATATGATGATTAGTGTGATGACTGTTATATTGAGATTCCCAATCTGATGGGAGAGGGAATCAGAAACATTGTCACAATAGCCTCTTAGATTACTAATGTTTTGAATAGAATCATGGGTCAATAGAAACGTCCACCCCCCTGAATAATGAACAATTCACAATTGAGATCTTCATGATACAAAGGCCTCCTACTTTCAAAGGATCATCTGATCCCTCAATCGTTGAACAATGGATCAACTCCATTGAGAATATCTTCCTCATCCTTCAATTTTCTGAATAGGAGAAGGATATTCTAGATACTTATTGTATGTTGGGTGACTCTGATCAATGGTGTACATTCATAATAAATATGATGTTTGAGGAATATATCAAGGTGATATGGAGGAAGGATTTACAGAAAATATTTTTTCATAAATATTTTACTTGCACCCTCTTTCTTACGATGGAATGATATTTCCTTACACAAATGAAAAAGAATGACATATATGTTGGGGCATAAAAGAAAAAATTCCCCAGACATGGATGATATTCCCTTAGTTTTTTACCCTCGAATACAAGTTTTACTTCCCCTTTAGAGGTCTAAAACCTAGTGTACGGAAAGCTCTAGCGATCTGCAACATTGAGAGCTATGACGAGATTTTTTGATGTGCCTTTAATATAATAATGGTGATTGGCTAATATTTTAGGTCTCATTGGGATAAGAATAAGAATGTTTAAATTAATCATGGGGTTCTGATGGATAAATCTAATGGTAACAAGAAATTAATTCATCCCACTGGTCAATTGTGTGGAAAGAAGCACCCTGTAAATTGCCTGAAGTGGAAAAGTAAATGATTTAAGTGTGGTAAGGAATGGAACCAATCCACTGATTTCCAACAAGAAAAATATTATACCATGACAAAATAAAGGAAGGATCTATTAGATCCTCAATTAATTATTTATTTCAACAACTACAAATACATAGGGAACTTTTCATACCAATTCCATAATACAAGGGTTTTTGGAGGCAACCAACAACCTCCAAGAAATCAACAGAGAGCTTTTTCCATCACTATTACCAAAGAGAATCCCGATAATGAAGTGGTGACAGGTACGGTAGTTCTTCATTCAGAAATAGCGAATATACATTTTGATTTTGGTTCTATGGATTATTTAACATATCAAAATTTTAGTATAAAAATCTAAACACCGCCACAAATCATGGAAGTAGAGATGTCAGAGAGATTGAAAAAATGGAAAAATTATATCATCCCATGCATATAACTCCTCCCTTATAACTTTTTGTTGAATGAACTTCCCTAAGAACCTTATCATACTTACCCTGATAGAATTTGATTTAATTATTCACATGGATTGTCCATACCTATATAGATCCCAAATAATTTCCATGAGAGGGAAATCACTCTCCGTGTGGTTAATCGACCCCTAATTCAATACAACTGAACGGAATAGGATGAATCTTCTTTAGAACCACCATCTCAATAATTGATATTAAATCGTAATGATGTTGTGTTTCATTATAAAAATAATGATTCAATGGAAGGAACCATCATCAAAGACATTCAAATTATGAGGGAATTTTCTGATGTGTTTCCTGAGGAATTTCCTGGTTATCGTCATAGAAGTGATGTTGGATTCCAGATTGATCCTATACCTGGGGAATTTCCAACAACTAGGACTCTGTATATAATGGTTATTGTGGAGCTTGAGGAGCTAACAAAAAAACTATAGGAGAATATGGATAAAGGGTTTTTATTTCGAAGTGCTTCACCAGGGGGTGCACCAGTCATATTCATCAAGAATAAGGATGTGTCAAAGCGTATTTGCATTCATTATCATGAGACTAAAAAATCACAATAAAAAATAAAAAACCTTTTCCATGAATTTATGAATTGTTCGATCAGGTACATGTAGTAGAATACTTCTCCATGGTTAACATGCAGCCAGGATATTACCATGTAAGGTTGAAGAAAGAGGATATCCCCAAGACTACTTTTCATACAAGGTACAACCACTATGCATTCATAGTAATGGATTTTAGTATCACAAATTCTTTAGAAATCTTCACAGACATGATGAATAGAGTCGTTATAGATTACCTCTAAAAATATGTGGTAGTCTTTAATGAGGATATTCAAATGTACTACCAAACCAGGGAGCAGTATGATGAGAATCTAACAACAATACTAGATACCTTGAGAAAGGACAATATCAATGTAATGTGTAGAAACCGTGACTTCTGGTTGAAGGAAGTATGATTCTTGGGTAATATCATCACAAGAAATGGGATATTTGTGGATCCTTCCAAATCCAAAGAAACTGAGGGTTGGTCAAGGCTAAAATCTGTGATGGATATCTGTAGCATCTTGGGGTTAGCTAGATATTATCACCGATTTTTTATAAATTTATCATGACTGTAAAACCCTCTTACCAAGATAACTCAGAAGAGAGTAATGATTCTTTGGAATGAGGAATGTAAAGAGTGCATCATGTAGTTGAATAAGATGATTATCACTACCCCTATGTTCACACTACCCACAAGTGGGGATATTTTTGTAATACTTAACGATGCTTTAATGAAGCTCATGTGCGGCATGTTGATGCATAATCCAAAAGTCACTACCTATACCACAAGGAAGTTTCAAATTCATGATAAAAACTATAAAACACATGATTTGGAGTTATTAGTTGTCATATTTGCATTTAAAATATGGAGGCATTATCTATTTTGGGAAAAGTGTTAAATATATAGAGATCACACAAGTCTCAAATATATATTCACACAGAATGAGCTAAAAATGCTCCAATGAAGATGGTTAGAGATCATCAAGGATTACGATTTCTCAATCCATTACCAACATGGAAAATTGAACTAGGTGGTGGATTCACTAAGTAGAAAGGACCATGTGATTTTATTATTGATGAGAAAAGAAATAACCATTCATTTTATATTCGATACAAATGGACATGGGTATCACAATGATGGTAACATCATCAATCCATTCAAAAGTTATTGCTCAATAGTCTCTTTTGGAAAAGATAAAAGATGCACAAACAGATGATGTAGGAGTTTAGAAGAAAGTGGAAGATATCAAAAAAAAAGAATCCACAGAGTTAAATATTAATGACTATGTAATTTTCATATTTGGGACAAGACTAAGTGCTCCATCAAATCCAGAGATAAGTAATGAAATTTTAGATTATTCACATAATTGTAATATCCACATTAACCCAAGAAACAAAAAGATGTATCGGGATATTTTTGAAAATTATTGTTGGGAAATTGTAAAGAAAGATATCATTGAATTTAAATCAGAGTTCTTAGTATTTCATCAAGTGAAGGATGATAAGAAGAATTCAAATGGTATGATGCATACATTATCCATAAAAACATGGAAATGGGATAAAATCATCATAGAAATTGTCATCTGACCTCTAATGACATCCAAAAGGAAATAACGTTATCTAGGTTGTTGTGGATCATATTGAAAAGTTTTAACATCTCATAGAAATTATTGAGTATTTCTCACTGGATATACTATAATGGATATACATTAGATAAGTGGTAAGGCTTCATGGAGTAATAATATCTATGATTTCTGATCGAGATCCAAGATTCACCGTTATGTTCTGGAAGAGTCTCCAAATCTATTTGAACATTGAGTACAACTTCAGCACAACCTATCACCCTCAAACTGATGGTCAATCTAAAAGGACTATCCAGACACTTGAGGAAATAATTAGATATTGATCAATGGACTTCAAAGGTGGATGGTACCAACATATTCCTTTTTTGGAGTTCTCTTACAACAATAGCTTCACTCAAGCTTCTAAATGGCTCCTTATTAATCCCTTTATGGGCTGTTGTGTAGAACAACGATATGTTGAGATGATGTTGTGGGACAAAAACATCTTGGTTTGGAAATGAAATAATAAATATTGGAGATGTTTAAGATGTTCTAGAAGCAAATTAATGATTCTTAGAGTCGACATAAGATTTATGCTGACAATCATCGATGGGACCTAGAGTTTGATGTTGGGGGAATGTTATTCCTCCACATATCTCAATGGAGGATAGTCATGAGATTTTGGAAGAAAGGAAAAAAATAGTCCAAAGCACATAGGCACTTTAGAGATCAGTGATTGCATTAGATCAGTGGATTATCGACTAGCACTCCCACCAAACCTATCTCAAGTGCATGGAATATTCCATGTATCACTCTTAAGGAAGTATATAAGATACCAATAACATGTACTCAATCCATAGGTGGTACCATTGTATTATTCCATCTTCTATGAAGAGAATCATGAGACGATCTTAGATCATAGAGAAAAATTTCTATAAAATAAGATGATTCCCTTCATCAATGTGTTATGATCAAACCACAAGTTTGATGAAGCAACATGGGAACTATAGGAAATGATGACCGAGAGTGTCCCTTATCTATTTTAGTGTGAAAAAAGTAAATTCATAGGTGAAATTTCTAATGGGGGAATGATTTCAATGACCTGACCATTTATGAATGAAATTAGTTTTCTTTTATTGTCTTATGAATATATAAAACACATTTAAATTATTTATTATAGGTTTTAAATGACCATTATATATCATCATTGTTGATGATATAGTTGTTGAACATTTATCACACAACTAATATAAATATATGGTTTTAGTAAATGATTTTTGGACACAAACAATGTAGATAATGTACTCATCCAATATACTCGGACCATATGAAGATCATTTGTTGGATCTCTGAAGGGAAGTAGTGTCACTGGGCTTGGCTTTACACCAAGCCCAATAAAATATTCAACACGTTAACCTTGAACAGAATTTCCTAGAAGAGATGTTCAAGTTAATATAGATTACCACAGAAACGATATTTTCCGAGCCCCCCCAAGTGTCTGTCACCGTCACACACTTTACCCTTAGGTCATTTATGGTTGTTATAAGGGGTCATGTAACATGTTATTAGTTACTTATTTTGTAATCACTTATTATAAATAAATATCTTATTCCACAAATTCATTTATGATAATAAACTTTCTTATAAAAAGTACGAATTTGATAAATTGATTTTTTAGGTAAAAACAGTTCTTTTGAGAAATATTTACATTAAGGTTTATATTAATAATATTATAAAACAATTCTGATAAATGATGATTATATCAATTCCTTATCTATAAATGATTAGGAAACTAGTTTTTTAAGAGTTATATATTTATACGATAAAACAGAAAGTGTATTTGTTTTTAATAAATGATTTTATTGTAAAGCATTAATGAATTTATGAAATAATAAATATTATAATAAAATATTATTTTCAAATTTCTTATATTAATAATAAATTATTATATAATTTTTATGAAGTCAAGTGTAATTTTTATTAAGGATTAAAAATAGTTTTCATCAAAACCCATCAATTTTAAATAAATATTTGTTCTCAATTTAAATGTGAATATTCATATATTTTTGAAAATTATTTTGATAAAATGAATATTATTTTTTGAATCAAGACATCAAGATTATCCAATGGTTAATATTTCATATTTTTCTGTGACGGTCGAATCTTTGTGTAAAATTTAAAAAGTGTATAAATATAGTCTATTTTATGACATCATAATGACCCAATAGTGAAGAAATAAATACTATAAAATGGATATTCAAACAAATATATGTTTTAAATATAAAATAATTTGATTTTAGACTTATTTTTCTTTTTTTATAATGTCATAGTGTATCCTCCAAAATGTATAATATATTTAATGATTTTAAATTCATTTCCATGAGTGTGTGACTCACCTCCACATAAATAATGAGAACATTTTCATGTATTCAACCCTTGGATTTATAAAATAATGTATTCCTCTCAACTTTTCCATAAACCACGGTAAACAATTATTGGTTGGTTTTTGGTTTTTAATATTTTAGTTTGTTGTGTCCAAAAACTAAGTAATAAAGAATTCCTCCTATTTTCCTATATAAACCAACACAAAAACCCATTACTCTTCACTAAAACACTTTTACAATTTTCGTCATTATTATCTCCACTCCCATAAGTCCTCCCAAAGAGCCCCCAAGCTCCCAAGAAGGTGCCTCTCCTAAGCCTTTGGGATCACACATCCATGTAAGGTTTCATTCCTTTCTCATTTTTGTCAAAGTTTCCTTATATTTTTAGACTATTCAATTTTTCAATTAAAATAGATGGGGCATGTTTTAGGACCTCCCCCATAAATCCCTTATTATGTTTGAATGATGTTGGTTCCCTTTCATTCAAATTAATCCCTCCCATATACAACCATTACCGTTCCGAAATTCTATAAGAGAATTCTCTCTCCTCATTTCCATTCAAGAATGTATCTTATATTATGCATCTAAAATTCCATTTTATATGTTTGGATATTATGATAAATGATTCCATTACCTACCATTTCATGTATTAATGATGATATACAACTTTCAATCTCATCAATCCATTTTATGAATCCCCGTGTGATGTCGTTATGCTTCCAAAATTGCACCGTGATTTTCCATGAAAAAATCATAGTGTAGTGAATAACATGCCCATTTCTCTATCAAGGGTATTCAACATTATGAAAATATACTTATTGATTATATAAATTCACATATGTATTCCAAATGTATTTATATTGGAATAAATGATGATGTTGAATGAATCCATGTTATATGATCTATGTGGAACACTTAAGCCTTAGATTAAAATGTTCATGAAGGGTGAACCCCGATAGCGCTCAATGTTAAGTATCATTATACACCATGTTTGGACAGAGGTTTACCTAATTACATTTAGGAAATGGTTCCAGATTTTTGGACTATGGTTTACCTGATTCCTTTATGTCTATGATGCATTTTTTTTGTTGTTTCCACATTTAGATGTTTTGATAATCATGTTATATCATTCCTTTATGTTCAAGTTTCTATTGTTCTCCATTGATATTATTATTGCCTAACATGTTTTTTATTATTCATGTTATTAATTTTTTACTCCCTTACTGGTATTTATAGGTCACCATTTTATTATTTATATCCTCATGTTATCCCATGGAATTCGAAGAACAAAGGAATGTTGTGGTCATGTAAAAGATGTTTTTAATAAAGATTTTGTATTTTATGTTATAACATGTCATGTAATGTTCCTACGCCCTAAAGATACTAGACCTGTGTATCATCTATGTTGTATGATGTGCATGTTTATGAAATAAATTAGGTTTAAATGTGTAATAAAGT
This sequence comes from Viscum album, assembly GCA_963277665.1. Taxonomy (NCBI): domain Eukaryota; kingdom Viridiplantae; phylum Streptophyta; class Magnoliopsida; order Santalales; family Viscaceae; genus Viscum; species Viscum album. The sequence continues at coordinate 72,146,526 of OY728135.1, forward strand.
CCATGGATGTTATAACCCCACACTATAAAATTTGGTAAAGTCAATTTTTTAGTCATAAACACCCTCAACTTCATTATCACCATCTTCTTCTTCTTACAATCTATATTTCACAACCTTTCCCCTTTTTTATGATAAATTATATTTTCTATTCTTCCCACTCTCTAAATTTTTTATCATCCATGATATTACAAACAAATAATAATCATTGTCTTTGGTATAGAAAATTTTTCTATATAGGTGGCACATTAACTTCTCACCATATTTTCATATACCAAAATTAGTATATTAATATATTCTTAAATATTTCCAAAAGTATCTTATTTATTAAATTAATATATTTTCAAAATGTTACTTTTCCGGAACTTTTCACCAATATCATCCATTGTGTCAGTCTCCTTAATTTTTTCAATTATCATTTTCAAAAATAGGAAATTATTCTTTAATGTAAAATAAAACTAGTCTGGTCGTCCCATCATTGAACACTAGAAATAAAAAATCTATAAACATTGATTGTGATGTTCAAAAAACACAAAAATGATCATTTTTTAATTCACTAGAGTAAACTAAATTCTCGATTTTGAATCACATTCTCGTAAAATAATTCAGTAACTTATAGAATAACATTTCACAAAAAAATCATAGGAAAATAGCTCTATCATTAAATCATTGAGCATGCATCACATCTGGATTAGAATATGATTTATGAAGTGAAGAACATAAAATGATCATACTATTAAACATCTTAAATATTCTTGGATGCATGTTCAGTTACATTTTACTTCATAATCATTCAGTTTTTTTCAATAATGGTATTGTTCTTTAAGATATCTGAATCAAGGAAACTACATGTTTATTGAATCATAAAGAGTTTATGATATTTTAATCATTGATCAATTTTTTTTGAATTATTGATTTGGATTCATAAAAAACTAAAATTCAAGAAACATAGAATATTCATAAGGATAAAATTATCCTTTTGATATCACCAACATTGTTTCATGAATATGTATCTCAACACTTAAAATGTCTAGATGATTCTAATTCACTAGACATTCCAGGTTACACATCATCATCACATCCTTACAATACCTCAAAAATCATCATTACTATAGAGACTAATAATTATAGTGAAACTAAAATGAACCTTTTGGAAATAAAAATTATGAGATACTGATTAAAATGAATGTTATGATTTCATTGATGCTTAAGAGATAATTTTTATTGGAAACAAAATCACATTTCTAGTAAATAGTCCCTGATATTGCCTCATGATTATGTGGATTGATACTTATAGACATGTATTCCAGATGTAAAAATAACCCTTACACAACCACATTTGTATACAATATCATAAATGATCATTTTGGGGATTTATATACTTAACCATTGTTGTGATTGAACTCAAAATTTCTATAAATCTTAATATAAGGTAAGAACCCATTCAAACGTCAGTATCATCCCATACACTATAAATCACCTCAAATATAATTCAATTACTTGGTTGAAAACAACCAAAACAAACAAAAACTCTTCAACAATTCTTCCAATATATAGGTTTCTTTGGTCTTATCCTTTGGCTTCGTTGTCAACTATTATTCAAATATTTCAAAAACTACTCAAAATAATAACTTATTTTAATAATCTCGCATAGGAATTATAAAATCATAGCCTATATAAAATTAGATTCTTCTTATGCCACACCATAATATGATGTATTTTTTTTAGATAATTATACCCATCTTTGAAAATAAACTATATTCCAAATAATTCTAAGGGAATCCTCATTCAACCCATCACAAAAACTCACCCATTTATCAAAAATCATATTAATGGATATTAATTTCAAAATATCCTTTGATATTATTCTCCCCTTTATAAAAACCCATGAAAAATATTTGGTCACTCCCCCACCCACCTTACAACATAATCAAAATCCATTTCGGGCTATGCTTCTGTATATTTTTAAGAGATGTGGGATGGCTGAAAAAAGATTCAAACATAATTCAGAGGACTTATCCTTTGTAAATTCTTTAGTATATATATATATAGCTTGCTCCCCTGTTCTAAAATTTCACATAACCTTTGGTTAACTTTTCATTAATGATATAATGTATAAAATAAATTTGTTTATATATATAATATTAAATATAATTCTTTCAATTCTATATAGAAGGTTGATTTTCATAGGAAATTAATAGTGTCATCTTAACCTTAAATCCAGTGTTTGTTAGCCAAACCTACTCTCATAACATTTGATTATAAGAGTTTGGGGATACTATGTAACCCATTTTAGTTGTGCTAAATTCTACTAAACATTGACTCTTGATATGTCATACCACACAACTCTTACTAAGAAAGAATGTTCCACATGAAGTGGAATTTCTATCAATACAATCACATTCCCAGTCATCATATATAAATTTTTATAAAGTAAAAATATGGGAGAATATAGAATATATAAATAAATTTAGTGTATTATAGAGTGTATCTTGAGATCCTCTTAGCTACAAACATGTGATAGTCCGTGAGATAACTATGAAATATTACACACAATATGATAATCATTAATATTTCTAGTCTAGAAGCTATTAGTTAGTGAAGGATTCCAATAAATTTTTTATAATCTAATTGATTCAAACTTTTTCCAACCTCAAATTGGATTTTATTAGTGTCAACATATAAACAATTATTAACCCCATTTTGTTGTTTTATTCCAAAGCTATTCTATAAATCTATAGATTATTTTTCATCGAATAGATTAATATAATCAGCATCTTGAATTGTTTTCAATACTTGAATATATGACATCCCATACAATCTAGAAATCCCAAAATGAATGTTAATTTTCTTAGAAAAATAATCATAAAGTGACTCTTTTTCACCTGTAAAATTAATTCTATCCACATATACTATAACAATAAGAGTGCATATGGATAAATACTTCATATAAAAATCATTATCAACCTTGCCTTTGAAAAATTTCATTATACTCAAGCATCAATCCAGCATAGCATACTAGGACCTTGTTATTTTATTTGATAAATATATATCCTTAATAATCATTTATAATGTGATCCCTTTTTATTAAGAAGATATTCTTAAAACTATTAAATATAATTATCTTTTTTAAGATAAAAATTTAGAAAAAAATATTTCACATGAATTTGATAAATCATATAGTGTTTTTGATACACTGATGATGAGAAAATAATAATTTTCTAAAATATTTACATAGGATAAATGTCAGTTAAAATTCAAATCCTTCAATCTAAGAATTCCTATTTCAATCTTGCATCACATTACTATTTGTGGCTTCACATTTCTCAGACAACTTATTTCTAAAAACCCACATAGTGAAAATGTTTTTTTCTTCTCATGATTTGATTCTAAATATGAATTGGTTTTATTTATATTTTATAATTTGATTCATTTGTTAAATAAATCCATTCATAATTCCCAATTTTCTCATAAACTATTTGAGGTTATACTTGTGTAATTATAGTATTTTGGTTTTCTAACACCGTTTTTTTTCTAGTTTGGACATATTTATCTTGTTTCCCCATAATATTCACATAACTAATATGTTTCTTTATGATTTCATGCTTCTACCTTGAATACCCATCATTTTCTTCATCCCTAGTCACCTATAAGTCAACATTAACCATAAATTATCATTTATAGCCGATTCCAAATATTCTTTTTATATAATATATATATCTTTACTACATTAGTAGATTCAAATTTATCCTCATTAAATTAATCTATTACTTGATAATTTTTTAAATATTTAACATCTTAATACACTATATTCCACACAACTTCTCTCCCAATGAAATATGAAATAGTTTTTAGATATCACATCAAAATTTATATTTCCGAAATTATTTATAGTTCATTTTTTACATGTTTTTTTTTTCTCGAGTTTTGGGTGAGGCAGGTTTAAATTTTGAGTTTTGGGGTGTTTTTGTCATTGTGAATTGTCATCACACAATTGGGGAAACCATGAATCCTTCTCTAGGAAACTGTGTGGCTCAAGTGTTAGTGGATGAGGCATATAACACATATTTAACACTGTTTCTAAATAGTTCAATATGAATTAGCGGAGGTTTTGTGTGAGGATGCAGGTGTTTGGCTTGGTTGTTGCATGGTTTGGTAAACCATGTTGTCAAACCATGTGATCTTCTTAGATTATAAAAATTATGAAAATTTTAAACTAACGTTAATTTATTTCAATCCCACATATACACATTTCTCCCTCCCTCTAAATTCTAAGGCCATAGGAGTCATCCTTCTTGGTTCTTCAAGTCCCCCCCCCCTCTATTACATTGTGTAGATTTAATGTTTTTTTCATGATTTCGGGAAATATCTTCAAGGTATTCCACTCTCCTCTCCTACCTCTTATTCATTATTTTATTTTCTCTTGGGATATCTTTCTCTAATGGTCATGTAGATATAGTGTTTCTCCATAGATTTATGTTGGTGATTTTGTGTGTTTATTACTTTTCTTCATAGATCATTTCTCTTGCAACCATTACGGTGTGATTTTGAGTGTTTGTGTGTGTTGATGAAGCATCATGAAATAGAGGTAGGATTCCATTTACACATTCCTATGAATTTAAGATTCCTCGGTTTCATATATTTCTTACCTCCCTTGTATTCTAAATAATATTAGGTGATCATTGGAATATCTGTTTGGTGTGAAAAGTGGTGTTTTATAACATTTTTTTTGATAAATGTATTTGTTTTCTTAAATATTACAAATTAAGTGTTTGATAAAAAAATTCTCTTTACTCTGTGAGTGTTTTGAAATATTAAAAGCAAGTTTTTTCTTTTTAAATTAATTTTTGGAATATTAAATGATGATTTTGTTTTCGTGGAAAAGATTCCAAGTGGTTTTTTATGTTAAAACCAGCATGTATTTGACTGTTGAAAGTGTTTTGACATGTGATGATTGATTGTGGCCCATTTTTAATTTTTATACAAATGTATTCAGATTGAAAGTATGATGTGAATATATGAAAGATATTTTTAAAATTAATATGAAACGGAAAATAGTATATTTTCACATTTTGGGAATGGTGATTTGGCTCTTTGGTAATTGATGGGTTTTTTATGTAGAGCCTGAAGCTCAGTTTTTCCCATTAGTGAATGTTGTGAAAATATTATTTATGAAAACTCTCCTTAGATAATTCTTTTATCGATTTTATATAAATTGGTGGGATATCCTCACTATGGAATCCTTGAAACCCATTTCTTATGTGTGTAATAGGAGGTCCTAGGTGTTGAATTTTCTGTGGCCAATGTTTTTTAAGGCTAGAGATTAATCCTTGGAGTGGCTCAGGGTGATGAATGTTGTCTAGGATATTTGTATATATGTGCACATGATTGTATGATCAGTAAGAATCTGTTGGATAACTATATTCCTTACATATTTACATGGATAAACTAAAATAGGTATTGAATTTTATAATAATGATTAAGGCACTAGTTATATTACAAACTATCTAGTGGCCCATAGTAGCAGGATATATATTTTTATTATTTAAATGGGATGGTGCCCCTCTATTTTTACCATGTGGAGTATGGATGATCATGTTTGATATATTTTATGACACTGAGTGAGCCATGTTTTCTAGGATGACTCAACACGTATTAGTATGTTTTGGATAATTCACGATCTTCTAGGTTCACCCATGTAAATTGGATTTTATTGGCTTCTGGGGGATGATTAAGTTGTCTTGTTGGTTTGTTATCTATGTTATCTTATTACCACTCCCTTATTATTTAAACAATACTATATCATACATACATGGTTCAATTCAAGGATAAAAGTTTTATGTTGGGTTTTCAGTGATGTATGGAAAATGTTTTCCTTTTTATATTTTTTATACTCTAATGTTCTGATTTTGAAATAGAAGCGCATCCCTACCATTGAAAATGTCAATTTCACGTAAAAAGAAAAGAGTTCAAATTCATAATGAAAAAGGGAAGTAGACTATATTTTGGTTTAATGTGTAAAATACATGAAAATATTACAATTTATATTTTATTTAAAACATGATGTTGACGATTCTTTTATTTTTTTAGTATGTTCTTTGTGAATAGATTTGTTCGGGAAAGCTTACTGGGTTATAATATTAACTCCTTTCAATTATTATAATTTTTATCCTTTGATTTTGGTTCATCTTGGTTCATATCTTCATGGGTTATGTTTGGTTTTGGTATTAGTGAGTGACCCTATGGGTCACATGGATATGTGTGGTGGTCATGTTTAGTTTGGGTTTTGTTATCAGTTTGTTTTATTTTTCAGATTCTTGTATAATAGTTATTCAATTGATTAGTTATAAATTTTGGGATTCTTGTTTATCTATCCACTATTCTATTTATTTATTTATTATTGGGTGAAACCATTCCGTTGGTTACTATATTCATTCTCAACACTAGTTGTCAACTAATAGGAATTGAGAATGCACTTCGGGCTATGTCACGGATCAACTCGGGTAACCGGTTCGGGGTGGACCCAGATGGTTCATGAAATAATGGTATCATTGAAGGCTCTATTACAGGACCTTACTTTTGGACTTCCCTTTTCTATTTGGTTATGTCAAGGTAGATGGAGTAGGAATTTTGGAACCCCATGGTGTAGGTATGAGGGAGTTTCTGGCCAACACTTTTTATACCTTGCCTTGGGTTTCCATGGGATATCCAATTTTGTAGTTTCCTTTTTTTATTATGAAATTTTTAGTGTTTTGAATTTGAAATGTGAGTTGGGAAAATGATCTTAGTTAGATTACATGTCTTATAATGCAATGTGGATCATGGAAGATAGTCCTAGAATATTCTCTGTGATGGTGGCATGTTTGGTATATGGAAAGAAAGCATATTTTCTAGTCACCCATCGACACTAGTTTCCCCATGTGAATTGTTTTGGGTTTCCATTTATTATTAAAATTGTTTTGAAATCACTTTTTTAGAGTTGATGAAATATAAAGTTAATGTAATAATGGTTTGGTTTTTGAAAAGTGGAAAATGGATTTCCAGAATTTAGTTTTAGTAAGGCTTTAAGAATGTGGGTTTTTGTAAAATTACCTTTGAGGTAAATTATAATGGTTTAAGGAAATTGAATTTTTATAATGAAAATATGGAATTATTGAAATTTTTATTTTTAAAATAGGAATTTTTTTGAAGATATTTCAATAAATAATTTTAAATGAGAATAAGTTGGTTTTTAATAAAATAATATTATGGGAGCATAATTTGTGTTGTTGATGAATTTTTTTTGAGTGGTGTAAAATTAATTTTTGGTTGGGGGTAAAATGGATTATAATTTTGAGTATTGATACATGGATTAAAATATGTAATTTAAAAATGTTTATTTGACATCGTAGTTAGTGATATTTTTAAATTTTTTTATGAATTTTTGGAATTGGATCTGGATTGAAAGTGTGGGTTGAATGTTTTATTTTTAAAAATGATTATGTTTTGTTTTAATATTTTTTATTTTACATACATGATTACATGAATGTATATGTGTAAAATGTATATGAATGATTATGGGTTCCCATATTGGTATGGTTTATGGGGTTTATTTAATGGGACATGAATGTGAATGTGAGTGAGACTCTGAGGAATACCATCGGTGAGTGTGAAATCCATTGAGTTTTTTTCCAGTCAAAAATGTATTTAGGAAGAAATTTGAGAAATTTTTGAAAACCAGTTGTTGTGTGGTGCATCATCGAATTATTTGGAAGTATTTTTTATACTATTATTTGAGTTTGAGAGATCTTTTTGATGAGATTTTTTTCATTTAGATCTTGGTTTTCTTTTTTAATAATGTATTCCAATATAAAGATTCAATGGATACTTGTGAAGAAGCTCTCGGTGGTTCCCAGTAAGCAAGATTTCTAGTTTATCAACCAACTAATTTCATTCCCGAGTTTTTAATGTAAAATACACCTCTCTTTTATAGTCAAGTGGATCCTCTTTAATCGGAAGAGTGGTTGAGAAAAATCCAAGGGATATTTGGCATCATTGATTTTATTGAGTCGTGAAAGGTGAAATTTTATATCATTATGCATTAAGGATCGAACATGAATTAGTGGTAGTCAGTCACTAAAAACAACCCTCGAGAATATCTCACCTTGATATTCATCAAGGAATCATAGACCCAAAAGTACATCTCTGAGATGAAAAAGTTAAGGAAGGGAATGGAGATGTGTTTTTTATAACTAGGAGATGGGTTGGTGTTAGAGTTCAACAATCTCTTATTAGATCAAATTCCTTATGATCTGAGGTATTTTGTGGAATATTCCTCAAAGGCTCAAGATTTTGAGTGTAGGATTAATCCTTATGAATGGTCAGATGTTTTAGAGTTCAATATAATATATTTTTTTTACGTGGTGTGGAATGTTATTTGTGTTGAAGCTATGATGGTGGGACTGCTTGTGTTACTCTTCCCCCTTCAATTCCAAAAAGTGTTGCGGGGAATTCTAGAAATAATGTGGGATGTGGTTTAGTGCTGGTCATAGAATCAAGAGTCCTCTGGATCATTGGCCTTCTTATTCATGGTTTTTGACCATGTTGTATCATCTGTTTAGAAAAAAATCATGATAAATATACATGTTAGAGGACACCAAAGACATGTCATATTTGTGGGTGCCTCAGCCCCGGGAAATATTTCTGTAGAGGTGTTTCATGTAAGTGATGTGGATCCAGTTCTCTTTAGTATATTTCTATTTTGGTTTTTTTAAAGTCCCTTTATGTTCTAGGGTTTCCTTGTGATGTGGAAGTTATGGATGGTGGTGTTCTATTTTTATCGAAATGATAGGGGGTGTTGTAGATCTACTAGGAATATATTCTTTAGTGAAATTGTTCTTTTCTCTTGGAAATTATAAATTCTTCTATTCTATGTGATGGTGAATTATATATATAAATTAATTATGAAAGTTGGTTTTTGGTGTGTGGTGGTTAATATGTCCTAACTATGGGGCAATAGATTCTTCAAACATCTAGGATCCATCCATAGGCCTCAGATTGAATCTTTTCACATAGTCAGGAAACCATCTAGGGTGTGGGGAACTCTGGTTCATGTCTTGTATCCACCATTGGGATGAGACATATTAAGCATTAATTATATAGTTCTTCTTGTTTTTGTATGTTCCCTCCTGTGGATTAGTTTAATTTTGGTGTGACATTTGGTTTGAAGATTCTTCATTGGGGCCCCCTTTTAGAGGGGGTTTGTTCTGTGTGGGGAATTTTTAGGATGGTTTTAAATAGTTGGTTCATAATGGTGGGGAGACCCACCATGGGCTCATTGAGTTTTCTTTTAATGTTGATCCGTGCTAGTTGGATTCTAATAATGGGAAGCCTCTTCTAGCCTTCCACGTTGATTATCCAATGTAGTTGTAGTGATTTACTTGAAATGTGTGGGTTAGGTTGTTGTTTTGTTTTGGTCAAGAGGCATAAGTTCTATTTGGATTTGGTGAATATGTTCTTATTTTGAATGGTGGGACTATGTGGATGTTGAAAATCCTTATTCTTGATTGATCAAATTGAAGTTTTTTTACATTTATGGGGGTGGAAATCATTACTCATGTGGGGAATTTTCACACCTATATTTTTATTTTGGACCACAAATCTGGTTTATCTTTTAGCCTTGGGTTTTCATCTCATTTTCAGATGTTATGGGTTTAATTTTTGAGTTTTAGGGTGTTTGTATGTTATATAATGGTTAGAAAACCATGAGGCCTTCTTCAAGAAACCATGAATCTCATGTTTCAGTGGGAGTGTCATTTTACATTACTTGAACATAGCCTGTGAAACTATGTGGTAAGCATACATGGAGGTTCTATCTTGGGAAAGTGGCATTTGGCATGGTTGGGGCAGAGTTTGTAAATCTTTTGGCCAACCCGAGGAGGTTTTTGAGTTTGTATTGTAATGGAACATGGTTGGTTTTCACATAGTTAACCAATGCGGACTAATCGTGCAACCTTCATAGACTTTAATAATAATGAAATTCCTAAACTAACCTTGAGGGATTTTAACCCCAATTATGCAAATTTATCCCTTCCACTGGTTCGTAAAACCCTAGGGGCACCCTCCTCAGTTCTTTAAAACTATCCTCCCACCCATGGTTAGATAAAATGTAGTTATTCAAGATTTGGGGAAAGATCATCATGGTATTCCCCTCTTCTCTCCCCCATATTCCACTTTATTTCATTTTATATTGAGATTTCTTTATCACATGGTCATGTGGATCTATGGTTTGTGTTTCCCTTGATTAATGTTGGGGGTTCTGTGTGTTTAAGGTTCCACTTGGTAGATCATGCCTCTTACATCCCCTATGTTGTGATTTTGGGTGTGTGTTGCTGAAGCATCGTGGGATTGAGTAAGGTTTCCCATAGCACATGCCATTAAATTTATGATTTGTTAGTTTCATGAATTTTGAAACTCTATTGTATGCTAAATAATTTTCCGTGTTCTATTTAATGATTGTTTGGTGTAAAATGTGGTTTTTTAACCATATTTTCTATAAATGGCATTGTTTTGATAAATATTTCACACCTAGTGTTTGATAAAATTCTTAGTTAGCCTTGGTGAGTTTTTTTAATATTTATATAATGGTTTTTATTTTTAAAATAATTTTTGGCATATAAATTATTGATTTGGATTTCATGGAAAATATTCCAAGTGGATTTAGAATTTAAAAGAAGTTTGTTTTTGAATTTTGAATGTGGATTGACATCTGATGATGGATTTTTGTCTATACAGAATTATTATAAAAATTTATTTGGCTTGAAGGTGTGATTTGAATGTTTAAAAGTAATTTCGACATGTAAAATGGTGCATTCTCACTATTTTGGAATGGTTATTTGTATCTTAGGTAAATAATGGTTTTTTGAATAGAGATTGTGGCCCATTTGGCATTTTTTAAAATGTGGTGAAAATAATTAATATGAAAACTCTCCTTGTATAATTATCTAGCCATGTATATATGAATTGGTGGAATTTCCTCACTATATAATATGTGCGACCCATATTCTATGTGGGGAATTAGTGGTCCTCTTCGTGGAATCCTTTTTTGTCTATGTTTTTTTTTCTAGAAAGAGATTGATCCATTGAGTGTCTTATGGTGATGCATGTTATTTTAGTTATTTTTATATATGTGTAAGTGATTGGATACTCGGGTGTCATTGGTTTGATCATCCTATTCAATAAATATTGACATGGAGGACCTGGTACAACTATCTAATTTTTTGATAAATATTGTTTCACAAGATAGATTACCCCCTAAGTAGTGGACCATATATTTGGGATATATTTTGTTTTTATTTATATTGTATTGTGCCCCTTATTCTGTAACATGTGAGGTTTGGCCGATATTATTGTGAGTAGTTGATGTCATTGAGTGAGGTATTCTTTCCTAGATCAGTCAAAATGTACTAGTATGTTGTAAATTATTCACGATCTCCTAGGTTCACCCATGTCTATTTAAACATAGTTACATGATGAAGATGACTGAGTTATTTTATTGTTCAATCATCCATGTATTCTAATATTCATTTCCCTTATTATGTAAAAAATAAAATATCTTACTTTCATGGTGTAATTCCTGGATAAAGGTTGTGTGTTTGTTTTTCAAATATTTATTGAAACTTTTTACATTTAGAAATGTTGTATACTATCATGTTTTGGAGTTGAAATAGAATCATGTACCACCCCTTGAAAATTCCTAGGTTGTGTAAATAGAAAAGAATTTGGATTTGGAATGTAAAAGGGAAATGGAATATGTTATGTTTTAAATTGGAAAATTTGTGAAAAAAAGATACATTGCATATTTTATTTAAAAATTTAATTGGATGGTTCATTGATTTTAAAATAACTGCATTGAGAATATATTTTTGGGCACGCCTACTATGTTTTAATACTCACACATATAGTTATTTATTGTTTTTAGAATTTGGTGCATGTTAAGGTTGGTTTGGATCACCGTGGGATATTTTTGGTTTAATTATTTGATGGTGACCCTTGGGTTCACATGGAGATGTTTGGTTTTCAGGTGTATTTTGGGTTTTGTTGTCATTTTTTTTGTATTTGTTAGATTCTTGTAGGAAAGATGTTTAAAATAGTAGTTATACATTTTTGGATGATTTTTTATCTTTCCATTGATCTATTTTTTTATTGGTAGAAATAGTTATCATGGTTACTCTGTTGATGCACAACACTAGTTTACATCCCGTGGGAGTCTGGAATGCCCTTTTATCCATGTCGTGGATCGGTTCGAGCTACATGTTTGGTGTCGACCTGGGTTTGTTCATGACATAATCTATTATATTACTTCATATGTCAAAAATGATTATTTTTTGTCACTCAGTCACATAATTTTTTTTGTAGTGTATAATATGATATATTGATGTATAATTATATTTTTTTCCTATAAAGAACTAATAATAATTGGATGTTCACTCCTTTGCATTATCAGACCTCACCTTATTGATGTAGACACCAATTTCCTACTAAAAATTCCTTTTATGTTTTTTAAACATATAAAGAACCAAAAATGTTTTTTATCAATATGATATTAATAACATCTGTTTCTTCATTAGTGAATGAAACTAAATAAATTTCACCCTTGGTTTGCTTATTCCTCATAAGACTACAAACATATGAATATATGAGTTCCAATTATAACGGCCAAAAAATTTATTAATGTTAATAAGAACTGTTTTTGAAAATATTTCTTTTACAATGACAAAATTATAAAGAGGATTACATTTCATAAGACATTACATGTCGAGAATTAATATTGACTATAATAGATAGAAGAAATATAAAAAGATAAAAAGAAGCATTGTACCAACTATTGTAAACTCTATAGGATAGAAGTTTCCAATTAAGATATGTTACACTAAAAAAATCAGAAAAATTAATATAAGTTTTATATTTTTGTTGTTATTATAAAGGTAAGTGTATAAAATTTATAATATTTTTAATGAATATTTTGAAACAAGAATGGTGGGGAATATATAGGCTGTAATGGGAAAATTAACCAATATGATATGCCCATTACATGGATTTTGGGAAATATAAATGGTAGGAACTATGACTATTGGTAATAATGTTCCAATTATAAATAGTGTTTATAAATGGTATTTAAAAAAAGATTATTTTTCAGATGGGGAAAACAAAGGAATCTACTAGTTGTATATTCAATTTTAATCCCATTTATCATAAAATGGTAGGGAAGTAGTGTCACTAAATTTGTCCCTTTAGCAAGACAAATTATATCTTTAACATGTAATTCTCAAATGGAATTCACTATAGAAGAAGTTCACATTTTTGGATCTCACCACCAGATCAATGTTAACTGGGACACCCCATGAAAATACCATCATATCACACCATACCCTTAGAGAATATTCTAATGAATAAATAGGTTATGTATCAAGCACTTCACATTTTTTAAATGTAAATGTTTTGTTAAAAATTAAATATATGTTTCTTCAATCCCATTTTTATTATTATTGTATTTAACAAAAAACTAAAATATTAATATAATAAAAAGAAAAAAATTGTAGTTTTGAACATATATAACTTCAAATAATATTAAATTTATTTTCTAGAAGTCTTATAAAGCACTATTTGTTAAAATATAAAGGGCTATATAATTTTAAAGGGATGACTGTTCTATGAAACAATAGTTAGTAACCTTAGTAATATATTTGATGAGACCTTAGTGATGATCCTTGGTGATATGCTTATGAATTAATAATTATTATGTTGTATGGAAATTTTCATGTTATTTTTCATTAGGATCTCATGTTATGAATAGTTGTTTTCCACTATAATCACTCATGCTTCATTTACATTATTTTTCCCTATTTAGGATTTATTCACACCAATATCTACTGATGAATTTCTTTAAGAAATTACATTGAGTGAGTTGAGCTAGGATATGATAATATTGGGGTCTCTCAAAAGCATTGAATAATGATTTGGTTTGTGTTTTACTAATTTGATTCCTATATTATGTACTCATTATCAAAGAAAAAAACATCTAATCTCCCTTTAATGTTTTTAATAAATTATTTTTTTAACGAATTATAGTAAAAATAATGTCTGAAAAAGGAGGATTTCCATACCAATGGTCCAGTGGACTGAACATCAACATTTTTGGGTTTCTTAAGAAATATTTTCCATTCTAATCATGTTTCATAAAATGATCCTCTATAAATTTTTATCATAGGATTGTCTATTACTAACTCATGTTTGGAAATATTTCTATTGTTTTTATAGACAAGATTTAATGTTCTCTTATGCCGTAAATCATTCTCATTATTTAATATAATAACCTATAATTTTATCAATGGAGTATCCCTTATAATTATATAATTGTGTCATACTTATAAATATAGTATTATATAAATCACATGCAACACATAATGAAAAATTTAATGAATGTTTTATATTATTTCGAATAAATGATTAAGAGGAGAAATATAGCTATAAGAATTGAAAATATTACAATGGGATAAAAATAAAAAATAAGATAACTATAGTAAGAAAAATTGGATCGACATGATCCACTAGAAAAGTTTCACTCATAAACAACACTATAGAAATAAAAAAATATTATTAATAAAATATTGACGTTGAAAATAAAAATTAAAATAACCTTGATAGAAAAAAATGAATGAATAATGAATAAAATGTTATGTATTTATATACGGTGTTTAACTCATATAACCATTATAAATCATTCTATTGAAATAATAATCTGAGTGTTTGAATAGAAATATGAATATTTGGAATAGTAATAGAGACATTAAAATATTATCCTAACCTATGTAAGTTTTTTATAATATTTATTTTTCCTATAAATTTATTGTATGAAATATTTTTATCTTGATGCATGTAATGAAATATTTTAAATTGATAAATTAAGAATGTTTTTACAGAACATAAATGATTTATTTTTATTATTATAAAAAATTTAATGATTTAAAATAAATTTTACATTCATAAAATTATTTTATTTGTTAATATTACTGTCATTGTATTTATAATATATTTTTATTTGAACATAATAATTTCTTCAAAGGGTCGGAAAAATGATCATAATATTAAAATTAGTACTTTTCAAATTAATAAATATCTTATTTAAAAAAATTATAATACTTAGTAACAAATTTTATAAAAATATATTTCATTTTTTGAATCTATACATCAAAAAATGGGTTGGGTGTATTATTTTTAAATATATAAATTAAATTTCTTTGTGATTACTAAAATATGGAAAAATATGAGAATTTTCATTTGAAGAAATCTACATATTGAAATGATTCATAGATGATGTATGTGACCTTTGGACGAGACTCACAATAACTAATTAATATATATATTTCCACAATAATCAACACTACTGGTAGTTTTCAGGAAAATTAATAAACCAATGAATATTATATTAAACTATTATCCTCTCATTGCCTTATAAATACCACCCCTCGTCACCCCTTATCCTCACACATGACAATACATTGAGGTTACCCAAAATATTAACAAAAATAACTTCATATATCTCCCCATTTCCATAGAATTTATGGTCTCGCCCAAAAATATTCCAAGGATCATTAATTGGCAGATTAATAGGAAACAGCCAAAGGGATGTTATCAACTACTGTTATATTAAATTTATTCTTATTCTACCACCAACATATATTTTCCATGAATTTAGAAATAGTAAAATATGTATCCTAAATATAATAATATGTTATAATTAGGGGGAATTTCCATCTTCTACCCTCCTTTCATTTATTTTAAAAATTAAAACATTGTTCATAATATTTTTGGTTCATAGCCTCCAGTACATCGTATTTTTTTTTCTCCCCCTCATTGAAGGATGGTTATAGAAATATTATAATTGGGAGATATGATTATAATAAGTGTATTATTTTTTATTAATTTTTTTAATTTATTAATAAATTTTAACTAATTAAAATAAATGTAGTTCATGATGGATGGAAAAAAAATTTAAATAAAGTAACCGCAGAATGATAACATTAATAAAAAATAAATAATCTCTATTTTTAAACACATATTGAAATTTGAAATATTTAAATATATAAAAATACATTAATATTATTTCATTTCATTTCTATTGTTGTATTCACATTTGAAAAGAATATGAATAATTATCCATAAGTGATCTGATGTTGGAACCATGACACGAACGCCCCTGGAACAACGAAATTTAACATGATAACTCTATGAAATCATTTTAAATGAACAAAATATAAATATAGTGTAATATATATATATATATAAAGTTATTAATTATTCAATTAATGAATCTAATGTTGTTATTTATAATTCACTCACAACCACCCATTTTCATTTGGTTATGACCTTTATCTCTCTAACTCAAATTATATCACTATTTGATGTTATAAAATTATTAAAAATTATATATATATATATATATATTTCTCTTACATATAATTATATATTATTATCCATTATATTGACAGGTTTATGGATACCTCATGTTAACTTCTCAGTGCCTTCTTTAAAATCAAACCTGATTAAGGGGAACATTTCTATCACTTAATCATTTTATGTATAAATCATTTAATGTATTTATACCCATTCATGATTTCATTAAATAAATAAATATTGTTTTTTATTTATATTATTTATTATATTTTTATATCAAAGAAAATTAGTTATTAAATATTTAATCAATTATCTGTAATTTATTCCTTAAAATTTGATTTTAAACGGTCAATTATAAAATTAATTATCTACCCGTTATCATTAAAATTTTCATAATTAACACCATATTTGTGAACAATAATTATTTTTTAAAATATGAAAATAAAAAATATTTAATTCCTTATTGTATTTAGAATATTTATAGAATATCCATTGATTTGGATATGATGTTGGATTATGTAGCCTGTTTCTTTCCATGAGAATTTATTATGATTATTCTCAATGATTGATTATTTTATATGTCACACAAATTCAATTACATATTATGATAGGTGAAAAAATATAGTTATATAATAAATTCGGTAATTTTTATATCTCATGAGATGATATGTGTAGGATATTAGAGTAAACCTAATCCATGCTCGAACTTTTTCCACCATGACATGTTGTCTTGGCGGTTAGTCTTGACTTATGCTTATGTAATGTTTTATATTGCAGCCACATTACTATAATTCCATGATATTATGTTTCCATATAAATTATTTCATAATTTCATATCATTATTTATGAGCCTATACATTTTATCATGTCATGTTTTTTCAATTGAATCATATGTTTTGCTTCTTTATATTGTTTTTATATTACTGGGATTTAAATATCACCCCTTTTGTTTATGTATTCCCTAGGTGATCGTATGGAATGTTAGGAAATCAAATTGATTTAGGATCTTAGTATTAATATTAAAAAAAGGTGTTTTATTTTATATTTTATTGTTATTTTATGTATCTAGTCTTCCAAATACACTTGGACTCTTGATGTATTGGGTTTTGTTTATTAGATATTTATATTAAAAATCATTTTATAATGTGTTTAAAAGTATTGTGAAACAATATTGAAACACATATAACATGAATTGGGTTGTCCCTAATTAGAAACATGATCTAAATTGTTCTTTAAACTATTATGATTTCTCTTACATCTTTGAAACTATTGATAATAATGAGTGTTTTTAAAAAACCCCATTTCCTTCAATACAAAACTAGCATACATAATGATAATTATATTTTAATCATTCAAAAATAACTTATTTTTTAATTTGAGTCATTCTGAATCAATGTAATTACATACAGATACATTAATTCATATTGAGATATCATTTCCAAATGAAATTTTTAAAACCATCACCATCTTCCATATATTTCATGATTTTGGAATCTATAGTAATGTGAAAAGAATACCCATTATCAAGGATATTGTGACCCTAGAGATTTATACATATCATTAAATTATTTTAATAATAATTAAACATAAAATTAGAATCCATGGATCATAAATTATTATTTTTTGGAAGTATAGATACATAAAACTAAAATCATGGGACCAAAAAACAATTTTTTATTTAATCATCACAAAGAGATCCTACCTTCCATTGTTCTCATTCATATAAGTATAATAAAATTGTGATAGCATGATCAAAAGGATGAGCTTAAAATCCTAGTAATGGAATAAACATAGGAATAATTTTTTATAACATGGGTTAGAAGGAATGACATAATGATATAAAAAGGAATGGAACATGATTGAACATCTAGAATCATAACATATAAAATATGGTATCATATAAAAAAGAAATCATAGTAATGTGGTAGCAACATAAATTAAGTATTTATCATATGTCGTGAATTTTTTCACATAGAGGATCATGATTCAATGCTATACACCAAGACCATTCCACATGGAGCATTATTCTAGGCTAACCGCCAAGACCGTTTCACATGGATCCCAAGTCATGGATAACTGCCAAGACTATTTCACATAACGTCTCATGAGACTAAACATTACCTAATTCATTGAATAGATATATGGGTTCACACATCATAACATGTTAATTTATATTTTTTCCATATTATTAACCATACAAAACGAATCAAGCATAAAAATAAGGGTTACCCATGGTAGGATTTGGGAATCATAATCTTGTAAAAAGACATAACATAAGGGTGTATCACAATGTTGTCCATGAAAATAAAGATTGAAATTATTCATGGAAATTAATAAGGTAAAATAGTCATTGATCATTTTAAAATATTCCAAATTGATGTTACAACAATTAAAAAGAGTATTTATGAATCTTTATAATTAAAACATTTTAGTGCGGTTTAAGGAATATATTAAAGAGCTTTTAAAATAGAAAATGATATAATATTTTATATAAAATCACAAGTAAACCAAGAAGTATTAAATAATAAAGTGATTTATTTTTTACAATAATGATGGATTTAAAATATTTTACAGAGTGTAGTTGAAAAAGGATAATAATTTTGGAAGTTCCCTGAAATTGGGCTTACTTATCGAGAAGAATTGAGTAGGGAACAATTTAAAAACATGTATATCCCAAAAAAAGGGGGAAAGAACCTGATACATGATTTTTGAACCTATAAAAATAATTTATAATATGAACATAAACTTAAAAGAGAGTTAATTTGGGTAAATGTAGGGAGTGTAACCCAACAGAATAATGGAGGTTCTGGAAGAATCCCTTACCATAAGTCTGAAAGTGTTCTTCTCTTGATCTCAATGTCTTAGATAATAAAATTATATTAATTAATTAAAAATTCCAGAACCACTTCTACATGTAACATATTCATTATATTTTTATTTAGATTATTAATGAGTTTTTTGATTAGTTACAGTGTTCAATTTTATCATTTGAGAAGGCTCATTTTCATTGTTTTCATGATCGTTCCGCTTGTATAAGAGAATGCAAGTTCTGTAAAATGGGAATGGTTTTCAAAAATAGTATTTATATTATATTTATTATATTATAGACTAAAAAATTTTAAATAATTTATTTTATTATATGGTTTGAGTATGAATCTTTAGATAAAAGTTTATTCCTAATCACGTGGATTAATTTTACAGTTTTTCCATCATAATGAACTTATTTTGTTTTATAATTTAATATCATGTATAACAAAGGATCCCATAAAATTTAATAAGAAATAATAATTATATTTTAATCTGTACCAACTATGAAAATTGTTTCATGACCAGCCTGTAAGATAATAATATAAACAGAAAACACATCTTCCTTCAATATGATAAATTAACACGTCTCGAATGATGTTTTCATTTCTACGATAAAAAGAGGGGGAATAAGATACGATGTTGAATTATTCCACTATCATAACAAAATTATAGTATATTTAAACTAATGGAGTTATCATAAAATTTAGGTTAGGGGAGTTTAGGGGAGAAAACAAAATAATATAACATGAAAAGAAAATAAAAGAAATGAAAAGTGGAATTATCCTCTCGAATTTATTGTCCTTGAGATCCTCTTTAGGGAAAAGGTTTTGGTCTTTTTATAAGACCAAGATCTCTTTAACATGGGTAAGGTGTTGGAGAAGATATTTTAGTAGAATTTATACAAGTAATAGGGCATCACATGTGTCATAAGAAGAGGTGGTGAGGGGTGGTTTTTTATAGTGGAGGAGGGGGTGTTTTCTCAATATTTAATTCATTAGTTTATTATTTCTATCAAAAAAAGAAATATTTATGATTATTGAAACTATATATAGTAATTTAATCATTTTAGTTATAGAAAATGGTTATTAAATCATCCATTACACATTTAATAGTGTATTTAACTTATAATTTATATATATTTCAAATTACTGTAATTTAATATTCAATAAAAATTTATGTATTTCAGAAAAATCCAAAAAAATCACCCTAATTTTTTTCTATTTGTAGAAGCAAAATATTTACTCCATTTTATGAATTTTTTTCTAAATATTTGAAATCTAATTTTTATTTCAAATAATAATTTACATGAAAAATAAAAAATGTAAAATTAAAACTGCTTTTATAGCACATTGAAAAATTAATTACGGTCTCATAAAATTATATTATAATAATATAAAATAGAAATAATATATTATGAATAAATTTTATGAAAATATTTTTTCTTTTAATTTAGTAAATTAATAAAAAAAATTGTAATTAAATATACAAGACTTACAAAGATACAAACACATGAGTAATAAGTTTTAAAATATTTATTTACATATAATGTGATATAATTATAATGTATTCTATATTATAATATAGAAAAATTTTATTTTTACATTCATTGATGAGGTTACTATTCAATTATCTTGTTTACAATTCTTATGGGTCATGTTACTATTCCAAAGGTCATGTTACAATTCCTTGGGTATATGTTTCTTAACTTATAGAAATACCTTTTTGACATTAAATAATAATTTATAAAGTTTCTATTTTTCTCTATATGTAATATTATGTGATTATAC
Source organism: Viscum album (assembly GCA_963277665.1). Classification (NCBI taxonomy): domain Eukaryota; kingdom Viridiplantae; phylum Streptophyta; class Magnoliopsida; order Santalales; family Viscaceae; genus Viscum; species Viscum album. Next base: position 72,167,552 of record OY728135.1, read on the forward strand.
AATAAGACATAATCATAAGAAGAGGATTATATTGATAAATCATTGGGTCATTAAATTCTTCCTCCCTTGTGAAACTGCACCCTCAAGATTTTATTTTAAATTCTATGTTGAAAAAATGTGTGGGTAATTTTCCTTCATCGCTTCTATAGTTCCCATGTTTCCACTTCATACATATGGTTCTACTATAGTACTTTTACAAGGTGAGTAGCCTTGTTACATAGATCTTTATATCTATACTCATAGATCATACCTAGTTTCTCCTCATAAGAAATTGCATTTTCTGATTATACCACCTTTGAAGAGAGTACATGTGAAGGATCTAGTATGTACTTCATTAGGTGGGATACCTAGAAGACCTCATGTAATTTAGACATGGTAGCTCATAGTGCTAGTCGATAGGCCACAACTCCTAAATGACCAAGAATCTAAAAGGGAACTATGTACATAGAACTTATCATTCCTTTCTTCCTAAATGACATGACCTTATTCCATGGAGATATATGAAGGATTAACATGTCCCAAAAATTAAGATCACGATCTCATCTGCGATTGTTCGCATATCACTATTTTCGAATTTTGGATTCCTTGAAGTGCTACTAAATGGTTTTCACCTTCTCCACCATTTCTTTGACAATTTCATCTACTAGTATCTTATGCTCACCAACATCATCCTTGTACACCAATGTTATACTCCTTTTTTCATAAAGGGATTTATATAGACCCAGTTGCATGATCAATTGGAAACATTCATTGTAAGAGAATTCAACCAGTGGTAGATTTTGGACCTATACTCCTTTTAATTTTATAGAACACACTTTCAAAATATCTTCTAGTGATTGAATATTCCAATCTTATTGGCCTTCAATTTAAGGATGATAGGTCGTACTGACATTCATCTCAGTACATAGAGAATGTTTGAGACTCTTCCAGAACATGGCGGTGAATCTCATATCTTGATCAGATATAATGAATTGTGGTACTCCATTTATCCTTACCACTTCTCTAATTTATATGCATGAAATATTTCCCAATGATATGTTCTATCGAATTAAAATAAAGTTAGTTGGATTTGTAAGATGATCCATGATGACCCCTATAACAATGTTTCCTCTAGAAGTCCTTATACGTACTATGAAAAATTCCACTGTAATGTTATCATACTTCCAAGATTGTTTGGGTAGTTTTTGAATCATCTAATTAGACATTTTTCAATCAGCCTTCACTTGTTAACATACCTGGTACTTTGATTTAATTGTAAATTATACTTCTTCATATTGTTCAACCAATAGTTCTTTTTATATCTCAATACATCTTCGAGAACCTAGGGTGAATAGGGAAGGTTGAGCTATGTGAGTCATTTAGAATCTCCTTTATTACCTCTAGAACATATGTCACACCTAATAGTGACCCATATCTTACAACTCCTTCCTCATCAATCTTGAACTCATATGATTCCACATTTCTTATATGTTTCACACTTTTTGGAATTTCCACATCATTTATTCGAGCATCCTTTATTTTTTCCAGGAGGGATGGTTGAGAAATCTTTTGAAATATTATTGATGATGTTTCACCCTTAATGATTCCCATGTCCATAGTCTACAAGTCAATGATGATTGGATCCTTCTCAATTATCTCTGTTGATAAAGATGTAGGATCCTTTCTACTTAGAGAATCCATGACAAAATTTTCTTTACCAATATAGTTGTGTGTTAAAAAATCATAATCCTTGATGAGCTCCAACCATCTTATCAAGTACATATTATGCTTCTTATACATGAATACATATTTGAGACTCCTATGATCAGTACATATCTCAAACATATCCCCATAATGATAATGCCGCTATATTTTCAACGCAAAGGTCATAGATTCCAACTGTAGATCATGCATGGGATAGTTTTTCTCATGAATTTTAAACTTCCATGAGATTTTATCTACCAGTTTATCAATTTTAATTATTAAAAATCATAATCCTTGCTTTGAATCATCACTATATACCACAAATAGTTTTCCACTTGTTGGGAGTGTGAGTACTGGCGTAGTGATAAACCTCTTTTTGAGCTCCATAAAGCATTCCTCCGATTATTGAGTGTAGAAAACCGTCACCTGATTCCATTTCTACTAGGTCATTGGGTTTGAAAATCATGAGATGTTATTTAAAAAATAAGTATAAAACTCAGTAAGGCCATGGAAACTACATATCTTCATAACACATATTGTGTCGGGCCACTCTTTGATTTATTTTATCTTGGAAGGGTCCACAGATAACCCTTTGATTGTGATAACATTCCCCAAGAATGATACATCCTCCATTCAGAACTCACATATACTATACTTTGTCTATATTTTATCCCTTAAAAAATTCTTCAAAATAGTACTCAAATTCTCCTCTTATTCCTTATTTATCTTGGAGTAATTCATAATATCATCAATAAAGACTACAAAGAATATATTATGGTAATATCTAAAGACTCAATTCATTAAATCCATGAAAATTACTGGAGAATTATTTAGTCTGAAGGGAACCTCTTTGAACTCCTAATTTGCATACCTCATTTGAAAGGATGTCTTGGGAATATAATTATTCCTCGCCATTAATTGGTGAAATCTCAACTAATGGTCCACCATTGTTAAATATTGGCCCCACAAAGTTGATCGAATAAGTCATCTATCTATTGTAGGGGATACATGTTATTTATTTTGATTTTACTAACATCACAATAATAAATATAGAGGAACATTTATCCAACATTTGTCTTCATGAAGAACACTGGCACACCCCTTGGTGAACAACTCGATAAAAAAATCCCTTGTCCAGATTCTCCTATAACCGCATTCTAAAATCTTCCATCTCTATGGTGGCCATTCAATAAGGGGTATTTGACATAGGTAGAGATCCTGGAATAACTTTAATTGAGAATTAAACCTCATTATTATGAGTAAAATTAGGTAATTCAATGGGGGAATACATCACTATAGTCCATTACAATTGTCATTTCATCAATCATTATTATATCATATGTTTCAATCATTCGAGAAAGATATGATTTCTCAAAAGGCAGTAACATCCACACTTGAAACAATCATTATATAGAAGATCCATCATTATGTATACACATGTATAGAATTTTAGGTTTCTTTAGGTTGTGATGGGTGATTAACATTTCCTAATATTTTATGTTGTATTTGTTTAATGATAGGAAATCGATGCCCAAAACAAAATTGGACTCCACCAGAGGAATCATGATGAGATTTTCTGGGAGGTTCAATCCACAAACATTAACTGGAGAAGATTTATATACAATGGATGAAATAATTTATTTATCTTAAATTCTCATAGTTAACTCAATTTCCATATTTTGATGTGGTGTTTTAATAGTTCTACTAAACATGCAAGATATGAAAGAGTGCATAAAACCAGAATCAAATAGTGTGTTCACTATTCGTCAATGAATAACTAATATGCCTATCTCCAAATTGGTTTTTGGATCTACCTTTGTAGTACTGATAGAATGATACCCTCTTGGTGTCTTTGGAGGTTGTTGTTTTTTTTCCTCAGACAACCTTGGCTAAGTGTAACTGTTCGCATAATTCCCATGTTCCTTGATGTTTTAACACTACAGTACATGCTAAGAGTTGATATGAACCATCCTCTCTTCTTCCAGATTATTGGTATTCATCGTATCCATTTGGCAGTTCTAAGATATATGTCCCATTATTACCAATTTTATGTAATTCATGGTTCACATTAGACATTTGTTTGGATGCTTATTCCCACAATATTGAGACGTGCGATGTTATATTTTTTCCATCATGGAATTTATTTACCGAACCACCCATATTAGACAATATTTTCATCTTTTTTTCACTATTACCATGAGAATATTAAGAGTCTATGAACTAAGTTTAAACCATGAGGGAATAATGGAAAATCTCCTTATAATGGATGAAGTCATTCATTTCCAAAGATTTTCACAGAACCAGATTTAGTCCACTAAAGAAGCAATCCACCTTGATTTCTGTGTTCATGAAAAAGATGAAAGTGTATCTTGAATGACTTGTAATTTTTTCTTCATATTCTCTAATAGATTCATCTTACGTATGATTATGTATGAGGAACTCTATTTTTTATATTGAGATATAGGGTTGAGGGAAAACAATTATGGAAAAGCATTTTCTTGAATTCTACAAATCCATGGAATATATTTCCTCCATGGACTTCATATTATTGATCATTTTCCACCACTAATCAGCTTCCCCATAAAAAAAGACCTCTATAATTACTTTATCTTCTTCTGAGCACTGGAGGTCACATAATTTCTTTTCAATAGAGTAAATCCACTACTCGGTGAGGATTTGATCGAATGATTCACTAAATATGGGAGGCATTTACCGCATGAAGGATTGAATGTAAGGAATATCTTTCCATACAGGTGGAGGGTGTTCGACATGATTCATTTTATTATTCATAACATGACCCAGCTAGGACTGTGCTTCCATAATGTTTTGAGCAACCGTTCCAATCATATTTGGAATATAATTTCCGAAATCATCACATTTTCTATCACATCGATTATAGGCACGTGTTCTAGTATTTACCACTATTTAATATGAAAAATAATGTACAATTAGGGGGATTGAATACTAAGATAAAAAGAATAAAAAGGAAAATTTAAACATAAAAGGATAAACTCTTAAAGGAAATGTATATCCTAACTTTTTATTCCCTTGGATTCTATACAGGTTATGCCTGATATATTTCCTAACAAATTCCATTATATGATTTTTATGTTCCATAATAATGGTTCATAATCAAGTAATGAATTTTAAAAAGCATATCACATGGGATTGTCAAACCATGTGTGATGTAAGGCCCATTGTTTTGTACAAGGTTACCCCAATTCAGGCCCAAACACCTTATCGGAGTTGTTACTCCTAGGTAATTTTGTTCGAAAACCATGTCCACTTGTAGTGTCCAGATAGGGATTTATTTTCTTGATATCTATATTACACTATACTAAACTAAATTTAGTGATGTTTTATTATACATAGTCTTTAAACTATGGTTATTACTAAAGTAATCTATTCTTAATCTAAAAAAAAACTAAACCATTCTCTGATTCCTACTACAGTGAACCTAGACTTTTACACATATCATTACATTATATTAAGCATAACTAAACATCAAATTTTAATCTAGGGATCATAATGTCTTGTTTCTTAGAAGACTAGATACAAAAAACAAAAAACATGGGACTAAAAATACCTTTTTTGATTCGTCATAAAGACTTCCAAACATCCATTGGGCCCATAAATCTTTATAGGATAACCTGGGGCCAACATGAACAAAGGGATGAGATGAAATCCCATTAATGGAATACACATAAGAATAAATATTTATCACATGGGATAGAAGGATTAACATAATTATATAGCACGGAATAGATGATGTTTGAACATATGGAATCATAACATATTAAGCATGGTATCATATATATAGGGAATCATAGTAATGTGACAGAAAAATAAAACACCACTTTATCACATTTCAAGACTCATTGCACCCAAAGGATCACGAGTCAAGGATAAATGCGAAGACCATTGCAAATAAAATATCTGGGGACTAAAATTTATCCAATTCATTAGAATGTTATCTAGGAGAACTTGTCATAACATGTGGATGAATATGTGTTCCACATTATGAATCATGCAAATGGAATCAAGCATAAACATAATGGTTTCCCATGGTAGGAATTGGGTATCACAATCTTGGGAAAATGCATAACATAAGGGATTATCACAATGGTGTCTATGAAATAAGGTATTTAAATAATTCATAGATATTTATAAGGGAATATAGGAATATATAATGATAATAGGTTTAAAATTTACAAGACAACATATAAAAATTGTATATAATAAACATTGTAATTAAAACTTTATAGTGCAGTTTAAGGAAAATATTATCAATATTTTAAAACAGAAAATGGAGTAATATTTTATATAAATCCATAAGTAAAACAATTGGGTTGTCATAATAGAATTAGTGATTTTTGAAAATAATCGTGGATTAAAATATATTGAAGGGTGCACTTGAAAATGGATAAAAATTCAGGAAGTTCCCTTAAATCAGACTTTCTTAATATGAATAATCTAGTAAGAAACCATTTACAAACATGTATATCCATGAAAAGAAGGGGGAAATAACATGATATGTTAGTTTTGAAAAAATATCAATAATTTATAATATGCACATAAAAGTAAAAGAGGATTTCATTTTGGTAAAGAGAGAGGGAGAGTAACCCGAAAAAAATAATATAGGTTCTGGTAGAATCCCTTACCTTAAGTCCAATGGTGTTCTTCCCTTGATCTAAATTTCATGGAAAATGAAATTAGAATCATTAATTAATAATTAAATAACATATTATACCTGTAAGAGATTTATTATATTATTATTAAGTCCTGTCATGTGATTTTTTATTTGTTACAGTGTATAATTTTATCATTAGAGAGTTCTCGTTTTCTTAATCTCATTGATCAGTTCGCTTGAATAAGAGTATGGAAGTTCATATAAAATGGGAATGGTTTTAAAAAAGTATATTTATATTATATTTATTAAATTATTATAGTAAAAAAAGTTTATATAATTCATTTTTTTATATGGGATTAGTATGAATTATTGGATAAAAGTTTAATGATAATCTCTTGGATTAATTTTGTTGTTTTTCAATCACAATCAACTCATTTTGTTTTATAAAATAATATCATGTATAAATAATGATTCTATAACATTAAATAACATATAATCAATATATTTTTATCTTTTTCAACCATTAAAATTGTTTCATGACCCACCTTGAAGAGGATAATATACATTAAAAACATGTCTTCCTTGAATGTGATAAATTAACAAATCTCAAACAGTAATTTAATTTTTAGTATAAATGGATAGAGAATGATATAAGAAGATGCATTATTCCATTATAATAAGAATAATAAATTATATTTAATGTAATGGTGTTATCATACCATTAGTATGAGGTTAAGTGAGGATAGAAAAGAAAATAACAAAACAAAAAGGGGAATTTGCCTCCATATTTTATCTACCTTAAGAGCCTCATTAGGGAAGTGGGTTTGGTCTTTTTAGGATAACTAGAGATCATATACGTGTGTAAGGGGCTTGGGAATATATCTGATCAGAATTTGGACAAAAATAAAGTCTTGATAGGTGTGAGGAAAAGAGGGGGTGTGGGTGGTTTTTATAGTGGAGAAGAGGGGAGTTTTTCAACATTTAATTCATTAGTTTATTATTTTTTTCAAGACAAGTAACAATGAATATTATTGAAAATAAATAATGTAATTAGATAATTTTAGTTTGAATAAATGGTAATTACATCATCCATGACTCATTGAACTGTGTATTCAACTTATAATGTATATATATTATAAATTACAACATTTTACTATTCACCAAAAGTACAAGTGTTTTAGAAAAATCCCAAATATTCACCCTAACCATTTGTATACATGTAGAATCCAAAAAATGAACTCCATTTTATAAAAATAATTTTATAAATACGAGAAATTTAATTTTTAATTAAAATCATAATTTACTTGAACAATACGAATTTAGAAAATAAAACTGCTTTTCTAGAACATTGAAAAATTAATTTAGGACTCGAAAAAATTTATTATGATCATAATACAAAAAAACAATATTTTATGAATAAATTTAAAGAAAATAAATTTTATTTTAATTTATAAAATTAATCATAAAATTGTAATGAAATATACAAGACTTACAAAACTACTAACCCTTAGTTAATAATTGTTTAAATATTTATTTAATTATACTACGACTTAGTTATATCATATTGTCACTTAAAAGATAGATAAATATTATTTATACATTCCTTGATGAGATTACTATTCAATTTTCCAGTTTTCTATTCGTAAAGGTCATGTTACTATTCCAAAGGTCATGTTACTATTTGTTTTGTATATTTTCATTAACTTCTTGAAATACATTTAATCTCATTAATTATTTATTTATAAAGTTTTTAATGTGATATATATGTAATAATATGTGGTTATACTATAATACATAATTATAAGAAGGTAATTATTTTGATAAAAAATTGGGTTATTACAAAGGATCTATGATCTTCCTCTCATTCATTTTTCAGTGATACATCCACTTTGAATGAATTATCTTAATTATTATTATTATATTATTTTTTCCATTTTTCATTTATATAAAATATATATTGATATTTTTTGGGACTTTTCATCCTAATTCCATACTCTCTCACATTTTCCATAGACATAATTCAGATTTTCAAGCCTATTCTGTGTAAATATATTTGTAGAAAGTTTGTACACAACATTCATATTTGGTGATTCATTATTTCACACTTTAGGGATACTCCCCATTAATTTATGAATTATTCTAGTAAGGAAATGTTATAGGAACATGTGTAGGCCTTATAGATAAAAATACCATAGCACAAAGAATAACTACTAATTGTAAATCGTCTATTAAATCCATAATGTTGTCTAGAAAATTGATTTTAATATTTTTTACTTTTTTCATGTTTTTTATTATTTATCAAGGAGGATAATTTTTCTTGCATTATTCTTTCATTAATAGATGTGTTAGAGACTTTTTCTCCATATTTTATTCCTCCAAAATTTAAAAAATATTGAATCGGTATCTTTACTACTTTCGAAAAAAATTGTACTTATTTTAGTATATATAGGTTCTAATTTAACAATAACTGATGAACTAGGCATATAACCAATATTATATTTTTTATCCTTGGCATAAATAGATTTTTAAGTATTTTTTCACCCTTTTTAACACATGTCTATCTGTAAGAAGTTTTAACTCAACCATTCTCCATTATTATTCTTTAAAAAAATTCCTTCAATATTCATAATGACTTTTTAAACATAGCATCCATTAAATTCAATTTATTAGGATCTTAAAAGATTTCAGTCTCTTTATTAAATATTGTTTATTTATTTCAACTTTAATCCCATCAACATTCTTCATGTTTTTGATATGACTATTCAACATGGTATTTTGTGAAAGATAATTTTATAATTCATATCTAAGCATATTTATCAGATAATCCCATTCACCACCATACTCTTAATATCTTCAGATGTTTCCTCAGTCGTACACATGATCTATGATATTTTCATCATTTTTAAGAAATTCAGCATCATATTTTCTACTAGTGTGGTAGTCTTCCACTAATGTCTTTCATACAATGATTTTCAAATTTCTTCTAGGAAATATTTCATTTTTTCACTTATCTTGTAAAATAATTTATATCATTTATTATTTTACATTTTTTCTTCTGGGTAATCATTTTCAAACTCATAGATGTTCTATTTTGAAAAGGTGACATGAAAGTGTCAGATACGTCCTCATTTTAAGCTTTTAAAGGGTAGTTTCGCTTAATTATTTCTTATACCTTCCCAAAAATTCATTGATATAAGATACATGATTCACTAATTTTCATTATCTATAACTTCTTCATTATCAGTGTCCCCATAGGTTTTATGTTTCTCTTTCTTCAGCTTTAGCTTTCTAATAGAATTAAAATTTATCTCATCATTCACTTTATCTTAAAGGAATGTTTATTTACCAATTTATAGGTAATGGGGATATTGTGATGAAAATATTACAATAGATACTATATATATTTGATATTATATATATTAGGATCAAATATATGAGATAAATTCTTCATGAGATTACTTATAAAGAAATAATACATCCCTAGTCATTATTACACACTAATTCATGACTTATGATATAATAATCCACATAATAAAACCCATATGATTGATAGTTCTTGTATCTTTGAGAAGTTAGGTAGATTATATAACAACATAATATAGGGGTATATCAGAATTATTGAAAACATCCTTAACAAGATCATAATAATTAACCGTACTTAAAACGATATAGGATAGCATATGGATATACAAAAGAAAGGGGTTACCTATAAAGCCCTATAAGGGAATAAACAAATAATAACATAAAGAGTGTATAACATGTTATAAAATAGGTTTTTATAATGTACATAAAAAGGGCTAGAAACATAATCATTAATAATGAGGCATGATATACCATGATAACATAAAGGCATCATCAGAATGTTGAATAAACACTAATCATGAAATTGTACGCATAATTCAAGGTTAACCACTAATATATGAAAACATAATGTTATTAGGTCAACCTACCATGCACCATTCATACAATATCATCAAACTAAAACATTACCTAACACATTGGAGAACTATCTGGGCTTACCCATCATAATTATATCATGTATATGCAGAATTATTCCCCATAGATCATATAACATTAAAACAATTCTCCAAATTTAATCATTTTATTATTAATTTTTTAACATAAATGGAAGTACCTTATAAATTAATTACATGTAAAGTTAGTTAAATAACCTTGAGTGGAAACAGGTACGGGAATACAGCCAACAATTTATTTTCATGTAAAATTACAGTGACATTTATGCAGAATAAAGACAGTACATAATGATTCATAAAACCATTAAATTTTAGATAAATGGGTATCACATAAATTTTATATAAATAGGATATTTTGAGTGATATGTGATAACATAATACAAAATTAAAATTTATGAATAAATTGGCATTAGACAGGGGGTTATTTACAGAAAATAATGGCATATAAAAATCATAGGATAATTTTTGCAGTATAACGTAGGTACAATATGAATGATTGATAGGAATAATGAGTGTAAGGGATCATTCGTCCCTTTTAAAACATATAGTTAATAATAGGGATATAGAAAATTGTATATCACCAATATGAATTGGAATACAAAGTTCATCCCAAAAATAAGTTGCTTGAATATAGAGGATAAAGAGAGGGTTTATTACCTTGAGTGAGTGATTCCAAAATCATGGGATGAGATTATAAAGATCTCTATGGAACCTTGAGAGAACTATAGAGAGGGGATATTAGATTACATACAAGCTAAAAAGTTTTCCAGTAAAGGAGAATGAGATCCAGGGTTTGTTTATATTGAAAAAAATAGTTTATTTATTTACTATTTCCCAAACTAAGGTTTTGGAACCCATATATAAATTAATCCAAACCACAAACCATACAATTAATTTTGACCATTTTTTCTACCAAATATGGGTGGTTTTTATTATTTTATAATTACAAGTGCCATACGAAATAAAATATTACTCTTAGTGATGTGGAATCGACTCTTATACATAAATAATTGAATTTGAAAGCACAAAATATAATATAGGTTTCGGAATATTCACAAAGGGTTTATAAAAATAATAAATTAGTATAAAAAAATTATTTATGATTAAATATTACACATCATATATTTATACTGTATTTAATTTTAACCTGAAATTTGGCTATCTCTAAAAATGGTAAAAAACTACCATTATATAATTTTGATATGATGACTCCAAAATTAATATTTATTTTTTAAAAATAATTTAAAAAATATCTGAATATTTAAATTTATAAAAATAGTCAATATTAATTGATAAATGTTGATTTTTAGGATATTAGTGTGTTTTGAACCCTTGTAAAAATTACATTTGACTTAATGAAAATTTTATTTTTATTTATATTTCATAAAAATTGTTTTAATTTATTATATTATTAAAATATAATTTATTTTTAAAATTCCATAATTCATCAGAAGAAATATCTTAATTGAAATTTCATGTTACCCAAAAATAGAATTTGTGTTTTATCATATCAAAATAAAAGTCATTGATAATGTAAAAACAATGAGAATTAAATATAATCAGTGTTCTAATGAAAATAAAATATACATATTCATATTATTATGTTCTTGATACATAACCATTTATTAAACTAGAAAATACACTATGGTTAATGTGTGTGATGGTGAGAATTTAATGTGGAGGTTCGGTGTACATGGTTTGACCAATGATCTTTATGTTCATGAACTTCTCTTATAAATGGTTTCTCTCATGAATTTGTTGTTGGATCTTAAATTGGTCTTGTTTAAGGGAAAATCCCATAGATGTTATCTCTATTTAAATCATTGATAAATAACATTTATAATGTATGATCATACAAGTTGAGGCTATCAATCCCTTTGTCTTTGTCAATTTGATTTATCAAAACCTAGTATTTATAATAATAATATATCCATTTTAATATAGATATATTATCAATGGTATTTATTCTTAATGGTATTTTAAATCCCCTAGGATATAATAAATAAGTTCAAGTGTTTTCTATAGCCATAATACATAATAGGGAATTTAAACCAATGAAAACTGTGGTTTATTTATAAATGTTTGGGTCAATACAATACTAAATAATTATGAAATTTATCTCTCAATGTTTTCATTTCAAAAAATAAAATAGATTAACGTTATTCAGTTCTATCACCTCCTATGGTTCCCACATTGCATCTTTAAAGATGTGGTTTTGTAATAGCACTTTAACCAGATTAATTTTCTTATTTTGTAAAACCTTAGCACAAAAATCTAATATATTCCCAAGATACATTATATAAAATAACATTATCTAATGATACCAATTCTAGATATATCACTTATGATGGTTCTGGTATGTAATTCCCCAAGAGGGATACATGGAACAAATCATGTACTTAAGACAAGTTGGCTGGTAGTTCTAGTCGATAGGACACTACTCTGATGGGATCAATGATTTAAAAGGAATGAATATATCTTGGAGGAATATTTAGCTTCTTATAAAATCTCATGACTTTGCCCCATGGATAAATTAATAGTAAAACCTTATCTCCAATCTCAAACTCCATGTCTCATCAATGATTTTCCATGTATCTCTTCTATTGACTCTGAGTAGCCCTGAGGTGATACTGAACGGTCTTGACTTATTCCACCATTTCTACAACCATTTCAATACCCATCAGTTTTTATTCATCATCTTCCTACCAAAATTCACGTGTTGTACACAACATACCATAAAATATTACATAGGTATCCATTTGGATTTTGGAGTGGAAAATATTATTGTATGATAACTAGACTAGAGGAATATGTTTATCCTGTTCTCCTTTGACATCAATTGATCATGATCTCAACATGATCTCACGTTTCTGGATAGTACCCATAGATTGACCATCTATCTCAGGGTGATAAGACATCCTGAAGTTTAACTCTATATTTATAGTATGTTTTAGACTCTTCCAGAACATGGAGGTAAATCATGGGTCTTGATCAGATACAATCGATAGTGGTTTTCCATGTAGCCTCACAACATCTCCAATGGATATTCTTGCAAGTTGATTAAGTGTGAAGTCCTATCAAATTTAAATGATGTGTTTGGTCATTTTAAGATGATTCACTAAAACCCATATAATGTTATTTCCTCTTGATATCCTAAAAAAACTAGTGATAAAGTCCATGGTTATGTTTTTCCATTTACACATATGTATGTATAATGGTTTAATCATCCCCTTGTATTTTTTATTTCATCATTATTGTGATTAAATACAATATAACTTGATGTATATTATTTGATATCCTTCTTTATATTATCCTACTGATAGTTCTCTTGTAGATCTAGACACATCTTCGTACTCCATGGATGGATAGAGAAGGCTGATCCATGTGAATCATCAAATGTCTCCTTTATTAAGTCAATATTTTATGGTACACAATGTCACGACCCAAATATTAAAACTCCTTATTAATTAATTATGAACTATCGTGATTTCCATTTTTTTATAGTGTCCACCTTCTTCTAAATTTCCACATCATCTCTTTGAGAATCGTCTATCTTTCCCAAAATGGATTCTTGAGATATAATTTTTGAATCTATTGATGATATTCCTTCCTTGATAATTCCTCTTTATATCCTTTTCAAGTCCAATAATATCATATCCTTATCAATTTTCATCAATAATAATAATTTTGGGTTCTTTATACTTAGATAATTTGTCACATTATTTGATTTCCTAGTATAGCAGTGGATTTAGTAGTCATAGTCCTTCATCAGATATAACTATCTAAATTTTCACATATTTATCTCATTCTATGTTATTATATATCTGAGGCTCTCATGATCAATATATATTTCACATTTCACCCCAAATAGATATTGACGTCTGATTTTCAATGTGAAGATCGCTAAAATAAAATATAGATCTTTTGATGGGTGGTTTTATTCACAAACATTCAATTTCCTTGAGGTATATAATATCAATTTTTTATTCTAAATTAATATATATATTAATAACTTCTTTGAAACATCTCTTTATACCATGAAAAGTTCCCCTATTGTGGGTAGCTTCTATACCTGTGTGGTGATAATAATCTTTTCAACTCCTTGAATCTATCTTTTGATTCATTATTCCAAAAAATCATGACCCCCTTTAGATTTGGATTTTTTCTAGAGTTTAACAATCATGATAAATTTCATGAACATTGTGGATAATGATCAGCCAGTCCAAAGAAACTATGGAAATAATTCCAAGATTTTTTCCACCAATACACATAAATTACCTTGGTTTTTGAAGGGTCCATAGATATTTCAAATTTTTTGATAAAATGCCCCAAGAATGAGACTTTCTTCAACCACAACTCACAATTTATATAACTTTATAAAATGTGTTCTTCAATGAGGGATTTAGCACTTTACTGAGATGATTCTCATGATCCTCCTTGATTTTCTAATATATTATAATATAATCTATAATGAATACCAACAATTTATTGGGGTAATCTCTAAAGACACAATTCATCATGTCTTGGACGATTTGTTGAGAATTAGTGATTCTGAATGGAATTACTATGAACACACAGTGTCTACACCATGTATTGAAATTAGGATTTGGGATACCCTCATCCTTTACCATTACATGTTAATACCTTAACCGAAGATTTAGTTTGAATATGTATTAGGCTCCACATAGCTGATTAGAAAAGTCTTAAATCCATTGAAGATGATACTTATTCTTTATTGTGACCTTGTTGAGCACAAAATAATGAAGGAAAAGGAAAATCAACCAATCATTCTTCTTCATTATGCGTACTATTGCACCACATAGTGAATATCTTAGTCATATGAAACATTTATCTAGATTCACCTATAGTTTCTTATGTAGTTCATCAAGTTCAAAAATTGAAATTCAATATGGGGTCCTAGATATTGGAAAATACCCTAGTATGATAATAATTAAATATTCAACCTCTCAGAATTAAGGGATTCTAAGAAATTATTTCAAAATCACATCAACATATTCTTTTATTATGGGAATGTATTCAAGGATTATCTTTTCTTTGAATCAATCATTTAAGAAAAATATTGTTGTTTAAAGGGATATAATATCCATCCTTGATATTTTAGTGCTAAATAAAATTGATCCTTATCATTGAAATTTTATATAATGGGAGGATTATTCATGATACAATGAGTGTTTTCTTTCTCGTGGAAATTTATGTCGGCTCTATATAAATAAATCCAATAGATACCCATAATTATATCAAATTACTCTATAGAGAGCATTAAAGAATTCAAAAGGATATTCATCCCAAAAATTTTGATATTGGATTAGTTATATAAATGGGATTTAATAATTTCCCCATTTTATATTTTAACTGATATTTGTACATCCATTATTTTTGGTGGAGTTTGAATAGTTCTTCTAAACATGTGTGCTAAGAAATAACTCATAGAATTAGAATCAAAAAGTATATTTTCTATTATTGGATTAATTATTATAATACATTTCACTACATAATTTTCAGGATCCATCTCATTATTTTTATGTATTATGATCTCCCTTGATTCCTTCGGGGTTATTGGTAGTGATTTCCTCTAAGATCCCTTAGCTTAGGTAAGTGAATTCGTAGTGTATTTATTCCATGTAATTGAGACATTGGAAAATATGCAGAGTGGTGACTAGAGAATTCATTTATTCTATTACATTTATTGATTTCTCATATTGGAAATTTCTAGTTAGGTGACCTTCCTTTTCAAACTTAAATTATTTCATTGTCCCAAAAAATAAATTTATAGGGTTCTTCTATCAACAATTTTTAAAATTCATTTATTGAATTTTCCTACCACCATTATACTTATCCATTACACCACAAAAATTAAGATCTAATTTCGTCTTATTATCCCCATTTGACCCTTGAAATTCACTAATATCCTTTTCAACCATTAGGGAACCTAAGACAATTACATCATATCTATTAAAGTCCCACATCAGTATGGCTTTTCATAGACATGATTTTATCCCACCAAAGAAGTGGTCAACATTTTATTTGTGGGTAATGACAATATCAGTGGTGTATCATGAATGTATTTGGATGTTTTTCTCATATTCCTTGATAGTTTCATTATTTTTTATTGACGGTAACACAATCCCATTACATTTTAGTTCAGATGGTGTGATGAAAATATTTGTTGAAAAACATTTTTTTGGATCCCATCAACCCCACCACTTTGATCTCCTCCTCAATCTTCTTATTCCTAATACATTTCCATGACTGATCAGCTTCTCTCTCCAAATGTTAAATTTCATGTATTACAATCTCTTTCCAAGAATATTGAATGATGGAAAAGATATTCTCAATGGATTTGATCTATTGTTCTATGGTTAATGGATTATATGATATATTTAAATTTAGGGGCATATGTCGCATAAAAGACTCTATTGTATTTTCTTCTTTCAGAGGGGGATTTGGGACTTCCTCTTGATTCATATTTATATTTAGAACCTCAGTCAAATAAGATATTATAATCACATAGTTCAAAATTCCTGCTCCCATTGGGTAGGGCATCTCAATTTCATACTTATTGGATTACCCATTAAATTTGATGTCAGATTGGTTCCTCTTATTCCTGTCCATTGGCCAAAATTAATGGAAAATTTGGGATGATTAATTTTGAACGATTAAACACACACATGGGAATCCAATAACATTAAATGGATAAATTATCAATTATGTGTATTTCATTAACTTTTTAATATATAGTCTTAAATCTATGTTATCCCTGATTTCATTCATAACATTGAATCTTATAGGATTTTTTGTTCCCTTAATAATGGTTCGTAGTGATCTTGTGAATTAACCCATGAAGATCCCTTGTGTAATGCCCCAGACCTCTCTGGTCCAACCCTTTTCTGAAATTTTGTGTTTGAGGTGTTTTGGGAGGTCAAGGTGACTCATCCCCAACACATTTCCAAATTTTTAATTCTATGAACACTGTTTTCA
Source organism: Viscum album (assembly GCA_963277665.1). Taxonomy (NCBI): domain Eukaryota; kingdom Viridiplantae; phylum Streptophyta; class Magnoliopsida; order Santalales; family Viscaceae; genus Viscum; species Viscum album. The sequence goes on from OY728135.1 coordinate 72,184,838, forward strand.
TTTCTATGAACTGTTTCACGGTGAGTTAGAAACGGTGAGTTTGATATGGTGTCACAGAAGTGGTGAGACAAAAATGGTGAGATAGAAATTGCGAGTCCGAAACGGTGAGACAGAAACAGCGATACAGAAATTGTGAGACAGAAACAGTGAGTTAGAAATGGTGAGTCAGAAATGGTGAGACAGAAACAATGAGATAGAAACGATGAGTTAGAAACGATGTCACTTAAATGGTGAGATAGAAATAGTGAGATAAAACGGTGAGTCAGAAAATGTGTCACAGAAATGGTGAGACAGAAAAGGTGAGTCAGAAACGGTGAGATAGAAATTGTGAGACAGAAATGGTCAGTCAGAAACAGTGAGACAAAAATGGTGAGACAGAAATGGTGAGACAGAAATGGTGAGACAGAAATGGTGAGTCAGACACTGTTTCAATGCTCATGAACAATTTTTCTAGAACTATTTCATATTTCCTTTTCCAAATTTTTAGCTTTTCCAGTTTCACAAATTTAACATTTTCATTGATGTAAAACGAACTTATTGCCTCGTTTTAAGGGATTTAAGGCTGAATCAAATACGATAACTCCTATATTAATTTTCTTAAGGCCTAGGATGCATTTAATTAGTAATACCACATGGTTTAATGCGATCCAATTTTAATGGAATATCTGATGTATCTTAAACTGCTGCTCTATTACATCTTCTAAAGGGGCAAGATATCTTCTTCCCTTGTTCATTAACCTTGTTCTCTAGTGTGAGACGCTGAAACCTTTCCATCCTTACTATAGGAATCGTGAGATAAAACTTTTCTTGGAGGATTGGATTCCCTCAATGCTCTTCTTGCTGCAAGTGCAACCCCTCTTTCAGTGAAACCATGAAGTATCCATCAATATTTAATATAAGTTATGATTTATCATCGTTATTTTGGGTTTACCTTCTCCAATTTCTAATATCCATATTATGGAATGTGATATCCATGCTTCATATAGAATTTCTTGGGTTTCGGTTGGTGCGGTCGTGTCACGACATCTTCGGGTGGATGCTGTTGTCCTTAGAGGAGGCGATCTTGACCCGTTGTGTGGATCGTTCTTGTATAAAGATCCTTAAGAAACATTTTAAGGTAGGGGATTCATTGCTTCTATTTTATGTTTACATGCAACTGTAGAGTTAGAATGTTTTAGCCACTAGATCATAATGGAATTTGCATAATAAATATTTGAACTAGATAAATAAATTGATATCAATCGTATGGTATTGCCTATTGTTTTTTCTAGATGGTGTGATATCTATGATTTCTTTTTTTATCTGTTCGTTCTGGATGGAGATTGGTAAAGAACGTAACCCGGAATTATTTGATAATTTTTTGGATAAAGATAAAGAGGTATGTAAATGAATCTTTTTCTTATTGTCATATTTTTTGATGTTAGTCAAATTGGTATAGTAAGCATGTTTAATTTATTTTTGACAACTTACTATTTTTGTTTCCCGAATATGGAACCAATGAATAATAAATTGGTTAATTCAAGATGGATTAAAGAACTTGTTGTTTGATAATTCCATTAAGGGTTCAAATTTACCCTATTGCTTGTCCAAGGGCCAAGAGACCAACCGATATGATTGTTTTTTTCCTGAAGCTTGTGTTGTGATGTGAGCCCAGATGGTTGTTGTGATATGTGGGGGCATGGAGGCCTACTTGTTGTTGTACAAGTTGATTCCTAGAGTGGTGAGATGGATCAGTTTATCCATGTGGGTGTAAGGGAGGACAACATGAATGATGAAATGGGTTGGATGTGAATGTTTGGTTTTCTTCTGATTCTTCTTGGTTGTTTATCTTCCTTACTTTCCCCCACTACTCAAGGCATCTGGTTTTACTTTTCCTTCTTCCGAAAGGGGCGAAGACACGTGGGGTATTCCATGTTCTTTCTGTTTTTATCTTCTCAGGGGATGATGGGTCTACTCTCTTCCTATAGGTGGAAAAGACTCAACGGGTAGTTCATCTACTCACTATGTTAATCCCATAGTGTTTATAATAATAGATTATTTTTCTAGAATACCTGGGAATATGGGAATGTAATGCTGTAAATAAATAATTTAATAAATTATGTAAACCCATGGGTTTTGGAGCTTGCTGGGGTACAATGCTGAGGTTGTGATTTGAAGGAATAGTATACTTTGGGTGTGATTCTAATTAAATTTAATGTGGAAATTTTTGATGGTTAGTTAATGTAAGAATTAATTAATGTAACGTGAAAATGATAAAAAAAGGAATGAAGTAATGTATTAAATCTATTTAAATGGATGAGTGCTTATAGGATATATATTTATTTTAGTAGCCTCATGGAGTCTGAGAGACGCTAGATACAGTTTCATCTAAGACTATATTATGCTCGTACTGTGGTTGTGAGCTATAGTATATTCTATACGTTTTGTGTTTCTATATGCTACCCCACCCTATCAGTAAGGGAAAATGACACCCTGGGGATTCTAAGCCCTGGGGGGTGTTTTCCCCAACATTCTGAATGGAGGATGGATGGCTAACTACCCCATTTGGCCTCGCTATCTTCTCTTGGTAGTTACTTGTGCGGGCATGCACATTGGCTAGTTTTCCCCATTTATGTGTGTAGAGGGCTGTAATGGACTGTGGTTATTCAGAAACATATATTCTCGATGTAGTTTTTTGTGGACTACTATAGGTGTAACGTGTATATAATGTGATGGCTTAAGGATCCCTACTCAGTGTATTTGCTGTAATAGATTCAATTATAATACTCGATGTATGATAAACATTTTGCGAGCTGTGGTGGCTCCCAAAAACTACCTAGTTACGTTGCTTATATAGATGTTGTGGTTTGGTTTCCCGAGGTTCATGTTGTGGTGCTTCGCCCAGGTGACCACGGGAATGAATTTTTGGACAGAGATTCTTAGGACGTGTGACGTTGGGGAAAAGCGGAAAACCAGTGGGAAAGTAGTAGCAGGGTACCCTTGATATTCTTTATTATATTATATACTCTTGTCTTCATTACATGGTTTGTGTATCCATGGTGAGCCTATGAACATAGTATACCTGTTTAGGTTATGAGTTAGTTTCACTTGTTGTTCAATGTGCTTTAGCATGATTTCCTTACTTTTGTATGAGAGGTTTTAGGGAGGATCCTAATTTGTATACTCTTATAATCAACCTATGTATATAAAAATTTCTTTTTAGGTCACTTGGAGTAGGTTGGAGATCAAGCTTGTTACTACTAGCTTGCGGTTGCAAGAGCTGTTTGGGATTGGGATTGTTGTTGTTTTACTTTCATTAGGGTACATTCAGTTTTTCCTATTCTGTTTTATTATTTTAGAATGAAATTTCATGTGCACCTTGGATTTCTTTTATCTTACAGGTTGAGATGGATTTGGTTGGTGTCCATCTTATCTCTCTCTTCTACATGTCTTCACTTAGAGGTTAATGCCTCCCATTTGTCTGTTCTCTACACCCTCGGTGCAAGTCGCCAACCCAATGCCTACTGGAGGAGGGACTCGGTGTCATTATCTCCCTTCTCGCGTTGTTGGCCCAGGAAGTGTACACTTTGTGGGGAGGGAGTCATGATAGAGTGGTATCAGAGGTCAGGTTGGGAGATATGATGCAGTTTGGAGTAAGGCATAGGTGAGTTTTCATGGTTTGGTAGGGAAACCGGGTAATTTATGTTTAAAAAGTGATGTATACACTAGAGACCGGCTGGGACATAGGCATTTAGGTCCCCCTATGATCTGATGTATGGATCATTAAGTTTACAATGGCTAATAAACAAGGTGATACTAGTTTTAGGGTAGAGACCTAGGAAAGGATCAGACATCATTCTTCTTAGTGCCTGTGTTTTAATGGGTAGAACCTGGGATAAGATAACATAAAATGTATAAAAGAAAACAATTAAATAAATAATTAATGATGAGTCTCTCATATTATAGGATATGGTTCTCTAACTACTTATTATTTCATAGGCATGGCTCCAGGTCGACGTCCTCATCAGGATAGCATATGAGATGCCCAGCAGGCTATGCCAGTAGATCACCGCCGGGTAGAGGTCGACAATGATGACACTTGGAGGAGGACACTTTGAGAGTTTCAACATCATAGTCTACAGAAGTACGAGTGATCTGTTTCGGATACATTCAAAGAAGACTGGATAGAGGAGGTTAAGATAGGCTTCAGTTTGATCTGTGCTTGGAAGGAGCACTGTGTGTCCTTGGTTGTGACGATGCTATATGGAGCAGTGAGGCAATGGTGGTTCATGTTCCTCGAGAACGCGAGGAGTCAGTGATATCATGGGAGGGGTTCCGAGACAAGTTTTAAATCGAGATTCTTTCTTCGACTGTGAAGGCTTCCAGTTGTCAGGAGATTCTTATGCTATGACAAGGGTGTTCTAGTGTGAGAGAGTTTGTAATCAATCTCATGAACCTTTTTCGATATGATTTGGACCAGTTTCCAGATAAGGAGGTCAGGGAGAGGCATTTCGAGGAGTCGTTTCATCCAGATATCCAACGTCAGGTCACCACATTTATGCTGAAGACATATCTCGAGGTGCTGGCCAGGCCAGAGGTTGTCAAGAGGACTATGGATAGAACTAGATCATCCCGAGAGGGGAATCTTCATGATTACTCACGAAGCAGAGATGTGGTTTGGGGTTCTCGGTTTTTAGGGCAGAAGAGTTTCCGTTCGGTCGGGGGTAGGTCCCAGCCATCACCATCTCATTTCTCTAGGGAAGAATCTCTTTGGACTATGCCAAGGGATCAGATGCTTATTTTTCTTGTGGTGGTCGAGGTCATCTGAAGAGAGAGTTCTTGAGCTTTCTGAGCAGTCATCGTCCACCCGATTTTCCACTCCAGGTTCTTCTGTTTATGTAGTTCTAGCCGAGGCAGCAGCAGTAAGTTACACCATCTTTAAATCAGTAGAGGGTAGATGGGGAAGGTAGAGGAAAGCCCTAGGATTCTCCCCATCCTCAAAGATCAGAGCGCTGCTGTGGTGGTGGTCGTCATCAGGGTTATAGAGGTCATGGAGGAGGTCGTGGTCAGCTTCATGCTTTAGTGTTTCCAACACCCGATGAGCCAGACATCATTTGAGGTACCCTTTTCTTATTTTATATCTTGTTGTATTCCGTGTTAGATTTAAGAGCGACACAGTCCTTCATATCACCTACCCTTTTCCATGCTTTGGAACTAGAGGTAGAGAGGCTTCCAGTCTGGTTGGCGTTGACTACGCCAGTTAGAGGTCGAGCTGACATGTTTGAATTATGTTGAAACTATGAGATAATGTTGGGGATGTACCACTCTTGGGGTGATTTCCTATGATTACGAATAGAACCATATGATGTCATCCTTGGCATGGATTAGTTGTATTAGGTGCGGGCTATCGAGGATTTCTTCTGGAGGCAGGTTGTGTTCTTTGATGCGGGTGGAGAGCGGGTGGTGTTTGTTGTCAAGAGAGACCCTCACAGGGGTCATAGGCATGTTCCATCCTTATCATCGATGATGGCTGAGATGATGCTGAGTTCTTCAGAGGTTCAGAAGTTGGAATTTTTTATGGTTATAGAAGAGTACCATGATTTCTTTATTGAAGAGGTTCTATCATTACCCCCTAGAATAGAGATTGGGTTTGGGATCGATCTACAACCATGATAATATCCTATCTCTATGTCCCCATATTGGATGGCCCCTTATGAGTTTTGAGAGTTATGTATACATCTTGATGTTCTGTTACAGTGTGGTTTTGTTTGGCCGAGTGTGTCACCGTGGGGTGCACCAGATTTGTTTTTGAAGAAGGCTGATGGCCTCTTGTGTTTATGTGTCGATTATTGTCACCTAAACAAAGTGAAAGTAGAGAATCACTATCATATTCCGCAGATTAATTATTTATTCAATCAACTGAAGGGATCAAGATGGTTCTCAAAGATCGATTTGTGGCCAGGATAACATCAAATGCCTGTGAAGTATGAGGATATCATGAAGACTGCTTTTTGTTGTCATCACGGGCATTATGAGTGTTTTGTAATGTAGTTCGGTGTGACGAATACTCCAGCTGCGTTCATGGTACTGATGAACGTTGGGTTCCATATGTTCATGGACATGTTTTTGGTGGTTTTCATCAATGACATCCTTGTGTACTCCATGTTTGAGGAGGATCTTGCAGAGAATCTACATGCTGTTATGGGAGTTCTTTGTCAACATCAGGGGTTTGGGAAGTTGTCGAAGTTTGTGATTTGGGCTTGAGAAGTCTGTTTCATGGGGAATGTTGTGTCCCAGTGTGGGGTAGCTGTGGATCCATTGAAGATAGAAGTAGCTGATTCTTGGGCAGCCCCCAAGATAGTGTAAGTGGTGTGAAATTTCCTGGGTCTCGCAGGCTACTATAGGTGGTTCGTAACCTATTTCTCTCCAGTTGTGACTCCTCATAAAAATTTGACCTGGATGGATCAGGCATTCATATGGACTGATCAGTGTCAGAAAACTTTTGAGTATCCAAAGAGGAATTTAGTAAGTGATCCAGTTCTTTGTCTCATAGTAGAGGATGTTCAGTTTTATGTTTGTTGCGATGCTTCTCATCAGGGATAGGATGAGTTCTGATGAAGAAATGATCAGTTGTTTCTTATGGGTCTCTGTAGTTATGTCCTCATGAACGTAACTATACCACCCATGATCTTGAGTTGGCTTCCGTGGGGTTTTCCCTGAAGTTGTGGAGACATTACCTCATTGAAGAGCACTTTGTGGTTTTCACTGATCATAAGAGTTTGAGGTCCGTTTTCTCCCAGTGTGAATTTACCTTATGACACATCGGTGGATGGTGTTCATAAAGGAATAAAAATTTGAAATATAATATACACCTAGAAAGGGGAATGTTGTAGCTAATGCACTGAGTCGATAGTCACATAGTGTTACTGTGCATTAATTCGGTGATTCATGGAGAGTAATGGAAGAAATTCCAGCATTACATCTTGATATGGGAAATGTTGGGGCCATATGTTTTTTTTTCTAGATGAAAGTGCAATCACCTTTGTTACAGTTGGTGGAAGAGTCCCAGTTTAGTGATCTTGAGGTGGGGGTCTGGAGAGACTGAGTTATTTATGACGAGGCCTTTGATGGATGGACTGAGGATGAACAACACTGAGTGTTGTATCATGGGTGGAGTTTTGTTCTTTTGGAGATGTGTGAGACAGTTCTCATAGAGTTCCATAGATTCTATTTAAAAGTGCATCCTGGCATGACAAAGATGTACCGAGCCTTGAGGTGTCAGTTTGGGTGTCCTGGGATGAAACTTGCGGTTGCAGAGTTTGTGTCTCAATGTTTAGTATTCCTGAAGGTCAAGGCTGAGCACCATGTCCCCGGTGGTTTACTCCATCTGTTAGATGTTACATAGTGGAAGTGGGAGGACATATCAATGTAATTTGATACTAGTTTACCTCGAGCTCGAGGAGGATATGATGCTATTTTGGTGGTAGGTGATTTTTTCAACAAAAATCAGCCAACTTCATAGCGATCAAGGAGTCGATATCAATGGAAGTTTTGTCAAGGCAGTATCTGGAGGAGGAGTTGAGACTTTATGGAGTCCCAAGGATGGTCATTTCTGGTCCAGATCCTCTCTTTACTTCAAGGGTTTGGAGAGGTCTCCAGCATGCTTTTAGTTCTCATTTATGTCTTAGCAATGCTTTTTATCCTCAAATGAATGGTCAGACAGAGTGAACCATTTGTACTCTTGAAGACATGTTACGCTCTTATGTTCTTGATTTTAGAGGTTCATGAATGAGGCACTTACCCTTGGTGGAGTTCACAAACAATAATACATTTTACACCACCATCTTTTTGGATACATTTGAAGCCATGTATGGCCAGGCTTGTTATTCTCCATTTTGCTGGATTGGGGTAGGAGAGTCAGCAATTCTTGGACCAAAACTAGTGAAAAATATAATAGATATGGTTCAAGTGATTCGTGAGAGGATGAAGACAACACAGGATCATCAGAAATCATATGCTGATCAAAGGAGGAGTCCTTTGGAGTTTGATTTTGGAGATCACATGTTTCTGAAGGTGACTACACGTCATAGGCAGTGAAGGTTGGTCGTGGGAATAAGCGTTCTCCCCAGTTTGTTGGGCCTTTGGAGGTTTTGTCTTGTGTTGGAGCTATGGTGTATAAGATACCTCTTCCTCCACAGATGAGCCAGATATACGATGTTTTTCTTATGTCACAGCTCCGTCATTATCTTCATGATGACTCTCATGTTATTGATTGGGGATAGATCGGTGTTGATGATGATGTATCCTTCAAGGAGGAACATATGGCGATCCAAGACCGTAGAGAGATGTTGGTACACATGGGTTCTATTCCATTGGTACGTGTCTTGTACTGACACGATGGCATGGAGGAGAGTACCCGGGAACGTGAGTCAAAGATACATGCCCAGTAGCCAGAGTTGTTTGATTTTTAAACTCTTTTCATGTAACAAATTCCTCTCTGTGTTTATAGACCTTTCATTTTTAGAATATGAATTTCAATTTTTTCTTCTAATGGATTTCTATCTTGTAAGAGGTATCTTGAGGATTGGTTGTTCAGACCCCTTTTTAGTTTCCTTTTGGGTTGGTTTTGGATTCTTGAGGATGAGAATGTTTTGAGAGGTATCTGATGTAATGGCCCAGAACTCTCGAGTCCATCCCATTGCTAAAATCTGGTGTTTGAGGAGTTCTAGGAGGTTAAGGTGACTCATCCCCTACACGTTTCCAAATCTCCAGTTCTGTGAAAAGGGTTTCCAGTTTTATGAACAGTTCCATTGTGAGTCAAAAATGGTGAGATAGAAATGGTTAGTCAGAAACAGTGTCACAGAAATGGTGATCCAGAAATGGTGAGACAGAAACAGTGAGTCAAAAATGGTGAGATAGAAATGGTGAGATAAAAACGGTGAGACAGAAATGTTGAGACGGAAATGGTGAGACGGAAATGGTGAGTTATAAATGGAGTCATAGAAACATTGAGATGGAAATGGAGAGACAAAACGTTGTGTCAAAAATTCTGTCACTGAAACGGTGAGAGAGAAACGGTGAGACAGAAATGATGAGATAGAAATGGTGAGACAGGAATGGTGAGTCAGAAATGGTGAGACAAAATGGTGAGACAGAAATGGTGAGACAGAAATGGTGAAACCGAAACGGTGAGTCAGACATGGTGTCACAGCTAATGAATAGTGTTTCACAAGCTGTTTCATATTTCCATTTCCAAATTTCCAGATTTTTTCAGTTTCGCTAATTTAACGTTTTCTTTTCTGTAAAAAGCATTTATGGCCTTGTTTTAAGGGATTTAAGGTCGAAAAAAGCCCATAATTCCTATATTAATTTTCTTAATGCCCAGGATGCATTTACTTGGTCAAACTGTGTGGTTTAATATGATCTGATTTTAATGTAAAATCCATTATATCTTAAACCGATACTCCTTTAAATCCTCTAAAGGGACAATATATCTTCCTCCTTGGTTATTTATCCTTGTTGTATAGTGTGAGATGCTAAAACCATTCCTTCATTCCTATAGGAATCGTGAGATTAAAATTTTCTCGGTGGATTTGTTTCCCTTGACGTTCTTCTAACTGCAAGTGTACCCCCTGTTTTGGTACAACCAAGCAGTATCCATAAATATTCTATATAAGTTATGATTTATAATCATTATTTTGGGTTCATCTTGTATTATTTCTCATATAAATATTATGGCATGAGATCTCCATGATTCTAATAGAGTTTCTGGGATTTCAGTTGGGGCTGTCATGCCGCGACATCCTCGGGTGGATGTAGTTTTCATGGGAGGAGGCGATCGTGATCCGTTGTGTGGATCGTTCCAGTATAAAGATCCTTAAGAACATTTTTATGGTTGGGGATTCATTTCTTCTCTTTTATTTTTACGTGCAAATATAGATTTATCATGTTTTAGCCATTGGATCCCAATAGAATTGACATAATAAATATCTTAACCAGGTTGAAAAATTGATATCAATCATAGGTCATTACCTCTTGTTTTTGTTAGACAGTGTGATATCTATGCTTTCTTTCTTTAGCTATTAATTCTTGATGGAAATTATTACAGAACGTAAACTAGAAATAACTGATAATTTGATGGATAAAGATAAATAGGAATGTAAATTAATCTAGTTCTCACTGATGTATTTTTTGATGTTAGTCAAACTGGTAGAGTAAGCATGTTTAATTTATTTGTGATAGATTACTGTTTAGGTTTCTCAAATATGAAACCAGATAATAATAAATCATTTAAATTATAATGGATTAAAGAACTGATTGTTTGGTAATTCCTTGATGGGTTCTGAGTCACCCTCTTTCTTGTTCAAGGGACAAGACCCCAATCGATATGATTGTTGTTTTCCTACTACATGCGTTGTGAGGTGAGCCTGGATGGATATTGTGATATGTGGTGGCATGGAGGCCTACTGGTTGTTGTCGTAGTTGATTCCTAGAGTGGCAATATGCATCAATTAATGCATGTGGGTGTGAGGGAGGACACCGGGGATGATGAAATGGGTTGGATGTGAATGTTTGGTTTTCTACTGTTTCTTCTTGGTTGTTTATCTGCTTTACTTTCCCCACTGCTCAAGGCAGCTGGTCTTTCTTACCATTCTTTAGAAATGGGCGAAGATGTGCGGGGTATGCTGCGTGCTTTCCATTTTTAGCTTCTTAAGGGAGGATGGGTCTACTATCTTGCAATATGTAGTAATGACTCGACGGGTAGTTCATCTACTCGTAGTATTGAGCCCCTTGTGTTAAGAAGAATAGATTTTTTTAGAATCCCGGGGAATATGGGAACATGATGATGTAAATAAATAGTTTAATAAATGATGTTAACCCATGGGGTTTGGAAGTTGTTGGGGTGCAATGCTGAGATTTTGATTTCAAGGAACAATGTACATTGGCTGTGATGCTAATTAAATTTAATGTGGAATTTTTATTGGTTAATTAATGTTTAAATAATTAATTAATTTAATGAGAAACTGATAAAAAGGTAATGATGTAATGTATTATAGCTCTTTAAATGGTTGTGTGCATATAGGATACCCTGTCTTTGAAGTAGCAGCCCTGAGTCCGAGAGACACTAGATGTCGTTGAGTCTAAGACTAGGATATGCCCGTAGTGTGGTTTTGAGATATAGTATATTCTGTAAATTTTATGTTTCTATACACTACGACACCCTGTTAGTATGGGAAACTAACACCCTGGGGACTCTGACCCATGGGGTGGTGTTTTCCCCAATATTCCAGTGGGAGGATGGATGACTGACTACCCCCTTTGGCCCTTCTCTCTTCTCTTGGTAGTTACTAGTGCTGGTAGGAACATTGGTTGGTTTTCCCTATATATGTGTGTAGAGGGATGTAATGGCTTGTGGTTATTCACAGACATATAATCTAGTTATAGTTTTCTATGGAATACTATAGATGTAGCGTGTATAGGCTATGATGGCTTGAGGATCATTACTCTGTGTAAGGGTTGTAATGTATTGAGGTATAATACCCAATTTATGATACTTGTTATATGAGATATGGTGGATCCCATAAACTACCTAGTTACTTTGCTTATGTGGACGTTGTGGTTTCATGGAACGAGGTTCATGTTGTGGTGCTTCGCCCAGGTGACTGTGGAAAAGCCTTTTTGGAGAGAGATGCTTAGGACGTACGATGTTGGGGCAAAGTGGCAAACCAGTGGAAAAGTTGTACTAGCGTACCCTTGGTATTCTTTATTATATTATATTCTATTGTATGCGTTACTTGGTGAGAGTAGCCATGGTGAGGCTGGGAACATAGTACACTTATTTAGGTGATGATTTAGTTTCACTTGTTGTTCACTGTGCTTTAGCATGCTTTCTATAATTTTTCACCAGAGGCTTTTGGGAGGATTCTAATGAGTATATTGTTACACACACCCTCTGTATATATAAACTGCATTTCAGGTCACATGGAGCAGGTTGTAGATCAGGCTGGTTACTACTAGCTTGCGGTTGTAGGAGCTGTTCGGGCTTGTGGTTTCTGCTCTTTTTCTTTCATTTGGGTACTTATAGTTTTCCCCTTCCAGTTGTAGTAGTTTTTCATGACATTTAATATGTGTAATTGTGATTTATTTTATCTTATATGTTGATTTGGAGATGGTTGGTGTATATATTATCTCTCTCTTCTACATGTGTTCTCTTAGCGGGTAATGCCTCCGATTTGTGTGTTCGTTATACCCTTAGTGCTAGTCGCCAACCCATGCCCTAATGGAGGCGGGACTCGTGGGTCATTATCTCCCTACTCACATTTCCATCCAAAGAGGGGAAGAATTTTTGGGGAGGGGGTCGCGACACCTTGAGAGTGTCAAACTGAATGTGTAGCAAGAGTCGTTATCAACAACCAATTCCCGATTGATTCTAGCTCAATAATTTGTTTACACTTGTTACCCTTAGAAATATCTATTCTAGAACCACATACACTTGTATTATCAAGAAAGAGTATTATTTTCATGGAAACTGGTCACTCTATAATTTACCAAAATTTAGGGATTTGTTCTTATGTTTATTTTTATCCCTAAATCTTTTACAACTATTTGTTTATCCCAATAACAATAATAACAAAACATTCATTTGATTCCAACTACAAAAACTCTTCTCTTTATTACACATTAACTCATTATTTATATTTCATAATTCAAATGATACAACCAAAATGATTGATAAATAAAGTGTATTTGGGTAATTAGGTATATTATATAACTACATAATACATGTGGCACATCATCATTATTGAAAACATCCTTAACATGCCCATAATATTCCATCGTAGTTAAAACTTTATGGGATAACCTAGGGAAATTAATAAGTTAGTGGTAAGCTACAAATCCCTAATAATAATATGAAGGTATTACATGTTATAAAATAGTCAATTTAATGGGACATAAATGTCTTGAGATCATTATCATGAACAATGAGACATGATTTAACATGATAACATAAAGGTAACATTGAAATGTGAGAAAAACATTAATCATAACATAATAAGGTGAAGTCAAGGATAACCCCCTAGAAAATATAAAATAATTTGATTAGGATAACCTCTCGTGAACCATACGTGGAATATCATGAGACTAAAATATTACCAAATGTATTTGTGTGCTTTCTAGGTCCACCCATCATAGTCATATTATGTATATGCATAAGTGTTCAACATAAATCATATAACATAATAACATATTTCGTAAAATTTAATCCCATGATTAAATATTTTTTGTAAGATAAATACAATTAATAGATTAATTAAGTATTGGTACAAATAGGTGAATACCCTTGAGTGGAAATGGTTATTGGTATATACGTCAAAAATTATTTTTATGGAAAATCACAGTGACATTTTGGTAGTGTAATGACAATATATAAGTATTAATCAAACTACTCAATGACAGATAATGGAATTTCTAATCAATTAGATCAAAAAGTAAAGTAATAATGACTTGTAATAATATAATTCATCTACAAGATTTTGGAATTTATATGCATAAGTCAAGTATGATTGTCAGATAAAATATTGGCATGGAAAATTACAGGATAATTTCGACCACATAAAAATAGTATAATATGAATCATGTAATGGAGTTATGAGAGTAAAATGGATCACAGGTATATTAAAAAAATAATTTTATTAATATTTTTGTGAAAAATGATATACCATTAATAGGTATTGTAATAAAGAGTGCAATACATAAATAAGGTGCTTGAATAAAGGGGATAAATAAAGGATTCCTTACATTGAGTGGGTGATTCCAAAAGATTATGAGGAGATAATTGAGTTCTGGGGGGCATAATGGGTGGACTCTAGAGAGAGTATGTCAGAGTAAATAATTTATCCATGTTTTATTAGTGAAGGTGAATAATATTTTGTGTGGTTTTTGTATAGGAAAACAGAGGGGAGTTATTTATTATTTCCAAGGCTTAGGTTTTGGACTCTATATAATATAGAAATCAAAAAACATTATTATAGTTCTTCCAAGGTTTCTTGAATAAGGGTGGTCTTTTCTATTATTTTATAATTACAAGGGACTAAATAATAAAAATATCGACCTTGGTGATGTGGAAGTGTGTCATGTTTATAATGAATTGATTTCAAATCTTTAGAATATAATATTGGTTTTGCAGGATTATGAATGGCTTTATAAGATAACAAAATGACCCAAAAACCCATATATTAAAGGTTAATCATTTATTTGGTCATATATTCACTTAATATCATTTATGGGACATTATAATTTTATAAAACACACCATATATTTAAAAAAATTTAATTTTTTACCAAAAAAATCAACTTTCTCATAATATTATGAAAACATCAATATTAAATAATTTCAAGGTGTTGATCCATAAAATAATTTTTATTTTATTTAATTAATTTCATAAATATTATAATTTTTACATTTTAAACAATATTCAATATTTATTAAGAAATGATTGGGTTTTCAAAAATTATATTTTTTCTACCCTTAGAAAAATTTCATTTAACTTCATCAAAATTATATTATCATTTATATTTAATAAACATTATTTAACTATATTATTTTATTAAAATAAAATTTATTCTTAAATTTTTCTAGTTATACAAAATGAAATATATTAATTGAAATTACCTATTACCTAAATATAAATTTTTCTATCATATCAATATAAAAAAAATTATAAAAAAATAATTAGAAATAAATATATGTATTTAGCAATTGAAAATAAAATAAACATATTTATAAGATTAGGTTATTGATACATATCACCCTATTGCACCAGAAAATTCCTTGATTTTAAGGGGCATGATGGTGAGATTTTCATTTTTTGGTTTGAGATTCATGGTCTATTTCATGATCTCGATGAGCCTGAACATCTCCAATAAAATGTTTCTCTCGTGTTTTGGATGTAAGATATCATCTAGGTATTGGTAAAGGTAAAATACCAATGATGTTGTCTTCTTTAACATCTCTAATCAATGGGATTTATAGGGTATGATCGTACTGGTTGAGGTCATGCAATATTTTTTCTATGTTAATTTTATTTATCAAAACTCTATATTTATACTAATCATATGATCACTATTAAATGGATATTTTATTAATGGTTTTAATTATTAATTGTATTTGAAATATAATAGGTTAAAATAAAGAAGTGTATGTCTTTTCATTAATCATAATACAAAATATTGATTGTAATTCAATCACAATATCGTGTCATTGAAAAAATTGAATCATCTAGATTTTTACAAGGGCCTCTTGTATGTCTAATAATCTCATTAACTATACTAAAGTATTTATTACTTTATTCTTCCTCGGTCATCATTATATCTCCAAAATGGATTCTCTAAATCTGATGTTCTTCCTCATTGACATCAACATTCCCATCATAACCCTTTTTTATTTTATCTAAAATCAATTTATAATTTTCAGATCCTGTCGCATTGGAAGAAATATCTTAGTGAGAGATATAAAAATGGAATTCTTGGATATTCCATAAAAATAATGGTATCTTTTTTCTATAAAAATTCATTTTTCCCCACTTTGAATTGGTGGAAATCCTATTGTGGTAGTATCATGAAATCTAAGTCCCAAATATAAAAAATATGGAAGAATTATATTCTTCCAACCATGGAAATTATTTTTATCAAATATAAGAACACATACATGATTCAAAAAGTTCACATTTTCCATTATTTATAATGTAGAAGATTGATATAGAAAACTATTCACATGAAAATCTTAGTAGGCCAAATTGCTACACTAAGAGGGGAGAATGAATTATTGTATCTCCCATTCATAAATTACCTACACTAAAATAAAACTATATGGTCTGTTATGGAAATACCACAATGAGTATCTCAAACTTATCCCCACTCGAATAGTATAAAAGTAATGAATAGAATGGAATAGGCTAGTTTAAATAAGGTTTTACCATCCTACTCCTTTTTTCTTCTAGTTATCTACCTATGCGACATATTTTATATTAATATATTTTTATTAATATAATGGGTTGGGTTAGTTATATTCTTGATCCCATGATTACCAACATATAAATTTCCTCTAGTAGATTTTATTGTCCCCTAATATTTACATTTATATAGAAGCAGCACTTGATAAGAGATATATTATTTAAAAAATACATTCTTTTAGAAATGAATGAATTATTTTCCATATTTAACTTACATTATATTATCTAGAGAATAAAATTTTCCTTCCACATGAACATCTGCATTAGAATCTACTATGTTAATAAACATGAAGTATCTTGGTCTACTAAAATCTCAGCACACACTTAGAAAAATAACATAAATTTTCCCCTACCAGCATTGGATACCAAACCCTATCCAATGTTCCCCACACCTCTGGGATATATTAAAACCGATGAAATTCACATCGAGGCCTATGGTCGGTGCCATTGTGTTTGAATAATCAACTTCCATGTAGTCAGAAGCTGAAAATCCCTAATTGAAATTCCTTATTACCACCAAATAAAGGATTCAGAAGATGCTCAATAGAACACACCTCCACTCATGATTGTAGAAATTTATAACTTTAAAAAGATAAACTATCTTCCATTGTAACCACATTTCATAGGAGTTAACAACATTAACCATTATAATTCAAGGTAATTTAATGTCACAAAATACCACCAGAAATAGAGGGACTCTAAACTAAGTCCAAGCATTACCCTAATCAGGCAGATGTGCTAGGGTGTTTTTTGAAGAGGTAGACTTCACTCCAAGATACATCTTATAAACACCCTAAAAGACCCATTGAAAGTGAACCATGCACCATCAATCATGGAAGGTATTTGGTTGAAATGAAAATAATGACTTCTTATGATCTATATTACCAAACTGATGATATATAATGATCCAGCACTTAGAAGAAGCTAATGAAATATCCATAGGTCTTTTAATTCTTTGACCAGAACCAATAACTTCATGTATCTTTCAAAACTCCTTAATAGAAATCCATTTAACTACTTCTAGTGATCGGATGAAGGCTATGTTCTTTAATCACCCTAACTATAATGGCCTCTACTTGAACAACATGCCTCACCACGTCTGAAAAATACATTAATATGAACTCAGAAACCTTTTACTGCAGATCAATATGAAGCCCATACTCAAAATTTCTTACCTTTAAGGAATCTTCTAAAACAAACTATACAAGATAAGAGACTAGATCCACAATGAGATAGAATAATTGAAACACTAATATCTCTCCGTGCTGAATATAATACATCTTGATCCCCTTCCTCACCTTTAATACCTTAGAGAAATACTTTCAGATGAAGAACACCATGATCAACTCCCAAAAAAATCTTCTAGAGGATTTTTTCAAGAGACCGACTTCCACCATTTCCAGGTCTGTCCATAATGAATGAAGGTTGCAAACATAAATTTCAATGAATCAGGATACTTGATGAGTCTAAAAACTCTTTTGATTATTCAAATCCATTATTATGCGTTTAGTGGGTCATATTTTCCATAAAATGGAGGTATATTTAATTTTCAAATATCAATATCAATATATTTTGGTTAATTAATAAGAAGGTTCACTAATGATAAAACACCCATAGAACCACCTCAAAAATCCTTAAAATCATTATGTGTGAAGACAATCACCAACAAGAAAACCAAGAGCTCAATCAAAACATTCTTAACAACATGAGTCATCAAACTCAAAACACCAAAGAGGAAACATTTCCAAAACATACGGAAGATACGACACACAACCATTGGAACTAAAATATCCAAATTTTTCTCTTGAAAATTAATTTGATAAGAAATAAAACATGGTGGACTTTCACACCCACTAATGGTATTCCATGGACCCTCACAGATGCACATGCCCATGCCACAAAGGAAACTCATCAACTCATTCCAATCTGGGCACTCATCCAATCACATAATCAACATTCCATCATCCCACACATGTCAATTATTGTGAGTGCCCAATGAAATACCAAAGGTCAAAATAAAAAATTTCCAAATTATAAAACAAAAAATTCGACCCATTTTTTCACACATACAATATACATACCATTTCAACATTCATAAACATTTTCAAAAGTTAATTAACCTCTCAATTAAAAATATATTTTCAAAATATACACTTCCAACCATTTCATTTCATTCAAAAACTAAATTCCCTTTAATTCCACCAAAAAGTAAATTCATCCTATTGAAAACATATTTCATTAGCTTAAAAAATGTTAATTCACCAAAAGTCCTTTGATTAGAGTCCAATTTCATCACTTATAAAAAAATTACAAACCCACTCTATTGGAAATTCCTGTTTTCCAAAGAAACAATTTCATTAAGCTCCAAATTTTGTTTATAAAAATACAATATAGTTTCACCATTACTATTTTACCCAAAAACTAGCATATAAATCTATTTTTCAAATCCTCCATCAAAATGATTATGAAACCCCATTTTCAATCATTCCAAGATGAAACCATTTCCACTGAAAATCACATTTTCCAAAATCCCAAAACAAGAGTTTTTGAAAAAGAATTATGAATCATGGATGACCCAAAACAATTTATAAAGGGAAACAAGTTTTGATGGGTAAATTTACCGTACAGTTGGAAGTTGTATGCCTAAAACACCACCATCAAAAATATTCTTCTAGGAAAATGTCCCTATCTCAACGTGGCTTGATAAATCTTGTGAGGTCACTGAGACCTTTAGTGCAACTACCTTCTCATATCCTAAACACAAAACAAACTTAAAGATCTAAATAGACCAAAAGATTTCCGACATCCCATGGAAACTCAAGGGTTGGTCCATAATGTGTTGGTCAGTCACTCCCATAGACCATAAACCCATGTTTCTAAAGACCTACTCCATATACCATGACATAAAAAATAATGAAGGGAACTCTAAAAGATAGGTACGCTAATGAAAAATCCTTCTCTAATACCATTTTTTCATTAACCGAACCATGTCGACCCCAAATTGGTCACTCGATCTGATCTAGGGAAATTCTAAAAGGGCATTCCCAATCCCCACAGGTTGGAAACAAGTGATAGGAATAATCAATGTAACCATGGAACAATTTATCTCAATATAAATAAAGAAACTGAATAGTAGGAACAAACAGAACAACCCAATATATATATATAAATATCCAAAATGAACAACATATAAAAAAATATGAGAATAACACAAACTTTACAAAAAAACCCAAATCTGAATCCTTGTTACCACAACATCTCAATGTTACCCCGATGGTCACTATCTGATAAAAAAACTAATAGCCACACCTAAAAGTCAAAACCAATATCAGACGTAAATCATAATCTAAAAACTAGAATAAACTATAGGTGTTAATATTAAAACATAGTAGGCATTCCTGAACAATTATATTCCAATTCACATCAATTAATTAAAGAATCATAAAATACAAGTTTTAAATACAATATAAAAAATTATTATTTTCCACACATTTTTTCCTTTAAAGAAAAACATGGTCCATTTCCCCTTTTCATTCCAAATCCTAGTTTTTTTCATAAAAGAAACATTAAAATTTGGTAGGGTAATGATGATTATTTTATTTCAAAACAAGAATAAGAGATTATAAAAAATATTCAAATCAATTTTCTATAATACTTTGAAATCCAACTCATCTATTTTCAAAGACATGATCCACACAAGAGAGCACCATAATGTACACACAATAAGGGAAATGGAAATAAGAAGTCCAGAAAAACTGACCAACAAGTATCTCATCCATCCTCTACAAAAAACTATGTTCCAATTTACATTGGTGAACCAATGATCTTGTGAAATACTCCAAAACATATTATACATCTTCAATCATCTAGTAATGCATACCCCACTCGATGACATTAAATTCTCACACACACATGGCAGTAGCCTTCCTGGGATAGATAGAGGGTAATTATCCTATAGAAGTAATAAAACAATTCACCCATCTTCCATGGTCCACTAGTCAGAGTGTAATCATTTCTCGTGCAACAATCGTTATTATAAAATTCTCTTGTTATACCAGGTCTCCATGTCAAGAGTACAAAATGGGTGAGCCAAAAAATTACCACCGATCATCCAATCATAAGTACACATATTATATATATATATATATATATTTCAAAAAATAATAATCACCCTGTGTAACACTAAGTATCAATCTATTTCATTAAATGAAATAGATATCAAAGGCGTCCACACTAAGGATATCCCATTCTTCTCAAAGTAAATGGGTCATGAAGATTAAAAATCAAGGACACCACACCCATTAACATAATAGATCACTAGGATTCGATGGAGAGTTAATCCCATCCATTAAATATAAACAAGGAAATAAGATTATCCATGAAGTGTTTTTATCATGAGAATTTCTACTATTTCCACAAAAGTTCTAAATGGGTCTCAAGATATTTTCTCAATGAATGAAAATACCATTCAAAAGTTTGTGCAAAAAGAATTCTCCATTTGAAAATAATTTTACAAATCTCATACATGATCTCACCCCAAATGTGAAAGGAAAAATATTTCATCAAAGTGTCAATCGGTCCACACATCATTATCACATGCCACAAAACATTTATGATCCAAAACCATCTATAAATTCTCACGACAAACCCAAAACCTCCATTCACATGTCCTAAACATATTTTCAAGGCCACTCCATGCTTTAAATTTCACCAAATAGTTATAGACAACAATTGGGAATTTCATCGAACAATTGGTGTGAAATATTAAACAAAACAATGTTATTTATCACAAAACAAGGCAGAAAACACCGCTTTGAAAACTAAAAAAGTATTCCAAATAACATGCATCAATATTTAATATATAAGGAAGGTGAAAAAATCTTGAAACCAATGATTCATAAATTAAATTTCATGTGAAAATGGAAACCAACCTCAAACACACGGTTCTTCAAAAACGCACACCCGAAATCACCGCACAAAGGATCCATGATCTATGATCGACCAAGATAAACCTTGAACAAGAAAATCCACCAATATAAATCAAGGAGAAATATTATCCCTTGGTATATGGTATGATATGAGAAGAATAAATCACCAGAAAATGGAAGAATAAGTATAAAGTAGATGAAATAAAAGGAATACCTTGATGATCTATCCCAAATATTTAAGAAACACATGATACATACCATATGAGAGGAGGAGAAGCTAGGAATGAAATGTAGGATGTCCCTTAGGGTTGTAAAAACAAATGGGATGAAATAATGGGTTATTTTTAATTAAAAAACAGAGAGGATAGAAGTTTCATATCACAATTTTCAATACATGGGATTCTCATTTGGTTTAGCCACATGGTTTCCAAAACCCTAGCCAACTATGTGACCCTCACATGACACATTGGGAACCTCACATAGTTTGGAAAGCATAATTGGAAACTATGCTCCATAAATGTGAAATGGATCTCCCATGAGATAGAACCTCCATGTATTCTTACCTCATGGGTTTTCTAACTGTGTGTGGGTCGTCTGGCCTCAACATGAAGCATCCCAACACACACAGTTTCCTAGAGCATACCGTGTAGTTTCTTCTAGCCATGGGAAAACTATGCATCTATTTATGTTATTCCCAAAAAAAATCAACAAAACATGAAAGGGAAACTAAGGAACAAACTTAATACGAAAAATAAAAAAAAGATCGCTTCAAAACTAATACCTATCAGACTCTAAACAGGATTGAGAAATCGGGATACAAAAAAACCAAGGCAATGGGGGAAAATAAAAACTAGGTTCTGACACTTTTGGAGCAATGTGTGTTCCATATTCTATTGAGAATAATTCTTTATCATAATCCTTAGTAAACATAATTATTTGATGTCCCCAAAATAAGACATCAATAATTATGGAATAATTAAAAGAGTAGTTGTATGAAAAAAAGAGTTTCCATATTCAATATTGTGATCCACAAGATAATTATGGATGATTCTTGGGTTGTTATAAAATGATTCAAAAAATAAAAAAATTTGAAAAAATGCATAATTCATGTAAGAGAAACAACAAAATATCACCTTTATACATTGAAAGGGATTATAAAAGGAAGACGAAAAGGAGAGTTTCCAATATTTTTAATTCTTATAAAGAATAATTGATAATTATGATGATGTACATTTGAGTTCAAAACATCTTGAAGTATAGAAAATGAATTATCCAGGATTATTCACGAGTATTATTGAAGGAGGAACCACTCTATATATTTATTGATGATGAAATTTGATGTATTTGGGTTTCCATGAATAATGCAGATAATGACACATCAAAGCATGAGTTATACACAAGTGTTGAAATCAACATTATATGAGGCTATCAAATTGACCGTGTATAACAAAATAGGTAACTAGAAATTTTTTCAAACATAAAACATGTTTATCCATCAAAATTGTATAAATCTATAAATGATAAGGTTAGAAGATTATTGTGTTGTGTTTTTTGGGGATTAAATATCACAACATGTTAGTGATTAAAGCTTGAAAATAGAATATTATCAAATATTGCTTCTCTTTATTGATTATAGACTCAAGGATATATTATTTTAATGAAAAGACTCTAGATATATAAGAGGAATATTCCATGTTGTGGATATGAGTGACTTAATTTTTTATATATTTAGGAGAATTTATGTGTGTATTTTAATAACATATATTAGACAAAGATAAATCTAAGCCTAGAGAGGATTAGAATAATATTTAATTTGATTATATTTCCAAAATGATGATAATATATTAACTGTATTTTTGGAATACTCCTTGAGTGGGAAATATTCATTAGAAAAAGATAACCTAAAATGGGAATTCTATTACGATGATTCTGGGAAATTTTATACTTCAACTTCTCAACATACTATTAATTGTATTTGAAAAAAATAATTCCTTTAATGGACTATCTATAAAAATGTGTTTTGGGGATCCTTATAATGGTAGAGACGAAGCATTCTTGCCTACATAAAACATAATAAAGAGTTGATTATTCAAAAGCATAATAGAAAATTAAGAGTAATATAGAAGCCGATGTATTATTATCATGGGGATATCCTCAAAAAAAATTTGAAACCAAGATTTATATAGAAAAAGTTGTATTCTTATATCATTTAGAGAAGACACTATTTTTTTGTTTGAAATATTTTATTGGCTTCACTTTTTAATAAAATATTATGTAAACTTGGTTGGTTATAAAATAATTTAAAGAATTAGTGGTCTACTATTGGATTATCCTCTCATTCACATGTTGAGTCATTGTATAATATATTTTTATTCATCCTATAATCAGTTGAATCAACTAATTACATGTATCTGGTTTTTTTAGTTTAAAAATGGAAGTACAATGATTATTGTATTTCCTAGTTAATTTGGCATGGTGCTTGGATACCTCCATTTAGCCTTGAATTACCCCACTATTTTCTATTGCATGTAGTGGATATTATCCATGTGAATTTTGTTTTCAATTTAAATAATGGGAAGAAGAAATTATAATATAAAATCAGAAGAAACCTCAAATGAAAAAAAACCATTAAATTCTATGGACGATTCCATAATGTCATTGAATGATAATATTTCATAAACATGGGATGTTATAGGGTTATCCATGTATAAAAAAAATTACCAAGTGTTCCATTATCATAGTTCTAATAATTGGATGTAAAATAACACAAGAATTGTGGTTGGTGCTGATTGAGTGCTCTCCCCTTCTTTGAGTCCAAGAGTATCCCATATTCTCTATCTATAATGATCCACTTGTATATATTAATGATTATCCCCCATGTTTCACTCAATAATATAAGAACATGTTTCTTCATTGAATTAAAGAATGTCTTATTTCATGAGGGATCAGGTTTACTTTCATCTTTATGGTTTACATGTGTCCAAAAGGAATTGAATGGAGGTCTTCTTTAAGACGTAGGTTCTATTTCACAATCCATCCTAAAATCCGTTTGATGGTGGAGTGATCTAGTGATTAAATAAATATTTAGTGCCTTCCTTATCTTTGGAGGGTAAAATTAGTCATATGATTTATCTAATTGTCTGTGTTTAATTTTTTGGTGATTATGATGAATTTATTTTACCCACAAGAAGTAATATTTTCATGTATCTACAACTCATATTTACCATTTATTGTCCAGAAAAATACAAATATTTCTTCATTATGGGTGCTATGTTTTCTCATAAAATTTGCATATCGTTCATGTGTAATGCTTAAAACATTCACCCACTAGTTTGTCTTTTTAATGTTGTAAGGATCATCTAAAACAATTATTTAAAAATGATTCTTTATTTACTCTATATGCGAGAATCGAACTTTTTTGTGTCGCCCAAGTGTCAACAACCATCAATATCTTTTAAATTAGAGAAGAATGATAAATCCCCCTTAGAGTCTACATAAATATGGTGGATTTTCTCATGGAACAATCATCTGGATCTCATCCTATGCCAATATAGAGTTCAGATGGGCGAAAAGGTCTACTTTGATTCACCTAGTAAAGTGGGTTCACTACTCACCATCACAAACTTTTCTGTGGAACCATAAGGAGGAAATGAATGGGTATGTGGTGTCTTGTTTTTCTCAAGGTGGTAGATAAATGGTGGTGGATATTTTGGAGTAGCACAAGGACTCTAGATCGCCATTATTAATCAATTAATAGGGCTCTTGTTCTTCAAGGGAAGTGGAATATTGTGGTATATTGATAATCTCATAGTAATGGTATGATAGGGAGAGGTAGAAAAAATTTCAAGTAAGAAGGTCATGGTCGGTAAGATGACCATGAGATAGTGGCTGAACTAGAAGGGATCAAAATAGGTATTCATATCGTGTGAGTGTTGTCATTGTTAATATAATATATTTATATCATCAACGATTTCTTTCATTTTCATTATTTCTAAACACAAGTTCAGCTGATGGAACTCCTAGTATGTAGAATTACCATGGGAATGTGGTGAAGTAAGGTAGACGAGTCACTCAGAGTAGTTATCAGGATATGTTGAATTAATAGTCACCATAACTACTGTGTTACAGGTAATCTCTTGTAGGGGTTTCACCTAGTGAGTACATGCAGTAAGCATAGTGACTATGGATATCATGGTCACTAAGAGAATCTTTGATTTTTTATCTTAAATAATTCACATTTTTTTATCTATTCATTATCTCTCTACAATTAAATTCCACCAAAAATAATTCAAAAATGAAATATTTCATTCAAATAATGGTTCTAAAATTTATAACAAAACATGTGCACATAAATGAACAACATATTTAAATCAAATTTCTAATTAGGTTCTAATTTTAGGAAGTATAGAATATTACTAATAACCTAGGAATTGAACTCTAATGTGGGGCATTTAAAATTAATTAAAGATATTAAATGCTAAAAATTCCATCTCACATCACTCTCCAACGCTTATACTTTTCACTCCCTAGAAATATTTTCATTGAAATTCAATTTATTCAAAAATATGTTCATACTTGTGACATCTAAATTTACCAGTTATAGAAGAAGTAAATAGGGGCCTCTCCACAAAGAAATGATATCACTCCGAATATATTAATCAATATACTATCTCTCTTTAATTAAATAAAATTTTCAATTCTGTATTGGATTGAATGAGATTTAAGTCGAAAAATAATTTAAACAAAAATTACCTTCATTTATCTTTCTTTCTAATGTTTCATCCAAACATAGTTTGATTTTACACATTATTGATATAAATCAATTTAATTTTTTATAAATCAATTCCTCCTCTTCTAGTGGGTTAAATATTCCCCTCACCTAAATAAATTCATTTTAGACAAGGACCATAATTTCAGTTTTTCAAAACCATGTGTTTTTTCAAGACCCTATTAATAGAACTTATTATGGTCACGATTGATTTATTTAATAAGATAAACACATCTAGTGACCTTCTATCAAATATCCATTTTGGGATCCTAATTTCTCCTTTTTATTCCATGTTTAATAGAAATATATCATTTTTAATTAAGTTCGCCCCATAAATAGTTTTAAATCACAGAGTTTAGTTAATCCCAGATTATGATCAAAATTCCAATGAATTAAATTTATAATTTTTTTTCATAAATATTTATTCACTCACACAGCATATCCTTATTCGTAGAATAGACATCCATAAAGGTAGTGATTATCACACTCATAAATCTGTTAAATTCTTAATGTTCAAGAAGATATCAATTACATGAATATAAAATGGAATTTTCAAACTAGGGAGTGAAGAAATTAGGTTCACAAAATTGGTAAATAATAAAAACAAAAGATTGTACATAAGATCTATTTAAGGTACTGAAAAAAATTATTAATTGTTTTTATAGATTTTCTTTTTCACATTGTTTTATTTATTTACACTCTAGATTATATAATATCTAAAAAAGAAAGCTATAGAAGTATGTATATGATTTAAAAATAGAATTAAATTTATGTTTTCATTGTATTTTAGTGAAAATAGAAAATGATATTTAATTCCTAAAATGACTTTTTCCCTCTCCCTTACACCTGGTTCAAACACACATCTAGTTGAATTCCAGTAAAGTACAGCGTAAAATATTTTTTGGAAAATAAAAATAAAAAATGTAAATCAAGAAAAATGAGGAGGAAAGAGACATCCTACCTTAATCAACATGATTGAATAATGGAGGATATTGGAATCATCCATGTTCTCCTTCCAAGGATCTTTATCAAATTGTTAAAGATTCATTCCCTTCAACTTTAACGGGTTCAGTGAGTCAACTCCCATGATCTATACTATACTAGATATAATAAATTTTTTTACTATAAATGGATAAATACTCTTAGAATTAGTCTTAGTAAGAATTTGTATCCCTATTGAATAGTGAAATATCAATTTCCTCTAATTTGAAAACCATTATTCTGGTTGATTTTATCATGAAAAATTTTGGTTTTTTCTTTGAACAATAGCATGTTCTTATGTGATTAGGGTCTTTTTTTATATCCATATCTTCTGCATTTTCTCTACTTTTATGGCTTTACCATATTTTTATATTATTCCTTTTTATCCTATTTTTTTATTCATTATCCCAACATACAATTCCATATTCTTTAGGGCCAACAAAGGTATGATAGATGTGACAGTAGAAAATTCTAATGAATTATATGAGTACTTTTAAACAATTTCACTAAACTCTCTAGTTTTAAAATAAATTCAAGATTAAAATTATTTGAAAAAATTGTTCCAAAATAATCATGTGTTTTTAATGTTTTTCACAATAGAATTCCATTATAAAAATTAAAATCAATTATTTAGGAAAACATAACGCTTCGAAATGGGTTATAGTAAATGTATTTTGTTCATCGTGAGGCTATTTGATTGAGTTCAGTAGATTAAAAATCATTTTTTCTTCAAAAAATGTTATAGATAGTGTTTTTTCATTAATAATTATTATATTTTTGTAGTTTTAAGATCTATTCTAAAAATATTGAGTAGATATTTTTCCCTTTTTCATCCTCCATGCTCGTAATATATAAATTAGTAGGGAATGGTAACATTGTAAACATACCAGGACATCCTCAAGGTAACATATTAGATAGTAAGTGGATTTGATGGAAATATATACCACTATATTGGGGGGTTTATGTTCTCCTATATATAATTAAGAATAAATGTAATAAGTAATTACATTAATTAAAGCACCAAAGGATTATAGTCATTAGAATATGTGATATTACCAATTTTAGAGGGAATAGATAAAGTACCTGGATATTGGATTTTTTTGAGGATTTGATGGAGGACAAGAGCCAAAAATTTATTACCTAGTCATACCTCAAAATTTCATTTTAATATTATTCTTCCAGTGCACATTACCTTAATGAATGTTTAATATCATGGAATCTGACAGATGGATTCCAGTAGGAAATATTTATCTCTTCATTTTTGTATAATTCAAGAATATCTTATTGTAGTGATTCATATTTGGTTTTTTGGGTCATTAATTATTATTGGGAACATAGGTGGGGGTTATTGGGGATATTCCATGGTTTTTATGATTAATTTTGATGGTACATTCACTAACTTCTCCTTAGGTTCCTTTTCTAGGGAATATTCTTCTGATATTTTAAATTGTTTACATTCAGTTTCAATTTTTAGTGGTAATCCTTTACTGTATTCCAGTTCTTTTTTTACACTTCAATGTGATGCATCGGATTTTCACTTCGAGTTTGGAATTTTTTGACTTAGAATATTACATCATTCATGATTTACTATATTATTTATGGTAGACATAAGATATCCTAATTTCAATTTTTATTTTTTTAATTATGACCCATGAGTGGTGAGAGTGGTGTGGTGATTATTTTGATATTCTATTACCAGTATCAGAATGTTTTTCATGAAAGGATCTTATGGGTTTTCTTATTGGTATCTTATAGATGGTTGGTAATGTTGTGTCAATAATGGAGGTGGGGGTTTAATGTGTTTTTTAAAATACTTTAGAAGTGGTGTTCGTTGAGTCTGTTGGATCCTATCATAAAATTGATTGGTGGGAAATTATCTAAGTCAATTGTTTTTAGTTGGTTGGTTATAGAATTTCCTATGGAAAATGGAATCATTACATTCTATTCATTGAATATTATGTAATCCATAAGGAGAATTCTCCATGGTCTATCATAGTTTGGAATCCCGTGAGGGTATTGTGGTATATTATTGTTCTACTTTTTAAAATTATAATTGTGTAAAAGGGGAATTTAATTATTAACATTATTTTCTAAAAATGGTAATTTTGATATATTTACCTCATGAAATACTCAAGTTGATGTTTAATAACAAAACACTAGCAATTTAATGAGATTATTTAATTGAGATCTCATTCCATAGTTGGTGAATTATTAATCAGTTCACATCCTAAAGAATCATAACGTAGGTTCCAATCATTTTCCATCAATCTTTGGTAGAAAAATACCAAGTATTGATGTTCACCAAATGGCTGTTATTGGAAGGATGCATTTAGTTTCTTAAATATCTCCTAGATCTAATAAAGATTTTATATAGATTCCAGTTTGAATCCCCAAATTTCCTTACTAAGTTGAGAACTACATGAGTGATGAATTGAGTTTATAGGAAATATTCTTTTGTATCTCTTCTCACGAGGTGATTTCTCCCAGATATAGGTTGTTGAGACACTCCTTGGCTTCACATTCATGTAGTAAAGGGAAATACTTCCATCTGTGTTTAACCTTAGTGCTCCTCTGGCTATAAATCCAATTAAAAATCATTTTAATGGTCTTAAGTGTCTTTTGGGGTCTTCACCAGATAGACCATGAAACATTGGAATCATCCCAATCATTCCATTTTTTATTCCATATATATATTTATCATTAAATTATAATTTTTTTATTTAATATTGAAATTGTGTGCATGCATTTTCCCATAGTTATATTAATGTTTTATATATTACCTTCTACATTTTTATTTCTGGTTATTCCTTTTGAGGGGGATTAATGTCAGGAGGGACTATCATCAAATGAAATGGTGACAAAATCTATTTACTAGTGTTATGTTTTCTTTAATGTTTTGATTCTTTACAAAAAAAATTGTCTCATCCTATGGACTAAACTAGTGAGTTTAGAATAATTAGATTTGTTCATTTGAAAATAATTTTTAAATAAAAGTTAAATAGAACACAGTTATCCCCTAAAATGGTTCTAGATTTGATGTGTTCCATTCATGGGGCACTTAGAAAAATAATTTTTGAACTTCATAATTATGAATTAATGGTGGAACTTTTATTTTATTTATAGAAGATAGTGTTGTGTGTGTTTGTGTCGAAATAGTTTTTATGAGTTCACATTTAATGGAATAGCAAGTAAATATTATTATTTCTAAAATCGATTTATGAAGTAGTGGACTAGCCTTTGAATATCCCCTCATTCACCTATTCAATAATTATTCAATTAGTTTCCAATCATCCTCTCATAAGTTAAACCTAACTAATTACTTGTATTATCATATTTCGGTTTATATAGGGAAATAAAATATACATTGTGTTTTCAACCTTTTCCTAGCCAGTTGTTCCAGTAAATTCATTATCCCTTGAATTAATACAACATTTTCTATCGCATGTAGTAGATTCAATACATGTGGATTTTGTATTTAATGTAGATAATAAAAATAAGGAAATAAAAGTTTAATTATAAGAAACCTCTATAGAAAAGAACCATTAAATTTATCAAACGATATTATACTATTATTGAAAGATTATAATTCATCCACAAGGGAGGTGAAGGTATTATCTTTGGCTAGGCCATATTTTCACTTGTGTTCCATAATCAAAGTATTAAAAAAGGGAAATAAAATAAAAAATGAGTAGTGGCCAGTCGTGATTGAGTTTTCTCCCCTTTTTAGTGTCCAAGAGTCTCTTGTAATCTAAAATTATAGTGATGTATTTTTATAGATGAATTATTAGCTTCCAAGGTTCTCACCACATGAAGGGAACATTCCCGTTCATTTAATTTTTGACTGTCGTTTATGAATATTGAGAAGGGTTAATTTTATCTCGATGGATAAACAGTGTCCAAAAAGAAGGCTCTGGATGACTTATTTTATTCATTGTATCTCTTCCCTAATTTAGCCTAGTATATTTTTGAAGGTGGATTGATCCAATGTTTTGTTGTATAGTTAGTGTCTTCTTTATGTTCCGATTGAGAAATTGGGAACGGTATTTAGTTAATGGGACAATTTATTTGTTTTACGCCGAGAAATGTTTTTTACCTAAGAGCTATCATATTATTCAAGTATATACAACTCAAATTCACCATGAATTATTCAGTAAATTTAAACTGTTTCTATATAAGTGGTATTTCATTTTATCATAAGAATAAATTTACTTTCTTACCTCATACATGAAAATTACACCACTCTTGGTTCAATTTTCTGTTGAAGTGGTCTTCTCAAAAACATTTTTTTGATATTGCTTCTTTATTTCATTCATAGCATAGCCTATTCCTTTTTCGTGTGTCTATGGTGTCCCCAATAAGCACTCTACTTTTCATAAAAGTAGAATTCCAAATATCTATCAGACACTGCACAAGTAGGGAGCTTTTCTCATGGCACGCTTGTCTAGATCCATACCTTAGTCGATATGGATGTTAAATTGGAGCATAAAACTACCATGTTTTTTTGGGTATAATTTCTTTACTTTTTCATCATCTCAAACCAAGGGGTGTAAATAGAAGGTATCACTGAGAGGGTAGGTGGTGTGTTATTTTTACTCAAAGTGGAAGATAAATGGTGGATGAATCTTTTGTAGAAACACCCAGCCTCTAGATATCATTCATGAATAATTAAATATTGATCTTTCTCATCATGGTTAGTGGAAGGTTTAAGTATGTTGATTGCCTTATAAAAATGGATTGGTAGGAATAATTGTAAACAATTTGGGATAAGCTGGTCACAGTAATTTGGATTACCATGAGATAGTGGCTAAAATGGAATGGATCATTGTAGGTATTCCTACTGTGAGAGTGGTGGAAAAGTCAATATAATTTCTTTATAAAATCATTAATTTCATTATTATTAAAAACTTTGAACCCAAAGTCGGTAGATGGAACTCACAGTAGGAAGATATTCCATGAAAATGTGGTGATGTATGGTAGGAAGGTGAACATGGCCATTTCTCATGGTAATTTGAAGGCTTAGTCACCATATCTTTTGTTTGACAATTAGTTCATGTAGGGGTACCACATAGTCAGTACCTGTTGTAATCATTGTGATCCAGGATGTCATGATCACTCCTATAATTTTTAATTTTCCAACCTAAAATTTTCACATTTATTCATTGTGCACTTTTTCCATAAAGTCAAATTCCTCCCAAATAATTCAAAAAGAATCAATTTCCTTCAAATCATAGATCCAAAATTTATATCAAAAGATATAAACATAAATTAAAAACAATATTTAAATCCAATTAATAATTATGTTCCAATTTAAAAAATTCATTAAAAATAGATATTGAAATAGGAATTGAACTACAATATGGGGTATTTACAATGAATAAAATAGAGTAAATATTGAAAATTCTCTCTCATGTGAGAATAAATTGTGGTCTTGATTAAAAAAGGGGGAATATAAAAATTATACTGTAGAAAGTAAGAATAAAAAGATTAAAATTAACTTGTAAAACATCCTGTAACTCTAAGAAGAATAAGAAAAAGAAGAATCTATTGATTCATTCATGTGAAACTGAATTTCCATGAAAGGTGACAATAAGTAGGTGGGGAGACAAAGTGTATGAGATATTGAAGTTGAGTTTTTGTTCATTTTAATATCTCTATACATCAGAATTAATTATTAAGT
Organism: Viscum album; assembly: GCA_963277665.1. NCBI lineage: Eukaryota > Viridiplantae > Streptophyta > Magnoliopsida > Santalales > Viscaceae > Viscum > Viscum album. Next base: position 72,217,183 of record OY728135.1, read on the forward strand.
GAATAATGTATAAAAGATTGTTTATTTATATATAGTGAATGTCTTGATATTTGATATCCATCATTTTACTGTTTATGAAATAAGGTGAGTTGGATGAAATAGATTCTCTAAAGAATAGTAACTTGTAATGACTCAGAGGTCGGGTTGCATTTAAATTTTTTAAAGACATTTTATTACTCATAGATATTTGGGGTGTGGAAATAGATATGATTTTATTGGTATAAATCCATATTGTGTATATATAAGATCTAATTGTAGAGGATGAAACTAAAATGAAATTCATGGGATGCATTTATAATGAATCTTCTGGAGGCAACCACATTCACTTATGTAATATATTTAATTTTCACTTGTGTAATATAATGATCATATTTTTAAGATGATACCTAGGTAAATCCCCCTATATATATAAGTAATTCAATTATAAAGATGAATATATAAATTATGCATCATTATAACATCAAGTAGTAAGATTACTCAGACTAGAAAACCCTTTTAAAAAATTATGTTCTTCATTAGTTTTAGTATTTTAATTGTATTAGATTTTTTATAGGTAAAAATACCAATATATCCATCATCTATAACCAAAATCATATGTTCAATTCCTAAGGGGGGTAAAAAGTATTATCGAAAGAATGTGAATTTTGTAAAATTTGTCCCAAACTGATTGATCCCCCCTCCCAACTATGTTTGAAGGGTCCATTAGTACACAACATTGTTTATACAAGATCCATATTAAAATGATCCTTAATGGATCATTGATGCTAATGGGATCATCCTTATGAGAAATAGATATAATACTTATGGGAAATGGACCCTTATATAGACTCTTGAATATTAGGATTCATTATTAAGGAATGATCATTCATATGATAAAATTACCCTCACATGGAATCATGCTTACATGGCTTGATAAGTGAACCTTGTGGGATTTCCATTGATAACCCCTATAAGGACCCGACTTTATTACATTACATAATATTATGTTTTATTCGAGAACTCACCTCCATTCACATTGAGGATATTTTCATGTTTATAGTTTTAGATAATATTGATAGAATATATACATAACATTCCACCTTCAAACAGAGCAGTTACTAAAAAAACAATATAGATTTCTTCTGAAATATAAAACATTTATAATAAAACTTGTTTTCTTAGAGAAATCCTCATAAAATTTAACTTGGATTAATTCATTATCCTACATATCCTTATTACTTGTAAAAAAAATAAAAACATTGTATGATCACAAAAAACTGATTAATGGATATAAAATTTTTGAAATAAAACATTAGTCCATGAAAACATGTAGGCATATGAAATCATTGTCAAAAAGATATACTTTCCACCCATATATACATACGTTATGAAACCTAATATTTCCAAGATGATTCCAAAAAACATAAACAAGATAAATAGAACTATAATGTTATATTGTTGAATTACTTACATAATATTCTTATCCCCTCATATACCTTATAATTTGTAACCATCAAGGCTACCTTACAATATAACCCTCGCAATGACTTTATTGTGTAACAATCATCGTTACACATGGAGTAACCATATGAAAACCTCTAACATACACATAACCAATTAATTTTTGTGAGATATAGGTACCTCCCATCATCATAAAAAATTCCCGAGAACCAGAACATAATAATACAACATGAATAATTTCAGAAAAACATTGCTTTTGAATTTTGTAAATCAGAGTTTTAAAATTGGAATTTAAAAGCAAAGCCCTGTAAAAATATCATATAATTGAATAGATACATAATATAGTTGATTTAATATTTATATATGCTATAAATACACATTAGTAAACATAATGTATAAAAATTCATCACAAAAACAATTTTAATAGCCCATTAGTAACGAAGTAGAAGGTCAACCCAAAGAGTGGAAATCAGGTTATGAATTCCATTAACTTGGGTAAATATTACTTAAAATGTATTTAAAAAACTTGTCTAATGGTTATAATATTGTTATTAATATCTTAAAGAAACATATTAATGTTTATAACACCTTATATGATCATTTCATAACATCATTTCACCCTTTAAATGATTGTGTTTTGTTCATTCCTTTGTTTTCATGTGCATTCTTTACATGATTTCCATGGCTGGTTTGTATTTGATTTTCATGTAATAAAGAAATGAATTTATAGAAGTGTATTTAAATGGTATTAATATATTTCATGAATATTAAATGATTACATAAATTATTTTGGTTATATGGTATGAGGATGAATCAATAGATAAATCTAGTGATATCTGTTTTGATCGTTTTGGTGGTTCGTTGATAATCTCAAACGTTATTCATCATATACCATTAATATTATTCATATAGATCAATTACATAACATAACAGAGATCATATAATACAATTTAAAATCTTATTAAACAATTAAAATTGTTTTAAAACCTATTTGAAAGATGTAAAAGAAATTGAAAACACATCGTCTAAAATTTTGGTAAATCGGCACATCACGAAGGGTGTTTTTATTTTTTGAATAAGTGGGGGGTAGTAGAAGGATTAAATTCATAATATTTTAATGAAACATGATAAAATCCATAATATATAATATTTTTGTTATTTTATTATGGGGAGGATAAGAGAGTATAATATTTGAAAATAATTGAAAAAAAATCACATGAAAATAAAAGATGATTTTTACATATTTATCTCTTCTCCTTGGGATCTTCGTAAAGGAATTTGGTTTTGGCTTTTTGGTGAGACTAGAAAGTCTTGGACATGGGAGATATCCTAGGGAATATTATTTTTCATATTTTAGATAAGTATGATGGCTTGAGTGGTTTGATAGGATGATGAGGATGAGGGTGGTATTTATAGTGGAGGAGAGGATGGGTTTAAAATTATATTAATCATTATTTTACTATTTTTATCATGAATATTAATAATATTGATTAATGTGACAAAAAACAGTAATATGTTCATGTGAGTTCAAAACAAGTACCATTTATATCATCCTTGAAACAAGCTTGATGAAAAAATTCATTTATTTATCATATTTCGTAATTATAAAATTTCACTATTCAATAAAAATTGAAATATTTCATAAAAATACCAAACAAATCACCCTAAAAATTTTTATTTGTGAAGAACTCAAAAATGAACATCATTTTTTGAAAATAATTTTCTAAATATGATTAAATTAATATTTTTTTAATAAAATCATATTTTATTCCAAAAATAATAATTCTAAAACTTTAACTGATTTTATATCACCTTGAAATATTAGTCCATATCTCATTATCTTATAACTGTAAGAAAATATAATATTAATATGATTAAATATTACGAATGGTTATATTACTATTCAAAAGAGAATGTTACTATTCACCAAAAAAACAAGTTGGTTCTATCAGACTCAAAATAACTTACTGAGATCAACCATAGATGACCGTTTTTTAAAATTAAAATCATGGAAGCAGAAATATTATGTTTAATAGATAGTTTATAACTATTCGCTTAAATAAAAGTTTCATTCATTTCAATTTAACTTTACATCCTCAGGGTGTCACATTCTCCAAAAATCTGGAAATTGCATCATGGAAATTTTTTTATTTAATTATTAAAAAGTGTGGGTACCTTTACCTCCTAGAATTTTTAGATTCCCATGTTGCAGCTTCTACCATGTTTGTTCTCCAAAAAACCATAACCTGGGGATTAACATATTCCATAATACTTTCTCTATATGATCAAGATTCTTAATTGGTTTCTCTTTACAAAAATGGTTCTCTTCTCACTGAAATGCTATTGGTCTCTAGACATGGGATGAATCCAGTACATACATTTTCAACATTAGAAAAGGAAAATCATTGTGTACCTAAGATAAACATAAATGAAAAGCTACTTGGTATGTGACTTTTCCTAATTTATCTAGGATTTCATATGGTCTAATGAACCTTCTAATTTTCTTTAATTTATTACATAAATTCATAACACTTATCCATTGTTAGATTCTAGGAAAAAAAGTATCACTGACCTCAAAAGAAAAGTATTTCCTCATATTGTCTATATAACTTATCTGCCTACTTTGAGCATTCCTCATGTGTTTCTAGATCATCATCACTTTATCAGTGGTTTCCTCTACTAATTATGTTCCCATCAACTTATTTTCCATGACTTCATCCCTAAAATTTGGAGTTCTACATCGCTTCCCATAAAATTTTTCAAAATGTTCCATCTATATACTGGAATGAAAATTCTTATTATAAGAAAACATAAGTAAATAAAGATGATAATACTAACTTCACTAGTATTCCATTGAAAAATCTTGAAGCATATCATCTGACATCTGATTCATTTTTCCTAACTACACATCAGATTGTGGAGTAAAAGATGTACTAAAATTTAATTTTGTGCCAAATGACTTCTGAAAGAAATTCTAAAAAATAGTAGTTAACATGGGATCTCGGTCAGATAAAATGAAAATAATAACTCAATGTAACATGAGAATATCTATGAGGTAAAGTCAGGAATTATAATCCACATACATTTTATCGTGAATATGAAGTGAATTAGTATACTTTGTACAACGAACAACAATAACTTATATTGTATTATTACCTTGAGTTGTCATTGGTAGTCTCACAATGAAATCCAGGGATATATTTTTCTATTTCCACTCTGGAATGGGTAAGGGATGATGAATCCCCTTTAGTAATTACCACTTTTCTTTAACCTGTTGACCTGAAAAACATTTCATAGTACATTATGCAATATCCATTTTAATTTCATCCCACCAATAATAAAACAGGTGGTCTCTTTACATATTTTTGCTACCAGGATGAAACATAAATGAGAAATATGAGCTTTACACAACAATTATTTATTCATATGATAATCACATGGAATACATAGTATTTTTCCAAATAATAAAACACAATATTTAACAGGGTTAAAATCTGGAACAAAACCCATTTTATCCAATTCTACACTTTTCTATAGCTCACGGTCTTCCTTCCGCACTTTCTTAATTCTGTTTGATTACGACGACTGCACTAAAACATAAAAAAAATAGAGGTATTTCTAAAAATAACAACATCAAAGACAAAATTCATCAAATAATTAATCCGGGGATCATGTTCTAAATAAAACATGGTTAATGATGCATGATGTTTTTGACTCAAGTTTTCTTCCACTTTTTTTTTCTATTCTCAGATTGTAATTGACTATGCAAACATAATCCTTTATTAGTTTTAGACATATTCTCTACCTCATTTTGAATTCCTTCTGAGTAAAAACATACTTTTGAATTTTATGGTTAGTATATATATGAAATTTGGCTCAATATAAATTATTCCTCTAAATTTTCAAAGTAAAAAACCATAGTTGATAATAATAAATAATTTATTGGATAATTGGACTCATGAGGTTTTAGTTCTCTTAATGAATAAAAAATTAATTGATCATTATGTATTATAACACAACCAAGTCCCTTTAGTGAAGAATCAACGTTGATAAAAAAATTACAATTTCGAGAAGGTAGAGCCAAAACTTGACCATTCACCAATCTCTTCTTCAGATCCTAAAAATAAACATCACATTCTTCTGTCCAAAATTTTTTTAACCCTTTTCATGTTACCTTAGTTAACATGCTAGATAACCATTCCATGTTTTTAACAATCCATCGGTAGTAACCTACTAATCTAATAAAACTATGAATATCTATAACCTTTATAGGTCTAGTAAATTTAACAACCAAATTTTTTTAGGATCAACTATTATTCTATCCATAATTACAATGTTCCCAATGAAAGAAATCTATTGCAATAAAAATCAAAAATTATGAATTTTCCATACATTTTTCAGATCTCTCTTTTGGGAGACATTTTCATAATGACCTGTTTAAAAACATTTAAAAAGATTTATAGTTGGTTCATCAGGATTAATCAAAAGATCATTTTCATTATAATTTTGGGTCATATGTTCAAAAACAATACATAAAAAATACTTCTTGGTTTCATTAAGGCATTCCACATGGTCCTTTTTACCATATTTTTCATAAACTAGAAATTTAAAAATCTTCTCATCTGATTTATTTAATTGATTCATATCCATCACTTTCCATATAGACTTATTCTTATGTTTCAGGTAAAGGCACACATGGTCATTAGAAAACACCATTTCTACCCTCTTAGCACATCAAGAAAGTTTCTCATAACTTTTAAACTCATGGGAAGCTAATTCCCTATGATATATTGTTTTTAATCCTTTGTAAAAACAATTGATTTTTTCTATCAAGATCCAAATTAAGATTTGGTGCATAAATCACTAGTCGGGTGATGTTCGCTTCATACAGAGCCAGTAAATATTCTTCTATTTTCTTATTTTAAATAAATTTCTTCTCCAACATATGTCAAACTACCTTATAAAAATATGTTTTCCATGATGGCATATTTAAATTCATCCCACTCCAAGGAAACAATCTCATATTTATCCCTGATATTCTTGAACATTGACCACTACTGACCTGCTTCATCTTCAAAATGATAAATGGAAAGACATACCTTTTTATTATCTAAACATACGATAATATCAAATATCATTTCAATGGATTTAAACCATCCTGAGCTACTACTGGGTCAGAAGATCTACTAAATCCAAATTGGTGTTACCTCCAGAAATGTTTTACTATCATCATGTTCCTTAGTGGTACCTTTGGTTTTTCTCTAACACTGATTACACTATCATTTATTGCTTTTGTCAGCTATTCCATTACTATCAGGAAAATTTTGGTTCCAATCCCAACCATTATAGGTTTTATATTTTGAAGGATATCGTTCTATTAGTTCCTTTCCACTTCAACTTTTGTGTTTCTCCTACGGAAATCCATTCTGAAAAAAACGTATCTTTATCAAAGAAACATCATAATCATTAAATTATAGAACATTTCAAATTACTTAAATATTAAATAAAATTTATGGTTTTCATTTAGAATCATCCTAACCCCTAAGGTTTTCTAAATCATCCTTTGATGCCAACTATAAGGACACAACCTTATTTCATTACGTAATCTTAAATTTTAGAGAAGAAATCACATTCTTTCACATTGATGATATTTTAGAGTATAGAGTTTTATAGAATTGGGATATAACATATACATAACATTCCACATTTATTTTGTGCAGATACCACAAAAACAGTATTAATTTCTTTCAAAATATAAAATATTTCAAATAAAACATGTATTCATTGACAAATCATCATAATATTTAACATGGATTTGTTCTTTGTCTTACACTGCATTATAACCTATGATAATAATTTCAAATCATGGGATGAGAAAAAAATCTATATATGTTATATAAAAATAAGGAAAGAAACCATTAATCAATGAATAATTTTAAACATATGAAATCGTTTTCAAAATGACATACTTGTCACCCATATATACTTACTCGGTGAAACATGATATTTCCACGAGATTTACACAATACATAAAGAACATAAATAGAACCATAAATGTATCTTGGGTATTACTTATATAATCTTGTAACCCTCTTTGATACTATATAATTTATTACCCTCATGACTACCTTACAATGTAACCCTCATGGATACTTTATTGTGTACCCATAATATTTACACTTGAAGAAACCATATGGTTGACCTCCAACATACACAAACCAAATGCAATAGAGGAAGATATAGGTCCCACACTTCATCATAAACAGTTCAAAAGAACTATAATAAAATCATACAACATGAATAATTTTATTATAATGTTTCTTTTGAATTCTGTAAAACAGATTTTTGAAAGAGGATATTAAATCAAAAACCCCATAAAAATATCATATATTTGAATTTAGACTTAATAGAGGGTCTGTTATATGTTTATACACAATAAATAAATTTAATTCATAATTATATAAAAAACATCACAAAAATAAATTTAATACCACATAAATAAGGAATTATAAGATTAACCTAATGAATTGAAATAAGGTTAAGAATTCACTTACCTCAGGTTTGTGTTACATCAGACTTGTTTAATCCTCTAGCATAATTGCTAAAAAGTGTTATTAATATCTTAAATAAAATAATTCATGTTTATTAAACCGTATATTATCATTTTATAACATCATTTTCGGAATAAATTATTAATATTTGTTTCCTTCCTTTGTTTGCAGGTGCGTTCTTTACATGATTTCCATGGATGGTTTGTATTTGAGTTTCTTATCATATAGAAATAAAATAATAAAAGATTAATGAAATGGTATTAATATGTCTCAAAAATATTAAATTATTCAATAAATAATATTGGATATATAGTATGATGATGAATCATTAGATAAATCTTTAGTGATATTTTTTTGGATCATTTTAGCAGTTATTCGTTAATCGCAGTCTTTTTTCCTCATATTCCACTAACATTATGAACAAATGTTAATTATAGAACCTTGGAGAGGTCATCTAATACTCATTAAAATATTATTTAATCATTTAATTGGTGTTACATGCATCATTGAAGGATTTAAAGGATATTTAAAACACATCTTCTGTGATTTTGGTAAATTGGAGAATCGCAGAATGTGTTCTTATTTATAGATTAAGTGTGGGGATGAAGAAGGATTAATTTGATGAATTTTTCTATTGAAAAGATAAAATACTGAATATATAAGATTCTAGATTTTTAAATCCATTTGTATAAGGGAAGTAGAAGAGACTATAAGAAAATAAAAGAATTGAAATGAAATCACAAGAAAATAATAGATGATTGTTACCTCTTGATCTCATCATATTGAGATCCTTTTTAAGGGCTTTGTTTTTGGCCTTTTGGAAAGTCTAGAAGGTCATGAACCTAGGGAAGATCCTGGATAATAGTATTTTTCAGAATGTAGACAGGATAAATTCTTCAGTGTAGTGATAGGAAGAGGGGTGAGGGTGGTATTTATAATGGAGGATAGGAGGGGTCTTGCAGTATTTTAATCATTAGTTTAATATTTGTTTATCAAGAGTATGAATAGTCTAGATTAATGTGACCCAAAACTTTAATAAGTTCATGTGAGTTCGAACCATTGTCCATTTACAACATGCATGTCTCAAGAATGTTGCAAAAATCCATTTATTTTTCATAATTCATAATTATCAAATTTCATTTTTAAAAAAATCTAATATTTTAGAAAAATCCAAAAATAATTCACCCAAACCATTTTTTGATATGTAAAATTCAAAAGTGAACTTCATTTTTAGAAAATATTTTTCTAAATATGATTAATTTATTATTTTAACAAAATAACATTTCATTCCTAAAATAACAATTTTAAAACTATAACTGATTTTATATCTCCTTGAAATATTAATCAATATCTGATTATCTTATAAACGTATGAGAATAAAATAATAATATGATTTACTATTCATATGGGTCATATTACTATTCATATTAATATTCATAATGGGAAGTTACTATTGAACAAAAAACAAGTTGGTTCCATTGGACTCTAAATAACTTCCTAATCACAACCGTAGATGACTATTGTTTGAATTCGAATCATAGAAGAGGAAAAATTAGGTTTGAAAGTTATTTTATAATTATCCACATAATACAATGTTTCATGAATTTCACATTAATTTTAAACCCATGGGGTTTCACAATTCATTTTTATATTTAACGCAAAAATTTAAATAATCATAATATAAGACAATAAATATTCCAAAAAATATCAACAACATCTCAAACACAATAAATCACCTCCAAAACTTATAATTGACTTAGTCAAAATATTCAACCAAAACATTCTTCTAAAATTCCACAAATAGATATATTTAATAAATGGAGTGATACCCTTTATTTGTAAAACCCATATATTTTAAAAAATAAAACTATGTACGATATCATATACAACATGAAACACTGAACCTAAACTAACCATGACATGTTTTTATTTAAATAGGATTTTTATTTCGTAGCTGTTAAATTGGTTGGTAAAAATAATCTTAATTTATTTATTATATATATATATATCATATTCAATATAAATATATTGATAAATTCTTCAGAAATATGAAATATTGTTTCAAATGAAGACATTTTATTTTTAAAAAAATATGTTTTCTTTAAAAAGGATTTTTATTGATTTTTTAGAAAATATTAATATTTTTTAAAAAATAAGTGAAAATTTATTGGGAAAAATTAATTTCAATTTTGAAATAATCATATCTAAATTTACTTAGGGTTAAATGTTGTGAATTTTATGAAATTACTCCCTTTTAGTGAATAGTGAAATTTATAGATTTTTCTAATACAATCATTTAATTTCATCAAATAATTTAATTTCAAAGTAATATTTTATTTTTTTTATTTGGTATTACGGTTAAAATTTATCCATTTAATTTATAATTATTTAATTAATTTCGTTTTAATTTTGATTTTTCATTATTTTGAGATAAGTTTATTTATATGCTTAAAAACACAGTTTCTCTAAAATGTTTCTAAGTGAATTAAGTTTATCCATTTTAATTGATTAAAATAACACATAATGAGGGATGATTTAAATTAATTATATATATATATATATATATGAATTTTAATTCATATAATGAAGACTACTAGTTATAGAGTTATCATAAGATCATCTTTTTCCAGAAAAATTCATTTCATGAAAAACCTCTTTTCAACATGTCTTGCAAGTAAACTTTTAAATTAAATTCATATACTGATATTAATTTACATTTATTAAATGGCTTCTTTATTTTTGATCATCACAATTAATAATATTATATAATTTCAACTTAATGTTTAGTCATATTGACTAGTAAAAACAATTCAACGTGGTAAATTGTTAAATTGGGATAACCGAGGTTGATAAGGCCCCAATTATTCATCATTATTTTAATGGGATGAATGGTTTTTAATATTACCACATTATTCATGATATTAAATTATTTACAAGACACTTTCCCTTAAAAAGTGCTATAAAATAAATTATGTATAGAAAAATAAAAAATATCACCCTCTTTCCTTTAAATATATATTGTACATTCACATAGAGATACACCTATGTTTTGAATGAATATTAAAGTTTATTTGAAATATAATTAAATTATTTTTAGGTTTTTAATTTATTTTTAATTTTGAGTGACTATATATATATATTACCATAAATTCTAATACAATGCTGATTCAACACTTGTGTAAAAAGTGGAATACTCAAGGTAAATAATATTAAAAATATAAAAGTAATTTATTTAGGATAATTTATAGTTCTTAAGTAATTTTAGATTTATTAATGATTTTATTGATTTTTAAATGTTTTATATTATAAATTTATTATTATGTTCTTCAATTTAAAGTCAAATTAAATGCGTAGTGTCAAAAATGACATTAATGATGTTTTATTAAAAATAATATTTTGTAAATTATTTACAAATAATAAAAATAATTATTTTTGATAATTTGGATTATATTTAGTCTAAAAATTCATCCCTTTTCCATTTAAGATATTATAGTTATATTATAAGTAAAATTATAACCCTTTCAGTTTAAAAATGTTATTATCACGGTTATGTTTAAAACGAGTTTACCAAGGGTTAAACCAAGAGATAAGTGTTATATTGAAAACTAAAATTTTATAAATAGTATTCTATGACCATATTTAAAAATTTTCCTATCAATAATAAGAATATATGAGCAATTTTGGGAATTTTTCTTCGGAATGACTATCATTTGGTATATGTGAAGAACATCCTTAGTGGGTTCTCTTGCCCATAAGTAAAAGGAACCATCTTATTTTATTTAATATAAAATTAAATAACCATTTTATTCATCCAATACCTACCCAAATAATTCCTTAAATCATTCATCATGTCTAATAGTATTTGGTTAAATCAACTAACCAACACAGGGAATCTTTTGGTGTAAACAATTAGAGGTTGTTGAAAAAGCGGTATCATTCTTAATAGAGTGTTTTTGTTTTATTTATTCTTCCACCTCATTAAAATATTATTCAATAATTATGATATAAGAAATAATTATATACCATATAATTATATTTTTTAATGGTAATGTAATACCCCATATCCATATTCACTTTCATCAAATTATAAAAAAGATAGTCATTTGTGTGTACGCTGCACTACCGCCTCACAAACCGATGTTATTCATTTTCCATCACCTCTTATTAAGGATAGATATAATGAATTATTTTATGAATTTATATGATATTACTGAAATATTTATCGTTATTGAAAATTAATATATCATTCAATTTAGAACCTATCCAATCACTAAAAAATGATAAGATCATCTGTGTTTGCATGTGGACTACCACATCCAAGAGTCGATGTGATTCATTTTTCAGCACCACATCAGATGGATGATATATATATATATATTAATATTAATAATATGGTATTTATTATATAATGATAATTCTATAAATATAAAATTATAATACCTTCTTTCCATAATGATTATTCCAAAATGGAAACATTACTCATGTGTACATACGACTGACCATCTCCGTGATTATAACATAGTTCATTTTTCATAACCATATTTCATGGATGGATTTAAAATTATTATATATGTAGAAAAATTATAACTATTATAGGATTATTATAATATAGATGAGTTTTTAATGATCTATTTATCTATAGTCAACCTATCAATGTCATTTTTGACATATGAACCAAATATCATCAAAAGATCCGACATGAACTTAATTAATTACGTATATAAATACATCATGGTAATAAATTAAATAAAATGAATAATAAAAATTAAAAAATATATAATAAAACTAAATAAAAATTTATTTTATTGTTTAGGAATATAATTTACGTACAAGATGAGTCAAACTCAAGGTAGGGGATTTCATCTTAATTTCCCATAGTTAAGGAATATTTTAATGTTATGCACAAAATTATTTTTATATGGTTTATATACTGACCCTTTTATATATTATATCATCAATAAATCATTATTTATTTAATTTTATGTAAAAATTATTTATGTTAATCCAAGGGGACTTTATTCAAAAGTTTCCATAGAGTGAGAGGATTTACACTATATTATTTTTTTCACATTTATTATGTTCAAGGTTTCATTAGGGGAAATCCTAAAAATTTATTTACATGAACCATATATCATTTATTATCCACTTTTAATGAATTATTTACATGTTTGATTCCCATTGCCTATATATTTTAATAAAGAAACATCAATAAAATTGTTTGTATGTAATACCAGTCTTGAATATTCATTATATCAAAATTATTCTATACAATGTATATATTATCCATAAAATATTTTAATGATTTTTTTTAATATTCTCCAATGATTTATTAAATTCATTTTTACCTATTTTTACTTTTCTAAAAAAATTAATTGGTATATATCTATTATTTTCCAAATAATTTATTTTTTCAATATTTTTATTAAAGTGTGCAGTAAATATTTTCTTCTAACTTATATGGTTTTTATATAATTTAAAACTATCATGACCACTCAGTGATTTGAAGATTATTTTTAATTTTTCTATTCTTCTGTTCAATGAATTTTGTTCTATAAATTTTTTGAAATTTTTATATGTTAAAAAAGTAAATTCAATGTGAAAATGATATATTCCTCAAGAAATATTTCATATGATCTATTAAAGATATTTTGATCAATGGCGAAAATATTTGATATTATTGGATGATTATATATTTCCTATATATTTCACTTACATATATACCTAGCATATTATCCATTCTAAAGACAGGGTAATATATGCCTTAATTTCATTTATCAAATGTATTCTTTAGGAAATTTAATTTTATTAGGATATGATGAAGTATTATGAAACCTTTTTAATTTATATGGGTAATTCTTATATTTATTCCTTATGATTGATTTCATTTTTTTATCACACATATTAATGAACATATTGTGAAGGGTGCACCCAGATAGTGCTCTAATTCATTGTGTAATGATTTTATCCCATGATATGTCATATATGGGATTATAGAGTATGCCTAATCCATTATAGGAATTTATCCACAATGTGATATTATTTATGTAGTCATACCTAACTTGTGTTTTTTTCATGATTTATGTTGCTTCCAATTTTCCTATTTCTTTAAGATCTTATGATACCGTGTTCATTATGTAATGCTCACATGTGATTACTCATAAGCCTTCAATTTTATGGTATCTTTTTATGCCTCATTATCATGTTTACTCCATTACTAGGATTTATATATCACCGTTTTTTAATTAATCCCCATGTTATCCTATGATGGTTTAGGAGCTCAAATAGATTTTCGATCTTGTTGAGGGGAATAAAAAAATATTTAGTGTTTTATTTTCTTTTTGGGTTTTATGTTCCTAGTATTCCTCTGTTCATTGGCCTCATGGTCTTTGGGTTGTAATTAATAGATTTTTATGTGAAAAAACATGTAATAATATATTCAAAAAAGGATTTGGTTTCTATAATACTTGTGTGTGATATTCAGATTCAAGAATCCTTATATATACCTACTTCCAAATTCCCAAATATATCTACAAAATCAGGTATCATTTAAACACTATTGTAGTGTATTGATGGTAATTACATGATGTTATTTGTATTAACTCAACCAATGTCACAGGTAATTATTTCACAACCTACACCCCTTAGGATTTGAACTCTACTATTACATTATGGAATCAATCTTATAGAAATATGATCTTTAGATCTATTAGATAAGTGTACCTCGAAAAATAAATCTTCATCTCCGTGAAACAATCTATGCCCCAATATTCATCAAAAGTAAATCCATGATCGATTATCCATGGGATACAATATGGTTTTTTGTAATAAAATATTACACCTAGGTCTCAACCAAAAATTACAAAATTATATCACCTCTTTGTTTTTATTTCCATTATGTCATGAAATATGTAGTCCTTTTCATCCCACTCAACTCCAATACACTTCTTACTCATCCAAGAGAATGCTTTCAGTATACCAATCCCAATATTTTCTTTATGATTTATCAATACATTGTCTCAAGAAAAAAAATATAACATGATTCTAATATAATATTTATTTAAACACCACTATAATATAATTTTGTTTTTCTGATTTCCCCAAATAATAGTTTAATAAAAAAACTCTATTGACCGTGTCACAATTTAGATCAACATGAGGCTCTGTGATTATTAATATACATCATAAGGGATCTATAAACTCATAGACTCATCAATATGGTCAATCATCAAGGGGTGATCATTTTTAGAATTTTATTTTTTGTAAGAAAGAAAAAAATGTGTTAAATATTCTTTAATAATTATGTACCAATATCTTATTTCTACCAAATATTTTGAAATATTCTCTTTTACCATTTTCATTACCTCTAAAAAGAATCCAATATTCTCTCTATGTTTTCTGAATATCTTTTTTATTTTTCCCCATATTAAAAAATGAAAAGGAATAAAATATAGAAGATAAAATATAAAACTATCAAGGATTTTGGGAGTGATTGCACTCCTAACAACACTATTAGGTTTTGTGAGGTATCCATCATTGGGATATTTTTCAAGATATATAGAACATTCTCCATTATTAAGATATATTCCAATGAAATTTATCCATGTTCCACATTCACCTTTTTATAGTGGTAGGATATATCAATTTCTCTATAAATTTAATATTTCACTAGATTATTTGATAGTTTTATTTAACATATTTATATTTTTAAAATTTTCACTAAATTTTTGAGAAGGGTATAAATTATAAGCACATACATGGGCCAGATCAAATCCTAGGATAAACATAGTGGGAATAAGTGAAAAAATATAGGATTAATCAATGGTTTAGTTGGATAGGTCAAACCAATGAGAAAATTGAGACAATTTTCAGACGTCTAGATTTATTGCTATCACCATGTGTTTTAAATTTCATGATACCTTATATGAAAGATCATCAAAAACACCCTACAACACCTGCTTGTTATTCTATGATGTGACCGGAAACCCACAGTGATCCACCTTCATAAATTTTCACTATGGATTCATATACATATTTTGTATCATGTTTTATGAATCTAAAATTTAGTTAGAATCTATTTTAATCCATTATATATTTACTTATTAGAGTTCCAATAATTTCATTTTCTTCCAATATAGAATACATCTCTAGAATATGACTTCTGATCATTAACATTACCTTCTGAATCCATGTTGGAATATCCATAATGCTAAATTCATGTGCCTTTAAAATAACATAAATGAGAATAAATAGTTCCTTTAATTTGTATAATATATTTTCTTCTTCAATTAAATATGAATCTATAGTGTTTCAATAGAATCATCCACATAATGTAACAGTGAACATGATGTTATATTTTGATGTTTTTAAGTAAATTTGCATACTAATAATCTTTAAAAACATATTTTGGTTTATAATCCTTCCTCCATCATTCAAGGATAAAATATTCCTATATTCTGTATGATTATATAACTCACTCAATTCTGTTGTACCAAACAACACCAATAAATCATAACCATAATTATCTGGTGAGAGAAGGATAAAATAACTTTTTTGTTAACTTGAAAACTAAAAAATAATTCAATATCAGTAATCCTTAATGTAACACCACAATATTTTTCAAATAAAGTTATTATTGAATGTATTAAACATTGAGTCTCAAAAAAACACTTGTTTGTTATAACCTATTATGTAAACATATTTTTACCACCTCTGTGATTTGAATTTCGAAAAAAATAACCTACAGGTTTGCATTCAGTATGATTTTTAGAGTCAGATAAGTTTTACATAAATTTTTTGTGAATATTAAGGTGAACCATGGGAATAGTAATGTATACTTATAAATAGTAATATTAACCTTATGAATATTAAGAACACCCCTGAGGGTATATATATAATTTAGAAACCCCTTAAATGAAATAGATCATTATAGAAATTAATAATTAAGTTTTGGTATTTTTATGAGTAATAAATATTTAATTACATTTTTAAATTAATAAATTGACGTAAAAGAAATATAATTGTCATAAAATTTATTCCTAAATAAATATTTTTTGTCTGATAATTTTAGGATATTTTAATAAGACCTTCATTAATTTTTTAAAGTATTATAAAATCAGTTTAAAATTTAAATTTGTATTTTTCAAGGAAAAACAATTTTATTTGAAAAT
This sequence comes from Viscum album, assembly GCA_963277665.1. NCBI lineage: Eukaryota > Viridiplantae > Streptophyta > Magnoliopsida > Santalales > Viscaceae > Viscum > Viscum album. Next base: position 72,234,341 of record OY728135.1, read on the forward strand.
TAACTTTATCATATTTAGATAATTATTTTTCTAAAACAGATTCCATTTTTGAGTTCTACATGTCAAAAAATGTTCAGGGTGAAGTTTTGGAAATTTTCCAAAATACTCAAATTTTTGGCGAATAGTGAAATTTGATAATTGTCGAAAAATATCAATTAAGTGAATTTATACACCTTTAATGAGTCAAGGATGATGTAAATTTCCATTTTTTCGAACTCACAATAATATATTACTATTATTGGTCTCAATATTCAATACTATTTTTAGTCGTGATACAAATAATAAATTAATGAATAAGATAATCAAAAATCACTCCTCTCATCCACTATAAAATCCCCTCACTCCCTCTTCTCACAACTCCTATCAGACCTTGCTACTTGTATAAATTCGGACCAAATCTCTTCCTAATCTCCTCCTCCACTTCCATCATCCCATGGTCTCATAAAAATTCCAAAACCTCTCCCTTATCAAGGCCCTCAATAAATATTACTTCAAGAGGCCATGAATGACCCTAATAAGGTTATAATAAATAAATTGAATTTATATTACATTAATAAATAATTAATTTATGAACCTGTATTTTATTATGCAGGTCATTAAGATCAACTGAGGAACACCTTCAGACTTATGGTACAGATTTCTTACCCAAACCTCCATTTTCTTTCGGGTTGCTCTTTGCCTGCTTTTATCCCAATTTATTTATTAACTATTTTAATATACTAATAATAAACAATATGTGAATTTTGTATTTATATTTAAAAACCATAATCCATATTCCTTTTATGGGAGTTATAGGCTTTAGAAGGATCTTTCAAAATTCTTTTCGAAATAGAATCCCGATTCAAGGGAATTTCCCAAATTCTTACCTATTTTCAAGGGAACATTATAATCTTTTATTACAAACAATTATTTTTATAAAATCAGTAATTTTATTATGAAAATAATATCTTAATTATCTAGTGGTTTTATATAAATATATTTCCAAAATAACATATATTTTCAAAGTAAAAGAGTGTTTATCACTAGAATTACTCAGTGATTTTATAGGAGTATTATCATATATTTCAAGAATACTATTGATTATTATGTATTATAGAGTCTAATATTTTATAATCTCATATTACATAATATAATTAATGGTGTATGATCAATTTTACTTTGGATATTATATTTTAATACCATTCAAATTACTATTTAGAATGGTTAGTGATTATGTTATGGATTGGGTAATGTTATTTATATCTCATGTGTATATGTTGTTTATGTTCATCCCCATTAATATGAGAAATTAATTGGACTCAGTAAGTAATAGTTGGGGAACTATATAGACCCTCAATGGATCGTTAGGTCTTGTGAGTCAAATAGATATTAAGTTGGCTGAGGCCTTTCCCATTTTTAGATATGTTTATGCACGATGCCATGATCATTTTTAGAAGTCATGGTTGAGGCCTTTACGGTAGGTTTTAGAATGTTCAGAATATGAATTTACCTCATTATAAATCTAGAAATTCATAGTTCATTAGGTTATTGAACTGGTAAATACCCATTATTTTGTTTTATTATGGAAATATTTACACATCTTATATTCCTACCATATTATGTTCATGATAATTTTTAGAGGCATGTGTTTTAAATTATTCACTATACCATGTTTTTATTTTATCTTCCACTTAATGTTTTACCCTTACTGAGCATCTGAGCTTACCCCTTATTATGTTTCATTTTCCACATGACATGAAGCAGTATATAATGATTTAATTGTAAGGATAATCTTATAGTGGTGGATTTTCCCAATGAAGTATATATGTTATTTTTATTTGATGTGATAATGTTGAACTTATGTATACATCTGGATTTCCAAATATAATAAACTATTTATTCATTTGGGATATGAATTTTTTATAATCCTTACAATGTATTTTAATAAGGCATAAGATCTAGCAAACTATATTTGAGTCATTACAGTTTCTATCATAGGAAGTTTAGAAGAAACAATTGAAACTAGATTTAGAAAATGTAGATTAGGGAAGAAACCCCCAAGATAATCTTTGAGGATAAACATACAAGAACATCTTGGAATTTTGATAAGGAATATATTATATTGATCTATCTAGAAAATAAATCCATTTCTATATACCCCATGTGGTTGTGGTTATGGTACAAATGTTCCTAAGAGTGAAATCTCTGATAAAGTGTTTCAGACTTCACCCAGGGTATCCTGGAACATGACAATAGTCATTACTGCACACTTGGTTTGAAATTCCTGGGGGATATTCTTAAGATAATTAACATTTTATTTAAAAGAAATTAAGAAGGATGTAAATGTATATTGTTTCTCAAAGAAAACATGTATATGATTATATGATTAGGAATTCCTAGGATTTAATTTTATGATAAGTATTTTTTTGAGTTGAGGTTTTACATTATGATTCAAAACCTAACCTATTGTATGTCATTCTTTAAAAACGGAACCAAGTGTAAGGAATGAAAACATCATGAATGTGTGTATCCCTGGTAGGTATTTCCCTCTTATGTTAGATAATGATGTTGGATCTGGAGTAGTGATTGGTGTAGAGCAACTTCTAACTATACTGGGACAACGTACCTTGGTTATGAATAATAACCATACCTGAATAGAGAATCCATATCTACAATGTGGACGATCTATGTTAGATCTCTTTATATGACATAAAACTCCACCATTTGATGGGACTACAAACCCATTCGTAGCTGTGCAGTGGATTAGATCCCTAGAAAAGTTATTTCTCACTTTGGGAAGTAACGAACGAAATAAGATTTTCATGGAAGTTTATCATCTGTCAAGAGATGCAGATCAATGGTGGCTACTAATTCAAAACAAAAAGGAGGAGTAAGAATTAGAAAACATGGGATGGAGTGAATTTAATAAAATTTTAATAGAGAAATTCATTCATCGTGAGCATCGAACAGATATGTAATGTTAGTTTCTAAATTTGAGGCAAAATGAAGATGAGAATGTTGCAATGTATAAAGAGAACTTCACAAGGTTAGTGAGGCATGATATAGACTATATACGTAATCTAAGGAGGAAGATTGATAGATTCCTTGATGGCCTAAATCAATTCCTCTAATGGGAACTGGTCTGCCAAACTTTCTCAATATATGAAGATATAGTCTCATGTGCTATCAAGATAAAAAATGAGTTCTCTAATTATTATTACTTTAAAGGAAAGTGAGATAAAAAGAGGGAATCAGAAAAATCTGGAAACTTTACTAAGGATAGAGGGTAGAATGGAAGACTTGAATTCCCCCCTATCATAATTATGGAATTAAACACCTTAGTGCTTGATTAAAAGGAAAAGGGTTGTGCTACAAGTGTTAACATAGAGGCAAACATATTGGTGATTATAAGGGAAAGAATGATGCTATTAATGATCAATGGTATAATTTCAGGGAAATTGGGAACTATGAGAATTATTTTTCAATGTGTCAAGGAATGTACCTCAAAAAAGGCTAAGGTTGAAGTTACAAGCTTATGTTTTCACAACTGCTGATATCAAAGATCATAATGACGCAGTGGCAGATACATTAATTGTTTCCTGAAAAATTTCATATGATACATTTTATTCTAGATGATTGTATTATTTAATATCTTCATAGTTTTTAATGTAAATTAGACAGGTCCAATTTGATTTAATAAAGGAGTTGTCATTTAAAACCCTTAGGGGATGTATCATTGTTTCAATGATGTGTCGAACAGTCCCCCTCAGGAAACATAAACATTAGTTAGTTTCTAACTTTGTCATCATACCCATAATTGACAGTGATATAATGCATGGTTTGATATGGGTTTCATGTTTTTATTTGGAGATCTATTTCAAGAAGAGGGATGTTATGATTTTTGAGAATGGTGTTGAATCCATTATCATTAGAGAATAAATCTCACCACCAGATTCTTATCTAGATCCACCCCCAATAGCTCTACTGAATTAAATTATTGTGGATAAATGGAATGAAATAACTATGGATGAGGAAAAGAATGTTCAAATAGATTACATACCAATTGTGAAGGAATATGTTGATGTTCTTTGAGAGGATTTAGCTGGAAATCCTCCAGAGAAATAAATTGAGTTTTCCATTGAGTAAATTCTAGTTTCAAGGATATATTATAGACCCCTAATAGAATTTACACTATGGAATTAGTATAATTCCAGAAACCACTAGATTAATTTGGTGATAATGGATTTATTCTCCCTAGTGTTTATCCATGGGGATCCTTTGTCATTTTTGTTAACAAGAAACATGGATCATCGAGGCTGTGCATTGACAACTGGGATATCAATGATATAATAATAAAAAAAAACTACTCCCTACCAATCATGGATGATTTATTTGATCAAATTCATAGAGCTCAATAATTTTCAAATATAAACATTTGATATATAAATCCTCAGTAGTGGGTATGTAAGGAAGACATTCCAAATACAGCATTTCGAACCAAGTATGCGCATTACAAGATTACAGTAATGTCTTTTGGATTGACTAATTCACCTTCTATTTTCATGGATCTAGTGAATAGTTTTTTCAATGCAATATCATTACGACATTGTGGTCGTATTTATATATATTATCTTGGTACAATACAAAAGCTATGAAGAAAAAATTCAATTTTTCACTATTCAGAAGACTCTTAGAAAAAATAAATTATATGGGATATTTTGAATGTGTGAATTTTGGATTCAATCAGTTTCATTTCATGGCCACATTGTATTTAAGGATGGAATGTCTATTGATAATGTGAAGATAATGCATGTGCAAGAATCACCTACTCTAGTGAACATAACTGATGTACGTATATTTATTGGTTTAGTAGACTATTATTCGAATTTCAATCACAACTTCTTCCATTTAGCCAACCCATTAACCAAGATTACTTGTAATAGTGTTACGTTCATATGAAAAAAAAAATTTGAGGATGGTTTTTTAGTAATTGAATATAAAATTTGTGAATTCTATGATCCTGAATCTACCATCGGGGAGTAATGGATTTGTGATTTATAGTGATGCATCCAATAAAGGACATATTTTCGTACTTATTCAGAATGATAGAGTTATTTTCAATACATCTAGTCTTATAAAAAATCATGAAAAAAAACTATCCTACATCTGATCTTGCGTTAAAACTGTAATCTTAGCTTTGATGATATGGATACATTATCTAAATTGTTAAATATGTGAGATATATAAGGATCATAATAGATTGAAATATATATTCTCATAGAAAGATCTTAAAATGAGGGAAGGTGATGGCTTGAACTAATAATATATTATTATTATTTAATACACTACCGCTCATGAAAGGAAAATAAGGATGTTTATGCATTGAGAAGGAATGATCATGTATTTATAAACAAAATGAGGATTGAAAGGGATCCTGTGTTTATAGATCTAGTAAATATGGATATGGGGATTATCAATGAAGGTGAAACGTAATTTTTTTTCATTTGGTTCCCTAACCATCTCTGTTAAAAAAGATTAAATATTCTCTTTCTGGTGATGAGAATATTCAAATGAAAATTAATTGTGTGAATGATGGGAAGTTGGATGCCTTCACGTCTGTATATGGAATTATGAAATTTGAGACGTGGCATTGTGTTCCAGCTATACTCGAGCTAATAATGGAGTTATTGGATGATTCCCATAGTTTGAATTTCTCTATAAATCCTGGTAGCACTAAGAAGTATAGATATTTTAAAGATCATTTTAGGTGGGACAACATGAAGCGGGAAATGGCTGATTATGTTTCAAGATGTCTAGTTTTTAACCTAGTAGAAGCCAAAAGACAACATCTGTGATATGTTATTTAACCAATACATATTTCTACATTGAATTGGGATGAAATCACCATGGATTTTGTTACTAGATTTCCAAAAACACCAATGAATAATGATGCAATATAGGTAATTGTTGATCAAGTTGTGAACTCTATTCATTTCCTCTCTATAAGAGAGAATTCTCCACGACAGGGACTAGAAAAACATTATATCAATGAAATTGTGAGACTTCATGGAGGACTTCTATTAATTGTTTATAATCATGATCCATGATTTACATCAAAATTATGGAAAATTATTCAAAAATGTTTGGATACTGTGAATTGATTGAGTACTTCTTTTCACCCTCAAACTGATGGGAAATCCGAGAGGGTGATAAAAACCTTAGAGGACATGATGAGATCAGGTTATCATGATATTCGAGGTATGTGGGAACAATATATACCTTTAGTGGAGTTTTCCTATAATAATGGTTTTCATTCAAGTATTGAAATGGAACCATATAAATAATTGTATGGAATGAGATGTTGTAAACCAACTTATTTGGATGATGTTGGAGAAAGGAAGATTTTTGGCACCGAACATGTAGAAGAAACAACATAAAATATAAAGACTATTCAAACCCATATCAAAGAAGATCCAAAAGAAAAAAGAGTTATGCCAATAATTGAAATACGGATTTGGAATTTCAAATTGGAGATTACGTTATCTAGAAAGTATCTCTATGGAAGGGAGTTATAATATTTGGGATGAAAGGGAAACTAACCCCTAGTTACATTGTTACTTTTGAAATCTTATAGATTTTAGGTGCTATTTTTTATTGATTGGTTGTGCTACCTAGCCAGAGTAAAGTACACAATGTGTTCCTTGTCTCATAGTTGAGGAAGTACATGCTAGACGTGACGCATGTTCTCACATCTGAAGGAATAGAATTGGAATCTAAACTATCATACAATGAAGAGCCTATCCATATTATAGACACTAAAGAACATGTGTTGAGGAATCATACAACTTGACGTGTAAAGATACTTTAGAAAAATCATAACATTGAAGAGGCAATATGGGTTCATGAGGTGCTTATGATGAATACCTACCCAAATCTTTTTATAAGGTAATATTCTATAAATTTTGGGGATGAAATTTTTATTAGGAGGAATGAAAGTAACACCCTATGATTTTTCAAATAAATTTAATATTGAATTCATGAAACATTTAGTTTCTAAAAAACAACACTTTTTTATAACCAAGCCAACAAACATAATTTTACCACCTCTCTGATATTAATTTTGAAAAACAGACATACACGTTTGCATATAGTAAGATATTTAAAGTCTGATAAGATCAACTGACATATTTTATGAATAGTAACTTGATCCTTATAAATATTAATGTACCCTAATCAATAGTAATATGAAACTTATGAATATTAACCACACCTATTAATGTATAAATAAAATTTTGACACCTTATAAATGAAATAGAGTATTTTAAATATTAATAATTATGTGTTTGTATTTTTGTGGGTAATAGATATTTAGTTACAATTTTAAATTAAAAAATTGATTTAAAATAACATTAATTTTAAAAAAACGTATTCATAAATAAATAAAATTTTGTGCTATAATTTTATTATAATTTAATAATACATCAGTTAGTGTTTTAAAGTATTATAAAATTAGTTTTAAATTTAAATATGTTTTCTTTCTAGAAAATAATGATTTTTTTTAAAAATTAAATTTATAATATGTAGAAAATTATTTTTATAAAATTGAGTCCATTTTTAAATTATGAATGTTTAAAAATGGTTAGGGTGAAGTATTGGGAATATTCTGAAATAATGGAATTTTTGTGAATAATGTAATTTTTAATTTACGAAAAATGATAAAATGTGAATTTTTTGAATCATGCATGAGTCATAGATGATTTAAATGGAAATTTGTTAAACCTAACAAGGAAATATTAGTTATATTTCCAAAAATAATCAATAATATTGATTATCTTGATAAAAATAAAAAATTAATGAATAACCTAATGAAAAATCACTCCACTCCTCCACTATACCAACCTCATTCCTTCTACTCTACACCCCTCTCAAGCATTTTTCCTTTTCTAAATTCTACTGAAATATTATAAAAATATACTTCCCAACGTCTAGAAGCCCTTTCTCTAATAAAAATACCAAATCATATCTCATAAAGAGACCCTCAAGGAAGAATACTCTAATAGGTAAATTCCACTTTTCATTCCTTTTATTTCAAGTACCTTTCTTTTCATTTTCATTCATCACCTCATTTAAACCAAATGTTATGATGAATCCAATAGAGTACATGTTCTATATTTATTATATTATTAATTAATAATTATTTATTATTTCTCCTTTCTCCTTATATTATACTAGAAATGAAATCACTATCAGAGATGTGTTAATATATCATATTCAAGTAAGATTGGTTTTCAATTTGTATTATCGTCTCCAATTGTGGTCATTAAACCATTTTAATGGTTGAACCCGACTATAATAAGTGTATAATAAATTATTTAAGGTTATGTAATCTTTTTTTACACATGATATTTATTTATAAATCAAAATGAGTTCATTGTGATAAAGATGTCTAATTAACCCAAACAATTGTAATTAATGTTTTATATAATGATTGATACTCGCTCACAATAATGGAATGAATTTTATAACTATGTAATATTATGGTTGTTCACTAATAACATACAAATTATATTCTAGAAAACTATTCTCATTCTAGATGTTTATCCATGCAAGAATATAAGTAAACTGATCATGAAAACCAAAGATGAAAACGCTCCCAAATAAGGAAAATAAATCTTTTAACCCATAAAAAGTTCATGAATAATCCTAATAATATTATAATATATAAATTAAATGTATTTGATGCTATATGATCATTGATTTTTGATCCTAAATTTTATTATTCATCTCATTAATATCAATTGAGGAACACCTTCAGACTTAATGTAATGGTTTCCTACCCAAGTCACCATTTTCTTTTAGGTTACTATTTGTCTCTATATATCCCAATTTATTTTTTAACTATTCTTATATAATACTTATAAATTATGTGTGGATATTATTTGTATCTGTACAGACCATAATACTTCTTTATTTCCTGGGAGCTACATGTTTTACAAGGATCTTTCAAAAGTCTTTCTGAAATAGAAGCCTGATTCAAGGGAATTTCCCAAATTCTTACCATTTTTCAAATGCACTATATAATCAGTTTTTAGAAACCATTATTTCTATAAATTCTCTCATTTTATTATGAAAATACTATCTTACTTCACTTATGGTCTTATCCAAATATTTTATCAAAATAACTTGTCTTTTCCAAACAAAAGAGTATTTATCGCAAGAATTACTCGATGATTTAATAAGAGTATTGTCTTCTATTTCAACAGCCTTGATTATTCTTATGTATTATTGGAAATAATATTTTATTATATCATACTAAATATTATTTTGAATATTTTATGATCAATTTTACAGTGGATGTGCTATTTTTATACCATTTATCTTACTCCTCAGAATGGTTAGTGATTGTGTTACATATTAGGGAATGTTATTTAAATATCATGTGTATATGTTGTTTATGTTTATCCCTATTCATTTTAGGAATTCCTTGGACATAGTATGTAACAGTTGGATCCATATATATCCCCTCTATGCATCGGTATGTCTCATGAGACAAATAGATATGGACTTGGTCGAGGGCTTTTCTATTTTTATATCTGGTTTTGGCTGAGGCTATAATCATTTTTAAATTTCATGGTCGAGTCCTTGTTGGTATGTTTTAGAATGATCAGAATATGAATTTCCCTCATTATAAATCTATAAAGTTTTAGTTCATTAGGTTTTTTGACTTATATAATACCCATTATTATGTTTTATTATGGAAATATTTACCAAGAGAAAATTCCAACCATATTATGTTCAAGTTTATTTTTAAAGTTATGTGTTTTTTTATTATTCACTATGCCTAATGTATATATTATCTTCCACTGTAATGTTTACCATTACTGATCATCTAAACTCACCCTCTTTCCAGTACGTTAAGAGGTATGCTATTATTAACATGTAGGGATAATCTTATAGTGGTGGATGTTCCCAACAGAACTTATATGTTGTTTTTCATTTAATGTTGTAATTTAGGACTTAGGTATGTATTTGGATTTAAAAAAATACAAAAATATATATTCCTTTTGGATAAAAATTTCTCATAATCATACCACTGTTGTGTAATATGGCACCAGCTCTAGTCAACTAGGTTCGGGTCTTTATAGTTGTTATGAGAGTAAGTTTGGTAGAAAAATTGGAAACTAGATTTAGAAAAGGTATATTAGGGAAAAAGACCCTAAGATATTATTTGAGGACAAACATACCAGAACAACATGGAATTTAGATAAGGAATAGATTATGGGGATATTTCTATAAAATACATCCATGTATGTATAATACACGTGGTTGTGGTTCTGGCCTAGATGTACCTAGTAGTGACAACTCAGACAAGGAGTTTCGGGTGTGACTTAGGGTATCAAAGTACATGATAATGGGACTTGTTGTGAAATTTTTTTTTTCATAATTTCTAGAATATATGCTTAAAATAATTCACATTTTATTTAAAATCCATTATGAAGGATTTAAGTGTAAATATTTTCACAATGAAAACATGTATAATATTATGTGATTATCCATGCATAAGATTTAAATTTATGATAAATATTTTTCTAAGATGAGATTATAAATTATGATTCCAAACCTAACCTAGTGTATTCCATTACTTGGAAATAGTGCCTTGATGAAGGAATAGAAACCACGTGAATGCATGTATCGTATATAGGGACTTCCCACTTATGCAATATAATGATGTTGTCCATGGAGTTGCAACTATTTCGGATAATCTAATAACTATATTGGGATATCTTACTCAGTTTATGTACAATAACCTTACCCAAATAGAGCATCCAGATCTACAATATTGAGGAGCTATGTTAAATCGCTTTATGTGACAACAACCTCCATTATTTAATGGGACTACAAACTTATTTTTAGTATAATAGTGGATAAGTTATTAGGGAATATATTTCTCACATTTTGATGTATAGAGAGGGAGAAGGTTGTCATGGCATTTTATCAGCTATCGAGAGATTTTGATCAATGGTGATCACTAATTCAAAAAACTATGGACGAGGAAGAAACTGAAATCCTATAATGTAGTGATTTTAAAACACATTTATTAGAAAAATTCTTTCCTTGTTAATAGAGAGAGGATATAGATAGGAAATTTTTAAATTTGAGGAAAAAATAAGATGAGAATGATGAAAAGTATGAAGCTAACTTCACAAGTACAACAAGGAATGTTTTGGACTATATATGTAATCCAATGAAGAAGATTATTCAATTCATTGATGGCCTAAAGCCAGTCCTCTGACATGCACTCATCTTCTAAACTTTTTATTAATATAAAGACATAGTATCATGTGGTATCAAGACATAAAATGAGTTCTATATGTCTTTTGAAATTAAAGGAATGTAATATAAGAATTGGAATGCTAAAAACTCTGGAAAATAAAATAATGAAATATGGAAGAAGGGAATAGTTAACTTTCCACCATGTGATAATTGTGGAAGGAAACACCTTGGTGCCTACATAAAAGAAAAAGGGGTGTGCTACAACTGTTGATATAAAGGCCCAAAAATTTGTGATTTTATGGGAAAGAAAGAATCTATTAATGTTAAATGCTATAATTGTAGTTAAATTAGGCACTTTTCTAATTATTGACCACATCGTCAACGAAATGTGCCTCAGAAAAGGCCAAGAGAGATGGGACAATCTTATGTGATCACGAATTCTGATATTGATGTTTCTAATTACATGGTGGTAGATAATTTAACCATTTCCAAAAACTTTTCAAATTATTAATTTGATTATATATCATCACATTATTTTATATCTTCCAAATTTTCCAAGAAACTTTTACATGTCCAATTTGATTTTATAATGTATTTTCTAGTAAAAACACCAAGGAGATATATCATTGCAATAAAGATGTGTTGATCAGTCTCCCTCATAACACATAAACATGCTTTAGTTTCTAACCTTTTCATGATATATATGATTTACTGTGATATATTCTTTGGTTTTTGTATGATTTTTCTTTATGATGGGAATATCTATTTCGAGAAGATAGAGGTAATGATTTTTAAAAACAGTATTGAATCCATTATCTTTATAGAAGAAATCTCGACAGCTGATTCTTATCTAGATCCACCACTGGTAGGTCTACTAAATTAAATTATCCGAGAGTAATAGAATACCACAACTATGTGTGGGGAAAGGAATGTTCAAATATAGGACAAACAAATTTTGAAAGAACATGTGGATGTTGCTCTAGAGGACTTACCTTGTCATCCTTTTGAGTAGGAAATTGAGTTTTCCATTGACTCAATTCCATGTTCAAGGCCCATATCAAAGACCCCATATATAATGGCCACTGTATAATTCAAATAATTTAAGAAACAATGAGATGAATATAGTTATAAATTATTTATTATCCTTATTTTTTCTCAATGGGGAGCCCCTGTCTGTTTCATTAATAAGAAACATAGATCTACGAGGTTGTGCATTGACTATAGAGAGTTCAATGCTATAATAATAATGAAAAAGTATATCCTACCCCCTATTGATGATTTTTTGATCAACTTCATGCAGGACAATATTTTTAGATGATTGAACTTTGATTTGGATAAAATTAGTTGTGAGTAATGCAGGAATACATTCCAGTGATAACATTTCAATTCAGGTATGATCATTATGTGTTTCCAATAAAACCTTTTGGGAAAACTAATGAAACCTCTGTTTTCATTGTTCTAATGAATAGAATTTTCAAGTAATGTCGTGATGAATGTTTGGTGGTATTTATTGATGATATCTCGGTATAATATAATATCATAGATGATCATAAAAATAACATGCACACTATTTTGACGACTCTTAGAAGAAATGAATTATATTGGATTTTTAAACAGTGAGATTTTATGCTTTGATCAGTTTCATTTCATGTCCAGATGGTCTCTAAGGATGGAATATCTATTGATCCTACAAATACAAAGCCTCTTCATTAATGGTAAACTCATAACAATATAAATTAGGTATGTAATTTTATTAGTTTAGGAGGTTATTATTGGGGTTTGTTTCAGAATATAAACTGTTTAGCCATCCTCATGACCAAGATTACATGTAAAGGGGTTAAGATTGTATGGAAAAATATTGTGAGGAATTTTTTAATCAATTGAAGAGGAGATTAGTAACATCTTTGATCCTGACTCTACCGCCAGAAAATGTTGGATTTGTGATCTGTAGTGATTCATAAAATAACAGACATGTTTGTTTCATTTTTCATAATGATAGAGTTTTTTCCTATGCATCTAGACGGTTAAAAATTCCTGAAAATAAACTGGCATACTCATGATCTTGACTTAGCAGTTGTATTCTTTGTTATAAAGATATGGAGACATTATCTCTATGGTAAAAGATGTGAGATATATATGGATCATAAGAGTTTGAAATATATTTTCTCACAAAATGAACTCATCATGAGGAAAAGTAAATGGCATGAATAACTCAAGGATTATTATTTTTCCATACACTACCAACCATGAATAGAAAATAAATAAGTTGATACATTGAGCACGAAGGATCATGGAGTTATTAAAAATGAGGATAAAAAATGATCCTGTGTTTTTGGATATGGTAATGATTGATATGGGAATTATCAACGAAGGATAAATATCAAAAGTTTTTCATTTGTTTCCTGAACCTTCTATATTTGAATGTATTACATCTTCTCAGTTTAATGATGAGAATATTCAAAAGGTATTTTACGGTTTAAATGATGGGAACTTTGCTGACATCATCTATGATGATTTAATTATAAAATTTGGGAATAGGCTTTGTGATGAAGCTATACCTGAGGGAAAAAAGAGTTATTGGAGGATTCCCATAGTTTGACTTTCTATGTAAATCATTATAGCACTATGATTTATAGTGATCTAAAGGAACATTTCTGGTGGGACAACATGATATGGGAAATTGCTAATTATGTATCAAGATGTCTAGTCTGTCAGTAAGGAAGGTCTGAAAGAAAACATCCAAGATGAGTCATGAAACCTATACCTATTCCTACATGGAAATGGGATTCAATAACCATGGATTATTTCACATTATTACCAAAAACACTAAAAAAATAATGATTAAATATGTGTAATTATTGATTGACTTATGAAATCTGAACATTTCCTCGGTATGAGGGATTATTTTCCCATAGGGCACCTTGCAAAACTCTATATCAATACTGTTTCCGACGCTTTCGCCGGGGCGCGCGCATCCGTCTGTGAGGACGCGCGGCTGTGTTGCCCCGCATTCCCGCTTTCCAAAGGCGGGCGGCATTCGTTCCTTGTTCAGGTACGTTTGCTCCTTGATCGAAACGGGATGATGGGATGTCGGTTCTTCCTCCTGTGGATTCCTCCTCAGAACTCTTCACCTAGTCCGGGTCTCCCTTATAGATTTAATACGTAGTTCTTGAAACTCTTCCCGGTGCCATATCTTCATGGACGCCGGTTAATTACACTACTTCCGTCAAGACTTTCCATAGGGTCTTGACATGGTAGCGACCTTCGGTCGGAGTAAACGGCAACATCAGGAATGTCGGGGCATCTCTGGGTGCGTGGACATAGGGGAACCTGTATTCTTCCTCATAAGAGGGCATCTCAAGGGTGCAGAACCCGAGGCGTGCATCTGAGGTTTTCCTCAGCTTCCTGTGTTTAGCACAGGGTATGTTGCAAGATTAACGTCTAGCAGAGACGGTTACACCAAAGGCGTTCCATCCGAGGTTTTCCTCAGGCATCTCATGTTTATCACGAGGTAGGCCGCGAGTTTAACGTCTTGCGGAGACGGAATGAGGGTGATCAGAACGTCCCATAGAGATGGATCAGATTGGTATATCGCATAGAGACGGCTATGGTCCCATAGAGACGGATCAGAACGCCCAATGAGGACGGATCCGAGGTGGTGCACTCCCTATAGGGGAAAAGGGCGATGAATCGGGGTGTACACAGAGGACAGCGACCCGGAGATATGATGGGGCTTACACATGGAAAGCGGCCCATGCGCCGCTAGGAGCAGCGAGGAGGTGGATGGCATGATCCCACCGGGATGTGGCGGCCCGGGTGAGAATCAGGATGGGTGATGGATGGATGAGTGAAGTGGAGGAGGATGAAATGGGACCATCGCAGGGGCGACGGTGAAGTTGGGCTTGAGCCTTGAAGAGGCTTCCTACGTATCCCCGTGGCAGGGAATCAAAGTCCGCGTAGTTCGGGATGGTGCCGGTAAACCGACGTGAATTGGGTGATGGGTGGGCTTGAACCTCGTGGAGGCTTCCTACGTACCATGCCTTAACACGGATCAAAGTCCCCGTAGTTCAAATGGATGATGATCGCAATGGCTTACCACTGGACCAGGATGGGACCCGACGTGAAATGACGGGTGGGTGTGTCGGTGAGCCGACGTGAAAGTGGACCTTGGTCCAATGGGTGGTGGGCTTGAACCTCATAAAGGCTTCCTACGTACCATGCCTTGACACGGATCAAAGACTTCGTAGTTCAAATGGGGAGTAGACCTTGGTCCACTGATGGTGGGCTTGAACCTCGTGGAGGCTTCCTACGTACCATGCCTTGACATGGATCAAAGACCTCGTAGTTCAAATGGTGGGTTTGTCGGTAAACCGACGTGAAAGCAGACCTTGGTCCGCTGATGGTGGGCTTGAACCTCGTGGAGGCTTCCTACGTACCATGCCTTGACATGGATCAAAGACCTCGTAGTTCAAAAGGGGTTTCGCCGGTGAACTGACGTGAAAGCAGACCTTGGTCCGCTGATGGTGGGCTTGAACCTCGTGGAGGCTTCCTACGTACCATGCCTTGACATGGATCAAAGACCTCGTAGTTCGGGTGGGGAGTAGACCTTGGTCCACTGATGGTGGGCTTGAACCTCGTGGAGGCTTCCTACGTACCATGCCTTAACATGGATCAAAGTCCTCGTAGTTCGGATGGGGAGTTTGTCGGTAAACCGACGTGAAAGCAGACCTTGGTCCGCTGATGGTGGGCTTGAACCTCGTGGAGGCTTCCTACGTACCATGCCTTGACACGGATCAAAGTCCTCGTAGTTCGGATGAGGAGTAGACCTTGGTCCACTGATGGTGGGCTTGAACCTCGTGGAGGCTTCCTACGTACCATGCCTTGACATGGATCAAAGTCCTCGTAGTTCGGATGGGGAGTAGACCTTGGTCCACTGATGGTGGGCTTGAACCTCGTGGAGGCTTCCTACGTACCATGCCTTGACACGGATCAAAGTCCTCGTAGTTCGGATGAGGAGTAGACCTTGGTCCACTGATGGTGGGCTTGAACCTCGTGGAGGCTTCCTACGTACCATGCCTTGACATGGATCAAAGTCCTCGTAGTTCGGATGGGGAGTAGACCTTGGTCCACTGATGGTGGGCTTGAACCTCGTGGAGGCTTCCTACGTACCATGCCTTAACATGGATCAAAGTCCTCGTAGTTCAAATGGGGAGTAGACCTTGGTCCACTGATGGTGGCCTTGAACCTCGTGGAGGCTTCCTACGTACCATGCCTTGACACGGATCAAAGTCCTCGTAGTTCGGATGGTGAGTAGACCTTGGTCCACTTTTTGTGGGCTTGAACCTCCTGGAGGCTTCCTACGTACCATGCCTTGACATGGATCAAAGACCTCGTAGTTCAGGTGGTTTGGCCAGGGTCGGTGCTCACTCTAAGCCCACGTGAGTCATGCTCGGTGTGAGAAACAAGAGGTTGCAAGGACCTGAGGATCACGTCGCGAAGGGTGCGTCCGTGAGAAGCGAAGAGGGGCTTACGCGTTGAGCGGCCCATGGTGTTGGGACTTACTCCAGGATGGAGGCCCAGAACGGCTTACCGCTGGATGGGGATGTCAACGGCTTACCGCTGCATAGGATCACAACGGCTTACCGCTGGATTGGGTCACAACGGCTTACCGCTGGATGGGGATGTCAACGGCTTACCGCTGCATAGGATCACAACGGCTTACCGCTGGATTGGGTCACAACGGCTTACCGCTGGATGGGGATGTCAACGGCTTACCGCTGCATAGGATCACAACGGCTTACCGCTGGATTGGGTCACAACGGCTTACCGCTGGATGGGGGTCGCAACAGTGGATGGGGCTTACGCGAGGAAGCTGCCCGGGTGCCACTAAGGAGCGACACTGGTGAATGGGGCTTACGCTGGGAAGCTGCCCGGGTGCCGCTAAGGAGCGGCAATGGTGATTGGGGCTTACGCTAGGAAGCTGCCCGGGTGCCCCTAAGGAGTGGCACTGGTGAATGGGGCTTACGCTAGGAAGCTGCCCGGGTGCCACTAAGGAGTGGCACTGGTGAATGGGGCTTACGCGAAGAAGCTGCCCGGGTGCCGCTAAGAAGTGGCACTGGTGAATGGGGCTTACGCGAGGAAGCTGCCCGAGTGCCGCTGAGGAGCAGCACTGGTGAATGGGGCTTACGCTAGGAAGCTGCCCGGGTGCCACTATGGAGCGACACTGGTGAATGGGGCTTACGCTAGGAAGCTGCCCGGGTGCCACTATGGAGCGACACTGGTGAATGGGGCTTACGCTATGAAGCTGCCCGGGAGTGCCGCTAAGGAGCGGCAATGGTGGATGGGGCTTACGCTAGGAAGCTGCCCGGGTGTGCCGCTAAGGAGCAGCACTGGTGAATGGGGCTTACGCTAGGAAGCTGCCCGTGTGCCGCTGAGGAGCAGCACTGGTGAATGGGGCTTACGCTAGGAAGCTGCCCGTAATGTCTTCCTCATGTCTGGCCATGAGGGCATCCCAACCCACTGGTGAATTGGGCATCCTATCATTCGTTAGATAGGGAGAATACTACAGTTTAGAGTCATGTAGGTAGGACTATTGTCATCTCATGATAAGAGAATGAGGCATCTCTCGTTAGAAGCGAGAGGCATCCTATCATTTGTTAGATAGGGAGAATACTACAGTTTAGAGTCATGTAGGTAGGACTATTGGAGGCTCATGCTTGGAGCATGAGGCATCTCTCGTATAGGGCGAGAGGCATCCTATCGTTTGTTAGATAGGGAGTACTACAGTTTATAGTCTTGTAGATAGGACTATTGGAGGCTCATGCATGGAGCATGAGGCATCTCTCGTATAGGGCGAGAGGCATCCTATCGTTTGTTAGATAGGGAGTGCTACAGTTTATAGTCTTGTAGATAGGACTATTAGAGGCTCATGCTTGTAGCATGAGGCATCTCTCGTATAGGGCGAGAGGCATCCTATCGTTTGTTAGATAGGGAGTACTACAGTTTATAGTCTTGTAGATAGGACTATTAGGCAGAAGGTGCCTAGAAATGGTTGGTGTTGGGACTTACGCAAAGCAGCCCTTTCTGGTTGAACCTGGCATAGGAGCCAAGTGATTGGGTTTGGAGGAGTTACCTGAGGAATGGTTCGACTCAAGGTAGCCGGGGAATCGATGATGAGAATCTCAACTCACGACATGGAATAAAACCAAGAGGAATATGTCAACTCAAGGTGTTCCATGGTGTGTGGAGGAGTATCTCAAATCATGGTGTTCCATAGGTGGTAGGTGGGAGCGCATAAGGGCGCAATGGAAAATCCCGGCATCCTGGCCCAAAAAGTTCGCGGTGCGACTCTCCATTTTTCATGGGGGTCTGTGACGGTAGCGAAGGGACCGGCCCGGAGGGCCGGGACCGCAGCCCGGCACTGACCCCGAGCGGGGGTGCGGGGGCGCAGCCCCTGCGGTATGGACCGGTGGGCGCGAAGGTAGGATCCTCGCGAAGGATGGGTCTTCACGAAGTAGCTTCGCGAAGCATGGCCTCGCGGAGCAATGGTCTCTCGCGGAGCAAAGGGGTCTCGCGGAGCTTGGTCTCGCGGAGCAGCATCGCGGAGCTTGGTCTCGCGGAGCAGCATCGCGGAGCAAGGGCTCGCGGAGCAAAGGGCTCTCGCGGAGCTTGGTCTCGCGGAGCAGATGGGTCTCGCGGAGCTTGGTCTCGCGGAGCAGCATCGCGGAGCAAGGGCTCGCGGAGCAAAGGTCTCTCGCGGAGCTTGGTCTCGCGGAGCAGCATCGCGGAGCTTGGTCTCGCGGAGCAGCATCGCGGAGCAAGGGCTCGCGGAGCAAAGGTCTCTCGCGGAGCTTGGTCTCGCGGAGCAGCATCGCGGAGCTTGGTCTCGCGGAGCAGCATCGCGGAGCATCGGCTCGCGGAGCATGGACTCCTGGATTCTTGGCTCGCGGAGCAGCAACGCGAAGGAAGCTGCTCGCGGAGCATGGCTTCGCGGAGCCGCAATGCGGAGCTCCGCTCGGCCGCCCGAGGGGCGAAGTGGTCGTGGCCGTCCTCGGCCGTCCTCGGCCGTCTTTTCGAGAAGGGGGGCGAGCTGGGTATTTATAGGCAGGGGCGCCGCGAAGCAGAACTTCCGCGCCGCCTCAGGAGCTTCGCGGCGCGCTCGCGAACGTCAAATGCGTTCACGGAGCATCACCGCCTCCGGAGCTTCGCGAGGCCACGATGGTCGGGGCGCTTCGCGGCGGGGCTTCGCGGGACCGCACTGCACGGGTGCTTCGCATCGGTGCTTCGCATGAGTGCTTCGCGAGGGGTCTTCGCGGCGCATCGCAAACGTCAAACGGGTTCGCGGAGCCTCTCGCCCCATTGCTTCGCGGCGGTGCTCCGCGATCACGGAGGGGGGCTTCGCGAATGGGCTTTGCGAACCAGATTTCCAGCCCAACTTCAAACGTCCATAACTCCTAATCCGTAACTCCGTTTGGGCCCTACGACCTACCAAATCGAAGCTTGCGAAATGGACTACAATCTTGGATCATGTATGGAAGCATTTGGAAAATTTTGGGGACGCGTTTTTCGGGGTCTACAAATACACATGAGAGACTTCATGGAGAACATCTCTTAATTGTGTCTGATTTTGATCCATGACTTGCATCAAAAGTTTAGAAATTTCCTCATCAAGATTTCGATATTGAGATTCAATTGAGTACTGCTTATCATCCTCAAACTGACAGGAAACCAGAGAGGATGATCCAAACCAAATAGGGCAGGTTGAAATCACATTCACATGGAATTCATGTTATCTAGGATAAATATTTATCCACAGTGTTGTTTTTCTATTATAATAGTTTCTATTCATGTATTCAAATGGTTCCATATGATTCTTTGTATGGAATGATATGTCGTACACCAACTTTTTGGGATGAAGTTTGAGAACGGAAGGTTGTGGGACCAAATATTATAGAGAAAACAAAAGAAAGGGTAAATACTATTCAAACCCATATCAAATATGCTCAATGCATACAAAAGATATATTCCAATAATCGAAGGAAGGAATTGGAATTTTAGGGGGAGATCATGTTTTACTAATGTATCTACAAGGAAGGACATTATAAGATTCGGGGTGAAAGGGAAACATATCCCTAGGTACATTGGACCTTTTGAAGTCCTATAGTGAATTGGAGTTATTTAATTTCAATTGGATATCCCGCATGTCTTATCTAAAGTACACAATGTGTTCCAAGTATCGTTGTTGAGGAAGTACATGTCAGACCCAATGCAGGTCCTCACATATGATGTTATATAATTAGAACATGAACTATAATATTGTGGAGATCCGATTTAGATTGTAGAAACTAAATAACTTTTGTTGATGAATCATATAACTTTACTGGTAAAGATACTTTGGAAAAAAATTCAAATCAAAGTTCCAATATGGGAGCTTAGGGAGGTTATGATGAAGATGTACCCAAATATTTTTATGAGATTACATTCTGTGAATTTTGAGGATTTAATTTTTGTAAGGTGGAAAGAATTTAACTCCATGGATTTTTCGAATAAATATAATATTGTTTGAATGAAACAATGAGTCTCTTCAAAACAACACATTGTTATAACCTGGCATATAAACATAATTTTACCACCTTGGTTATTCTAATTTCAAAACACAAACATACAGGTTTGCATTCAGTAGGATATTTATTGTCTTTTAAGATCAACTTATATTTTTTGAGAATAGTAACATGACCCTTATGAATAGTAACACTCCCTTATGAATATTAATAGGACCCTTATAAATATTAACAACACCCATTAGGGTATAAATAAACTTTAGACACCTTATAAATGAAATAGAGTAATTTAAAAATTAGTAACTAAGTGTTGGTATTTTTTGAGTAATATATATTTAATAAAAAAAATTAAATTATTTAAAAGAAATTTAATTTTCATAAAATGTTATCCTAAATAAATACGTTTTTCAGTATAATTTTAGGGTAATTTAATAAGACCTTAGTTAGTTTTTGAAATTATTATAAAATCAGTTCTATTTTTAAATATATATATTTTCCAGTAAATAATGAATTTATTTAATAAGTAAATTTATCATATTTGAAAAATTATTTTTACAAAATGGAGTCCATTTTTTAATTCTTCTTTTCAAGAATTTTTTGGGGTGGAATTTCTAGAATTTTCTGAAATACTCACATTTTTGGTGAATAGTGAATTTTGATAATTTACGAAAAATTATAATTAAGGGAATTTTTGCATCATTCTTGAGTAATGGATGATTTAAATGGAAATTTTTTCAAACTCATGTTCACATATTAGTATTACTTTTCACATGAATTAATACAATTTATTTTCTTCGGCAATATAATAAATTAATGAATAAGATAATCAAAAATCACTCCTCTCTTCCACTAAACCCCACCCCCCCCCCCGCCCCTCAGTACCTCTTCTATTCACTCCTATTAATACTTGTTCCCAGAATAAATTATGGTCAAATATTCTATTAGGATCCCCCAGGTTAATCAACTATTGGTCTCATAAAAAGTTCAAAACCTCCTCCCTAAAGGGGCCCTCATGGAAGATTATTTCAAGAGGTAAATTCCTTTTTTCATTTATTTTATTTAAATTTCCATTCATTTCTATTTCATTCCCTGCATCCTTTATTCCAAATGTTGTGATGACTCCACTACCAAAAATGTTCTAGAATTGTGTTAGGATATAGGAAAAATTCATCATCATCCCTCCTTTTATCTTCTTTTAAACTTAAATGAAAACACCATTTCAGATGTGAAAATTTATCACATTCAAGGACAATGGGTTTTCAATTTCTATAAAAATATTAAATTATGGACATGAAACAATTTTGGAGACTGAACCAGACTATAATATATGAATAAAAAATTATTTTAGGTTCTGTAATCCTTTTTCACACATGATATTAATTTAAAAATCCAAATTATTCCCCAGTGATAAAAAACCACCAATTGACCCGAACAATTTTCATTACTATTTTATATAATGATTCATCTCCACTCAAAATTATAAAATGAATTTTATAACCATGTATTCTTATATTTGTTCTCCAAAAACATTAAATTTCTATTCTGGAAAACCATTCTTATTCTACATGTTTATCCTTACATGAATACAAGTAAACCGATCATGAAAACAATGGAAGAAACCACTCCCAAACAATGAAAATGAATCTCTTAACCCATAAAAATGTCATGAATAAACCTAATAAGGTTACAAAAAATAAATTAAATTTAAATGAGGTTATAGAATCAATAATTTATGGAACTAAATTTTATTGTTCATTTCACTAAGATCAAGTAAGGAACACCTTGGGACATAAGGTAAGTGTTTCTTAACCGAACCTCCATTTTCCTTCAGGACACTCTTTGTATATATTTATCAAAATTAATTTCCTAACTATTATTATGTACTACTCGTAAATTAGGTTTTAATATTTTATGAATGTGTACAACCCATAATCCATCTATCTTTCAAGAGAGTTACATGTTTTACAAGGAAAATTCAAAATTCATTACGAAATTGAAGCCCGATTCCAGGGGATTTCAAAAATTCTTACCTATTTTCAAGGGAACAATATAATCAATTTTTAGAAATGATTATTTTTCTAAAATAATAATTTTTATTATGAAAATAATATCTTAATTTACCTATGGTTTTATACTATTATTTTTTCAAAATAACTCTTCTTTTCAAAGTAAAAGTGTATTTATCGCCGAAAATTACTCGATAATTTTATAAGATCATTTTCATATATGTCAACAATTTTTTTGATTATTAAGTATTATTGGATATAATATTTTATGATATCATATTCAATTTTATATTTAATTGTTTAGGTTCAATTTTACTACGTTCATTCTATTTTGATACCATTCATTCTACTACTCAAAATGGTTAGTGATTATGTTACATATTAGTGAATGTTATTTACATATAATGTGTATATGTTGTTATTGTTTATCCTAGTTCATATGAGGAATTCATTGGAATTATTAAGTTAATGGTGGGTCCCAATATATCCCCTCGATTCAACGGTAGGTCTCACGAGACCAATAGATATGGACTTGGTTCATATCTTGCCCATTTTTTAATATGCTTTTGGCTGAGGCCATTATGATTTTTAGATGTATTGGTTGATGCCTTGATGGTATGTTTCAAAATGTTTATAATATGAATTTCTATAATTGAGAATCTAAAAAATAATATTTCTTTTGGATACTCAACTAGTATAATACCCACGATTAATTTTTATTATGGAAATATTTACCCAGCTCATATTCCTTCCATATTATGCTAATGTTAATTTTTGAAGGAACGTGTTTTCAATTACTCACCATGACTAATGTTTATGTTATCTTCCACTATAATTTTTACCCTTATGGAGCATCTAATCTCACCCATTCATATGATTTTTTTCTAGGATATTAATATGTATTTTATTATTGATTTTCAGGGATAATCGTAAAGTGTTGGATGTTCCCAATGAAAAAAATATGTTGTTTTTTATTTCATGTTGTAATTGTGAACTTATAATTGTATTTGGATTTCAAAATCTACTAAGCTATTCCCTCCTTGGAAATATCACTTTCTTATAATCATTCCAATGTAATTTAATAATGTACCGACTCTGGGATACACGGGTCGGGTCTTTATATTTCAAATATATTTTTTACCCATTTAGGTAGTAAATTCCTCAAAATTTTTATCTTTTTCCATAAGAAGAATAATTTTATTGACATAAACTACCAAAATGGGTGAGTTTGTTACATCTACAATGATGTATAGATTACAGTATACTATTCATTTCTTTAATTTCAGGATTCTTATTCTATTTTAAAACATTGAATAAAAAGATTAGTATACCTATTTAATCATATATATGAGGCCAATCAAACCGCACATATATAAATATTGAATCATTTTTAAGTGAAGATTAAATAAATTTCATAATAATACACACATGAGGGTCATAATTGTTTAGTTTCCTTAGAGACTTGATATTTAATTATCTTATTTCCTTAATGATATTAAAAATTTCGCACTAAGATCTTCTATCTTATTACAATTCGTAGACATTTCCTACTTTGAATCATTTTTGATAACATGGGGAAAGGAAACACAAGAAAGGGTGAGAACATATGCTCAGTAATGGTAAATAATTGATATATAAGTCAATGATCATATGAAACACAACATTTTTATAAGAGTTTTATAATGAACTAACCCAGTTAATCCCAACCCATCACCTAAGCTAACCCACCACACATCCTAAAGCAAGTTCCCAATCACCATAGGCGGGTGAAAAGAACATGGAAAAAATATATTTTGGGTACATTTATTCCTAGGGTACACCGATATAAACTATCCATTAAAAGGTATGGAAACACATCTAATATCATATTCAATAATATAAAACATAATAGATATATACAGAGTGTGCACTAATGAATAATTAGATACCATATGCAACAATATACATCTTGAAAAACGCATTCCATTAATGTAAATAAATACCATATATCTCAATTGAAAACCCAAAATTCAAAAGAGTGAGAATAATACAAAATGAGGACCAACAATAAAAATACAAAAATCTCAATGGGTACAAATTCTTAAAATGACCCCACATGAGTCAACTCCATGTGACCAAATCTCATCCAAAAAACACGGGATGACAATAATAAAAAAAGAACAACCTGAGTACATTGAACCCTTACCTTTAACAATTTCGAACATAACAAAATCTACATTCATGTATAGTCATATATGGGGTGTGAGGAACAAGTCCTTGTAGGATTCCATAATGAATTTATTTTAAGATTTTACCCATGAAAACTAATAAAATATTTCAAAAAATCAACATTCAAATAAAAACCATCGAAATCCCTTTTGTTTTCCTTTTAAAAAATTATTCATTACAAAACATTTATAAAAATGAATCAAATAATAAAACAAGGCCCAAGGAAAAACATTCTCAATATATCCAATAAGGAAATATAAGGGTGAGCATACCCTCATCATCATATAACTGAAAAATTAAATTGGGAATAACATATCTCCTCACATCGTACATGGAACTAAAAAAAGATCCAAACATAAAAAAAATATGGAATGAGTAGGTTCACGTTTGTCTCTAACCATAAGTTCCTAATGTGAATGAATCTAATAAAAGTATTCTAGATTGTTAAAAGAGTGGAATCTATCAAGGTATTCCCCATGCCCAGCCCTATGAGATCTCATGGTATCATAGAAACCAACATAGGATCTCTAAATATCTTCCTACCCAAAGTATCTCAAGTCCCCTGGGAATCCAAAATGGAAGCTCTCCGAATCTTCCTACCGAAGGATTGTCATGGTCTGTCTAACCCCCACCCCACTCCCATGTGAATCCATGTTCTACTCAATTCTTACATAATCAAAAAACAATTTCAATCCATGAAAACCATTTAAAAATTAAATTTCAAAAAAAATCCTAATTTTTATAAAAAACATATCACAAGGTAAACCCATTTAAAAAATAATTCTATAAATCCATTTAAAACCATAATTTCCCCATCATAAAAATTTTCAAACAATTGTAGTGTACAATTTCTACCCATCATTTGCAAAATCATATTTAAATACCAAATAGAAAAATAAAGTTATAGAACACATCCAAATGGGATATATAGCTACCATAAAACATTTTTTTGGTAATTAAATAAAAAACAAAAGGAGATTGATTATTTAAATAAACCACATGGAAAAGTCCTTTAAATAGGGACACCTAAAATTGATTTGGTCCCAACTTTGTTTCCTCTGATATTAACCACACAAAAGTGGTTGATGAATTCCATAAAACCTAAGACAAATGAAAACAATCCAAATCCAAAATCAAACACCCTATATTCCTTTAAAACACTTCTAGGGTTAAAATTATACATTAAAATTGATTAAAAATTGGATGGAATGGGAAATGGTAAAGAAAACATGATGAAAGGGGATTACCTCAATCCAAAAAACCAAGTTAAAAAAATAAATTACTATGGAGGGAGAGGAGAATATTACATACCAAGGGGGAGGGAATACACATGATGGGGGAGGAAAATGTTATCCAAATGGCTTAAAACCAAATTGGTGGAATGGTAAAAGGACACATTTAAATTTAGTTCGAAAGGAAACATGTTGAAGAAAACCATGCACCAACCAAACGAGAGGTATTGTTTCCCTAAAATCCCAGATGAATGGTTTCGCCAATTTTTTCATGGGATTAAAAACCATGAAAACACCCAACATATTAACCTATATTACCCTTACATAGTTAGATTTAAGGTTAAAATAATTGTTAGCCAACTATGCTCCTAGACCATTTTTCCCAAATTCACATTTATGGCCAATATAACTAGAAAACTACAAATAAAAACCTAACAATATATGAAATAAATAATTAGATATTCCACTGACCCAATAGGTTTCATAAAGTCACCAATAAACCAAATTATTCCACCATAAATTCCTAATGCATCCTTATAAGAAAAAGGTGTCTTCACTACTCCCCCTCCATATCTCCAAGATCTCATGCCTCTTGATATCACTGCCACGACACAAGAGAATATTGACCAATGTGATTGAATTAACATAGATAACACTATTCTAATATCACATGATACCAACATGATTCTCCACCAATGATTTACCAGGATCATGCAAGAAATTATCCCACTCCAACACATGAGATGGTTTTGTATTATATTACATCAACTATGAGACAAGGAAGACGTGGGGGATCAAGGTCATCCACAAAAAAACTCCAACCAATCTGCTACCATAAAAATACATGCTATATCGGGAAATTCCCCAACATAACATGACTCCAACTTCCCCTTCTTTCCTAAGATACGATACCAAAACCAAATAAATAGCTGAAGGAACACTTGTTTTCCAACCTAATATTATAATGGAAGAAGATGATAGTCGACATATGACTTATAGAGAACCCGATAAGTGTTTAAATGTTTTTTAATTATTTGAACAATATCATTCATCTCCTGGAAGAGACACAATCCTACTTAGGAACTCTCACTCACTTCCAGAAAACACAATAAGGATTGGCATGATGATCCATATAATTCCTATAATGTGTCCATCTTGATATATGACTGTTAACTATTATTGTAAGAAGACTAATACAACGGTAGGTTCCTTTCCCATGAACTTACAAAATCAAATATTCATGCTCAAAACATGTCCTCGAGAATCTAGATGGTCCACATAGATTTACCATCCATCTACAGGTGATACACTATTCTCAATCTATACTTAGTTCCAACTACCTCTGAGATCCCCTTAGAGAAATGGAATGTAAATTGGGTATCCCAATCTTAAAATATCACCAAGGTAAATTTGTGAAGCTTAACTACCTCTCGAAGATATAGGCATTCAACATCCTTCTCCCTCATAGACTTCTTAATGGGAATAAAATTGGATGATTTCATCATAAAATTTACAATCACCCATATGGAGTCTTTTACACTCATATTATGAGGGAGAATGATTACAAAATCCATAGACATCTTATACCATTTCAACATAGGGATAGTAAGAGGTTTCAATAACACTTATATCAACTGATGTTCCACTTTGATCATTTAGAAATTCATGCATCTGTAAATAAAATATTTGACTACATGTCTCATCCCATGACACCAATACTAGCCTCTCATGGTATAGGACATATTTGATTCCTTAAGGTCATACAAGCAATCATAATGATTCAAATCTCACATCACATCATTGTGCAATCATAAAGAAACGAATAACCACTTCTTGAAATGAATAGAACCAGTAGGAGACCGAAGAAAATAACTTGAGATATCCCAATAATTTAAGGAACTTTTATTCTACTAGAACTCACAACCATATTTTATATCAATACTATCCCAATAGAAATTATAGGGAGTGACATTCACCACATCCAAGAACACTTTCTCTCCATACTCTAACACCTCCATCCCATGATCAATGAGAAACCCAATTAGACTGTACTCATCCATAGATTCTCTAACTACCTACCCTAGAAGTTTCTTACTCAAAACATCAATGACCACATTCCCCTTCACATGTGTATAAGAAATATCAAAATAAAATTTGATGAGATACTCCATCCAACTACTATATCCATGGTTTAGGTCCCAATGGTTGAAACTATACTCCAGGTTCTGATTATCTGAAAACATAGTAAAACACTCAAAAACGTGTTAATGTTTTATATATTTACCACATGCATGAAAAATACTCACTCTAGTTCATGGTTGGGAAAATTTTGTTCATGTGGGCATAGATATCTTGATTCATATGCCACCACATGGTCATCCTACATCAGCACACACCCCAACCACGCATCAAAAGTGTCAAAATACACCTTATAATATCTCCCATTCTTTGGAGGAATAAAGACTAAAAATTATGTCAAACAAGCCTATTAATGATCAACATTGTGATAGAACTTCTCATAATAGACAAACGTCATCACTTTCTAGGTCAACACCATCAATGGGGAAGTCATTCTATTGAATTTAGGAATGAAATGTCAATAATACCAATCCAAGCCTATAAATGTTCATATTTAAAACACATTCTTGGGATACTCTCAATACCTAAATGATCAAACATTCATTGTATCCAAAAAATGTACTTCTTTAGAAATTACAGGGCCTAAAAACATTGATTATAAAATCAATTTCCTGCACTTTTATTACATGTCATTTAGATGGTGGTCTCTCAATATACAAAAAAACCTCCAATTTTTCATCATAAGAATAATTTTTATTGGATTACACCTAGAAGTCACCCTTAAGCATGAAAAATGTGTACAAAATATGTGTAATATCTTTTTCATTAATTCCATAAAGACTATATGTAAATTGGTAAGCCTAAATTGAATAAACAAACACTTAAAATATTTATACATGTTCTGAAAGGTGGTCTTTGGAACGTCCTCTTCTTGGTCCCCCAAATTTGGGTACCTATATCTTAGGTCGATCCTAGAAAACCTACGAGTTCCCTTAAAATGATAAAAAAAGATCATAATTTATTAGTAATGTTTATTTATTCATTATTTTCACCTATTTAAGATTACAATAGTCTATGAAATGTCAAAGGATTCTATTTACCTTATCTGAAAATAGAACATTAATATCCCATAGTGATGCATTGGGAAATATAAATCAATTTCCATAAAGTTCCTCTAGATGGAATTCCAATTCATTCATCTTGGAAAGAACCATTTGGTAAGATACTAAGAATATCATGTTATTCTCAGTGAGATGATCAATGGTAAACTTCATAGCTTGATGTGGAAATAACCCCGATAAATCCTCTAGAAACATGTCCAAGTACATTTCCACTACCACCAAATGTTCCCTACTAATTTTTCCTCTTCAGCATTAAGAAACAACCTAGAAAAATGAAATGAGATCAGCCCAAAATCTGAAGAAACTGTTTCGGCCCTCCCTAGTCATGGATCACACTCACCCTAAAATACTTGATTCCTCCCTCTAGGAGTAAGGTACTGGTCCTTGTGGTGAAAAAACATGACTATAACCTTAAACTTGGTCAATCAATCTGTGCCAATGATAAGGTAGAAAATGTGTAGGTCATAAACAAGGAAATCCTCGAAGACATTTATGTCTGTTATCAAATCATGGTATTCATGACACTTGAAACCTTACTCCCCCTTCCTACATAAAAGGATTAGAAAATACAAAACATATGGGATTAAAAAACTCTAATATCCATTATATCAATCAATTTTAGTGAAATGTAGGAATGTGGTGTTCTAGTTTCAAACAAAATAGATTCCATAAGGAATAAATAAACATTATACATTTCACGGTTGTCGGCCTAAAATTTGATCCCTATGACATGACCTTGGCTCCATGGAGACACCCTATAAAAACACACAATGAGCCTACTTCCATGGGTTGAAATCTCCCTTCCCAAAATGGAGAGATCTTCTAGGTGTGGATTCCACTGATTGTACCTGATATCCCTTAAAAAAGTTTATCACACACCTCTCCCCCTAGAGGAAAACATAAAAACGTGTTGATGGTACACCAAACATCCATGCTGGTGAAATATTTTATACGTCGCAAAGAAATAGGTCCTTATACTTCCATCTGTCCCACACTAGTAACAGGAAAATATATTATTCCCTAAATAATTGACAAGATCTGAACTTGATGACTGTTGGACACTATTACCACTACCTCAATAATGATTTTGTTGCTTCCACTTCAATCCTGATAATGATATATTTCTTTACAACGATCAAATAACACCACTGATACCAATCATTCTTATTAAATAATCATATGCCATAGATTCCATATCAACCACCTCTGAGTAGGTCAGTAGGAAGAGAAGAAAAATCAAAAAAACTAGTCTCTAGCATCGAGACCATATCAAAATTCATAGCCCTAAGGTTAATGTTCAAAAGAATATATGGAGAAACATTCACCGAATAAGTAAATCTGGTAGCATGACCCATCCCAAAAATATCTCCTTGGTCAAACATTAATAACTCATGGTCCTTTTTTGCCCTCATGTTCAAAAAGTCGTTTTAGTTAACTGTGTACCACATTGATAGTGGTCAATGTGAGATCCTCAAGCTTCCTTGAAAGTACCATTAACTCCCAGTACTATCTACCCAATCCATCCATCACATACATGGATAATCCCACCATATAGTTTTTAGGGGTCTCAAAGAACCCGAAAAACACTTGTTATCATCTAACCACTCCTCAGTATCATTGGGTCCCCTTCTTCCAAGAAAAAAACATTGTAATTTTTTTATATACTCTTGAGGGTTTTCCACCATTTGGGGCTACTCTCAAACAATGACCTGACCCAATGATCGGATCATATGAATCACTGACTCCCCCAAAGACTAATCAAAAGGAGGTTTTCCCTATTCCATTTTCTCTATAGCACCCTCAATATGCCTAGGGGGTGTCTTCATGGGAGGCATCATCTATAATACACAAAACCTATCCTCTATTAAGATAAATTCAATATCAAACCACATAAAAAGAACCAAAGGAAACCCTCATCATGGGTATCAGTAAATAACACTAGTGGGAAAATAATCTAAAATAAAAAGGATCTAAAAACATTAAAAACTAATCGTATCTCCCACTGTGAAAAGATTGGATAACTGTTCACCAACTATTTGGGTCTCATAATAGATGGTAGAAAAGGTTGAATGTTTACTACTAACCATGAACACTAAAATTAAACTACAACTATGAGACGCTTATCGACCTTCCAATTTCATAATAAACCTCGATACAACCACAGAGATTACCCTAGGACTCAAAACTGGATGGGAAATACCTTAAACTTCCACCAAAACAACCCATAAATGGCTGAAAACATAAATGGATTCCGAAATCACCCATGGTAACATGATGTTCAACACAACGAATATATGTCAAGGTACACCCCCATTACATCCTCTAGAGTCTTAAAGGTTTTAGCTCTATAATACCAATGAATAAAAAATATAAACCCATTTGATACAATTTTTTCAAGAACCAATATTATTATGCCCCACCCATCACATGATCTTACTCATTAAATATCCCAAAGCGCATTCCTGATTACCATGAGCTAGCGACAAGCATTGGGTATAACCATAAATCTCATAGGAACAATTTCTCCTAGGTGAAAATGGTATGACCCATCTATAACACTAGAAGGACACACCAGTAAAATCATATTAGGTTATATAAAATATTATAGAAACATCAATAGAACTCAATAATATATAAGAAGATACTATAGTCCACAATATATATCTTAATCAAAACTTGACATAATAGGACATATATACATGGTATCTCAAGTCAAAATCCAAAACTCGATAGAGTTGGAATGGTGCCAAACAAGGCTCAACAATACCTGTAATAACTGATGGTTTTAAAAATAAATTTAATTAAATGCATAAAACAGTAAGACTCTATGAAACAACAATTTGTTTTAAAGAATTCGTTATAAACTAACAGTTAAAAATCATTTTTACATCTCTAGAATTTGAATTTAGAAAATGCGATATCTATGTTTTCAATAAGTAAGTTATTTAGAGTCTGATAGAACCTACATGATTTTTTGGTGAAAAAGAAATATGAATACAAATATAAACCTTTTGAATAGTAAATTGTATAATTATTTTATTATCATAAGGTTATAAGACAACCATATCTCGATTAATTTTTCAAGGTGATATAAAATTAGATATAGTTTAAAAATTATTATTTCTAGAATGAATGTTTACTTTATTTAATAATTAAATTAATCATATTTTAAGAATTATTTCCCAAAAATGGAGTTCGTTTTTGAATTCTACATGTCAAAAAATGGTTAGGGTAATATTTTGGGATTTTCCGAAATTATGAATTTTAGGTGAATGGTAATATATGGTAATTTACCATATATATACATTATATGTTATATACACAATTTCCAGTCGCATGGATGATGTAATGACCATTGGTTCAAACTAAAATTCTCTCTTTACTATTTAGGTTTACATGAATCAAGATTAATCAATTTTTTGAGAAAATATATTAACCTATTGGTTAAAATAATCGAAAACCCCTCCTCTCCTCTATTATAAATAACACCCCACCCCACCCCCACACCCCCTCTTCCTCTCACACCTCTCCTGATTTGAGAATTATCTAAATTCTACCCAATAAAATTACCAAGGATTTTCCCCAAGACCAATATGTGCTGGTCTCACCAAAATTCCAAATCAAAATTCCTTGAGGAAGATCTCAATGAGAAGAGATCAAGAGCTAAAAATCCTCATTCATTTTATTATGTTTTCTTTTCAATTATTTTAATTTTTAATAATATCTTCACCTAAACTTACCCATGATTGAGAAAATTTCCATTAATATATATATTTTTTTATTTTTATCATTTTCATAAAAACAATCACTATCATTCTTCCTCGTATCTTCCTCTAATTCTAAAAATAAAAACACTATCCAGGAGGTGTAGATTTACCAAAATTATGGACTATGTATCTTAAAATTACATTAAATCCATAATATCTAGTAGGAAAACCAGTTTAATGGTTTAAATATATTTTTATGGTCATGATTATTGAAGAACTGCCAAAATGATCTAAACGAATATCTTTAAAAATTTATCTAATGATTCATCCACATACAATATAACCAAAACTATTTATGGAATCATTTAATATTAAGGAAACATATTAACTCCATTTCATTCCACTATGGATTTTATCTTTCCTTTGATAATAAAACCCTTTACGAACTGGCCATGAAAATCATGTAAAGAACGCACTCAAAAGAATTGAAATAATGAAATATTATTAATAATTATGTTTAGTGACGTAATAAAATGACTACATAAGGTGTTAAATAAATAATTATGATTCTTTAAATGAATAATATTACCCTCTAAACTCTTATATATGAGGTTTAAATAATTTTTAATTAAGACGAACGCAAGGTAAGTGAATTATTATACCAATTTCCATTCATTTTGTTAACCTTCTACTTCATTGTTTACGTGTCAATAAGAATATTTGTGTAATCTATTTTCTTTATATTATAAATTATTATGTGGGTTTTCAATTTATTCACTTAATCCATACATTATATTAATTATCCTTAAAATTATATGACTTTTTTAATTGAATTTTCTTTATAAATCATCTTTTAAAATTATATTTTAAAAAATTAGAAATCAATGTTTTTATAAAACTATTCATGTTTTATGAATATGATATTTTTCATATTAATTTTTTATCATAAAGGGTGGGACCTATATCTATCTCCAATAAATTGGGTATGTGTAATCTTGAGGTCGGCCATATGGTTACTCCATGTTTAACTACAATGGATACACCATAATGTTGTTGTGATGGTTACATTGTAATGTAGTTGTGAGAGTTACAAATCAGAAGGTAATCTAGATGGTAACATTTTATGTTATCCATAAGGATTAGAAATCCAAAGTTATATTTGAGGGTTAAAAAATTAAGTAAGTAATTTCTCAAGATTCCGTTATGTTCTATATATTTTTTCTATGTTTATAGAAATATCATTTTTCACAATGTAAGTATATGTTACTTTATGGATAAAAAGTATGTGTTTGGGAAACTTATTTAACATGATTATTTGTATTCATGGACTAACTGTTTCTCTCATTCCTTTTATATCCCATACTAATATTTTTTGCATCCAATTTTTTTAAATGTTGTCCACATGTTTTAAGGATTTGGAAGAGAATGAAATAAGTCAAGATAAATGTTATGATGTTTTGTCCATGAAATAATATTTTTTCTGTTTTTTGTTTTAAAATATTTATGTTTGAGAGAAAATGGATATTGTTTTAATGGTACCCACTTTACATATTTGTGGATTTATGATGAATGAGTTATGTTCTAACTTTATATACCTCTAAACTGAAAAGATCATTGGGAGTTTAAAGAAGTGAAATCTAGTTGAAATAGCTAGATTATGTAATGAATAAGTTAGGGACCTTATAGTTGGTATCACAACATGGTATAGATAAATTTAGGAGTTAGTATGATGTTAATAGATTAACATAAATTTTTTTAACTTATTCTTATGTTGAAATGGTATAGAATTTAAAGATTAAAATGTTGCTTCTTCTATTATATGTCTGTTCAGAATGGTTTTCCATAGAAGAAACAAGGAAGATGAAGTTAAAAGGATCCAAAAGGCGGATATATTTTTGAATCTATAATCTGGAATGGTGGGAATTTGAACTGAGAAATTTTTGAAAGTAATGGATCAATTGATTTAGGTAATGAATGGTGGTGGAATCCATGCCAGAGAAAAACTAGAGTTATAGAAAAGAAACATATCAATAGCAGAACATTTTATAGGTCAACTCCCTCATCCTTTCAGTGGGGTTTTTTGACACAATAGCAGCTGAAGAATGTGTTAATTCCCTCGAAAAGATATTTGATGTTATGGGATGTTTAGATAATCAAAAGTATAGCCTTTCCATTTGTTTTTTGATGGTGAAGAATATTAGTGGTGGTAAGTTGTCAATAATATATGGGATATAGAGGAGATTGAATCCTTAGAGTAGGACGAATTTAAAAGTGTTTTCCATGAAAAATATTTTCCTAAGGTGGCTCAACTTATGATGGAGAATAAATCCCATGAATTATGAAAAAAATAATGAATATTAAGTGGTTGAGTATGAATTAATATTCATTAAACTGGAAAGGTACATTAAAAATCTTATTTGGGATATTTATAAAAAAATCACTTTAACCTAGAATTAAAGCCAAGATACCACTGTGAATTGGCCTCTAGAGAATTCAAAAGTTAGGAGAAACATGACTGATGTGCTGAGATGGTAGAAAATGAGTATTCTAATGATCACTTGTACTTTTAATATAAAGATATGAATATCTTAAAATGGAAAGTGATGGGTAAAAATCAATCAAATAAATAAGATGGTAAGAAAGTCCAGTTTCTAGTTTGTGAAAAATAATGTAAGAAGCATCATGGGGAATGTCTTATAAAAAATATAAAATATTTTCAATGTGGTATGTTAGGAAATATGGAATGAGATTTTAGTGAAAATAATCATAATATTAATCCTGATAAGAAAACTGTAAACTATTTTAAATGTGGTGAGATGGGTCATTATGAAAATTCCCTCACAAAGAAAGATCTGAATGATGCAAAGAATCCAGACTACAAGTAGAAAGGTGTAGTGAGGTCCTTTGCGACTACATCAGCAAATTTCGGGAGATAAAATAATGTGGTATCTAATTCTTTTGTTTATTTACACTATTGTTTCTAATGTATAGTTTGATACTGGGTCTATACATTCCTTTAATTTGGTGAAGTATTCTGGTAAATTAGAAATATCACCTAACAAATGAGACTGTAATTTATTGTTAAAACTCCATGGGGAAATGTGTTAACAAGATGTAATTTTAATAATATTCCTATTTTTTTCTTTGGAATGGAATTACCTACAAAACATTATTGTTTTCCCTTATTTGAGTTTGATGTCATTCTAGGTTTGGATTAGCTTTATATTTATCATGCTATGATTGATTATAGGGATAAAGAAGTTGTTTTTAGAAATTTTTTTTGCTTGTATACAAGAATGAACCCATACAATTCAAAACATACCAAGAAGCTAAGAAAATTTTGAAAGATAAAAATGAAATTTATCATGCTCATACTATTGATAAAAGGGAAATGTTTAGATTAATGATCTTCCAATAGAAAATGACTACTCTGATTACATTCTTGATGAGTTACCCAGTGTTATACCTAATTAAGAAGTAGACTTCACAATTGACTTTGTTCCTAATGTTAATCCAATTTCAAATCCCCCTTATCGAATGGATTAAATAGAGTTTCATGAATTGAAAAATCTATTTCTCAAGTTTCTCGATAAAGGATTCATTCTTCCTATCACTTCACCATAGGGAACTCATGTTTTTTCATTAAATAGAAAAAAATTTCCTTGATACTTTTTATTAATTATATATATTTGAATAACATTATTATTATGAATAATTATCATTTCCCTCACATTGATGTCACATTTGATAAGCTATTGGGTGCTAAGTATTTTTCCAATATTGACTTAAGATCTGGGTACCATCAGCTAAAGGTAAAGGAGGATGAAATTAAAAAAAATCATTCTGAACAAGATAAGGTGATTATTAAATTTTTATGCCTTTTGGGTTAACTATTTCACCCGATGTATTCATGCATCATATGAATAGAATATTTCATGAGTTATATGATAATTTTTATGTTGTTTTTAATAATGAAATTATGGTATATTATAGAACTAAATAAGAGAATAAAAAAATTTAATGGTAATTTTTCAAACCATAAAATGAAAGAAATTATAACGAAAATTTTGAAATTATGAATTTTTGTGCAATAGATTTCTTTTCTTGGGCCCATAGTAAATTAGGATAGAATAAAAGTTTATCCTATAAAAACAAGTGTGGTTAATGAATGAAAAATATCTACCAATGTAACAAAGATTAATTGTTTTCCTAGATTACCATGTTATTACTAATGGGTTGTTAAAAACATTATCATGTTATCTAGCCTACTAACTATGTTAACACGAAAATGGTTTAAGTTTTTATTAGATGGAAGAATGTAATTTTCATTTTCACAATAACTAAACAAGAGATTGTTGAATGGTCTTGTTTTTTCCTTTCCGTCCAGAAATAAGGAGTTTTTTTATCTATAGTGATACTTCATTGAAGGAACTTGGTTGTGTTCTAATGAAGAATGATCGTTTAATTGCATATGCTTCAAGGCAACTAAAACCTCCTGAGTTAATTATCCAACACATGATTTGTAATTAGTAGCTCTGGGTTTTTCTTTTAAAATTTGGAGGAATCTTTTATACGGAGCCAAATGTGTAATATCTAATGACCAAAAATATCTAGAGTATATATTCACTCAAATAGAATTAAACATTAGGTAGAGAAGATGGATTTAATTGATAATGGATTTTGATTGCATGATCAATTACAATCTAGTAATAGAAGACAATGAGGATTATGAATTGAGTAGAAAACATCATGTATCATTAACTATGTTATAGATAGAACAAGACACATTAATAAATGACTTGGTAAATTTTGGATTGGAAGTTGTTGGTTTAAGAAATTCAACTATTTGTTTTAGGTTTCAGTGTCTTTATCTTGGTCAGAAATAACTATACAAGCACTGAAGGAAGGCAGAGAGTTACAAAAAAAGGTAGAATTGGTTAAAATGGTTATGTTCGAAGAAATTAACATTGAAAAAGAGTGCGTAATAATATTTGGAAAAGGATTATGTGTGCATTGTGATTCTCAAATAAAGAAACGATTGTTGTAAAAAGCTCGTAGTTATATGTTTTATGTTCATCATGGAAGAAAAACGTTTTACAGAGACCTTCAAGAGTATTATTAGTTGAATGGTGTGAAAAGATATTTTGTAGATTTTACCATGAAATATTTGACATGTCAATAGGTTAAAGTAGAGTGGTAGTTATAGAAGGGGATGCTTTAACATTTAATAGTGCCAGAGTGGAAACAAGAAAATATATCTGTGGACTTCATTATGCGACTACCAAATTCTTCTCGAGGTAACATTGCATTCTGGGATATTGTTGATTAACTGAAAAAATATTCTCATTTTCTTCGTATTTAAGTTATAATGTATTTGGATTTTCTTTCTTGACATTAACTCAAATGGATTGTCATGTTACATAGATTTCCTCTTTCCATTGTATTTACCCATGATCCTAGGATCAGTTATAACATTTGTAAAGGCCTTTAGAAGTTATTGGGAATAACATTAAATTTTTTTAATGCTTTTCATCATTAATCAGGTGGGTTGTTAGAATGGACAATTTAGAATTTGGAGGATATTTTTTGAGGTTTTTTAATGTGTTAACATGGAATGTTTGGATCAACAAATTTTATTAAATCAATTTTCTTATAACAAAATTTTTCATTTCATTATAAATTTTTCACCTTTTAAATCATTATATGGGAATAATTATAGAACTTAATCGTTTAGGATGAATTTGGGGAAAAGAAGTTGATTGGACGAGAATTTTTATATGAAGTGGTTGATACAGTGATGATCATCCATCTATACATGAAGATAGTTTAGAGTAGGAAGAACAATTATGTACCAAAATAGAGTATATATTTTTCATTTGACGTAGGTGATCATGTTTTTCTTAGTGTCTCACCATGGAAAAGTGTTATGTATTTTTGTAATAAAGGAAATATGTGTCCACGGTTCGTTGGACCTTATGAAATACTGGAGAAATTTGTAGTTCTTTTCTACCATGTAGAGTTGCCTCCGATTTTATCTGAGGAACATAATGTTATTCATGTTTTGATGTTGAGGAACTATGTGACAGATTCAACTCATATTTTGAAACCTGATCAGATTCTTAATCAAAGAGAACAAGTATTGTGGAATAAGGTAATTTACCATGTAATGGTTTTTTTGGTCAAACCACATAGTTGAAGAAGAAACAAGGGAATATGACATTTCTATGAGGTAAACGTACCCTCATATTTTTAATAAGTAAATAAAATTGTGATGAAATAATTTCCAGAAGGTGGGGAAAATGTAACACCCCATGGTTTTAAAAAATATATAATAAATATAATGAACCACTATGAATCAATGAAAAACACTTTTTTAAGGAGATATTTATAAAATATCATTAAAACATAATTTTTACACTTGTATGATTTGAATTTCTAAAAAAAATACATCAACAACTGCAATCAGTAAATTATTTTGAGTCGGATAGAACAAAATTGATTTTATTGTGAATAGTAACATACCCTTAAGAAAATAAATATGAATAGTAATATGACCCTTATGAATATTAAATTATACTCTTATTTTTTTATCTTAAGGTTATAAGATAATGAAATCTTGATTAATTTTTGAAGGCGATATAAACTGAGTTTTTTTTTTAAAATTGTTAATTTTAAAATATATTATAATTTAATTTATAAATTAAATTAACCATATTTAGAAAATTATTTTCATAAAATGGATATATGTTTTTAATTCTACATGTATAAAATGGTTAGGCTAATTTTTTGGGATTTTTTGGAAATTCTTGAATTTCTGATGAATAGTAAAATACAGTAATTTATCGTATATATACATTATACTTTAACTACAATATTCCTAGAATCATGGCTGACATAATAACCATTGGGTTAAACTCAAATTATTTATTAAATATTTAGGGTCACAAGAATCATGAATATTCTTAATATTGAGAAAAATATTATACAAATGATTAAAATAATGGAAACCCCTCCTCCCCTCCACTATAAATACAACCCTCATCCCCCTCTTCATCTCACACCTATCATATATTTATCATTTTCTAAATTCTGCAAAATCCCCTTCTCGAGGATCTTCCCCACATCTGAGACCTACTGTAACACCAAAAGTAAAAAACCAATGGCCTTAAGGAGGATCTCAGGGAGTATATATCAAGAGTTAAAAATCCTCTTTCATTTTATTGTGTCTTCTTTTCCATTCATTTCTTTTATTATACTCTATTAAAATACACTTTTCTAGGAGTCATGAAATCACTATTATTATATATGTTCTATATTTTAATCGTGTTTATGGGAAAATCTATCATCATTCTTCTTCTCCAACTCCTCTTTTTCTATAAATAAAAACACCATCTGTGATGTGTCGATTTACCGACATCATGGATGATGTGTCTTAAATTTATTTTACATCCTAAAATGATGGTGGTAAAACCATTTTAATTATTGAAAAATATTTTAAATTGTATGATATGTACTCTCTTATGTTATTGAATTAACTTAAATGCATAATATTAAAGGTATATTATGAACCATGTTTGTGATTATTGAAGAACCGCCATACTGATCTAAACGAATATCACTAATGATTTATCTATTGATTAATCCCCATAACATATAACCAAAATGATTTATAGAATAATTTATTATTATGGAAACATATTATAACCATTTCATTTCACTTCATGAGTTTTACATCCATTCGACAAGAAACTCCTTTATGAACTGGCCATGGAAATCATGTAAAGAACACACTCGATACAATGGAAATAACAAAATGTTATTATTAAATGGGAAAAATGATGTTCTTAAATTATCATATAAGGTGTTATAAAAATTATTATTCCTATTTAAAAAATTAATTACACACTTTTAACAGTTATATAATAGGTTTTAACATATTTTAAGTAAGACAAACCCGGGGTAAGTGAATTCTTAACCAGATTTCTATTCGTTGGGTTAAATTATTACTTCATTGTTTATGTGTATCAATGATTATTTGTGTAATTTATTTATTTTATATTATTATTTATTATTATAGTTTATAGTTTATACACATAATCCTAAAATTATATTAAATCTCAGTTAAATGATATGATATTTGTAAGGGACTTTCCTTTAAAAACCCCCTTAAAAAAATTCAATCTTACAAAATTAAAAATCAATGTTTTTATGAAGTTATTAATATTTTATGATTAAGTTCTTTTTCTTGGTCATTTTTTATGATAAAGGGTGGAAAAAATATGTTCCTACAATGAATTGGGTATGTGTAAGGTGGATTTCATCTGTATGGTTACTCCATGTGTAACTACGATGGTTACACTATAAGGTAGCTGTGAGGGTAACATTATAAGGTACATGTGAGGGTTACAAATCATAAGGTAGCCATGAGGGTATCATTTTATGGTATCTATTAGGGTTAAAAATCATAATGTATCCATGATGGTTACATTGTAAGGTATTTATGAGGGTTATAAATCATAAGGTAACCAAGAGGGTTACACAATTAAGTAAGTAATGCCCCATGATACCTTTATGTTCTATATAATTTTTATATGTTTATGGAAATATAATTTTCACTAAGTAGTATTTTTTTACATTATGGGTATGAAGTATATATTTGTGAAAATTATATCATATATTTATTGGTATTCATGGGCTGTTTGTTTCAATAATTATTTTTATATCCCTTACAGAGCTTTTGTGCTCATCCTATGTTTTTAAATGTTCTCAATAAGTTTTATGGATTTGTAAGAGAAATAAGGAAATCAAGTTACATGATATAAATATTTTTCAAATAAATCATGTTTTTTTGTTGTTTTGTTTAAAAACATTTATGTTTTGGGTGAAATGGATACTTTTTTAATGGTATGCAGTTTGCAGGCATATGGGTTTGATATAAAAAAGTTATTTCCTATCATTATTAAACTCTAAACCGAAAACATCTTTAGGAATATAAAAAATTTAAATATAGTTTAAATATCTAGATAATTTAATTATTTTGGTTATTTATTTGTTTTAATAATATATTCATCCCAATAGGTAAAAATTCCCCAAAAAAATATAATACAACACCATAGGACCACATATCCTCCACAAAACCCCATACAATGGTGATTAAGAAGAACCACCCTGGTATATGGGGCCCTTTCCTTTACTTTTGTCTTGAAAATCAATGTATACCAATTTTATATGGAATATATAAGTTGTGAGGTACAAGTCCTAGTAGGATAAACCCATTATTATATTTAAGTATTTTACCAATTCAAACCAGTAAACTAGTTTGAAATTAGTTTAGTTTCTGATAGTCATCTTTGAAATACTATTTTTTCCATTAAACATAAAACATTATTTACAAAAAAAAATCAATATGGATCAAATATTTAAACAATAACCATGGTAAAAATTGATCAATAAATACAACATGGAAGTATAATGGTGACAATAAGCTCATCATCATATAACCAACAAACAAAAATGGGCAGAACATGTCTCGTCACATTTAATATGCAACTAACAAAGTGCACCAAGCATATAAATCAAAAAACAATGAGTAAGTGTACTAGGGATCTATCCATATTTTTTTAATGTTTTATAGTCTGAAAAAAATTATTCTATCCATTTAATCAAAGTGGAAGCTCACACAGTATTCCCCGATCCTAACTGTAATAGATCTCACGATCTCGTGGAAACCAAAATGGAAGATCTCCTAGTCTTCCTACCCAAAGTCTCTAACAGTACCTTGGAAACCAAAATGGAATCTCCCATAGTCTTCTTCTATGAAGGCTCTCATGGTCCCTTGAACAAACCCCTACTCACACCTCGATTATCCAATGTTCTACTTCATTCCAACATAATCACAAGAATGTGAGAATCTATGAAAATTCATATCATAGGCTAATTTAAAAAAACATTATTAAATATTTCATTAAAACATATTTATCATGGTAAAAACCATTATAAAAACATTTTAGTAATCTATTTAAATGAACAAATTCCATTTGATCCATTTTATCAAATAATTCGGGTGCAGACAAGACCCCCCCCCCCCCCCACATTTGGAAGAGCATATTTAACTACCCAATTGAAAACTTATGTCATAAAATACTTCAACCATGGGATATACATCAACCATAAATTATTTTATTGGGAATAAATAAAAAAAATCCTCATTTGATTCATAATTTATATTTCATCCATGTAAATTTCCCTTAAATTGAGGCAAATATAATAGAATTTGATCTATCCACATCACCTCTGATTATAACAACCTGGAAGAGGTAGTGGAAGGCCTCATACACCTAAGACACAAGAAAACAAACCAACTCTCACATCACACACCGTATATTTGGCCAAAACCCATTTTAGGTTTATTCATATCTATAAAAATGTATGATAATGATGAAGGTAGGGGGAATAAAGAATAAACCATGGATAAATTGGCTTACCTCAAAGAAAAACAATATGATCCTAAGGAGAAATCACAATGGAGGGAGAGGATAAGCATCCACATCAAGGAGGGGATGATACAAAATATGGGAATGCAACATGAGGGCCAATGACCAAAAAATTATCATGGGTAGAATGGTTAATGACCACATTTTACGTGAGATGTACATGCCACATGGTTTAGCCACACGATTAGAAAACTTCTTTTCCAACTATATATGACTTATTGTCTCCCCACAGTTTATGATGAATAGTTTTTCTTAGGCGTTTCATAGTTTGAAAAACAATTCTCACACTATCAACCCCCCCCCCCCCCCAATACCCCAACCTAAAACATCCTCATATGGTTATCCAGACGGTTAAACAGATCGTGTGGCAATTTTGTATTGGATCTATTTTTTCCAATGAAGTCCCTTTTCCAAACCCCAGCATTTGGAAACTCTAGTTAAAAACCTTATAATTAAAAAATTTATGTAGAAATGTACTAGAAGATCTCATAGGTATGAGAATATGAGAATAATATTTGA
This sequence comes from Viscum album, assembly GCA_963277665.1. Taxonomy (NCBI): domain Eukaryota; kingdom Viridiplantae; phylum Streptophyta; class Magnoliopsida; order Santalales; family Viscaceae; genus Viscum; species Viscum album. The sequence goes on from OY728135.1 coordinate 72,278,519, forward strand.
AAATACTACCTATAAATTCAATGATAAATATTATAGAATAAGGTTTTGGAAGTTGATAATACATTAATCATAGAAGAATAATAAAATAATGAGACACGTGATCACATAATAAGAAAAAAAAATTCATAGAGAGTTTTATAAGATATGGAATAATGATAATAATATATATCATTTTTAAATAAAATATACCATGATATTCATCACATGTAGGGATTGGGATATCCTCTAATTCACCCTCTTTCATGATTGGGATAAAATTGCTTTTACCCTTTGTGATAATAATTAACACACATTACCCAATTTATTGGAAGGTTATAATGAACACACACATTACATAATCATAATACATTCATATTTATTCCATAAGGTCAAGAAAATATTTCTAATTTCATTATTGGTTAACCCCTCAAAGTAAAATAGTTTTCATCAAGATATCAGTATTATCAGCAATACCTATACACATAAACAATATATATTGTAATATTATTTTATAACCCCAAAAGGTATAATAATGATCATAGGGTTTTTGTGTAGATACATTTAAAATACCACTTTAAAACTTCATGAGTAAAATAATTTTTTCATTTTAAAAAAAAGTATTTAAAATAAAAAAAATTATAGAATATTATGAAAAATTCTTTATCTAAAAAGAAACATATAAGATATAAAAGTAAGATACAAATAAAATATTATACATGATTGTGGGAAAAATCCTCACGTAGTAAATATGAAAATAAATATTTAATTCACAGATTTGGTAAATAGTAAATCATTCAGAAAACAATAAAACGAATCAAATTAAACTATTTTAAAGAATTTGAACAATTAATAAAAATTAATTTAATAAATATTTAGATAATACTAAAATATTATTTAAAACATTTTATAGAAAAAATAGACATCAATGATAAATATTCCCGACATAGTGGAAAAATAAATTTTGTTTTCTTTTGTTGACGCTCCTTTCCGTCATAGAGTCCAAAGGAATGAAAAGAGAAATACCTTGAACCCAAAGTGATTAATACTTTTAAGAAACATCAAAAATTGACAAAGGAATGAACCAAGATTCAAAGGCACTTGGGTCACGGAATTTCGACCAAGGTTTCACAAGTTTACTTGTGCGCCACCCAATGGTCGCGCAAGTGACTTGCGCGCCATCTTTGAAAATTCTCTTAGGGTCTCTCCAGCCTATAAATACCCCTATGGGCCCCCCATTTTGGGGACGAAAAATTCCAGAACCTCATATTTGAGCTCCCAGTTCCCTAGTCTCTTCTCAAATCTTCCGAACACTTCTAAGGTAATTTCTTACCAAGAACTGAAGATTTAAAGAGTGAGAGGAAGGCCAAAGTGTTGAAACTCATCAACACTTGCACGCCTGAGTGGCCAACCCTTAAGGGAAATGGCCACACTTGCGCGCCGCCTTGCTCCTTCACCAGAATCTGTGCTCTGCCCTTCTGGAAACCCCTAGGTTTAATACTAAGGGCTTAAGCCAAGTCTCTCCCAAGTATTACCCCAAGTGTCAAATGTCATGCAAGTACCTATGTGCCGCGCAGGTATACCTGCACGCCCAAGACTTGTGCGCCCACACAGTACTTGTGCACCCACCAGGACTTACGCGCCCCTTTCTTTTTGGGTTCCCCTCTTACTTATTCCACCTCTCTTATACCTATCCACCTATCCTCTCCACGATTAAGCCCCCAGAACTCTCTTCAATGCCATTTGTAGCTTGATTTTCTTGTAGGCTTCCTTATCTGAAAGGAATTTTGTGGAACATCTCTCAAAACCAAGTGATTTACATATCTTTATGTCACCAAGGTTAGACATTTAATTCATTTTAACCTCATCCTTTAAGATGAGAGAATCCTAAACCTGGGTCTCCCTTTCAAGAGTTAGCCCCAGTCCAAGTTCCCATTAATGTGGGAATCCTCCTTAGGAGTAAGCCCCGAGTTCCCTAACATGTGCCTCCTTTTTAGGTGTAAGCCCCAGTCCATGTCCCCTAATCTGGGCATCCTCTTCAGGAGTAGGCCCCAACCATAATTCCATTAACCTAGTCTACATTTTCATGAGTAATATCGAGCCTCAAAATCTGTAATTATGGGCATCCTCCATTGGAGTAATCCCCAGGTCCTCATTAATTTGGGAATCCTCCTTATGAGTAAGCCCCAGTCTTTAAATCCCTTTAACATGTGCCTCCTCTTTAAGAGTAAGCCTTAGTCTTAATTTCTCTTAACCAGTCCTAATCTACTTTAGGATTTGGGATTCCTTCTCAGGAGTAAAACCCAATCATAAGTCCCCTCTTAATTTGGGAATATTCCTCAGGAATAAGCCCCAGGTTAGAGTGTCCAAATCTCCATAATGTACATATACCTTTATGGACCCTATTTCTGGACTTCTTCTTTGAAATAAGTCTCAATCTCAATCTATTTTGGCAGTCATACATACATAATCCCCACATCAGTTTCTATGATTTCATCTTTCATGGAACAATTGTTTGGTTTTACCAATACCTCTTATTTATCACACCGAGCATGACTCACGTGATCTTAGAGTATAAAATTAATTATGACATCTTTCTTTGAGCCATCAATTATACATAAACATCATAATCCCTTTCTCGAACTACATGGGTTCTGATTCCTTTTCTAAAAAAGGATACAAAGGTATCCCATCTACGGATACGATCCAAACTCTGAAATAATCTATGTCCTTCTGAATGATAATAAACTTCATGTGCCCCACTGAGTGGCATTAAACCCAGTATGGTCATCATAATGACCAAGAGACTTTTATATAATGTATTAAAGGATACCATTGACTAATAATATCTAACAAATACAGATGATTCTATATCGATGAAGAACCACGAATACATATAAAATATTCTCTAAATTTCCTACATATCAATCATTGATTGTCAGATCTAAAGGAAATATAATTTTATACTTGGTAATTTAATAAGGATTCACAAACATAACTTAAATCAATAAAGAGAGTCTCGTACTAGACAATAATTCCCCTAAAAAGGGTGTGATGAGTCCAACCTCCCATCCTCTCGACCAATGCAAATTCCTAAGACTCATCAGTGCATAACTAATGAGGGCATGCCTTTGGCGTGTAGGTCCAAATCGATATGGAATCATTGGATGTTTTCAGTTATATGAACAAACCTGTTAGAAACCGCTTGGAATGTTTGAATCTTAAACCAAAGAGGCCATTCACCATTCCAGAGGAAACAAAAAAATGGTAAACCTGACGTGAATCCTTAATGAAGTTAAAGTGGTGTTTTACTTATTTGTTTGGCCTCTATTTAAACTCAATGAGAGGGCCAAAAAGAAAATAAAAAACATGTGTTCTCATCCAAAAGTTTTAGTGGCTGGACTTATCTTGATTACATCTGTTATATCAAACATGCACTCTTTTCCAAGATTTTCTGCGGGACAAAAATCGCTTCTCTCAAGTTCACAACTGTGAATACCTCTACTGCGAATGCCACTACTACAAATCTTGCTAGATCGTCATCCACTCTGAGGATGATATCACCTACTTAGCGTCTTCAATGCTAGGTATCAAATGCACTGGATAAGGAGTACCATCTAAACGGTAATATTCTGAATATGGAGGCCGCTCGACAAGACCTCCAAGTCAATAATTTACCCTGGTTGTCCGGACAGCGATGACCAGTGATCAAGAAACAACTGGTACCACCCACCGTCTCCCACCATTTCGAGTCATTATGCCCGAAAGAAAATCACTAGTCCCTCCCATATTATGGGGAGGTGAATGAGAAGGCCCCTCAGGGCCTTAATTCAAGGAGATAGGAGTCCTTTCCAAGGGCTCCCATCAACAATCGCCGCTAGACTCATGCGGCAGTGCGCCCTCAACATGATGAGGGTATCATCTTCAGGAGTTCGGCTTAGGTTCCTTGAACCCGAGCAGGCAAGACAAATTTCCAGAGGTGAAATCCGGTCAATAGTGAGCATGTTCTCGTCTCTTCCATCTCCGGAGAAGTTCACCAACCTAACATGTTGGCAAGGAATGAGTGGGCACATACACCCGTCCGTTTTATTTCTGATGTTCAGCAGACTCGTCTGGCAGCAACACACCAATCCCGCCAAGAAATTCCGGTGGAGTAATATATACAGGAACATACACCTTTTTATTAATCATCAGCTAGCCAGTAGGCTCGTCTGACTACATACGATGGATCCTGCCAACCCAATATGTTGACAACTGGTAAACAGGCACATACACCTACTTACACTCGTCAATCCTGCCAGCAGCCTCATCTGTATGTATTTAATGAAGTTCATCAACCACGATTGTCAGAGTGCAATCAGCAGGCACATACTCCTGCTAGTATTGATCAATCCTACCAACAGTCTCTTTTGGTAGAACTCGGAGAAGTCAGTCAAAAAGCTTCGGTGAAAAATAGAAGGCAGATTCAACTCTGTACCCCCACACTTGAGTACTGTCAGGACTCACTGATAGGAAAAAGACGACAGAAGTAGGAACATACACCTACTCCAAGCACAGAAGGGATGTACATCCCTGTTCTAGCAACTGAAGTCACCAAGCACATTTTGTCAATGGTGAAAGAGCAGATGCAAATCCCTGCTCATTCCTGGACGCCTGCCAGGATATTATAACAGCTTCAGCAGCATCTCAGGGAAAGACACATAATTCTATCCCTACCAGAGGAGTGACACATCAATACTTCACTCTAGAAAAGACAAACACATATGTACTAGTCCATGAGGGTTTTGGGGCATACTCCCCCATATCATTTGGAATACCAAATCAGGCACATACCCCTGGTGTGAGTGGAGATAATCGGCCTAACCTAATTATTTCTCCTAACCAGGCACATACAGCTGCCAAGTTGAGTAAGAAGGCATTTAAAATGAAGACCCACCTAGCACAGTCAAGAAATAAAGGGCCCATCTGTGAAAAGGCCTTACTCGATGCTGGAATTTTTGATGAACTCAGACAATTATCTATTGCAACTCAAGATTCTACTATCTCAGTTCCCAATAGTAGGAACATTAATTCTGAAGGTCTTCATCAGACACTTATTCCTGAAGTCTTGCTTCATGACAGTTCGATCGATCTCGATGTTTCAGCTTCAGATGAGAGCCACAATATCCCTCTGTGTGGCCATAAGATCAAGGAGTAAGAGGTCTCATCTTTTTCTATAACCCATCATGGTGGTCCTCCCCAGGATGATAAATTTAGCTGTGAAAGCCCTCCCCACAGTAGTTATTCGCATTTCCTGGAAAATTCTTTAGAGGAAAATGTAGGGAAGAGAAATCCCTCTTATCTTGAGGCACTAGAAAATTTAAAACCATTTAGGTCTGATGCTTTACCATCAGTAGGTGAAATACTTTCTCAATTAGAAGATAGCCCAGGGTGTAGGTCATTCTTCAAACCTCCCCAGGGGAATTAATCTTCTCGTTTGATTAGTGGATTTTCTACCAATCCTGTTGAATCCAATGAACCAACAAAGAAGCACCATCTCTGGTCCAATCATGAAGAATAATTTCCATTTAATGATAAAGAGGAAATGTTGAACATGAGAAAACAACTTGCGAAAGGTGAAGTGACAGTAATGTTTTGGCCTTTGGATGAATCTCAGTATGACATTCCAGAGATGTTGACGGAAGATGGGATTCAGGATATTTTTCTCAACATATGGAAAACTCATTTTCAGTTGAAAAAGAAAATATTATCTTATGATGAATTTGAAAGTCATATCAAGATTATAGATGTGTTACAATGCCAAATTGATTTGGAATCTCTCTCAGTTTCTCGATATCCGAAGGCTGAAAAATAGCAAAGATCCCTTCAGTGTTCATGCCTTGGTGCACTAAGAAGTTTGTGCCAGTTAATTGTCAATGCCCCATCTAGTATTCATATTAGTGGATGGGGTGTTCATGGATCACTAAATTTCATTGTACTCTCCAGTCATCAAATCCCACCGAAAATGGTCTCATGTATTGTTATTGCCCATGGCTGGCCATAGTCAATTGGCTTTGTTTGTAATCAATGTCTTGCTCAAGAACATGCTTCAACTAGTTCTTCTCAAAATCAAGCATATAGAGAATAAGTTGTTGAATTACTCCTATATAAAGAAAACTAGAATATTGAACAGGTCTCTCGTTTGGATCAAGCACATCATAAAGTGATAGAAGTGTCATAAATCATCCAACGGTATTTTGAGGAAAGTGATAAAAGTTCATGTCGATTGATGCATCCAGCTAATTTCTGGACTAAGGTCTGCAAGATCAAGAGAGATTTTAAGAATTTCTCAAACATATAATTTCAAGAGCCGCCCCAACTTGACAGAGTGGGGACTCTTTTAACCCAACCCTCAGAATCAACAAATAGGATTCGAGGAGTTGAGGAGGAACAGCAGGAACAGCCCCAGTCCACCAGACTAGGGAATTTTTCAAATCCTCAATCCTTCCCTCAGACAAAGTCAGCCTTCTCTCGATTAGGTAAGAATACCCAAGTGGAATGAAGATCCAAATTATCAGGATATTCTATCCAAATTACACTTCGCCAAGAAGTTCATGAGGGATCGAAGCAACAAAAGGCAATGTCTCATCAGGGACATGGAAGAAGACAATATCTCAGAAATGTTGATAGAAGAGATGCAATTCATTATGCATCAATTAATGTCATCAATGTCGTTGTTTCGGATCCACCAGATAAGGCTCACTCAGAGGGATCAGATGAAGAGGTTCATACCCAAGAAGTTGTACACATACACACAAATGAAGAAGGTGTGCGTACACGAAATCAAAGGATTACACAAAATCTTGGTGTTCCTTCATGTAACCCACTTCCCCCTCTCCGAAATGGATCAAACAAGGGGAAATAAAAGAATCAGATTTCATACCCTTCCTCTGGAGAAGGCCAATCACTCTCACTTGAGAAAAGATTTACACAACATGAGGAAGAAATGAAGGAATAAAGGAGGATGAACACTGAACTACTTCAGGGTAGTCTCCCTCCTAAATGTGCTGGTGCCAGTCAGCCAAGGGAATTTTTTGTGGCTACAGAGATTGTTCAAGAATATCCTCATTTATCAGTACACCCTCATAGGTCAAATCTTATGGGTCAAGTGCAACAACAATCGGTAGTGCTGCCATCGGTTGAAGTGTTTGCTGCCATACCTGTCCAAACTCTAGTCAGTGTACCTGTTCAGGTCCATGCTCAACCAGATGTTTCTCAAAAGTTAATAACCACTATTGAGTCATTAAAAGCTCGGTTGGAAGCTATGGAGGGAAAACAAGCTCAAATTCAACCAGAAAAGAGAGCTTGCCCTGAATGGGTTGATGCAATTCCTCCCCCATCAAATTCTGAATGTACCGCATTCCCAATCATTAATGGTTTGGGAGACCCAGAGCAACACTTAACACATTTTGTTTCTCGTTGAGATCCTATGATGGGAACTCCTCCGCAAAAAGATGTAGTTAATCTCGGGTAATTTGTACAGTCATTACAAGGACATTCTTTTGTCTGGTACACCAGCTTGCAATCCCGGTCAATTACCAGATGGGAAGATCGTCGTCAATGATTCCTTCTTCAATTCATATCATCTTTTCCAAAGACAACAGTTTTCGATCTTACAAACTATAATAAAAGAGAGAATAAAAGAGTCTCAGACTTCATTTCTCACTGGAAGGGATTAACATATTCCCTAAACACAGCACTCACTCAGAAAGAATTGTTTCCAATCTCTGTGGGAAATTTTCGTGATGAGTTACACATGCCATTGATCCTGTGAAATACATAAGAGGGTTTCAACACCTTACTTCAATCACTCAACAGATTGAATACTCTCTTACGAAGGCTAAGGATAAAACTCGGGTAATTCCATCAACTCCAAGAAGGAGAATGGGTAGAGCAGAGACTGCTACATTCATGCTTAAACAAGCACCTTTACCTACTTATACTTCAAAACCTTCATCTTCTCGAAGGGATCCACCTCTTGAGCATCAGCAAAGGAGGCCGTTTCGTCAAGACGACCAAAGAGATCAAAGATAGAAACAGTTTGATGAGTTAAAGAGCAAAGTTTATTCTTTCTGAAATGAACAGGTTCCTGATTACTTCATTTCAGCCCTGGAGAATAATTTGGTTCAGCTGCTGAGGCCCAACAGGCCAAACAAGGAAGGAGATGAAAACCGTCCAATTATTGCCCATTTAATCAGATGTTGTGGAATCCCATCCATGAGTGTTTTGTCTTCAAGGACCTCCTGCAGAAAATGGTTGACTTAGGACAAGTTAAATTGAAAGGTTCTTCAGATCATGTAGCACATATTATTGTTACAGATCCTGAGGAAGACAGTGAGTGGCAATAACTCAAGAAGAAAAATGCACAAAAATAAGATGATTGCATGGTCAGGAAAACGATCAACTGAACTCATTCTATTTTTCTAACACAATTAAAGAATCCAATTGTGTATTATTCTATGAATGCCTCAGCAAAACCCTCTTCATTAGAGGGAAAATCCTCAAAGAAATGGAATGATTCAAAGAAATAAGAAGATTCATAAGAAGATGAGTATGTGTCGAATCCCAAGTTGTCTTTGAATCTTGTAGATTTTATGCCATATAATTCAAGGTCATGTGCACCGTCCCATCAAATAGCACAACCTAAATTGGCTAGTCAAGCATAGTATTCATCGGATGAAGAGCTAATATTTGGTTCAGTTAATATGATTCACTTAACTGATCCTTATGCCAATCACAGTTTCGAATTCGATGAACATGGTTTCCCCGTATCCAATAGAGTAATAAGAGGAAGATCCAATGTCTTAGGGTATAGGGGAAGACATGGATCTTCCAGAGGCCACTATTCCAATTCTACCCCTGCTAGAACTATGTATGCGGCAGAAACTCGTGGTAGAGCCCTTCAACGACCTCAACAAGAATAAGCATGTTATTCAACACAGGGCCGATTTAGTCCTGGAACAGTTATTCTGGAGGATCGGTTGGAGGTTCCATATTCTTCCTCTCAATAAGTAAATAGACCTATTCGGTCTAATAATCCAATGCTAGAAGTATTGCCAACTCTTGTCCCGATACAGGATGCATCATCTTCCAAAGCATCAACTTCCAAGGAACCTGCCAAACCACATGTTCCTGTTGGGAAACACAGACCTTTGGACCAAAATTATGATGTATTGAAACACCTGGCCCAACTACCAGCCATGTTATCAATTCTGGATGCTTTGAATCTGTCAAAGGATCTTCCAGGGGCCCTCATTGAGGCTTTGTCAATTCCTCAGGAGTTTGAAACTGCAATTGGTGCATCTGAAGCCTACCATGTAGAGAATAATCTTGCGGAATGCCATGCAGTGATATCATTCACAGATGAGGATGAATATGATTGTGTGAACGGGAATATTAGACCTTTGTACTTATCTGGAAAGTTTAGTGGTGTAGTCATTCGAAGATCATTCATTGATAATGGTTCAGGAGTAAACCTCATGGCCATTCGTACACTTCGTCGATTGGGCCTCAAGGAATCTGACATATCACCTTCTACTATGATGATACAAGGATATGATAAAAATGAACAAGAACCGTGGGGCAAGATTATACCTAGAACTCGGTTTGGAAACCTTTTATCCAATTCAGATTTCATGGTTTTTGATCAAGACTTAGCCTTCAACATCATGCTTGGAAGACCCTAGCTACATCAACATGTGCTTATCCCTTCATCATACCATCAATGACTCAAGTATTGTTTCGATGGTCAAGTCGGGACATATTATGGTGAAAAGGACTTGTTTAAGACATGTGAGTCTCAATACATTGATTCGGAATTCTATCACATGAAGTGATAGGATAAATCCACAACAAGGGAGATTGCCAAAGTTAATGCACCATATGGTTTGGAAAAGATTCCATTAAATCCATTTTCACATGTGAGTACTGATTATGTGTTTCCTATCAGTCAAATTGATAGGATAGACTCAAATCTAAATACTCTTGTGGAAAATTACATAATGAAAATTATGGAAATCAATCCAGACAGTATGGGAATAATTGGTGACCCACCAAGTAGTGATGAAAGCCCAAATGGATATTTCTTTATTTCATCTATTGAAATCCAGCATGTCTATACATCCCCAACCAGGGCAGAATAAGTTATAGCAATGATAGAGGTGAACAATGATTTCGATTCTCAATCCATCATCTCATCTTTATTACCCAAAGAAGACTCTTCATCATCAATCAGGACAGAAATGGAAGCTTCTTCTTCAAGATGTTCAAAATTTAGCATCTCTTCTGATCATGAAAATTCTGCTGTATCATCTACTATTCAAGTAGAAATAGAAGAAATAACACATGTTGAAGAAGAAGAGTAAGATCTCATGGATGCTCCTCCATCATTTGAAGAGGGTATCTCTACCACCGTGGATGAAATTAAGGAGATTAATCTGGGTACAAAAGAAGATCCACGCCCCACTTTAATTAGTGTGGCTATGACTCTTGAAGAGGAAGAGATGTATATTTCCTTTCTAAAGAAAAATCAAGATATATTTTCTTGGAACTATACAGAGATTCTAGGGCTTGATCCTGATGTTTCCACTCATCATTTGGGTTCCCCAGAAGAACATCGAGAATTCAAACAAGCTGCTAGAAGAATACACCCAACTTATGCTTCCAAAATTGAAGCTGAAGTGGACAAACTTATCAAATCTAACTTCATCAGAGAAGTTAAATATCCCAAATGGTTGGAAAATATTGTTCCTGTGAAGATGAAAATGGACAAATTAGAGTATACATCGATTTTAGAGATCTTAATCGGCATTGCCCTAGGGTTGATTTTCCAGTTCCGATTATAGAACTTTTAATTGATGCAACAGCTAGCTATGAAGCACTTCCCTTCATGGATGGATATTCTGGATATAATCAAAACTGAATGGCTCTAGAAGATGAAGAATCCACAGCCTTTAGAGCCCCTCAGTGTGTGTTTTGTTATCGAGCAATGCCCTTTTGTTTAGAGAGTGCTGGTGAAACATATCAGTGTTCCATGCATCGTATCTTCAAACACTTTTTAGGGAAGTTCGTTGAATGTTATGTGGAAAATTTGGTGGTAAAATATAGGTAACATTCTAATCACTCAGCTGATTTGGAAATCATATTCCACAAACTTCGGCAACATAATTTGAAGACGAACCCCTTAAAATGTGCTTTTGTGGTAACCTTAGGGAAATTTTTCGGCTTTGTTGTATGCCATCGTTGTATCAAATTCGATCCTGAGAAGACAAAGTCAATCATTGGTAAGTCACCTCCTCGAAATTTGAAATAATTGGGAGGACTTCAAGGACACTTAGCCTATATTTGGCGTTTCATCACCAATTTGGTAGGAAAAATCTTATCCTTCACCAAATTGATGAAGAAGGGAGTTACATACCAGTGGACTGAAGAATGTCTAGAAGCATTCGATATTCTCAAGAAGTATCTCTTGAGTCCACTGGTATTAATGCCACCTGTTGAAGGAAGACCACTTATCCTTTATGTGAGTGCCTTATAGTAATCATTGGGTGCCATTCTTGCTCAGAATAATGATGCTGGGAATGAAAACAGCCTTTACTATCTTAGTCGGAATATGATTGAAGCTGAAACCTGATATTCAAGTATTGAGAAGTGCAGCAAAGCATTAATCTTTGTTTTTTAGAAGTTGAGACATTACCTGCAACATCACGAGGTCCAATTGGTATCTCACAATAACACGCTCAAATTCATCCTTAGTCGTCCAATCGAACATTACGTCTGGCAAGGTGGGCAGTTTTGTTGCAGCAGTTCGACATTAAGTATGTGTCTCAAAGAAAATAAAGGGCCAAGCACTGGCGGATTTCCTTGATGAACATCCTTCAGTAGAAGACAAATCTTCAGATATTGAACCCCCTGATGAGTAAGTCTTCTCTATTCAAGATAGTCTTCAGACATGGGAAATGTACTTTGATGGTGCTTCCAAAAGTCCAATAGGGAGGAAAATAGAAAATCCTAAATTCAATAAAGTTGGGGAAGGAGTTGTGCTCATTTCTCCATAAAATATAGTGTTACCCTATTCCTTCTCATTGTTGAGAGGCGGTATAAATAATGAAGTGGAATACCAAGCTCTCATAGCAGGATTGGAGTTGGTGCTTCAAGCACATGTGAATCACTTAATGGTGAAAGGTGATTCAGACTTGGTAATAAAAAAAGTCAACGGGGATTATATCATCAAAAAAAGTAGAAGTAATCCCTTTGTATGATTATGTTAGAGAATTAATGGCGGAATTCCCTTCGGAACTGACATTTTCTTACGTCCCGCGGTCATAAAATGCCCAAGCTGATGCATTGGATCATATAGCCACAGCTCTGGTAGATCTAAATCGGGACGAGACAACCATTAGTATTGCCCACCGTCGTACAATTTCAACTTATGTTCAAATCAGAGTAGATAAAATCAATGAAATTAGTCCCATTCCTAAACCATATGGTCATACTACAGGATGGACGACACCTATCAGAGAATACGTTCAAAATGGAACACTTCCACCTGATAGAGCTGGTAAAGAACAAGTCTGAAGATGTGTGGTCAATTTCACTCTTTATGATAGTCCAGATCACCCATAGAAAATTCTCTATAAATGTTGTTTTGATGGAGTTGTCTTGAGATGCATTGATGGTGGAGATACAATGGTTGTCATGAAAGAAGTGCATGCAGGACTCTGTGGTGCCCACCCGTCTGGACATAGACTATCTGATTAAATTCGAAGGCTTGGATACTTTTGGCCTTCAATGATACAATATTGTGTTGATTTCACAAAGAAGTGTCATTCATGCCAAGTTCATGTCGACTTTATTCATCAGACCCTAGAGTTACTTTATACAGCTAAATACTCGTGGTTGTTTTCCACATGGGGAATGGATTTGGTGAGACCATATCCTTTAGCTACAGCCAAGCAGTTTAAGTATATTCAAACTGCTACTGACTTCTTTTACAAATGGGAAGAGTAAATACCTCTCAAAGAAGTTAGTTATAAAATAATTGTCAGCTTCATAATGTCTAACATCATTACCAGATTTTGTGTCCCTCATACCATATAGACGGACAACGACACCAAATTCTATTCATCCGAGGTGAAGAAGTTGTATCAAGAATAAAACATCAAATCCAAACATTCATCTCGATATCATGCAGCGACCAGTGGCCATCTAGAAGCCTTCAACAAGACTCTTTCAAATATACTACAAAAGATGCTGGATATAGATAAGAATCCATGGCCTGATAAACTCTTTCATGTTTTATGGGCTAATCGGACCACCACCCGCACTGCAATGCGGTCAACTCCATATTCACTGGTATATTGAATGGAATCTGTATTTCCTATTGAAGTTCAATATCCATCGCTCAGAGAAGCCATTTGTGATCATTCAACTACAGATGAACAATCTCAAAAGTGATTGGATGAATTAAAACGGTCAAATGAGAAAAGATTGTGCACTCTGAACCACTTGGAAGTCTACCGGAATCGAATAGCATAAGCTTTCAACAAAAAAGTTTGTCTTTGTTCATTCATTCAAAGAGAATTGGTGTTGGTTATCAAAACTCCAATGATACCAGGAAAAAAACCTCCCAAGCTGGAGCCAAAATGGGAAGGACCATATTCAATACATAAGGTCTACTCCAATGGACCATATTCATTAATCTCAATGGATGGAGTACTCATCACCACTCCAACCAATGCCATATTTCTAAAGAAGTATTTTGTATAAACACAAAATACATCATCTACGGTCCCACATGACCTTAAACTGCACCACCATCTTGCATGACATTTAACAACTCATCATGTCCAGCAAGATGTTAAACTGCACCATCTACGGTAAATGCATGTGACCTTAAACTATTTTAATTACTTTCATCCCACATGACATTAAACGATGTCCCTTTCATTGTCCTTGCTATATGTCGTTAAACTATACATCAATGGTCCATGCATATGACCTTAAAATATTTTCACTTTCGTCCAACATGACATTAAACTGTGGAAAAGTCCCTAATACATCCAACATGACGTTAAACTGTGTCCTCTTTTTTCCTCAATGCATGACATTAAACTGAAAAGTCCCCCTTTTTGTCCAAACATGACATTAAACTATATTGTCCCCATCATCCTAATAGATTACGCTAAACTGTACAGAAATCCCTCGATACGTCCTACATGACGTTAAACTATATTATATCCCGGCTTCATGACACTAAACCGTGCAACACCAATAGTCCTAACTGAAAGGCTTTAAACTGTATTGTCCCTTCATATGTCCTACATGACATTAAATTGTGCATCGTTATGGTTGTTGATATCTCTTATTTCTCACACCGAGTACGACTAACATGATCTTAGAGAAAACATTAACCATAACACCCTCTCTAGGCCGCTAACCATGCGTAAGTCCCAACACCATTTTTTAGGTCGTTGTCCCCCAGAACAACTTGATCACTAATTCATTCTTTAATTGAACTAAGAGGACCTTGATCCTTGCCTTTCAGGCTAGGTACGTAGGCAACCTCCCAAGGTTCAAGCCCAAAACCAATCTCTTCACATCGGTTCACCTCTATCTCGTACGATGTCGATTCGTAAAACTTCCCCTAGAATCAATATCTTTACATTGGTTCACCTTCATCCTTTTTATATGAGGTTAAATTGTACGAAACTTGTGTCATGTACGATAATAAACTACAAAATTCTTTGATACCCTCACATGAGAGGGAATCATTATTTACATTGATTTCCAATCATGTTACATTCCAAAGACTACGTACATACCTGACAATTCCTGAGCCTTTCATCTTGGGTCAAACCATCTTTTCACTAAATTCCCCTTTCACCCTTCACTTGTATGAACTAAATCTGTATGGAGGGTATTTCTAGAACTACGTGGGCTCGATTCCCATCCTAATGGGATATGTAGGAACATTCGAGTATCCCTCGAATCCAGCCCCAAGTCTTTGGGCCTAACCCCAAATTCCACTTTCAGTCCCTTGGCTGAAAAGTCCCCATGAAAACACACACTGTGTATTACATATAATGGTTCGAGCTCTATGACCCTAAACTAAGATCTCCCATACTTTCGTCCCACATGTCATTAAACTGTATTTCATGAACTATGTATGGATTGATTCCCATCCTTATGGGATATATAGTGAAGTCCAATATTTCAATTCAGGACCCATCCACAACATGATTATGGTTAGCATTGATCTATGTATCTTTAAATACATTGAACAATACCCATTTTTTATGTGTCATAATCCTAACCTTAAATATTTTTAGATCTTCATAACCATTTTTATTTTCCTGACTTCTAATCACAAAATGTCCAAATTCTGAGAATTCTTATGCCTGGCCATGTAGTAAGTGCCCTTAGGTTGTCTTGCATAAATAGTCTACATAACGTACATGTTATCCAAAAGATGCTATTATTTGACTATGCATCCAATTCCCTTAGGCGGCCCTGCATAATTCAACCCCCTAAAGGGTTTTTTAAATAATGGTAACTTAATTCTTAGGATGAAAACCTATTTTTTTCCTTAGTTGTCTTAACGAAAATATGTATGGATCCACAAAAATAGACATCCTTGATATATTCGTCTCAAAATCTTTTTCATAATCTGAATGTATTCATGTCTATGGTTTTTATTTTCCTTCCCTACACATGGGTCAGACCATCGTAGGAGTGACATTCATCCACTTCTTAGACAATCTTGTTTGAAAATATCTTCTCCATATTCAAGTACCTATTTCCATATAGCAAACTCTATACTTTTGAAAATTTGAATCTCCATAAACATTCACAGGATTTTTAGCACTAGAAAATTAAATTTCTGAGAGTTCTTTTACTTGACTATGCAGCACGTGCCCTTATACGGCCTTGCATAAGTAGTCTACATAAAAGACTTGTCAGCCAAAAGATGTTATTATTTGACTATGCGGCCAATTCCCTTAGGTGGACCTGCATAATTCAATCCCCTAGTAGGTTTGTTAAATAATGGTAACTTCATTCTTGGGAACTACTTCTTCTAATTCCTTTTATCCCTTTTTCATATCATTCCTCAGATTCAAAATTTCTTAAGTCATAGTTTACATTTTTCCCCACATACTTTGGTGTGGTAATATGTTTCCAAATGAATTATCAAGGAATTGAGTCAATTATAATTCATTCGGTCAAAGCTATTTCGGCCTTAAACATTATTCCTTACATGTTCGATGTGAATGACTTTAAAATAACCACAAAAGATAAGGCAACTCTGAATAAAAGTCAAGTTCCAACTCACTAATCATACATTTTGTATGATTTATGTAATATTGAGCAATTAAAATATTCAATGTTTGTAGTGTTATTTTTAATAATCCTAGTACAAATCAAACTATGCTTACTAGGCCCATTGGATTAGGTAAAAATTTAAATCAGTTAGCAGGGAAATACATGCACAAATGATTGAAGATGGAAGCATTCTTTCCATTTGATTCAAAAAATTTAGAAGGACATCCACAGACTGCAGTTTCTTCTCTTTTCTAAGAAATTACAAGAGGCAGTCAACATAAGTCTTCATTTGATGTACAGCTTCCCGGGCTTCATTAGCAGCCACTTGAAGCTCATGCACTCAACCAAGTTCACTCTTTTCAGCCTGATGGAGAACTTTATTGGCATCCACGATGGCTTTCATACCATTCATTGGATCTCCCTCCAGTGAATTATTTAGTTGGTCAAGGTCCCCAGTAACATCATCTAACTGTTGCTAAAGGTCCATCTGCTGGACGACTTTATCTTTGATCTTATGCTTCAGCTCCTTTATCTTGGTAGCATAATCAGCCTCATCCAAGGATACTGCAGCCTCAAATTAGATGATATTGGCTGACAGCTCCACCATGGTCAGATCTTCACGACACTGTTGCTCCTTCTCCCTTCGTAAAATGACATGTTTCACCGCGACATGGATCTTTTAATATCCAAAACCGACGAGTCCCAATATGAAAAATAGGGATGACAGCCGGGGAGTATTCGATTACAGATGCTCTAGAGGCACTTCAGATATGATTTTCCATATGTTCTGCCATGCCTTACGTTGTGAAAATTGGAACGCCTTTTGAACTTTCGGTTCTGACTCAGTGTCACTGTCACATGGGGGAATGTAATTTGGGATTAATGCATTTAGGGAAGTTCCCTATTCTGCTCCTTCCCCCCTTACATGTGCTTCTTCACATTCAATTCCCATTGGGGTAGAGGCTGAAGCCTCACCTCCAGATCTAACTGCAGAAATTGTTGGCCTGCATAATCAATTGAAATCTTTGGTTAGTTTCCATGGATAACAAAATTTAATTGGCTATCTTAAAATTAAGTATAGTCACAAATATTATTATCCCATACCCAATGGTAGATCAGTAACTTGAGAAGGATCCTCCCCATCATTCCTAGCTTCAACAGGATTTTCAAGTTGAGTTTGAGGAAGCTCTATGGGGTTCAGCTCCACTTGCACTAATGGCTCTGTAATAGTTGGGGTTTCTATACCCCCTTTAGGCATTTGTAGTTTAGTAATATTCCCAGATAGAACAACATATTTGAACCGATCATGATTAGAAATGTAATAAGATGTTATTTTTAATAGGACGTAGGATAACACTCACATCTATAATCTTCTAAATTGCATGGTAATTTGACATGATTTATAAAATTTTTGAAAGATGCGCTAAGTTCCAACATTTCATCTAATGTAATCTCAGAATCCTGGTTAATCTCACCAGTGGGAGCATTTGATGTGTCTTCTTGGTGACCTTCATCCTGCGGTCCCTGACCCTAGACAACATCTTCAGATAAAATTGCGGCATCAGTTGCAATAGCCGCCAAAAGCTCTAATGCAGGGGTTGAACCTGAAGTATCATTGAATAGAAGTCAGTCAATGTTTCATTCACCATTTTTTGAATCATTGTTAACTTACCAGAAGATGGTTCTTCTCTCCTTGAAATAGTAGTATGAGGGATACTGGTAACAGATGCTGGCTCTTCTCCAGGAATAGCCATGTCAGCCAGAATTTGGAATTGTTCCACCATACCCTTTGTGGTCCTCAAAGGAGGATCAGTTCTCTCCATCAGAGGGGAAATTAAAGAAGCCCCTACAATCCCAAGGAAAATTATCAATAGTTTTCATGGTTTAAGACTCATGATTACCAAAAGGACTTACCACTACTAATGAAGTGTTTAGTTGTGGAATTCTTCCTTCGATGCCTTTGTTTCATTGGATTTTTGGGAGTGTCAGTAGTCTCCATTATAGGAACCTGGATTAGTGAATGGAAAGCCATGTCCAACTCCTCATCCATGGTCTGCTGGCCTAGAGATATCTCACCCGACTCGTGAGGAGATTCAGCAGCAGCCCTGATGGTAGTACCACCAGGGCTATATTGTGGAGAAGGAACCTCAGTAGTACCTTTCTATGCAAGCTGTAGGATGAAGAAAATAATTTCCTTGAGTAACAAAGATTTTACTGAAATCAAGTTTCAAAGAAAATAACGAAAGGAAACATACATCTTCAGGATCCATGTAATCGTGCCACTCCTCATCACCGAAAGCATTAGTCCCCTCAGCGGCGCCATGATCTATCATTTCCTTCACCCTCTTGGTGACAGGAATAGAATTGTTAGAGGAATATATGATCATTTCTAGCTCTCTGTTTTAAGCTTTCACTTCATCAGGGTTATTCTCGAAAGAGATATCTGTAGAATCCAGGAGATTCCGTATTCCATGGAGATGTAGCCCCTCTCACAAATCCAGCCAGGTAGTTTCAGCACCACAATATAAACTCTGCCATGTATGGACAACCTCTGGTCGTAGATATGCAATACATGTACCATAAGGCTGTGAGGAAGGTCCTACAATATTGGAAACCAGCTTCTTCCCAGCTCCTGCAACTACAGATAGAGAATAAGAAAATAAGACTTACTTCTCTATAAAGTAATGATGATTAAATTTCCACAATGTAGTAACTCACCAGGAGTTGATTGAGTGGGTATTTTGATTCTGGATGGATTATTATATCGGGAACGAGGCCGGTTTTCCATTTGTTTTTCCTCATCATCCCCATCTTGGGAATCTGGTGAGACATTCATAGATGAGGAATCCGGCGAATCAGCTTCAGGTGGGGAAGAATCACCTTCATGTGGAAAGGTTTCTTTCTCTACAGTCCCCTTCCTTTTCCCTACTTGATAAACTGGGTGATTCAGCACCCCTTTAGGTTATAATTCTACCCAGTGCTCAACATACCATGTAGTCTAGTTACATGCCGCTTTTTCAACTAGTAGATCGAACCCTACCCCAGTCCTCGCCCTGGATGTTAGCAACCATAGTTTCCAGCCAACCATCGGATGTTGCTCTAACCTGACATGTACAGGGGGAGATACAACAGTCTCTTGCAAACACATGAATTGACATGAAAATCTGTATGGAGCATAGGCCTCTCATATAATCTCTCTGTTTATCCTGGCGAGCAGCTCACCATCTTTGCAGGCCAGCATGTATGCCCTCAAATCCAGGCTGGTTGTTCCGTCATCAACAAGCTGCCCGGTTGGCGGACTTCCATAAGGAATGAAATTAAATTCATTATACATACTAAGCCTCACCTTCATGTCATACGAGTTGAGAGCTAATGGAGAAATTCCCGGGAATGCATGCACTGATGGCCTAAAAGAACTTCCATGAATCTGTAATCCATTCTGTACATTATACATCCTGAAGTGAGTGGCGATCCATCCCCACAAAACATGGAATGGTTCCACTATTCTCAAAGGAGACATACCCATGAAGACATGGAGTAATCTCTTCTGAATCTTTTCTAAAATGGGGGTAGCCAACCCAACCATTTTCCCCTTGGCCAACATAGCCACAATAATGAAGGTCCCTGGCCTAACGCCTCCCTTTGATTCCTTGACTAGAAGAAGATAAATGCTGAGCCACAAGGCCAAAAATCCCACTAGACGAGTTTTATTTGGGATCCTTTAATTCACATAATATCCCCACTACTCAAATTCTCCTACTTCCAGAGTCGTTTAGAATGTGCCAGGATCACCCATTTTCTCTATTTTGGGGGAGGTCGTAGGACCAGTGGGCCTCTTCTCCTTGGGCCCCTTCTTCTTAGATCCCTTCTCCTTCGATCCCTTCTCCTTCGGCTCCTTCTCCTGCTTCTGTTGTACCTCTCGAACCCCTCGTGGTTTTATTTTCATGATCACAATCACCCTCTTTTTTTTCTAATATTGTTTTAAGTGTTTTTGGATGATAGGCATGATTTCAGGTGGCCAAGGAATTGGGCCAAGAAAGCAACAAGGCAAAGTGGATTGAAATTCAGTCCACCGGCCAACCGATGGAAGATCACCGGCCAGCCGATGGAGGCCTGGACAGAAGGCATCCCTCTGTCCAGACCACCGGCCAACCGGTGTCACACCAGCGGCCAGCTGGTGGCACCCAGACAGAAGGCTGAGCCACTGCCTCAGCACCGGCCAACCGGTGGCTTCAGCACCGGCCAGCCGGTGGCACCAAGCCTGAATAGTGTTTGCTACTGCCTCATCACCGGCCAACCGGTGGCCTCATCACCGGCCAGCCGGTGGAGCCTGAGCCCGAGCCCTCCTCCTTTTTGTACACACCGGCCAACCGGTGGATCTGTACCGGTCAGCCGGTGGAGCCAGTCAAACTAGTCGTTGGGCCTTTGACCAGGCTGGTCCACTTGCCTCCCAACGGCTCCGAAGCCCTTTCCAATGGCTCCGAAGACCTCCAAAGGCCATATGAGGGTTCCCCCTCTATAAATAAAGGACTAGGAAGCCCCGGAAACTAAACCAAGCCATACGGAAGCCAACGGACACATTTTACATCATTTGGCTAACCTCCGGCGGATTCTTCCAAGGAACCCCAATCGCTCCAACTCAATTCCACATCCAAGGAGCATCACCAAAGAAGCTTGGGAGTGCACGTCTTCAACTCCAATCATCCATTGGCGCCCAAGGCTTCTCCAAATACGGTTTTTCTTTATTTATCATTTTGAGCTTCAAATTGGGTTTGTGCCTACAAACCACCTCTTTATCTCATCTCCATTCTTTTGGGTTCTCACACCACCTTCAAGGTGTGAAGAGGTTAGTCAAGCCTTACCTTTCAAAAGGCTTGAATCAAAGGTGAGCTAGCCTTCACCTGTAAGAAGGCTAGTGGGTTCTTGCTCAACCATTGAAAGCAAGTGGGTTCTTGCATAACCATTAAAAGGAACCTGTAATAGGTGAGCTAGCCTTCACCTGTAAAAAGTCTAGTGGGTTTCTTGCTAAAACCATTGAAAAGAAAGCGGTAGAATCTCTCAACGGTTGAGTTGGGAGCGGAGACGTAGGCCGGGTTTTAGGCCGAACTCCGTTATCAATTGCGTGTCTTGCCTCTTTTATTTCCGCTACACTTTCACTTTGATTTTTAATTTGTTAATCTTTTTTTTAAAAGGCAATTCACCCCCCCTCTTGTCATCACTCCCTTTTTCTCCTCCCAACAATTGGTATCAGAGGAAAATTTGAGTAATACCCTAACCGGTTTCAAATTCAAGATCCATTGTGATGGCCTCAACCTCTTTCGCCCCCGAAGGCTATTCTTTGGGTGGTGCTCCATTTTTTGATGGAACCGACTACACCTATTGGAAAACCCGCATGACCGCTTTTCTTAGAAGTATAGGTTATCCCATTTATAAAATTGTCATGCAAGGTTACACTCTCTCTTCCCCCGATGAATCCAAATGGACTCAAGCCGATATAAAAAATTTCGAGCATGATGGCAAAGCCATGAATGCTCTTCATTGTGGCCTTGATCGAAATGAGTTCAATCGAGTTTCCACATGCACCTCCTCACATGAAATCTGGAAACTTTTGGAGGTTACCCATGAGGGGACCAACAAAGTCAAGGACACTCAATTGGACATGTTTCGTCAAGATTTTGAGTCATTTTCTATGCACCCACATGAATCTATTTCTGATATGTTTACTCGATTTACTGACGTTTGCAATGGTAGAAAGTCTCTTGGAGATAATATTTCTGCAGAAACGATAGTCAAGAAGATCCTATGGATCCTTCCAAGCACATGGGCACCAAAAGTCACAGCAATCCAAGAAGCAAAGGACATCAAGAACATGCCGGTCGAAGAGCTCATCGGATCCCTCATGACTTATGAGATCACCATGAGGAGGCAAGCTGAAAAGGAAGGCAAACCGATCAAAACTCCAAAGAACATCGCCTTCAAAGCTCAAGAAGAAGAAAGCTCCTCATCATCGTCATCCTCTTCAAGCGGCGATTCCGAAATGGAGAACCTTGCCCGCAAGATGCACAAATTCATGAAGAAGCACAAAAAGAAGAAATCCCGCAAGGCTCAACCCAATGAAAAATCTGAGCCCAAGGTAAAATGTTACGGGTGTGGCGAGAAAGGCCATTACAAGCCCGATTGCCCACTCAACAAGAAAAGGGCCAAGCAAAAGGAGAAGAAGCAGGCTTTCAAGGACACTTGGAGTGATAGCTCCACATCCTCCTCCTCCTCCTCGAGCGACAACGGTAACAAATGCCTAATGGCATTCCATGAGGTAACTTCTTCCGACTCCTCATCCTCTTGTTCTTCAAATTCTTTAAATCATTTGTCATACGAGGATCTCCAACATGCGCGAGATCAATTGGAGGAAGGTTTTCACGAACTTTATTCCAAATTTGTTGCATTAAAAAATAATTTCAAAAAACTCTCTTCCGAAAAAGAACAACTTCTCAAAGAGAAGGAAGAGATGTCCCTCAAAATCCAAAATCGTCCCGATGTTGATTCCATGGAATCAACCATCAAAGATCTAAGGGAGACTCTAGCCAAGTTCACCCAAGGGGAACAAAATTTGAACAATTTTCTTGGTTCCCAACGTGTAACTAGAACCACCCAAGGGCTTGGCTATTCCAAGCAAGCTTCCTCTTCCCATACACCTACTATTTTTGTTAGGGGGAGCTCCCAATTTAAATTTTGCAATTATTGTAAAAAACCCGGGCACATAATTTATGAGTGCAATTGCAAAAATGCCCGGTATGGTAGGCCCAAAACTTTTTTATTTAACGATGAATTTTATAGTAGAAGACCCGCCTCTAGACAAGTATGGATTGAAAAATCCCTTCTAGCGAGTCTCACCGGGCCAAAATTTGTCTCGGTTCCAAAAAACTCTCCCTGGTGATTTGTTGTTTTTATTTAGGGGGAGTTAGGATCGTTTAAGCCCTTTTGATTTCAATTTCAAAATTTTCGATTCAAACTTTCAATTTCAACATTTGGTTTCAAATTCTTTCAAAACTTTCAATTCAAACTGTTATTCAATTTTCGATTCAAAACTTTCATTTCAAATTGTTATTCAATTTTTCACTCAAAACTTTCAATTCAAATTTCAAAAATTTCAATTGGTTTAAATTCTCTATCTCGTTTTTCAACGTTTTCCCTCAATCAAGTTTTATGCCCCGTGCTATTTTGATAATCACAAAGGGGGAGAAATTCTTGATTGATTGGGGGAAAATTTCTTTAAAGCATGCTTTTCATTTCATTTTCTACATTGTTTGTTTTGGTGATTGTGATCATCAAAATAGGGGGAGATTGTTGTACCTCTCGAACCCCTCGTGGTTTTATTTTCATGATCACAATCACCCTCTTGTTTTTCTAATATTGTTTTAAGTGTTTTTGGATGATAGGCATGATTTCAGGTGGCCAAGGAATTGGGCCAAGAAAGCAACAAGGCAATGTGGACTGAAATTCAGTCCACCGGCCAACCGATGGAAGATCACCGGCCAGCCGATGGAGGCCTGGACAGAAGGCATCCCTCTGTCCAGACCACCGGCCAACCGGTGTCACACCAGCGGCCAGCCGGTGGCACCCAGACAGAAGGCTGAGCCACTTCCTCAGCACCGGCCAACCGGTGGCTTCAGCACCGGCCAGCCGGTGGCACCAAGCCTGAATAGTGTTTGCTACTGCCTCATCACCGGCCAACCGGTGGCCTCAGCACCGGCCAGCCGGTGGAGCCTGAGCCCGAGCCCTCCTCCTTTTTGCACACACCGGCCAACCGGTGGATCTGTACCGGTCAGCCGGTGGAGCCAGTCAAACTAGCCGTTGGGCCTTTGACCAGGCTGGTCCACTTGCCTCCCAACGGCTCCGAAGCCCTTTCCAATGGCTCCGAAGACCTCCAAAGGCCATATGAGGGTACCCCCTCTATAAATAAAGGACTAGGAATCCCCAGAAACTAAACCAAGCCATACGGAAGCCAACGGACACATTTTACATCATTTGGCTAACCTCCGGCGGATTCTTCCAAGGAACCCCAATCGCTCCAACTCAATTCCACATCCAAGGAGCATCACCAAAGAAGCTTGGGAGTGCACGTCTTCAACTCTAATCATCCATTGTCTCCCAAGGCTTCTCCAAATACGGTTTTTCTTGCTTTATCATTTTGAGCTTCAAATTGGGTTTGTGCCTACAAACCAACTGTTTATCTCATCTCCATTCTTTTGGGTTCCCACACCACCTTCAAGGTGTGAAGAGGTTAGTCAAGCCTTACCTTTCAAAAGGTTTGAATCAAAGGTGAGCTAGCCTTCACCTGTAAGAAGGCTAGTGGGTTCTTGCTCAACCATTGAAATCAAGTGGGTTCTTGCATAACCATTAAAAGAAAGCTGTAATAGGTGAGCTAGCCTTCACCTGTAAAAAGGCTAGTGGGTTTCTTGCTAAAACCATTGAAAATCAAGCGGTAGAATCTCTCAACGGTTGAGTTGGGAGCGGAGACGTAGGCCGGGTTTTAGGCCGAACTCCGTTATCAATTGCGTGTCTTGCCTCTTTTATTTCCGCTGCACTTTTACTTTGATTTTTAATTTGTTAATCTTTTTTTAAAAGGCAATTCACCCCCCCTCTTGTCATCACTTCCTTTTTCTCCGCCCAACAGCTTCTTGATATGAAACTTATCCATCTACTCCTTTGGATAAATATATTTTGAATAATGAGTTAAGGAGGTCTCTAAACTCTTGATCTTGTGGAAGGTTTTAAATAATTCCTGAGATAATGACGGAGTCTTCTCCAAATCATTCCAAGTCACCTTGGGAGGGATGAATTCATCACACATATCACCCAAAATTGGATCCCCTGAGATCTTGTGGACATCCCACAGACTGATGCCTACTTCTCCATAATTAAGATGGAAAGAATTGGTTTTTGGGCTCCAATGTCTGAGTATCTCCGGCACGAAGTTATCATGCTTTTAAACATATGTTTTCCCAACCCAGACGGATTCATATATCACAAATCATTTTAAATCCTCAACAAACTCTGCACAGGTTTGTCTCACCCAGTATTCCCACATCCGATTTGTCTTCACACCTACTCTATGGTGAAAGTCCCAACTTCGCTTCCAGCCATTGGATTGATCCATTTGAGAGTTTTAGAAAATTGAGGGATAACAATGTGGTTGAAGCTCGGGCTTATGAGGTTTCAGATCTGGCGTACAAAGGCTATGATGCATCATATGAGCCTTCTTCACTGTTCCAGCATTTATAAATACTCCTCCACATGAGATATTTGCTGAATCAAAATTGGTATAGTTCTGAAACCAGGAAATTGGGAGATAGTTCGTTGCCTCTGGAATGGTAAATTCTCATAGATGGCCATAGCCATACAAAGGTAGATAAATGCTCTGGGGGAAGTCACAATGATACTTCTTTAGATAATTGGCCAAATCTGTGAGAGTGCTCTTTCAGACGGTATAATAATCATGGAAAATAGTGCTCATAATATCATCAAGTCACTTGCTTTCCAGTTCATCAGTCATTCGGACTCTCTTGGGAGCCATTGAATCCACACAAAAATTTTAATAATTAACTCTTAAGTAAGATTAATTTTCATAAAATTTGTGATGGATTTTGAAAAAATGGCAAAGGAATTATGTCGAGAAAGTCTAATTTGGGTGCGCAAGTATGGAAGTGTCGTGCAAGTTTTTGTCATGCAAGTATCACCGCGCAACTCATATTACCTCTACAGCAGCGCGACAGCAGTGAAACAGCAGAAAACAGAGCAACCTGCACGACGAAGGTAACTTGGGTGGCGACAACTCAAAATTTTGAAATTTGGTGCATTGCGTGAGGAATGACCGCGTATTTATAGGCCGGGTCTCACACCCGCACGCTCAGCACCTGCACGCCGCCCTCTGCGTGCTCAACACTTGCGCGCTGCCCTCTGTGTGCTCAGCATTTGCGCACCTTATTTTCCTTTGTTTTTCGTCTTTCCTCATAGTCACATCATCATTTATTTTCGGATCCAACTCTGAGGGGGGACTTTTGTTGATGCTCCTTTCCATCATAGAGTCCAAAGGAATGAAAATAGAAATACCTTGAACCCAAAGTGATTCAACCTTTGAAGAAACATCAAAAGTTGACAAAGGAATGAACCAAGATTCAAAGGAACATGGGTCGTGCAACTTCCACCATGGTCACACAAGTGTACTTGCACGCCGCCCAGTGGTCGCGCAAGTGAAATGCGCGCCCTCTTTGAAAATTTGCCTAGGGTCTCTCCAGCCTGTAAATACCCTAGTTGGCCCCCCATTTCGAGGACAAAAAATTCCAGAACCTCAGATTTGAGATCCCTGCGCCCTAGTCTCTTCTCAAAGCTTCCAAACAGTTGTAAGGTAATTTCTTACCTAGAACGGAAGATCTAAAGAGTGAGGGGAAGGCCTAAGTGTTGAAACTCATCAACACTTGCACGCCTGAGTGGCCAACCCTTAAGGGAAATGGCCACACTTGTGCGGTGCCTTGATCCTTCACTATAACTTGCACTCCACCCTTCTATAAAACTTTATGGGTAGTATTAAAGGCTTGAGCAAAGTCTCTCCAAAGTATTACCCAAAGGGTCAAAAGTCATGAAAGTACCTATGTGCTGCGCAGGTATACCTGTACGACCAGGACTTGCATGCCCACACAGTACTTGTGCGCCCACCAGGACTTGCACGCCCCTTTATTTTTGTGTTCCCCTCATGCTTATTACACCTCTCTTATACCTATCCACATATCCTCTTCAAGATTAATCCCTCAAAACTCTCTTAAAATCCATTTATGGCATGATTTCCTTGTTGGCTTCCTTATCTGAAAGGAATTATGTATAACATCTCTCAAAAACTAGTGATTTACATATCTTTATGTCACCACGGTTATAGATTTCAATCATTTTAACCTCATCCATTATGATGAGAGAATCCTTAACCTGGGTCTCCTTTTCAGGAGTAAGCCCCAGTCCAAGTTCTCATTAATGTGGGAATCCTCCTTAGGAGTAAGCCCCGAGTTCCCTAACCTAGGCCTCATTTTCAAGAGTAAGTTCTAGTCCAAGTCCAATAATCCGGGAATCCTCCTCGGGAGTAATCCCCAACCATAATTCCCTTAACCTAGGATTCCTTTTTAGGAGTAAGCCCCAGTGTCAAAATCTATAAATGTGGGAATCCTCTTCAGTAGTAATCCCCAAGTCCTCATTAATTTGGGCATCCTCCTTAGGAGTAAGCCCCAGTCTTCAAATCCCTTTAACCTCTTCTTCCTCCTTAGGAGTAAGCCCCTATCATAATTTATCTTAACCGGTCTTAATCAACTTTTTGATTTGGGCTTCCTTCTTAGGATTAAAACCCAATCACAAGTCCCCTCCAAATTTCTGCATCTTCCTCAGGAATAAGCCCCATGTTAGAGTGTACAAATCTCCATAAAGTACATATACCTTTATGGACCCTGTTTCTGGACTTCTTCTTTGAAATAAGTCTTAATCTATATCCTTTTGGGGATTCATACATACATAATCCCCACATCATTTTCAATGATTGCATCTTTCATGGAAAAAATGTCTGGTTTTACCAATCCCTCTTGTTTCTCACACCGAGCATGACTCACGTGAGTTTAGAGTGTAAAAGTTATTATGACATCTTTCTTTGAGCCATCAATCATACATAAACATGATACTCCCTTTCTTGAACTACATTGGTTCTAATTCTTTTTCTAAATAAAGTATACGTAGGTAGCCCATCTGCGGGTACGATCCCAACATTGATATAATCTATGTCCTTCTGAATGATAAAAAACTTCAAGTTCCCCACTGAGTGGCTTTAAAACCAGTATGGTCATCATAATGACCAGGAGACTATTATATAATTTATTAAAGGACAACATTGACTAAGAATCTCTAACAAATACAGATGATTAACTATCGATGAAGAGCCTAGAATACTTATAACAGATTATCTAAATTTCCAACATATCAATCATTGATTGTCAGATCTAAAGGAAAGCTCATTTTACACTTGGTAATTTAATAAGGATTCAGGAACATAACATAAATCTATAAAGATAGTCCTATAGTAGACAATAATTCCCCTCAAAAGGTGTGATGAGTCCGACCTCCCATCCTCTCGACCA
This sequence comes from Viscum album, assembly GCA_963277665.1. Lineage (NCBI taxonomy): Eukaryota > Viridiplantae > Streptophyta > Magnoliopsida > Santalales > Viscaceae > Viscum > Viscum album. The sequence goes on from OY728135.1 coordinate 72,307,021, forward strand.
ATGAAAATTCTTAAGCCTCATCAGTGCATAAATAATGAGTTCCTTCCTTTGGAAAGTAGGTCCAAATGGATATGGAATCATTGGATGTTTCCGGATCTATGAATAAACCCGTTAGAAACCACCTGGAATGTTTGAACCTTAAACCAAAGAGGTCATTCCCAATTCCATAGGAAACACCTTCAAATTGATCTTTTAAGCTTTTAAGCACTTAGAGAGACGAAAATGAATAAAAATATGTAATTTTATTAGTAAATAAAGTATAAAAAATGACATAATTTTAATTAGAGATAGATTAAATAATTTTATAATCATAAATTTCAACAAAAACAATCCTGATAAAATGTGAGATTGTAATATAAAACCCAAACCTCAAGTTCGACTTCCTTCATAAAAAGTCTATACACTTTTATAATAAATTTTAGTTTATTATAAATTTATAAAATAACCATATTCATTCGTATAATATCACAAATGGTTTATTTATAAAAAATTTTCACATGTTCATTAATAAAATATCATTAACATCATAAATTCTTGTATTAACTATTTTGTTTTTTATGTACGTTGGGGTTATATAGTTATGGTCCTTTAATATTGATCATCATTCCATAAAATCTCTTAAGTTATTTATGATATAAATATAACATCGATTTATTATTTATATATTTATAACCATATATAAATGCTTGACATATAAAAATGAATTACACATTTCACGGAGATGGTAGTCCATATGTACGTATGAACATCGTTTTCAATTTCTAATGAAAATTAGAAGAGAAATATAAATCATATTTTATAATTATAGAATTATAATTATATCTTAAATATTATATATATTTAGTATATATATCAATATAACCAAACATGATTTTTTGTGAAGGAAAATGAATCATATCTCTACATGCAGGTGGTAGCCACACATACGCATGATCAATATTTTCATTCCCCATTTTATGGAATGGAGTGGGAAAATTATTATCCCTTAATCATAATAAATTATCAGTATATTGATGATATTGGAATAATTAAGTCAGTGTGGATGCAATATATTAATATTAATTAAAAGGACAAATAAACATTAAAAATGATTTAGGTATGAAAATTTTATCTTCTTTGAGAGGCCTCTTTTGGATTACAGCTTAACATTATTAGGATTTTAACATCCCAACCCCAACCATCTATTATGTTCCCGGATTACACAATAACTCATGCATACATCCACATTTGTACTTGGATGTTTACTAGAATCAAGGGTATATATCCGTCATTGGGGAGACTATACTCTCAGAATCACTTCATTAAAAAATAATGAATAGTAATAAATATAATAAGAAATAAGAGTATCATGTGGAACAAAATTTATGAAATAAAAGATATAAAATATAAAATATTAACAAATATATGTGGTACCCCTGATCAATCATCCACTACATGTCATTTTCCCTTCACTGGATCCATAGTCTTGAAATCTTTAAGCAAACCCAAATTCTTGAGTAGGGTGTGAGTACAACAATCAGTAGATTATAAAGAGCGAACTTATACAGTATAGGGTATAATTATGTTTTCTATATCTCTACCGTGGTTGTTAGATGAGAATATTTTTCATTCCCTTATTTTGGTGCGGTCTATTTAATGATCTTGTTTTTCTATCGAAATTTAATCCCATTAGTTATGAATTAGAATCCATTTTCAAAACCAAATTTTTTCTTAAAACTAGTTTGTTGAGTTCATTGAGAATTTTTTTTAATTACAAAATGTTTTTAAGAAAAAAATTATTTTTGAAAATTAATTTTCATGTAAATTGTTTTAAGATCTAAGGGATGTTTTAAAAAGATATTTTGGTTTTGTATTTAAAATTAAAATAGTATTTTAATTAAAAAAGGTATTAATTATTTAGAAACCATGGAAGAATTTTTATGTTCTAGAAAAGGACTTTTTAAAGTGTGATGAATTTATATTAGGATTTCACATTATGAAATAAAGTGAAATTTTTATAAACAGGGAAATAATGTATGCCTTGAAAACAAAAAATCATTGATAATGGTTTTTTTCTTGTTTAATGTTTTTCCTTTATTTATGGTTATTAAAGAGGATGAATATAGATACTTCATGAGGATAAAATTTCATTGGAGGGGGTGAAATGTAATATGTTCAATTTTTAATTGAGATTAAAAACCCAAAATTGGATTTATTTGATAGGTTATCTTATATAGAAATCCTTTTAAATGTTTTAATGTTTAATTAAAATTTTAAATTATTATAAATGATCCACAATAAAGAATCGCTTCAATGGAAAATTAAATGTTGGATTTAATTTAATAATTTAATTTTTGTGAATATATATACAATTTAATCCTTAAAAAATACTCGAACCCTTATATTTTTGTTTTTGGAGGCCCTATCAAAAATAGGCAGTCCAAAATTACCTCATTCAAAATTAGTGAAAATTTATTTGACCAATACAAGTATTAATTCTAGGGTTCCTGGAATGGAATAACCTTCAAATCTCTCTCCCCTATTTCAAGGTGCAATATTTAAGGGAGATAAATTACATGTTGGAATTCAGATTTCTTATTTTCATTATTTCATATGGAACAATAACCTTGAATTATTAAAGATTAATTATACTAAATTATCAAAGGATGATTATACAGAATTATTTGAGGATAATTATGTATAATTATCAATTTAAAATTATAAAAAATTGTCAAATTATAATTATAAATAACTACCACATGTGTTCTCATATTATCCTAGTATACGGCCCAAGCCATAAACATTACAATATCATGAGTTTTAGTAAATAATTTAATCTATTTTCCATTGAGGTTCTTTTCATGTTTAATGTTTTAGATAATTAGTCTATCATTCATACATGACATTTTACATTCATAAAAACTGGATACAACTAAAACAATTGCCGTTTATTCTAAAATACAATTCTTTTAAATTAAAAAATTATTTATTTTTAATGAAAAATATTCATTACATTCATATTGACAGCCCACTTTCTCATACCCATTCTAATAACATATAAAAAACATTTTAAACATAGAATGTGCTCAAAAATACCGGAATGGTACATTAAATATGTAATGAAACAGTTAGTCCATGAATATTTTAAAATCATAAAGTTTGTCCACAAATTATACTTTTCTCCAATAGAACTTATGATCTTTAGAATACCTCATGAAATAAATAATTTACTATAAAAATCCATAGTAACACATAAATCATAAAGGTAACTACTCACATAAATTCCATTTCACTATTTCAGTAGCATTCACAGGTACATAGGGAGTGACATTATTAGTCACATTGGGAATACCCATTGTTGTATATTCCCTTAATCTCTTATTAGAATATACACCGATCAACTCTGTCTCATAACCCAATTCATTAGGGTGTTATAAAAATATAAACCACCTTCATTTTATCATGGTAACATAAATATTAATAAATAATATCATATAACCTTAACATAATCCTTACACATAAATCATTCATAAAAAAATAACTTTTCAACTTTGAAATCATTTTTACAGGGCCACACATTCAAAAATAAAAACACATTATTTGAAAATAAAAAATTAAACCCAAAAAGGAAGCATGAAAACAATAAAGACACTTAAAAAAGGGAAATTGTATTCATCCCATAAAATTTTATGAAATTATGTTTTTTGGTTTTTTAAAAAAATAGTTAGAAGAGTAACTTTTAAAGAGGTCTATAAAAGAAAGTCTCGAACCTTGAGTCTGACTTGTCAGTTACAATATTTATATTTTTTAATAATAAATATTGGTTAAATATTTAATTTTTTAATAACCTTTTTAATGTTTATTATAACTTTTATATTAATTATTATTAGGTTATAACAATTACTTAACTATTTATGTTCACATTAGATGTTTTGTCGATATTTGGTACTCGAGTCCAAAAACGAATTTGAGGTGATGTATATAGTCAAGTGGTCATATGTATATCTTCCAATGAATAATATTCCTGAAATTTTATTAAATATTATACATAAATTATAATTTTAAATCAAACCATTTTGGTATGGTTATGAAAAATTAACATCAGTATAATCACAGAGTCGGTAGGTCGTACATATGCATGAGTAACATTTTTATTTTTCAATGATAATTATAGATAAGAGATAGTTATAATTTTATAATTACAGATTTATCATAATATGATTAATTAAATATTAATAAATTAAATATTCTTATATAATTCATTAACGTGATATGGTGAATAAAACCAAATCACATCACTTTGTGGATGTGATATTTCACACATACACACGAACGACGTTATCATTTTTATGTTCATGGAAATATTGGAAAATTAAAGATATATTATTATTTTATAATTATAAATATGTCATAAATATTATATATAAACATTAATTCCATAATTATTACTAGTCTTGAGATACAGTGATAGAAAATGAATTATATCTGTTCGTGAGGTGGTAGTCTATTGTACACATGAACAAATAATTCATATAAAATTTGATAGGATTTGAGATGTATTTTGGAGATGGTATTAACATAATAAAATATATGTATTTGTTTGGGTACAATATGTTTTATTTCATCATTTTTGAACACGGTTTGAAGGAAGTGGATGATAAAACAAAACAAAAACACAATAAAATGATACCTTTCCTTCGGACAATATCCTTTGATTAACACCTTAACACTTATAAAGTTAGTTTAATACCTAAAAAAAGTTCCTATAATGTGGGGAGTAATTAGGTAAAGGGATTTGGGTTGCAATATTTCCTACCAAATAGGTTTTGAGGATTGAAGAAAATAGAAGAATGAGAACACATTAATGGGAGAGGGGAGGGGCCCTCTTCGAATTCCTCAACTTATTAAATTAATATAAATTAATTTTCACATCCAAATAGTCCAAACCTGACTAATTTATAATAATATATTATCAAGGTTCTAAATACATTCATCAATTAAAAATAATACATGTTTGTAATTTTTTTAATCCTTATCATTTTGTTTTAACCCTTACTGATTCTTACAGTGATATCATATAGTTTACACTTTTACGGATATTATAATTACAAAAAAAATCCAAAATAACAATAAACGATTCATTGTTAATATTTAGAAACATATATAAATTCGTTTTTCAAAAAAAGGTTTTTTTGAAATTTTATACTATTTAAAAAAATATTTTATATTTTAAAATACCATTGATGTCTATTTTGACACTATTCATTTCTTGATTTCTTAAAAATATCAAAAAAACATTATATCATTAAAAACAATCAATTATATCAACCTCAACATGTCAAAGTTTTCCATAATATTCTCTGATGAAAAAAATTATAAAAATTAATAGTTATATTAACATTTATATTATCATTTATCTGATCATTTCATTTATTTAGAAATTATTGCATCATTATTGTGTCACCATTTAATTTTATTATTTATTTCCTAATAATATAAATAAATTACCATTACATAGATAATAATTTTATATTTAAAAATTTTATTTATAGACGAAAATATCTATTACATAATCCCATATTACAAATAGTTTACTTTTTAAAACCATGTGTGTGGAAAAATTTGATTCTATTTAAATATAATATTATAAAAGGTAAAGTATCCCAAATGTAACCAAGTAAATATAAAACAATCACAAGGATTATTTTTGTAGATAAACACTCATACAATGAAATTGTTTCATGTTTTGATGTAATAGTATATTTGTTATAAAATTATTTTTTTCCTGTAATTACTCGATTTATCCTTAACAGTGAAAAATAATATTAAAAAAGTTGATATTCATAATTTCAGAAGATAGAAAGCACAAAATTTAAATAATTTTTCACTTATTATTAAAAATAATTAACGATTTTTTATATTTAAAAACCATAATTGGCAGTAATGAATTTAAAATTAATCTAATCAATGGAATGAGAAAAAGAGTTTTTAAAGTAAAAACGTCTAAAAGTTCACAATGTTTTTATATCTAATTTTATTGTTAAATTTATTATAATTACATAAATAGGATTAATTAATAAAAAATGTTATAACTATTATTTGAAACCATCGGAAAATATATTTTAACAAGTTAAATATATTTGATTAAAAAGTAGTATTTAATTAAAATTCATAGGGTTTTTTCACTATTCGTCAAAGCACGATGATTATCAGAAAATTTCTAAAAAAACCAACCAAATTAAATTTTGATAATCATATTTCAAATAAAAAGTTTATATTGTAAAATATATCAAAAAAAAGAAGATAAAAACTTGATTTAAAATATGTTCACCATTAAAAGCCAGCAAAACTTTATTTTTGGAAAAAAAATACTCTTTTATTAATACAATTGAATTTGTTCTTATATCAGGTCTATAAAACATATAAGATGAATTTTAAAAATTAAACTAAATATATTATAATTATATTTAATTTAAATAAACCAACAATTTGTATTTGATTACATTTTAAACACAGTTGTTCACATTTAAATTGTTTTTTTATAAAACAATTTTCTTTTATTTTAATATAGGTTTTACATTAATTTACTAATAATTCATCATAAAATAATTATTTATATATACATGTGTACACCATATTTTCATAATTCAGTTAATAGTTTTCATTCCCTCCATTCTAATGGATATGGTTTAATGGAAACATTTAAATAAAAATATTTTGTAGTTAATTTAAGGTAGGTGTAGTGTATCATGTATTCTATCATACATAGTGTTGCATTTTAAAAAAACATGTGATGTTACATTATTACCCCCACCTATAAAAAAATTTCTCTCCAATTTGAACATGGGATTTGAACATGGGGTTTGACTTTTTAAAATACCTATGTTGAAATCCCACATCGGAAAATGGATTAATGAAACGTAAACATTAAAATAATGAAATGGAAGTATGATTGTTACCCAAGATAACATATACTAGGTTTACATGTAGGAAAATTGTATATGGAAGATAAAACTAAACATAATGTTCAGATGGAGAGTGATAGAAAACATGGTTAGTAGAAAATTAACAACCATAAACAAATAAGTTTGTGATATGATAAAAGGTCATTTTTTTGTTAGAAAGAAAAGTAAATGGGTAAAATTTTTGTTTCAAAATAATTTATGTTGAGTTGAGAAATTATTTTAATACTTGGACGAGGAATATAAAGAAATATATTTACTTGATAATTATATTACATTTATTTAAAATTCTACCACAAACTCATCTTTTTCTCTCAATGATGAGTATTTAGTATGATTTTTTAACACATGAAGTAATAGTATGTACTTATAGAGAATTGAAATATCCACAAAATATTAACTATCTATTTATCATCTCTTTAGAAATTAATCAAAAACAATATTTTTAGTAGATGATATGATAATTCCCAACAATGAAAAATCCATATATGATGAAAAACTAATTAAATCTGTGAAATTCAATAGTGACACCCAATGTTCAACAGTGAAAAATAAATCTCCTTAAAATTCCTAAAAAAATACTCTAGAATAATATTATGACTGATTAATAGTTTGATCACATAATCTCCCAGGATAAATATATCATTTATTTCTAAATAATATTAATCACTGTTAATGTCTCATACAAAATATTTAATTTCCCAATTCAGAAACACTCTATGTATCCTATCCATTTCCATAAATAACCAAAATCCACATAAATCCACAATAAATTCATATATTTTACCAAATTATAATTCAACCTTTATTCCAAAACTAAAATTCCATTGTTTTCAATTTACCTTTATCACATAGGATTCCCAAAATAATGAATGTATCTAATGAAATTATTCAATTAATCAAGAAATCATTTTAAAATTCCATGGAAATATATTTGACGATTTGTTTTTCTAAAATAATGTTATTTTTCACAAATTAAACCATTTTACAAAAAATAGAAAATAATATTGATCGGTACTTTACTCAGGCATGTGGTAGGTGATGCACCGTTATCACCCTTCATCAAGGGGTTCGATTCCCAATACATTTCTAGAAATGAATGGTTTTCACCCATCTTATGGGTTTTCCATTTTTATAAAACTATATAATTCCTATAATATTCCCATAATTTGATAAAATCATTAAAAAATAACCACAAGAGGTTTTAACCTCAATATTTGTCTTATACCTTTCATTTTTCATCAAAATAGGTAATAACTCATAATATTTTCAAAAATAATGTTCATATAAAGCCAAAAAAATTTCCATACCTTTATAATTATACCGTAAAAAAGAAAAGATAATTATTCCTCTACTAATGTTTTCACATGAAAAACTTAACGGTTACATATAACACAAATAAAAAAAGTCATCCAAATTACTCCCATAATCAAAATAATATTACGACTTTTAAAAATATCATCATCCTAAAATATACCATAACTCTTTAATACCATATATATAGACATATAATTAATTCAATGTTATTATTTATCCATTAAACATAATTTTCCAGATTATTACTTAAAAAATATTTTATAAAAAAATAAGAATTGTGTATGAAGATTCAATTATATCGAATAATTATTCAATATATAAATATATACTATTCATATGTCACTTTCTACTTCCATGCCTTCAATTTTAATGTCATTAGGTACTGCTAAACATATATTTGTACGGTCCTTATAATCCAATTCATGATTCTTATTCGTAGTACATTTATTTTCCTACTTATCATAGTCCCCGCATTTAAATCATTCAATTGATAAGTCATGTTTAAATTATTTTCCTTTCATGGATTCAATTGATCACATCCTTTTTCCATGGAATTTTATTTCGTTATAACCTCAATTACACAATCTAAAAAATATTATTTTCCCATTAATACATTTTCCTTGGTGTTTTTCCTCTTCCATGACACATATTTCATTGAATATATTTACATTTATGATCTTTGATCCATGAACATCTATATAGATTCATTTATCCCATATATGATTCATTATAAAACTCTCCAAGGTTCAAGTGTTTATTCATTAGTACTAAAAGTTATTTTAGAATAACCAAAAGAGTTTTCAATGTATATCCCATTTTACCAGGATTCTTATTTAGAGAACAAACACATTTTCCTTCACATAAATTATTACCTTGGTACATACTGGATCCAACAATTTGTTAAAACGAAAATGTTTAGTGTGAGTATATCAATAAATCAACGTATACCATCTTATCAAAAAGATATACACAATGATATATTTATTTAAGTTATCTCAAAGTCATTAAATATATCTAAATTAATTATGACTCTTACTGTAATTCTAACCATTTGGGATATAAAAAACTCGTAACGTATTATTAAATAACACCATATCCTCTAATGTTATCTAAACGAAATTTTTATACCAACTATATGTCTCGATAAATAAACATTACATAATCTAGTTTTTAGTCATGAAAATAATTTCATTCAAAATAATGATCATTTTTAGGTTTAGTGTTTTAGAGAATTATGCCATTATTCACACATAACATTTCACATTAATAAAAAGTGGATAAATAAAAATAGTATCCATTTCATCAAAAATATAAAACTTTTAAAAGAAAACATGATTTATTTTCATTTAAAAACTTCATAACATCCGTATTCAATTCCTCCATTCTATTAACTATCCTTATAACCTGTGAAAAAAATAAAAAATTGGATGAGAAAAAAACAAATTGTAAGGGAAAAAATATTTAAAGAAACTCATAGTCTATGAATATTTTATAGTCATGAAAACATTTTTATAAATTATAATTTTCAACCATAAAACATAATATCTTTAACTTACCTAATGAAATAATTAGTTTCCTATAAAAACTCCATAGAAATCATAAATCATAATGGTAACTTATGGCTTCAATTAAATTTAAATGATACTATAGATTTCATGGTTATAAAGGTAGTAACCTTCATAGTCTCATTTGGAATACCCACCGTAATATAATCCTTTAATATCATAAGAGAAACCCCATAGATTAACTCTGTCTCATCACCAAATGAATTGGAGAGATACTACATGATCACCCTCTCATGGATTATCATGGAACCACTCATATTCAAAAAACAATTCCCAAGAACCATAACATAATCACAACACATAATTCATTCATAAAATAAAAATAACTTTTCTACGGTGAAATCATTTTTACAAAGTTATGCACTAAAAATGAAAACAAATTATTTAAAAATATAATAATAAACTAGTAAATGATGAATAAAAAAATTAAAGAGACATAAAGTCAGGAAACTAAATTCATTCCATATATGTTAAAAAGTACCCTTTTAGATTTTGTAAAAAATAATTGTATGAATAAATTTTATAGAGTTTTCTAAATTAATGTACCTTACCTTGAGTCCAAATAGTCATGTACAATAATAATATTCCTAAATAATAAACATTGGATAATAATTTAATTGTTTTAGAAACTTTTTAATGTAAATTATTTTTTTGTGACTTCTTATCATGTTATTAAAATTTCTTAACTATTTATGTTCACATCAGGCAATGTTTATATATTCGGTACTCGAGTTTAAAAATTAGATTAAAATGAATTATATAGTCATAATGTTCATAATTACATCATATATAGAATAATATTCAAGAAATAATAATCACTTTTACACATCAATTATAATTTTAACTCAATCCATTTTTTTACAGTTTTGAAAAATGAACAACGACATAATCAAAGAGATGGTAGGACATATGTACATAAGAGTAATGTTTCCATATTTTCAATGATCATTATAGAAAGAAGGTAGTTATAATGTTACCATTATATAATTATAATAACATTATGAAATAATATATTAATCACTTATATATATCTATATATATCATCCATGTGATGTTAAAAAGAAAAATGAATCATATCACTTCGTGAAGGTGATAGTTAGTATATACGCCTGAATGACGTTTTCATTTTTATGTACATGGAAAGGTAAGAAAATAAATGATATATAATTTTATCATAATGATAATTAGTTCATTATTATCATATATATAAACATTACTTCCATAATTATGACCGGTATTGAGTGACGGTGATGGAAAATGAATTATATCAGTTCACAAGGTGGTAGTCCATCGTACTAACAAATATATAATTTATTTCGAATATGATATAATTGGACATGTATTTTGGTGATGATATTAACATATTAAATTCCCATTATATTTAGGATACTGTATTTATTATATTCTCATGTTTGAAGAATATTTTAAGTAAGTGGAAGATGATACAAAAAAATCACTTAAAAATGATACCCTTACTTCGAAATAATCTCTCGTGATTAACACATTAACACATATAATGTGATTTGTATGCCTAAAATAATATATCAATAATATGGGTATGTATTATATAAATGTATTTGGTTTTATATTGGTAGAACCAAATAGGTTTTGAGGTCTAAATAAAAGAGAATAATTGGTTCGCATTTATAGGAGAGGGGAGGGGGCACTTTCATAATATTTCAAATTATTAAAATAATTTTAATTTTTTTCTAATAAAATTTTTCCCAAACTTAGTTATTTAAAATATAAGATATTTATGGAACATAATAAATTTATCCAATGAAAATAATATATGTTTGACTATTTTTTTAATGCTTATCATTTTTGTTTTAACCCCTTTTTTTCATACCATGATATCATGTAATTTAACATTTTAGGGTTAATATCATAAATATTAAAAGAAGAAGACATATTAATGAGTACTTTTTTACATTTAGCGACTTATACAAGTTATTTTCCAGAATTTTATATTTTTATAAACATTATATCATTTACTATAATATTTTATATTTTAAAATACCATTATTGTCAATTCAGACAATATTCTTTTCTAGACCTTTTATAAATATCATAAAAACATGATTCCGTATAAAAGACACCATTAACTCATAAATAATATGTAAAAGGTATCTATAAAGGTAATTTATGAAATCAATTATTTCAAATTGTATTTATTTTCATATTTATATTATAATTTTGTTGATTCCTTCTGTAATTATGAAATTATTACATCAACATTATGCCACCGTTTAAATTTATTATTTGTTTCAAAAAAAATTATATAAATTATCATGATGTAGGTAATCCTTTTATCTCTATAAATAATATTTTTAGTCTAAAATATCTTTTATATAACTCAATATAAAAAAAATATTTTACTTTTAAAAAACAAGGGTGTGACAAAATACACTTCCCTTTAAAGATAATATTATAAAAGGGTTTAAGTCACCAATGTTTTTCCATGTGGCCATAAAATAATCACAAGGAATATTATGGTAGAAAATTACTCATAAAGGGAAACTTTGAGATGTCATATGGTATTTTAAATATGATTTTAATATTATTTATTAATTTTAATTTCCTAATTTTTCTTTTACTGTGTTAATGAAAACTTATTACTAAAGTAACTATTCATAATGTCTAAAAATAAAATGGAAATATTAAAATAATTTGGAACCCGTTATTACAAATAATTATTCATATTTTTTATATTTTAAACAAATAATTTGAGGGAATTAATAAAAAATTAATCCCACTAACGGAATGAGAAAACTGTTTTTTGAACTAAATACGTTCAAAAGTTCAAAACGTTTTTATATCAAATTTCAAGGTAAAATTTTTTCCAATATACTAAAATATATAAATGATAAATAAATAATATAATTATACTTTAAAACCATTAAAAATATAATTTAACACTAAATATAATTTTGATTAAAATTTAGAATTCAATTTAAATGCATCACTTTTTTTCAAAATTCATAAAAACAAGAAAGTTATATCAAAATTACAAAAATTAAACAAAATTAAATTCTGATACTCATATTTCAAATAAAAAGATCATTATTTCAAATACAACTTATTAAAATGCAAAAAAACTATATTTAAAACATGTGTGCCACTAAAAGGTGGTAAAACATACATTTTTGGAAAAATTAATTTTCTTATGAAAAATATTGAATTTTTTCTTATATCATATATTGAAACATATAATATGAATTTTATAAATTTTATTTAATATATAATAAATATATTTCATTAATATAATCCCAAAATAGTGATTTTATTATTTATAAACACACCTATAAGCATTTATATAGTGTTTCATAAAACCTTTCCTTTTATTCAAAAAAGGTTTTTACATTCATATATAAATAATTTGTTCAAAAAATAAATAATTATATATACATATGTAAACCCTATTTTCATAATTCCATTAATAAATTTCATTTTCAACATTCTAACATCTAGGTTTTAATGGTAACATTTAAATTATAATATTTAGTTATTTATTTAAGCTCAATGTGGTTTCTCGTATATGTAATTGTACATAGTGTTTCCATTCAAAAATACTCAAGATGTTATGCCTGGAGAGGAAAAATATTATTTAATTCAATTTTATAACTATTATTTGAGTAAATAGTTTTCATGAAATTAATTTTCATAAAATGATAAATTAAAAAATACCTAGGAGAGAAAATGTTTTATCTCATTTTTATTTATTTTTTTTGAAAAAAAATGTTTCCATTCAATTCAAGGAGTCATTGGAATGAAGTTTGAGCCAAAACAATATTTGAACATAATTAGGGAAATGTTTCCTTTTCAAAAATTACAGTTATTTTCTAATGACCTTGAGTTATAAACTCCATGGCATTAGCATATATTTTATTTGGGTTATTGAAATGACTTATGTAATGCATGTGTAGCCCAGTTAGAAACATATCCATTATTATTGATCAAATTAGGTGTGTGTGTGTGTGTGTGTTTATCCTTTCATGTGTTCTTTAGTTTCATTAATATGTACTTTTATGATTATGATATATTTTTTTAACATGATGTTTGATTTCACATATTTTTTCCATAATATGTGTTGTTTCATATATCTTCTATAGTTGATCATTATGGTTCAGCCTAATTGGATTTTCCTCTATGAGGGATGTTCTACAAGTTGGTCGGTATGAATTAGTAATATTATAATCATATGGACATGTCACTTTCTTGGGGATATACAACCAGGAGGGATGTGCCGAACTTGGTTCGATATATAATTATGTTACCCATATTGGTAGGATATGGCACATACATAGGGTTATCCACTCAAGAAGGATGTTCCAGACTTGTGTTCTTTTTGTACATGGTCAATCCTAGCAATCATAATGTGTAAAATTCTTAGGTATATCCATCTAGGAGGATGATTTAGCCTCATTAGGTGTTATTCTACTAGCATGGTGCCGAAGAAGGTTTGTTTTAATATACATTATACCAAAGAAGGTAGTGTAGGTCCCCAAGAACTGACATAGTATTAAATTAATGTTATATAATGTTGTTATATTTTACCTTATCTTTAATCATGTAATTTACTTTTATTTTTTATTAAATGATATTAAAGGTTGTTGGTTGTGTCCTATTATGTTTTGTACCCACACCCCACTCAAAAAGTTTATTGCACTTATAGATTTTATGACTAGGTATATGGTAAAGGTAAAGGGACCAATGATGGATTTTTTATTATGTGGAGTAGGACTACGAAGATTTTATTAGATGGTGTTTGAGAGGATATTCAACAATTGTTTTGTTTACTAACATTACATGAACCTTAGATATTATTCAAGTGTTGGTTTATTATCTCATGTATTTAATCCCTTATATTCTTCATGATACTCTAATTTCATTATTATGTTCTTTATTATTTATTATTTGTCTTATGATTTGATATTAAGGGTATAATCTCACCACTAATGGACATAAACCCTCAATGATAGTCGGTAGCCTATTGCATAGGAGGAAGCACACATGAGGTCATCTAGAACCCCGGGTCGGAACTGAAGGTTTTGGTTGGGAAGTTACAAGGATTGTCTTACAAGAATACAAGAATCTCCAAAATGAAGGGAAGGGAGATTAGAAGATCATTGGGTAGGGAATTTTTGATCTAGATGGCTTCAAGTTATTGAGTAAGGGATAATGAGATGTGCCCTTTTATAATTAAGGGGTGGGACCGACATGGAATTGGTAAAAGATTTCAATAATATAAAGTCACTTTCTTGTTTATGTGGCATAAAATATCTAATGCATAGAAATTACAATAATATAAGGTTTTAAAATCTTCTACCAAAAATATTCAGATAATTTTATGTGGCATCATTACCCTTATCCCTCAGGTAAATCCTTTTAACCATAACTATGGTAACAAATATTTATAACTTTTTTTATTCAATATGACTAAAATTTAAAGTGGAATAATTTCCCTATTTTGAAATTAAAATTTAAAATTTGGATTCCATTTTATCAAATTCAATTTATATAACTGCTAGTAATTAATTTTACGATAAACAAGAAAATTTTAAACAAAAATGTTTTATAGAAAAAAATCATTGTTATGCATAAAGTTTATTTTATATTCATCAATTTACTAATAAAAACTATTATATGAATATTAAAATATTTTATTGAATATATTTTTTTATAAAATTTTCTAACATCATTATTTAATATTTATTTATTTAATTTATTAATACAAAAAGACATTGTTCTCATAAAAAGTGTTTTCTGAAAAACACCTATGTTTACCTCTAAATGGTTTTATCTGTTCTTATAAAAAATAGATAACTAGTTTGTAAATTATTATTCATATATTTCCAATAAAATTCATCGAAATATGTTTTCAATCGTGAGAAATATATATAAATACAAGATATATATGAAAATATAAATCTTCAGAAATAGGGCTTTTAATCATGAAATGATTTTATTAATAAAGTTAATAATTATTTCTTAGGAATTAATCATACCATTTTAATTATAGAAAAAATTTATATATATATTTCATAATGTTTTTAATCCTATTGATACCTCCCTATCTAATGAATATGTTATAAATATTATAATATATTATTGTTCATTTAGTCTCTAGGTTTCATATAAAGAAACATATTGAATATTATTAATTTATTTTAATAAAATGAATATAAAATCTTAGGGTATTGCATACTAACCCCGGATAATAATTTCACTGCTAAAATTCCATCATTATTATATAATAAAACTAAGGGTACTTTTGCATGATTACAATAATATATTTTTATGTGTCATTCTCTAATTAATGGACTTCCACAAAACATTCACCATGTGAGTGGTCTTATTTCACAAAACTTTATATCAATAATAAAAATTTCCATATGTTGTTAATTATATTTAAGATAATTCTCTATTATTTCAAAATCAATGTTTCGTTCATGTGATGTATCATGTATGTAATTCCTCAAAATCTATATATAGATTAAATCATGAACCTGTGAGGGATTCAACTAAGCACCAACAATAAGAAACAATCCTCATCAGATCTGGAATCTCAAAGGGACAAATATTCCTTGGGATGATCATTCCCATATTATTTAATCTCATAACATTCTTTTGTGGAGATATATATAGGAATACCATCTCGTTAAAATTGAATTTTATATATCACTTGGATTTCCACCACAACTCTTATATCGACTCTGAGCTATTTGGATATGATATTTAATGGATCTAGCATTCCCTACAATTTCCTCATCTATTTCATTTCCCAATATCATTCATTATCCAAATTCAACCCATCATGTCATATTTATACACTTATTTAATTAGAAGTATTAAAAATTATCCAACAATGTGCGAGTGAAAGATATTAATATATGATAATTTTTTAAGATGGAGGTGTAAATCTATAAAGACATTAACATATATGGAATATGATCTTCAGAAAACCTCTAGGGTTTGAAATGTTGTCTCATACTGACTATCAGTCTAAGGATGATAAGTAGGGCTAAAAAAAACCCTATATCCAGGTGTTATATATTACTTCCCCAAATATTCTAGTTAGGCCTCACTTCTCTATAAGATATACTAGAATGATGTAATCTATATAACTATACCACTTCTTTAATGTATATTTTTTAATTTAGATCTATAGAGAAGTATTCCCTAATATAATTTGAAATTTGATGACTTCATAAGGTGGTCAACTTTAACCCAAATAGAATAATTTCCTTTAAATGTATTAAGGAGTCCTTTGATGAAATCCATAGTTACATTTTCCAATTTACATAGAGAAGGTTAATGGATGTAGAATCCCATTAAACTTATACTGCTAAACCATAACCTGTTTCCATAATAAGAACCAATATTCAATCTTTTAAATATCTCTCTTTATATTATTTAAGGTTAAAAACACAGTGGAAGTGCCTTTGGAAAAAATAATCATTAATATTTATGTCATAATTGAGTGATCATTCTCTACTTTTTCAAGATGTTAACATCATATCCAATGAAATATTTCCATCAAATATTGACAAAGAAATCTCAAAACCCGAAGTTTATCCTTTACAAATTGAATTTTAAATTAATTTATGTATATTAGAAGATAGATTACATCATCTTAGGATCATTCTTTGATGATATAATTGATCAACTAAAACCCTGTTCAGATTTACATCATTTTTTAGGGATGGCCTAAGGTAGAGCCCAATTATCAATTATCCAAATTTTGTCCTTGGATCTCCGAACAACACCAATGGATTATCAGGTTCTAGCGTGGTGTATCGATCATAATAAATTTTTAGTCTCAGTTTTTTCAAGATCCTTCAGGCTTGAAGGTATCCCTCATTCACTTCTCAATATCATTCATGATTTAGTGGATTAGAGAAAGATAATATTGATAGAAATCCATTATGCACAATGATTCTCAATTCTCTATTAACCCTACACAATAGATATAACAATATAGTTATAGAGTTATTGTTTACGTTAAAATATTATATAATTTCATAATGATCCTTAAATAATATAACAAACCTTATCTGACCCTATGCCATATAATAATATTACAATTATTATTTTATGTTGTTCTCTATTTGGAATAGTGATAAATATTAATTTATCATCTTGAAAATTAATATTTACCACTTTACATGATCTTGGTCCACTCATCATCCCTAACGTTTATTGAATATCTAAATAAATCTTCATTAATTTTTTTTCATAAATAAATATTCTTTTCATAGTATGGATAACAAATATTTATTAAATATTTACATAAATAAATAAATTATTTATTTAAGTATAAATAAAATGTTTATTAATGAATAAAAAAATATATATTACCTTGTGATATTTGTGATCAATAAATTATGAATTAAATTATTCCTCACTCATGAGAAAAATATATTTTTTGATAATTAAATCCGAATATAATTTAATTGATATCATAGATAATACTATTTGGGTAAACATCTTGGATTTTTTAGCAGTTTCATTAGGTGGGATTTTAAAAATTCCAAAGGTTACTATCTAGAAATGGTTCATGGAACCCAAGATTAAGAAGTTAATAACACAACGTTGGCAACAACACATCAATGCTTACTCTATAATGTAATCCCTTTATCACAATATCTTCTGAAGATGGTTATACACATATTTCACCAACCTTTGTTCTTGATACATATTCCTTTGACTATCTATAATAAAATAATTTATAAACCATGGTTATGAAATTTAATGATACCATTAAATTTCATTCAAAGAGCCATAATATAAACCCTTATTAATATAGAAGTGGAAAAAATCATTCCTCAATTTATTAATTAACAAAATTTCATTCCTGATGCTCCCAAAGTACCGTACTTCTCACTAACATATGGTGTAATAGTTTTAATGAGTACATAAAACTCTTAAATATATGAAAAATATTAATAATAATCTTAAAGTCCACATTTCATTACACATTCTCATAGATAAGAATATCCAATAAAAATTAAAAATTAAGAATTTCTATAGGATGGTCTGTTCTCATAGTCACCCATATTAGAGATTACAAATGGTCAAATTCATGAGAAGAATTCGCATATCCTTATGATTGGTCTAACCTAACAATAACCATTATTTTTTTCCAATCATAGTATTTTATCCACCCTTTAAACTATATTTAAGAATACAATCATTGTATTTCAAGTTTCACATCATCGTAGGGAACTATTATGACCTTATCAATGTGAAACACACTTTAGGAAATTATTATGTTAAAGTCATATACAACAATATAAAATATGTATTATGGAATTTAATTAATATTCCAATCTTTTAACATACGTGTAATCCAATGTGAAAGTAGTTGATTCCTAAACACCAACACTAATAGACCACCACTTGTACTATAACCAAATTTCTATGACTTTCGGTTCTCTAAATCTCACATGATGATGATGTTTCTATTGAGATAAGGCTTTAGTCAAGGGCATTCCATATTTTCTTCCATGGATGTTCAGTTCATTGTAACATCCCCTATTTTAGAAAAATCAATTATTAGATTATACTTCCAATGTATGTGTTTCATCTACTGATGCATCCATGGATCCTTTTCAAGGGCCACACCTACAGTATTACCATAATATCTTGTGATATTATCTTTACTTATAGGTAGAACAAAAATCAATTGGATGAAGTTTGATATCCAATATATATCTTTTTCTACCTCAAAATCCACAATATACATGCACTCTATTACAGAATCTGCCACCATAGATTAATTTAATCTCTTCTAGATCACAACACCTCAACTAAAATTGAATGTCATGACCCATCCCATAGGGGATCATTCCATGACTACGCTAATCACACATTCAATGGTCTAGGGGAATGTGACTATCATTGAGTAAGAATATCCCACAAATGGGGGGCGTTAGACTATAGTACACACACATACACACATATCCAAGAAAAAACGTTGAAATGTAAAAACACTATATAAACAATTCATGAAACCCAATATACCCGAAATTATAGTACATAAGTAAATTTATGAGAAATTAAACAATGATAGAATAAAAGACCATAAAAAGAGTCTGTAACCACATGTCGAACATGTAATAAAATAGGTATTGGGACTACAATCAGAACTGTATGAACACATTATTTGTCTATCCTTGTTAATAATATCGTGGTCGTAGTCCTCCTTGGACTCCATCAAAGGATCGATCATATGAATAAGGCAAAACATGTGTGGGAAAAGACAATGCAGGTGTGAATACAACAATACTCAGTAGGACACCCAGAAACCACAAAGGAAATACCATGAAGGAAAAATCAAAATGGAAATACTACAATGGAAATTCCACAAAGGAAATTCTATGAAGGAAACACCAATCATCTCCACAAAGGAATAGGTCAGAAACACATATAACTAAAATATCCAAATACACTCAATAAAAGCCACAAATTCTAGAGTTATGTCACAACCAATTACTAGAAACAAAATTCTGGTCGAAGCACCATCATTCTGGGAGAAAAAACTCCTCGAGACATGATATCATTGGAGACACTCACAAAGAGGTCTAGCTCATTATGGACTTACCCAAAAGAGAACGAATTGATCAAAGAAGATTGAGATATACTTATATGGGATCCTTCCATGAGAATTCCACTAACCTAATCTAGATCAATTATAAATGTAGGGGATCATGCCCATAGAATAACACTAACCCTATCCATGCGGCTCGTAATATAGGGGATCCTTCCTATAGAATACCACCATCCCTAATGATGTTTACCACATGATGTATGACAAAAGACCTACTATCATAGGTTACGTCGACTCCACAAAAACACTAATATGGGTGATATAGGGTCGTCTCAAGTCCCACAAAGGAATACCAAAACATTATTTGGGACTTGGAATCTAAGAGGATTACTATCCAATGATGTGTATAAAATGTCGTAATGAATCCTAGATGAATGGACCAAGGGAATGTTCTCACCATATACTATTCCAAACTAAAATCATAGATCAATATTTCAAAAGGACCATATCATCATCAGGGTCCCAGAAACATAGATGACTCATCAAACGAAGGCATTGTTTAGAAGATATATTGTTTTTCAGTTTCAGAAAGGGGTCACTAGGCTTGTAGACTCACTCACTGTCGGTCCACTGACTGTAGTGATCGACCACACAGTTCAACTGCTCCATGGTCACTTGAACTTCCACGATAGTCGACAGTTCTCTAGATGCCATGGCCATGTGGCAGCTCAGTTGACCATGGCCTGGTTCGGCCACCCCGGGTCCGACCTGACTTGGTGTGTCCAACCCGACCTAAAATGTCCTGCCTCCTCATGGCCCAGCCTAATATTCTAAACTCAAACATGGCATAATACCCTGGTCCGTCCTGCTTCATTACTTTCTGGACTACTCCCCTAGTCCAGCCTGATGCGCCCCAGCTCGACCTGTTTTCCCTCCACATCGCGCTGCATCTTTGTCCCTTTCCAGGCCACAACAGGCAGCCACCATACACAACTGGCTACCACGCTCCACATCTTTTGACCCCTCCAGCTCACACGAGTCCACCTACAACATTCAAACTCTATCGACTTCCTCACACATGGCCTCAACATCAGCCTTACTGGTGGCCCCACTGTCTGCTCATCGTCAACCTGGATCAGTTCCCTATGCTTGTGCCACTACTCTCCTTGAACAACCTAAGTTGCCACCCCGGCCACCACCGCACTCCACCGTCTATGATTCCATGCACACCGTCCTATCCAAATCTCACTTATCTATCACCTTCTCACCTATGATTCATCATGAAAAAATCATATTGACAGTTTCAGATCGTTTCTCCAAAAATCGGGGATGCATCCATTGATCATTTACATGGGGTTTTCAAAGCATGGGCTGGAGATGAAGAGCACATGAAGAATGTAATAAATTGGGGGAGAGTAAATCCTAGTAATTCCAAAATAACAAACCATTCCATATTTTGTGTCAGATTTGATTTGTTTTCATTATAAGAATAATAAACGGGGAAATTTAAAAGATCTCTCAAAAATAATACCAACAATTTAATACCCATACCACAATGGTCGAACCACAGATCAACTAGTTTGTGGATTTACCCACATTCATCATGAGAATAAATAATGTGGAAAATAAAAATTGAAACAACAACCCTATAGGGAGTTTTGATCGACCATTCAGGAAGAACGGTGGCATTGTCTTCATTGACAATATCCTCCAACTCTTTCGGCCCAAAAATCCACGATCCGATCTTCGATCTGACGGCGTTCTCTAGAAATGCCCTCTCACAGTTTTTTAAATTTTTAGGGTTTGAGAACACAAATTCTAGGAAATTCAATAACCATACATTTAATGGATAAAAAACAACTGCATCAAGAAATTAATTTATCTTTAAATTATTTAATAATGATTATAATATTTTTGGGTTTTTTCATAGAAGACTTGAACTGACTAAATTTAAGTTCATTATAGGGAAAACACCACATTATAAACTCAACGATGGTCTCATATTTCCAATACGAGTCATTATTACAGTGTTATAAGGAATTAAGAAAATAATAATTTATTTAATTATTTTATTTATGGTTACATCATTTGTGATTGTCTCTAAAGACGACCTACACCGACCAATGTTATGTCATTCGTAGGGTAATGCAACTCATCCAAGGTCAAATATTGCCTCATATTTATGATATGGGAATGTATTTTAGTGTTATTTAACATTTTCCAAAAATTCGTGCCCACATCCTATTAAAAATTTAACATTTTTTTAAGATTTGTTTTGGTCACACCAGACCTCATATTCACATGTTTCTTCATTGAGTGTTCTCATAATTTTCCCAAATAATATCTACAAATACATTTTAGAGAATCTGAGTCATTATATTCTCTCCAACATTGGGATTTAAACTCCTGAAAAGCCAAATCAAGGGTCACTCAAACATAATGATGAGGGTATTGAGCATGAAAATGACCCTATAACTCTCTTCTAATCTCTAAGAGATTCCAATGCTACCACTAGACACACAACAATGTAATTTATCACTCATTATGGATCCTCTCCTAAAATTCCTCGATCTTGATCGGGTACTCAACGAAATGCGCACCATCCTAGATGTCTAGATCACCCCTGTCTATAATGTGTAATGGGTCATCCACATACCTCTTCAACTTTGATGCATGGAAGACATCATGTACCATGTCTAACTATGGTTGTAGAGCCATGTGTTACACCACCTCACCAACTCTGCATAGTATTTGGAATGGTCCGATGAACCTCCAAGACAACTTGCCTCCCCGGTTGAATCATTGTAATCCGTGTCGAGTTGAGACCTAAAGAAACACATGGTCTCCATCCTTGAACTCCAAATCCCTCCAAAGGCTATCAGTATGAGTCTTATATCGACATTGTGAAGTCCTCGTCCTCTTATTAATGATTTGAACCTTCTCCATGGTAGCTCACCCCAACTCTGGGACCTTGAGTGCTGACTCTCCTAGGTCAGTCCACCAAAGTGGCGGCATATACGGTGTATTACAAGGCCTTGAATAATCCCATACCAATGGAAGAGTGGTATATGTTATTGTACGCAAACCTACCAATTATTTGGTGATCCTACCCATCTAGCCATTCTCCAGGGGATGAAACACAGTTCTCAGGAATAACGGAGTACCAAATTCCTCCTGTAATTCCTTCCAAAATTAGTATGTGAAGTGATGATCATGATATGAAAGTATGATCGATGGAACTCCATGGTGTCGAAATATATCTTGCTCGTAGAGTTATCTAATGCTCTCTAATGAACCCTCCACTCATATCTCTAGGAAGTGGGACAAATTGGTGATCCATTCAACCATCATCCTAATGGAGTATTTTCCCTAGTTGTATGTGGTAAAACCATCAATTATTCCATCGACATCCCATATCACTTCCATTCTAGATCCTCAAGAGGTTAAGTGGAACATGTAGGATCTGGGTGCCCGTCCTTCACTTTCTAGTAACCAGGACATCATGAAATGAAGTCAGTAACTCCCTTCATCATCAATGACCAACAAAACTAACATCGGGGGTCCAGGAAAATCATTACAAAACCATGATGTACTACCAAGGGGGTTGTATGTAACTCCATCAAAACCTCTTATCGAAATTCCACTACTATAACTCCACACCATCTGAATAAATGGAGTGATATGAACCTTTTGAATATCCATCAAGAGCATGCCTTGTGGATATATGAGCATGTAGGGTCTCATAGTCAATATCCCCAAGATGTGCCTCCTTGACTCGCTGTAAGAGTGGAGGGTTGACAACCATTGATGGAGGTAAGATACTCCATCTCTATCCATAAAGGATATTTGAAACAAGGACAACATCTCTAACACCTCTTTAAGAAACTACAAACTAGATATCCTACTGAGAGAATCTACCTCCACATCCCCCTTCCTAATGATATAGAAAATCTCAAAGTCATAGTCCTAATGGTAACTCTATCCTTGGACTCTATATAAAGATCAGATCCTTCTAAGAGACTATATAATTGGGACTCCTAAGATTACAATTGATGAAAAACGGATTTCCCATCAGGTAGTGTCACTACAAATATATTGTGAATACCACACTGCTAGCTCTAGATCATGGTTTGTATAATTCAACTCATGTCGTCTCAGTTGGAGGGAACCATAGTAAATCATAACTTTCCCAAACATCAGGAAACAAGAATCTAATTTCCTCAAGCATCGTATAGCACCATGTACTCAACAACCTCCTCTAGAAACCAAAAGATGGGAGCACACGTCAACCTCTACCATAGCTCTGAAAAGCACTGGTGGCACATCTATATCCCCACAAAAAGGTGGTCCCATTCATGTCAAATCCATCAAGGGTTCATACACTTTAGATAAGTTGGGACCAAACCTCCGATAGTACCTATCCAATCCAAGGAATCTTTGCATCTCTGTAATATTATTGGGTGGATCCCAAGCACTCGTTGCCTCAAACTTTACTGGATACACTAAAATTTATTCACCATAGTAGGAAACCTAGCACACATAACATCCACTTCACTAAGGGATATGATTGAAATTTCATGAGTAATTGACTACACCCTCTTATGTGTGAGTCTATCCTGTGATTATTAGGTTTCCTTTTAACCATCAAGTGAAATATCATTCCACCACTATAGACACACCACACCTCTCTCCTAAAATAGTAAATATGGGAATGAACTATGGATAACCAGATCATACCTAGAATGATGATGTAAGGCCTCAAAGCAGCTACCATGAGATCTGTAGTAAAACTCTCACCTCCAAGAGACAAGGAACACTTTAGGAAGTAGTTTGTGATCATTTGGTCTCCTCCAGTATGAGCCTACATGCATGAGGGTCAATTCAACGGTCCAACCAGAATCTCCCGTTCCTAAACAAGATTCATGGAAATGGAAAAATAACTAAAACATGTGTCTATCTAAATTGAATCCAACATAGAAAAAACACATACCATACCTTGAATCATTCTGAGAGCCCCTGGTTCATAATACCTAACCACATGTAGCTATCCTCTACCCTATCCTCCATCTCTCTAATATTGGTTTGGACCACCTAGGGGAGTTGGTGGTGAAAAGATGAAACATCGACAACCTCCTACTACTCTCCTTACTCCTCTGCCACGTACGACACTCTATATATTTATTAGCTTCTATCTTTGTCTCTTCCTCGGTGTTCTATCCAAATTCTTCTTAATAAGATTACGATCATTTGTAAAAATCATGGTCAATATATCCCATATCTCAACGTCAGTAAAATCACCTTTCTATGGGTTTACTGGACCCACCCTATGAGCCCCGAGATGTATATACACTATCCTAGGGCATCCTCTTGATATGTCTCACATGTCAAATTCCCTGATTGTGACATTGGATCCCTACTAAAAAGAAATATGCTCTTACTTTCATAATGATGAAAATCACTGGTTGTATACTCTTAGACAATAAAATTTCGACCACCTAATATTTCTCAATCACCCCAGAATAAGTAGGAATGTTAAAAGGGAAAAAACAGGTTCGGATTTCCCTACACAGACCTCTATTAAAGGTCTGAGCCCTGATGTATTGATCATGTATCATATCCATTGAGTACCAAGAGAGGTTGGTATGCCTCGATAAATACTTGGATACTGACATTTCATCCTTCCAAAAATTTAGAAGCTTTTGGATAGGCATATACCTTATATTATACAATAAGAACTCCTTTCTGAAAGGGTTCTAAACACCTTTCCATTGAATAGTTTCCTCATCTTATGATTTGGTAATGAAACCCCAACATCACCCTACTGAGCCATGTAGAAGTATTTCTTCCAAGACCACCATATAATCTATGGGAATCCTAACTAGATAAGACACTTGGGTCACCTCCTCAATAAATTACTCAACTACCTATGTGTCGGGCTCCCCTCATAACCAGAGCAGTCTTTACTGATGGAACTCATGAAGTGTTCCCATCGTGCACACCTCATCTGTTTATACTGCGGGTGCCGTATGATTCTCTACTGGTGATGATATAGATGGGGCACCACCTGGAGGTTTTATCTCTAGAAAAATTACATGTAGCAATGAATCTTTATCCGATGGATCAACCTAAAGATTACGTAGTTGAAGCATTGCTGGCTATCTACATGGAGACATACTAAATAAAATCAATATGCACCACGATCAATTATGTATAACTAGAGAGATAACTCAAGAAGAACATAGAAAACAAAAGCATTATTATAAGATGCATCTACCATTATTTTTTCCTACAACTATTATTCTCATGTACTGAGTTGAAATGCAGGAAATTAGATTCTTGGTAAATGCATATGTCGGCCACCACACCAACATTGGAGTCCCTGACCTGAAAGTCATACTCGAAGCACACAACATTGTTTCCCTAAAAAACCTCACAGACTCCCGGTCCGAAATTAGAACTTACCACTCTAATAACACTATGACATGACCTATTCTATAGGGGCATGTGTTGTTACTAACCCAGGACCGCCTCCAATAGATCAGGGGTTGGTGACTTGCACCGAGTTATCATATTCCCCAATGGGAGGCATTATACTAATTTACCTATAACCATGCACACATCTCTGAGCCACAAATTATCATATGTGAAAAAAGAAAGTAAAAAATTCATTCAAACCACTATATCCCACATCTAGAGTACAACTGTGAATGTACTGGAAAGTGAATAGTGATATAATATGATCCCCCCAAAAAAGATTCTACAACCTGAAGTCAAACCTGTATGAAAATAGAAACTGTTACTACTATTAAAACTGCATGAACACCTCAGTTTTCTTGCCTTGCTAAGCACCGAATGGTTCTGGTCAACCTAAGACTTCATTAAAGGGTTGATCATTAGAACAAGATAGGACACATATGGGAAAATCATGTGTAGGGGTTAGTAAAAAAATACTCAGAAGGACACCCTGAAACCACTAAAAAAATACCATGAAGGAAATACCATAATTGAAAACTGAAAACAAAATAAAACAAATGAAATTCCATAAAGGATTCAATAGTCATCTCCACACAGGTATATTTCAACAACACATATGAAACAATTATCTATATATAATAATTCTAGGACTCAATGTCTAGAGTTATGTCACAACCAATTACCAGCCACATGATTATGCTCAAAGCACGATTGTTTCGGGAGAACTCACTCCTTGAACCATGATATCATTAGAGATAGACACAAATAGTCCTACCTCATTTGGGCACTACCCAAATATGATCATATTTGTCAAGGAGGATTATGACAGAAAGAGAAAGGATCCTACTGAGAGAATACCCCAATTCTAATATGGATCAATCCGCAACATTGGGTATCCTACCTAGAGAATAACACTAACCCTACTGATTTGACTCGTAATTTAATGGATCTGTATAAGATAATACCACTAACCATATATATTCAGCCCACTATATTGAATACCAATTACCTACTCATATAGGTTACTTCAATTCCCCAAAAAAAGACAATAGGGGTGATAGAGGATCCTTTACAGTTCCACAGAGGAATATCAAAACTCTATCTGGGACTCAGCATTTAGAGGGGACCACAATCCAATAACATGGATGTGATGTTGTACTAAACCCTCAAGTAAAGGATCAAGGGAACATTATCACCATATAAATTTCCAAACTAAAATCTCACCATATTATTTCAAAAGTAATTTTTCGTCATCCGGGACCCAACACTACAAACAGATCCTCAAAAATACTCACCCTTTAGAAGTTATTGTGTTTTGAAGTTTTTGAATGGGGTAAATGGGACTATCGAATGACTCATGGTCAGTCTACATACCATAGCGGTTGACTACACCCCAACTGCCATTACTGCATAGAAGATAGTTTCATCGTGGATCATGGTCGACCACCACAATCGACTATTGCCCAGTCCATCCGACCCGAATCTAACTCCGGTCCAACCCAACCCGACTTGTCTCTGCCTAAGCCCTATTGGCCCAATATACTCCACCCCAATTCTACTCCCCTAGGATGGCCTGCTCTGCTAGAACCCAACCTTTTACCCTGGCCTGACCTTCTCCACTCCAACTACTGCTACTCGCCCTCTGTATTATTCCACCTCCACATCCCAATCCGCAACCTACAGCATCCACATATTTCCACCTACTACAGTCAACACCAGCTGGCCCCACCGATTTCCACATGGCCTAGACAACCCCCATGCTAACTCTCATGCAGTGAGGAGATGATGAACGCATAAAGAACATAAGAAATTGGGGGAGAGAAAAGTACATGAACACCCAATGAAATATCATTGGACTTTTTTCATGTTTCCTTCATTTCGTTTTAATTAGAAGGATAATCTAAGAGGAAAGTAAAAAAATCTCTTAAAAATAATCCCCAAAATTTAATACCCATCCAACAACGATCAAACAATAGATCAAACTATTCGTGGATTGACATGCATTCGTTTTGAGAATAATAGTTGGGGAAAATAATCATTGGAACAACCGCCCTACCCGGAGATTGTTTCTATTGTTTATGAAGAATAGTGTTGTTTTCATCATTGGTGAGATCCTCCAACTTTAGTGGTTTGACCATCCATGATCCAATCAGTGATTGGTCATCATTCCATGGAAATTCTCTCCCACAAAAATCTAAATCTCAATGGTTTTAGTGGAAAACCCTAATGAAATTCTATAACCATACATTCAATGGAGAAAGTGTCTCCATATAAATAAAATAATTTATCATTAAATTATTTAATGATGATTTCATCCATTTTCGGTTTACCTATAGAAGACCTGTGCCGAAAAATGTTAAGTCATTACTAGGGAAAGAAAACCATTAAAAACCAAAAAATGGAATTTTATTTCCAATCCATGTCAGCATTCATGAGTTACAAGGATTTTAATATAATATAATTTTATTTAATCATTTAATTTGCTGTTACATCGTTGGTGACTCTTACTACAGATTACCTTTGTTGAACAATGTTATGTCATTCCTAGGGTATATCCACTACTCTAAGATCAAATATGACCTCAGATTTATGATATAGGAACCAATTTTAGAGTTTCATAACTTTTTTATAAAATCCATGCGATCCTATGCTATTAATAACATAGCATTTGGAAAATATTGTTCTGGGCACTCTGAGACTCGGTATCATACGTTGTCTCAGCACATGGACTTATAATTTCCCCAAATAATTTATCAAAATAAAATCAAAAAAAATATTCTTTATTATTGTGAAGATGAATCCTATACATGATTTCAGATAAAATTGATCTTTTTGGAAACTATAATCAATATATCATTTCATGACTAGTTCCTCGTCTACTCGATAGACCAATAATATATACTGTATACGCCTTAGATACTTAAAGAAGGTCTTGGCTTCCTTACAATAGTTTTCACCTGGGGCATCTTGATATCATTCCACTACAAATAAGGAATGAATAACATATAGAAAATTACATAGCATAACATACATGAAAAACATGATTTCTGATGCATGTGTAGTCCTTAAAATCTTATATCTTTCATTATGTGTTTGAGGAAACATTTTTTTTCAAAATATGAATTCCATGTGAAATTGGAAACTATACCCTCTTGGATTTTTCTATACTAAATATCTTAGGAATATTTTCAAAATATGTACACTAAATTAGTCCATGAAGCCTTTGGATTTATCACAACTGATCATGATCCTGTGAATATAGGTTATTTCATACATGTACTTTATAAAGAAGCATGTGGTTTGCCATGTTTTAGATGACTATAAGTCTGTTGTTTCATTTCCAATAAGCGGTATGTCGTCGACATAAAATATTAATAAAATGCGCACTAACACTAAACAATTCATAAAAA
Source organism: Viscum album (assembly GCA_963277665.1). NCBI lineage: Eukaryota > Viridiplantae > Streptophyta > Magnoliopsida > Santalales > Viscaceae > Viscum > Viscum album. The sequence goes on from OY728135.1 coordinate 72,337,280, forward strand.
AAATTCACACAATCACACTTTATGAAACTAAATTCAATTGTGGCTTCATAAAATTGATGTTCCCTAACCGAGATTATTGATTTAATCTATCAATGGATCTTTTCGATTTTTATATGATGTTGGGATACTTTGGATTCAAAAATCCTTTAAGTTGTGTAATACAAACTTCTTCCTAATGATTCACATTAAGGAAGTTTATTTTGACATCAATTTTCCTAATATCATATTCTTGGTAATTTACAATGTAATGTAGAATACTAGTGAATTTCATCATTGAAACTTTTGAAAGAATTTTGTTGTAGTTTATAAGCCGAAGATATTTGAACCCTTTTCAACCATTTGTTCATTATACGTATTAACATTTTTCTCTATGTATATTTTTTTCAATACTAATTTACAATAAATATAATTTACATCCACTACAGGATTTAGCAAAATCCAAACTTCGTTTTGATACATGGAAATAAATTTGTAATTCATATATTATTTACATTTGGAAACATCTATTCCACATACATCTTCCTTGTAGGTTACAAAATCATTATTATCAACTAATAATGACTCATCATCCTCAGTCACTAGAAAACCACATCTTATAGGTTCCTTAACCTCCCTTTTACTCTTATATAGTACTTGTGCCTCTAAAATGTTCTCTAGAATAGGGATTTGTGGAATATGTTCTTGTTCCAACTAGTTTTTTATCTTTAACCTATACATCATTGAATTCTATCTTTCTCCTAATATCTTAATTTGAGATGTGTTCCATCTAAAAAAAATATTACTCCTTTCCTATATTTCTATTTTTCTATGGTATAATAAATATAATATCTCATTGTTTCCTCGAGGTATCAGATAAAGGTACACTTTTTTCTTTATGGTACACATTTTGTTTCAGAAGATGCCTTAAAAAATACAAAAAATCCCCACACATATAAGTATTACAATATGAGATTCATTACACTCAATAAATTTTATAGAATATCACCTTCTACATTAGTTGGAACTCAGTTTCATATTTTTCTATTGTTTATAGATTATATCACTAAAAGTATAATGAATTATTTGTATGACTCAACATTGATCTCTCCATATCTAACAAGGTGTGGTTCCTCCTTTTGTGTAAACAGTTTCACTGTGGTTATAATGTGAATTGAGTTGGGATAGAATCCCAAACTCTCATATATAATCAATGAAGTCTTGATTTTGATATTCTATACCATGGTCTAAGTATATTTTCTTAATATTCTTACTAATGTAGTTCTCAACATCATTATTGTAATATTTGAAACATCAAAATAATTCAACTTATACCTGATTAGGTAGAAATATCTATATATACTAAAATCATTAGCATAAGTTATGATACGTGAAATCTCATTCCATGATTCATCTAGAAATGGAACACACACATTGATATGAAAAAATTCAATACGATCCATAGCATTTCTGCTTTTCCACTAAATGTTTCATTTTCCATTTCACCTTGTAAATGTGTGTCACATACACCAAGGGGTTTTAGTTCAAAGGAGTCTAAATTTCCATCTTAGAGTAATTTTCTCAAAAAAAATTCTATTTACATAACATAGAAGATGATTCCTTAGTTGGGTGTGATGTGATTCATGTGAAGTAGGTTCATTATCAATTTTTGATAAATGGTTTTTATAATCCAATATATACATATCGTTATTTATAATTTCCTCACTAGGAAAAATTATGTCATTTTAAAAGAAGAAATATTTATACCCAAATTGGGAAATAAATCCATCTGTTTCATGTATAAATACATAAATGATATTTTTGGTAACATATGGAACAGAATAAAAATATTTTAAAACCAATATCATTCTCACAATCAACATGATGTGTTAGATTACAATAGATATAATAATAAGTATGGATCAGTTGGATTCTAGTTAGTCTAACTCACATCATCGAATATTCCAATATATAACTGGATCATGTAAATGAATATATATTGGAGAACATTATATTTTTTCTAATATCTAACTAAAATAAATATATATCATTCAATTAATAAAAAACACATGAAGATTAACCTTGCTTCTTTTCATGTGTGTCGTTTCTCTTTTAGTGTCACTTATTTTCACATGTGAAATGGATAACATCATTTCCCCTTGCCTGGTCCATGTTTATTCTCTTCTTGTAAGGTTGTGTTCAAAAAGATTTGTACTTTTAGATCTTCTTATGGCCTTTCATTTGTTTTACTATAAGTATGACATACTTTTTTCACTTCATATCCTTATCAAATTAGTGATACAATGTGAGAAGATCTGGAACATGATACTCTGCATTTTTCATATTGAAATTTAAAAAAAATGTCGGGGAAGATCTAAGGAAGTGATACATGAATGTGGTTAATGCATAATTAATTAGGAAATTTAAACCCTAGAACCACAATTTTCTCAATATATCCAATTAGTTTGACTATGTAAGTCCAATATGGCACAGCTTTTCCATGTTTACTCTGAGAATTTTACTCTAATATCTGAAATAGTTCATTTATAGATGTGTCCTAAAAACTTCTTTGGATATTTTGGACTCTTCTATAATAATTCAGGTTTGTATATGACATTATTAGTTCACTATACAAGGACAAAATCATTAAAAATTGAACATCATCCCGCTTACTTAGATATTTTTGAAAGACGATGAAGTCTTCAACTTTTTCAACCTTTACAGGTGAATCTAGTAGTGAGGATTCTAGAATTTATTATTTATGTTCATGATGTAAAACAACCTATAGGAATCATTACTATTCGTAGAAGTTACTACTAGTAAGGGGATGATCTTTCTCCAAATGTGATCTTAGGGATAATTTGTATGATGAAATTTTCATTATTATATAATATTAAAAGGGAATAGTAATAGTAATTTTCATTATTTAAAATTTGTGTGACATGACTAATAAATTGTTTTCAATTCTCCCACTATTTTATCAAGTCCCAAAAAACCCCTCCATTGGACTATGGATGTGTAGTTTCTCAGAAATTATTGTGTAAAGGATCTATATCCACATTCTCATACAATAAGTAGGGGTTTGATCAAATACTCAAATGTAATTAGTAAAGAAATTATTTTACAACTAAGGTATTACATCTCCGTGAACTATTGAGTGAACTCATTAATCTAGAAATTATGATAAGTATTTCAGTAGAACTTGGATACAAGTTACATCAAGTCTATAATGGGATACTTTTCATGATGTAAATTGGTTATGTCAAACCAAATAATTCATAAAAATTACCTGATAAATGCGACTGTCCCAATATGGTTAGACCAAGAACAAAGTTCTATGGATTTAATTCATAATAAATTAAGGTAAGGAACGATATGACTTATTATTAATCAAAGACATTTAATTTTTTGTGAAGAATGTTTTATTTTTAAATCCATTACATGTGTTGTTATATTAAGTGAACATTACTGAAGTTATTAACCATGTTTTGATAAAATAATTATGCATAATCCATTTATTTAAATTTAATCATTTCATACTAGTAAATTCATTTATGTTATTGTGGTCTTTTATCCATAAAATAAATAATGCATAAGATATAAATAAATAACCTAATCACGAGCTTATATAATTGTTGACTTATTAATTGAAAAAATAAATCCACCTATAAACCCAGTGGATAACTTCATAGGATAGTCATTAAATGTGTTTCAATATCCCACTTATCCACCAATGTGTCACATGGATTGATTTTGACTCAGTTATGCCTTGAAAAAACACCATTATCCTTTGGATACTTCCTTTATTACATATGTTTATAACTCACACACATGTAAGGGGATCCAAATGGTTGGTTAATTGGAATTACACAGATAACCTTGTACATGCATGTAATTAAAATAAAATTGATAGGGATGACTCACATGCCATAATATTTAAATTAATAAAATATGATTGAAAACCCATAAAATAAAATTAAATTTAATTAATCCTATACAAATAGTGGTCTGTTCCAATATCATTAATGACCATACACAGAAAATGAATGTGAAAAATTATAGTGCCTAGTATCCACATTAATGAATTCATTATTATTAACATAAATACACTTGTATTAATTTAAACTTTAATTAATTAGTTAATTCCATTTATCTTAATGTCAATCTAAAGTCTCTTAGAGATACTAATCATAAATGATTTTTTTTAAAATAAAATGGAATAAACAATATTTAATGATAATTATAATAAATTAATTTATAATTTATTAAATATTAAATAACATTATTATATAGTCAAACACATCTGGTGATAAATATGTAATTAGGTATTAAATATGAAAATTAATATTTTAATGTAATTAAATTCTGTCAATTATCCGGAGACGAAACAATAAGTACTTACAAGAGACATGTAGTGTCCCTCATTTTCCTTGTGTGTAGGATAAATTATTGGGGCCTCAACATGTATCATAGATATATTAGATGAAATGAACTAATCAGATACACATCATGTGGACCCCTTATCATGCGTATGTGTAATGAACTGAATGACTCAACATGTTCTTCGAATGTGAGGATTAATTATTTACCTATTTTGTTTTATGGATACATGTTGTGCGTTTTATTAATATTCTAGGATGTCAGTTTCCAGTGGTGTAAAACCGAAATTTTGACCACAAAAATATCATGAATTTTATATCTATACTATATAGATTTCATGATGTTTACACTAGATACACACCATATAGTCTAACAAACAATGTTCCTGTTTGGATCGATCAACACATGGTGTATAATAAACTCACCTCATGTAATAACTACTCAGTACAATCTGTACAATGTGACACATTTAGGTGCAGTGAACTGTAGGTTCTAAGCATAGTGAAAGGATGAGTTGGGTAGTTCCCAACATTGCTTTCTCAATAATAAATGATGAATTCATGATCTATATCATGTTTTGGGTACAATGGAATAATAGTAGGGGTGGTGACCATCGTTGCTTTTGTTTCATGATTGATGACTAGTCAGATATCTATGACGATAAACAAGGTGATATCTGTAATGGATCAATGATAACAAACAAGCATAATCATGCCAGAACTATAGACACAAGATCTCCACATATTGTTTATAGTTAATTTAATTTGATATAGAATTTACTCTGAGGAATAAATTCTTTATTGATGAATTTGATGTCAGATTTGAGGTACATCACCCTTACATAGTAGATATAATGTATATATTTCATCTAGTGGTGACCCACACATGATATAGGAATCTATATACGTCGCTGAAGGAGTCTCTGGGTGATATCAAAGAAAATAATTGTACATGCATCATCCACCTTGATCACATTGAGAATTAATTATGAATCATTATAATTGATCCCATGGGGGAGGATTGCTCACCATTTGTGGGTGAGTTCCTGGACAAGGGATATTTCTAGGTTGGGGATAATTCTACATGATTCTTTGTATGTAACTGAATTGGATAATTAGAAAAATAACATAATTGGGTATTTATATTTCTAGGGTTAGAATTAAATAATCTCATAAGTTCCCATTCTTATTTTATTTAATCAGAGAATAACCCCATGTCAAATAATAGTATTATTATTATTTTTTTGTGACATGTGATAAACATGAGAATTATAATTAAATATTATTTAATCAAATAATATTTAACATTATTATTTTATCACCAAACCATTAATCTTGGTCCTCCATTCCCCCACAATATTTATCAGACCTTGAATAATTACTATTTATTTATTAAATAAATATCACTTTATTATTCATTGATAAATAAATAAATATTATATTTACAAACTAGTAAATAAAAATTTATGTGTGATGAATCATTTATAAGTAATTATTAAACAACATATGAGAAGAATATTAATTCAAACAATGAAATAATTAATAAAAACATATTATTTAACTGATATTCTAGATGTACATAGCGTGTGACCCTCTAATCCTCTTTATCAGTGGAATTTGGAAAAATGGCTTAAAGTCCAAGGTTAGCATCTAGAAACATGCCTAGCCACCCATAGGGAATGAAGTTAATTCCACAATAACAATTCACCTCATACGAACGCTTACTATGTAATATAATATCTTTATCATAATTTATCTAATCAAGCAGGTTGCATGTCAGTTCCATCAACCTATATGCTTGATATATCATCCATTGACTTTATAGAAATAAAAAATGACTATAGAAGCCCATGGGAAAGTATTTATTTAACAAATATCATTTCCATAAATGGATCTATGATATTAGCTTCTATTATTGAACAGATGGGAAGAATCCTTTCTTGCATTATTAATTCATGAAATATTAATCATGACGCACCCAACCTATTCTACCGCATTGTTAATATATTTCATCATAGTTTTCATCAATACATAAATGTACATGACTCATAATATTCATTAATAATAATCTTAATGTATAAGGACCAATACACACATCTGCAGATAGGAACATCCTATGAAAATTATAAATGTGGATTTCCTACTGGTGGGTCTCGTTCTCATTATATCATACTAGATATTACTAAGGGAGTGAACTATAAAAAGATTCCTCTAATTTTGATGAGTCTCAACTACTAATAGCTTGTATAATTTTTCCCTCAAATGATATCATCAGGGTATGTGGGCTATTTTTAAGAATATTTTCATATAACTTTCATTTTGACATCATAGTAGAGAACTACTATGACCTTTTAATGTGATAACTACTCTTATCAAATCATAACATACTACGTCATATCGAAGAACAATCATGATGTGATAAGTAGTTTTTTAATATTCAAAACAATGAATAAAAGATTATAATAATGTATATAGATGTTGGTTAGAGGGAACCAACTCCAATATACACCCACTAGAACTAGATCCAACTCCTAAGAACCTTCAGCCTGCTAGATCTCACATGATACTCATTATTCTGCTGAGATAGGCCTTTATTCAAGAGGTCTTCCAGATTCTATTTTTTGGGAACACATCCCACTACAACATCACCCCATTTAGAAAATTCATCAATAGGTTATACTTTGTAAGTTTGTTCTTTTTCTATTAGTGTGACCTTGTTTCATTTTAATGATCCACCACTATAGTAATATCAAAATAAAATGTGATAGGGAATTTACTATTAGTTACCACATCATACTCCTGAATAATGTTCAAAATCCAAACGGATTCCTTAGATATATCAGAAGCCACCACATACATGGACTCCACTATTGAATCAATTACAACTAGATTCTCTGAACACTTCCATCTCATAGATAATCTGTTGAGATACAAAAAACATCTTGAATGTGTCTTCCAATCATTCTGATCACTCTGAAAACATGCATTAGTATAACTCCATAAGACAAGATCCTTTTCTCCTTCCTACACTAGGAAAATATGTTTATTTCTTCTCAGATACTTAAGTATAGTCTTACCAGCAGCCCAATTCTATTATCCTTTATCTAAATGATACCTACCTACCATGATCAATGCATGGGTAATATCATTGTCTAGTACATATCATGGAAAACAATATTGATCCTATCTCTGAAGGGTATGCGATCTTACTCATTCTATCTTTCTCATCATGTGCCTGAGGACACATTTTCATATAAATTTATAAAATATTTGACACTCTATCCAAAACCCTCTGGGATTATTCCATACAAAATGTCTTTAGTATTTGGTCAATATATATTCTTTGAAATAGTCCAATATGCCTCTTGGATTTATCATGAAAGATCTTGATACCTAAAATATTTACTGCTTCACCTAACTCGCTCATGGAGAAGCACTTATTTAACCAATCCATAACTAATTGTTAGACTGGTATGTCATTTCCAATAAGTAATATGTTATGAACATAAACTACTATGATAATGATTATATTCCCACTAAACCTCTTGTAAACACATGACTAACATTCATTCTTAGTGAAACCAAATTCTTTTATGGATTTATCAAATTGAATGTTCCATGACCTAGATGCTTTCTTCAATCCATAAATGGATCTCTACAACTTACATGACATTTTGGCATAACCTGGAGTTACAAAAACATATGGTTGTGTCATATATTGTTATTCTTGAATGTTCCTGTTAGGAAATGTAGTTTTGACATCCTTGTAGCAACCCAACCTTTACGTACTTGGATATTATATTTCTATTGTTGAATAATTAATTCATTAAACAATCAAATTCCTAAAGATCGTATTAGTTTAGTGTCTTTGTAAAGTCAGACCATAATTTTATTAATTAGTGAAAGTTCTTCAAAATCATCCATAAATATATTCCACATGTGTTTACCTACCTCAAAACCTTCATTATTTCATCGGGAGAATAAATCATAAAAAGGGTGAGCTCAAATTCTAAGTAAGGGAAAACATGAAGAACATAAAACAAAACATAAATTTAATAATGTAAAAACATGAACATAAATATTGAATATCAAAATCATGAGTCATGAAATAAATGTTGGATGTTTGTAATGATTAAATCATAAATAATCATGATCCGTGTTAAAATAAAATTGACATAAAACATGGAATTGTGGAAAATAAATAAGCACTTGATATGATTTCTATAGTAACCAAGGCATTACTGCCAAGACCATCGTAGTGGAAAAAGTACATTATAGAACTGGGTTAACAAGTCATTCCAGTCATATATTACAAAACCAAATTTACTTTCTATTGGAGACCTATATTACTGAACCAGATTTACATTTAATTATAGCCATGTATTACTGAACTAGATTTACTTATTGTTCCAGCCATGTATTACTGAACCAGATTCACATATAATTCCAACCAAATATTACTAAACCATATTTACTTGTCATTCTAGTCATTTCTGTATAATGAGATATAAATATTAAACCAATGCATTGAAGGGATATATAGTCCCCACTCATATCATGATGAAATCATTCTTACATGGGACACAAAAACATAATCCTTTCATCATAGCAAAACCAAATAAATAAAATGGGTTTCATAAAAATCATTCTATCATATCATAATCTATATAAAATATCATTACATAATCAACACAATACATTAATCGTTATAATAGGTATAGAAACATAACCCATGATAAAGATAATCATCTTTGATGGAAGATAAGTTTTATAAAACACTATATCTTAATTCTGGAGGTAAATATCATTTTTTATTCAAAAACATTTTTTTTAAATGTCACAATGTTTTAATAGAAATGAATTTAATTGAATATAAATAAAAAAATCATGTAGAGGAATATTCTTTTGAATAATGAATTATTCAAAAATACTTTCATTCTGTGTAAGTTAAAACTCATTCTCCTCATACTTTTACCGGAAAAGTCAAAAAGTACATAATATCAAAATACATCAAAAGATTCCGTTCATACCATTTAATAAAAATTTACCAATGTATAAAATCGACCTAAATTTTTTTTATAAGAATAAAAATAATATTATATATTTTGGAATCATGGATATGGATAATAAATATACCCTATTATAATCATATGAATACAATCTCGGATAATAATGAGATTGAAAAATTACCCCTTACATAAGGTTCAATTTCTTCAATATTTTTCTGAAACTCTTTTACACTGGGTCTAAATATGTAATTAACTTGTAAAATTACCATAATAATATTTTTATATCATATACGATTCACTTATGACTTTATATTACATGTTTATTTATTAATTCTATTGTAAACCAATATTTTGGGTAATAATATTTTTATTTATTGTACGTGTTTTGACTTATTGTTCATGATCATATTACATAGATCATGATTTAATTACTTCTATAATGTAAAACATTATATATATCATAAATAATCAGTATAGAAATATATATAATAGATAGATAATTTAAATGTAATTCATCATTCATGGAGATTGTAGGTTGTACGTACACATGAATAATGTTATCGTTTCCTTATTGAATCGAAATGAATCCAGTAAATAAAATTTATACATATACATAAATACTGTAGAATTATTATGTCATATATTTCATGATTATTTATTATATATACTTTATAATTATTCTTGAATGATTAACATGGTTAATTAATCTCATCACATCGTGGAGACTGTAGGTCGTATATAGGCATGAGTGATGATATCATTCACAAAATGGTTAAATGGTATGGGATTTAATGGTATAATAATTATAAAAAATAATTATCATGTTAGATTAATTATTTTAATTTAATATTCTCATCATTATACCCAACCAAATTATGTATTGATGAATAACAATTACCCCATGGAGTGGAGACGGTAAGTCGTATGTACACACGCATTGTGATATTTTTATTCGTAGGATGGATAAAGGGAGGTACAGGGTTATAACATAATTATAATAAAATATATGTGTGTATAATATACATCATTTTTTAATTTATTATGGAAAAAACATAATAATAGGTAGTGGTAGAAGAAAAAATTTTTGGAAGAGGTGATAAAACAATTACTTCTTTTTCGAGTATCTCTTTCTGATTTGCAGAAAAGGATTCCCTAAGATGGATTACTTCCCAAATTGTTTCCTCTGGGAGGAATATAGGTATTTTGGGAGTTTATTTGAGAATATTTTTTATGATTAAATGTTCTTGAAAGGTGTGAGTAAGTGGGTAGAGTTGGTGTCCTTTTATAAGACGGAGTAGGGGCCCTTTAGGAATGTCTTAAAATATTAATTTATTATAAATTTATTTTCAGTTTAAAATGGTCCCAAACATATTTATTTAGACTATATGATGTGTATGGTTGTAAATTATATCATACAATAAAATTTAGACATGTTTTTATTTTATTTTAAACCTTATCATTTTAATTTATCCTCATTTAATCTATGTAATTATAATTGTCGTAATAATATTCCAAATATTAAATGGTAATAAATATTTTTTTGTGTTGTAAATTTTCCATAATTAGATACTTTACGAATATTTTGATCATATAATATTCACTTTGAAATTTTTTAATATTTTTAATTTTTTTAAATGATTTAATAATAAGTTATTGTTATAAAATATCAATACTGTCAATTTTGACACTATTAATTTATTTGACTTTGAATAAAATAAAAACAGAAGATGGATTAGAAAAAAATATTTAATACACTTATAACATGTGACATTAACCTAGAAAATTCTTGGATCACATCAATTAGTTCATATGATATTTATTTTAATATTTTGAAAAAATATTAATTGGATATTTCAATCAGTAATGTAATTTCATTAACACTATTATGTCATCATTAATGGTAATTATTTAATCTCTAAAAATTATAAATAAATTTCCTTGATGTAAATAATTTTAGTTTCATTTTGAAGCCTATTTATATTTCAGGTTTTATCCTGTTTATAACAATATTAAAATTATAATACTTATAACATATAAGAGTGTGACAATTTATCACATTATATTGTTCAAATTATAACTACATCACATTAATAGAAAAAATTCCATTAGATTAATAATTTGATAACCTTAGTTAATATTAGTCGACATTAATTCATGCAATATACTTTTGGAAGGTGTTAGTGCAATTTTATTATATTTATCATATTGTTTGTACCACTAATTTACCTGATTAACCTTTAAATGTGGTAAATAAAAATTAACAAAGTTACTATTTATAATATTCAAAAAAAAGTAAACTATTAACAGAAATGGTCCCCACTAATTACAAATATTTAATCCATTTTTATAAATTCAAAATATATAAATTTCATTTATTAATTAAAAATTAATTGTTATTGTCAAAACCAAAAAACCTATTTTTATGAAGTAAAACTACCAAAAGATCGACATGTATTTATGTCCAATTTAAATATAATTTACATCCTACAAACAAAATTGTATTAAGAGGTAAAAACATAATCCATTTTCCCTTTAAAACCAATTAAATAAAATAATATATTTATATATGAAATTTAGGTGAAAGGGAATTTTTGAAATAAAATATACTGTTTCTCATTATTCATTAGAATATGAATTTTATTAAAAAAATATTGAAAATTCAACTGAAGTAAATTTCGATGTCCCGTATCCATATAAGATGTTTATTTTATCATATAGAATACATAAAAGTGATAAAAACTAGATTTAAAATCAGCGCTCAATCAAAAGGTGCAAAACAACATTTTTTTAAAAAACATTCTTTTATCTAAAAAATCGAATATGTTCTAAAATAATGTTCGAGAAAATACATAATATGAATGTTAATGTTATATAAAATTCAAAATGTGATTATTACTTTTGATAATGGATAGTTTATATTCCATTGAAAAAAAATATTTTAATAATATATCATTGTTTAGTGAAACTCAGTATTGCATTCAACACAAGCTATCAAGAAAGGTCCCACTTGTGTGTAATGAAATCCAAGTGTTTTGTGTACTGAAATCATCCATTGGTTTTGTGTATAACATAATCTAGACACATTTATTTTATAAATTGAACAAAATCTGTACTCAGTGTTTGTTGTATCATATGAAAACTCAGTGTTGCGTGTAACACACGATTAGTCGGTTTAGTGTGAAAGGATTGTTTGACATAGTGCATTGAATGATATAAATGAAAATTTTAATTTATTCAAAAAAATGGTCTACAAAACTTTGGGTGTTACATTATTCCCCCTTAAAATAAATTTTTCCCTCAAAATTCATATGGGTTATAAAATGTTTACTACTTGAATGTTTATTTCATAGAAACCCACATCATAAAAAGGAATACTGAAACATCATATTAAAAAGAAATTCTATAAATATAATGGTAACCCAATGTAACACATCACTATGTTTCCACATAGTATAACGTAGGTGGGAAGTGAAAACATGGATATAGAAAGAAAAAAAATATATTCCTCATGTTCGGATGGATAGTGATAGAGAATAAGGTTTGGAGAATGTTAAAAACCAAAAAACCATAAATTTGTGATGATTTAAGGCACCATTTGATTCATCAGATAAAAAGGTACTAGGATGACATTTTTTATTTTCAAGATCCTTTTCCCAAAGTTAATGAACGTGATAAGAAATACTTTTTTGATTTCATTATAATCTCATCATAGGTCGTGCCTTGAACAATTTCCACTTCATCACTTATTCAATGAAATGAAGTTGAATTTTTCATTCCTAATGTGTTAGAAGATCATGTAAACCAAAAATAGAATGATAGGTCATTCCATATACCTTTATCAAAAAAAAATTATCACAAGTTATAAAATATACATAAGTCCGTCTATGGTGAGATTAATTGTATATGGTTCAAAAAATGGACTTATACTTTATCTATCATACCGATTAAATAAATTAAATCTAATTTATAATAACTAGGGACTTTCCATAGGCCCCTGGTTGGAAATAAAGGCATGTAACTCGTTGGTTGTGGGTTTGATTCCCGTAACCTTATCCGACATGACAAGATGTCTCGTGTCCCGTGGGTTTTACTTTTTCTTAAACTATACTTTTATAACATTCCGGAAAGAAATTTTTTAGCCTTAAATAATACTATCTGATTTCCAACATAATCCATTCCAACGTTTAGGCATATCCAAAATACATCTATACAAACTCATAACTCAAATAAAAAAATTACATGAAATGTCATATAACAAGCATGGTAATAACTTCATTTATTCACCATATATCATTAGATATATCTTTTTGGTAATATTCCATAAATTTGAAGGACTTAATCATGAATTTTTTTGAGTCATGGTAATAACAATAATTACTGCTTATCCTTATTGAAAACATGCATGTTTTCTTATTTTAAAATTTATTAGATATATTCCTTAAGTCCAAAAAAGTTGTATACTCCATCCATGATAGAAGAAGAAAATTGTAAATTACTCCATAATTATCCCCCAAGAAACTAGCATCATCTAATTTACTTATTCTAATCCAAAATATTTTTATCCAATTACCATTATCTAGATATAAGGTACATTTTAAGGGTTATTTTTTCCTTAATCATGTGTTCTCCAAGTATATGACATTACCCTTAAATCACATTTTTGGTTAAATAGAAATATTCAACATATCCATTCAAATCATTAATGAAAAACATATACAGAAACCAATTATATACCTAATGATTCATATATCATAATCTATGAATTCTGAAACATATACACATGAATCACCCAACTTTATTCTTAAACCATTAATCAGGATCCATCATCTTCAACTTTTCTAAAATATGAATCATGTATTAAGGTTTCTCAACCTGAATCTTCTTAGGTTTAATATAATAAATACTAGAAGAACATCACATACCTTTTACATGTCATTTTCAATTTCTCTATCCCCAGCTGTATGAGCAATACACATACAATCATCATGATTACTTTCATGATATTTACACTTAGTAAATTGGTCATCAATATTCCGATAATTTCTACATCTTAAAAAATTAATGCTTAACCAAGTTCTATGTGGTGGTAGATATTGACTATGACCATAAACAAACGTGTGAGAAATACATAGGAGAGATTCAAAACCCATAATTAAGGTAAATTACTTCTAATATTTCAATCTATGATATTTTAGGTTTAATCCCTTGTTCTTCAAGATTATTAAAAAGAACTATAGGATTGTAACCATACATGAATTATCCTTATAACATCCCTAGACATATTCCTAGAAATATTTCTAGGGATCTCACTAAATTTTTCACATCCTAGTTTCCAAAGGTTGACTAATCATTCACTCTGATACCAAATATAGTGACCAAACCATGACGTACATAAAAATTACATTTATTTTGTGGAATACATAAAATATTAAATAGACCAAATCCCAAAGACTGTATTAGTTTTGTTTCTATGGAAACTTGAACCATAATCTTTAAACATGGTGAAAGATCTTCAACATCTCCCATAAAGATATTCCCCTTTTTTGCTTTCATAAAATCATTCTTTTTATCATGGGGAAAAGAAAATATAAAAAGGTTGAGCTTAAATTTTCACTAAGGGTAAACATGACGAAAATCATACAAAACATAAAAATAAGATTGTAAAAACATGAACATAAATTTTGAATATCAAAATAGTGAGTCTTGAAATAAATCTTGGTAGTTTGTAAGTCATAAATCATAAATGATCATGAACCATGATAAAATAACATTGAAATAATACATGGAATTGTGGAAACAATTAAGCACATAATATTATTTCCATAGTATCCGAGGCATTATTTCCAAGACCATCAAAGTGGAAAAAGTTTACTACTGAACTCGGTCCACTAACCATTCCAACCACGTATTACAAAACCATATTTAATTGTCGTCCTAGCCTTGTATTATTGAACCAGATTGAAATGTGGTTCCATCTATGTATTAATTAACTAGATTTACTTATTGTTTCATCCATGTATTTCTAAACTGGATTTAGTTTCCATTCCATCCTTGTATTACTGAACTGAATTTACATGTCATTTCATTCATGTCTATATCAGGAGGTATAAATTGTTACCTATATCATTTGTGTGAGATATAGTCCCACACATCTCATAATGGAACCATTATTTCATGTTCCACAAAAACACAAATCATTCCTCATAGCATAACATAGGAAATAAAATTAGTTTCTTAAACATTATTCTATCATAACATAGTCAATATAAAATATCATTCCATCATCAACACAATCAAATAATTGTAATAATAGGGATCTAAAAATAAACATATTTAATGATAATTATCTTAGATGGAAAATAATTTGGACAAAACACACGATCTTAATTCTGGAGAAAAATATCATTTATTCTTCAAAAATAGTTTCTTTTCTCGAAATGTCAAACAATTTTAAAATAAAATAATTTAATTGAAAATAAAAATAAAATAATGAAACGTAATAATCATGGAAATAACTAATTATTAGAAAATTCATTGAATTCATGTAAGTTAAAAAATATTCACCTCGTACATTTACATGAAAAGTCAAAAAATTCATCATATCGAAAAACACAGAAAGATTACTTTCATACCATTTAATAAATATTTACTGATGGGTAAAATTGTATTCTTAAATTTTTATAAGAATAAAAATAATATTACATATTTATGAATCATGGATGTGGATGATAAATATTCCCTAGTAAATACATATGAATAAAACAATCTTGGATAATAATGGGATTTCAAAATTATCCCTTACCTGAAGTCTGATTTCTTCTGTATGTGTCCAAAACTCTTGTATAGTGGGTTTAAACATTTTATTAACTTGTATTATAACCATATTAATATTTATTATATCATATATTATTCACTTATGACGTTATATTACCCATTTATTTTTCAATTCCATGTTAAAGAAACATTTTGGGTAATGATATTTTTATTTATCGTAAGTGTTTTGACTTGTTACTCTGGACATTGTTGCATATATTGTGATCTAATTACTCAAATAATGTAAACCATGATTTATATATTCTAAATATTTAGTATATAAATATATATAATAGATAGGTATATGAAATATAATACAATGTTCATGGAGATAGCAGGCCATGCGTACGCATGATTGTAGTTTCCGTTTCATTATTGAATTGAATGGAAGAAAGTAAATGATATATATATATATAGATAAATCCAATAGAATTATTATGTAATATTTTTTTTTTATATATAATTTATAATAATTCTTGAATGGTTAACATGGATAATGAATCTCATCGTGGTGTGGTGACAGTAGGTCATACGTACATATTAGCGACGATATCATTCACTTAATGGTTAAATGGTTTGGAATTGGATGGCATATCCATTGTACTCATTATTATACCCATCCAAATTATATATTTTTTATTTATAAATTACACCATGACATGGAGATAGTAAGTCATATGTACACACACATGGTGACATTGTTATTCAAAAGAAGGGTAAAAGGAGGTATATGGTTTTCCCATATTTATAATAACATCTTAGAATGTATAATATACTATATTTATTACATTATTATGGAAAAAACATCAGAATAGGAAGTAGAAGAAGAAAATAATTTTGGAAAGGAGGGGATAATTTAATTACCACTTTTTCAAGTATCTCCTTTTGATTTTCACAAAAGGTATCCCTAAGATGGATTTTTGTCCAATGTATGGAATATATGAGGAATGTATGGAATTTGGGAGCTTATTTTATCCATGTATGTATGATAAAAATAGCATGAAAGGTGTGAGTAAGTGGTTATAGGTAGGGGCCTTTTATAAGAGTGAGGAGTGTTACTTTAGGAAAGCCTTAAAATATTTATTTATTATTAGTTGTTTTTCGGTTTATAATGGTCCCAAACTCATTTATATATATTATAAGATGCGTATGGGTCGAAATAATATCAACCAATAACATTTAGACATGTTTTGAGTTTATTTAAAACCAAATCATTTTGATTTATCCCTAATTAATCTATTTAATTTTATATGCGATAATAGTCTGATAAATATTGAGTGGTTATACATATTTATGTATGTGTTATAAATTTTTCGTAATTATATACATTATTCCATTTCTGATTATGTAATTTTAACTATGTAATTTTTAAATATTTTAATTATTTTTAAATATTTTAATTATTTTTTAATAATTTAATCATATGTTTTTTATATAAAATTTCTATAGTGTAAATTTTGACACAATTCATTTATTTGACTTTAACAAATATCCAAAGAAATGATAAATTCAAACCAAATTATTTAATGCATTCCTAAAATTTCATATACACCTATAAAATTCTTAGTGAATATTATTTAGTTCATATGATATTTAGTTTAATATTTTTAAAACCATTTATTTGATATTTCTATCAATATAATAATATCTCTATCACTATTGTGTTATAATTAATGGTAATTATTTAATCTCTAAAAATTATAAATAAATTTTCATTATGTAGATAATTTCATCATCTTTATGGGGATTATTTATGTTTTTTGTTTTATAAAATTTTATCACTATAATAAAATTATTATACTTATAATAGATAAGAGAGTGAATGTTGTCAGTTTCTTGTGTTTTGATTATTATTATATCACTTTCATTACCAAAATTCCATTAAACAAATAAATTCCAACAATTAGGTGATATTGGTCAGCTTTAATTCATCCAATATGCCTTTTTAAGGTGTCATAGTAATTTTATTATATTTATCATATTGTATGTTGCCCTAATTTACCTGATTTACCTTTAACTTTGGTAAATAAAAATTATCATAGTTTCTGTTCATATTATCCATAATATAAAATTATCCTATTAAAATAATTTCATCCCACTTATTCTAAATATGGAATCCATTATTAAGAATTTAATATAATAAAGATTAATTTTTTAATTGGAAATTAATTTCCGTTTCCAAAATCTGAAGCAGGTTTTTAAGAAATAAACACTATAAAAATATTATCCTGTGCTTATGTCTAATTTTAATGGGAATTAACATCCAATGACCAAAATTGGTTTATATAATAAAAATATAATTTATTTAATTATTATTACCAACTAAAAATATAATCTAATTACATAAATAAATTTGGTGAAAAATTCAGTTCTGAATTAAAATGCAGTATTTTTAACTATTCATGAAAATGTGAATTTTACTAGAAAATACCAAAAATTCAAAGTAAATTTTGATGTCCCACTTCCAAATAAGATTTTTATATTGTAAAATAGAATTTATAAATGTTTTAAAAACTATATATAAATTCGGTGCACCATTAAAAGGTGGAAGAACTCTATTTATTGAAAAGTACTTCTTTTTATCCGACAAATTTATTTTGTTCTTATATCATGTTCTAGAAAATACATAAGATAAATGTTAATGTTATATAAATTTCAAAATTTAGTTAATAATATTAATAAAACCTTGTTTATATACCAATAAATGATAATATTTTATTAATATATCATTATTTAGTGAAACTCAGTATTGCGTACAACACAACCTATCGAGAAAGGTAACTCTTATGTCAAATGAAAGCCATGACAATGTTTCGTGTAGTGAAATATCCCTTTGGTGTTTCATATAACATAATTCAAACCTATTTAATTTAAAAAATGAACAAAATATATACTAAGTTTTGGGTGTTTCATATGCATACTCAGTGTTGTGTGTAACAACGACAAGTAGGTTTAGTGTGGACGGAATGTTTGACTCGGTTCTTTGAAAGATATAAATGAAAATAGTAATTTATATGAAAAAAATGGTCCATAAATATCGTGGTTTTACTATCCATCTTGAAAATATCAAAGTCATGGTATGATACTATAACAAGTAAAATTATAATGGTTTTAAAGATGGAAATTGGGGATAAAGATTTATCGTAGTCAATTACTTGACATTATTAAACCCTCTAGCCACTAGCATCGGGTTATAAATACTTAAACTTCAATTTCGCGTTTCCTCTTGAATAAATGTTTTCATCAAATAGGATTTATATCAACTGGTGCATCGACTAGAATCAAAACCTTGTTCTGATACATGGAATCCATTTTAGAATTAATGGATTCTTTCCATCTTTCAACTAGTGAGTTCTATAATTTCTCCTTATTGGAGGGATGTTAATCACTGTAAACCAATAACGAATCAATATCTTTGGTGACTATAAAACCACATCTCTATGGTTCTCTTACCTCTCTTACACAATGATGCAGTACTTGTGATTAAGGAACTACTTCTTCCATGAGGATCTTTGGATTATATTCTTATACCAACTCTTATGTAGATTGATCTTAAAATTCATCAACGTAAATATTACTCCTACTATCCACTATAAGGATGTTCTCCCTCTTAAAATAAATTTATTTTCTGGTCATAATCACATTCTTATATGAGGGGTTATATAGTTAGTATCCATTTGTTTCCATATGATACCCTATCAAGATACACATAATAACCTAAGGTGCTAGTTTATTTCATGAAAAATCCATACCAAATGTGTCGCATCACCATACAGGTGTATGCGACATTTTCCTTACACTCTATAGATCGATGTTAATTCCATTTTCAGTTGTAGCTGGTATTCGGATTAATGTGCATGCCACAATTTGTAACGAATATCCCAAAAAGGATTATGGAAGATCTGCAAGACTCTTCATCAACAATGCAATGTCTAGCATGGTACAGTTCCTCCTTTCAATAACACCATTCCACTATACTAAAAATCGTGGAGTGAGTTGAGATACTATCTCAAACGCTCGTAGAAATTAAATAAACTCATGGTTAATATATTCACCACCTTGATCCAACCAAATCATATTTATCTCGTCACCAAGATGATCCTATACTTAATTCTTGAATTCCTTGAATTTATTAAAGTACTTCAACTTGTACCTTATAAATTAAATATATTCATATCAACTAAAGTGATCAGTAAAATCATTAGAGATCTCATACCCCTATTTTCTATCATTCTCTTAATAGATGACCCAAAGGGGATACATCATGTTATAGGTATCCATATAATCATGTTTCTTTAAAAACTCATTGATCATGGATGATAACCCAAATCACAGAACATATGTAGCATATAATCATGCCTTTTAATCACACGTATGTGAGGGGAAAGGGGGGTTTACATAAATGAATCATTGGGCACACATACCCTACCTAATTAAAGTAGATAAATAACACATGGCAATAATTTAATTTAATAATAAATTAAACGAAACCAGTCACATAGAGGAGTTCTAGTCTAGATCATGATCATCCATATTATTGTAATGAATTGCACATTTAATAAAACTAGCATTCAATTATTAATTTTTATTATTTATGATATTTGATGCTCGAATCAATTAATTATTTTCATTAGTTAATTAATATTTTATCTTTATCCTTATTCTCATTTAATTGATTTTATATACAATTATAATTTTAGTCAAATTAAATAAATTCATTTAAAATTATGTTTTACATAAACATACATTTGAAGTAACATGGGGAATACTCGTCCAAATCTACCAAACATGAAATATACTTTTATACTATTTTTCACTTGTGACATATGGTATACACATATTGTCATGTAATTTCAAAACATATACTTCACGTATGATTAGATGAATTACATGAATTTTCAAGGATGTGTTATGCTTCAATGTACATAGATTGAATACTTGTAATGTGACTTCTACATGATATGTAGATCATAGCATTACAAAAATATTAATTAATCATTTAATTATTTATTTCTATTAAAACCTATAACATGGAGTTTCCTATAGTTTCTAAGACATGCATGTACATTTCCTAAGGATTACATAGTAAAATAAATAAATTTAAATATTCATAATTTGGTAAAATTAGATGGTGTATAAATCGAATCTAAAAATCATGTGCATCATTCACCGTCAATAATGAGGTATATGCCGATGGACTCTAGGTGTAAGAATACCTCAGAAATTTTAGATTACACAGATTATCCAAAAGGATACATTCCATGTTGACTCTATATTACATGGTCATTGGTTGGGTATCCTATGTAGTGAATACGATTCCCATTTCGGACCAAAATGGACTACACACCATGTCCAAAGGGAGACACAATGTGCAGTTCATCTAACCATTCCCCATTTAATCTGGGTTAACACATTGTGCATTAATGGTGTAATTAATGACATAATCAAGGTATAATCTCAAATTGATCTCTGAATCAAGTGGGATGTGTTGAACGTGACTACACAGCGTCTAACTATGGTTACCCATCATGTTGTCTTGTGTTGTGCGGCCAGAAACCTTGGTACCTCTGGATGAGTTCCCCCATTTTCTTTTAATCATAAAAGTAATGGTTTTCATTAGATCTTTGAGAAAGAAAGTAGGAGGTAGAAGATCTCACAATTTAGTTTAAAATAATTATTGAACATAAATCGATAAAAATTAAAAATTCTTAAATCACCAACAATTTTATATAATTATAAACAATATTGTGCTCGCTCTGATACTACTTATAGGTTTCGGGTGTAGTGTAAGCATAGGATGGGCGGTGCCAAAATTTGTTATTTGTAATGATTGTTGATTAATTCGAGATCTATGATGATAAATGTTGTGATCTACAAAATGGATCAATGAGATCAGAGAATGGTAATCATTCCATAACTAGAGAAAGGAAACTGACACATATTGTTTATAATTAATTTAATTAGATAAACAATTACCTCTAATAAATTCTTTCTTTATTAATTAATATGGTGTCAGATCTATGGTGAACATTCATTATTTTGTAGAAACCAAGTCTATATTACCTCTATTGGTGATCCACTCTTGTTTCAGGTGTCTCCAGAAATCAGTGAAGGGTTCTTCATGTGCTAGGATGGGATTTCCTTTCTCTTGTGTCATCCTCCTTGATCACATCGAGAATCTCTTCCAAAGCAATCTCCTTGATCTGGTGGAGGATGACTGCTCACAGTTCTTTGAGAATTCTTGGATAAAAGAGATATCTAGGCTTGAAATAATTTTCCAAGAGTCACTATGCATAACTAAAATGGACAATGAGAAAAATATCATAATTGGGGTTTTATATAAGTGGGGTTAGAATAAAATAATCTCACAAGATCCCATTATTATTATTTTTAATCCCAGAAAAACCCCATGTTAAATAATAATAATATTTCTTAACATGCACATTACATGGAAATTATAATTAAATATTATTTAATAAAATTATAATCATTATTATTATTTCTCATTTTAGAATTAAACTCACTCATCCATTCCTCCACAATATTTATCAAGCCTTGAATAATTTATATTAATTTATTAAATAAATATCACTGTATTATTCATCGAGAAATAAATAAATATTATATTTAATAAATATAAAACAAATATTTATGTTAGATAAATCATACATTAATAATTATAAAACCAATTATGGGAAAAATATTTAGTCAAACTGGTAAATAATAAACAATAACATATTGTTTGACTATGATTCTGGATACACTTAGCGTGTGACCATCTAGGCCACTTTCATAGTGGCATTCGGTGAAGAGACCTAAAGTATAAGGATAACTTCTAGAAACACACCTAGGCATCCCTAGAGAAAGAATTTATATACACAATGATATTTCAGCTACTAAAAATACTTACCATTTAATATAATCCATTTATCACAATATAACCAATCAAGTAGGTTGCATTCCAGTTCCATCAACCTATTTGCATGATATCTCCTTCTTTGATTTTTTTTAAATAGAACATGCCTATATAACACCATGTTCATAGATTTATTTATACTATATCAATTCTATAAATGGGCTTGAGATATTAACAATCATTAATGAACATAATGGATAAATCTTTTCTTGGAATATTAATTAATGAAATATTAATCCTAAAACAACCAATGTATCCTACCGCACCGTAAACATCTGTCATCACGTTTTTTGTCAATATATCAAAGTATGTGAATTATAATATTCAATAATTACAATATTAATGTTTAAGGAACTATTTACACACCCATAGATAGGAACATACAATGACACTTATAAATATGGATTTCATACCGGAGGGTCTCATTCTCATAACATCCTACTTGATATTACCAATAGTGTACTCCATGATAAAGTGTCTCAAAGTCCTATTAGTCTCCAACCCTAATAGCATGTATCATTTTTTTCCCTTAAATGATATCATCTGGATAATGAACATATATTAAAGAATAGTTTCATAGCACTTCGGGGTTCTCATCATAGTGGGGAACTACTACGACCATTTAGTGTGACAACTACTCTTAGGAAATTATCACATACTATGTCACACAGAATGACAATCATGATGTGATAATTAGTTTATTAATATTCAAAATAATAAATACAGGTTTATCATAAAGTACATAAACATTGGTTCAAGTGAACCAACTCCAACACTATGTCTCGATGAACATTGTGATTAACAGAATTAAATCAAATTTATAGGCATGGTATAGAACACCATAACTAGGAGAGATAAAATCAACACATATTTTTTATGATTAATTTTATTAGATATAGAATCACCTCTAAGGAATTATTTCTTTATTGACGAATTTGGGGACAAATCTGCAAGGCACCATCATTGTGTTGTTGAAACCAAATGTAGATTTACAATAGAGGTCATAGAAATCCATTCCAAGAATATAAAAATATTGTGGAAAGATTCTTCATATTCTAGAACAAAATATTGTTACACTTGCATTGTCCGCCTTGATCGCCACAAGACTCAATTCTGAGGAATTCTCCTTGATCCGATGGATGAGCATTTCTCTCAATTAATGGGAGTTTTCTTGGATAAAGGAGATCTCTGAACATGGGAGGATTATCCAAGATTTATAAATGAAAAATGAATTGGCTCTAATTAAAAAAATAACAAAATTGGGTACTTATATTTCTAGGATTAAAATAAAATTATTCCACAAGTGCCCTTAATTATTTTTTTAATCATGGAAAACCCCTATCTCAAATTATAATAATATTGTTTTTTATCAACATATTATTAACTAACTAATTATAATTAAATATTATTTAATTAAATAATACTGAATATTTATAATTTATCACCAGACCATTACATCGACTCTTCCATTCCTCTGCAATTTTTATCGGGGCTTGAATAATATCATTTCATTTATTAAATAAATATAACCACATTATTTTATAATAAATAAATAAATAATATATTCACTAAATTATAAATAAGTATTTATTATATAATCCGCTCACAATATATTCTCTCCAATAACTAGTTATAGAATAAATACATTACATCATACTTGAATAATTATTCACTGAAATGTGCCAATAATATTTATTCAACCTATTATATAATAAATAATAATATATTATTTAACTGAGTTTATATAAACACATAGTGTGTAACCCTTTAGGTCTATGTCTTAGTGGCATTAGGTGAACCAGACTAATGTCTAAGGTTAATATCTAAAAACATATTATGGAACCCATAGAGAATGAAGTTAATAACATAGAAAATTGTCACCTCATGTAAACCCATACTATGTAATATAATCCCTTTATCAAAATATCTCTATTTGAGTAGGATTCATTTGAGTGTCATAAAATAATGTGCTTGATATGTCTTGTTTGACTTTCGAGGAATAGAACTTTCCAATAGAAAATCATGTCCATTGATTTATTTTGGATATATCATTTCCATCAAAGGGCCTCAAATATTAACTTCCATTAATGAAAAGAATGGGAAAGTACTTTCACGCATTATTCATTAATACAATATTACTCATGATGTACCCATCATTTCTTGGCTCACATTGAACATGTATCATCATAGTTTTCATCATAACATAAATGTAAGTGACAGACAATATTCATTAATAAAAATCATAATGCCTAAGGACCAATATACACATCTGAATATAACATCTTCTAATGTGATTTGTCCGTTGGTGTGACCATGGCTCTTCTGAAAGATCCACCACTATAGTATTATCGTAATACAATGTTGTAGGGTCTTTACTACTTGGTACCACATCAAATTCTTATGTACTGTTCCAAATCTAAATCGATTCCTTTTCTGTATTAGAAGCCTCTATATAGTCGAACTCCACTGTAGAATTAGTAATAAATAGATACTTTGAACTCTTCCAACTCACATATCCTCCGTTGGGATAGAAAAAATAAAATGATTATGAATTTACATCATTCTGATCTGTCTGAAATATACCATCATTATAACCCCTGATGATCAGCTCCTCATCTCCTCCACACACTAGGAACATTTCATTAGTTTTTCTAATAAACATAATGATATCCTTAAAAATAGTCCAATTTTGTTCTCCTATATCTTCTTGATATCTACCTACCATTATCAATGCATATCCAACATCAATTATATTACTTAACAAGGAATGCATTATTGATCCTATCATAGAAGTGTATTCGATCTTACTCATTCAATCATTCTCATGTTGAGTATGAGGAAACATCTTCTTAGGGGGATGTAATACATGCAACACTAGAAAAAATACCCCCTTGGATCATTCCATAATAAATATATTTAGTATCTAGTCAATATATATAATTGGACTTAGTCTAAAAAACCTTTTGTATCTACCAAGAATGATCTTGAGCCATAGAGTATATGTTGCTTCAGCAAAGTACTTCATGGAAAATCACTTGTTCGACCAATCCTTAACATACTATAAGATTGGTATGTAATTTCCAAAAAGTAATATGCCACCAAAATATACTACTAGGATAATGACCACATTTCCACTATACCTACTATAAAAACACATCTCACATTCATTCTTAATGAATCAAAATTCTTTTATGGATTCATCAAATCAAATGTTCCAAGACCTAGATACTTTCCTCAATCCATAAATGGATCTATTCAACTTGAAATTCTTTTTGGAATCACATAGATTCACAAACCCTTATGGCTGTGTTGTATAGTAATATTCGTGAAGGTTCTCATTAAGTAATGTAGTTTTGACATCCATCCTCCACATCTCATCATTATGGGAAGCTGTTATAGAATGTAGAATTGTAATATATTTAAACATAGAAACAGACTAAAAGGCTTGATCATAATCAATTAATTAATGATATTTGAACCCTTTATCTTCTATCCATTCTTAATAGGCACTTACTTTACATTCCATGTATAGTTTCTTCTAGAATACCCATTTGAATATGATTGGCATTACATCAACTAGCTCGTCGACCAGAACCAAAACAAGGTTCGAATACATGGAATCCATTTGATAATTCTGGGATTCTTCCCATCTTGGAGCTTTAGAGCTTTATACTGCCTCCTTGTAGAATAAAGGGTAATTATCATCAATCAATAATGAGTCACCATCCTCAGTGACTAGAAAACCATATTTCTCTCGTTCTCTTACAACTCTTGATCTATTATGTTGTACTTTTGTTCCATGGACTAATTCGTCCATGGGGACCTGTGGAATATACTTCTATACAGACTCATGTGCATCTTGATCATCATCTTCTTCAATGTTAATATTTCTTCCACTTTTAATTTTG